>CAMTDV010000014.1:65354710-66838502 GCA_947069175.1 Scalesia atractyloides
TTATGGTTCGGAACAAAGCTCGGCTTGTTGTCAAGGGATTTCACCAGCCGGAAGGGATAGACTACACATAAGTCTACGCACCAGTAGCTCGCTTAGAATCTATTCGAATATTTCTGACTTTCTGAGCATGGAAGGGGTTTAAAGTCTATCAGTTGGATGTCAAATTAGCTTTTCTGTACGAAAAATTACGTGAGAAGGTGTACGTCGGACAACCACCGGGGTTTGTCGATCCACTCAACAAAAGAAAAGCATATCTTCTTGATAAAGCACTTTACGGTTTACACCAAGCTCCGAGAGCTTGGTATGAGACGTTATTGCAACAAGTCTTACAGTCGATGTGTCGATAGGCTTAACACGTTAAGTAAACTGTTTTCGAGATATAAACTAAATTTTACAACTGCTTAATCTTGTGGATTAACATATCTTGGATATATGGACTTAGTACTCCGAAATTTCGTTTGAGGGATTGCCTGATTCTAAGATACGAGGTCTTTATAGATAGTTGATATCTGGGGTATTATACAAGTTCTTCTGATTTTGCGGAAGCAATAGCCTAGAACTTCTATAATACATTCGCTATAAACCTTAAACTGCATGCAAACTTGAAAAAGTATCGAAAGATCTAATCATTTGCAGTGCTGAAAAGATTCCTTAAGTGGAACACAGCTTAAAGACGAGCCTTCATCTCTTTGTCTATACGGTAGTACTAACCTGAGCTCTCAAGGCCTCGCAAAACCCAGATACAGACATCAATTACGCTATATTCACCTGTAAGATGAAATCGAGGAATCTTGATACCGGAGTATATTCAAGAAGTGGGAACCGCAGATAAGTCAAGTTTCATAAATCGTACCTTAACATATCTTGAAACAAGTTGAGAAACGTGGTAAATTTTAAGTGGACAAACATATCGACAATCTAGGTAAACGAGTTTAAAACTTAAAGTCTTATAAAGGTCAACGGTACTTGTGATAAGTCTCATACAACTGATATGATCCTTTGACACGAATTCACAAAAATAGGTCTGTAAATATGTTTGTACATAGTTTACATTGTCATGTACATAGTTTATCAGCTTTACAGATTAAAACCAAAAATATTTTCAGTGTGTTTTAGCATAAACATACAAAAATACAAAAAGATTTTGTTTCTATATTATTTTCAGCAAACCAATGTTGGAGAACGGGTCTTCGAAGTCTGGTAAGGTGTTAGAACGGGTGGGAATCTCTTTGACAACGGGCTGGGAGCTAATCTGTAAAATCTAAAAAGTCAAAACGATAAAAAGTTCATTAATTTGAAACTTTGTTTTTGAAAATATCAACAGTTTGTTCGTAACGGGTCAAACCGGGGTCATTACTTGGACTCGGCAGACAAATCGGTTAACCAAGGTCATTAACTTGGACTTGGTCAACTGAGTGGATTTTCATAACTGGTAAAAGTTGGAAAGTTCAGGGGTTAAAATCGCAAAATTTGAAAAATATTGAATTTGTGTTTGGCAAGTTCGGCCGAACTTGCTAAACTGAATCAAGTTTAACATTTAAAGCAAGTTCGACCGAACTTGCAGATGGTGGCTGTGTGTTTTAAAGCTAAGTTCGCCAGACTTGAGTGGGCCTAAAACTTGGGCTTTGCAAGTTCGCCCGAACTTGCAGTGGTATAAGTACTGGCAAGTTCGACCGAACTCACTCATCCGTTTCAAAACACACTCTGAGCGAACTTGAGCATTTAAGAGATTTAAGCGATTTTGGCAAAATCGTACCGTTACTCTGCCCGAATTTGATTTGATTTTGGTGATTAGCACACCAACTTCAATGGTTGAGGTATAGATTTGTTGTTTGAACAGTTAATTGAACCATAAATGATGATTCTAGATCTGAAATGTTTAATCTGATAGATCTAAGAAAAATTGGACAAAATTGAACCTTAAATCTCAATAAACACTTAAAATCGACCGTCAGATTCATGTTCAATTTGTTTAAAATGGTCTTGACTGGATTATGCAGGTTTGGTGTGAAGGAGATGACAAGTTCGGCCGAACTTGTTATCAAGTTCGACCGGACTTGTTAAATAATCCATGAATAAAATTTGTTAGACTTAAGTTCGACCGAACTTATTTGTTATTTCTTAAAATGTTAAAAATTACATGTTCGACCGAACTTAAGTAATTCGGAATGAGGAAACATGTTATAAGTTCGCCCGAACTTATACTTGAATGATTGAACATGTTGTGTAAAGCATGTTCGAGCGAACTTGTGCAAAATCAGAACGTTTATAACACATCATGTTCGCCCGAACTTGATGAAAGTGTTTGAAATATTTTGTAACTTTTTCTCGTATTGCGTGCTAATTGTTATGCGTCGTTTTTCAGGATTAAGTACTAGCAAGGGTAATCTCTATGGATTTCTCGAAATTCCATAACACGTGTATCACACTCGACAAAATGATATGTCCATCGCCTAAAGATTATGGCAGTAATTTGAAGTTTCTTAAGGAGTATCCTATTCACAGAGCGATCACGGAGCACACAGTGTCGTATAGATCTCATATATACCATTTCTGGATGAATGCAGAGCTCAGCAATGATAAAAAGACCATTACATCGTCAGTGCAAGTCGGGAATGAAGTCAAACCAATCACTGTTACAGAAGATGATATTCGACGGGTCCTACAGTTTAACGATGATAAAGACGATCCGATATTCCTTGATGAGAAGATGGTCAGAGGGTTTTTTTATCGAATGGGTTACAAGGGGAGCGTGAATAAGCTAACATTAAAGAAAGGGGAAGTGCCTAACCCCTACAAGCTCCTGATGCATGCAATTATTCATACTTTCAGTCACCGCAACGCAGGTCTAGACGATGTTCAGGATTACATGGCCTGTATGGCAACGACACTGATTTTGTAGAAGCCGTTCAACTACTCAAAGCTTGTTTTCACACATATGTCAAAAAATATGGAAGATTCAAGACTATGTTTATATCAGAGGTTTGTGCAAATGCTGATAGATGAGAAATTCACAAACATCATACGTGATCCAAATGATGTGTTATATCTAAGTCACCTCGACGATACAACGGTGAAGAAGTTGTTAAAGTTTCAAAAGCAAGCATCAGCACCGGTTTCAACCAATATTTGGAGCTATCAAAGATTCAAATTATATTGCACCGCCTGACAATAAATAAAGAAAAGACGGTAGCGGTGATGAAAAAGAGTTAAATGCTGAAAAAGAATGGTTCAAAGGTTTCAAGCCAAAAGCTCGAAGAGATTGGTTCTTAAAGGCTGAAGTTGATAAGCCTAAAAAGAAACGAGCCACAAAGAAAGTTGAAACAATGCTCGTTGATGAAGATGAACCAGAAAATATTCAAGCTGAAGTAGGTTCGAGTGCTGCGGTAGTTGTTAAAAGTCAAGAGATTGAAAAGACAACACAAGATGATGTTATCTTTGCTACATCTGAAAATGATGATGATTCAGATGAAACTCCTGTGAAAGAACTAGAAAAATCAGAGGCTGAAATTAGAGCTGAAAAGGAGAAAGAAATTGATGCTGATTTTGATCCGAATCTTGAGAAAGAATCTCACGAAGAAAGGCAGAAGAAAAAGGCTAAACGTGTGAAGTCTGCTACTATGTCATCGACAAAGACAACATGATCTCCACAGACAAAGGGCAAGAAAAAAAAGAAAGCCCAGAAACCAGTTAGTAAACGATACAAGAGTAAGCTGAAAAGCGCAGAAGTTACACAAGAACCTTCTGGCGCACAGGAGAGAGCAGTTACACAAGAACCTCCTGTAGTGGTTACAAGTGAAGCTGAATGTCCAGCAGTCACAAAAGAACCTCCTGTGATTATCTCATCTGAAGCTGAAAGGCAAGGAGCCACACAAGAACCTCCTGTGTCTGGTTTATTGGAAGTACCTATTATTCAGTCTCCTGTTGCTCCAACAACTTCACATTTTGAAAACTCTACACCAAAGAAGACTACACCACAGACTGCTACTTCAAGAGCAAATCTGTTTGGTGGTATGCATAATGATCCAATTAGTCTTCAAGATCTAAATGATTTCTTTCCAGAGACTAATGTTGATCTTCTCGAAAAGCATGTCAAGATCTTGGAAGAAAAGGTGGCTAAGAATGGAGAGGAAAAGGCTGAGCTTATTCAGAAAATGAATCAAAGTAATGTAGAAAAAGAGATGTTGGACGATAAAGTAAAGATATTGGAAAATGAGCGTTAATATTTCAAGGCCCAAATTGAAAGTTTGAAAGATGCGAATGAGAAATTGCAAAAAGAGATTGCTGATTTGAAGTCAATCCCAGCCCTAAATGATCGAAGGTTCTCCAGGATGCAGAAAGTTTTATCTAACACCCTGGGTATTTATTTCATCTATGAATACGATCGTCTGGATTGTCAGGAAGCTAAAGAAAGATCTGAAAAAGAGTTAGCTGCAAGTGGAAAAGGTAAAAGTATTGAGGGTGAAGCCCTAAATCATTTGAAGTTGTAGAGAAGTCTGTTGATGATATTATTATAGCTTCTGAGTCCGATATTCCAAAGGTTGACAAATCTGTCAAGCCTTCTGATCCTATTATTGCTTCTGAAAATAAGGATAATGAGGAAGCTGAAGATGAGGAAAAAGAAGATGATGAATAGAAAGATGATTCTGAATATGAAGATTGGAATGTTGTTGATGATGACGATGATGACGATCAGGGAGGAGTTGGTATTAGAATCAGTGAAGGAAAAGTTTTTGATGATGTCGATTTTTCTTCTTTAATGGACGATGAATCTAATAAGATAGATGATCAGATTCAGGGGGAGTCAGGGAAAATAGGGCCAACTGATGATGTTGATATAATTGATGTTGATAGGTTTGCAAAGCATGTTGCTGCGACAAAGCCTTTAATGTTGATGCTTGAACATAATGTAGAGGAAGGGGAATATGCATAACTATACGAAAGAAGATCTGCCGAAGTTGATTGAAGTTGATGCTGAAGATCTAGAGTTTGATTTTGAAGAAGATGTGTTGAATGTTAACACTTTTGAGCCGAATGATTATCAGTATGTTAGAAAATTTTAAGCTGATGAATACAACAGGGTGATTGTTGAAGATTGGTCTTCTGATGATGAAACGGATCAAACTTCGAAGTACATTAGTCCTAATACAGATAGTTTTCCTACATTTGAGGAGATGTATAAGCAACTTGACGAAGACATGTTGAAAGAAAGGATAGAGGAATCAGTTCGAGATGGTAAAGTACCAAAGCCGATGACAAAAGAAGAGATAGCTCAAGCAAAGAAGTCTTGGTTTAAAGAAATGCCGTGTGAACATAAGTTTTGACATCCTCTAGCATTCTTTACCAGAGACAAAGATGTGTCATTGGGGGATATTCTGAGTTGGGGTTGGTTCAAGGAGCTGAATGTATGTGCAATCAAAAGGGAATTTGGAGTGCAATATTTCAAGTATCTTGCTGATTTCAAGACTTTACCATATTGGGATGTTGAGGAGCTGGTTCAGACTGTGCATGTTAGATATCAGATGAAGTACATTGATCAGTTGTTATGGAAAATGATCAATTATGAAGCAGTAAAAGGATTTAACTATTGGAAGCCGTTCATTCCAGGTCGTCGAATCAAAACAAACAAGAAAACAGGGGAGAAAGACATAACGTTGATAATGAAGCGACCAAGGGCCATGAGAAACATGCCGTTGATGCCGATTGAGGAAAACTTCTATCTATTGTTCAAGTGGTGGCAGATAGATCCTTCTACTTGTGAAGCTGTTATTGTGTTACGATTCGAAGAACACTTGGATATTTCGAAGAAAAGAGTTGAAATATTGGGATTTCAGGGCATATGGGGATTATGGAGAACGATCAGGATTCTAGATCCGATGTGGCTTGTTAACTGTTCTAGAGAAGATATCAAAACCTTGTTCTACAGCAAGATTGTATTCGAAGAACGTGAAAAAGAACAAGCTATGCAGTATCAAAGAGTTTTGAAAGTTTGCTATGCATGAGAGGTTAATTCAGGGAAGATGTGGCAGACATGGTGGAGGGATCTAGAAAGAGTTGAATTCCTAAAAGAGGAATAGCGTCTCGAATCTATACATGAGAAAAGTAGAAAGGCAAGTATTAAAAGATTTCAGTATATGAACAAAGTGCCTCATACAGATCAGACGCTGAATCCTAAACAAAAACGACGAAAGAAGCCTTACAAGAACTTCTTCGGTCGTCTGCGTTAATGTTTATTCAAAGACAGAGTTTTGAAGACTGATACAAGACGAAGACGATATCCAAGGGGGAGTCTGTTGGTGCATAATGTCTATGTGTTAGTCTTATATCGAGTATGTATAGATTAGAGCTGAATAGGCTAGTTGTATGAAGTATTTATGTAAATAGTGGTCAAGTTCACTCATGGTAATCATGTGTAGTCAAGTTCGGCCGAATTTGCTAAGGCAAGTTCGGGCGAACTTACACCCTCTTCCAGCGAACTTGAACATCTATAAATACCTAGCTTGCCTCTCTCATTTGTAACTTTGGCATCTTAGAGGCGAAGCTCTATCAATCTGGATTCATGACTGTTACATCAATAAAATTGACTATTAACTGATTAATTCTTGTCTTTGGTAAACACGTCGTAATATTTCCGCTATTATGAACGTTAGATATCAAATTTAGGTTCCTTAGCATCGAGGATCGGTCCTACAATCATCCAATGGCGGTTAGTCCAAAGAGAAGAATGATTCATCTGCTTGAAGACTAAAAATAATGGCCACCAAAGGCTATCATTAGTTATATCTTGAATAACTTCAGATCTCCTTGGTAATTTTGAAACCATCCGTCTGCGGAGCTAGTCATTAATTCCTAAGATCATCACCGAACGTTTTGAACGTCCTCAGTTCCTCACCGGTACTAACGACTGCTAACCCAGCTAACTGTTACTTCACCGAGGATCAGGACTCTAACCCTTAAGCATCACTCTGTGTCATGATCTGAAAAATCTGAACTTCCTGTGATCAACCGATGAATCTCGATCCTCTGCAATTCCCGATATCTGCAATCGGTAACCACCCTGATACTGTTGCAGCAGTCACGAATTTAAAAAATGCCAGAATCTTCATATATCGTAAGATTTTTATTCCCCCTCATTTTTGCAAATTCTGACCAAACTGAAACTTTCACTGAAATTCCCCTTCAAATCCGGAATTTTCAGTATTCATCAAATGCGGATTTAACATTTAGGCCCATTAGTAGTCACGACACCCAAATGATCAACATTTTGGATCGGTATCAATGACTCTCCCGTTATCTTCAAAATTTTGTGACCGCATCACCAAATCTGTACTATGAAGCTCTAGACGTTGTCCCCGAACATCCCGGTTCGGTCATCGAAAACTCAAAAAAATTTCTATCGCCATTTTTTTGGCTCCTTGGATAAGTTCAGGCGAACTTGTCCACAATGATACAAGTTCGGGCGAACTTGATCAATATGATACAAGTTCGGGAGAACTTGATCTCCAAGATACAAGTTTGGGCGAACTTGATCTCCAAGATACAAGTTCGAGCGAACTTGAACCAGCCCATTTTTACATTTTTCGATCCAGAATCTTTATTTCTTTGAATTTCGAGATGAATCCACCATAGATCTAGTCGAAAATGGTTTTCTAACAATCATATCCGTTCAATTTTACTTTTTGTCCATGAATTGTATGTTTATTTGATGACTTACGTCTAAAACCCCTCCTAATGTCCATAAATGTCCAAATTCATGAGCGTAGGTGATAACCGTAGCTCTGATACCAATTGAAGGTCCGTGATCAAGCGGTTCTAGATGGAAGTTTGTGCATAAACTTAACGTAACCGATTCGGTAGAATATTATTACAGAATGCAGCGGAAGTATTCATTCATACAGAAAGAGTATACATCTTTAATTCCAGCTGTCGGAGTTCTTGGAGAGAATCCGGCAGCACCTCCCATAATGATGCCAAAAACTTAAATGACAAATGAACAACACACCTATATATAGGGTAACAAGTTCATTCGGAGTGTGCATGGACAAGTTCGGGCGAACTTGACCATCACATGTCAAGTACGGGCGAACTTGACCTTCACATGTCAAGTTCGGGCGAACTTGACCTTCACATGTCAAGTTCGGGCAAACTTGACCTTCACAGATCAAGTTCGGCGAACTTGTTCCCAGTTTCACTATTCTCTCCGTATTTTGGTCGTGTGTTCGATTCTAACCTATACAATATTCAACACACGCTCAATCTAGCCTATTCGACAAGTGACGAACACAAAATGCATCAACAGTATTACGCTCGTTTCGTTACCTAAATCACAACTAATCACATAAACACATAATTGTCAACTTGGTCATCAATTTGTACCTTACGCATTAAAGTACACAAGGAATCTAACCATGGACTTCAACTTAGTAATTTAAACATCCACAAGAATCTAACTATGAAGATTGGAAATCTTATAAGGATTTTGAGTTTTTGAGTGGCGAAAATGTTTCGAAAACCACACACTAGATATGTTAGGTCAACATATGAAGCAAAGTGTCTTTGAAAACCGTGTACTTGATATGCTCCGACAACATACAAGAAAAATATCTTTGAAAATCATGTACTAGTATGCTCAGTCAACGTACATAGCAAGATGCAAATAAATCAATGTGCTCATATGCTAAGTCAACATATGCCACAAAAGTATCTTTGAAATCATGTGAAATGTGTTTGAATGTTTTTTTTCGAAACATGTACTATGCAAAGTGTTATGAAACCAGGGAGTTATGATATGCTCATAGGCATATTGCATAAGACCATTTTTGGACTCATCGAAGTACCCTTAAGTATCCATTCAAGGATTTAAAATGGTACTTTTAGTTTCTTGTACCTTGTAATTTGTTTCTTGGAAGAAACGAGTATTTAGGATTTTTTTGTGGAGACCGCAAGCAATCACAAAATGAAAGAAACTACGAGAGTAGTTCGATTTGCAAGGAACCATGTCCATGTCCTTGGTATTGGTATTGTAGGGGTGTAACACACGTATATGTAATCACATTTGTAAATAAAATGGAAACAACCATATTTATTTATAGACAATCAAAGTGTTTTCAAAGTTCTTGGTAAACAAAAGAGAAACAGATAAAAATTTAATTGTTCATAGTTGCATCGTTGTTAGCTCGAGTCTCGTTAATATATGTTAAATGCTCATCCACGTGCAGGATTTGCATTAACAATTCTCGGGTAGTTGTTCCTAAAATGACCCATCTCACCACAGTTGTAGCAAGAACCTTGTGGAAAGTTAGCTCGAGCTGTTCGACAGACGTTTGCTAAATGACCAAGCCGCCCACAAGAAGTGCATTGATGACATTGTAGGTGAGCTTGATGATGAGCATTGCACCTGTTGCGTATAGGTGCTGTACCAGCATAAGGTTTCCTCGCAAGGGGTTGTGCTGGTTGATTGGCGGCAGCTTGATTGTTCTGAGCAACTACTGCAAAGTTCTGTGAAGCTTTACGCTTCTTTGACTTCTTGGGGTTTGAGTTTTAGTGTCCTTGGTTGTCACCATTGCGGAAAAGTTTACCCTTCTTGATTTGAGACTCAGTAAGGGTAGCAGATAGTTCGATAGCCTGTCGAACGGTAGTAGGGTTGCTACTATTAACAATATCCTGAAAAGGGTCAGGCATGCCATCAATGTACTTTTCGATTGCCTTGTCCAAAGGCGTAACCATGGTAGGACACAACAAACTTAGTTCCTCATATCGGTCAGTGTAGGCGTTATGTTCCCCACTATCTTGTTTCAGATCGTGGAATTCATTCTCTAGTGCCCTTTGCCCATGACGTGGGCAGAACTCTTTCATCATAAGAGTTCTAAGCTCTTCCCATGTCTAAGCAAGTGCTACATCCGCACCTCTATCCCTCATAATTCCATTCCACCACGTGAGTGCCCTCTTTTGGAGAACACTCGTAGCAAACTCTACTTTTCGCTCGTTCGAACACTGAACATGGCGGAAATTGTTTTCGATACTCTCAAACCATTGTAGGAGCCTCGTAGCTCCTTCAGACCCAGTGAAGTTGAGTGGTTTGGCCGAATTGAATTGTTTGAAGTTGCACGGAGTAGGTGCATTGTTGTTATTGTTATTGTAGGCCTGATTAAGTTGAGTCACAAGGTTTGGGAGCACAGCAGCCATCTGCTGAACAATTAGAGCTGCCGTTTCGGCGTTTTGAGTAGCGTCGCGACGAGGAGGCATTCTGGAAAAGAGAGATGAAAATATGAGTAAAACCGAATGATATTAACATTGGATAGCAAAAATGAATTGTTAAAAGAAATATCGGCGAAGCATAAGGATTGTGATCAATTGTTTAGTACTAAGAATAAACAAAGGGCACAATGACTAATCAAAGTAAATGGGTCTTTATAATGTATCGCGAAGACATGCTTTAGCCTATAAGTGGACACTCACCCCAAGAGTTCCCAGGTAAGAGTGACTGGTCCAATTAAGTGGATTTGTACGAACACCCTAGCCTTAGACATAATACTCAGGGTACAGGCACCCACCCTTCCAGATTGCATGTGTTCACATTATTAAAGCCCAAACATTGACGAGAGTTTGAAAATTTTGAAGGTAATAAGCCCAAGAACAAACCATCTAAGGATAGATGATTTCTTGTGAAGTTTTAGAAAAATTTTGACTTTCAAAAGATGTGATATGCTTTGTTTTTGGTAATCACCTAAGGATAGGGTGATGGTAATGTTTTAAGAATCTAAACACAAGTAAACTTGCGTTGGGGTCCTAGGAAGGTTATAGACTAGGTCAAAGCATTACTAATAACCTAATTCCCTATACCAGTGCTCTGATACCAATGTGTAACACCCCAAATCGCGTAAAACAACACGCGGCGGAAACACTTGGGGAGTCACGTTCCAAATTGTTACATAACACATGGTATTTCAAATTATGTTTTATTAAATATTAACACGATTACATTGTCCTCAGAATTTGAAATAAACAAAACAAGTATACTATTTGTCTTTCTTGTTTTAAGGCACTAAAGTCCGTGTCCGTCCTAGGTGAAGTATGCAGCAACAATCGTCATGTAACTAAACCTGAAAAATATGTGAAAACATAGTCAGCATAAAAATGCCAGCGAGAACATAAGTTTTGTGAGTGTCAAATTCATGGCTTTATAACTATATTGCAATACCTCATCCAACTTCGAGAGCCCACGAGTATAAATCTTGAAATCAAAAGGTGTTTGATATTGCAATATAATATATCAACTTTACAAGTTAATATAAGTAAATCAAAACTTTGTAGCCATGAATCTTGACTGAAAACATTTGTTTCGTAAATTTGAATTGAAAATTATCTTGTAAGTAAACTTTGTATGGTTTATATCTTTAAATAAAAATTGTTGTGTAACCTTGTTCAAAATAACCATTCGACCATTGTTCATGTCATAAACCAATTGTTCATTGTCCTTGTCATAAACCATTGTTCATTGTACTTGTCATAAACCATTGCTCATTGTCCTTGTTTCTAATTGTGAAAACTTTTGGTCGTTCTTTAATGAATACATTCAAGCCTTTGCTGACTCGACTATACCCCAAGGGTATCTTTAATAGATCCTAAAAGATCTCTTTAACGAGACTAACAAATCAACGAATGTTTTGTTAATCATAAACAGTTTCTGTCGGTCCCCAAACTACCCACCAAATCCAGTGAATAGCCTAGTAACGGGATTGTGAATCCTATGGTACCATAACTTACTACTGGGCAACATAACAATGTTAATGAATGTCATTCGTATCATGGATAACTCATAACAAGTTGTATCACATTATTGAAACCATATTGTTATATAAACCATAGTATTTGAACATTAAAAACAACTTAGCACATATGAATCACCCCAAAACATTTGCAAAACATAAAAGAGGGGAGCAATGTACTCGCCTGGGATTTGAATATAAGCCTTGTGTGAATGTGTGAACAAAGCCCAAAGATCAAGGAATTAAGTGTGTCCTAATGAGTCAGATAACATGTAAATACGTCAGGACAAAAACGGAATAATCGAATAGAATGAGACTTTATAAACCAAATGAGTGTTGGAACTCATATGAAATGGTTTAATAAAGTTAGCCTTCTGATTTGGAAAGGTTCCTAAGTGCTTTTGACCCGTTATGACTCGTTAAGGTAGTTTACGCTACTTTAACAGATCATTAGCGTAAACGCGTGATAGGATGGTTAGATATGTGTTATGATAAGTCTTTAATGCTTAAACATGGTTGAAAATGTTATTTGATCAGATTACATGCCAAAATTTATGTTACATATGCTTATATTTGATTTATTTGCAAAAAAGGCATTTTGGTCATTATTGAAGATCATAACAACTAATTATCATAACACTAACCAAATGATATGACCAATGGTATAACCTCAGAGGGTTATTCCCTATTAAACTATGGTCACAAATATGTATTTGGTTGGGTTCAAAGATCAACCAAACGGGTCGGGTTTGAAAGTCAAATCGGTGGTCAAAACCGCTCGACAAACGATCCTAACAAGCGCTAAACTAAAAGTGACGAGTTAGACATGTTTAACTAAGTTATAAAAGAGTTTTGGCCTAAAATAGTTCCGTAGTATAATGCGCATTTATTGTGACATCTGTGCTTTTCAATTGTCGTACTATTCCAAACAATCTTATATTTAATAAAATTTTGTGTTATATTCATGAGGTTTTGTATTTTTACTTATGACATTTTGTATTTTCAATCCTTGTTCAATTTCGATCTTCCAAACCTTTTCTGGAAGTGTAATCGCAAACCGTTACGCAAACGTAACCAGTTTAACGCGACATACACTCCGGACAAAGACATAAGCTAAACATATCGTAAATATCCTTAACATAACTTATAAAATTAGTTTTGAAGGTTCGGTATGGCAAAAACATGCTTACATAACTCAGGGGCTATTTTGCAAATTCTGCGAAATTATGCCAAATCGCATATTTCCTAATCCGGAACATATACGCACATCCGTCGTAATGGCAAATTTGTGTAACCGTTAAAATATAGCATTTTAGTGATTGAAATGTAAAAATTCCATTCGTTACGCGTTTACAGTCATTTGCGCGTTCGTTACGACTTCCGTCGTAATTAACCGAAAACCCCAATCGTACGATCTAACGAACCTACATGCACGATATTTCCAAGCATATTTCAAGTCCCCTATGCTTTAACATCCTTATAAAGCCTAAACCTTTGGTTAACATGGGTTAAACGCGTCAAAAACACTTCAAAAATGATGCAGGGACCGTTTCTGCCATTTTTAAAACTTTCTTGTTTTTGAGCTCCGCCACGTGGCGCGCCAGCCCCCTATGCTCCTGGCGCGAGGCGCGAGGGATGCCATAATTCAGCAAATACCTGGCAGCTTCTTGTTCATTTAACTTGACACCTATAACTCGTTTTTGCCACACTTCTCCTAGTTGCAACACCTCACTAAACACTTGTAATGCCCCAACAACATCTCCTAACACTTGGCATGATCCTAAAACTCTCCAAAAACTATAATACCCTTGATCTTCAACAAAACTCCTTGCTCATTTCCATCTTTCCTCTCTCTAAACTCTAAGTGGAGTTGCTACCTTATTAGGAGGCCTCCCATCTGAGTTTTTCTAATAATCTTGGCTTCCTTGAGTGCAAGTAAGTGCTCTAACCAAGCTTTGTTCATTCTTTTAACTTATTACAAGCTAAATGTCAAACAGTTTGACTTTCGGTTTTAACCATTAGTTGGTCAAGTCAAAGTTCAATTGAACTTTGCAACGTGATGGTAATCACGAAGGTTATAATCCCTTGCGATTATACCTACTGGTTAACACGTTTTCCTAGTCGAAGTGACAAGTCAAGGTTTCGGTCAATAGTGCGCAAAATGCGCATTATTCAACGGAACTATTTTCGGGTATCAAAACACTTTGTTTTGATACCAAATCAGTTTTATAAACTTAGTTAGACATGTTAAACATGTCTAACTCATCACTTTTAGTTTAGTGCTTGTTTACGGTCGTAAGTCGAGCGGTCTTGACCACCGCTTTGACTTTCGAATCCGACCCGTTTGGTCGATCTTAGGATACGACCAAACTCATATTTGTGACCATAGTTATATAGGGAATAACCCTCTGAGGTTATAGCTTATGGTCACGTCGTTTGGTTAGTATTATGATAGGTTGTTATTATGGCCTTTATAAATGACCAAAATGCCCTTTTCGCACATAAATTCATTTTAAGCATATGTTGCTAAAGTTTTGACATATAAACTGATATTAAAACATTATGAAACATGTTTGGGCGTTTAAGACTCATCATAAGACATGTTTAACCATCCGATCATGCGTTTACGCAAATGACACGTTTAAAGTAGCGTAAATTACCTTAACGGGTCATTACAGGTCAAAAACACTTAGGATCACTTCCAAATCAGAATGTTGAGTTTATTAAATCATACCATATGAGTTCCAACACTCTTTTGATTTATAAGACATCATTCTATCCAATCCGCTGATTAATGTCCCGACTTATTAACATAGTTATCCGATATTAGGACTCGCTTGATTTTCCTCGGACTCATGTGCATTGTTATTTTTCTTGAACAAGGATAGTTTTGCAATCCCAAGTGATTAAATAGTCCCCTCTTTTATATTTTTCAAATATTTTGGGGTGAAACACATGTGCCTACTCGATACTTTCATGTTTTCACGCTTTCATGACATATAATTGCTATGTTCATCTAGTACATATATAGTACATGATTTCAATTATGTTTTGCTATGTATGTTGACTGAGCATGCTAGCACATTGATTTCAAAAGACACCTTTTGCGGCATATGAGCACATTGATTTACATTACATTTTGCTATGTATGTTGACTGGGCATGCTAGCACATTGATTTTATGGACTTTTTTACTTCGTATGTTGACTTAGCATACTTAGTACATGGTTTAAAGACATTTTTCATGACATTGCTTACATTGACAATGACATTTGGTTTGTTTAATGGGACATAATACATTCATTAACGTTGATCACATCGCCCGGTAGTATGTAATGGTACCATAGGACTTGACAAATCCTGTTCCCCGCTTCCTAGGTTTGTTTGGAAGTAGGGAATGACATAATCCAAATACATTTTTGATAAACCTTTGACTTGATAAGGGTTTATCTGACACTCTCAAGGCTTGATTGTATGCGATAAACAAAACTACATAAATGTTCATATCAAATAAAGCATTAGTTTTGCAAAACATGACTTTTGATTTAAAACTTCGGTTAATTCAAGACATTGTTTTGTACATGATATTGGTTATACATGGCATTATACATATAGCTTGAGTAAAGTCTTTTTACTTTCCATACAAGACATTTGTTATACAAGATGTAACCCTTGTGCATAATTTCGAGCTTTCAAAAACTTTTTCTTTGAAGGCATTTCGATAACTGATACTTAAACGTAACACGTTTAATGCAACGTACACACCGGGATGAGTACACGAGCTAAACATACCGTAATTATCCTTTATATAACTTAAAAATAAGTTTGAAAGGGTTTGGTACGTCAAAATCAAGCATATTCGATCACAGGGACTATTTATGACAAACTACGAAAGTCTGCCGATTCTCGTAGCAGCGCACACTCTGTAACAACGACATAAGCTACACATACCCTAAATACCCTTTTACATAACTTAGATATAAGTTCTGAGGGCTTAGGAATGACCAAAAACACCTTAATGCAAATTCAGGGGCTATTTTGCAAATTCTGCAAAACTATGCCAATTTGCGTATTTCGCTATCTGGAACATGTACAGACATCCAAAAATTTTATAATCATTAAAATCTTTTATTTTAATGATTAGAATGCAAAAATATCATTCGTCACGCATTTACGGTCACTTGCGTGTCCGTTACGACTTTGGTCGTAATTAACCGAAAACCACAACCGTACGACCAAACGAACCGACACCTGAAATATATTTGGACATATTTCAAGTTCCCTATGCTTTATCTTCCTTATAAAGCTTAAAAATGGGGTTAACAGGTGTTAAAACTGCCAACTAACGCGTCGAATAACAAGTTTTAGGCTGCAGGGACCTGTTCTGCCAATTCTGAAACTTAGGAATCCCAGGCGTCACGCGAGAGACCCCTCCAAGATCTCCCGTGACGCGCGGTGGATGCACGGTGATAGCAGCTACCTGGCAGCTTCTTGTTCAGCTGTCTTGACACCTATAACTCGTTTTTGCCACACTTTCTCTGGTCTTGACACCTCACTAAACACTTGGAAACATCCTAGAACATGTCCCAACATTTGGCATGATCTTAAAGCTCTCCAACAACTATAAATACCCTTGATCTCCAACTAAATTCCTTGCTTATTTCCATCTTTCTTCTCTCTAAACTCTAAGTGGGGTTGCTACCTTACTAGGAGGCCTCCCATCTGAGTTTTTCTAGTAATCTTGGCTTCCTTGAGTGCAATTAAGTGCTCTAACTAAGCCTTGTTCATTCTTTTAGCTTATTATGAGCTAAAAGTCAAATAGTTTGACTTACTGTTTGACTTTCGGTTTTGACCATTAGTTGGTCAAGTCAAAGTCCAATTGGACTTTAGCAACGTGATCGTCATCACGATGGTTATGATCCTTAGCGATCGTGCCTACTGATTACCACGTTTACTAGTCAAAGTGACGAGTCAAAGTTTCGGTCAATAATGCACAAATGCGCATTATACCACGGAACTATTTTCGGGCATCAAAACCCTTTGTCTTGATACCAAATCAGTTTTATAAACTTAGGTAGACATGTTTAACATGTCTAGCTCGTCACTTTTAGTTTAGTACTTGTTTAGGGTCGTAAGTCGAGCGGTCTTGAATTTCGCTTTGACTTTCGAATCCGACCCGTTTGGTCACCTTTAGGATCCGACCAAGCCCATTATTATGACCATCGTATTATAGGGAATAACCCTCTGAGGTTATACCTTAAGGTCATACCCTTTGGTTAGTCAAATGACAAGTCGAATGTGTATTCCTTATAATGACGAAAATACCCTTTTTGCACTTAAATTAGTTTTGAACATATAAGAGCATTGTTTTGACATCTAAACTGATTATACAACTTATATAAACTAATTTTGGCATATTAGACTTGTCATAGGACATATTTAACCATCCGAGCCCATAGTTACGTTTATGACCCGTTAAAGTGGCGTAAACCACTTTAGCAAGCCGTAGCGAGTCAAAACTCTTTGAAATGCTTCCAATTCAGAATGTTTGGTATTATAAACCATAATATACAAGATCCAACTCTTGTTTGGTTTATATACCTCATTCTATCCAATCTCCCGTTTTCAAGTTCGACACACTAACATGTAGTTATCAAATACACTAGGAACCACTTCGACACTTGAACTCTTGATCCTTTGAGCTTTGTTATATCATTTGAACAAGATCTATACGTAATCCAAGGCGAGTACATTGCTCCCCTTCTTTTAAGTTTTCCAAATGTTTTGGGATGATTCATATGTGTAATCAATTTTCACAATGTATGGCAATTATATGTTTACTAAGAGCATTTTGGTGCAATATTCCTTTTATGCAAGACATGACTATTGGGGACACGAAACAAATCCTTATAGTATCTTTCTATCTTTATAGATTGATCCGGATACTTGAAGTATAGTCTTAAATCTTCTATCTTCATAGTAAGATTTCTAAGAAGTGCTTTACACGCCGATGACGATGGTTATTGTTTATGTGTAGAGATTGTTGGTGAATTAGATAGCGAAACTAGAGAATACAATAAGAACATGGTGGATACGCCGCTGGTACTTCCTATATATAAGTGTGCTTATTGTATTACCCTTCTAGCGTTATCCGACTCACCATTAGGATTTAGGACTTTAGGATTCAAGATGACTAAACCAATGCATAGTTTGATATGCTAAACCAAAGTATAGCCTGATATACTAAACCAAAGTATAGCCTGATATACTAAACCAAAGCATAGCTTGATATGCTACCAAATCCTTAAAGTATCTATCTATCTTCATAGTTAGATTCTTGTAGGATGTTTAAAGTACTAATTGGTAGTCCTTTATTGGATTATGTGTACTTAAATGCGTATTTGACAAGACAATATGACAAGACAAGTGACTAAACTATATCCCTAACGCATCTATCTATCTTTATAGTTAGATACCTATAGGATGTTTAAAGTACTAATTGGTAGTCCTTTAATGGATTCTGTGTACTTTAATACGTATATGACAAGACAATGCGACCAAGACGATGATTATGTGGTTATCGTGATTAGTTGTGATCTAGTACTATAAGAACATGGTGGATACGCCGCTGGTACTTCCTATATATAAGTGTTCTTATTATATTACTCTTGTAGTGTTATCCAAATCACATTAGGATTTTTGTGTTGATTGATTCAAAGTACAATATTCAAATCTTTGTAGAACTCTTTCATATTTTTATATGTTGGATTCTTAGAAGGATAACCAAAGTATTATTTTAAATCATTGATTTGATTTCTAATAATACTCACGCAAGTTATGACAAGTTTTCAATGTTATTGTTATTAATCCTTGATTGGATTTCTAATAACACACTCACAAGTTTATGATCAAATTCAAGGCAATTACAATGAACAAAGTACAATTTTCAATGACATAAAAATTACTTAGTATTAATCATGTTGCCATATACAAAGCTATTTTGTCACGAGTTTCATAATCAAGTTAATGCATTGCATTACTAAATCTTTTTGCCATTCTTTGGCTTTAAAGAGTCCATTTTCAATAGACGACTCTTATAGTTGTCGAAGTATTGTAACACTAAACTTTTTGCCATTAATCTGGCTAACAAAACTATGTACTCGCCAACATTGTTTGTTGATATCTCGTTTTCACATTTGTTTCAGGTTTCGATTATTCAAGTTTGCTGCATATAGGAATGCATCCGGACTTTAGACTTCTTTAATCAAAAGACAACTTTATGTTTCCTTGTATTGTAAAACGATGTTAATGATAGTGAAACAATTTAGTATCAGTTATCGCTGAGCAATTTGTAACGTGACTCCTCGATATTTCCGCCGCATGTTGTTGTATTACGCGATCGGGGTGTTACAGATTAGTATCAGAGCACTGGTTATAGGGAATTAGGTTATTCGAATGCCTTTAACCTAGTCTATAACCTTCCTAGGGGCCCGAACATGAGTAGACTTAGGATCTCCATCCTAATCCTCATCCTTACTCGCGCCACAATTATTCTATGAGTTACAAATTATCTATCCTTAGATGATTTATCCTAAATCATTAGGCTTGTTGCCTCAAAGTATTCCTCAAAACATTTTTCTCAACAAAATTTTCATTGGAATACTTCTCATAATGTTTTCCTCAAACGTTCTCAACAAAATGTTTCTCGACCTATTTATCTCAAACATTATATCAGAAAGGTTTCTCAAAATGTTTTACTCTCAAACATTTTCATCAAAATCTTGGGTTTTAATAATGTGAACTCATGCAATCCGGAAGGGTGAATGCCTGTACCCCGAGTTTTCTGTCTAAGGTTAGAGTGTTCGTATAAATCCGAATTTTCGGACCAGTCACTCTTACCTGGGAACTCTTAGGGTGAGTGTTCACTTATAGGCTAATGCATATCTTCTCGAAATATTAGGGAAAAACCCATCTATCTTGATCAGTCGAACGATTCCTAAACACTACTACTCGTATGACACTACTCTGACATGTTACCTTCGGTAATTTGTTACGAAAATATTCAACCCATCCGAAACAGATTTCACTTTTATCCCACGACACTTTATAATGCTACCTCGTTTTCAAATACTATTTTTCGCTTTTCAAATTTTCAAAATTTTATTTATTTGGATAAGAGTTTTCAAAATTTATACACGAAGTTTCTTTATATAAAAAGAAATTCGATTAAAAATATTTTTATCTTAAAAATTAATTTTCAAAAGTAAAGAAATTTTAACGCAAACCATTAACTTGGTTTGTATTTTCTCATCCAAAACTATAACAAAAGTTTATTTTCAAACAAATTTCGAAACAAAATTCACAACACTATTCTTCTAATTACAAGAACATGATTTTGAAACGATTACCAAGTTGAGATTTTCAAATCACTATGGTTACACCTTTGGATCGGGCCATTAAGAAATACACTGATGGCTTACTTGATCCAATTCAAGATATTGTCACTGGCAACAAACCCGCAACGCTTAGGGAGGCTACGGAATTAGCCGCTACCCTAACTGACTCCCAAGTTAGAAAAAGGAAACTTTTTCGAAAGGGAGACAAGAAACGAACTACACAAGAGAAATCAAGTGAAACAGAGGATGAACCTTCCAAAAGTTCTAAGAAGCGTAAGGCTTCAAAGAATTATACGATTGCCACACCAATTCCCTAAACTCGGTACCCTTTAAGGGATTTTATCGTGGAAAGCAACCTCAGTGTAATCGTTGCAACTATCACCACCTAACAAATTCTCCATGCCACCAGTGTACAATATGTGGCCTTTTTGGACATCTAGTTGCGACCTGTCGTATCCAAAACAAAGCAGCCCCTACCCAAACTCGTCCTCGCTACCCACTGGAGCATGTTTCAATTGTGGTGATCCAAATCATTTCAAGCGAAACTACCCTAGACTTGCTAATGCTGACTTAGCTCATGGACGAGTATTCAATGTTAATGAGGTTCACGTTGATGATCAAGCACCCATGATCATTTGAACCTTTACGTTTTCTTTTTGTCAACCAAAAACAATGAACATATTCCAATATTATTTGAAATGACAATATAAATTTCAAGAAGTTTTTCTTCATTCTTGTTATTCGTATTTCATTTACAAATTCAAATGTGATTACACTGAGTGTAATTTACAACTACAAACTTCGAGGATTATGTTCTTTATGAACCAAATCTCGAATTTAGCATATTGTGATTTCACATTAATGCATTCATACAAGTTCTACACGACAATTTCTATGAACACTATGTGACTGTGGCCACTACTTTTGTTTTCATGATATTACATACATGGTTTGTTAACCTAATATGTATAGCACATGATTACAAATACCTTTTCGCTTAGTATGTTAACCTAGCATACCTAGCACATCATTTCAAAACATTTTCATGACATACTGACATTGTTGTGACAGTCAATGCTTAATATATGGTGCACGCTAACTATATGACTAGTGTGAAACATATATTAATATTGTACTAGGATGAAATACCTGCTACTAATGTTGTTGAATGCAAAACAAGTAGTGTTAACATTTCTAGTATGAAACACAGTCGATTCAATTGATGTTGTGTTATGACGATGTTTATTTAATTTTAGATGTTACTTTGACCTTATTATCTGTTTCCCTTTACTTAACAAGAGGAGCTATGTGGACCATGTGACGAAACGGTAATTATGGGTGCACACTTAATTACGGGAATCGACACATGAGAATCATAATAAACCTCTTTAAGATGGTGGCATAAAATCTAGAATGATTAGGTAACGGGAAGGGTATGACGCAATAAGACCACGGTGGATACGCCGAGGTACTTCCTATATATAAGTGTTCTTATTGTGTTATTCTTCGGAACGTTAGTAGAGTCACTTAAGGGTTTTATGTTATCTTGGACCATTATGTGATTGTGTGATTATTTGTTATCTGTTTATTTGATGCAATGAACGAGATGAGTACATTCATTAACTCTATTCGAGCCGACCGGGAGTATATTATGGGGATAAAGGTGACGACCTTAATGCCATAAGTATGTTGACCCATCTCCTATGCATGAGATGCTCATGGTACATGGGATGTACCTCGTGGGACGTTAGAAACAGTGTACGTATGGCTAGGCTTGAATGTACACCCCTTTGTTTGCTATGGAATTACACTAAGTGCCTTAGTATAACATAGTGCCATATAGAACAATTTTACACACTCGATGAAACAATTTTTATACATTCGACGACCCTTTAAAGATTCATGAGTTCTAAAGGGTTTAAATACCTTAAGATACCCAGAATATCCTTGCTCACGCATTGAATCCCCCCCAAAATTTCCAACACCAAATATCTAGCACTTTGCTCATCTTTCAATCATTTCAACTGCACTCTACGATCTCCTTCGAATAAATTTCGGTACGAAATTTCCTAAAGTAGGGGAGACTGTAACCCTTGTTCAAAATTTCGAGCTTTCAAAAACTTTTTCTTTGAAGGCATTTCGATAACCGATACATACACGTAAGCCGTTTATTGCAACGTACACATCGGGACGAGGACATGAGCTAGAAATACCCTAAATATCCTTTATATAACTTAGACATAAGTTTTGAAAGGGTTTGGTATGTCAAAATCAAGCATATTCGATCACAGGGACTATTTATGACAAACTATGAAAGTCTGCCGATTCTCGTAGCAGCGCACACTCTGGAACAAGGACATAAGCTACACATACCCTAAATACACTTTTACATAACTTAGATATAAGTTCTGAGGGCTTAGGAATGACCAAAAACACCTTAATGCAACTTCAGGGGCTATTTTGCAAATTCTGCGAAACTATGCCAATTTGCGTATTTCGCTATCCGGAACATGTACGGACATCCAAAAATTTTTGTAATCATTAAAATCTTGTATTTTAATTATTAGAATACAAAAATATCATTCGTCACGCATTTACGGTCACTTGCGTGTCCGTTACGACTTTGGTCGTAATTAACCGAAAACCACAACCGTACGACCAAACGAACCGACACCTGAAATATATTTGGACATATTTCAAGTTCCCTATGCTTTATCTTCCTTATAAAGCTTAAAAATGGGGTTAACTGGTGTTAAAACTGCCAACTAATGCGTCGAAAAACAAGTTTTAGGCTGCAGGGACCTGTTCTACCAATTCTGAAACTTAGGAATCCCAGGCGCCACGCAAGAGACCCCAAGATCTCCCGCGACAAGCGGGGGATGCCCAGTGACAGCAGCTACCTGGCAGCTTCTTTTTCAACTGACTTGACACCTATAACTCATTTTTGCCACACTTTCTCTAGTCTTGACACCTCACTAAACACTTGGAAACATCCTAGAACATGTCCTAACACTTGGTATGATCTTAAAGCTCTCCAACAACAATAAATACCCTTGATCTTCAACCAAATTTCTTGCTCATTTCCATCTTTCTTCTCTCTAAACTCTAAGTGGAGTTGCTACCTTACTAGGAGGCCTCCCATCTGAGTTTTTCTAGTAATCTTGGGATCCTTGAGGGCAAGTAAGTGCTCTAACTAAGCATTGTTCATTCTTTTGGCTTATTATGAGCTAAAAGTCAAACAGCTTGACTTACTGTTTGACTTTCAGTTTTGACCATTAATTGGTCAAGTCAAAGTCCAGTTGGACTATACAACGTGATCGTAATCATGATGGTTATGATCCTTAGCGATCGTGCCTACTGATTCCAACGTTTACTAGTCAAAGTGACGATTCAAAGTTTCGGTCAATAATGCGCAAATGCGCATTATACGATGGAACTATTTTCGGTTACAAAACCCTTTGTCTTGATACCAAATCAGTTTTATAAACTTAGTTAGACATGTTTAACATGTCTAGCTCGTCACTTTTAGTTTAGTACTTGTTTAGGGTCGTAAGTCGAGCGGTCTTGACTATCGGTTTGACTTTCGAATCCGACCCGTTTGGTCACCTTTAGGATCCGAAAAAGCCCATTATTATGACCATAGTATTATAGGGAATAACCCTCTGAGGTTATACCTTAAGGTCATACCGTTTGGTTAGTCAAATGACAAGTCGAATATGTATTCCTTATAATGCCGAAAATACCCTTTTTGCACTTAAATTAGTTTTGAACATATAAGAGCATTGTTTTGACATCTAAACTGATATACAACTTATATAAACTAATTTTGGAAAATTAGACTTGTCATAGGACATATTTAACGACCCGAACCCATAGTTACGTTTATGACCCGTTAAAGTGGCGTAAACCACTTTAGCAAGCCGTAGCGAGTCAAAACTCTTTGAAATGCTTCCAATTCAGAAAGTTTGATATTATAAACCATAATATACAAGATCTAACTCTTGTTTGGTTTATATACCTCATTATATCCAATCTCTCGTTTTCAAGTTCGACAAACTAACATGTAGTTATCAAATACACTAGGAACCACTTCCACTCTTGAACTCTTGATCCTTTGAGCTTTGTTATATCATTTGAACAAGATCTATACGCAATCCCAGGCGAGTACATTGCTCCCCTTCTTTTACGTTTTCCAAATGTTTTGGGAGATTCATATGTGTAATCAATTTTTCACAATGTATGGCAATTATATGTTTATTAAGAGCATTTTTTTGCAATATTCCTTTTATGCAAGACATGACAATTGGGGACACGAAACAAATCCTTATAGTATCTTTCTATCTTTATAGATTGATCCTAGTAGGATACTTGAAGTACAGTCTTAAATCTTCTATCTTTATTATAAGATTTCTAAGAAGTGCTTTACACGCCGATGACGATGGTTATTGTTTATGTATAGAGATTGTTGGTGAATAAGATAGCGAAACTAGACTAATACAATAAGAACATGGTAGATACGCCATTGGTACTTCCTATATAAGTGTGCTTATTGTATTACCCTTCGTAGCGTATCTGACTCACCATTAGGATTTAGAACTTTATGATTCAATATGACTAAACCAAAATATAGTTTGATATACTAAACCAAAGTATAGCCTGATATACTAAACCAAAGTATAGCCTGATATACTGAACCAAAGCATAGCTTGATATGCTACCAAATCATTAAAGTATCTATCTATCTTCATAGTTAGATTCTTGTAGGATGTTTAAAGTACTAACTGGTAGTCCTTTATTGGATTCTGTGTACTTAAATGCGTATTTGACAAGACAATATGACAAGACAGGTGACTAAACTATATCCCTAACGCATCTATCTATGTTTATACTTAGATACCTATGGGATGTTTAAAGTACTAATTGGTAGTCCTTTAATGGATTATGTGTACTTTAATACGTATATGACAAGACAATGTGACCAAGACGATGATTATGTGGTTATTGTGATTAGTTGTGATCTAGAAACGAAATGAGTGTAATACTATAAGAACATGGTGGATACGCCACTGGTACTTCCTATATATAAGTGTTCTTATTTTATTACTCTTGTAGCGTTATCCAAATCACATTAGGATTTTATGTTGATTGATTCAAAGTACAATACTCAAATCCTTGTAGAACTCTTTCATATTTTTATATGTTAGATTCTTAGAAGGATAACCAAAATATTATTTTAAAGCATTGATTTGATTTCTAAAAATACTCACGCAAGTTATGACATGTTTCAATGTTGTTGTTATTAATCCTTGATTGGATTTCTAATAACACAGTCACAAGTTTTATGATCAAATTTAAGGCGATTACAATGAAAAAAATACAATTTTCAATGACATAAAAATTACTTAGTATTACTCATTTTGCCATATACAAAACTATTTTGTCACGAGTTTCATAATCAAGTTAATACATTGCAATACTAAATCTTTTGCCATTCTTTGGCTTTAAAGAGTCTATTTTCAATAGACGACTCTTGTAGTTGTCGTAGTATTGCAACACTAAACTTTTTACCATTAATCTGGCTAACAAAACTATGTACTCGCCAACATTGTTTGTTGATGTCTCGTTTTTACATATGTTTCAGGTTTCGATAATTCAAGTTTGCTGCATATAGGAATGCATCCGAACTTTAGACTTCTTTAATCAAAGACAACTTTATGTTTTCCTTGTATTGTAAAACGATGTTAACGATAGTGAAACAATTTAGTATCAGTTGTGGCTGAGCAATTTGTAACGTGACTCCTCGATATTTCCGCCTCGTGTTGTTGTATTACGCGATCGGGGTGTTACACAAGACATGGTTTATACCTAACATTGTGACATATTACATTTTTTACACATGACATTTGACATTTGTTTGACAAGACATTTTTGTTGGTTATTTGATAAGTGATTTAAATAACGAGATGTGTGTAATATTATAAAAGCATGGTGGTTACGCCGCTGGTACTTCCTATATATAGGTGCTTTCATGATATTACATATCGTAGCGTTATTTAAACCACTTCGACAAAACAAAGACATGACACATTTGGTACAAATATCATATATTTTTCACAAGACATTGTTTTACAAACGGCATATTTATACAATTCGTTATCTTCCGGTTAATTATTTAACCATACATCCTTCTTCTATATCATTTGATTTTCACATTGATTTTCATATGATTTTGTAAAAGAAAACATTTTATAAGGTTCACGACTACTTTTTGTTAAACTATTATTTTAACTTCAAATCATGAATCTTCATCAACAAACCTATGTATCTCACAGGCATTTTTATGCTGACGTACCTATTTTCACATGTGTTTCAGGAGCTAATGCTTAAGGATGATTCATGTGACACTTAGGATGGACTGGGCTTTAGTGACTTAAAAATTAGCAAGACAAATAAATTTATGTTATGTTTCTGATTAAATTCCAGACAATGTAAAAAATTTGAGTCAATAATACAAAACTTTAATTTCCATGGCTGTTGAAACAATACTTCTGTTACGACACTCCCCGACGTTTCCGCCACGTTTTTTTGTTTTACGCGGTCGGGGTGTGACAGAAGAGATTGATATCAGAGCCAATGGTTATAGGGAATTAGGTTTTTAGTAATGCTTTGACATAACTATAACCTTTCTAGGACCGTAACACAAGTTATCTTGTGTTTAGATCTTAAAACAATACCATCACCTATCCTTAGGTGATTACCAAAAACAAGGTATAATTCATTTTAAAGGCCAAAACAAATCATCGGCGCTCTTTGCCTTCAAAGTTTTTCAAAATCTCGTCAAAGTTTGGGTTTTAATAATGTGAACACATGCAATCTGGAAGGGTGGGTTCCTGTACCCTGAGCTTTTTGTCTAATGTTAGAGTATTCGTACAAATCCACTTAATCGTACCAGTCACTCTTACTTAGGAACTCTTGGGGTGAGTATCCACCTATAGGCTAAAGCATGTCTTTGCGATACATTATAAAAACCCATTTACTTTGATTAGTCACTGTGTGTCATTTGTTTGTTGCAAGTAAACGAACGAAAGACACCATTCTTTCATTTCATCGATATTTATGACATCTCATTATCCAACATTCATCTCACACGTTTTCTCTCATATTCCCTCTTCTAGAATGCCTCCTCGACAAAACGTACCACCACCAAACACCGAACTGGCAACTATCATAGCACAACAGATGGCTGCTATGCTAGCAAATCTCATTACTCAAATCAACCAAGCCAACAACAATAACAATGCACCTGCTACGTGCAACTTTAAACAGTTTAACTCGGCTAAACCACTCAAGTTTAGTGGTTCTGAAGGAGCAACTGGGCTCCTACAGTGGTTTGAGAGTCTTGAGAGTACTTTTCGCCATGTTCAGTGTCCCGATAATCGTAAAGTCGAGTTGCTTCAAGTGTATTTCATAAAGGGCACTCATGTGGTGGAATGGAGTGGTGAGAGATAGGGGTGCAGATGTTGCTATGGGTCAGACTTGGGAGGAACTTAGAGCTCTAATGATAAAAGAGTTCTGCCCCCATCATAAAAGAGGGCGCTTGAGAATGAGTTCCACGACCTAAAGCAGAACAGTGGTGAGCACCGTGCGTATACCAATCGGTATAAGGAGTTGATCCTATTATATCCTGAGATGGTGACGCCTATGGATAACGCGATTGAAAAGTACATAGACGGTCTTCCTGACCCAGTTCAGGACATCGTCACTGACAGTAACCCTACATCTGTCCGTCAAGCCATTAAACTAGCTGCAACCCTTACTGAATCACAAGTCAAAAAGGGTAAGCTTCACCGAAAGGGTGACAAGGAACCATCTGTTAAACCTGAGAAGCAAAAGGGTAGCAAAGCTGAAATCTCCAAGAAGTCGAGGAAGTGCAAGGCTTCCAAGAACTTCACTCTCACTACACAACCTAACCAAGTTGCTCCCAATTACCTGCTCAGCGACCGGCCAAGAAACAGTATGTTGGCAATGCACCTTTGTGCAACAATTGTAACAGCCACCATCAACCACATTTATAGTGCCGCATTTGCACTAACTATGGGAAATCTGGTCATCTTGCCAACTCTTGTTGTTTTGCTCCTACCCAGAATCAAATAGCCCAAAACCCTGCTCAGCAGCCTGCACGACCTCACTATCACTACCGAAATAATTGCCCGAAGTTAGCAAATGCAAACCAGGCACGTGGACGAGCATTTAACATTAATGCTAACGAGGCCCTGGCCCGACAATGAAGTGGTGAACGGTACGTTCTTTGTTAACAACCATCCTGCTTCAATTCTTTTTTATTCGGGTGCCCATAAAGTTTTGTATCCCTAGCTTTTGAACCTTTGCTTTCCATGCCTAGAACCAAACTAGGAAAGCCCTTGATAGTCGAAATAGCTAGTGGAGAACCCATTGTTCTTAATTCTGTCATCCCTGATTGCCAATTGAACCTTAACAACCATCTTTTTCCCATTGACCTCACGCCAATGCAACTTGGGAGCTTTGATGTCATAGTAGGGATGGACTGGTTATCTAAACATCATGATGAGGTGGTTTGCTTTGATAAGATCGTTCGTATACCTCTCCTGTTTGGTGAAATCCTAGAGGTTCATGGAGAAAACCCATCAGTAGCATTAAACTCATGACCTGCACCCAAGCCCATAAATACCTACGAAAGAATTATGTTGCTTTCTTGGCACATATCGTAGAGGAGAAAGGCAAGGGCAAATCTATTCAGGCATCCCTGTTGTCCGGGATTATCCTGAGGTGTTTCCTGAAGAACTATCTGGATTACCCCCAGCACGACAAGTCGAGTTTCGTATAGATCTTGTACCTGGTGCCAACCCTATAGCCAAATCCCCATACCGTCTTGCACCGTCTGAGATGCAAGAGTTATCTAAACAGCCTCAGGAGTTGTCTGACAAAGGATTCATTCGTCCAAGCTTTTCACCTTGGGGCGCTCTAGTCCTATTTGTGAAAAAGAAGGATGGATCATTCCGTATATGTATCGATTACCGTGAGCTCAACAAACTCACAATCAAAATTCGATATCCCATACCTCGCATTGACGATCTCTTTGATCAGCTGCAAGGTGCTACTTGCTTCTCAAAGATTGATCTACGTTCTGGGTATCATCAACTTCGTGCTCTCGAAGAAGATATTCCCAAAACGCTTTCCGCACTCGATACGGTCATTATGAGTTCACTGTTATGCCTTTTGGTCTGACAAATGCTCCTGCTGTTTTCATGGACTTGATGAATAGGGTTTGTAAGCTTTATTTGGACAATTCATCATTGTTTTCATTGATGACATTTTGATTTATTCGAAGTTTCAAGCCGATCACGAGCAACATCTCCGTTTAACGATGGAACTCCTAAAGAAAGAACAACTCTATGCCAAGTTCTCCAAGTGTGAATTTTGGCTTAAGGAAGTTCAGTTCTTGGGTGCAGGTCATGAGTTTAATGCTACTGATCAGTGCAGGTCATGAGTTCTTGTCAACGAACAAGGTATTCATGTAGATCCCGCCAAAATCAGTGTGTTTAAGGAATGGGATACGCCTACTACTCCTACCGAAGTTCGTTCATTTCTTCGTCTCGCGGGTTATTACCGTCGCTTTATCGCAAACTTCTCGAAGATTGCGGTTCCCCTCACTGCTTTGACTCAAAAGAATAAACCTTTTGAGTGGGGACTCAAACAAGAAGAAGGTTTTCAGACCTTGAAACAGAAGCTTTTGTAACGCTCCTATTTTATCCTTACCTGAAGGTAACGACGACTTTGTCATATATCGTGATGCATCGAACTTAGGCCTTGGCTGCGTTCTCATGCAAAGGAACAAAGTTATGGCCTATGCATCAAGACAATTGAAGATTCACGAGAGGAACTACACCACTCATGATCTTGAGTTGGGTGCTGTTGTTTTCGCTCTCAAAATTTGGAGACATTACCTATGCGGTACAAAATGCGTGGTTTTCACAGACCACAACAATCTCCAGCACATTTTCAATCAGAAAGAACTAAACATGAGACAGCGACGATGGTTCGAACTTCTGAACGACTATGACTGTGAGATTCGCTACCATCCTGGTAAGGCGAATGTCGTAGCCGATGCTCTTAGTCGTAAGGAACGAGTCAAGCTACATTGTGTTCAAGTTCGATCTGATATTCAAAATCGTATTTTCCAAGCTCAACGAACTTGTGTTACACAAGGCATGATGGGTGAAGAATTACCACATCATCTTGAGCTTCAACTTGAAACGAAAGACAATGGGTTATTTTATTATCTAAACCGTTTGTGGGTTCCAAGTCAAGACAATCTCCGCACCTTGATAATGGATGAAGCTCATAAATCTCGTTATTCAATTCATCCAGGTGCTGACAAAATGTACAAGGATCTTCATACCCAGTATTGGTGGCCGGGTATGAAGAAAGACATTACCTTGTACGTATCCAAATGTCTTACTTGTCTCAAAGATAAGGCAGAACATCAATGTCCTTCTGGTTGCTTGAACAACCAGAAATTCCGGTTTGGAAATGGGAAAGCATTGCGATGCATCTCATTACCAAATTACCGCGTACGCCCAGAGGTCATGATGCCATTTGGGTAGTCGTTGATCGACTAACAAAATCAGCACATTTTATAACAATTCGTGAGGATTTCTCTGCTGAAAAACTTGCTAAAATCTATGTGGATGAAATTGTATCTCGTCACAGTGTTCCTTTGGATATCATATCTGATCGTGATGCTCGATTCTCATCTTATTTTTGGAGGACCATGCAATCTGCCATGGGAACCAAACTTAACCTGAGCACTGCTTATCATCCTCAAATGGATGGACAATCTGAAAGGACAATCTAGACACTGGAGGATACGCTTAGAGCTTGTGTGATTGACTTTGGTTGTATTTGGGATTCTTATCTACCTTTGATCGAATTCTCCTACAACAACAGTTATCATACCAGCATTAACATGGCTCCTTTCGAAGCTCTTTATGGTCGAAAATGTCGTTCACCTGTCTGTTGGAATGAAATCGGTGAATCTCAATTCACTGGACCTGAACTCATTCAAGACACAACAGACAAAGTCAAAACAATTCGTGATAATCTCTTGACAGCTAGAAGCCGTCAACAGAGTTACGCGGATAAACGACGCAAGCCCTTAGAATTCCAAGTCGGAGATCATGTCCTACTCAAGGTATCCTCTTGGAAAGGCGTGGTTAGATTTAGAAAGAAAGGAAAACTTGCACCTAGATATGTTGGACCATTCAATATCATTAAGAAAATCGGAAAGGTGGCCTACAAACTTGAGCTACCTCCTGAACTTGGAAATGTTCATCTAACTTTCCACGTGTCCAATCTTAAAAAGTGTTTAGCTGATGAAAACCTCCACATCCCTCTTGATGAAATTCGTGTTAATGACACGTTACACTTTGTCGAGAAACCTGTGGAAATATTGGACCGTGAAGTAAAAAAGCTTAAGCACAGACGAATACCGATTGTAAAAGTTTGTTGGGAATCCAAACGTGGCCCAGAGTTTACCTGGGAACGAGAGGACCAGATGAAGGCGAAATATCCACATCTATTCTCACAAGCTTCCTCTAGATAAATTTCGGGACGAAATTTCCTAAAGTAGGGGAGACTGTGACATCTGTGCTTTTCAATTGTCGTACTATTCTGAACAATCTTATATTTAATAAAATTTTGTGTTATATTCATGAGGTTTGTATTTTTACTTATGACATTTTGTATTTTCAATCATTGTTCAATTTCGATCTTCCAAACCTTTTCTGGATGTGTAATCGCAAACGTAACCAATTTAACGCGACATACCCTCCGGGACAAAGACATAAGCTAAACATACCCTAAATATCCTTAACATAACTTAGAAATAAGTTTTGAAGGGTTCGGTATGGCAAAATCATGCTTACATAACTCCAGGGGCTATTTTGCAAATTCTGCGAAACTATGCCAAATCGCGTATTTCCTAATCCGGAACATATACGCACATCCAAAAATTTTTGTAACCATGAAAATATAGCATTTTAGTGATTGAAATGCAAAAATTCCATTCGTTACGCGTTTACGGTCATTTGCGCGTTCGTTACGACTTCCGTCGTAATTAACCGAAAACCGCAACCGTACGATCTAACGAACTGACATCCACGATATTTACAAAGCATATTTCAAGTCCCGTATGCTTTAACATCCTTATAAGCTTAAACGTTTGGTTAACATGGGTTAAACACGTCAAAACACTTCAAAAATGCTGCAGGGACCATTTCTGCCATTTTCAAAACTTTCTTGTTTTTGTGCTCCGTCACGTGGCGCGACAGCCCCCTATGCTCCTGGCGCGTGGCGCGAGGGATGCCAGAATTCAGCAAATACCTGGCAGCTTCTTGTTCATTTAACTTGACACCTATAACTCGTTTTTGCCACACTTCTCCTGGTTGCAACAACTCACTAAACACTTGTAATGATCCTACAACATCTCCTAACACTTGGCATGATTCTAAAGCTCTCCAACAACTATAAACACCCTTTATCTTCAACCAAACTCCTTGCTCATTTGCATCTTTCCTCTCTTTAAACTCTAAGTGGAGTTGCTACCTTATTAGGAGGCCTCTCATCTGAGTTTTTCTAATAATCTTGGCTTCCTTGAGTGCAAGTAAGTGCTCTAACCACGCCTTGTTCATTCTTTAAGCTTATTACGAGTTAAAAGTCAAACAGTTTGACTTACTGTTTGACTTTCGGTTTTGACCATTGGTTGGTCAAGTCAAAGTTCAATTGAACTTTGCAATGTGATCGTAATCACGAAGGTTATAATCCCTTGCGATTATACCTATTGATTACCACGTTTTCCTAGTCGAAGTGCGAGTCAAGGTTTCGGTCAATAATGCGCAAAATATGCATTATTCGAAGGAACTATTTTCGGGTATCAAAACACTTTGTTTTGATACCAAATCAGTTTTATAAACTTAGTTAGACATGTTAAACATGTCTAACTCGTCACTTTTAGTTTAGTGCTTGTTTAGGGTCGTAAGTCGAGCGGTCTTGACCACCGCTTTAACTTTCGAATCTGACCAAACTCATATTGGTGACCATAGTTATATAGAGAATAACCCTCTGAGGTTATACCTTATGGTCACGTCATTTGGTTAGTATTATGATAGGTTGTTATTAAGCCCTTTATAAATGACCAAAATGCCCTTTTCACACAGAAATTCATTTTAAGCATATGTGGCTAGAGTTTTGACATTTAAACTGATATTACAACATTATTAATCATGTTTGGGCATTTAAGACTCATCATAGGACATGTTTAACCATCCGATCATGCGTTTACGCAAATGACACGTTAAAGTAGCGTAAACTACCTTAACGGTTCATTACGGGTCAAAAGCACTTAGGGTCACTTCAAAATCAGAATGTTGAGTTTATGAAATCATACCATATGAGTTCCAACACTCATTTGATTTATAAGACATCATTCTATCCAGTCCGCCAATTAATGTCCCGACTTTTTAACATAGTTATCCGATATTAGGACTCGCTTGATTTTCCTCGGACTCTTGCGCTTTATTATTTTTCTTGAACAAGGATACTTTTGCAACCCCAAGTGAGTACATAGTCCCCTCTTTTATATTTTTCAAATATTTTGGGGTGGAACACATGTGCCTACTCGATACTTTCATGTTTTCACGCTTTCATGACATATACTTGCTATGTTCATCTAGTACATATATAGTACATATTTTCAATTATGTTTTGCTGTGTATGTTGACTGAGCATGCTAGCACATTGATTTCAAAAGATACCTTTTGCGGCATATGTTGACTTAGCATATGAGCACATTGATTTACGTTACATTTTGCTATGTATGTTGACAGAGCATGCTAGCACATAGATTTTATGGACATTTCTACTTCGTATGTTGACTTAGCAAACTTAGTACATGGTTTAAAGACATTTTTCATGACATTGCTTACATTGACAATGACATTTGGTTTGTTTGACGGGACATAATACATTCATTAACATTGATCACGCCGCCCGGTAGTATGTAATGGTACCATAAGACTTGACAAACCACGTTCCCCGCTTCCTAGGTTTGTTTGGAAGTAGGGAATGACAGAATCCGAATACATTTTTGATAAACCTTTGACTTGATAAGGGTTTATCCGACAATCTCAAGGCTTGAATGTATGCGATAAACATAACTACATAAATGTTCATATCAAATAAAACATTGGTTTTGCAAAACATGACTTTTGATTTAAAACTTCGGTTAATTCAAGACATTGTTTTGTACATGACATTGGTTATACACGACATTGTACCTATGGCTTGAGTAACGTCTTTTTACTTGCCATACAAGACATTTGTTATATGAGACATGGTTTATACCTAACCTTGTGACATATTACATTGTTTACACATGACATTTGTTTGACAAGACATTTTTGGTGGTTATTTGATAAGTGATTTAAATAACGAGATGTGTGTAATATGATAAAAGCATGGTGTATACGCCGCTGGTACTTCCTATATATAAGTGCTATCATGATATTACATATCATAGCATTATTTAAACCACTTCGACAAAGAAAACGACATGACACATTTGGTACAAATATCATATATTTTTCACAAGACATTGTTTTACAAACGGCATATTTTATACAATTCGTTATCTTCCGGTTAATTATTTAACCATCCATCCTTCTTCTATATCATTTGATTTTCACATTGATTTTCATATGATTTTGTTAAAGAAAACATTTTATAAGGTTCATGACTACTTTTTGTTAAACTATTATTTTAACTTCAAGTCATGAAACCTCATCAACAAAACCTATATATCTCACAAGCATTTTTATGCTGACGGTGCTATTTTCACATGTGTTTCAGGAGCTAATGCTTAAGGATGATTCATGCGACACTTAGGACGGATTGGGTTTTAGTGACTTAAAAATTAGCAAGACAAATAAATTTATGTTATGTTTCTGATTAAATTCCAAACAACATAAACAATTTGAGTCAATAATACAAAACTTTAATTTCCATGGTTGTTGAAACAATACTTCTGTTACGACACTCCCTGATGTTTCCGCCGCGGTTTGTTGTTTTACGCGGTCGGGGTTTGACATTTATCGCATTATTAACTGAAACTTTACTCTCCACAATGACTAGCAAATGTGGTGATCAATAGGAATGATCACTAAGACCATAACCATCATGATCGCAATCACGTTGCAAAGTTTAATTGAAATTTGTTTTGACCAATTCATGGTCAGAATTGAAAGTCAAACAGAAAGTCAAACTGTTTGATTTTTAACTCCAATATGCTAAAAGATTTGAACAAAACATGAATGGAACACTTACAAATACTCAAGGAGAGCCTTAGAACTCAGGAAATGATCTTCAAATGGTTGCTACTTCAGATAAATGCAGATGAGAGTAAAAGTGGGTGTTGAAAAAGCTCAAATCTAAAGAAGGACATTGAATTTATAGTTGAATTGGAGTTATAGGATCAAGACATGTGTCCATGAGTCATCACAGAAGATTAGTGTCCTAACACTTGTTAAATGCATAAGGAATGGTGGCAATCTCGTTTGCTTGGTCATCAAGAGAGTTAACAAGAAGCTGCCACCGTGATTCAACAATTCTGATGAGCTGGGGACCCCTTACGGACCGTATGGGGTTTTTCCTTACGGTCCGTAAGGCCCTTGCAGGGGTTAAAGTTTCAAAATTGGCAGAAATGGCCCCTGAACTTGTTTTTGACACGTTTTGGCCCTTTTAACACCCGGGAACTTGAAATGTGCTTAAAAATATCTCAGAAGTCAGTTCGTTTGGTCGTACGGTTGCGGTTTTTAGTTAATTACGATGAAAATCATAACGATCACGTGTATGACCGTAAATGCGTAATGAATGATATTTTTGCATTCTAGTCATTAAAATACAAAATTTTAATGATTACAAAAATTTTTGGATGTGCGAACATGTCCCGGATTAAGAAATATGCGCAACGGCATAGTTTTGCAGAATTTGCAAAATAGCACCTAAAGTTACAAAAGAATGATTTTACGATACCGAAGCCCTCGAGACTTATTTCTAAGCTATGTTAAGGGTATTTAGGGTTTGTTAAGCTTATGACCTTGTTCCGGAATGTGTGTCACTACAAGAATCGGCAGACTTTCGTAGTTTGTCATAAATAGTCCCTGTGATCGAATAGGCTTGATTTTGACATACCAAACCTTTCAAAACTTATTTCTAAGTTATGAAAAGGATATTAAAGGTATGTTATACTTGTGTCACTATTCCGGAACATATGTTGCGTTAAACTAATTACGGTTTGCATAACAATTTACGTATATGTTCCAGAAAAAGCTTTGAAGTGTCGAAATTGTACAGCGACTAAAATGTATGAATGTCACATGTAATTATACAATTCTCGAGAATGAAATACAATATTTCATTTGTTCAAATTGTATGATAGTAGAAACGGCTCAGATGTCACAGGTACGTGGGATTCGCGGGTAATCAAGGAGGTAGAATCGTTGAAGAAGGAAAGTTATCTAATGGTGTGGTGTCATTTGATAAGGTCAACTATATCGCTGAGCTATAGAACAATCTTCTTACTATTTCTCAGATCTGTGATAAGCAGTTTACCACTCATTTCAATGATAAGAAGTGCGTGATTATTAAACCGGGCTTTAAGATTCCAGAAGAATGGATTCTTGTTAGTACTGATCCTCCACTATCAAGGAACCTAATTTGTATCTAATGTACAATATAAGTGGAAATTATATGGCATGTTAATCAAATACACAAGTTTATTCTTTAATTGTCTGTTTATTCATGTCCGAATCATATACATTTAGTTTCCAAACAGACAAAGCTTCGCCTCAATGCCGCAAAGTTCTTACAATGAGAGACCCATGACTTCCTATATATAGACAAAGAAGTTCCCTCGAAGTGAGTGTTGGCTAGATCAAGTTCGGCCAAACTTGATCAGCCTACTACAAATTCAGCCGAACTTGATTGTTTACACATAAATACATTATGAAATCTAACAATTCAAGCTCTAAACCTACAGACTCGATCCAAGACCTAGACAATAGACATCATGTATCAACAAACTCCCCCTTGGATATTGTCGCAGTGTCTTGTTCGGTCTTCAATCTTTAACACCTTCCGAAGAAGTTCTTGTACGGCTTCTTTCGACGTTCTTGCTTAGGAATAGACGTTTGGTCAATAGGAAGTGCCCACTTCTTGAACTGAAACCTTCTAATCCTTGCCTCTCTACCCTTTTCGTGAATCTTTTGAAGACGCTTTTCTTCTTTTAAGAACTCTTTTCTTTCCAACTCTCTCCATCTGGATTCCCACATATGACCTGAATTAATACCATATGTATAGCAAACATTAATCACACCTAGGTATTGCTTCGCTTGGACTTCTTCACGCTTGTCAAAACATATCTTGTTGAAGAACAAGCATTTTACATCTTCCTTTGAACAATTAACTTGCCACATCGGGTCTCGTATTCGTATCGTTCTCCACAGCCCCCAAATCCTTCTTCGTTCAATAGGTTCTGGATCCTTTTCCTTTGTAATATCCCATGTATCATCAGCACGCAACACAATAACTACTTCACATGTTTCTGGATCCGTTTGCCACCACAAAAGGTAAGGATGATAATCTTGTTCGATGGGCTTTAGTGGCATATTCTTCACAGCTCTCGGACGTTTCATCACAAGTGTAACATCCTTTTCTCCCGTTTTCTTGTTAATCTTTACTCTACGTTTAGGAATGAACGGTTTCCATAACTCAAATCCCCTTGACGCTTCAAATTTTAATACCCTCCAGAGCCTTTGTTCGTTGAATTTCATCTGCAGACTGATATTTCTAGTTTGCACCAACTCTTCAATATCCCAGAACGGCAATGTCTTTATGTCTGCAGGATGTCTGAAATAATGTACCCCAAACTCTCTTTTGATAGCATGTACCTCAAGTTCTCGAATCCATCCCCAACTCAGAATATCACCAAGAGAAACAATTTTGTCTCGTGTAAAGAACACTAGTGGCCGTTTAAACTTTCTTTCCTTTGGCATTTCTTTAAACCACGACCTTTTAGCTTCAGCTATTTGCTCTTTTGTATAACGTTTCGGAATGTTGCCTGCCTTGACAAGTTCATCTATCTTTTTGTTTCAATGTAACAAACTCACATCAATTTGACTCATCAGCTCTTCAATCGTTGGAAATATGTGAGTATTCAGATTAGAATACTTTTCTGTCTCATCATCATCAAAATCTTCAAATATCACACGATCATAGTCATCAGCTTCAACAACACGTTTGTAGACATATTGTTTTGGTTCAAACGTTTTGATGTTCACCAACTCTTCTTCGAAATCGAACTCAAACGAATCAGCATCAACCTCGAACATTCTAGCCAATTCTTCCTTAGTATAATCATGTACAAATTCCCCTTCCTCTATAATTGGTTCCAACATTATCATCAAAGGCTTTCCATGTACAGCAACAACAGGCATAGCAATAATAGTTTCAGAAGCATCAACATCTTATGGCCCTGTTTGCTCTGTTTGACTTTATCTTCCAAATCTTTGAGTCATTTCTCTAGCATATCAATTGGAATGTCTTCAAACCAGTTTGAAAGATCTTTGGGTGTGATAGGATGTGTAATGTTATCTGGAATATCACATAAAGCATCTTTGAATTCATTAGCCTTTGTGCTCTGAGGAGTAGATTGCCTTGATTTCTGAGGAGTAGCTTTTGGAGTACCCTTTGCTGCAACCTTTGGTCTTGAGATAGGCGTACTTTGAATAGGAATTTCGATAGTAACGGACGGTGGTTCTTGTGTGACAATAGTTGGTGGAACTTCAGCTTCAATGATTGGTATTTCTTACAAATTAGAAACAAGAGGTTCTTGTGTAGCTCCATTCTTTGTTTGACTTAGATATCTGCAGCTTTGAGTTTTCTTTCTTCCACGTGTGCTCGGAGAACCTGTAGTTTTCTTGGTGTCTCCAGCTTTAGACTTTGAACGCTTTGACTTCTTTTTCGGACGATCTTCATCGGAAGCCTCATCAGAAGTAACATAAAGATCTTCACCATATTTTTTCAATCGTTCCTCTTCTTTTTGTTTTTTCTGCTTCTTTTAGTCTAACGTCAGCAGAATCCTCAGAAAATTCATCATCTTTATCTAAAGTCACAGAAACAACCTCATCATCTTTATCTTGACTTTCAACATTTACCGCAACACTGAACCCTCAACGTTCTGAATATTCTATAGTTCAACATCAGGCTCGTCGATCAACATAGTCTCAACTTTCTTCGACGCCCTTTTTCGCTTTTGCTTTTCAACTGTTGGTGCATATGTCTGTTGCCTACGTCATTATGTATTGAGTCTGAGTGAATATGGCTTAATCTGTAAGAAACTAGGCGTATTTATGTGTTTAGGAGGTCAAGTTCGCTGGTTAGTGTGTGTGAGATGTCAAGTTCGGCCGAACATGACTAGGTCAAGTTCGCTCGAACGTGTTCCTTCTCCAGCGAACTTCCATCACTATAAATAGGTGCCTTGGTTATTTCATTTGTAACGTGGAAAGATTTTGGCACAGAGACGGCGAAGCTCTGTCGGACCCAGTTCTCGAATGTATTGAACTTTAGATCAATGAAAACAACATTAAATGAGTAATTCTTGTTATTTGGTTAACTTGTCATTTGTTTCCGTCTAATTGGACAATAGATAATAAATTTAGCTTCCCGTGCTAATCGTGGACGTTCCTACAAGTGGTATAAGAGCATGGATACCTAATTTGCTGGAATCAAGACAAGAATATCTCTTATTCATCTCCTTTCTATCATTTTTCTTAACATTTTCACATTTTTGACGAATTCATAGATAGAATTGGCTAATTTTTGAACATTTCATGTAAAATACACTCGTGATAAACCCCTGAGAGTTTGGACATCAAATTCAATCAAATTGATATCAAAAAGTTGAAAAAAACATGTTTTGAAAACCCATGTTGATCGAACTTTTAAGCCAAGTTCGACCGAACTTGAGTTAGAAAGTCACTTTTGAAGTGAGTTTTTATCAAGTTCGCTCGAACTTGTTGATTTTTGAGGGAATTATTGTGAAATTCGACCGAACTTGTTATAACTTTTTATGATATTCTTCAAGTTTGACCGAACTTGAGAAAATCTATTGAATATTATAGTAAGTTCGCCCAAACTTGCAAATTTTTTCTTTGGAATCAGTTGTAAGTTCGACCGAACTTATTGTTTCTTCTTGAAATCATTTACAAGTCCACTCAAAGTTGTAGTTTTTCTCAAATCTCACATTAAGTTCGACCGAACTCGAGGTGTATGTGATAATATTGAAAATTGTTATCTAAGTTCGACGAACTTGTGGAAAACTGAGATCAAAATCTGATTCTCACACAAGTTCGACCGAACTTGTCACTTTCAATCAATTTTCGAGTGTTTTTGATCGTATTCTCCGATAAATCTTCAGATTGACAAAATGGAAGATTTCCACAACGTGTTCGTTTCACAGATGGCTTCTTTATCAAATGCAAATACTCTTGTGGCGAACCAGATGAATATCGATAACGAAATGGGTACTACGTTGAAACTGCCAAAGCTAATTAGTATGGACGAGTTTGAAGGATGGAAGGAAAAGTTTGTAAATTGGATACAATCAAATCAATTCAACAGTGGGGTTGCAATTGAGGATTGGTACAAATGGCCAAAGGATCAACGTGATCAAGATCTTCTGCTAAACAAGTTTTCAGCAACTGACAAAGAAAATTATGTCGCTGAGAGGAAGATGATTAGCTTGATACAACAATCAGTTAAGGAAGATATCTTAATTCTTTTGCCAGAATATGAAACATCACAAGAACTATGGCACGCTCTTTGCGACAAATTCAAAGGAAGTGATGAAATGATCAAAAGCAAAAAGGCTTTGGTCAAGAAAGAGTTCAAGATCTTCACGATGATTAAGGGTGAATGAAACAGATGATCGATAGATATTGTCACCTCATGGTCCAAATGCGAAGACATGACATCAAAAGATCTAATGAAGAGCAAATCGAGAAGTTGGCCGATGCACTTCCAGAAGGAGAATGGACAACATATCTGATGATTCTGAAGAATAGTCCATCATGGAGACATTTCAAATTGTCATCTTTCATCGACAAATTAAAAGATCATGAAATGGAATTGATGAAAATTGCAAAGTCAAAGAATGCTAATGCTGTTCAAGATGTCAGTGTTTATTACAAAGGAGGTGTTCAAGATACTCCGATTCAAATTCCGAAAATTCAAATAGCATTTAGTGAAAATACAAATTCTTCTTCAAATCAAAGTTCTCCATATGCTGGATATACTAGTATTAGCTCAAGCTCGTCATTACAAAATTAGACAAGCCAAACCAGTTCTGATTCAAATGTTTTCTAGTGCAACATAGCAGTCGATTTGAAGAATGTATTTCCTGAAAAGGTGGCCAAACAGCACATAGCACTTCTTACTACTGTTCTTGAGTCGTATGAAAGTCTTGTTGCTGGAAAGATCGGTAATCCGGAAATGACTGCCGAGAATTACGATCAGGTGGACGAAGAAGAGTTAGAGCTGATGGATATAAAGTGGAGTCTAGCATATATCATCAGAAGAGTTACAAAGTTTGTAGCACTCACTGGAAGGGATATTGGCAATTCAAGCAACAAGCTTGGATTCGACAAGTCTAAAGTCACATGCTTCAGGTGTCGACAGAAGGGACACTTTAAATGAGAATGCAACAATCAAAAAGCGAGTGGAAATCAAAATCCTTTCGGCAGCAACAATGAGTACTACAAGAAATCTCTTCAATACAAGCCATATCCAAAGAGAACACAAGTCGAAGTAGAAGATAAATCTGCAAAGAAAACCGAGGAAGCTCTTGTTGTTACTCATGAAGATGATGGTTTTGACTGGAACAGATACATCAGAAAGAAAACTGGTGTTGCTATGATAGCAGAGTTAGTGGATGAATCTGAGACATTGTATTTTGATGTTGTTCTAGAGAATGCTACTCTGGAAGGATATAGGCAGAAAGCTGAGGAAGAAGAGTTAGTTTACATTGAGATGCAAAGACAAGAAGCATTGAAATCAGAGGCAGAATAGGTAAAAGTTGAGGTAAAAATGTCTGAAAGGAAGTTGTGAAAGTTGTGAAGGTTGAAAACCCTTGCACAAAGTGCGCAAATCCTTTTGAATCATGTCTTGTTAAAGTCAATGTCATAAGAGAATTAACTGTACACAATGAAAACTTTCGTTATGATTACAGAACCATGAAAGAAGCTTATGACAAAATATCAAGCAAATATAAATATGTTGAAAAAGCTAATAGTGAACTTGGTGCTAATGTTAAAATGTTAAATGCTACAGTAATTGAAAAACAAAAGGCAATTAACATGTACATTAATACTGTTGCTGAAACAAAGCGTGAGCTTCATGACATAAAAATTGAAATAGAAAGGGTAAGACAATTGCTGAAAAGTTACACCACAAACGCCTATGTCATTGATCACATTTTACCTACGATTAACTCGGAGGAAAATGGTGATAAATCAAAGCATAAAGAATACGGAAGTGTTCCTCCATCATTTCTTGCAAGTTACTCATGCAAGAAAGATGATGAGATTGGAAGGCATTTAATCTTTAACTCTTATCAGAAATAAAACATAAATTGCTTGAGAACATTGACGTAGACTTTACGAAATCAAATGATGACAACGAAGTGGTGGTAAAAATTGTGGTTAAAAATGTGTCAGGAAATGATTCTGATGAAGGGAGCTCTGAAAGCGCCAAATCAAGTTCGAACAACTCGGAATCACAATATGAAGATGACCATACATTATCAGAACATGATCTAAGTGATGATCCTAATGTTGTCGTGTACAAGATTAAGGAATCTGATAGATTATACTTCGATGATAGTTTTCCGATTCGGAACGTGAAAGAGGATCAACTTGATAAATTTTTCAAACTTGTAGAAGTTTCATCAGATGATCTTGAGAAAAACGAGAAAAGATTTTACTCGAAACCCAAAAGGAATGCTAACAATTATCGAAAGTTTGGTGGTGATTTTCCTGAGAACAGGAGAGCAGGATTGGGTTTGGAGGAAAAGAAGATGAGCCGAGAAGGAACCAAAAGTCGTCATTCCATGAATACAAAGGTAAACACATGAAGTTTGTGTATGGGACGAATATGGTTCAAGAAAAAGGTATGATCGGTAAGAAATCAAATGATGAATTTAAAAAGGAGAAAGAACTTCGGGACAAGGCTGAAACCAAGTCCACAAGTGGATTGAAACCCACTAGTGGAAATGTTTCTGATGATCGGACTTGCTTTAAATGCAATACTGTTGGTCATATTGCTCGCAAGTGTCTGAATCTAAAGCCTGTGTTTCCACGAAGAAAAACTGTGTCAAAAGAGGAAAAGCAAAAACAACCAGAGATTGTGAAACCTGTCATAGAATCAAATAGAAACTATGAATCTAAAGACGAAGTGAAACCTAAAACAAGTTCAAGGTTTGAAAACTCAATTTTTGAAAAAAGGTGAAACTTCAAAATTAAATGAAAACAAAGATTCTAGGTTCTATACCAAGAAAGCGAGAAGCAAGCTACAATCTTGGGTTGCTAAGAAAATGCTTTTATCATCTGAAAAACCAAGTCTGTTACTGACAAAACTGAAAATGTTAAAACAACTGAGTCAGTAATCAGACAGACAAAGAAAGAAAAGGTCGAAAATTTTTCAAAATTGTCATTGGAAGAAATGCTTGATGATGATTTTGATTATGATGATGGTTTGGAAAGTAATTATGAAAATTGTTATTCTTTCCAACCCAAGACCAAAAAGGCTTGGGTTAAATTTTTCAAATAATTGCTTTGTGTGCAGGAGTTCCAATATCCGCTCTTCCAAAGTTGATACAGGATAACGGAGCTCCATGAGTACTTAACTTATCTAGAAAGTCATAATCTTTGTCGTTTTTGAAATTACAAGTGGTTGAAAAAGAAAAATTGAAATGAATGTTTAAAAATTTGTGAAAATCCACACCGTTAAACAGAACACTGATTGTTTTATTGGAAAATCATTTAAACATTGATTTCCTACAAGTGGTTCTTACAAGTGGTTTCTAAAAGTTGATGTTATCAAAGTTTAATGTTTGTTCTGCTGTCAGGTGATGATGCAGAAAATGAAAAAAAGATCGGACGACGAGTTCTCGGGATCCTCATTGGTTTGTTACATTTTAGAAAAGAATTTCTTAAAATTTATAAACCAAAATATGTTTTTGATTTTAGGGGGAGTAAGAAATTTTTTAAAAAAATCAACAACATATGAAAAAAATTGAAAATTCAAAGACATTTGAAAAATTGAAAATGTAAAAAAACATAAAAAAAAGACAAAAAGAATTTTGTTGTCAAAAAGAAAATGATAGTACATCAGTGGACTATCACAGTATGCTAAAGAATTGTAAAGTTTAAAAGTGATAAAAAAGTCTTACTGTGGATGTATCGATAGACTTTAAACGCTCAGTAAATTGTTTCCAGGATATAAACTAAATTTTACAACTGCTTAATCTTGTGGATTAACACATCTTGGATATATGGACTTAGTACTCCGGAATTTCGATGGAAGGGTTGCCTGATTATGAGATACAAGGTCTTTATAGATGATTGATATTTGGGGTATTATACAAGTTCTCCTGATTTTGCGGAAGCAATATCCTAGAACTTCTATAATGCTTTTGCTAAAAAACCCAAATTAGCATGCAAAAGTTGAAAAGAATCGAAAGATCTAATCATTTGCAATGCTTAAAAGATTCCTTAAGTGGAACACACCTTAAAGACGAGCCTTCATCTCTTTGTCTGTACGGTAGTACTAACTTGAGCTCTCAAGGCTTCGCACTAACCCAAAGACAGATATCAATTAGGCTATATTCACCTGTAAAATGAAATCTAGGGAATCTGGATTCAGGAGTATATTCAAGAAGTGGGAACTATAGTTAAGTCAAGTTTAATAAATCATACTTAACATATCTTGGAACAGTTGAGAAGCGTGGTAAAGTTTAAGTGGACAAACATATCGACAATCTAAGTAAACAAGCTTAAAACTTAAAGTCTCAAAAGGTCAACCGTACTGGTGATATGTCTCAATCAACTGATATGATCCTTAGACACGAGTTAAACAAAAATATATTTGTAAATATGTTTGTACATAGTTTACTTTCTTTAAATTGCTTTTCAGATAAAAATCAAAAAGATTTTCAGTGTGTTTTAGCATAAACTTTCTAAAAATCAAAAAAATTTTGTTTCTTCATTAGTTTTTATAAGCCAATGATGGAGAACGGTTCTTCGAAATCTGGTAAGATACTCTAATGGTGAAATCTTGATGACATCTATGAAAAAACAAAAAATGATCAAAAGTGCTAAAAGATTCATTAAGTTGAAACTTTAAAATTGAAGAAAAACATTAGTTCAGTACAATGGTTTTCAAACCAAGGTCATTAATTTGGACTTGGTAAATGAAATTGGTTAACCAAGGTCATTAACTTGGACTTGGTCAACCAAGTGGATTTCATAATTGGAAATTTTATTAAGTAAACAAAGGCTTAAATGTTAAAAGTGTTCAAGGTCATTAATTTGAACTTGAATATCTAAAAGAGTTGAAAAGATTAAAAAGAAGATTCAAACTTTGAGATTTTATAATAGGCTATTGAAACTGAAATGTTTATTTGAAAGTCTTAGAATTATGAAACAGAAATTAAAGTTTTAGGGGGAGCTGGATAAAACACTGTCCAAAGATTTCAGAAAACTCAAAGCTCGGGGGAATTTGAAGTCTAAAGATCAGAGCAAAGGGGAGTCTGAGACTAAAGCAAAAAGCTACGGGAAGCATGGAGATTAAAGTTTTATCAAGACAAAGCTCAAGAAAAAGGAAGAAGATATAAAGATCAAGATGTTAAAGTTTATTCAAGAACTAAAGATCGGAAGACTCAGAAGATTTTAAAAGTCAATGACTACGGCAACATCCAAGGGGGGTTTGTCGGTGTATATGTTTGTTGCCTACGTCATTATGTGTTGAGTCTGAGTGAATATGGCTTAATATGTAAGAAACTAGGCGTATTTATGTGTTTAGGAGGTCAAGTTCGTTGGTTAGTGTGTGTGAGATGTCAAGTTCTGCCGAACATGACTAGGTCAAGTTCGCCCGAACATGTTCCTTCTCAAATGAACTTCCATCACTCTAAGTATGTGCCTTGGTTATTTCATTTGTAACATGGAGAGATTTTGGCACAGAGACGGCGAAGCTCTGTCGGATCCGATTCTCGAATCTATAGAACTTTAGATCAATGAAAACAACATTTAAATGAGTAATTCTTGTTATTTGGTTAACCTGTCATTAGTTTTCGCCTATTTGGACAATATATAACAAATTCAGGTTCCCGTGCTAATCGTGGACGTTCCTACATCAACAACAACCACCCGCTTGATGTACCAGTCACCTATTTTCTCATTAAAATTTGTTAACAAAGCAGCTTCTTCATTTTCATCACCGTTGCCATCTTTCCTCCATTTGTTCTCTGGTGGCGCGATATAGTCTGCTTTCACAATTGCACCAAATACAGGCTTTGGAATAGGTGCTGAATCTTGTTTCTGAAAGATTTTTAACTTTTTCAACGTAGTTTCATCCATATGGCTCAAATATAGAATATCATTCGGATCCTTCACCATATTCGGAAAGTTTTCGTGAATCAGTATTTGAATAAACCTCGGATGCATCACCAACCTTTCTTTTCCCATATTCTTCACCATGAAATTGAAAATCACCTTCGAGAAGTTGTATTTCTTGTTAAGAACCAAAGCAGTAACCATGCAGGCCATGTAATCTTGAATGTCGTCAAGCCCTGCTTTCCTATGGCTGAAAGCATGATTAACAGCGTGAATTAGAAGCTTGTATGGTAGAGGAACACTGACTTTCTTAATCGTTGGCTCATTTGCGTGACCTTTGTAGCCCATTCTGAAGAAACAACCCTTAATCATCCTTTCTCCGAAGCTAATAGGATCACTTTCATCATCGTTGAACGCTAAGACCCTTCGTATATCAGCTTCAGTAATCAGAAATTCCTTATCTTCAGTACCGACTCGAACTGCAGACTTTATCACTTTGTTCGCTTCGTCGTAAGAGGCTGAATTCCAAAAGAAGTATATAGGTGATCTATACGCAACATGCTTATCAGTGATTGTCTTCGTGATAGGAATTCGCCTCAAAAATTCTAAGATCTAAAAAATACAAGTATTATGGAACTTTTTAGACAAAAGCTTGATATTCTACGGACAAAAGAATAACAAATTAATCAATTTTGACAATTTTCAACAAATTAACATGAGTTTCGGGTGAACTTGAATGTTCTAACACACAACAATACAATACAAACCAACCAACAACTTCGGCCGAACAAGAATTATCAAACAAAATGTTTACATTTTTCAACAAGTTCGGGCGAACTTGTTATTCAAACAGGTTTTTGATATATTCACAACAAGTTCGGGCGAACTTGTTGCAAATTCAGTTTTATCAGCTATCATGACACTTCGCCCGAAGTTGATTACAAAACAACTCGACAAGTTCCGGCGAACTTGTCATCATCTCCAAACAACCTGCAACATTCAAACATGTTCAATTGATCGATTTTATGGTTTGATTAGCATGATTACATGTTTATTAGCTCATTTCACTGACCAATTTGTTCATTAATATCCTAGATCTATTTGATTTTAGCAATTTAGGTCCAACTCAGTCAAACAAGTCGATTTTATGGTTGATTCAAACGATTAGTACCTCGGCCATGATAATAAGTGTGCCAATCACTTATGATCACATTCAAATCGGGCAGAGTAACGACTTAATTCTTGCAATTTCACTTTTTCTCACAAATCGCCTAAGTTCGCTCGAAGTCAGATAAAACAAATGAATGAATGTTTGAGCGAACTTGGTCTTTATATTTTTAGTCAAGTTCGGGCGAACTTGGCTTTCAAATCTCATTCTTCATTTACTAACTTCGCCCGAAGTTATAATATAATGTAACACTTCAAAACTTTTAACTTCGGCTAAACTTAGTTAAAACAAATTTCAAACTTTTTCAAATTTAACCCTGCACTTTCACATGTTTACCAGTTATGAAAATCCACTCAGTTGACCAAGTCCAAGTTAATGACCTTGGTTAACCGATTTGTCTGCCGAGTCCAAGTTAATGCCCCCGGTTTGACCCGTTATTAACAAACTGATGTTTCTTCAATTTTAAAGTTTCAAATTAATGAACTTTTTATCATTTTTCGTGCATTTTGATTTTACAGAGTAGCTCCCAACCCGTTGACATCAAGATTCCAACAACTAAGCACCATTCCAAACTCCGAAGATCCGCTTTCCATCATTGGCTGTTGAAACAAAATCTTTTTGAATTTTCGGAAGTTTATGCTAAACCACACTGAAATTTTTTTTGGATTTAAATCTGAAATCAAATAAGCTATGTAAAAACATATTTACAGACATATTTTTGTGAATTCGTGTCTAAGGATCATATCAGTTGTTTGAGACGTATCACCAGTACCGTTGACCTTTTAATGACTTTAAGTTCTAAACTCGTTTACCTAGATTGTCGATATGTTTGTCCACTTAAACTCCAACACATTTTTCAATTGTTCCAAGATATCTTTGTTAGAATTGTGAAACTTGACTTAACTAGGGTTCCCATATCAGAATATACTCCCGTATCAAGATCCCTAGATTTCATCTTACAGGTTAGTATAGCGTAATTGACATCTGTATCTAGGTTATGCGAGGCCTTGAGAGCTCAGGTTAATACCACAGTATTGACAAAGAGATGAAGGCTCGACTTTAAGGTGTGTTCCAATTAAGGAATGTTTTAAGCACTGGAATAAATTAGATCTTTCGATTCTTTCACTTTTGTTGCAGTTTAGAGGTTTTTAGCAAAAGCATTATAGAAGTTCTAGGCTACTGCTTCTGCAAAATCAGAAGAACTTGTATAATACCCTAGATATCAATCATCTATAAAGACCTCGTATCTCAGAATCATGCAATCTCTCAAATCAAATTTCAGATGTACTAAGTCCATATGTCCGAGAGATGTTAATCCACAAGTTTAAGCAGTTGTAAAATTTAGTTTATATCCTGGAAATAATTTACTGAACGTGTAAAGCCTATCGAGACATCCACAGTAAAACTTGTTTATATCTTTTAAACTTTACAAATCCTTAGCGTACTGTGATAGTCCACTGATGTACTATCATTTCCTTTTTGACAAAAAATTATTTTTGTGTTTTTCATGTTTTTGTACTTTTTGGTATTTCAAATGTTTTCGGATTTTCTTGATTATTTCTCCCTCTAAAATCAAAAACATATTTTTGTATCTTAGGTTTTTAAGAAATACTAATCCTAAAAGGTAACAAACTAATGAGGATCACGAGAACTTGTCGTCCGATCCATATTCAACCTTCGCATCTGCACCTGTCAACAAATTTGTTATACCATTTAGTATCATTAAATAATTAAACCGTGAAAGAGTAAAAGGTTTGGTATAAAAATAAGCTTTTTGTTCATCGGTGTGGATTTTCTCAATTCGTACCAATCTTTTTTCGTAGCAATCACGAATAAAGTGGTATCGAATATCGATATGTTTTGTTCGAGAGTGATGAACTGGATTTTTCATAATGTCTACCTTATTATCAACATACAGTGGAGTGTCAAGAAATTGCAGACCATAGTCTCTCATCTGCTATTGGATCCACAGAATCTGTGAACAACAGCTGGAGGCGGAGATATACTCAACTTCACAAGTAGAGAGAGCGACCGTAGTATGTTTCTTACACTGCCAGGTTACCAAACGTGTTCCGAAGAACTGGTAGCCCGTTGTAGTTGATTTTGAGTTCAATTTATCTACACGAAAATCTGAATCAGCGTATCCCATCAAATCAAAGTTATCATTCTTCGGCTACCACATGCCTGTGCTTGGACATCCCTTCAAGTATCTGAAAATGTGCTTCACGATTTGCATGTGAGAAATTCTGGGACTTGACTGATATCTGGCACAGAGGCAGGTAAGATACATGATATCTGGGCGAGATGTCGTCAGATACATAAGTGATCCTATCATCGACCTTTAAAGAGTATCATCAACTTTGGTTCTGGTTTCATTGATCCAAATTCCCTGATTGAGTGCATGAGGAGTAGACAACAGCTTCGTGCTTTCAATTTCAGACTTCTTCAAGATGTCATGAACATACTTGGTTTGATGAATGAAAATACCGTTTGGCAATTGATCAACTTTCAATTCGAGGAAGAATTGCATTTCACCCATAGAAGATATTTCGAATTTCTTCTTCATGATTTTCTCAAACTCTTTGCAAAGATCGTCATTTGTTGAACAAAATATGATGTCATCCACATTTATTTGTACGAATCAGATGATTTCCAACTTCTCTGGTAAATAGCGTACTATCCACTGTTCCTCTAATAAAGCCATTGCCAACAAGATGTTGAGATAACGTCTCGTACTAGGCACTCGAGGCCTGATGCAAACTATACAGTGCTTTATCCAGAAGATATGCTTTCTTTTTGTTCAGCGGATCGACAAAACCCGGTGGTTGGCCGAGTACACTTGCTCTCGTAGCTTACCGTATAGAAAAGCGGATTCACATCTAACTGATAAACTTTAAATCCTTTCCAAGTAGAAAATGCAATGAAAACTCGTATTGACTCCAATCGTGCTACCGGTGCATACACTACGGTGTAATCATTTCCTTCTTGTTGATGGAATCCTTTGACAACGAGTCGAGCTTTGTTTCGCACTATCACTCCATGATCATCGCGCTTGCACTTGAAGACTCATTTAGTATCTATCGCCTTTTGATTCTCCGGAAGGTCAACAATTTTCATCCCCAAAACTTCAGTAACATTCTTCGGCTCAATCTGGGATATGAAGCATGAATAATAGCAATACTCTTGAAACGGAGCTATCGAGTATAGAAACAACTCAAAGCTTTATTGATCTGACTCCTTGTTCGTACACCAACTTGCAATTCACCAATTATGAATTTGATGGGTGGTATAAAATAAGATCTCGGCATCACCTCGCTTTGAACTTCAACAATACTTCCCTGATTAGTAATATTCTTAACTACCACCACTTCAACTGTAGGAGCACTAGAAGACGTTTCATTTTGAGTACTTGGGCCAGCAGATCGATTCATCATACTTGTGATCTGCTCAGATCCTTCATCAGAAGAAGATTCTCCATCATCATCATCAAAATGTCGAAGCCTCATCAGAGTCTGAACTATGTGCTTGAGAAATATTGGGTTCCACTGTTGTGTTCATTGGTTTGTAGCTGGTTTCTCTTGTTCTACATTAGTTTCTTGAACACCGGTAGAACTTGGACCTGCACCAAAAGAAGATGACCCAACAGTTGGTTGATTAACCACTATTGGTCTGATAATCTGCTCTTGATTTTCCGACTGATGTAGATAATATTACACTGTAATGTCTTCTTCAGAAGGCTCTTCTGGCAAGTCAAATAATTTCCACAAGTCACTATAATTGAACAACCAAGCATCACCAGCTCTTTGAATTGGAGTTGTATATCGAAAACAATCGACGTGCTGTGCTTCTACCACTCTCCTCAAACTTGGAAGATATACTATTTTGAGTGGACTTGCGTAGCCGACAAAAAATCCATCTATCATTCTCGCACCAAACTTTCTGTCTGAATCAACAACAGTACAAGGTGCACCAAACGGTTCTAAATACTTTAGATTGGGTTTCCTTCGGTTTAGCAATTCGAAGCAAGTCTTCTTGGTAGGTTTGACCATTAAGACCCTGTTCAATGTATAGCATGCTGTTGCGACTGCTTCACTCCATAAACTAATAGGGAGCTTTGAATCAGCAAGCATAGTTCTTGTTGTTTCTATCAACGTTCTGTTCTATTTCTCAGCCACTCCGTTTTGTTGCGGAGTGTATGGAGCACTGAATTCATGTAAGATGCCTTTGTCGTTGCAAAATTCTTTTATTCGGGCGTTCTTGAATTCTGTACCGTTATCAGTTTGGATTCTTCTAATAGGGAGATAGTACAGATTTTCAATCTTCCTGAAAACAATCATGAGATTATCGAACGTTTCGTCTTTGCTTTCTTGGAAGACAACCCATGAAAACCTAGAATAGTCATTGGTGACGACAAGACAATAAAGATCTCCAGATATACTATGAACATTCACTGGACCGAAGAGATCCATATGTAGTCTTTCGAGCAGCAGCTTGATGGAGTTAAGAATCTTTCTTGGATGTGACTTTTTAGTCTGCTTTTCTTTCTTGCATTCAAGAAAATTTTCAGTCATGTGAAAGCTTCTAAGATTCACTCCTTCAACCAAATCATTGTGAACCAAGTGATTCATCTTTCTGAGGTATATATGACCCATCTTTTTTGTGCCAAAGAATTGACTCCTTCTCTGTGGCCTTTGTTACGAAACATTGAGACGACTTTGAAGTAGTTTATCCAGCACATAAAGATCATTCTCACGAGGAGCACGCATGAGAATCCATTCTTCTGGAATCTTAAAACCTGGTTTAATGATCATGCACTCCTTGTCGTTGAGCTGGGTGGTAAACTGCCTATCACAGATCTGAGAAATAATGAGAAGGTTGTTCTCCAGCTCGGCGATATAGTTGACCTTTTCAAATGAAACCACACCATTTGATAGCTTCCCTTCTGCAATGATTCTACCTCCTTGATTACCTGTGAATCCTACGTAGTCTCCATTGATTGCTTTAATATCGAAGAGTAAGGCACGCATCCCGGTCATGTGAAGCTCTGCTATCCATAATCCACTTCGACAAGATGGATCTTTGGAGCCCCTGCACATGCAAAGAAACTATTTAAAGAGGGAAACCCAAGCCTTTCCGATCTTGGGTTGAATCGGATAACCATCTTCGTAATCAAATTCACATTCATCTGCATAATAAAAATTTACATCAAACATTTTGTCCAATGTCAACTTTGAAAACATTTCAATTTTATCTTTCTTTGTCTGTTTTAGAAGATCCCTTTTTAATATTGGAATATCATTTTTGATGACCCCTTTATAAGTCATTGTTTCTTTGGAATTTTTAACATTGACTGATTTAGTTGGTTTGACATTTCCAATTTTTTCTGAAACAGACTTTGCACTTTCAGATGATGATGCAGTTTCTTTGCAACCCAAGCTTGAGATTTCATTCGAGCTTTCTTGATGTAAAACTTTGAATCTTTTTTTCATTTGATTTAAAAATTTCACCTTTTGCAAAAGTTAATTTCTCAATTTTAGATTCACTTTTAGGTTTTACTTCAATGTTAGATTCATGTTTCATTTTAAGATCGTGATTGGTTTTACAATCTCTGGTTGCTTAAGTTTCTCATCATCTGAAGATGTCTTTCTTCGGTGATACACATGCTTTGATTTCGGACACTTGCGAGCAATGTGACAAACTTCATTGCATTTGAAGCAAGTCCGAGTGTCAACAGAATGTTCACTAGTGGGTTTTACTCCACTTGTAGATTTAGCCTTATCCCGAAGTTCTTTTTCCTTCTTAAACTCGTCATTTGATTGCTTTCCAATCAAATCTTCTTCATGAACCGTGTTAGTCCCAAACACAAATTGTATGTTTTTATTCTTATATTCGTGAAATGGTGACTTATGTTTCTTTTTCGGTTCATCTTCTACCTCCAAACCCAAACCCGCTCTCCTGTTTTCAGGAAAGTCACCACCATTTCTTCGGTAGTTGTTATAAACTTTCTTGGGTTTTGAATAAAACTTCTTTTCATTTCTCTCAAGATCATCTGATGATACTTCAACAAGTTTGAACAATTTATCGATTTGATCTTCTTTCACATTTCGAATCGGAAAACTATCGTCGAAATATAGTCTAGCAGAGTCCTTAACTTTGTACATCAAAACGTTAGGATCATCACTTAGGCTATTTTCCGATGATGTATCATCATTTTTGGATTGTGATTCAGAACTGTTCAAACTTCAGTTGGTGCTTTCAAAGTTGCCGTCATCAGAATCATTTCCCAAAACATTTTCAACCACAATTTTTACAAGCTCTTCACTGTCATCATTTGATGTCGTATAGACTATATCAATGTTCTCAGGCAACTTATCATTTGTTTCTAATAAAAGTGTTATGTTAGTTGCCTTTTCAATCCCATCCACTTTCTTGTGACAATAGCTTGCAAGCAGAGGAGGTGGAACATTGTTGTACTCTTTACGCTTCGTGGTGTAGCTAAGCAAGAGTTGTCTAACTCTTTCAATTTCAATTTTCATGTCTTGAAGCTCTCTTGTTTTGTTTCAGCAATGGTGTTTATGTACATGTTAATTGCTTTTTGTTTTTCAATTACCGTTGCTTTTAACATTCTTATATTGGCACATTGTTCTAAATTTGCTTTTTCAACATTGCAATAAGTGCCTTTCATTTTGTCATAAGCTTCTTTCATCGTGCGATAATCATATCTAAAATTTTCGTTATGCACGTTTAATTCACTTATGATTTGAGATTTCTCAGCACATTGCTCACAAGGTTTTGTGCACTTTGTGCAAGGTTTTTCAACCTCCACAACTTTCACAACTTCCTTCTCAATCACTTTTACCTCGGAACCCACCTGTTTCAGATTCGCTATCATGGCTTTGTCAGCAATCTTCGTGAGATTCTCTGCATTCATCTCCGTTGTCACGTCAATGACCTCCTTGACCTCTGGTTTCTTATCTTCAGCCACTTGCTCTTGCGATGTATTCCCGAAGCAACCTGCAAAACTAGAATTAAAATTTGGAGAGATAATGTTCTTCATCTGTGTCTGGCGATAGATCATTTCCTCTTCCTCTATTCTTTGTAGATCTTCTTCTAGAATCGCATTATCCAAAGATGCATCATCAACCATAGATTCTGATTCATCCACGATCTCTGCCATCAAAGAAACACCAGTTTTCTTGCCAATATACTTATTCCAATCAAAACCTTTATCTTCGTGAGACACAACAAAAGCTTGTTCAGTTGGCTTTGAGGAATTATCTTGAACATCAAATTGAGTTCTCTTTGGATATGGCTTGTACTACAACGCTTTCTTGTAATAGTCATTGTTGTTTCCGAAAGGACTTTGGTTACCGCTTGCTTCTTGGTTCGTACATTCGCGTTTGAAATGCCCTTTTTGTCTGCATTTGAAGCACGTTACTTTCAACTTTTAAATCCAAGCTTATTGCTTGAGTTTCCAATGTCTCTCCCAGTGAGCGCTACAAACTTCGTGACTCTTCTTATGATCAATGCTAAGCTCCAATTGATATCCATCAGTTCTAACTCTTCTTCATCAACTTGATCGTAATCCTCAGCAGTCATTTCTGGATTTCTGATCTTCCCTGCAACTAAACTTTTGTATGATTCGAGCACGGTTGCAAGAAGTGCTATATGTTGTTTAGCCACTTGCTCAGGGAAATCATTCTTCAGATTCACAACAATGTTGCACTGGAAAACATTTGGATCAGAACTAGAATGATTTGTCTGATTTGTCTGATTCGGTTGGTTCTGGAATGGTGAGTTTGAATTAGCACTCGAATATCCAGTGTTCGGAGGACTCTGATCATAACTAGGATATGATTGAGTATTCGTTTCACTTTGAGACGAATGATTTGGGGAATTCATATTCGCACTAAATGTTGTTTGAATTTTTGGACTAGAAATCTCTTGAACACTTCCTTTGTAGTACACACCAACATCTTTCACTACATTTGCATTCTTTGATTTGGCCATTTCTAGTAACTCCATTTCATGTCCTTCTAACTTTTCTATGAAAGATGATAGCTTGAGATGCATCCAACCCGGACTATTCTTCAATACCATCAAGTAGGTCGACCACTCCCCCTCAGGAAGTGCATCAGCCAATTTATCAATCTGCTCTTCATTAGACTTCTTAATATTGTGTCTTCGCATCAGAACCATCAAATGACAATATCTATTTATCATTTGTTTCATGGTTTCGCCTTTGATCATTGTGAAAATGTCAAACACTTTCTTGATTAAAGCCTTCTTGCTTTTAATCATCTCGTCACTTCCCAGATATTTAGCACAAAGATCTTCCCACAGCATCTGTGACGTCTCATATTCTGGTAGGAACATCAGGATGTCTTCTTTCACTGATTGCTGTATCAGTCTGATCATCTTCTTTTCTGCCACATACACATCTTTATGTTCTGGTGTAAACTTAATCAAAGCAAGATCTTATTCACGTTCATCTTTTGGCCAATTATATCCGGTTTCTACAGCAACCCAACTATGAAAGTGATTTACTTGAACCCAGTTCACGAACTTTTCCTTCCAGCCTTCGAACTCGTCCATGCTCATCAACTTTGGTGGTTTTGTAGTAGTTCCCATCTCATTATCCGGATTCATCTGGTTTACCATGTTTGCATTAGATGTAGAAGCCACTGTTGAAGCAAAAGCGTTATGGAAATCATCCATCTCGACAAACTGAAGGTTTAACTGAAAACACGTTCAAAAACACTCGAAGATTGATTAGTAAACTAACAAGTTTGGTCGAACTTTTATAGAAAACAAATTTCAGATTCAATTTCAACAAGTTCGGGCGAAGTTGTATGAAATTTTCAACAATTTTCAAGTTTTATCAAGTTCGGGCGAACTTGTATTAAGTTTATAAAATTTCCAAGTTATATCCAAATTCGGACGAAACTAATGATAATTTCAACAAGAGTTGACAAGTTCGGTCGAATTTAATCAAAAATCATTGAAAAATCAAGCAACTTCGGGCGAAGATGGTTAAAATCAACAAGATTTGAAGATTTTAGACCAAGTTCGAGCGAATTTGATGTGTAAATTCGAGCGAAGTTTGGTGTTCAAACATAGTTTTTTGACAATTTCGACATGAATTTGATTGAATTTGATTTTAAAACTTTCAGGGGTTTTTATTTAGGTGATTATCTAACACATGTTCAAATTTTAGCCATTTTTAGAATTCATCAATTTTGTGAAAAAGTTAAGAAAAATGGTAGAAATGAGTAAAAATAGAGAGTGTCTTGTGTAGATCTTAGCAAATTAGGTATACATGGCTCTAATACCACTTGTTAGGACCGATCCTCCACTGTCAAGGAACCTAATTTGTATCTAATGTCCAATATAAGCGGAAATTATATGACATGTTAATCAAATACACAAGTTTACTGTTTAATTGTCTGTTTATTCATGTCCAAATCATATACATTTAGTTTCCACACACACAGAGCTTCCCCGTCAATGTCGCAAACTTCATACAATGAGATACCCATGACTTCCTATATATAGACAAAGAAGTTCGCTCGAAGTGAGTGTTGGCTAGATCAAGTTCGGCCGAACTTGATCAGCCTACTACAACTTCGGCCGAACTTGATTGTATACACATAAATACAATATGAAATCTAACAATTCAAGCTCTAAACATACAGACTCGATCCAAGACCTAGACAATAGACATCATGTATCAACTAACTCCCCCTTGGATATTGTCGCAGTGTCTTGATCAGTTTTCAATGTTTAACACCTTCCGAATAAGTTCTTGTACGACTTCTTTCGACGTTCTTGCTTAGGAATAGGCGTTTGGTTAGTAGGAGGTGCCCACTTAATGAACTGAAAACCTTCTAATCCTTGCCTCTCTACCCCTTTCATGAATCTTTTAAAGAAGCTTTTCTTCCTTTAAGAACTCTTCTCTTCTCTTTGAACAGTTAACTAACCACATCGGGTCTAGTATTCGTATCGTTCTCCACAACCCCAAATCCTTCTTCGTTTTGGATCCTTTTCCTTTGTAATATCCCATGTATCATCAGCACGCAACACAATCACTGTTTCACATGTTTCTGGATCCGTTTGCCACCATAAAAACATAGGACGAAAATCATGTTCGATGGGCTTTAGTGGCATATTCATCATAGCTCTCGGACATTTCATCACAAGCGTAACATCCTTTTCTCCCGTTTTCTTGTAAATCTTTACTCTACGCTTAGGAATGAACGGTTTCCACAACTCAGATCCTCTTGACGCTTCAAACTTTATCACTCTCCAGAGTCTTTGTTCGTTGAATTTCATCTGCAAACTTATATTTCTTGTTTGCACCAACTCTTCAACATCCCAGAATGGCAATGTCTTTATGTCTGCAAGATGTCTGAAATGTTGAACCCCAAACTCTCTCTTTATTGCATGTACATCAAGTTCTCGAATCCATCCCCAACTTAGAATGTCACCCATAGAAACATCTTTATCTCTTGTGAAGAACGCTAGTGCTCTTTTAAATTTTCTTTCCTTTGGCATCTCTTTAAACCACGATTGCTTAGCTTCGGTTATCCGCTCTTTTGTATAGCATTTTGGAATGTTGCCTTCCTTCACAACTTCATCTATTTTCTATTTCAATAAATCCACATCAATCTGGCTCATAAGCTCTTCAATCGTTGGAAATTTATCAGTATTCAGATTAGAATACTTCTCTGTTTCATCATCATCAAAATCTTCAAAGATAACACGATCGTAATCATTATCTTCAGCCACACGCTTATACACCTACTCTTTTGGTTCAAATGTCTTGATATTCACTAATTCTTCTTCGAAATCGAACTCAAACGAATCAGCATCAACCTCGAACATTCTGGCCAATCCTTCCTTAGTGTAATCTTGAACAAATTCCCCTTCTTCGATACTCGGTTCCAACATAATCATCAGAGGCTTATCATGTACAGCAGCAATAGGCATAGCAATAATTTCTTCAGAAGCATCAACATCTTATGGCCCTGTCTGCTCTGTAGACTCCCCCTTACTTGGTTCATCCTCCATGTTAGCATCATCATTGATTAGGGATTCAAAATCAAACTCTAGATGTACTTTTACGGAATGAACTTTTAAACCAATGCCCTCTGATCATCAGTATCATCACCAACATGATTTGAATCATCTTTCGTATCATCTGCTGGGTCGTCAGCTTTTTCATTATCTTCCTTGTCATCGTCATCTTTCTGTTCTGATTCTTTCTCTTCAACTGATACAACTTTGAGAATATCTTCAGTAACAACCTCTGATTCAGGAGCTTTCTCTGATTCAACAACTTTTTCTATCACAGGCTCCTCTGTTGTTTTCGGGACACCATCAATCACCCCTTTACCTTTGCCCTGTTCTAACAATTCTTTCTCAGCTTTGTCTTTCGCTTCTTGAACATCAAGTCGATCGTATTCTTCTTTGAAATCTATGCCCAGCAGTTAGATAGCACTTTCTGCAACCTGGCAAATCTTCTATCATTCATATCACGTTCAGATCTAAATTCTGCTATCTCTTTCTCTAATTTTGCATTTGCAGCATTCAAACATTCAACCATAGCATTCATGTAGCCTCTATCGTCTTCGAGAAAACTTTACTTTATCCTGCTGAATTTCTTTCTCAACATCGCTCTGCTTTACTTTCTTTTCGAGATCTGCTTTCTCGGCTTCATTTTGTTTCAGTTTTTCTTCCAAAGTTTTGATTCTTTTTTCTAACATATCCACCGGAGTATCTTGAAACCAGTTTATAAGATCTTCGGCTGTCATAGGATGTGTAATGTTATCTGGAATATCACCAAAAGCATCTTTGAATTCATTAGCCATTGCGCTCTGAGGAGTTGATTGCCTTGATTTCTGAGGTGTAGCTTTTGGAGTACCCTTTGTTGCAACCTTTGGACTTGAGATAGGCGTACTTTGAACAAGCACTTCGATAGTAACAGATGGTAGTTCTTGTGTGACAGTTATTGGTGGAACTTGTGTAACAGTAGTTGGTGGAACTTGAGCTTCAATGATCGGAATTTCTTGCAAGCTTGAAATAGGAGGTTCTTGTGTAACTCCTTTCTTTAGTTTCTGACTCAGATATCTGCGACATGGAGTTTTCTTCCTTCCACGTGTGCTAGGAGAACCTGTGGTTTTCTTTGTGTCTCCAGCTTTAGACTTTGATCGCTTTGACTTCTTTTTCGGACGATCTTCATCGGAAGCCTCATCAGCAGGAACATACAGATCTTCACCACGTTTTTTCAAACGTTCCTCTTCTTTTCGTTTTTCTGCTTCTTTCTCTCTCTAGTCAGCAGAATCTTCGAAAGATTCATCATCTTTTTCTGAAGTTGAAGATATAACCTCATCATCTTTATCTTGGCTTTCAACATTTGCCGCAGCGCTAGAACCTTCAACATTCTGTATATTCTCATCAGGTTCATCTATCAGCATAGTATCTACTTTCTTTGACTCCCTTTTTCGCTTTTGTTTCTCAACTACCACTACCCTTTTGATGTACCAGTAGCCTCTTTTCTCTTTGAAGTTTGTTAACAAAGCAGCTTCTTCATTTTCATCACCGCTGCCCTCTTTTCTCCATTTGTTCTCAGGAGGTGCGACATAGTCTGCTTTAATGATTGCACTGAAAACAGGCTTTGGAATAGGTGGTGAATGTTGTTTCTGGAAGATCTTTAACTTCTTCAACGTTGTTTCATCGATATGACTCAAATATAGAATATCATTCGGATCCTTCACTATATTCTGAAACTTTTCATCAATCAGCATTTGATAAACCTCGGATACATCACCAACCTTTCTTTTCCCATATTCTTTGCCATGAAATTGAAAATCACCTTCGAGAAGTTGTATATCTTGTTAAGAACCAAAGCAGTAACCATGCAGGCCATGTAATCTTGAATGTCGTCAAGCCCTACTTTCCTATGGCTGAAAGCATGAACAACAGCGTGAATTAAAAGCTTGTATGGTAGAGGAACACTCCCTTTCTTTATCGTTGGCTCATTTGCGTGACCTTTGTAGCCCATTCTGAAGAAACAACCCTTAACCATCCTTTCTTCGAAGCTAATAGGCTCACGTTCATCATCGTTGAACGCTAAGACCCTTCGTATATCAGCTTCAGTAATCAGAAATTCCTTATCTTCAGTACCGACTCGAACTGCAGACTTTATCACTTTGTTCGCTTCGTCGTAGGACGCTGAATTCCAAAAGAAGTATACATACGATTTATACACAACATGCTTATCAGTGATTGCCTTCGTGATAGGAATTCGCCCAAAAAATTCTAAGATCTCTGAAAATGCTGTCAGGGTCAGATAAATCTTCTCGTCCAGCGATATACAAGTATTATGGAACTTGTTAAACGAAAGCTTGATATTATGCGGACAAAATAATAAAAAATTTATCAATTTTGACAATTTTCAACAAATTAACATCAAGTTCGGGCGAACTTGAATGTTCTAACACACAACAATACAAACCAACCAACAACTTCGACCGAACAAGAATTATCAAACAAAGTGTTGACATTTTTCCACAAGTTCGGGCGAACTTGTTATTCAAACAGGTTTTTGATATATTCACAACAAGTTCGAGGGAACTTGTTGCAAATTCAGTTTTATGAGCTATCATGACAACTTCGCCCGAAGTTGATTACAACACAACTCGACAAGTTCAGGCGAACTTGTCATCATCTCCAAACAACCTGCAACATTCAAACATGTTCAATTGATCGACTTTATGGTTTGATTAGCATGATTACATGTTTATTAGCTCATTTCACCGACCAATTTGTTCATTAATATCCTAGATCTAATTGATTTTAGCAATTTCGGTCCAACTCAGACAAACAAGTCGATTTTATGGTTGATTCAAACGATTAGTACCTCGGCCATGATAATAAGTGTGCCAATCACTTATGATCACATTCAAATCGGGCAGAGCAACGACTTAATTCTTGCAATTTCACTTTTTCTCACAAATCGCCTAAGTTCGCTCGAAGTCAGATAAAACAAATGAATGAATGTTTGAGCGAACTTGGTCTTTATATATTTAGTCAAGTTCAGGCAAACTTGGCTTTCAAATCTCATTCTTCATTTACTAACTCTGCCCAAAGTTATAATATAATGTAACACTTCAAAACTTGTAACTTCGGCTGAACTTAGTTAACCAATTTCAAACTTTTTAAATTTTTTATTTTTAACCCTTAACTTTCACATGTTTATCAGTTATGAAAATCCACTCAGTTAACCAAGTCCAAGTTAATGACCTTGGTTAACCGATTTGTCTACTGAGTCCAAGTTAATAACCTCGGTTTGACCCGTTATGAACAAACTGATGTTTTTCTTCAAATTTAAAGTTTCAACTTATTGAACTTTTCATCGTTTTTCGTGCATCTTGATTTTAATAGATTAGCTCTCAACCCGTGTTGTCAAGATTCCAACAACTTAGCACCATTCCGAACTCCAAAGATCCGCTTTCCATCATTGTGTGACAACTGTGAAAAATCCCGGTAAACTTTGATCGATACAAGTCCGTGGTAACCGGACATGATATGTATATAATGATATTTGTGGTGATTATGTGTGATGATACGAATTCTGGAACATGCTACACCGACTATAACAGGAGTATATGCAAGGTAATTACCAATAACATTACGTTGACGATATGTGTCACCTACATGGCAAGATAAAGTCGTGAATGGATTGACGACTCTAGGAATATGTATTAGTAAACACGCATGACTTGTGTGCTATGCTAAATGATATCTGTTATATCTCAGAGGAATCCGAGAGTACGTCATGGTTAATATGACACTATTAAGGACCAACGATGTGAGGTTGGTATCCTTAGCCTTTAACAACGTATTAAACGGGGACTTGACGTTTAACAGCGCATTACACATTCGACAGTGATTATTAGGCCAACGGTAGGGCCCTTTAAGATTCCGAGTTCACAAAACATCTTAGTTACGAGCCATAGACTATGACATAAGATTAGAAACAAATCGGAGCTCGGACACGCAAAACGAGACAGTCCCGGTTAGGGAAACGCCTTTGCGTTTGGAGCACTGAAAGACAAACCAAGCATGCAAGGAACAGTCAATCAAGCCTAAAAACACTTAAACTAACACAATACGTATGATCAAAACATATCTGGGCTCGAGTTTCGAGATGGTTATGCTTGATTTTTAAAACCGAGTCTTTTGACACTAAGAATGCGAAAAACGGAGCCCGTTTGGCGAATCGGCTACACGTCTGAGACTCGAAAACGAACCTAAACGCTCCACTGAAGATAAACATCATCGTTTAAACATGAAAAGACGAAGCACGACAAAGCACTGGTGGGGTAGGGCCACCCCACCTATGCCGGCCCCCCATTATAAAAAGGTTTTTTTTTTATTTTTCATTAAGTTATTCATAACTTTTTCATCTTTTCACCACAAACCTGCCATGAACCTTCTTCATCAGCTGATTATCATCATAAACTTCACTAAACCAAACGTAAAATTTAAGTTCTAAGTGGTTTTGATTATGATTTCTTGATTAAACGCGATTTATAACCGAAAAACCCTTTTTAAACCATGTATTTTGGAGGGTTTAAACAAGTTATTGGCTGAACAAAACCCCTTGTGAATTCCCTGGTGTTATATGATAGCCAAGAACATGAAACATCAGGTTTTAATATACTAATCGATACCTATTCGACAAAAACGCGTAACAAAGTTATTAACCGAAAAACTACGAAACAAGGCTTGATTGACATGGGTTATGGCATTGTTGGATTGTTCTTGGTATATAGGTACTGAATATGGCTCACACCCACTTCTGGACTCAAGAAAAACACTTGGAATCGAAGGAATCGCTATGTATATCACCCGAAACTCGAATCTAGAATAGGCATAATATTGTTTGGACCATAACTTGGTCCGTGGGTATTTGATTGAGCTGAAATTTGGTTTGGTGAGGTAGGGTATTACCAAGAAGGTCCACGTAAAATTTAGAATTTTTGGAAGTTTCTACGATTTTTAGTGAATTTTTGACTGTTTTATCAAAACAAATCCAGAAGAAATACCAAACAGAGTCCATATATCACCAAACTTCATATGAACACTAAGAAACATATAAGAAAAGTTCTAGGAAGTTTTGGAGTCCATTGGTTGAGTTTTGATTTGGGTTAAAAATCCGCGTTTTTATGAGTTTTCGGTAGCCGGAAACGCATAGGAATGAAATCGGAAAAATCCCAATTTTTTACAGCGTATTTCTGGACATGTAAGGAAGTTCCAGGAATATTTTGGGAATTTTTGGACATCGTATGATAAACCAAGTGAATTATTCGGATAAATATTGTTTTACAAATAATTTATTTGAAAGGCTTAAAACTGCGTTATAAATTCCCAAAATATTTTTCCTTGAAACTATATATTTTTACTGAGTTCTACAAAAATTTCCAGAATTTTATCAACTATGTAGATTAAATGTGATTTTTCGACTTTTAAAACGCTTATTTTAAATAAATTCGGCAGTTTACCGGACAACAACCTGCCGAAACTGGGAATGGACCAAAACTTAACTTGACTATAATTGGAACACCAGGAGTATAGGAGTATTCTGGGAGGTTCCAGGGTAAGCTGGACACTCTGGGTGTGTTCCACCACCGTCCGGGAAAATCCTCGACAGCGAGAATGGAAACTCAATTTGGGCAACCTAAACTCCCAAAACACCCTAACTCCCTTAATGGAAAGTTAATCTTTCTTAAATCACAACACATTGGCACTATTGGTATTTCCATACCGTTAACCGAACACATAAAACAGCCGACATTGGCCGGCACACGAACCGGTGCCTGGGAGCCAAACGTGAAACTAATCCTACCCTAACATCCATCACCACACCAGGATATTATATGTAAAATATGAACTGAAAATACTCACATGGACCCAAGTATAGACATTACCGACCTAGCGACTGATATTAGTAATTACTTGCATGATTGTTGTTAAAGCCGAACAAGCTTACATATACTCCTATTGCTACCTGTGATGTTACTATCCTGTGAGTTTCACTTCCCTGCTTTTGAATAGTTTTACTATTTTCTGGGGACTTGCATGTTACAAACTGTGTTAATTGCACCCAATTGTGATGATGTGAATTATCTAACACACGAACTACATCCCCACTATAAGTTATTAGCATAAGCCGTCGACAATGGATAGTACTATTGGTCTGACCAATCAGTGCCACGTCTGACAGTGTGTCGGCAACTAGGCACTTCACGTATCCTAACCTGGTTATGTTGTTAGGCATAACTACATTGGGGCGTTGAACTGCACGTGACGCAATTGGTGGGCCGGGAGTGTCTACGTGACACGGTCCGGTGGCCAGGAGTGTCTGGGATGACACGGCCCGAGGCAAAACAGTCAAGTTTTCACTTGTGTACTCGTGTAATTCCATCTGTGACTTTGACCTGTGCAATTAAACTTGTTAACACATATTGTTTCACAACAACTAAACCCGTGGAACTCACCAGCAGCGTTAGCTCACCCTTTTTAAAACTAACATGCATTTCAGGTAACTCGAGACTGATGTGATCCGTGTATATTGTTCAAGACGTGTTTGTAGACGAATCCTGATATAGACGCATGCAACTTAGAAGACTTATGTGGTTCATGGGAACACGCAGTTTTAACATACCTGTAGTATGTAATCAACATGTTGTAAGTAATAAAATGTAGTATCTTTATAAACAATGTGCTTGTACCATAGGTGTCTGTTGCATCCCGTATTTTTTCTTCCGCTGCGAGTCGGGGTGTGACACATTGGCTGTTGAAAAAAATGTAGAAACAAAATCTTTTTGAATTTTCGAAAGTTTATGCTAAAACACATGAAAATATTTTTGGGTTTATATCTGAAATCAAAATAAGCTATGTACAAACATATTTACAGACATATTTTTGTGAAGTCGATGTCTAAGGATCATATCAGTTGTTTGAGACGTATCACCAGTACCGTTGACCTTTTCATGACTTTAAGTTCTAAACTTGTTTACCTAGATTGTCGATATATTTTTCCACTTAAACTTCAACACATTTCTCAATTGTTCCAAGATATCTTAGTTAGACTTATGAAACTTAACTTAACAATGGTTCCCATATCAGAATATACTCCCGCATCAAGATTCCCTAGATTTCATCTTATAGGTGAGTATAGCGTAATTGATATCTGTATCTGGGTTATGCAAAACCTTAAGAGCTCAGGTTAATACCACCATATCGGCAAAGAGATGAAGGCTCGTCTTTAAGGTGTGTTCCAATTAAGGAATCTTTTAAGCACTGCAATCGATTAGATCTCTCGATTCTTTCAATTTTGCTGCAGATTTGGGGTTTTTTAGCAAAAGCATTATAGAAGTTCTAGGCTATTGCTTCCGCAAAATCATAAGAACTTGTATAATACCCCAGATATCAATCATCTATAAAAACCTCGTATCTCATAATCAGGCAATCTCTCAAACGAAATTTCGGAGTACTAAGTCCATTTATCCGAGAGATGTTAATCCACAAGTTTAAGCAGTTGTAAAATTTAGTTTATATCCCGGAAACAATCTACTAAACGTGTAAAGCCTATCGACACATCCACAGTAAGACTCGTTTATACTTTTTAGACTTTACAAATCCTTAGCATACTGTGATAGTCCACTGATGTACTATCATTTCCTTTGACACAAAATTCTTTTTGTCTTTTTCATGTTTTTGTACTTTTTGGTTTTTCATATGTTTTTGTATTTTCTCAATCATTTTGGTATCAGAGCGGAAATAATATGACATGTTAATCAAATACACAAGTTTACTGTTTAATTGATTGTTTATTCATGTCCAAATCATATACATTCTGTTTCCAAACTGATAGAGCTTCGCCGTCAATGTCGCAAAGTTCTTACAATGAGAGAACCATGACCTCCTATGTATAGACAAAGAAGTTCGCTCAAAGTGAGTGTTGGCTAGACCAAGTTCGGCCAAGTTAGGCCGAACTTGATCAGCCTACTACAACCTCTACCGAACTTGATTGTTTACACATAAATACAATATGAAATTTAACAATTCAAGCTCTAAACATACAGACTCGATCCAAGACCTAGACAATAGACATCATGTATCAACAATTGTCATGCGCGCTCCTCGCGAGAATGATCTTTATGTGCTTGATATGCGCATTGCTACTACTACTTCAAAGTCGGATCAATGTTTCGTAACGAAGGCCACATAGAAGCAGTCAATTCTTTGGCACAGAAAGATGGGTCATATACACCTCAGAAAGATGAATCACCTGGTTCACAATGATTTAGTTGAAGGAGTGAATCTGAGAAGCTTTCACATGACTGATAATTGTCTGGAATGCAAGAAAGAAGGAAGATCAAAAAATCTCATCCAAGAAGGATTCTTAACTCAATCAAGCTGCCGCTCGAAAGACTGCATATGGATCTCTTCGGTCCAGCGAATGTGAAGAGTATATCTTGAGATCTTTATTGTCTTGTCGTCACTGATGATTATTCAAGATTTTCATGGGTCTTCTTCCAAGAGAGCAAAGACGAAACGTTTGATAATCTTATGATGACTCTTCAGGAAGATTGAAAATCTGTACCATCTCCCTATTAGAATAATCCGAAGCGATAACGGTACAGGATTCAAGAACGCCCGAATGAAAGAATTTTGCATCGACAAAGGAATCTTACACGAATTCAGTGCTCCATACACTCCGCAACAAAATGGAGTGACTGAAAGGAAGAACCGAACGTTGATAGAAACAACAAGAACTATGCTTGCTGATTCAAAGCTTCCTGTCAGTTTCTTGAGTGAAGCAGTCACAGCAGCATGCTATACATTGAATAGTGTCTTGACAGTCAAACCTACATAAAAGACTTGATTTGAATTGCTAAACCGAAGGAAACCCAATCTGAAGTATTTAGAACCGTTTGGCGCACCTTGTACAGTTCTTGATTTAGACGGAAAGTTTGGTGCCAAATCGATATATGGTTTCTTTGTCGGCTACGCAAGTCCACTCAAGAGAGTATATCTTCCAAGTTTAAGAAGAGTGGTAGAAGCACAGCACGTCGATTATTTTCATTATACAACTCCAATTCAAAGAGCATGCGATGCTTGGTTGTTCAATGATAGTGAATTGTCGAAATCATTTGACTTGCCAGAAGGGCCATCTGAAGAAGACATTGTTGTGTTATATTATCTACATCAGTCGACTAATCAAGAGCAGATTATCAGACCAATAGTGGTTAATCAACCAACTGTTGGATCATCTTCTTCTGGTAAAGGCCCTAGCAATAGCGGTGTTCAAGAAACACATGTTGAACAAGTGACACCGGCTACAGAACCAGTAAATGCTACAGAAGAACCCAATCTTTCTCAAGCACATAATTCCGATTCTGATGAGGCTCCAACGTTTGATGATGATGGAGAATCTTCTTCTGACGAAGAATCTGAGCATATCACAAGTAAGTTGAATCGATCTGCTAGCCCAAGTACTCGAAATGAAGCATCTTCTAGTGCTCCTGCAGTTGAATCAGTGGTTGACCTGAATATTACTAATCAGGAGAATACTATTGATGTTCCAAGTGAGGTGATACCGAGAACTTATTTATACCACCCATCGGATTCCGTAATTGGAGAATTGCAAGCTGGTGTAAGAACGAGAGGCCAAATTAACAAAGCTTTGAGTTGTTTCTATACTCAAGTAGCTCCGACTGAAGAGTATTGCTATTATTCATGCTTCATATCCCAGATTGAACTAAAGAAGGTTACTGAAGCTTTGGGAGATGAAAATTGGGTTCTTGCTATGCAAGAACAATTATTACAGTTTGAAAAGCTGGGGGTGTGGAAACTTGTTGACCTTCCGGAGAACCAAAAGGCGATAGATACTAAATGGGTCTTCAAGTGCAAGCACGATGATCGTAGAGTAATAGTGCACAACAAAGCTCGGCTCGTTGTCAAAGGATTCCATCAACAAGAAGGAATTGATTATACAGAGGTATATGCACCAGTAGCACGATTGGAGTCAATACGAATTTTCCTTTCATTAGCTGCTTGGAACAGTTTTAAAGTGTATCAATTAGATGTGAAATTCGCTTTTCTATACGGTAAGCTACGAGAGCAAGTGTACGTCGGCTAAGCACCGGGGTTTGTCGATCCGCTGAACAAAAAGAAAGCCTATCTTCTGGATAAATCACTATATGGTTTGCATCAGGCCCGAGAGCCTAGTACGAGACGTTATCTCAACATCTTGTTGGCAACAGCTTTAGTAGAGGAACAATGGATAGTACGCTATTTACAAGAGAAGTTGGAAGTCATCTGATTAGCGTACAAGTTTGTGTGGATGACATTATCTTTGCTTCAACAAATGACGATCTTTGCAAAGAGTTTAAAAAAATCATGAAAAAGAAATTCGAGAAGAGCTCTGTGGGTGAAATGAAATTCTTCCTCGGATTGCAAGTTGATCAGTTGCCAGACGGTATTTTTATTCACCAAACTAAGTATGTTCATGATGTCTTGAAGAAGTTTGAGATGGATAGCACGAAGCCGTTATCTACTCCTCTGGCACTCAATCAAGGAATTTGCATTCATGAAACAGGAACCAAAGTTGATGATACTTTTTACACGTTGATGATAGGATCACTCATGTATCTGACGGCATCTCGCCCGGATATAATGTATCCTACCTGCCTTTGTGCACGTTATCAGCAAGTCCCAGAATATCTCACATGCAGATCGTGAAGCGAATTTTCAGATACTTGAAGGGATTTCCAAGCACCGGCTTGTACTATCCAAAGAATGAAAACCTGACGGGATATGAAGACTTTGATTTCTGTGTTGACAAATTGAATTCAAGTCTACGACGGCCGGTTGCCAGTTCTTCGGAACTCGATTAGTAACTTGGCAGTGCAAGAAACAAACCATGGTTTCTCTCTCTACTTGTGAGGCTGAGTACATCTCGACTTCCAGTTGTTGTCCACAAATCTTGTGATTCAACAACAAATGAGAGACAATAGATTGCAATTTCTTGACACTCCATTATATGTAGACAATAAGGCAGCAATCGACATTACTAAAAATCCAGTTCATCACTCTCGAACAAAACATATCGAGATTCGTTACCACTTTATTCGTGATTGCTATGAAAAAGATTGGTACGAATTGAGAAAATCCACACCGATGAACAAAAAGCTGATTTTTATACCAAACCTTTCAGTCTATCACGGTTTAGATACTTAATGAGACTTAACGGTATAAAAAATCTTTTTACAGGTAGGGAAGCAGAGGTTGAATATGGATCGGACGATGAGTTCTCGTGATCCTCATTGGTTTGTTATCTTTTTAGATTAGATTTCTATAAAAAAACTAAAATACAAAAATATGTTTTTTATTTTAGGGGGAGAAAGTTAACGAGAAAATACAAAAACATATGAAAAAACAAAAAAATACAAAAACATTAAAAAGACAAAAAGGATTTTGTGTCAAAAAGGAAATGATAGTACATCAGTGGATTATCACAGTATGCTAAGATTTGTAAAGTTTAAAAAAGTTTAAACGAGTCTTACTGTGGATGTGTCGATAGGCTTTACACGTTCAGTTGATTGTTTCCGGGATAGAAACTAAATTTTACAACTGCTTAAACTTGTGGATTAACATCTCTCGGATATATGGACTTAGTACTCCAAATTTCCTTGGAGAGATTGCCTGATTCTAAGATACGAGGTCTTTATAGATGATTGATATCTGTGGTATTATACAAGTTTCTCGGATTTTGCGCAAGCAATAGACTAGAACATCTATAATGCTTTGATAAAAACCCCTAACTGCATCAAAATTGAAAGAATCAAAAGATCTAATCAATTGCAGTGTTTAATAGATTCCATTTTTGGAACACACCTTAAAGTCGAGCCTTCATCTCTTTGTTGATACGGTGGTTTAACCTGAGCTCTCAATGCTTCACATAACCCAGGTACAGATATCAATTACTCTGTACTCACCTGTAAGATGAAATCTACGGAATCGTGATACGGGAGTATATTCTGAGATGGGAACCATAGTTGATTCAAGTTTCATAATTCTAACTAAGATATCTTGGAACAATTGAGAAATGTGTCGAAGTTTATGTGGACAAACATATCGACAATCTAGGTAAAAAAGTTTAGAACTTAAAGTCATTAAAAGGTCAACGATATTGGTAATACGTCTCAATAAACTGATATGATCCTTAGACACAAATTCACAAAAATATGTCTGTAAATATGTTTGTACATAGCTTATTTGATTTCAGATTTAAACCCAAAAAGATTTTCAGTGTGTTTTAGCATAAACTTTCGAAATTCAAAAAGATATTGTTTCTACATTGTTTTCAACAACCAATGATGGAAAGCGGATCTTCGGAGTTCGGAATGGTGCACGTTGTTGGAAATCTTGATGACAACGGGTTTGCAGCTAATCTGTAAAATCAAAATACACGAAAAACATTGAAAAGTTCATTAATTTGAAACTTTAAATTTGAAGAAAACATCAGTTTGTTCATATCGGGTCAAACCGGGGTCATTAACTTGGACTCGGCAGACAAATCGGTTAACCTAGGTCATTAACTTAGACTTGGTCAACTGAGTGGATTTTTATAACTAGTATACATGAGAAAGTTTAGAGTTAAAAATTTAAAAATTTGAAAATTGGCTTTCACCAAGTTCGGCCGAAGTTGCTAGGTTTAAATTGTAGCATTTTATCATAACTTCGGGCGAAGTTGTTTAAAGAAGATTAATGTTAGAGAGTCAAGTTCGCCCGAACTTGATAACTTGACTGACTATAAAGGATCAAGTTCGCTGAAAAAGCTCATTTATCTGTTTCATAACACTTATAGAGAACTTGAGCGATATTTGAGAGTTTTGTGAATTTACAAGATTTGTGTCATTATACTGCCCAAATTAAGATCTGTTATAAGTGATTAGCACACTTATAATATGGCTGAGGTATAATTTGCATAAATCATCCATGAATTGAACTTATTTGAACTGTGTTGAACCGAACTTGTAAAAATCAGTAGATCTAGGGTCGATATGAACAAATTGAATGATAAAAATGGTTAATTAACACGAAAACATCATAAACAAACCATAAAATCAATGATCGGACCATGTTGAGTAATGTTGCAAGTTTGTTGGGGATGGTGACAAGTTCGCCCGAACTTGTTGAAGTTGTTTTGAGACAACTTCGGGCGAAGTTGTCATCATACTGAATAAAGTTTGAAAGTTTAACAAGTTCACCCGAACTTGTTTAAAAAAGGAACTTGTTTAAAGTTGAAAATAAAATGTGTAACACATGTTCGAGCAAAGTTGTTGTATTTGGAAACGAACTTGATGAATATTTGTTGAAAATTGTAAAATTTGCTAAGTGCTTGTTTTTCTTATCCGCAGAATATCCAGCTTTCGTTTAATAAGTTTCACAACACCTGTATCTCGCTGGATGAAAAGATTTATCCTTCGACTGGCTGCATTTTCATAGATTCTAGAGTTTTTGGGGAGAATTCCTATTACAAAGGCGATTACGGATAAGCATGTTGTTTATAGATCACACGTATATCTTTTCGGGAACGCAGCATCTTATGATGAAGCAAACAATGTGATTACGTCTGCTGTTCGTGTTGGGAATGAAGACAAGGAGATTTTGATCACCGAAGCAAATATTCGAAGGGTTCTGGAATTCAACGACGATACTAATGATCAAATAAGCTTCGAGGAAAGGATGGTGAAGGATTTTTCTTCAGAATGGGTTACAAAGGTCATGTAAATGAGCCGACAATGAAGAAAGGCGGCGTTCCTCTACCGTACAAAATTCTTATTCATGTTATTATTCACGCTTTCAGTCACAGGAAAGCATGGTTAGACGATATTCAGGATTACATGGCTTGCATGGTTACTACATTGGTGCTCAACAAAAAGTTCAACTATTCGAAAGTGATCTTCAAGTTCATGTCGAAGAATATGGGCAAAGAAAGACTGGTGATGTATCCAAGGTTCGTTCAGATGCTGATAGACGAAAAGTTCAAAGACATTGCAAAAGATCCGAACGATATTCTTTATTTAAGCCACATGGATGAAACAACTTTGAAGAAGCTTAAGATATATCAAAAGCAAGATTCTGCTCCTGTTTCGAAACCTGTGTTTGGTGCGATAATTAAAGTTGATTATGTCTCCCCACCTGAAAATAAATGGAGGAAGGATGGTAAAGGAGACGATAAAGATGAGGTTGAATTATTAAACAATTTCAAGGAGAAAAGAGGTGATTGGTATATCAAGAAGGTTGTGGTTATTGAGAAGCCGAAACGTAAAAGGGCTTCTAAGAAAGTGGAAACCATGTTGATAGATGAGCCTGATGAAAATCCTCAGAATGTTGAAGGTTCAAGCGTTGCAGCTAATGTTGATAGCCAAGAAGTCAAGGTTGGTACTGCTGGTGGAGAACATGATGATGTTATTTCAGCGACTTCCGATAAAGATGAATCTTCTGAAGACTCTGCTGAAATTAGACAGAAAGAAGCAGAGAACGAAAAAGAAGAAGAAAGGTTGAAAAAGCGCGGTGAAGATCTGTACATACCGTTTGCTGATGAGGCTTCTGACGAAGATAGACCTAAGAAGAAAACAAAGTGCTCTAAGTCAAAGGCTGTCAAAGAAAGCAACGGGTTCTCCTAGTCGCAGGTACTTGATTCAGAAAAGTAGAAAAGGAGCTACACAAGAACCTCCTGTTTCTAATTTGCAAGAGATACCTATTGTTGAAGCGCAAGTGCCACCGACGACTGCAACACAAGAACCACCAACTGTTATTGAAGTACCGGTTCAGAGTACGCCTCAATCAACACCAAAATCTGCTACAAAGGGTACTCCTAAAGGAACTCTCCAAGATCAAAGCAGTCTACTCCACGTAGTGCTAGAGCTAAAGAGTTTAAAGATGCTTTTGGCGATATTCTAGATAATATTTCTCATTATGTCACAGCTGAAGATCTTTCGAATTGGTTTGATGATACGCCAATTGATGTGTTAGAGAAAAGAATCAAAGCTTTAGAAGATAAAGTCAAACAGAATGAAGTAGAAAAAGAAGCTATGGAGAATAAAGTAAAGCAGAGTATGGTTGAAAAAGAAATTCTGCATGACAAAGTCAAATTTCTCAAAGATGACAGAGGTTACATGAAAGCGATGGTTGATAGTTTGAGTGCTGCGAATGAACAGTTAGAGAAAGAGATCGCTGAGCTTAGATCTGAACGAGATCAGAGTGATAGAAGGTTTTCCAGGCTACAAAAAGTGTTAACTAACCGCTTGGGCATTGATTTCAAAGCAGAATATGAGAGACTTGATCTGCAAGAAGCCAAAGAGAAAGATGAAAAAGAATTGGCAGAACATGGAAAGGGCAAAGGGATTATTGATGGTGTCCCTAAACCTACAGAGGAGCCTGTGATAGAAAAGATCATTGAAATAGAAAAAAAGCTACAGAATCAGACATAGTTCCTAAAAATGTTCCTAAAAAGAATGATGAAACGATCATAGCGTCTGAGTTAGAGAAAGATGACGATGAGGAAGATGATGAAAAAGACGACGACTATGCAAATGGTGATACGAAAGATGATTCGGATCACGATGATGGTGATAATGATAATAAGGGTGGTGTCACACCCTCAATTTCCACTTGCGGAGTTTTACCGCGAGGCGTGTGAACAAACCAGAATCTGAGACACTAGTAACGTCGAACGACTCTATATGATTTGTTAATACGTTTTCCAAAAATCATTTGTTTAACCATTAATAGTTAATTTTAGATTGCCTTAGTTTGGTTTCAATGTTTAGCGGAAACATTAGTTCTTAAAGTTGAGCGGAAGTATAAAAATAAAGTAAAGGAACGGGCGCCAACACAAACGCCAAAACTAAAGAAAAACCCAAAACAATGTTTGTAAATGAGACTCGATTAAAAGATGTCTTGATCAATGCAAGTGAGTGCACCTAGATCTCCTAGCGTCCTGAGAAACATGTAAAGAAACAAGTGTCAACATTAAAGAAGAGTGAGTTCACCGGTTTTCATAAATTCGTTTGTTCGGTTATAAGTTTGTTTCCCCCGTTATCCCTAACCCGGGATAACGATTTAATTCCATTATTCCCAACCCGGAATAATACTGATAGTCCCATTATTCCTTACCCGGAATAATAATGAGGTTCCATTATTCCTAACCCGGAATAATAACGTTGTTGGTTCCATTATCCCTAACCCGGGATAATATTGTTGATTCGTAATTAAGTTCAATGTTAACATGTAGGTAGCTAGCCTAAAGTTATGTCACGTAAGTGTTGGCGATCGAAGCTGACTGTTGTGCCTCCGTGTTGCCAGGCCTATCACTGACCATGGCGAAAGTTAGGCCAAATTATTCATCCGTTGACCATACCCGGTCGGCTAGCGCGACTAGCTCGGATGGGGCTTGTCGGGCCCAGTAGTACTACTTATAATTTCCCCGCTATCTAACCCAGTACTAACTATCCGAGAGATTGTCGAGGACTTGTGTGATATAGCTGCTTAGTGACCATAACGTACATTAACATTAACTTAGTTACCGAATAGTTTAATGACGTTAATTTCGTATAACGTAAAGAGATAGAGTTGTCGAGTGTATACATGTTTCTCCCCCTGTTGTTTTAAAACCGGATAAAATTAGGGGCCGTGAACTCACCTTTGGTTGCTCGGTTAGTGTAACACAGAAGTTGCAAATGATGGGACCGTTAGTTGCGTCCTAACAAGTCAATTGATTTAGAGTTAGTGTGTGAACACACTGATACAAACCCAACACATACTAACACACAATGCGGTACTTACAATGACAATTCCTAAGACTCAAATCATGCATGCAAGTATCATCATACCAATATAGTGATCAAAACAATTTATCATAAACACAATCAATCCATACAACACTTTGGTACACACATTCGCAAGTTATCAAGTTTCAGCTTATATACTCATAATTAGGCTGTTTTGAGGATTTTTATAAAATAGTTCCAACTTCCAAAAATTCCAATTACTTTACAGAAGGTGACAACTATACTGTAGAATTTTATATAAATTTTTCAAGTCCTAACACTTTACCAATTATTCATAAATATTAATATACTAGGCTGCAGTCAGATTCGTCGCTTTCTGACTGCAGTCCACGGAAGAATTCATTTAAAAATCACCGTTCGTCCAATTAACAAAATTCCAGTGGGAGTTTCCCGGAAATTTCCATATCTAGTTGCTGTACAAATTTCATGATTCGACTCTCTACAGATTATTAGATCCGACTCGATAAACAGAATTACCAATGGTATATCATCATATATATATCATACCCATGCAAACCCTAATCATAACATATAGTTTTTATTACACAAAACGCAGCCTAATGTTTTCTGGATTCCGCTAATCATCTTACCGCAACTAGCATAAATAAATCGGCTAACAACATAACACTACATTCAAACATGATCAAGAGTTTATAAATCCAAATATGATTTTGCAAACAATGATAAATCCTAACCTTTAACAATAAGATCAATGAGCCGAGACTTGGATGGGAGCCAATTCGGATATGATGAAGGTCGCGACCGAGAAGGAGAATGGAGAGGGGCTGCCGCGATCAAAGGAAGTGCAAGAAAGCTGTTTGCGATCGAGAGGGAGGGTAGGAAGGGCTGCCGTCGGTTGCTAGGGTTTGTGTGTTTTGTTTGTGAAGCAATGCACATGCATGTATGTGTATATATAGCGCAAGAGGTAAAGGGAAAAGGGATGGGTTTGCGGTTTGGGGTGCTCGCGACCGCAAGTGGATCGGGTGGGTTGGTTTGGGTTTAAAACTTGGTCCTAAAGTTTCGATTAACTACTTGAGTCGCAAGGAAGTGAGGTCTATCGTTTCGCGGCTCGGTTCGATTCATTTATCTATTTATTATATCTACATTTTTCAATTAAAACAAAACACGAAATCGGAACATCACATAATAACGCACCAACTTATAAACGTTTAAGACGTAGCACGTAATTCATTTGACAAGTACACGAAATTATCGTAATTATTTCGAGCGTGCAATTTAAGTCTCCGAATCAATTTAGCGTAGGAACGAATAACCGTGAAGTAGTGCGTTTAAGATATCTGAAAAACCGGGATGTCACATTATCCCCATGTTGAAAGAATTTGCGTCCCGAAAATTGAGTAAACGCGGTTTAGAATGCAGCGTACATGTTTAGAGTGCCACGCACAAAGATTTAGTTCGTTAACAATGGTACGCGAAATTACAAGAAATTTCCAGGTTGTCACATCATCCCCATGTTAAAAGAATTTTTCGTCCCGAAAATTTTAGTTGGTAGCATCGTTAACTTGTTGCTCAGTTGCAAAAAGGTGTGGGTATTTGCTTTTCATTTGGTCCTCTCTTTCCCACGTGAACTCCGGTCCACGCTTAGAGTCCCAACGACCTTAACGATCGGAATCTTGCTGTGCCTTCGAGTCTTGATCTCACGATCCATGATCTCTATAGGTTGTTCCACAAAGTGCAGTTGTTCATCCACTTGAATCTCATCCAATGGAATGACTAGGGTTTCATCTGATAGACACTTCTTCAGATTTGACACGTGAAAAACGTTGTGAACTCCACTGAGTTCGGCAGGATGGTCTAATTGATAAGCTACGGGTCCAATACGTTTCAAGATCACAAACGGGCCTACGTACCGTGGGTTTAGTTTGCCTCGTTTTCCAAAGTGGATTACACCCTTCCAGGGTGACACCTTCAGTAGGACGCGGTCGTCTACTTGAAATTCGAGCGGTTTGCGTCGTTGATCAGCGTAGCTTTTCTGTCGATCTCGTGCTGCCGCCATGCGGTTTCTGATTTGTACAATCTTTTCCGTAGCCTCAAGTATCAACTCAGGGCCTGTAAGTTGACTGTCACCGACTTCTGCCCAACAGACCGGTGATCTACATTTACGACCGTATAATGCCTCAAACGGTGCTGCCGATATACTCGTATGGTAACTGTTGTTATACGAGAATTCCACTAAAGGCAGGTGGATTTCCCAACTATTCCCGAAGTCTACTACGCATACCCTAAGCATGTCTTCCAAGGTCTATATGGTCCTTTCGCTTTGACCATCAGTCTGAGGGTGATAAGTTGTGCTCATATCTAAGCGTGTACCCAACGCTTTCTGAAGTGACTGCCAAAAGTTGGACGTGAAGCGGGCATCTCTGTCTGAGATGATGGACGTTAGCACTCCGTGCCGAGAAATTACTTCCTTGATGTAGATGCGAGTCAACTTCTCCATCTTATCTGTTTCTTTAATAGCTAGGAAGTGTGCAGACTTAGTTAAACGATCCACAATCACCCAGATGGTATCGCAACCACCCAAAGTTCGCGGGAGTTTAGTGATGAAGTCCATCGAGATCTGATCCCATTTCCACACTGGGATCTCAGGTTGTTGAAGTAACCCCGATGGTTTCTGATACTCCACCTTGACTTTTGCATAAGTCAAACACTTGCTCACGTAGGTGGCTATATCAGCTTTCATGTTGGGCCACCAATACGCAGCTTTAAGGTCTTGATACATCTTATCCGAACCAGGATGGACAGAGTATCGAGATTTGTGAGCTTCGTCCATGACTAGCTTTCTAAGGTCTCCGTAGAGAGGTACCCATATACGATTCATGAAATACTTGGCTCCATTGGGTTTTACTTCCCAATCGCGTTCCATCTTTCCCACCGATTCGGCCTTTATGTTTTCTTCCTTAACTGCTTCTAGCTGCGCGTCGCGTATCTGTTCGGGTAACCCCGAATGAATGGTGAGCTGTAATGCTTGTACCCGACGAGGTTTCAAGTGTTCCTTCCTACTGAGGGCATCAGCTACCACGTTAGCTTTACCCGGGTGATATCGAATGGCACACTCATAATCGTTTAAGAGTTCGACCCAGCGACGCTGTTGCATGTTCAACTCCTTCTGGTCAAAGATGTGTTGGAGGCTCTTGTGATCTGTATAGATTGTGCACTTCGTTCCATATAGTTAGTGTCTCCAAATCTTAAGTGCAAATACTACTGCTCCCAATTCAAGGTCATGTGTTGTGTAGTTTTTCTCGTGAACCTTCAATTGTCGGGACGCATACGCGATGACCTTATCGCGTTGCATGAGTACGCATCCCAACCCCTGAATGGAAGCATCAGAATATACTACAAAATCATTTGTCCCTTCCGGCAAGGACAGAATGGGTGCACTGCAGAGTTTCTGTTTCAGCAATTGAAATGCCGCTTCCTGCTTGTCACCCCAAGCATACTTGATGCCTTTCTGGGTGATGGTAGTAAGCGGTTGCGCGATCTTTGAAAATCCCTCGATGAAACGTCTGTAGTAACCAGCCAAACCCAAAAATTGGCGGATTTCCGTCGGTGTCTTGGGTGCTTCCCAGTTTTTTATAGCTTCAATCTTGGCGGGGTCGATGTGGATACCCTTTCCATTTACGATGTGCCCGAGGAACTGAACTTCCCGAATCCAGAAATTACACTTTGAAAGCTTGGCATATAGTTTCTCCTGTTGAAGTAATCCCAGCAGTAATCGTAGATGTTCAGCATGTTCTTCTTCACCTTTAGAGTAGATGAGTATGTCATCGATGAACACAATGACAAACTTGTCGAGATACGGTTTACACACGCGGTTCATGAGATCCATGAACACTGCGGGTGCGTTGGTGAGACCGAAGGGCATGACCAAGAACTCATAATGGTCATACCGAGTATGAAATGCCGTCTTAGCGATATCCTCCTCCCTGACGCGTAACTGGTGATAACCGGACCGTAGATCAATCTTGGAGTAGTAGCTTGACCCTTGAAGTTGGTCGAAGAGATAGTCGATGCGAGGTAATGGGTATCGGTTCTTGACAGTAACCTTATTGAGTTCCCTGTAGTCGATGCACATGCGGAAGGTCCCGTCCTTCTTCTTGACAAAAAGGACTGGAGCTCCCCATGGCGAAGTGCTAGGTCGGATAAATCCTTTTTTCTAACAGTTCCTGAAGTTGGGTAGACAGCTCTTGCAGCTCGGCTGGAGCTAGGCAGTATGGGGCCTTGGCGATGGGAGTTGCATGGTTCGCCAATTCAATTTCAAACTCCAATTGTCGATGTGGTGGAAGACCAGGTAACTCCTCTGGGAATACATCGGAAAAATCACGGACGACGGGGATGTCTTCTATATGTTTCTCGTCCTTAGGCTGTTCGGTAACCAGTGCGAGTAAAGCGAAAGAGTTCTTTCTCCGAAGATACTTCTGTGCTTGCATGTAAGAGATGATGTTTGTGATGGCGCCTGCTTTCTCGCCTTGGACCGTCAAGATTTCGTCGTTAGAGAGCGGAATACGGATAGATTTTTCGAAGCAGAGAACTTCAGCTCGGACGTCGGATAGCCAGTCCATTCCGACTACCACGTCAAAACTACCCAGGGTAGTTGTCATCAGATCAATGGTAAAGGTGTGGCCCGCGAGTTTGAGTTGACAGCCGGATACTATATGGGTCACATCTACAGAATTACCATCGGCTAGTTCTATGACATAAGGGGTCTCTAAGGGTTTAGGCGTGAGATTTAGGTTCTTCCTAAAAGACTCAGATATAAAACTACTATCCGCACCCGTATCAAAAAGCACAGTAGCAAAATGTTCATTAAGGGGAAACTTACCGGTGACCACGTTCGAGTCGTTTCTGGCCTCTCCGCGGCCCAGCGTAAATGCACGACCTTTGGCACCTCCTGTGCCACCATTTCCATTATTGTTGTTGTTATTGTTGTTGTTGTGGTTATTGTGGTTGTGGTTGTTCCCACCATTGTTGTTGTTGTTACGCAGCTGTGGGCAGTCTCTTTTGAAGTGGGCAGTGCTACAACACTGATAGCATCCCCGGTTAACACCCTGCTGCTGACCCTGGGGTTGATTTTGGTTTTGTCGGGACATGATTTCCCCGCGACAATCCTTTGCCGCATGTCCCACTTTGCCACATCGTTGGCAGCGATTCCCGGCACAAGGGCCGTGATGATGAAGATTACAGCGATTGCACTGCGGCTTTCGACCTACATAGCCGCTTGCGTTCTGGTTGTTGTTGGCGGGCTGATTATTGTGACCCCGGTGGCTGTTGTAATTATTGAACCGTTTCTGGTTCCCCTGTTGTGGCTGGGATGACGAAGACTGTCGAGCAGACGAGTCTTCAAACTTTCTTTTATTATCAGGGGCAACTTCAGTCGTACCCCGAGTTGGCAACTTCTTTTGTTCCACCGCCTTATCGGTGAGTTTGTGCACCAACCTGATTGCTTGATGTTCAGTTGCAGGGTTGCTAGCCATTACCATACCCTGAATCTCAGGGACCAGACCCCCAAGGTAGAACTCGAGTCGTTTCTCCACAGTGTTGGCCAGATCGAGACATAGAAATACCAGGTCGTGATGTTTTGCTGTGTATGCTTCGATTTCAGATCCCACCATCTTGTGGTTCCATAATGTTTGCTCCAACTGTTGAACTCTGTCTCGCGGACAGTACTCTTCTTTGATTAGGGCCTTAAACTCGGCCCAGGCCATTGCATTTGCAGCAATAAGTCCACGCGTTTGGACTTGTGCATTCCACCAAGTTAGTGCTCTATCTTCCAATGTTGAGGCTGGATACTTGACCTTGTTGGCCTCCATACATTTGCACATTTCAAACACTGATTCGGATTTTTCGATCCAGCGGACCAGTCCTATGGGTCCTTCTGCCCCCATGAATTTGCTCGGTTTCGCGTCGAGAAACATCTTGTAGGGGTTAAGACCCCCTCCTGCTAACAGAGGACAGGTAGTCAGCGAGGAATTCTACTAGCCCAACTATTAGATTTTCACATGAAAATTTAATAATGGTTACCTGCCGGTTGGTTCTGAACACCCGCAAGAGCTGCATTCACGTGCTCTTGGATCATTGCAGCTAATTCTTCGGGCGTCATGTTAAGGTTTCCGCGACGTCCAGTTGCCATTTAGATCTTCGTAAGACAACATAAACACCCACTGATAAGTCTATATATCCAATATAGTTATCCTATTCCATAATTAATAATTTCTCAGATTATGTCAACCCTAATAAATTAAACAGTCAAAAGAAATATTCAATTAAATAAAGTTTCAACATCTTACAAAGTGCCAACCAAACATATCAGTTTACTATAAAGTCTCAAGTTTAAACATAAGTGGGAAAATAAATAGACAGAAGGAAAGTAAATAAAATAAGCGAGACGTGTCAGTCTTCTACGTCTCCATCCCCCAAATCACTATCGTTACCGTCATCCTCCGTGGCGTTTCCAGCTTCTACAGCTGGGTCTTCCTCCGGATCCTCCTCTGGATCCTTTTCTGGATCCTCCTCTGGATCCTCTTCCGGATCCTACTCTACCGGCACTGGAGGGGCCGGTGCTGGTGCGGGTACTGGTGCAGGTGCCTGATTCTGTTCTAGTTCTTGAATTCTCCAGCTAGATTCAAGGACTCTGTCTTCGAGCCAGTCAGCCCTTATCTGCTCAGCACGAAGATCTCTAGCTAAAGTGTTACGAGCTATCTTACTCGTATGTTGCTCTTCCTCGAGTGATCCAGTCTTACCTGTTAATTGTTGTATCATCCATCCCTGTGCTAGGATGGTTTCATGCATTCTTTCTAATTTTTCTTGTTGTTTCCGTATCATATCTCTAAGTAGGTCGTTCCCTACTTCTACCGAGTTAACCGGTTCGACCGGCACAGCGATGGTCGGGCGTGAGGAAGACTCTTCCCCTAGAGCGAGCCTTTTTCTCGCAGCTGAGCGTGTCTCCACGCCATAAGATGGTGAGGGTTCCACCATAGGTGCCTTTCCCGGCGCCCTTGATTGCGAAAGTTTGTCGGATGATGATGATGATGACATTGCCTGTTAGGTTGTGTAGTTAGTTACGAGTTGCATTCATTTCTATTTCGCATTCACATTTTACATAGCACAGTTGTGGTACATCACATAACAAGATATAACAATTCGGTGCCAAACTAAGTCTAGTGTCGTGTAATCAGATATAGTTTAGGTCTACTTTTAATGCAAACCTGGTTCTCTATAGCTAGAGGCTCTGATACCAATCTGTCACACCCTCAATTTCCACTTGCTGAGTTTTACCGAGAGGCGTGTGAACAAACCAGAATCTGAGACACTAGTAACGTCGAACGACTCTATATGATTTGTTAATACGTTTTCCAAAAATCATTTGTTTAACCATTAATAGTTAATTTTAGATTGCCTTAGTTTGGTTTCAATGTTTAGCGGAAGCATTAGTTCTTAAAGTTGAGCGGAAGCATAAAAATAAAGTAAAGGAACGGGCGCCAACACAAACGCCAAAACTAAAGAAAAACCCAAAACAATGTTTGTAAATGAGACTCGATTAAAAGATGTCTTGATCAATGCAAGTGAGTGCACCTAGAGCTCCTAGCGTCCTGAGAAACCTATAAAGAAACAAGTGTCAACATTAAAGAAGAGTGAGTTCACAGGTTTTCATAAATTCGTTTGTTCGGTTATAAGTTTGTTTCCCCCGTTATCCCTAACCCGGGATAACGATTTAGTTCCATTATTCCCAACCCGGAATAATACTGATAGTCCCATTATTCCTTACCCGGAATAATAATGAGGTTCCATTATTCCTAACCGGAATAATAACGTTGTTGGTTCCATTATCCCTAACCCGGGATAATATTGTTGATTCCTAATTAAGTTCAATGTTAACATGTAGGTAGCTAGCCTAAAGTTATGTCACATAAGTGTTCACGATCGAAGCTGACTATTGTGCCTTCGTGTTGCCAGGCCTATCACTGACCATGGCGAAAGTTAGGCCAAATTATTCATCCGTTGACCATACCCGGTCGGCTAGCGCGACTAGCTCGGATGGGGCTTGTCGGGCCCAGTAGTACTACTTATAATTTCCCCGCTATCTAACCCAATACTAACGATCCGAGAGATTGTCAAGGACTTGTGTGATATAGCTGCTTAGTGACCATAACGTACATTAACATTAACTTAGTTACCGAATAGTTTAATGACGTTAATTTCGTATAACGTAAAGAGATAGAGTTGTCGAGTGTATACATGTTTCTCCCCCTGTTGTTTTAAAACCGGATAAAATTAGGGGCCGTGAACTCACCTTTAGTTGCTCGGTTAGTGTAACACAGAAGTTGCAAATGATGGGACCGTTAGTTGCGTCCTAACAAGTCAATTGATTTAGAGTTAGTGTATGAACACACTGATACAAACCCCACACATACTAACACACAATGCGGTACTTACAATGACAATTCCTAAGACTCAAATCATGCATGCAAGTATCATCATACCAATATAGTGATCAAAACAATTTATCATGAACACAATCAATCCATACAACACTTTGGTACACACATTCGCAAGTTATCAAGTTTCAGCTTATATACTCATAATTAGGCTGTTTTCGAGGATTTTTATAAAATAGTTCCAACGTTCCAAATTCCAATCACTTTACAGAAGGTGACAACTATACTGTAGAATTTTATATAAATTTTTCAAGTCCTAACACTTTACCAATTATTCATAAATATTAATATACTAGGCTGCAGTCAGATTCGTCACTTTCTGACTGCAGTCCACAGAAGAATTTATTTAAAAATCACCGTTCGTCCAATTAACAAAATTCCAGTGAGAGTTTCCCGGAAATTTCCATATCTAGTTGCTGTACAAATTTCATGATTCGACTCTCTACAGATTATTAGATCCGACTCGATATACAACTAACAATTTTCTCAGAATTTTCACAGCTTCAGTTACTGAACTTAATTGGCCACTTAAAAATACCAAACGACTTCAGAAAAATATGAATCCAGCGCCATTAGAAGCGTTTTTCAAAACTCTACGTTTTATACTTCAGAAAATAAGTTTTTCGATAAATAATAACCAAGTTACAGCCAGGTGAAGTTGGCTGTAAACACCATTCAGCATCCTGATTTCAGCACTTTATCACAATCTAACCCGCTTAAACCATCGATACATTGAACATAAGCGATCAAGAACAGAATTACCAATCGTATATCATCATATATATATCATACCCATGCAAACCCTAATCATAACATATAGTTTTTATTACACAAAACGCAGCCTAATGTTTTCTGGATTCCGCTAATCATCTTAACCGCAACTAGCATAAATAAATCGGCTAACAACATAACACTACATTCAAACATGATCAAGAGTTTATAAATCCAAATATGATTTTGCAAACAATGATAAATCCTAACCTTTAACAATAAGATCAATGAGCCGAGACTTGGATGGGAGCCGATTCGGATATGATGAAGGTCGCGACCGAGAAGGAGAATGGAGAGGGGCTGCCGCGATCAAAGGAAGTGCAAGAAAGCTGTTTGCGATCGAGAGGGAGGGTAGGAAGGGCTGCCGTCGGTTGCTAGGGTTTGTGTGTTTTGTTTGTGAAGCAATGCACATGCATGTATGTGTATATATAGCGCAAGAGGTAAAGGGAAAAGGGATGGGTTTGCGGTTTGGGGTGCTCGCGACCGCAAGTGGATCGGGTGGGTTGGTTTGGGTTTAAAACTTGGTCCTAAAGTTTCGATTAACTACTTGAGTCGCAAGGAAGTGAGGTCTATTCGTTTCGCGGCTCGGTTCGATTCATTTATCTATTTATTATATCTACATTTTTCAATTAAAACAAAACACGAAATCGGAACATCACATAATAACGCACCAACTTAAAAACGTTTAAGACGTAGCACGTAATTCATTTGACAAGTACACGAAATTTTCATAATTATTTCGAGCGTGCAATTTAAGTCTCCGAATCAATTTAGCGTAGGAACGAATAACCATGAAGTAGTGCGTTTAAGATATCTGAAAAACCGGGATGTCACAGGTGGTGTTGGTCTGAAGATTGATTCTACAAAGGTTCACACTGAATTTTATTTTGAATCTCTTATAAACGATGATGTGTCTGACGTAATATTTGCTATGCCTGTTGCTGCTGTTCATGAAAAACCATTGATGATTATGCTAGATCCAAGTATTGAAGAAGGGGAATTCGTTCACGACTACACGAAGGAAGAATTGGCCAAAATGTTCGAAGTTGATGCTGATTCGTTCGAGTTCGATTTTGAAGAAGAGTTGGTGAATAGAAAAACGTTTGAACCAAAAGAATATGTTTACAAGCGAGTATCAAAAGCAGATGGTTATGATCGTGTTATATTTGAAGAATCTTTTGATGATGAAGTAGAAAATTATTCTAGTGTCAATACTGACAGTTTTCCAACGATTGAAGAAATCATGAGTCAGATTGTGTTGAATCAAAAGATTGATGAAGTGGTGAAAGAAGGCAATATCCCTAAACGCTATATGAAAGAACAGATTGCTGAAGTAAAGAAGTTATGGTTCAAAGAGATGCCTAAAGAAAGAAAGTTCAAGCGACCACTAGCGTTCTTTACTCGTGACAAAGACAAATCTCTTGGTGATATTCTGAGTTGGGGATGGATAAAAAAACTTGGCGTGTATGCTATCAAGAGAGAATTCGGGTTCTATACTTCAGACATCTTGCTGATATAAAGACGTTACCATTTTGGGATGTTGAAGAGTTAGTACAAACAAGAAACACCAGCTTCAGATGAAGTTCAACGAACAACGGCTATGGAAGGTTATCAAGATTGAAGCTTCTAGAGGTTTTGAACTGTGGAAGCCATTTATTCCGAAACGTAGAATCAAGGTTGATAAGAAGATGGGTATTAAAGATGTTACGCTGGTGATGAAACGACCAAGAGCAATGAAGAACATGGCACTAAAGCCTATCAAACAGGATTTTCATCCTTACTTTTTGTGGTGGCAAACGGATTCAGAAACGAGTGAAGCAGTGATTGTTTTACGGGCTGACAAAACATGGACATTACAAAAGAAAAAGATCCTGAATTCATCGAACGAAGAAAAAATTGGAGGTTATGGCGTACTATACATATACTAGACCCGATGTGGCTAGTTAACTGTTCAAGAGAAGATGTGAAGTGTTTGTTCTGCAACATGATATGTTTCGATAAACGTGAAGAAGTCCAAGCAAAACAATACCAAGGTGTGATAATGTATGCTATGCACATGGTATTAACTCTGGTCATATGTGGTAATCAAGATGGAGAGAGTTGGAAAGAGAAATTTTCTTAAAAGAGGAAAAGCGTCTCGAGAAGATACATGAAAGGGGTAGAGAGGCAAGGCTTCGAAGATTTCAGTTCATGAAGCGGACACCTCCTACTGACCAAACGCCTATTCCTAAACAAGAAAGACGAAGAAAGTTGTATAAGAACTTCTTTGGAAGAGGATGAAGATTGAAGACTGATCAAGACTACGACAATACCCAAGGGGGAGTTTGTTGATACATGATGTCTATTGTCTAGGTCTTGGATCGAGTCTGTATGTTTAGGGATTGAAAAGTGTTAGATTTGTTGTATTTATGATGTAAATGCACAAGTTCGGCCGAACTTGTGTGAAGGTAGAACAAGTTGGCCCGAACTTGTTCTAGCCAATCCACAGTTCGAGCGAACTTGATGCACTATATATAGTTGTCTCTGAGTCTTTCATTATAACGACTTTGCATTGTAGACGACGAAGCTCTGTCAGTTTGGAAATCACATTGTAATACTTTTGGACATTAATAAACCGATCTTTAAACATTAAATCTTGTGTATTCGATTAACAAATCACGTAATTTCCACTTACAATGACTACAAATTAGGTCCTATGCAGTGGAGGAGCGATCTAACAGAGGACCATTAGAATCCTAAAACTCGATGTCGCTAGTAAATTGCTCAAAGGAGAATGTTAAATGTTTATTCTTCAACAAAATCTGATGTGATAAACGAGAAGTGACACAAGCGAAGCAATACCAAGGTGTGATAAATGTTTGCTATACACATGGTATTAACTCCAAGCATATGTGGGAATCGAAGTGGCGAGAACTTGAAGGTGAAGAGTTTCTAATAAGAGAAAAGCGTTTGGAGAAGATACATGAGAAAGGGAGAGAGGCGAGACTTAGAAGGTTTCAGTTTATGAAATAGGCGCCTCCTACTGATCAAATGCCAATACCGAAGCAAGAACTAAGAAGGAGCCTTACAAGCACTTCTTTGGACATTAAAGTAAGATTTTGAAGCTTGAAGATTTTGAAGACTGATCAAGACTACGACAACATCCAAGGGGGAGTCTGTTGGTACACGATGTCTATTGTCTAAGTCTTAGATCGAGTCTGTATGAAATAGGGATAAAATGTTAGAATTAAAAGTTACTTATGATAGTAAGAGGGCAAGTTTGAATGAACTTGTGATGTAGAGGACAAGTTCGCATGAAGTACACTTCGTACGAACTTGATCCAAGGTCTTTAGGTGCGAACTTGTTTCCCTATAAATAGCTATCTAGGTTCTTCATTTGTAACACTTTTGCATTAGAGGCGGCGGAGCTCTGCCAGTTTGGATTCTTGATGTATATGATTGAACATTAATAAACTGACATTTAATCTGCTAAACGCATGTATTTGGCACTATTACATGTAATTTCCACTTGCATGGACTAGAACACAAATTTAGGTACCGTAACTAAGGAATGGATCGATCCTACACAATTTAACGAGACGAACACTCCAGAAACAATGACATAAGCTAAACATACCCTGAATATCCTTTACATAACTTATAAATAAGTTTTGAAGGGTTCGGTATGGCAAAAACATGCTTATGCAACTCCAGGGACCATTTTCTAAATTCTGTGAAATTACGCCGATTCGCGTATTTCTTAATACGGAACACGTACGTACATCCAAAAATTTTTTATAATCATTAAAATCTTGTATTTTAATGATTGGAATGCAAAAATATCATTCGTTACGCATTTACGGTCGTTTACGCGTTAATGAAAGCAAATTAAGCGCAAAACACAACTGTACAACCGAACAAACCGACATCCATGACATTTCCGGACATTTTTCAAGTTCCCTAAGATTTATCGTCCTTATAGAGCTTAACAATCAGGTTAACGCGTGTTAGAAGTGCCAAAACGCGACAAATGAGTTAAGGGGCCTGTTCTGGCATTTTGTGAAACTTCTGCCTAGGTCTTACGCTTACGGACCGTAAGCCTACATACCTTAAGGTCCGTAAGGACCTCCCAGCTTAGCAGAATTGTTGCAGCTACTTGGAAGCTTCTTGTTTAATCCTTGGACACCAAGCTCGCGATTTTTTCCACCTTCAACCTGCTTTGAACACCTGGAGGGACAATAATCTATAGTCTAACACCTGGATTGACACTTGTCATGATTTGGGAGCTCCAAGATTAGTATAAATAGGCCGTCAACTTGGACATTTCCCTTGCTCATTTCCTTCATTCTTACTCATCTGCTCTACTTGGAGGCTACCACTTTGTTGGAAGCTTCCTAACCGAGTTTTCTTCATCCTTGAACACAAGTAAGTGTTCTACCTATTCTTGTTTATTTATTTTAGCTATTTCAAACTAAAAGTCAAACAGTGTTTGGGCATATAAGACTTATCATAACATTATTAAACATGTATGGGCATATAAGACTTACCATAACACATATCTAACCATCCGAACACATATTTACGCAAACGACACGTTAAAGTAGCATAAACTACCTTAACGGGTCATAACGGGTCAAAAGCACTTAGGATCCATTCCAAATCATAATGTTAAGCTTATTAAACCATATCATATAAGTTCCAACACTCGATTGGTTTGTAAGACTTCATTCTACCCGATCTCCCGTTTAATGTCCTGGCTTATTTACATGTTATCCGACTCATTAGGACACACTTGATTCCTGGATCTTTGGACTTTGTTCACACATTCATACAAGGCTTATTCGCAACCTCAAGTGAGTACATAGTTCCCCTCTTTTATGTTTTTGCAAATGTTCTGGGGTGATTCATATGTGCTAAACCGTTTTCAAGTTTTCATAACAAAGTCGATGGTTTATATAGACAATACGATTTCAATAATGTGAACGAACTTGTTGGTATGTTATCTATAACACGAATGACATTCATTAACTTTGGCTGAAGCAGACCAGTAGTAAGTTATGGTACCATAGGTCTGTCAATCCCATTACTAGGCTATTCACTGGAATTTGGTGGGTAGTTTAGGAAGCGACAAAAAGTGTTTTTGATTAACAAGTCATTCGTTGATTTGTTAGTCTTGTTAAGGGATCTTTTAGGGTCTATTAAAGATACCCTTGGGGTATAGTCAACACAGGCTAGGTGATTACCAAAAAAAAACACAAACCATTCTTGAAAGCCAAAAAGTTTTCTAAAACTTCACAAGAAATCATCTATCATTAGATGATTTGTTTTTGGGCTTTATGCCTTCAAAGTTTTCATAAATCTAGTCAAAAGTTTGAGTTTTATTAATGTCAACAAGTGCAATCCGGAAGGGTGGATGCATGTACCCTGGGTTTTCTATCTAAGGCTAGAGTGTTCGTACAAATCCACATTTTCGGACCAGTCACTCTTACCTGGGAACTCTTGGGTGAGTGTCCACTTATAGTGTGACAACTGTGTCTTCAGTCGTCGTTATCAAGTCCCGAACAACTTCATAAGCAATAAAACCTTGTGTTTTATTCATTGGATTGTGAAATTATCCATAACAATTGCACAATATCAATCCATGTTCAAAGTCGAGATTTTAAACAATTTCTAGAAATTTATACTTAAACGGTTACGTGAACGTAATCAGTTAAACACAACGTATATTCCTCAATAGTGAAATAACCTAAAAAATACCTTAAATATCCTTTACATAACTTAGAAATAAGTTTTGAAGGGTTTGGTTAGTAAAAAACAAGCCTATTCGATCACAGGGACTATTTACGACAAACTACGAAAGTCTGTCGATTCTCATAGCGACGCACACTCCGGAACAATTTCATAAGCTAAACATACCTTAAATACCCTTAACATAGATTAGCAATAAGTTTCGAGGGCTTCGGTATGGCAAAAACATGTTTATTCAACTTCAGGAGCTATTTTGCAAATTTCTACGAAACTATGCCGTCACGCGTATTTCTTAATCCGGAACATGTACGCACATCCAAAAATTTTTGTAATCATTAAAATCTTGTATTTTGATGATTGGAATGCAAAATATCATTCGTTACGCATTTACGGTCATGCACGCGATCGTTAGGATTTTGGTCCTAATTAAACGAAAACCGCAACCGTACGACCAAACAAACCAAAACCCGGGACATTTTTGGACTTATTTCAAGTTCCCTATGCTATATCATCCTTATAGAGCTTACAAATCAGGTTAACGGGTGTTAGAAGTGTCACACCCTGGTCGTAGCGGAAGCGCAACGTGTGACTAATAAGGTAATCATTGCATCAAATCGAGTAAACATGTAATAAATAACAATGTTGCCATATCATCGATTAAGTTCAACCACATTACAAGTTTAACATAGGTTACTTAGTAAACATCAAAAAGATAGTTTAAGTAGCATTACATCTTTCAAATTTAACTTGTTATTATTATACAATAAACCAAGCTTTGGCTCCTATATTCCCACACGAAGATGGGATATAAGAGGCAAACCTTTCAAAAGTGGCAACCATTGTTACTTTCTTCCTAAAAGGCCAGAGTCTATCACCTATCAAGTTTTGTTTCCTGAAATACATGTAACTTTCGAAAAAAATCAACAAAAGTTGAGCGAGTTCATGTAATATTATTTTCGTATAAAATGTCATAATTGAAATCCGGTCACTGTCATAAGCCATTTGTCATCAATTTTGAAAATTCCCGGTATGTTATTGTTATTCATAGGGTTTAAGGATCTATCAGCGGGTCGCGAGTCCTTGATATTATGTGTCGTAAGTAAATAACCAAACCGAGACAACTTGTCATTCATAATTTCATAGGGCTCATAAAAGCACTCTGAACGGACATGTTTTATTCAGAGTGGAGTGTGTCTCATAACTCAATAGATCTACACCTTTGCACCTTGGTCACTAAGTGATTAATGGTTATTATGTTATCAATCCTACTTACACACATTGATCTAGTTATCTTCTAAGCCCATAGCTAGCATACCCCTTTTTCATAGAATGTCATAGCATGTTTCACCCCCGATTGTTATAAAACTGAAAAACGTTTAAAAGAAAAGAGGAATACGAACTCACTACTTTGCGTTCCGTATGGTCGTACTATTTACCGCGAGTGTCCATACACGTGTATAACCTACATGTGTATTGAATTCATTAGACTCTTAGGTCTAATTGGACATCGTACAAGTTGTTCATCTTGAATTATTATTATGCAGTCGTTTGTTTTCTTTGAACAGCTTCATTGTTTTTATAGTGTTGGTAGGTTTGTGTTTTCGATTAATATTTGCATAGATATTCTACAAATATATATCTGTTATCTTGTATTTTATCGTATGAGAACGGGCCTTGCCCTTCTCTTGTCCTCGTGCCTTGCACGCATGTCCTTGGATCTTGCCCACTTAGTCCATGTCATTGGGCCTGACCCACTTAATTATATGATTGGGCCTAGCCCACTTAGTTTCTGTCCTTGGGCCTAGCCCACTTAGTTATACGATTGGGCCTAGCCCACTTAGTTATATGATTGGGCCTAGCCCAACTTACTATAAAAATGGGCGTTTACTAGCCCAAAATAAGTTCTAGTATTTTTCCATTTTCATAAGTGTATTTTGAGCGTATTTCATACGTATTATTATACTTGTATACTTGCATATTTATGTACACTTAGATATATTTACTTTAAACTATCTGCATTTTTTATAAGTGTTAAAATATTCATTTCTAGCCTTATATATTCGTTAATGTATTCGTATTAACACTCTTCAAAAGTATACTTCAGCAAGTGTATCGATGTGTATACATATACTTAGAAATTTTACCACATAACCCAGATGAGTTATTTGGTTGTCCATGTTATCAGTTAGATTGTGACATAACCCAGATGAGTAACTTGGTCATCTGGGTTATCAATTAGTTTGTGACATAACCCAGATGAGTAACTTGGTCGTCTGGGTTATCAGTTAGTTTTTGTGACATAACCCATATGAGTAACTTGGTCGTCTGGGTTATCAGTTAATTTTTGTGACATAACCCAGATGAGTTACCTAGTCATCTAGGTTATCAGTTAACTTTTTGACACATAACCTAGATGAGTTACCTACTCGTCTAGGTTATCAGTTAACTTTTTGAGGCATGACCTAGATGAGTTACCTGGTCGTCTAGGTTATCTGTTAACTTTTTGTGACATAACCCAGATACGTTACCTAGTCGTCTAGGTTATCAAACACCAAGCCTTTTCATGTACAACTTTTTATAGTAAACTTTATGTAACTTGTTTTATATAAAAACCAAGTTTACTAGTGTTTTTAAAAGATAAGTTTCGAGTCCATTACATGTTTTATCTTTTAAGAACCATAATCAAAGTTATATATGGATGTGTAAAGTTCATGATTTTGAAGATGATGATCTTGTATGATTTAAAAATCTTCTTGTTTAAATCATCTTCTTAAGTCTAACATGACAAGACTATCATACTAATGAAATACTGCAACAAGATCATCATGAACTCATCTTTAAACAACTTATTTTTAGAAAAATCAACATAGTCAACAAGATTATGCTAACCAGTTACACAAATCTAAAAAAAGGATCACATATTAGGTTGTGTTTTAATAGATTATTATGTTTGAGATTAGGGTTTTGGTTTGATTTTTCTTAACTTCAAGATAATCAACTTGTACTTCTGTAATCTACACATAATAAGGAACTTAAATATGGTGTTTACAAGTCTTGCAACTTTGCAAGAGTCAAACAAGAAGAATAAGAAGAGATTTAAGCTCCAAGAAGACTCCTAGTGAAGCTCCATGTTTACTCCATGCATAGATGATCTTGTTGTGGCTTAAGAGTGAATGAAATTAGGTGTTTAATGTATGAAAAATGGTGGGAATGAGGGTATTTGTGGCTGCCGTGATTCAGAGGGAGAGACTAGAGGTTTTCTTGTTTCAATTTATTTTGGTGAGGTGTAGAAATGATGGAGGGAGTGGTGTGTATGATGTCTTATAACCATACTCTTCCACTTAGTCAACATCAACGTCAAGCCCCATGCTCAAATCCTACCACCATACTTCTAATCCTCCATATTTCAACATGAAACAAGTGGGTGGGATCCACTTGTTGACTGAGTTTGGAGGGAGGGTTACAGCATGCATTTTCATTATTTTAAATATTCATCACATGTTGAAAAGACTAGTTGAAGATATTTTGGTAATTAGTGTAATTAAGTTTAATAAGTGTAAGGGTGGAGTAATTTGGGGTATTAATAAAGTCTTAAGGTGTTAGAGGATGTTAACTAGTTCAGTAGCTTCTTCGTTTGGTTGTTACGGTGGCGAAAATACCGCTCACTAGTTCGCCGGGTCGATAACGGACTAGTTTTGGCTATAGCAATATAATACCGGAAGCTTACAATTTTGGACATCCCGTTGATGTCCTTAAAATGTTTTAGTGTGTTTTTCATCAATTGTCATAATTCTGGAGGTCCAGATTTGCTGAATTTTTATTAAGGACGGGTTAAAAATTGTTATATTTTTAGCCGATCGGACAATATGTAATTAGGGCGTTGCACCGGAAAGGTGTGTAGCGTTATAAGACTTATTCCCACATTAGTTTTTCATATATAAATGAACTCAGTTATGTCATTCATATGCCTTGTTCATTGTTATGTTCTGTTTAGAAGTTGCTAGCATGAATAGTGCAATCATGAATAGTGCGCCCAACACTCTCTACCGACACGTTTAGGACATAGTTTCAATTGTTTTGCGTTGTAACGAAAACCAATAGATGTTATATCATGTTTTTCATGTCCTAATACTTGTTATCTGTCGTACGACTCAGTCACATAAATTAATTACGATTAAATGCATGAGGTAATAAAATAAAATAGGTGATTAGATTGTACGGAATTACCGGTTATTTGCCATTTGTCACATACTCCCCCTGTTAGAAAGAATTTCGTCCCGAAATTCACTTGGAGGCATCCTTTGAAGGGTTCTTCTCGAACAGGTGGGGGTACTTTGCTTTGATCTGATCTTCACGTTCCCAAGTATACTCAGGTCCGTGACGCAAGTTCCAGCGGACTTTGACTAGTTTGATTCGACTTTCTCCAAGTTTTCTGAATTTCCAGTCCATAACCTCAACAGGTTCTTCAGTGAACTAAAGTTTGTCATCTTTATGAATTTCATCCGCTGGGATGACAATTGTTTCCTTGGTTGGACTTTTCTTGAGATTGGACACATGAAATGTGTCGTGGACACTATTTAGTTCTTCTGGCAGTTTCAACTTATAAGCAACGGTTCCAACCTTAGCCAGAATTTAAAATGGTCCAATATATCTCGGGTTTAGCTTTCCTCGCTTCCCGAACCTAGCTATGCCTTTCCAAGGCGAGACCTTCAATAACACTTTGTCTCCGACTTCGAAGGATAACGGTTTGCGTCATCGATCCGCGTAGCTCTTTTGCCTATCCCTAGCTGTCTTTATTCGCTCAATGATCTTGAATATCTTGTATGCGGTTTCTTGGACTAGTTCGAGACCAATGAGTTTATTTGTCACCGATTTTCGCCCATCATAGTGGAGATCGGCACTTACGTCCATAAAGTGCTTTGAACGGTGCGACCTTTATGCTGGTGTGATAACTGTTATTGTAGGAAAACTCTACCAACGGTAAGTGAGTATCCCAGTATCCGCCAACATCCATCACACAGGCGCGAAGTATAACTTCCAAAGTTTGGATGGTCCGTTCGCTTTGGCCATCAGTTTGCGGATGAAACGCTATGCTTAGATCAAACGGGATGCAAACAAACTTGAAATGATTGCCATATCCGCGACACAAAGCGACCATCTCTGTCTGAGATTATCAACACTGGCACTCCATGACGTGCCACAATCTCCTTAAGGTAAAGCTCAGTTAACTTCTTGGTACTGTCTTTCTCCCGAATTGCTAAGAAGTGAGCTGACTTGGTTAATCGATCAACAATAAGCCAAATCATGTCATGACCTCGAGAGGTCCGTGGCAACTTTGTAATGAAATCCATTGATATCTGCTCCCATTTTCAAATGGGAATTTCAAGTGTTGTAATAATCCTGATGGTTTCGGATATTTCGGCCTTGACCTTTGCACAAGTTAGGCATTTCCCAACATAGGTCGCAATATCTCCTTTGAGATTAGGCCACCAATAATACTCCTTCAGATCCTGATACATCTTGTCAGATCCTGGGTGAATTGAGTATTTATACTTGTGTGCCTCGTCTAGTACTAAGTCTCGTAATTCCCCAAAATAGGGAACCCAGATTCTTCCCATGAATATAAAGTTTCGTCCTTGTTTGGTTCCATTTGTTTTTCCATTCTCTTTAACGATTCGCTAGAATGTTTTCAGGTTTAAGAGCTTCTTGTTGTGCATCACGCATACGCGTAGTGAAGTTCTTCTGAATTGTCAGTTCCAAAGCTCTTACTCGTAGAGTCTTGACTCGTTCCTTCTGGCTCAAGGCGTCTGCTACTACATTTGCCTTACCCGGGTGATATTTGATCTCACAGTCATAATCGTTCAACAATTCTACCCATCGTCTTTGGCGCATATTCAGTTCCTTCTGATTGAATATATGTTGAAGGCTTTTATGATCTGTGAATATGGTGCACCTAGTGTCATATAAATAGTGACGCCAGATTTTCAAGGCAAATACCACTGCACCTAGCTCTAGGTCATGAGTGGTGTAATTTTTCTCGTGAACTTTTAGTTGGCGCGACGCGTACGCGATGACCTTTTTCACATTGCATTAGCACCCAACCCAAGCCTTGATGCGATGCATCACAATACACCACAAAGTCATCGGTACCGTCTGGTAGGGATAATATCGGTGCTTGGCATAGTTTATCCTTCAACATTTGAAAGGCTGATTCTTGTTTTTTCCCCAATCGAACTTTTTATCCTTTTATGTAAGAGAGGTTAGCGGCTGAGCAATTTTAGAAAAGTTCTCAATAAATCTCCTGTAATATCCTGCTAATCCTAGAAATTGTCGTACTTTCGTGGGGGTTTTTGGAGCATTCTAGTTCTTTACCGCCTTAATCTTTGCTCGATCCACATGTATTCCATTCTCGTTCACAACGTGACCGAGGAACTGGACTTCGTGAATCCAAAATTCGTGTTTCGAAAACTTGGCGTACAATTGCTCCTTCTTTAAAAGTTCCAAAATAGTTCTCAAGTGTTTCTCGTGCTCTTTCTCGGTTCGTGAGTATATTAGGATGTCATCGATAAACACGATCACAATTTTTTCGAGATAGGGTTTGCATACCCGGTTCATTAAGTCCATAAACACGGCATGAGCGTTTGTTAAGCCAAAGGGCATAATAAGGAACTCGTAATGACCATAGTGAGTTCTAAACGCTGTCTTAAGGATACTTTCCTCTTGGATTCTCAACTGATGATATGTGGATCTCAAGTCAATCTTGGTTAGAAGCTCGAGTCTTGTAGTTAGTCGTATAATTTGTCAATCCCTGGTAACGGGTGCCAATTCTTAATGGTGAGTTTGTTCAACTCTCCATAATTTATGCACTTCCGAAAGCTTCTATTCTTCTTCTCGACAAAAGGCATAAGAGATCCCATGGCGAGGAACTCGTTCCAATGAATCCTTTGTCTAACAACTCTCGAAGTTGTATAGATAGCTCTTGCATCTCGGACCGAGCTAATCGGCATGGGATTTCGTCTCTAGCGCAGCTCCCGGCACCAACCTATGTGAACTAGAATTTTAGGAAACTCCTTTACAACGGGGATTTCTTTCAACTTTGGCTCCTCATTTTTCCTTGTCAGCTATATAAGTTAACAAGGCTATGCAGCCTCTTTTTAGGCACTACTGGCCTTCATGTAGTTTATAATTCCTAAAGGCGTCTCACGCTTCCTTCCATGGACTACAAGTGTTTCCTCGTCAGGCAAGGGGGATGCCATAAGCTATGTCGTAACTACCCAGGTAAATGTGTAAAAGGTCAATATTAAATTCTCATTCTACCAGTTCCAAAGTGCATTCTTTTATAACTTTTCCTGACTTGACTAATTTACCATTGGCAAATCCTATAGAGTGAGGGAACGTCTAACTTACTTGACTCTAGGTATGGTATATTTTGACTTCTATGGAGAGGAACTAAAATTGGCATAGGTATCAAACCTAATGGATGTCAAATGTTGGTTGATAGGAAGCGTGTCGGTGACCTTTAATGAATCCTCATGACTCAACTAATTCCCCTTTAGCTAACTTGACAGCGTGTCTAATTTACATGACTTTAATTCGAGTATATGCTTAATACCTAGACACACTAGCTAGGCTCGGCATCAATATAAAAAATTAACACATAATGGTTGTAGAGTGGAACACATGCATGACGACATCTGGATCTTGTGGGTATCCATGGTTTCTAATCGATCACACTTTAATTCCTTAGTCTGATTCAGTCTTAAGACATTCATGCTTGAAGTGTCTCCGTGCCACACTTAACATCCTAGTTGTTGGTTGGGTCTTGCTAACTTATTGGTTTCAGTCTTGTGTCATGTTTCACCACACTTCTACTCTGGGCACTTTTGCAAGTGCCCTACAGAGGAAATGTTCACTTATCACATCATTTCAGTAAGTTATCAACATACTTCTTGGTGCTAACATAAATTATGGCAGCAATTGCCTTCGTTTCTATTATCACGGGTGTTCCCTTTTGTTTGTTATTCACTCTCGATCCTGCCTTAGGGGATGTGTATTTTCTCTTCCCGTCGGTAGTAGATTGTGCGCGCGTTTCTTTCCTTTCCACACCTTTCTTTGATAATTTCCCATGCTCACCGCCTCCTTGGTGAGACTAACTGTGAGAGTTACTATTTGAGTTATGAAGGTAGGGTGGGATGGTGTGGTTATGCTTCGATTCTTAGAGACTAAACCCCTAATGTAATGCCCAATTTGTTTGATTTCAAGTGTTCGAGTATGGAACTACTCTTTAGTGATCGTGAAATCGTCGAATATAACTAACAACGTTGGCTAAAATCAGGATCGAGATGTGGGATTCCGTTTCCACCCTCTGAATGCTAATCAGCGAGCAATAATCTACTCTCTTAAAATTCTTGAGTTCTTCCTATGATACCTCTCCGTAGTATTGCTCCCTATAGTTTGTACTTGAGGATTTCACAAAGTTAATGCTGCATTCAGCGGGAGACTCTTTGTTTACCTAATCGTTTACTCAGGAGTGCATTTACTAGCATTACTAACCGACTCCATTATCTTTATTTAGTGGACAGAACCTACCACACCTCTCGCACCAATGAAGTCTTGCGGCTTACCGTCCGAGAAAGCCTTAGAATTAAACCTTGTATGATCGCATCTTCAGGTGTAGCAATGCCACTCGTTCCCAATCAACTGGGATTCAAACCATTTGAACCACCGGTACCACCAGTACCACCACTAGTGTCAACTATATTACTCTCGTGTCATGCGATTTCTGCAACTTTATGTCCTTCCATAAGAACTCTAGCTCGGCTTGACTGGCAAGATGCTAATTAACTAACCCTATTTGGGTGTAGACTTTCTTTTTGGTGGCATGTTCCTTCTTAATACTCATTTTTAAAAGAAGCTAGACATATATTTGGATAAATATAGTCTACCGTGCACTAAAGAATAAAATATGCAATCAGTCATGGAAACTTCAAGATTGCATTGCCCATACATGTTTGAAACCTTGGTAACACGAATGACAACAATCCAAATGCGTAGTATCTCTCGCGTGTATCAGCCATATGTCTAAGTGGAAATGGAAGTAACTTTTTGAGGAGGAGAAACCAAACGATCGTCTCCAATCCATATAGCATATATTCCATACTTCATGGCCTCGATCGTTCCAAGTAGGATTAATTCTTCACCACTCCATCCCGTGTGATGAATACGTTGATATCCCCTTAGCTCAACGAGCTCTGACTAGATTCTTATAATTTCCATAGATATCGAATAGTATGCAATGAGGGTGTTGAAGGCATGGCTTGCCCATACCATCCCTTGGAATAAGACAAATGTCAACGACGGAGTTTAACGTAATCTCTTTTGTAGTAAATAAGATGAGGTGCCATAGATTGCAAGGTACCAACCCATGTACAAGAGTTCTAGACCATTTGGGAAACATCCTCCCTGGGTGGCTAACCAGTTTTGTTTGTTTAGATGACTAGTCTCAATTGACTCTGAAATAGATCTAATGTTAGATGTGAACAAGTACGTGTGGTGTTTCTGTATCGTAGGGTGTGATAGAAACAACCCGGTTAGTGTTCTACTAGATAGAAACTTGAACAACTTAAGAATTTCAATTTGGTAGTGATCATTAGCTTGACCCGCAGAGCCCACCAGGATTCCCATCCACTATAAGTTGTTATTACGTGGCCCCCGTTAATAATAAATTGTCTTGCATGGTCACCCTAGTGTCTCTCGTTCAAAGCATACGATCAGCCAGAGAGAGGACACTACTTTCTTCATACCCTCAACATAGAAGGGACCTTCGTGATGGTCCACATGCTAACCCTCATTGTCATTATTCGTGAAAGGGCACAACGTTAAATAGAAGTATGGAGAATCCGTAGCAATAGCAACTGGAGGGGCTCCTTTAAGATGAGTACTTCATCTTCTTTGTTTGGACAAGAGTGTCATCAATCATGATTTGTATGAGTCTCAGGGACCTCGTCCCACTAATAGAGTTGTTGTCCAAGGCCGCCACCTCCACCTCATCGCCACTTCCAAAGTCGGACATATACCCATCCGAGGGAAAACAACCATCTTCCATGGGATCAATGCTTTAGGGTCTCACTTAGGAACCATGTCCGCCATAAGCTTCGTAATAGGCGCGAGGTCGTGATTCTCATTGCGTGAGTCAAGGGTCATAATGAACTTCATAGCTGAAGGTATTTTTGTCATGGCAAAATATTCCGTACAACACATATATAAACACAATATATATATAATCACTAAATCTCATGTAAATTTGTTATTTAATTTCACACGTAATCGTTATTGTTTTGTGTCTATTCCTCATAGGCAATCCATGTATCAATTCTTGCTCAATACCTATACTTAAGCTCATGTGATAGATCCTCATATTATTGTGACTTTTTGAGAAACTTTATGTCATTCTTGTTATATTATCAAAAATAGTTATGTAAAGTCATAACTTTGTTTTCATGTGAGAGCCCTTGGTGATTATAGACCAAACTTTGTAAAAGTTTTTCCCCGGTTCACTACAATCAAAGCTCTAATACCAGTCTCTCACACCCTGGTCGTAGTGGAAGCGCAACGTGTGACTGATAAGGTAATCATTGCATTAAATCGAGTAAACATGTAATAAATAAGAATGTTGCTATATCATAGATTAAGTTCAACCACATTACAAGTTTAACATAGGTTACTTAGTTAACATCCAAAAGATAGTTTAAGTAGCATTACATCTTTCAAATTTAACTTGTTATCATTATACAATAAACCGAAGCTTTGGCTCCTATATACCCACACAAAGATGGGATATAAGAGGCAAAGCTTCCAAAAGTGGCAACCATTGTTACTTTCTTCCCAAAAGCCCGTAGTCTATCACCTTTCAAGTCTTGTTTCCTGAAATACATGTAATTTTGAAAAAAATCAACAAAAGTTGAGCGAGTTCATGTAATATTGTTATCGTATAAAATGTCATAATTGAAATTCGGCCACTGTCATAAGCCATTTGTCATCAATTTTGAAAATCCCGGTATGTTATTGTTATTCCTAGGGTTTAAGGATCTATCAGCGGTCACGAGTCCCTGATATTATGTGCCGTAAGTAAATAACCAAACCGAGACAACTTATCATTCATAGTTTCATAGGGCTCACAAAAGCTCTCTGAACGGACTTGTTTTATTCAGAGTGGAGTGTGTCTCACAACTCAATAGATCCACACCTTTGCACCTTGGACACTAAGTGATTAATGGTTATTATTTTATCAATCCTACTTACACACATTGATCTAGTTATCTTCTAAACCTATAGCTAACATACCCCTTTGTCATAGAATGTCATAGCATGTAATTCACCCCCGATTGTTATAAAACTGAAAAATGTTTAAAAGAAAAGGGGGAATATGAACTCACTACTTTGCGTTCCGTATGGTTGTACTATTGTACCGCGAGTGTCCGTACACGTGTATACCTACATGTGTATTGAATTCATTAGACTCTTAGGTCTAATTGGACCGCATACAAGTTGCTCATCTTGAATTATTGTTATGCATTCGTTTGTTTTCTTTGAACAACTTCATTGTTTTTATAGTGTTGGTAGTTTTGTGTTTTCGATTAATATATGCATAGATATTCTACAAATATATATATGTTATCTTGTATGTTATCGTATGAGAACGGCCTTGCCCTTCACTTGTCCTCGTTCCTTGCACGCATGTCCTTGGTCTTGCCCACTTAGTCCATGTCACTAGGCATGACCCACTTAGTTATATGATTGGGCCTAGCCCACTTAGTTTATGTCCTTGGGCCTAGCCCACTTAGTTATACGATTGGGCCTAGCCCATTTAGTTTAGGTCATTGGGCCTAGCCCACTTAGTTATATGATTGGGCCTAGCCCAACCTATTATAAAAATGGGCTTTTACTAGCCCAAAATAAGTTCAAGTACTTTCCATTTTCATAAGTGTATTTTGAGCGTATTTAATACGTATTCTTATACTTGTATACTTGCGTATTTATGTACACTTAGAGATATTTACTTTACACTTTCCGGATTTTTTTTTGTAAGTGTTAAAAGTATTCATTTCTAGCCTTATATATTCGTTAATGTACTCGTACGATACTCTCTTCAAAAGTATACTTCAGCAAGTGTATCGATATGAATACATATACTTAGAAATTTTACCACATAACCCAGATGAGTTATTTGGTTGTCCATGTTATCAGTTAGATTGTGACATAACCCAGATGAGTAACTTGGTCGTCTGGGTTATCAGTTAGTTTGTGACATAACCCAAATGAGTAACTTGGTCGTCTCGGTTATCAGTTAGTTTTTGTGACATAACCCAGATGAGTAACTTGGTCGTCTGGGTTATCAGTTAATTTTTGTGACATAACCCAGATGAGTTACCTAGTCATTTAGGTTATCAGTTAACTTTTTGAGACATAACCTAGATGAGTTACCTAGTCGTCTAGGTTATCAGTTAACTTTTTGAGGCGTGACCTACATGAGTTACCTGGTCGTCTAGGTTATCTGTTAACTTTTTGTGACATAACCCAGAGGAGTTACCTAGTCGTCTAGGTTATCAAAACACCAAGCCTTTTCATGTACAACTTTTTATAATAAACTTTATATAACTTGTTTTTATATAAAAACCAAGTTTACTAGTGTTTTTAAAAGATAAGTTTCGAGTCCATTACACGTTTTATCTTTTAAGAACCATAATCAAAGTTATATATGGATGTGTAAAGTTAATGATTTTGAAGATGATGATCTTGTATGATTTAAATATCTTCTTGTTTAAATCATCTTTTTAAGTGTAACATGACAAGACTATTATACTTATGAAATACTACAACAAGATCATCATGAACTCATCTTTAAAAACTTATTTTTAGAAAAATCGACATAGTCAACAAGATTAAGCTAACCAGTTACACAAATCTAAACAAATGATGTGACATCCCGGTCTTTCAGGTACTTTAAACGCACAACTTTACGTCCTTGTTCCTACGCTAATTTAATTCGGAGAATAATTACGCGCACGCAATAACTAAACTAACTTTAGTATTTCCAAATACACAATGTTTGGAAATTCTAACGAGTTATATCTGAATTACGTGCTATGTGTTACTAACGCTTGTGGATTATTGTATCACGCTTTGATTTCGCGATTTATTAGTTATAACCCTTGTGTTATCGAATTGTAAACAAAAATATAATTAATAAATAAATAGCCGAACCGAACCGAGCCGGGAAACGTGTCACCTTGTGACTACGCAAGCCCAACCCGCCACCCACACCCCCCTTGCGAACCCAACGCAACCCGCCACCCCTCCCTTGCGGCCCAAGGTCAAGCCCGAACCGCCCCTTGCCCCCCTTATGTATGCATACGTATGTATGCATGTTGCATTCTTGAAGTTTTCGCAAAACCCTAGAACCCCCTTCCCTTGGTGAAACTCGACGGCAGCAGCCCCATTCTCCTCTCTCAGTCCGCAAGGCATGCCCCCCCACCGTCGCTAGCTCTTGTCCTCGGTCTACCTCTCTCTCGCTCGGGCTCTAGCTCTCTCGTATATTTCTTGAAGGTTAGTGTTTTTAATTGTCTCGAGTTTAAGTTTTGTTATACGTGGCTGCGTTAGTTTCATATCATGTGGTTGATTGGTAGTTTAGAAATCATGTTGCGATAATATTTCGACCATGTAATTATTAGAAGTGTGCATGAATTCTGGCTGCGTTCGTTATGATGTAAGGGTGTTAGTTGTAACATTTGTAAAAATCGGGTCTCCAAAACCCGCTCCGTTTTGTAATCAAGTACCAAGTTATAAAAGTTCATTAATTATTTATGATTATTTTGAGTTAAAATGATACATAACTAATAAATAAACTAAACTATAAAAATTATATTTGATAAAAAGTTAAAATAAAATAAATAAAAAATAAATGAAGCTGCCGGGACTCGAACCCGGGTCAGCCAAGACTCTTTAACAACTTAACATTCATTCCCTAAACCACTCCGCCACAATGTGTTTTCTGTTAACACTAGGAAAACAAATGAAATTTATACACAAACTCAGTTTAACCGAAGGCGCCATCTGAGAAACGTTAATCGGCAAACCAAGCGTCAAATCGATTGTTTACCTCACACATTCAGTTATAACCGATGCACGACGGTTTCTAATCAATCGGAAATTGATTAAACTTAAAGACTCATCATTGTTGATCTTAAAACCGAAAAAGAACATCAAGTTCTGAATAACTCAAACTCCAGACACTCTCGCGATTCAGAGATATCATACCAATACTCCAATTCCTTTTCGTCGCATTTTCAGACCATTAGAGCGCCTAAAACAGTTCGCCGGAATTCTCTGCAATAGTCGCCGGAAAACCGTATTCAACACAAACCGGTAAAATACTTCTACTTTACAGTTTCAATCTATTGTTAGAACCTTACTAACATTAACCCATCGCTCAAAATCAACCACAGACGACATTGCTGGACTTTCTGTGTTCGCCGGAAAATTTCTGGAATTGCCGGAAACTCGTTAATTACCGGTATGCACATTCCAACGTACTGATAATCAATACTCACTAGTTCAATTTCATATCTAATCCCTTAAACCTCTTAATAGATTCTCTCAGCCGAAGGTTCAAAAACAGAGCCGACAAGTTTCGCCGGACTCTCTGAAGAAGACAACCTGTTCGGTATCTTCTTTCCCCAAACTGTTCGGTTTAATGCATTCAAGCTAGACATCATGTTTATTAACTAATTTAATCACGAATCGGATTGTTGATTGATGTCTGCGTTCGTAATGAAGAAGACGAATTCAGTAACGACTTAAGATTAATTAAAATTGGAACTTTAAACGGGTTAGACACACAGTCCAGCGGTGGACTGTGTGCAAACAAAAACTATACATGTCCCGAGTTCGATCCTTGCTATACGCACGCCTTGTGTAATAACATGCCTTTTTGATCAAGAACTAAACCGGGTTAAATCAGATAGTTGTTAAGTATAATAAAAACCAAGATAATAACCGGGTTATACACACAGTCCAGCGGTGGACTGTGTGCAACATGAACTACAAGTCGCGCGTTCGAAACTTGTCACGAGCACCGGTCCGATTGAATTAAAACGTTTTTGCAAATAAAGGAAATTGCGGTTAATTCAAATAAGTGTATAAATATAATTAAAAACGAGTTTATTTCGGGTTAGACACGTAGCTCAGTTGGTAGAGCTGCGTGCACGCGAACGGGAGGTCGCCGGTTCGAATCCCACCCGGCGCAGATTTATTCGCTGACCGAACCGGTCAACGGTCAACGCTAAAAAATAATATTTTTTTATATTTTTATTTATTTAATTTAATTTAAAAATCAATTAAAAATACTTAAAAATAACATTTTAAAGATAGAAAATAGCCATAAACTCACAAAAATATATCTAAAAATTTCATTAAAATCCTTAATAAAATCCATCCATTAAATATATTTTTCCATTATTATTTAGGTTAGTATTCCTCGTCGATCCGCTCATCTAAATCGTGTGCATCTCACCATCTCCAATTCAACGCACCCAATGTGAGTGAATCTTACAAATTCCCCGTTTTAATCACGTTTTTGGGGTGTATCATGTGTCTTTGTTTATATACATATTATAACTAAACCATTGTGCATACATCATATCATGAACATGTGTATTTAGTTTGTTGCTGTTAAGTAGTTATTATTGGATGCAATTTATTATTTCAGTACATGCAATTGCCGAGGCCGCCGCTCCCCATTTATGCGCGTTGAGCTTGTTCCCCATTTTATTATGCGGTTGAACCTGGCGTGCCCGCATACGATCGGCTCCGTTTGATTGAGCCTTGATCGCACAGTTCATTTTACATTTTCAGTACATGCAATACGATCGGCTCCGTTTGATTGAGCCTTGATCGCACAGTTCATTTATGTTAGTTATCGTATGATATTGGTATGTTTATGTATGCTGCCATGTGTTATTGTATGTTATAGTTGAGACTGCTATTTGCCATTACTTGATTACTTACATTTGCTCATCTATGATTATGCACAATATTTCATTGATAAACTAACCATAAAATCATTATCAAATGTTTATCTAATAAGGTTCACTCGCCAACTTATGTTGACCCAAAAACTCACATTTTACGCATGATACAGGTGAACCAGCAGCAGCTAGGAACACATAGGACCTGGATTAGAAGAATAAAACGATTTAGTATTAGGATTGTTATGTTTGGTTATTTCCTTTGTATTGAATGAACATGTTTGGATGTTTGAAAATGTAACTTTGACTTTATTAATTATGAAACATAATAGTAAATGTCATGTGCTTTGGTGATAACCCAATTATGCCCCGACTCTTATTTCCGCTGCGGGTCGGGGTGTGACAGATTGGTATCAGAGCCATGACTATAGGGATATAGGATAGGTTATTAGACCCTTAGAGCCTATACTATAGTCGATTAGAAACTTATAAGAATTTTGTGTGTTATATGCCAAATTTCATGATGTTATTATGTTTTATGTTAAATGTTACATTTGATATTGTGCAAGCATGTTCATAAGTATGTATTATCATATAATGCCTATCATGAAATCGTATGCTCATAACATATCACATCCATGAAAGCACACACCACATCATGATTGTTTTTACAATGATTTTCATGTTTTCAAATCTCATCAAAGTGAGTTCTCATGACGGGCATGTAGTAACTGGAAGGGTACCAGTACCGGTAGTCGGAACGTCCTGTCTAGGCTGGCATTCGTATAAATCCAAAATAAAGGACCAGTTTGCCTACCTGGGGACTAACGATGAGAGTACGAAGTACCTATTAGGCCAAAGCATGCTATACCAAACGTCGTGTGAGCTAATCCCACTTTGAGTTGTCATTGTGTCTACACCTGGACACGTTCCGACCAAACATCTCATGAACATATTTTGTGGTTTGCATTCGGGGATGCGAGTGTTAAATTGCCAATACTAATGTGAATCCTACCAAGCCAATAGCCATGGGGGCCCACATGACTATATAGGTGAAGGTATGGGGGACATTTGAGGCCCAACATGAGCAAACCCAAGACATCCTATGGATGTAGTTGCATTATTGAATTTTATGTTATTTTCATTTTCTTAAAGATACATGACACCTAAAAAAAGACACCATAAACTCACAATCTTCTCATTTTATGATCCTGTAGATGTCGTCTAGACAGCATCGAAGGAGTAAAAGATCGGGAAAGTCTCAGGAACGTTTGGCCACTCATATCGCGAAACAAATGGCCACGATATTGTCTGACATCGTGGTACAAGTACAACAAGCCCTTGCTACAAATCCTACTAACCCTCCTCAACAACAGGACCAGAACATCGACAACCCTCCTACCAACAAGTGCTCTTACAAACATTTTAAGTCCTGTGATCCTCCAAAATTCGAAGGGACCGAGGGTGTCACTGCTCTCCTACATTGGTTCGAGGAGATGGAAAACACCTTCCTAAACTGCGATCGTCCTGAGGATCGCAAGGTTCGATACGCCACCGGGAGACTACTAGGAGTAGCCCTCACTTGGTGGAACACTGAAAAAGGGAAGAGGGGAACTGAAGATGCGATGGCCTTAACTTGGGAGGAATTAAGGGAAATCATGACTAGGCGTTTCTGTCCTAGAAGTGAAATTAAGAAGTTGGAGGATGAATTTCATGCTCTAAAGCAAAAGGAGGGTGATCACTCTACTTACAACAAGAGGTTCTTGGAGTTGAACCAAATGGTTCCAAATCTGTTCACACCAACCTATCGTCTGATCGAGCATTATATTCGAGGACTTCCCTCGAAAATCCAAGATTCAGTTCTCAGCATTTCACCGGTAACACTTGAAGCTGCCATGGAGTTGGCAACTGAACTGACCGAAAACCGAATTCGCAACGGGAAGTTCAAAGAAGAGAAGAAGAAAGCCCCTGTTGAGGGACAAACTTCAAACCACCCCATTTCTTCCTCTAAGTTTGCTAACAAGAGGAAGCGTTACACCAGGAATTTTGCAGTTACCCAAACCAACACCCCTATTCCTGCTGCACCCATCACTCAAGTCACTCCTTCACCCGCGCCCTACAGAAGACCTTACACAGGTCCATTACCAAAATGTAACCGTTTTCAGTATCACCATTCCCCTGATCATCCTTGCCAATACTGCACCGGCTGCGGTCGCGCAGGACATACTGTTCAACACTGCCGCATGCCTCAACGAACAAACCGCCACCAACCTTTAACCCAAACCCACCAACAGTTAATGGTTCAAGCACAACAACAACTACCATTTCCACCCACCCAACATTTAGCCCAAACATACTATCAACCCAATTACCCTATGGGCCAACCTGCGGGCTTGTTTCAATTGCGGCGACCCAAGTCATTTCAGAAACACATGTCCAAGGCTGGTTAATATTATTCATGCTCAGGGCCAACCCTGTGAACCAAGCGAACCAAGCTCCTCCACCTGCAAGAGGAAGAGCTTTCAATATTAACGCGAACCAGGCCAGAGCTGACGGCAATGTGGTCAACGGTACGTTTCTTATAAATGGTAGATATGCCTCTATGTTATTTGATACTGGTGCGGATAGAAGTTTTGTGTCATTAGAATTTGAACCTATCTTAAGCAAAAATCGGGATAAGCTCACGGAATCCATAACGGTAGAAGTTGCGGACGGGAAACCAGTTTCATTAGACTCTATATTACGCAACTGTACACTCACCTTAAATGACCACGATTTCTCAGTCGACCTTACCTATGAAGCTGGGAAGTTTCGAAATCATAATCGGTATGGATTAGCTCAGTCAACATCATGCGAAAGTTGTATGTCGTGAAAAATTTATTCGTATTCCTTTTCAAACGGTCAGACTCTTCGAATTATTGGAGAAACCTCGTCGAAAGGGCTCAGCTTAATGTCTTTTCTTCAAGCTCAAAAATATCTTCGCAAGAATTATGACGCGTTTTTAGCCCATATCATCAAGAAAGGGACTACAGAGAAGAAACTTGAAGACATTCCTGTAGTAAAAGACTTTCCACAAGTTTTTCCTGACGACATTTCAGGACTTCCTCCAATCAGAGATGTCGAATTCCGTATTGACCTTATACCTGGTGCTACACCAGTTGCAAAGTCTCCATATAGGTTAGCCCCCTCTGAAATGCAAGAGCTAGCCAGTCAATTGCAAGAGTTGACTGACAAGGGATTCATACGTCCTAGCTCATCGCCTTGGGGTGCACCTGTCCTTTTTGTAAAGAAGAAAGATGGATCTTTTCGTATGTGCATCGACTACAGAGAGCTCAACAAGTTAACCATCAAAAATCGCTATCCTTTACCTCACATTGATGATCTTCTTGACCAACTACAAGGTGCCAGCTGCTTTTCGAAAATCGATCTTCGATCTGGCTATCATCAGCTTAGAGTGCATGAAGAAGACGTCCCTAAGACTGCTTTTCGAACTCGTTATGGCCACTATGAATTCATGGTTATGCCGTTTGGATTAACCAACGCACCAGCTGTCTTCATGGACCTAATGAACAGAGTCTGCAAACCTTACCTTGATCGATTCGTTATAGTTTTCATCGACGATATTCTTATTTATTCAAAATCTAAAGCTGATCATGAGCGTCATCTTCAACTCGTTCTTGCACTTCTAGAAAAGGAAAAGCTTTATGCCAAGTTCTCTAAATGTGAATTCTGGTTAAAAGAGGTACAATTCCTCGGGCATGTAGTCAATGACAAAGGAATACATGTTGACCCTTCAAAGATCAAAGCAGTTCAAGAATGGCAAGCTCCACGTACACCAACTGAAGGAAGATCTTTTCTTGGACTAGCTGGTTATTATCGTCGGTTCATTTCAAACTTCTCTCGCATTGCTGTGCCACTCACGGCTTAAACCCATAAGGGAAAACCATTCGTATGGGGACCCAAGCAAGAAGAAGCTTTTCAAACGCTTAAACAAAAACTTTGTGATGCACCAATCCTCACTCTTCCTGAAGGTTGTGATGATTTTGTAGTCTATTGCGACGCGTCAGGGCAAGGATTAGGCTGCGTTCTCATGCAAAGAGGAAAAGTCATAGCTTATGCCTCGAGACAACTCAAGACACATAAAAAGAACTACACCACTCATGACCTAGAACTTGGAGCCGTTGTATTCGCTCATAAGATATGGAGACATTATCTCTATGGTACTAAGTGTGAAATATACACTGACCACAAGAGTCTTCAACATATCTTCAATCAAAAAGAGTTAAATATGAGGCAACGAAGATGGTCGAACTCCTGAATGATTACGACTGTGAAATTACATACCACCCTAGTAAAGAAAATGTGGTGGCTGATGCACTTATTCGAAAGGGTTATGCGAACTCCATTCATCTTCTATGTTCGCAAATTATAACCGACATTAAAGATCAAATTCGAGAAACTCAACACGTTTCAATAACAGAAGAAGATGTATGAAAAGAGATGTCCTGTGGAGCCGAGCTAAAACTTGAAACTAAATCAGACGGTATCCTGTATTACCTAGATCGTATCTGGATTCCTAACCACAACAATCTTCGTGAAACTCTTATGAATGAAGCTCACAAAACGCGATATTCTATACACCCAGGAGCCGATAAGATGTATCAAGACCTACGATACACCTATTGGTGGCCTGGAATGAAGAAGGATATTGCCGTTTTTGTTTCCAAGTGTCTCACATGTTCCAAGGTGAAGGCTGAACACCAAAGACCCTCAGGACTTCTAGTCCAACCAGAAATACCTATATGGAAGTGGGAAAATATAACCATGGATTTCATTACCGGGTTACCTTGCACTTCTGGTGGGTATGACACTATATGGGTGATTATAGACCGACTTACAAAATCAGCTCACTTTATTCCTATCCGTGTAGATTTCAATAACGAAAAGCTTGCTCGTATTTATATCAACGAAATCGTAAGCCGACATGGGGTACCATTAAGTATTACTTCTGATCGTGATGGTCGTTTCACCTCACGAACATGGCAAGCAGTACAATCCGCTATGGGCACACGATTAGATCTCAGTACCGCCTATCATCCTCAAACTGATGGACAGTCTTAGCGCACCATTCCAACTCTTGAGGATATGCTTAGAGCATGTGTCATAGACTTCAAGGGAAATTGGGACGCCCACCTACCATTAGTTGAATTTTCATACAACAACAGCTATCATTCGAGCATCGGCATGGCACCTTTTGAAGCCTTATATGGTCGAAAGTGCCGATCTCCTGTGTGTTGGCACGAAATTGGGGAAGCACAAATTACTGGTCCAGAATTGATCCAAGAAACCACAGATAAGATCCATCAAATTCGAAACAATCTTCTAGCGGCTCAAAGTCGTCAAAAGAGTTATGCAGATAAACGACGGAAGCCCTTGGAGTTTAACATTGGTGATCATGTGCTTTTAAAAGTATCACCGTGGAAGGGAGTAGTTCGTTTTGGTCAAAAGGGGAAGCTAGCACCACGTTACGTAGGACCTTTCAAGATACTCGAAAGAGTAGGTCCTGTAGCATACAAGCTTGACCTACCAGAAGAACTCGACAGGATTCATCCCACATTCCACGTGTCGAACTTGAAGAAGTGCCTCGCTGATGAGAATCTCCATATTCCGCTGGAAGATATTCAGATTGATGAATCCATGCATTTTATTGAAAGACCAGTGTAGATCATGGATTACGGGGAGAAGCGTCTTCGTCGAAGTCGCATTCCAATTGTTAGGGTACGCTGGGAGTCGAAACGGGGACCTGAGTTTACTTGGGAACGTGAAGACTCAATGCGTGAAAAATACCCGCATCTTTTTCCTACTACTTCAACTACTTAAATTTCGGGACGAAATTCCTAAAAGTAGGGGATACTGTAACATTTGTAAAAATCGGGTCTCCAAAACCCGCTCCGTTTTGTAATCAAGTACCAAGTTATAAAAGTTGCATTAATTATTTATGATTATTTTGAGTTAAAACGATACATAATTAATAAATAAACTAAACTATAAAAATTATATTTGATAAAAAGTTAAAATAAAATAAATAAAAAATATATGAAGCTGCCGGGACTCAAACCCGGGTCAGCCAAGACTCTTTAACAACTTAACATTCGTTCCCTAAACCACTCCGCCACAATGTGTTTTCTGTTAACTCTAGGAAAACAAATGAAATTTATACACAAACTCAGTTTAACCGAAGGCGCCATCTGAGAAACGTTAATCGGCAAACCAAGCGTCAAATCGATTGTTTACCTCACACATTCAGTTATAACCGATGCACGACGGTTTCTAATCAATCGGAAATTGATTAAACTTAAAGACTCATCATTGTTGATCTTAAAACCGAAAAAGAACATCAAGTTCTGAATAACTCAAACTCCAGACACTCTCGCGATTCAGAGAAATCATACCAATACTCCAATTCCTTTTCGTCGCATTTTCAGACCATCAGAGTGCCTAAAACAGTTCGCCGGAATTCTCTGCAAAAGTCACCGGAAAACCGTATTCAACACAAACCGGTAAAATACTTCTACTTTACGGTTTCAATCTATTGTTAGAACCTTACTAACATTAACCCATCGCTCAAAATCAACCACAGACGACATTGCTGGACTTTCTGTGTTCGCCGGAAAATTTTGGAATTGCCGGAAACTCGTTAATTACCGGTATGCACATTCCAACGTACTGATAATCAATACTCACTAGTTCAATTTCATATCTAATCCCTTAAACCTCTTAATAGATTCTCTCAGCCGAAGGTTCAAAAACAGAGCCGACAAGTTTCGCCGGACTCTCTGAAGAAGACAACCTGTTCGGTATCTTCTTTCCCCAAACTGTTCGGTTTAATGCATTCAAGCTAGACATCATGTTTATTAACTAATTTAATCACGAATCGGATTGTTGATTGATGTCTGCGTTCGTAATGAAGAAGACGAGTTCAGTAACGACTTAAGATTAATTAAAATCGGAACTTTAAACGGGTTAGACACACAGTCCAGCGGTGGATTGTGTGCAAACAAAAACTATACACGTCCCGAGTTCGATCCCTGCTATACGCACGCCTTGTGTAATAACATGCCTTTTTGATCAAGAACTAAACCGGGTTAAATCAGATAGTTGTTAAGTATAATAAAAACCAAGATAATAACCGGGTTAGACACACAGTCCAGCGGTGGACTGTGTGCAACATGAACTACACGTCGCGCGTTCGAAACTCGTCACGAGCACCGGTCCGATTGAATTAAAACGTTTTTGCAAATAAAGGAAATTGCGGTTAATTCAAATAAGTGTATAAATATAATTAAACACGAGTTTATTTCGGGTTAGACACGTAGCTCAGTTGGTAGAGCTGCGTGCACGCGAACGGGAGGTCGCCGGTTCGAATCCCACCCAGCGCAGATTTATTCGCTGACCGAACCGGTCACCAACGGTCAACGCTAAAAAATAATATTTTTTTTATATTTTTATTTATTTAATTTAATTTAAAAATCAATTAAAAATACTTAAAAATAACATTTTTAAAGATAGAAAATATCCATAAACTCACAAAAATATATCTAAAAATTTCATTAAAATCCTTAATAAAATCCATCCATTTAATATATTTTTCCATTTTTATTTAGGTTAGTATTCCTCGTCGATTCCCTCATCTAAATCGTGCGCATCTCACCATCTCCAATTCAACGCACCCAATGTGAGTGAATCTTACAAATTCCCCGTTTTAATCACGTTTTTGGGGTGTATCATGTGTCTTTGTTTATATACATATTATAACTAAACCATTGTGCATACATCATATCATGAACATGTGTATTTAGTTTGTTGCTGTTAAGTAGTTATTATTGGATGCAATTTATTATTTCAGTACATGCAATTGCCGAGGCCGCCGCTCCCCATTTATGCGCGTTGAGCTTGTTCCCCATTTTATTATGCGGTTGAACCTGGCGTGCCCGCATACGATCGGCTCCGTTTGATTGAGCCTTGATCGCACAGTTCATTTTACATTTTCAGTACATGCAATACGATCGGCTCCGTTTGATTGAGCCTTGGTCGCACAGTTCATTTATGTTAGTTATCGTATGATATTGGTATGTTTATGTATACTGCCATGTGTTATTGTATGTTATAGTTGAGACTGCTATTTGCCATTACTTGATTACTTACATTTGCTCATCTATGATTATGCACAATATTTCATTGATAAACTAACCATAAAATCATTATCAAATGTTTATCTAATAAGGTTCACTCGCCAACTTATGTTGACCCAAAAACTCCCATTTTACACATGATACAGGTGAACCAGCAGCAGCTAGGAACACATAGGACCTGGATTAGAAGAATAAAACGATTTAGTATTGGGATTGTTATGTTTGGTTATTTCCTTTGTATTGAATGAACATGTTTGGATGTTTGAAAATGTAACTTTGACTTTATTAATTATGAAACATAATAGTAAATGTCATGTGCTTTGGTGATAACCCAATTATGCCCCGACTCTTATTTCCGCTGCGGGTCGGGGTGTGACATTAGTCACTTAGGGTTTGCATGAATATTGATATATTAGATGATATCTGATACAATAACCTGCTATAAATCGATACAGCCAGGCGTCATGGTCGTTTAAACATGTTCTAATACAATAAAGTCGAAAACAGAAAGCTGATTGACATTTACAGCCAACTTCAGTTGGCTGTAACCTGTTCATTATTTATCGAAAAGTGGATTTTCTGAAGCCTAAAACGTTTATTTTTTAAAAACGCTTCAAATGGTGCTGGATTCATATTTTCTGAGGTCGGTTGCTATTTTTAAATAACTATTTAGTGCACCAGCTGAAGCTGCCTAATTTTGGCAGAATTTGTAGGTTGTTTATTGGGTCGTATCGCAAAATCTGTAAAGAGTTAGGTCACGCAATTTATGCAGTAGATACTTCTAGATGTTCAGAAAAATCTCCAATGGGAATTTTGTCGATCGGGCAAAGGAGTATTTTTAAATGATTTTTCCCGTGACTGCAGTCAGAAAGTGACGAATCTGACTGCAGCCTAGTAAATAAATTCTTATAAATAATTAGTAAGGAACTAGGACTTGAAAATTTTGTACAAAATTCTATTGGCTAATTGACACCTCCTATAGAAAAATTAGAATTTTTGGAACATGGGAACTATTTTATACGAATTCTCGAAAACAGCCCAGTTATGAATGTACAAGCTGAAACATGATAACTTGCGTTTATGGGTGTGTCTAAGTGTTGTATGAGTTATCCTGTGCTTGTGACAAGGTGATTGGTCGTTATTTCGTATGCTGATACTTTGCATGCATGATTATGGTTTCAAACTGGTTATTACTTGTGCCGTACTGTGTGTTAGTTATGCGTAGGGTTTTGTGTTAGTGTGTTCACACACTAACTTTGAATCGGTTGACATGTTAGGACGCGATTAGCGGATCCATCCTTTACTTCTTTTGCGTCTATCTAACCGAGAAATTTAAGGTGAGTTCACGGCCCCTATTTTATCCGGTTTTGAACAACAAGGGGAGAAACATGTATACGCTCTACAACTCTATTTTTTACGTTATGCGAATTAACGTCGTTAACTATTCGGTAACTAAGTTAATGTTAAGGTATGTTATGGTCACTAAGTAGCTTTATCACGGAAGTCCTCAACCAACTCTCGGATCGTTAGTATTGGGTTAGATAGCGGGGAAATTATAGAAGTACTACTGGGCCCGACAAGCCCCACCCGAGCTAGTCGCGCTAGCTGACCGGGAATCGTCAACGGGTGATTAATTTGGCCTAACTTTCGCCATGGACAGTGATAGACCTGGCAACACACAGGCAACAACAGTCAGCTTCGATCGCGAACTCTTACGTGACGTAACTCTAGGCTCGCTACCTGCATGTTAACATTGAACTTATTTATGAAACAACATTATTATTCCAGGTTAGGAATAATGAAACTATGTCGTTATTCTGGGTTAGGGATAACGGGGGAAACCAATCTTTTAAACCGAACTTGTGAACTTATAAAACCTGTGAACTCACTCTTCTTTAATGTTGACACTTGTTTCTTTGCATGTTTCTCAGGACGCTAGGAGCGCTAGGTGCACCCACTTTGCATTTGATCAAGACATTTTTATCGAGTCTTTATTAACGATTATTTTTGGGATTTTGGTTTTGGCATTTATGTTGGCGCCCGTTACTTTACTCGAATGCTTCCGCTAAACTTTGAAAATTTGGAACTTTGAAAATGACTATGTATGTTTACAATAAATGTTTTTGGAAAACGTTTAAATAAATCATATAGAGACGTTCGACATTGTTAGTGTCTGAGATTCTGGTTTGATCACACGCCTCGCGGTAATACTCCGCAAGTGGAAATTGAGGGTGTGACAATTGATCACATATTAGGTTGTGTTTTAATAGATTATTATGTTTGAGATTAGGGTTTTGGTTTGATTTTTCTTAATCTTCAAGATAATCAACTTGTACTTCTGTAATCTACACATAATAAGGAACTTAAATATGGTGTTTAGAAGTCTTACAACTTTGCAAGAGTCAAACAAGAAGAATAAGAAGAGATTTAAGCTCCAAGAAGACTCCTAGTGAAGCTCCATGTTTACTCCATGCATAGATGATCTTGTAGTGGCTTAAGAGTGAATGAAAAGAGGTGTTTAATGGATGAAAAATGGTGGGAAAGAGGGTGTTTATGGCTTCCGTGATTCAGAGTGAGAGACTAGAGGTTTTCTTGATTAAATTTCTTTTGGTGAGGTGTAGAAATGATGGAGGGAGTGGTGTGTGTGATGTCTTATAACCATACTCTTCCACTTAGTCAACATCAACGTCAAAGCCCCATGCTCAAATCTTACCACCATACTTCTAATCCTCCATATTTCAACATGAAACAAGTGGGTGGGACCCACTTGTTGACTGAGTTCATGAAAGGGGGAGTACAAGGATGGCATTTTCATTATTTTAAATATTCATCACATCACATGTTGAAAAGACTAGTTGAAGATATTTTGGTAATTAGTGTAAGGGTTGAGTAATTTGAGGTATTAATGAAGTCTTAAGGTGTTAGAGGATGTTAACTAGTTCTGTAGCTTCTTCGTTTGGTTGTTACGGTGGCGAAAATACCGCTCACTAGTTCGCTGGGTCGATAACGAATTAGTTATGGCTATAGAAATTTAATACCGGAAGCTTACAATTGTGGGCATCCCGTTGATATCCTTAAAATGTTTTAGTGTGTTTTTCATCAATTGTTATAATTCTGGAGGTCCAGATTTGCTGAATTTTTATTACGGACGGGTTAAAAATTGTTATATTTTTATCCGATCGAACAATCTGTAATTAGGGCGTTGCACCGGAAAGGTGTATAGCGTTATAAGACTTATTCCCACATTAGTGTTTTCATATATAAATGAACTCAGTTATGTCATTCATATGCCTTGTTCATTGTTATGTTCTGTTCAGCGGTTGCTAGCATGAATAGTGCAACCGTGAATAGTGCGCCCAGCACTCTCTACCAACACGTTTAGGACATAGATTCAATTGTTTTGCGTTGTAACGAAAACCAATAGATGTTATATCATGTATTTCTTGTCCTAATACTTGTTATGTATCGTACGACTCAGTCACGTAAATTAATTACGATTAAATGCATGAGGTAATAAAATAAAATAGGTGATTAGATTGTACGGAATGACCCGTTATTTGCCATTTGTCACAAGAAGTGCCAAAACGTGACGAAACGTGTGCAGGGGCATGTTCTGCCAATTTTGAAACTTCTGCCCCTGCAAGGGTCTTACCGGCCGTAAGGCAAAACCCCATACGGTCTTTAAAGGGTCCCCAGATCAGCAGATATGTGGCAACAGCTGGTTAATTCTCTTAATGAATAAGCATTCGAAATTGCAACCCTTTCTCTTCAATTGGCAAGTGTTAGGACACTAATCCAACCTCCTTGATGACTCATGGACACTTGTATTAATCTTATAGCTCCAGTTCAACTATAAATATCATGGTAATTCAAGCATTTGGAACTTTACTCAATCCTTTCTTTCTTTCATCTAGAGTTGCAACCATTTGGTGATCATCTTCTGAGTTCTAGGCTCCCCTGGAGTGTTAGTAAGTGTCTCATCCATGTTTTGTTCAATTCTTTTAGCATATTTGAGCTAAAAATCAAATAGTTTGAATTTCTATTTGACTTTCAATTCTGACCATGAATTGGTCAAAACAAAGTTCAACTGAACTTTGCAATGTGATCGTGATCATGATGGTTATGGTCCTTAGTGATCATGTCTACTGATTACCACGTTTTCTAGTTATTATGGCGAGTCAAAGTTTCGATCAACAATACGATAAATGCGCATTATACTACGAAACTATTTTTGGGTATCAAAACACATTGTTTTGATACCAAAACAATTTTATAACTTGTTAGACATGTCAAAACATGTCTATTCGTCACTTTTAGTTTAGTGATTGTTTAGGATCGTTTGTCGAGCGGTTTTGACCACCGCTTTGCCTTTCGAATCTGACCCGTTTGGTCGATCTTAGGATCTGACCAAACACATATTTGTGAATAACCCTCTGAGGTTATACCTTATTGTCATATCATTTGGTTAGTGTTATGACCATTTATTCCGAAACGTAGAATAAAGGTTGATAAGAAAACGGGTATTAAAGATATTACGCTGGTGATGAAACGACCAAGAGCAGTGAAGAACATGCCACTAAAGCCTATCGAACAAGATTTTCATCCTTACTTCTTGTGGTGTCAAACGGATTCAGAAACGAGTGAAGTAGTTATGTTTTTACGGGCTGACGAAACATGGGATATTACAAAAGAAAAAGATCCTGAATGCATCGGATGAAGAAGAATTTGGGGGTTATGGCCTACTATACGTATACTAGACCTGATGTGGCTAGTTAACTGTTCAAGAGAAGATGTGAAGTGTTTGTTCTTCAACAAGATATGTTTCGATAAACGTGAAGAAGTCCAAGCAAAACAATACCAAGGTGTGATAAATGTATGCTATGCACATGGTATTAACTCTGGTCATATGTGGGAATCAAGATGGAGAGAGTTGGAAAGAGAAGATTTCTTTAAAGAGGAAAGCGTCTCGAGGAGATACATGAAAGGGGTAGAGAGGCAAGGCTCAGAAGATTTCAGTTCGTGAAGTGGACACCTCCTACTGACCAAACGCCTATTCCTAAATAAGAAAGACGAAGAAAGCCGTATAAGAACTTCTTTGGAAGAGGTTGAAGATTGAAGACTGATCAAGACTGCGACAATATCCAAGGGGGAGTTTTTTGATACATGATGTCTATTGTCTAGGTCTTGGATCGAGTCTGTATGTTTAGGGCTTGAAAAGTGTTAGATTTGTTGTATTTATGATGTAAATGCACAAGTTCGGCCCAACTTGTGTGAAGGTAGAACAAGTTGGCCCGAACTTTTTCTAGCCAATCCACAGTTCGAGTGAACTTGATGCACTATATATAGTTGTCTTTGGGTCTTTGATTATAATGTAGACTTTGTTAAACCATTTCATATGAGTTCCATCACTCACTTGGTTTACAAGTGAAGGTCCGTGATCCGGCGGTTCTAGATGGAAGTTAGTGCGTAAACATAACCGCTTCCGTAGAATGTTATTAAGAATGGAGTAGAAGTGGAGTGCAATGGAAGTCATATCTTCATTCATACCGAAAGAGCATACATCTTTGTTCAGCTGCCGAAGTTCCTGGAGAGAATCCGGCAGCACCTCCACGTAGGGATTGCAAAAACTTAAATGACAAATGAACAACACACCTATATATAGGGCATCAAGTTCGCTTGAAGTTTTCATAGGACAAGTTCGGGCGAACTTTTCCATCACATATCAACTTCGGCCGAACTTGTCCACCTCATGACAAGTTTAGGCGAACTTGTTCCCATTTTCACTATAAGCTCTATATTTTGGTCGTGTGTTCGATTCTAACCTATACAATATTCAACACACGCTCAATCTAGCCTATTCTACAAGTGACGAACAAAAAGTGCATCAACAGTTTCCCCCTTGTTCGTTACTTTCGAAGCTTGATCTTGATCTTCAAATCTCTGAGCCGTGTTTGAATAATCTGCAACTTCAATCAACGTGTCTGCCGATGTCATCGAAACGCGTAAACAGATTCCCCCTTAATTGATGATCCGGGTTTGCATTATCAACTTTAAAAGCCGCTGAAAACTCCAGTTCAGATCTTTGGTTGCATGGTTTACGACTACTCTGATTTGCTTGACCGACAAATTTTCTCGAATAATTATCAACTCGAAACTAATCAATGCAGCAGCTTCTCCATTTCGACGTTAACCACATCCGAGTTGAGTTTTAGAATAAGCATTGAGCATCGAGAGTTTATTCCGCACACTCTTAAAGTAACAAAACTCAACCGGAAATTGATAGAAACTTCGAATCACCGCACCGGGAAACTTCAAATCAACGAATACCCTCGAAAATCTAAAATCCCGATTTCCGTAATCGTAGTTAAGCATCCTTCAGAAAGATTTGATCAACAAATCGGTAATCTCCTCAATCAGCAAATCTTTATCGAAAAAACATAATCTGGTAAAGCATCAAATCTGAAAAACATACGCCCGTGACAACAATCACATTCTTCCTCTTAAGTCACAATGGCAGATATATAGCTATCTCAGGTAGACCAACGCCACTTAATCAACAAACATTGTCATCCAACTACGGTTAGTCCAAAGAGAAGAATGATTCATCTGCTTGAAGACTAAAAATAATGGCCACCAAAGGCTATCATCAGTTATATCTTGAATAACTTCAGATCTCCTTGGTAATTTTGAAACTATCCGACTCTGGAGCTAGTCATTAATTCCTAAGATTATCACTGAACGTTTTTAACGTCCTCGGTTGCTCACTGGTACTAATGACTGCTAATTCATCTAACTACCCCTTCATTGGAGATCAGGACTCTAACCCTTAATCATCAATCTGTATTATGATCTGAAAAATCGGAACTTCATGTGATCACGAAATCCCAAAAGTACAACCTCTTTCTTCAGCAACTGGTACACAACTTTGTCTGAAAAACCCATTATATCATCTTCCTTAATCATGGTACTGTGTACAACCCGGGGAACTGAAACTATAGAGCATCCTTATCTCCTGGCGGTTAGTCCAGTTAATAATTCATGGGCAAACCAGAGTTAAAGATAGGCAGTTGTATGTGCTTCCAAACCATACGCGCGACTCAGGTGTCAATCCACAACCATGACCGCAGAATCTGATAAACAACTCCTCCAAACTCGGTTACTAGACATCAATTTGAAATACCCAATGAATCTCAATCCTCTGCATTTCTCGATAATCTACAATCGGTAACCACCCGGATACTGTTGCAGCAGTCACGAATTTCAAAAATGCCGGAATCTTCATATATCGTAAAACTTTTATTCCCTCTCATTTTTGCAAATTCTGACCATAATGAAATTTCACTGAAATTCCCCCTCAGATCCAGAATTTTTTTCAGTTTTTAACAAGTGCGAATTTAACGTTTAGGCCCATTACTAGTCACGACACCATATGATCAACATTCTGCACAGGTATCAATGACTCTCCCGTTATCTTCAAAATTTTGTGACCGTATCACCAAAGCTGTACTCTGAAGCTCTAGACGGTGTCCCCGAACATCCCGGTTCGGTCATCGAAAACTCGAAAAAATTTCTATCGCCAAATTTTTTTTAAGGTTCCATGTACAAGTTCGGGCGAACTTGTCCACTATGTTACAAGTTCGGGCGAACTTGATCAATGTGTTACAAGTTTGGGGGAACATGAACCACCCTTTTTTTACATTTTTCGGTCCAGAATCCTTATTTCTTAGAATTTCGAGATGATTCCACCATAGATATGGTCGAATATGGTTTTCTAACAATCATATCCGTTCAATTTTACTTTTTATCCGTGAATTGTATGTTTGTTTGATGATTTACGTCTAAAACCCCCTCTAATGTCCATAAATCTTCAAATTCATGAGCGTAGGTGATAACCGTAGCTCTGATACCAATTGATGGTCTGTGATCAGGCGGTTCTAGACGGAAGTTAGTGCGTAAACATAACCAATTTGGTAGAATATTATTAAGAATGGAGTAGAAGTAGAGTGCACCAGAAGCCATATCTTCATTCATACCGAAAAAGCATACATCTTTGTTCAGCTGCCGGAGTTCCTGGAGAGAATCCGGCAGCACCTCCCCGTAGGGATTGCAAAAACATAAATGACAAATGAATAACACACCTATATATAGGGCATCAAATTCGTTCGAAGTGTGCATAGGACAAGTTCGGGCGAACTTGTCCATCACAAATCAACTTCAGCCGAACTTGTCCACCTCATGACAGGTTCGGGCGAACTTGTTCCCATTTTCACTATAAGCTCCGTATTTTGGTCGTGTGTTCGATTCTAACCTATATAATATTCAACACACGCTCAATCTAGCCTATCCAACAAGTGACGAACACAAAGTGCATCAACTACAAGACCTCAATCTATCCGATCCGCCGATTAAAGTCCCGTTGTTTACACAATTATCCGATTTTAGGAATCCCAAGTGAGTACATAGTCACCTCTTTTATGTTTTATAAATGTTTTGGGGTGAAACATATTGTGCCTATGACTACTTTCGTGTTTTTCATGACATTATACATGCTCTGATTACATAGTACATGATTTCCATTTCATTTTGCTTCATATGTTAACTTAGCAAATTTAGCACATTGATTTCAAAGGACATTCTTGCTATGTATGTTGACTGAGCATACTAGTACATGATTTTCAATTACATTCTACTTCGTATGTTGACTTAGCATACGTAGTACATGATTTCAAGACATTTTGCTTGGTATTTTACTTAGTATGCCAAGAACATGGTTTCTAAACATTTACATAGCATGCTTACATTGTTCAAGACATATTGGTGCGTTGAATATACATTGATACATTTATTAACATTGATGCCGACCGGTAGTATGTAATGGTACCATAGGTTTGACACCCCATTCCCGCTTTCTAGACGTTTTAAAGTATCCGTTGGGGAATGACAGAATCCGATGAACATTAATAGACTTTTGTTTTTATAAGGTTTTATTCGATAGTCGACAAGGCTTGAATGTATCCGCCAACAATCCTAATATATGTTTTTACAATAAAAGCAATGGTTTATAAGACATAACTTTTGGATTTAAACAAAACCTTTGTTTACTCAAAGATATTGTTTTATACAAGGACAATTGGTTTATAACAAGGACAATTAGACGATTGGTTTATGGTAAGTGTTTTAGATAACGAGCCGTGTGTAATATAATAAAAGCATGGTGGATACGCCGCTGGTGCTTCCTATATATAAGTTCTTTTATCATATTACATATCGTAGAATTATCTAACTCACTTTAAACTAAGACAAGACATGACATTTTTATACAAGACATTGGATATTACTCGACATTGTTATACATGATATTAGTTTATACACAACACTTGGTTTACACTAGACATTGTTTATATATAACACCTGGTATACACAAAGACATTGATTTATACATGATACTTTATATACAAAGACATGACACATTTCATACAAAGACATGACTGTTTTTACAAAAGACATATTTTGGTTATTAAGTTAACCATGCATCATTCTTTTAAATCATTTATTTTCATATGATTTTACAAAAGAAAACATTTTTACAAAGGTTCATTGGCTACTTTTAGTTAAACATTTCTTTTAACAATTCAAAGCCATGAATCCTCATCAACAAAAACCTATGTTACTCACAGACATTTTTATACTGACGTACCTATTTTCGCGTATGTTCAGGTTTACTTTTGTGATGATTGTCGCCGCATACTACACATAGGATGGACTCGGGCTTTAGTGACTTTAAAACTTGAAAGACATTTCCATTGAATTTCATAATCATTATTCTAAGACAATGTAATTCGATGATTCAATAAAACAAACTTTCAGTACCATGTGTTGTGAAACAATTTGTAACGTGACTCCCCAAGTGTTTCCGCCGCGTGTGTTGTATTACACGATTTGGGGTGTTACAGATTGGTATCACAGCCATGGTTATAGGGAATTAGGTTATTATTAATGCTTTGACCTAGTCTATAACCTTCCTAGGACCCTAACGCGAGTGTACTTGCGTTTAGATTTTTAACACAATACTATCACCTATTCTTAGGTGAATACCAAAACAAAAACACAAATTTCAAAATGATTTTGAAAATTAATCGTCTATTTTTGGATTATTCGCTTTTGGCTTTTTGCCTTCGAAGTTTTCAAAATCCCATCAAAGTTTGGGCCTTAATAATGTGAACACGTGCAATCTGGAAGGGTGAATGCCTTAACCCTGAGTTTTTTTGTCTAAGGCTAGAGTGTTCATACAAATCCGCATTATCGGACCAGTCACTCTTACCTGGGAACTCTTGGGGTGAGTGTCCACTTATATGCTAAAGTATGTCTTCGCGATACATTATAAAGACCCATTTACTTTGATTAGTCACTGTGTCATTGTTTGTTTTAAATAACGAACAAATGATCACAATCCTTATACTTTGTTGATATTTATTCATCATTGGTCATCCTTTATCAATCTAATTCGCTCTCTCACATATTTTCCTCTCTCTTTTAGAATGCCTCCTCGTCGCAACACTGCTCAAGACGTCGAAATGGCGGCTTTAATTGCGCAACAAATGGCCGCTATACTTCCGAACCTTGTGACCCAACTAAATCAAGCTTACAATAACAATAACAACAACAATGCACCTGCTTAGTGCAACTATAAACAATTTTGTTCAGCCAAACCACTCAAGTTTTCTGGGCCTGAGGGAGTTACTGAGCTCCTACAATGGTTCGAGAGTATCGAAAGCACTTTTCGTTATGTGCAGTGCCCTAACGAACACAAGGTAGAGTTTGCTATGAGTGTTTTTCAAAAGAGAGAACTCACGCGGTGGAACGGAGTGATGAGAGACAGGGGTGCTAATGTGGCAATCACTCAAACGTGGGAAGAGCTTCGAGCTCTCATGATGAAAGAATTTTGCCCATGTCATGAACAAAGGGCACTTGAGAATGAGTTCTATGATCTTAAACAGGATAGTGGAGAACATCGTGCCTACACTGACCAATATGAGGAGCTAAGTTTGTTGTGTCCTGCGATGGTTACGCCTTTGGACAAGGCAATTGAAAAGTACATTGATGGTCTGCATGACCCTGTTCAGGACATTGTTACTGGTAGCAACCCTACAACCATTCGACAGGCTATCAAACTCTCTGCTACCCTGACTGAATCTCAAATCAAAAAGGGTAAACTTTCCGCAAAGGCGACAAGAAACCATCTGATGAGACTATACAAGAAAAACCAAAGGACACTAAAAATGAACCCTCAAAAAGGTCAAAGAAGCGTAAGGCTTCGCAAAACTTTGATGTAGTTACTCAGAACAATCAAGTTGCTCCCAACCAACCAGCATGGCCCCCTACTAGGAAACCATACAATGGAACCGCACCTTTGTGCAGCCAATGTAACCTCCACCATCATGCCAATGTTTATTGTCGAAAATGCTTAAATTGTGGAATTTTTAGACATACGGCTAACACTTGTCGCATTGCTGCTGTACAAAACCAAATTGTTAACAACCCTGCTCACGGACGTGCACTTAACGCTACAGTTAACGAGCCTCATGCCAACAATGATGCAGTTTTAAACAACTAGAAGTTTAAATTTCGATTTCTTTTGTTATCCAAAACTCCTTTATACTTTTCAGTTATTATGTAATGACTTTTCAATTACGTAGGTCCCTATCACGTGGATCGTTACGAGATTAATAATCAACCAAGGGTGCGGAATCCCCTTGATGGATAAAACACACACAGAAACAAGAATATAGATGAAGAACATGAACGAAAACTCTAAACCTAGTGCAAGCACTAATGTCTCTCTAGTGTCTAACCTAAAACCCTAGTGCAAGCACTTTTTATATACTACAGCCATGCAACTGGGCTAGGACCGCGTACAATATAAACCAAACTCGGACTAACTAACACAAAGACAAACTCGGACTAACTAACACAAAGACAAACTCGGACTAACATGATAAATACTAAACTCGGACTGGGTGCCTTGAACATATTCCGGTTTTGCGTGTAATTCACAAACTTGTACAAGTAAAGGACTTCCCAAACTCGGACTTCAAGCTCTTGAAACTCGGACTCCTTGAGTCTTCATAAAGTCGGACAAGTCTTGTGAATGATAAAATCGGACCTTTTGATATACTATCATTTCTTCTTTTTCACACAATGATAATTCATTTCATTTTTCAATGTTTTTGTATTTTTAAGGTTTCGTATTTTTTTATGTTTTTTAATTTTTTAAGAAAACACAGTAAACTATTTACAAAATTCTTATAAAAATTGGTTATTCAGGATTCCTCATCCATTTGAGTTCGAATAGATGTTCAAAATGAACCCTGTCAAATACTTTGTATAAAGATGTGCAAGGTTATCTAGAGTGTCGACTCTATGAAGTTCAATCAAGTTCTTTTCAGCACAATCCCGTATAAAATGATGACAAATGTCAATATGTTTTGTTCTACTGTGCTTTACGGGATTGTTTGCGATTGAATTGGCGGCATTATTGTCTATCATTATTGGAGTACGAGTGAAATTCAAACTGTAATTGTGCATCTGCTGTTGTATCCAGAGAACCTGAGAGCAACAGCTACCTGCAGCAATATATTCAGCTTCACACGTAGAGGTAGACACACAAGACTGCTTCTTGCATTGCCAAGATACAATCCTGCCTCCTAAGAACTGACAACCACCAGTAGTAGATTTTCTTGGTAGACTTACATCCTCTAAAGTCTGAATCAGTGTAAGCAACAAACTTCAGGTCACTAGCAACTGGATACCACAAACTAAGTTTAGGTTTCCCCTTCAAGTAACGAAGAATACGCTTCATTGCCTTCATATGTGACTCCTTAGAATTCACTTGATATCTGGCAAAGAGGCACACTGCGAACATGATGTCTGGTCGTGAAGCAGTCAAGTACATAAGTGAACCAATCATTGCCCTGTATTGAGTTGGATCAACATCTTCCACACTCTCATGATCTAGACCAAGATTGTGGTTCTCGCAGATATGAGTGTTAAAAGTAGCGAATCCTCCATTTTGAAACGAGGCAAAATGTCATACACGTACTTTGTCTGATGAATGAACATCCCATCCTTCTTCAGCTCAACCTGTAATCCCATATAGTAGGACAACTCACCCATCGCACTCATCTCGAACTTGCTCTTCATCACCTTCTCAAATTCATGACATATGCTCTCGTCAGATGACCCGATAATGATGTCATCCATGTACACCTGAACTAGCAGAAAATCTTCTTTCTTTCTCTTAATGAATAGTGTACTATCAATTTGACCTCTTTCAAAGCCATTCTTCAACAAATGAGATGATAGGGTCTCATACCACGCCCTGGGTGCTGGATGCAATCCATATAGTGCCTTATTCAGCTTATACACCCGATCTGGATAATCTGGATCAGTAAACCCATCTGGTTGTGAGACATACACCACTTCTTGGACTTTCCCGTAAAGAAACGCACTCTTCACGTCAAGTTGGTAAACATTGAAGCCCTTGAAAGATGCAAAGGCAAGGAATAAACGAAGTGGTTCCAACCTTGCCACTGGTGCAAACACTTCAGTATAATCAATCCCCTCTTGCTGATTGAACCCCTTAATGACTAACCAAGCCTTGTTTCTTGTCACAATCCCTCGGTCATCTTTCTTTCATTTAAACACCCACTTGGTGCCAATCTCTCTTTCTCATTCAGGCAAGTTAACTAGTTCCCAAACTTTCAACTTCCTGAACTGATCTAATTCCTCTTGCATCGCTTCAACCCAAGAACTATCTTTCAGAGTCATGTGCACGTTCTTCGGCTCCTCTTGATCAATTAAGCAGCTATACAAACACTCATTAATGATCCCTGTCTTATGTATCGAAGCAAAACAAACAGGATCTTCAATCGCACCTCTTCTCGTTGCGGAAGACAATGCAGGGTGCAACAAACACGTGGTAATTCTCCATAGTTTAAAACATGATATCATAAACAGAGAGAACCTCGGTTACAACATACTCTCAGTATCATATTACACACCATAAGTTTAAGTACATACTACGAGCTATCACAGCTCTTATTCTTGCTACAGTTCACTACCCAAAGCCATCCACACACACATTTCTTACTCTTGCTTCGCTTTACCTGAAATGCATTTTAGTTTTAAAAAGGTCAGCTAAACGCTGCGTGAGTCCCACTGGTTTAGTTGTTGTGAAACCTTATATGTTAACCAGTTTAATTGCACTAGTCACAGTCATAGTTACTGTCACGGTCATAGTCACAGTCACAGTCATGGTCATGGTCATAGTCACTCTGTGTCATACAGACACATCATCGCATTGGGTCGTGTCACCACAGACACTTCCCACTGGGTCGTGTCAAGACAAGCACTTCATCCCAGCACAGAGTTCAATGTTCCCCTTCAGTTATGCCTAATAACATAACCGAATTTAGGATGCGCGCAGTTGCCTAGTCACCGAAACACAATGTCACCTAGACACAGCCTAGAGCAACTGGGTTCATCAAACCAATAGTACTATCCACTTTCCATGGCTTATGCTAATCACTTGTAGAGGGGAGGTAGTTCATGTGTTAGATAAGCCACATTATCACAAGTTGGTGCAATTAACACAGTTTCGCAACATGCAAATCATTACAGAAAATAGTGAAACAGTTTACAAGTGAGAGAGTAAAACTCACTCCCAAATTGGTGTATTCAACATAGTTTTTAACATGCAAGTCCCCAGAAAATAGTAAAACATTTAAAAGCGGGGAAGTGAAAACTCACAGTGCAATTCGTGGTCTCAACACAAGAGTGGTCGATTAGCTGGATCAACTTTAATAACACACATGCAAGCATGGACTCAAATCAGCATCCAAGTTGGTAATTGTCACACCCTCAATTTCCACTTGCGGAGTTTTACTGCGAGGCGTGTGAACAAACCAGAATCTGAGACACTAGTAATATCGAACGACTCTATATGATTTATTTAAACGTTTTCCAAAAACATTTGTTTACCCATTCATAATTATTTTCAATTTGTCTTAGTTTGGTTTCAAAGTTTAGCAGAAGTATTAGTTTCTAAGTTGTGCGGAAGCATTAAAGTAGAGTAAGGTAAAGTAACGGGCGCCAACACAAACGCCAAAAACCAAAAATCCCAAACAATATTCGTAAATGAGACTGGATAAAAATATGTCTTGGTCAATGCAAGTGAGTGCACCTAGCTCTCCTAGCGTCCTGAGAAACATGTAAAGAAACAAGTGTCAACATTAAAGAAGAGTGAGTTCACAGGTTTTTATAAGTTCACAAGTTCGGTCAAGTGAGTGCACCTAGCGCTCCTAGCGTCCTGAGAAACATGTAAAGAAACAAGTGTCAACATTAAAGAAGAGTGAGTTCACAAGTTCGGTTAAAAGTTTGTTTCCCCCGTTATCCCTAACCCGGGATAACGATATAGTTCCATTATCCCTAACCCGGAATAATAATATTGGTTCCATTATTCCTAACCCGGAATAATAATGTTGGTTCTATTATTCCTAACCCGGAATAATAATGATATTGGTTCGTAATTAAGTTCAATGTTAACATGTAGGTAGCGAGCCTAAAGTTACGTCACATAAGTGTTCGCGATCGAAGCTGACTGTTGTGCCTCCGTGTTGCCAGGCCTATCACTGACCATGGCGAAAGTTAGGCCAAATTAATCACCCGATACCCGGTCGGCTAGCGCGACTAGCTCGGGTGGGGCTTGTTGGGCCCAGTAGTACTACTTACAATTTCCCCGCTATCTAACCCAATACTAACGATCCGAGAGTTTGTCGAGGACTTCCGTGATATAGCTACATAGTGACCATAACGTACATTAACATTAACTTAGTTACCGAGTAGTTTAACGACGTTAATTTCGCATAGCGTAAAAAGATAGAGTTATCGAATGTATACATGTTTCTCCCCCTGTTGTTTAAAACCGGATAAAATAGGGGCCGTGAACTCACCTTTAATTGCTCGGTTAGTGTAACACAGAAGTAGCAAATGATGGGACCGCTAATTGCGTCCTAACATGTCAATCGATTTAAAGTTAGTGTGTGAACACACTGATACAAACCCTACGCATAACTAACACACACTGCGGCACACATAATAACAATTTCGAAAACACAATCATGCATGCAAAGTATCATCATACTAAAATAGTGATCAAACCAACTTGTCATAAACACAAATCAACTCATACAACACTTTGGTACACACATACGCAAGTTATCATGTTTCAGCTTGTACGCTCATAACTAGGCTGTTTTCGAGGATTTCTATAAAATAGTTCCAACGTTCTAAAAATTCCAATTTCTTTACAAGAGATGGCAACTAAACTATATGAAACTTTGCAAGTCCTAAAACTTTACCAATTATTTATAAACATTTATATACTAGACTGCAGTCAGATTCATCGCTTTCTAACTGCAGTCCACGGAAAAATTATTTAAAAATCATCGTTGATCCAATTAACAAAATTCCAGTGGGAGTTTTCCGGAAATTCCCTGTCTCCAGCTACTGTACAAATTTTGTGACCCAACCCTCTACAGATTATGAGATCCGACTCGATAAACAACTAGCAAATTTTCAGAATTTACGCAGCTTCAGCTGCTGCACTTAAATGACCACTTAAAAATAGCAAATGACCTCAGAAAAATATGAATCCAGCGCCATTAGAAGAGTTTTTAAAAAATATACGTTTTAGGCTTTAGAAAATCCACTTTTCGATAAATAATGACCAGGTTACAGCCAATTGAAGTTGGCTGTAAATACCATTCAGCAACCTGTTTTCGACTTTCATCGCAATAGAACACGCTTAAACGATCAAGACTCTAATTAACAATGATCAAGAACAGGTTTATTTGTCACATATCATCATGTACATCAATACCCATGCAAACCCTAATCATATGATATGATTTTTATCACAAAAACGCAGCCTATGATTTTTGTATTCATCCAAACATCACAATCGCAAAAACTCGCACAATCAACCGAACTAAACATAAATCATAACACTTTTCATAACAATGATTCAAACAATACATACAATCATGATCAAGATTTCACAAACCCTAATGTGATTTGCAAAACAATTAAAATCCTAACCTTGATACGATGAAGATTAGCGAACCGGGAACGAGATTGGAATCAATCCGGGTTGAAGGCTTGTGCGATCGAAAGAGGGGGGGGGGGCTGCCGTCGGCTTCTTAGAGGCTAGGGTTTGTGTTTGTTTTTTTTTAATCATAAAACCCATGCATGCCCTTATTTATATAAAACAAGGAAAAGAAGGAGAAAGGGGGTGGGGGGGGGGGCGGTTGGGTGAGTAACTTGGGCCTCAAGTTTAGGCTAGTTCCTTGGGCCGCAAGGAGGTGAGGTTGATCCGTTTCGTGGTTCGGTTCGGTTCGGTTATTTATTATATATATATTTATATATATATATTTTTTTAAAACTAATTAATCCCAAAAAATTTTGTGTCGGTTCGGTATTATATATACTATGATTATATATATAATATACTTTTTCAAAACGGATATATAAGTCACATTATCCCCATGTTGAAAGAATTTTCGTCCCGAAAATTGAGTAAGCGCGGTTTAGAATGCAACGCACAAAGATTCAGTTTGTTAGCAATGGTACAAGAAATTCCCACGCTGTCACATCATCCCCATGTTGAAAGAATTTTCGTCCTGAAAATTTAGTTGGTGGTAACGTTAGATTGCTGCTCAGCTGCAAAAAGGTGTGGGTATTTGCTTTTCATTTGGTCCTCTCTTTCCCACGTGAACTCCGGTCCACGCTTAGAATCCCAACGAACCTTGACGATCGGTATCTTGCTGTGCCTTCGAGTCTTGATCTCACGATCCATGATCACGATAGCTTGTTCCACAAAGTGCAGTTGTTCATCCACTTGAATCTCATCCAATGGAATGACTAGGGTCTCATCTGATCGACACTTCTTCAGATTTGACACGTGAAAAACGTTGTGAACTCCACTGAGTTCGGCAGGAAGGCCTAATTGATAAGCTACGGGCCCGATACGTTTCAAGATCACAAATGGGCCTACGTACCGTGGGTTTAGTTTGCCTCGTTTCCCAAAACGGATTACACTCTTCCAGGGTGACACCTTTAGTAGGACGCGGTCGCCTACTTGAAATTCGAGCGGTTTGCGTCGTTGATCAGCGTAGCTTTTCTGTCGATCTCGTGCCGCTGCCATGCGGTTTCTGATTTGCCCAATCTTTTCAGTAGCCTCAAGTATCAACTCAGGACCTATGAGTTGACTGTCACCGACTTCTGCCCAACAGATCGGTGATCTACATTTGCGACCGTATAATGCTTTAAACGGTGTCGCTTGAATACTCGTATGGTAACTGTTGTTATACGAGAATTCCACTAAAGGCAGATGGATTTCCTAACTGTTCCCAAAGTCTACCACACATGCCCTAAGCATGTCTTCCAAGGTCAGAATAGTCCTTTCACTTTGACCATCCGCCTGAGGGTGGTAAGCTGTGCTCATATCTAAGCGTGTACCCAACGCTTTCTGAAATGACTGCCAAAAGTTGGACGTGAAACTAGCATCTCTGTCTGAGATGATGGACGTTGGCACTCCGTGCCGAGAAACTACTTCCTTAATGTAGATGCGAGTCAACTTATCCATCTTATCTGTTTCTTTGATCGCTAGGAAGTGTGCGGACTTAGTTAAACGGTCCATGATTACCCAGATGGTATCGCAACCACCCGGAGTTCGCGGGAGTTTGGTGATAAAGTCCATCGAGATCTGATCCCATTTCCACACTGGGATCTCAGGTTATTGAAGTAGCCCTGATGGCTTCTGGTATTCCACCTTAACTTTCGAACAAGTCAAACACTTGCTAACGTAGGTGGCTATATCCGCTTTCAGTTGGGCCACCAGTACGCGGCTTTAAGGTCTTGATACATCTTGTTCGAACCGGGATGGACCGAGTATCGAGATTTGTGAGCTTCGTCCATAACTAGCTTTCTGAGGTCTCCGTAGAGAGGTACCCATATACGATTCATGAAATATCGGGCACCACTGGGTTTTACTTCCCAATCGCGTTCCATCTTTCCCACAGATTCAGCCTTAATGTTTTTTTCTCTTAACTGCTTCTAGCTGCGCATCGCGTATCTGTTCGGGTAACCCCGAATGAATGGTGAATTGTAATGCTCGTACCCGACGAGGTTTCATGTGCTCCTTCCTACTGAGGGCATCAGCTACCACGTTAGCCTTACCCGGGTTATACCGAATGGCACATTCATAATCGTTCAGGAGTTCGACCCAGCGACGCTGTCGCATGTTCAACTCCTTCTGGTCAAAGATATGCTGGAGGCTCTTGTGATCCGTGTAGATTGTGCACTTTGTTCCATATAGGTAGTGTCTACAAATCTTAAGCGCAAACACCACTTCTCCCAATTCAAGGTCATGTGTTGTGTAGTTTTTCTCGTGAACCTTCAATGTCGGGACGCTACGCGATGACCTTATCATGTTGCATGAGTACGCATCCCAATCCCTGAATGGAAGCGTCACAATATATCACAAAATCATCAGTCCCTTCTGGCAAGGACCGAATGGGTGCACTGCAAAGTTTCTGCTTCAGCAATTGAAATGCTGCTTCCTGCTTGTCACCCCAAGCATACTTAGTGCCTTTCTGGGTGAGAGTAGTAAGCGGTTGCGCGATCTTTGAAAATCCCTCGATGAAACGTCTGTAGTAACCAGCCAAACCCAAAAATTGGGGGATCTATGTCGGTGTCCTGGGTGCTTCCCAGTTATTGATAGCATCGATCTTGGCGGGATCAACGTGGATACCCTATTCATTCACGATATGCCAGGAACTGAACTTCCCGAATCCAGAAATCACACTTTGAAAGCTTGGCATATAGTTTCACCTGTTGAAGTAATTCCAACAATAATCGTAGATGCTCAGCTTGTTCTTCTTCACCCTTAGAGTAGATGAGTATATCATCGATGAACACGATGAAAACTTGTCGAGATACGGCTTACACACGCGGTTCATGAGGTCCATGAACACCCCGGGTGCGTTGGTGTGACCGAAGGGCATGACCAAGAACTCATAATGGCATACCGAGTACGAAATGCCGTCTTAGAGATATCCTCCTCCCTGATGCGTAACTGGTGATAACCGGGCCGTAGATCAATCTTGGAGTAGTAGCTTGACCGTTGAAGTTGGTCGAAGAGATCGTCAATGCGAGGTAATGGGTATCCGTTCTTGACGGTAACCTTATTGAGTTCCCTGTAGTCGATGCACATGCGGAAGGTCCCGTCCTTCTTCTTGACAAAAAGGACCGAGCTCCCCATGGCGAAGTACTAGGTCGGATAAATCCTTTTTCTAACAATTCTGAAGTTGGGTAGACAGCTCTTGCAGCTCTGCTGGAGCCAGGCGGTACGGGGCCTTGGCGATAGGAGTTGCATGGTTTGCCAAGTTGATTTCAAACTCCACTTGTCAATGTGCTGGAAGACCAGGTAACTCCTCTGGAAATACACCGGAAAAATCACGGACGACGGGGATATCTTCTATACGCTTCTCGTCCTTAGGCTGCTCGGTGAGCAGTGCAAGCAAAGCGAAGGAGTTCTTCCTCCGAAGATACTTCTGAGCTTGCATGTAAGAGATGATGTTTGTGACGGCGCCTGCCTTCTCGCCTTGCACCATCAAGACTTCGTTGTTAAAGAGCGGAATACGGATAGCTTTCTCGAAACAGAGAACTTCAGCTCGGACGTCGGATAGCCAGTCCATTCCGGCTACTACGTCAAAACTACCCGGGTAGTTGTCATCAGATCAATGGTAAAGGTGTGGCCCGCGAGTTTAAGTTGACAGCCGGTTACTAAATGGGTCACATCTACAGATTTACCATCAGCTAGTTCTATGATGTAAGGGGTCTCTAGGGGTTTACGCGTGAGATTTAGGTTCTTCCTAAAAGACTCAGATATAAAACTCCTATCCGCACCCGTATCAAAAAGTACAGTAGCAAAATGATCGTTAAGGGGAAACTTACCGGTGACCACGTTCGAGTCGTTTCTGGCCTCTCCGCGGCCTAGCGTGAATGCACGACCTTTGGCACCTCCAGTGCCACCATTTCCATTGTGTTGTTGTTGTTGTGTGTTGTTGTTGTTGTGTTGTTGTTCCCACCATTGTTGTTGTTGTTGCGAAGTTGCGGGCAGTATCGCTTGAAATGGGTAGTGCTACCGCACTGATAGCAGCTCCGGCTAATACCTTGCTGTTGAATCTGGTGCTGATTTTGATTTTGTCGAGACACGATTTCCCCGCGACAATCCTTTGCCGCATGTCCCGTTTTGCATCATCGTTGGCAGCGATTTCCGGCACAAGGGCCGTGATGATGGAGGTTACAACGATTACAATGCGGCTTTCGACCCACATAGCCGCTTGTGTTCTGGGTGTTGTTGGCGGACTGATTATTGTGACCCCGATTGTTGTTGAAATTGTTGAATCGTTTCTGGTTTCCTTGTTGTGGCTGCGCTGACGAAGACTGTCGAGCAGGCGAGTCTTCAAATTTTCTTTTATTATCAGGGACAACGTCAGATGCACCCCGAGATGGCGACTTCCTTTGTTCCACCGCCTTATCAATGAGTTTGTGCGCCAACCTGATCGCTTGATGTTCCGTCGCAGGGTTACTAGACATTACCATGCCCTGGATCTCAGGGACCAGACCCCCAAGATAAAACTCAAGTCGTTTTTCAACGTGTTAGCCAATCGGGACATAGGAACACCAGATCATGATGTTTCACCGTGTACGCTTCAATTTCAGATCCTACCATCTTATGGTTCCATAGCGTTTGCTCCAACTACTGAACTCTGTCCCGCGGACAGTATTCCTCTTTGATTAGGGCCTTAAACTCAGCCCAGGCTATTGCGTTTGTAGTAATAAGTCCACACGTTTGGACTTGTGCGTTCCACCAGGTTAACGCCCCATCTTCCAGCGTTGAGGCAGCATACTTGACCTTATTCGCCTCAAGGCAATTGCACATCTCGAACACCGATTCAGACTTTTCAATCCAACGGACCAGTCCTATGGGTCCTTCTGCACCCGTGAATTTGCTCGGTTTCGCATCTAGGAACATCTTGTAGGGGTTAAGACCCCCTCCTGAAGACAGAGGATAGGTAGTCAGCGAGAAATTCTACTAGCCCAACTATTAAATTTAATAATGGTTACCTGCTGGTGGGTTTTGAACACCTGCCAAAGCAGCATTCACGTGTTCTTGGATCATTGCGGCTAATTCTTCAGGTGTCATGTTGAGGTTTCCACGACGTCTAGTTGCCATTTCAGATCTTTGCAAGACAACACAAACACACACTGATAAGTATATAGATCCAATATAGTTATCATACTCCAAACTTCAATCATCACACAAGTTATGTCAACCCAACAAATTAAACAATCAAAAGGAACATTCGATTAAATAAATTGCAATGTCTCACAAAATACCAACCAAACATCTCAGTTTAATTATAAAATTTCAAGTTCAAACATAAGTGGAAACAAACAAACTAAAGAAAACAAAGCGGGAATTGGCGAGACGAGTCAGTCTTCTACGTCTCCATCTCCCAAGTCGCTATCGTTGCCGTCATCCTCTGCGGCCTCTTCAGCTTCAACCGCCGGTTCCTGTTCCGGCTCCGCTTCCTCCGGATCCTCCTCCGGGTCTTCCTCCGGGTCCTCCTCTTCTTCCTTTACTGGCGCTGGAGGGACCGGTGCTGGGGCAGGTACTGGGACTGGTGCTTGATTCTGCTCCAGTTCTTGAATCCTCCAACTGGACTCAAGAACCCTGTCTTCGAGCCAGTCAGCCCTCAGCTGCTCAGCACGAAGATCCTTAGCTAAAATGTTGCGAGCTTTCTTATTCTCATATTGCTCTTCCTCGAGCTCTCCAGTTTTACCAGTTAGTTGACGTATCATCCATCCTTGTGCTTCGATAGTCTCCTGCATTCTCTCTAGTTGTTCTTGTTGTTTCCTTATCATATCCCTAAGTAGGTCGTCCCCTACCTCTAACGAATTGACCGGTTCGACCGGCATGGCGGTGGTCGGACGGGAGGACGACTCCTCTACTAGAGCGAGTCTTTTCCTAGCAGCTGAGCGTGTCTCCACGCCATGAGGTGGTGAGGGTTCGACCATAGGTGCCTTCCCCGGCGCCCTTGGTTGTAGAGGTTTGTCGGATGATGATGATGACATTGCCTGTTGAGTTGTGTAGTTAGTTACGAGTTGCGCTCATCACAATATACATTTATATCTTACATAAAACAGTTGTAGTATAACACATAACAAGATATCACAGTTCGGTGCCAACTAAGTCTAGTGTCGTGTAATCAGCTATAGTTTAGGTCTACTTTTAATGCAAACCTGGTTCTCTATAGCTAGAGGCTCTGATACCAATCTGTCACACCCTCAATTTCCACTTGCGGAGTTTTACCGTGAGGCGTGTGAACAAACCAGAATCTGAGACACTAGTAATATCGAACGACTCTATATGATTTATTTAAACGTTTCCAAAAACATTTGTTTACCCATTCATAATTATTTTCAATTTGTCTTAGTTTGGTTTCAAAGTTTAGCGGAAGCATTAGTTTCTAAGTTGTGCGGAAGCATTAAAGTAGAGTAAGGTAAAGTAACGGGCGCCAACACAAGCGCCAAAAACCAAAAATCCCAAACAATATTCGTAAATGAGACTCGATAAAAATATGTCTTGGTCAATGCAAGTGAGTGCACCTAGCTCTCCTAGCGTCCTGAGAAACATGTAAAGAAACAAGTCTCAACATTAAAGAAGAGTGAGTTCACAGGTTTTTATAAGTTCACAAGTTTGGTTAAAAGTTTGTTTCCCCCGTTATCCCTAACCCGGGATAACGATATAGTTCCATTATCCCTAACCCGGAATAATAATATTGGTTCCATTATTTCTAACCCGGAATAATAATGTTGGTTCTATTATTCCTAACCCGGAATAATAATGATATTGGTTCGTAATTAAGTTCAATGTTAACATGTAGGTAGCGAGCCTAAAGTTACGTCACATAAGTGTTCGCGTTCGAAGCTGACTGTTGTGCCTCCGTGTTGCCAGGCCTATCACTGACCATGGCGAAAGTTAGGCCAAATTAATCACCCGTTGACCATACCCGGTCGGCTAGCGCGACTTGCTCGGGTGGGGCTTGTTGGGCCCAGTAGTACTACTTATAATTTCCCCGCTATCTAACCCAATACTAACGATCGAGAGTTTGTCGAGGACTTCCGTGATATAGCTGCTTAGTGATCATAACGTACATTAACATTAACTTAGTTACCGAGTAGTTTAACGACGTTAATTTCGCATAGCGTAAAAAGATAGAGTTATAGAATGTATACATGTTTCTCCCCCTGTTGTTTAAAACCGGATAAAATAGGTGCCGTGAACTCACCTTTAATTGCTCGGTTAGTGTAACACAGAAGTAGCAAATGATGGGACCGCTAATTGCGTCCTAACATGTCAATCGATTTAAAGTTAGTGTGTGAACACACTGATACAAACCCTACGCATAACTAACACACGATGCGGCACGCATAATAAAAATTTTGAAAACACAATCATGCGTGCAAAGTATCATCATACTAAAATAGTGATCAAACCAACTTGTCATAAACACAAATCAACTCATACAACACTTTGGTACACACATACGCAAGTTATCATGTTTCAGCTTGTATGCTCATAACTAGGCTGTTTTCGAGGATTTCTATAAAATAGTTCCAACATTCTAAAAATTCCAATTTATTTACAGGAGATGTCAACTAAACTGTAGAATTTTATGTAAACTTTTCAAGTCCTAAAAGTTTACCAATTATTTATAAACATTTATATACTAGGCTGCAGTCAGATTCATCGCTTTCTGACTGTAGTCCACGGAAAAAATTATTTAAAAATCATCGTTTATCCAATTAACAAAATTCCAGTGGGAGTTTTCCGGAAATTCCCTCTCCAGTTACTGAAAAAATTTCGTGACCCAACCCTCTACAGATTATGAGATCCGACTCAATAAACAACTAGCAAAATTTCAGAATTTACGCAGCTTCAGCTGCTGCACTTAAATGACCACTTAAAAATAGCAAACGACGTCAGAAAAATATGAATCTAGCGCCATTAGAAGCGTTTTGCAAAAATATACGTTTTAGGCTTCAGAAAATCCACTTTTCGATAAATAATGACCAGGTTACAGCCAATTGAAGTTGGCTGTAAATACCATTCAGCAACCTGTTTTCAACTTTCATCGCAATAGAACACGCTTAAACGATCAAGACTCTAATTAACAATGATCAAGAACAGGTTTATTTCTCACATATCATCATGTACATCAATACCCATGCAAACCCTAATCATATGATATGATTTTTATCACAAAAACGCAACCTATGATTTTTGTATTCATCCAAACATCACAATCGCAAAAACTCGCACATTCAACCGAACTAAACATAAATCATAACACTTTTCATAACAATGATTCAAACAATACATACAATCATGATCAAGATTTCACAAACCCTAATGTGATTTGCAAAACAATTAAAATCCTAACCTTGATACGATGAAGATTAGCGAACCGGGAACGAGATTGGAATCAATCCGGGTTGAAGGCTTGTGCGATCGAGAGGGGGGGGGGCTGCCGTCGGCTTCTTAGAGGCTAGGGTTTGTGTTTGTTTTTTTTTTATCATATAACCCATGCATGCCCTTATTTATATAAAACAAGGAAAAGAAGGAAAAGGGGGTGGGGGTGGGCTTGCGACCGCAAAGGGGGGGGGGGCGGTTTGGGTGAGTAACTTGGGCCTCAAGTTTAGGCTAGTTGCTTGGGCCGCAAGGAGGTGAGGTTGATCCGTTTCGTGGTTCGGTTCGGTTATTTATTTATTATATATATATATATATATAATTTTTTTTAAACTAATTATCGCGAAATCAAAACGTGACATAATAATTCACAAAATTCACAAACGTCTAATAACACATAGCACGTAATTTGCCCAATGCATTCAAAAGTTATCGTAGTTATCGCGAGCGTGTAGTTAAATTCTCCGAAACAATTTAGCGTAGGAATGAATAACCGTGAAGTAGCGCGTTTAAGATACCTGAAAATCCGGGATGTCACAGTAATGGTTATAACTTGGATCTGGTCAGGAGTTTATACTCCGGATTCTTCCTATAGGACATTGGTATGGTGATGGACGTCAGGGTAGTATTAGTTTTCAGTTTGGCTTTCGGGCACCGATTCGTGTGCCAGCCAAAGTAAGTAGTTTAATGTGTTCGGATAATGGTACAGGATACCAGAAGTGCCAACACATGGTTATTCAAGAATGATTAACTTTCCATTAAGGGAGTTTGAGTGTTCGGGGGGTTTAGGTTGCCCAAATTTGAGTTTCCATTTTCACCGTCGGGAATTCTCCCGAACTGCCTTAGGAAATACCCAGGGTGCCCAATTTGCCAGGGAATCTGCCGGAATACTCACGGTGTTCCAATTATAGTATTTTTCGGGTTGGGTCAGTTCCCAGTTCCGGCAGGTTCGTTATACGGTAAACTGCCGAAATTGCTTAAAAATAATCTATTTTTAATTCCGTAAATTCCCATTTAATCTATATTTTATATAAAAATCTGTAAATTTTTATATAAACCAGTAAAAATATTTAGATTATGGGCAAAAGTTTTGGGAATTTATTTTGTTAATTTACTTATTTAAATAAATTATTTATAAAACTATTTTTAACCACATAATTCCAACTAAATACCATGGATAGTTAAAAAAATTCCAAAACATCCCACAACACCTTATACATGTCCAGGAACTTCTCACAAAATTTTGGGATTTTTCCGATTTCTTTTTCAGTGCGTTTCCGCTACCGAAAACTCGCAAAAACGCGGATTTTTATCCCAAATCAAAACTCAACCAATGGACTCCTAATTTTCCCAGATCATTAACCATATGTTCCTTAATGTCTGTAAAATTTGGTGATTATTGAATTTGTTTGATAATTTTTCCGAAACTCTTTTGGTAAAACGGTTAATAATTCACCAAATATCGTACAAAATTCCAAAAATTCTAAAATATTATGTGGACCTTTTGACAATACCCTACATCAACACACCAAATTTCAGCTCAATCCAAGTTACACGGACCAAGTTATAAGCAAAACAATTTTCTGCCTAACGTAGATTCGGTTTTCGGATCATATACCTAGCGATTCTTCCGATTCCAAGAATTTATCTTTATCCCAGAAGTGTGTGGAGGCTATATTAAGTACCTACATATCAAGTACAACCCAAATATGCTAGAACTTAGATCAATCAAGCTTTAATTCATTGTTTTTCGGTTAATCGAATAGTTAGGCGATTTTGGTCGAATAAGAGTTGATTAGGGTATCAATCCCCATTGATTAGTAACCATGGCTGCCATATAACACCAGGGATTTCATGTGGTATTGATATTCGGCTAGAAATTCATGGATTAAAAAGTGTTTTTCGGCTAGAAATCGCGTTTAGTCGAAGAAACGGACTTAGAATCATAAGTATCAAGGTTAATACATTTGAATTAGGACTTGTTATTGTGAAATCAGCTGAGATAAAAGGGGCTTTAGAACAGATTTTGAGAGAATTTTGAAGGATTTTGATTAAAATTAAAAGAAAAAGAAATAAAAAAACTATGTATATAACCATGGGGGGTGATGGCAGTTTGGGGTGGGCCCAATAGGGCCACCTTGTGCTTCGTATAACGCGCTTAAAGATGATGTTTATCTTACGGATAAGAATAGGTTCGTTTTCAGGTCTTGCGCGCGTTCTCGATTTGCGTGACGGACTCCGTTTTGCGTGTACTTAGGGTCAAAAGACTCGGTTTTAAAAATTATTTATAGGAACATCCATCAGTCATTGTTTTCATCTTCTTAGGAACTGGGGATTTTGATAATATCATCATTATCTCCATTGGCGCTGTGGCTAAAGCTGTTACTATGAGTACGCTTGCTACTCACATCTTTGGTATGTTCTACGGGATTTTTAACAGCCTCAATAATTAACGGAAGAGCATTAGCAATGCCTTGGGCGTTTATGTTTTCTATGGCCTCTTTGTTTAAGGGATTTTCATTATTCTCATGAACTTCTTTATTATGTGATACTTCATTCGACATCTGAATTGCAAATATTAATATCATAAAATAATTAAAACAAAACAATCATATATATTTAAATTTATATTAACAAAAATAACACATAGGTTGTTTTGTATTAACCTCTTAACTTTATTGTTTAAGGTTAAAACAACACCTAAATGGCTTTTTGGATTCCCTTATAGATATACATATCTATATGATCGTATTGTGATATACATACCATTCAGAATGTTAATGTAATTAACAAGTTCATATTTCAAACAACAGGTCAGACATCAGGTCATAGTATTATTTAGGGAATTTTGTAACTTTTTAACATAACATATACCCCATCTACCCGGTCTTTCCGGAGAGGCTACCCCATCTTACCCGAACAAGTTGGAGAGTCTATCACACCATATCCAATCTTGCCAGAGAGGTAATTGTATTTCCCGTAAAAATAATTTTCTCAAACCATGATTTTAAAAGTGCATTTTTTTTAAGTTCAAGTCTAAACACTATCCTGGTGCTACCAGTTAATATCAATTTCCTAACTCTTTTGTTTAAGCTTAGGTATTATCACAAACTTAATTGCTTAAACCAGTGGCTGTGGCTCTGATACCACCTTCTGTTACAGCCCCCGACCCCACCCTGGGAGCGGGAGCCGTGAGGCAGTCAGGTGGTACCGGTGATCATTTTGAATACATTGCAGCGGAAATTTCCTCAGGACCGTAGTTAGGAAAATATATCAGAGTTTAGAAACACCGGATTTTTATTTATAAACAGATGGGAGTAAAACCCATGTTTTATAAAGGTAGCTTCTAATAAGGGATACACCCGAATTCATAAAACAACGTTTCTTTATTTAATTTATAAAATAAGCCACTCCTTTAAGCCTTTTGGTGTTGTATCCCAACTCTTAATCCGATTTACTAAAATCACCTGAAACATGTTTTAAAAATATTTTTATCAGCAGGAAATACTGGTGAGTTCATTCAATTTGTACAAAATGACACATTCTTATATTCACAGCATTTAGAGTTTTTACATTTGTTTATCTTACCAAACTAATATTGGCTATCTCATTGTCCAATAGCAAAGAAACTTATTTTAAATAGTATTTGTCACTCGGTGGCAGTTCCTGTGACTGTGGTCATATCACTCATTGGCTAACCCATTGTCCAATAGTGAAGATTATCAAGTATTGTATACAAAACCCCACATACTGACAGTATTTCCCAGTAAGAATACAAAGACTTAATCACTCTAATATAACTTGGAAAACATTTAGGGTTTGCAAAGCATTTGAGAAAAAGAGAATGACTCACATTGCAAACTTAGGTATTTCTATGGACTTTCTGGTGACAATTCCTGATTATATCCTGAGTTGCTATTAAAACATATAATGCACATGTGTTAGTAAAATAACCCAAGTCACTTTAAGCATACAACACTCGACAGAACTCCAACGAACGTAGTCGGGCAGAACCTAGACATGCATTGGCGATTCTAGATCGATTGGGTAGGGTGTCCATACAACACGAGATAGGATTTCAATGAACGTAGTCGGGCAGAGCCTTGACATGCGTGATCGGGGTTAAAATACTTACAACGGGCAGCGTTTCACGGGTTTAGGGGTTTAAGGGGGTGGTGTTGTGCAAAGAAACGGTGATACGAGAGAGAGAAGTCGTCGAAATTTGATCGAACAGGTACAACAGCTTCTGTCCCAAGCCGCTGCTTATATAGCCCAAATGGGCATCCCCCGCGCGTCGCGTGGGATGACCTGGATTCTGGCATGACGCGCGGGGGCGGTCGGCTGGCATAGGTTTGCCACGTGTCCGCGTAGATCTGACACGTGGCGCGATGTCGTGACACGTGTCCCTGGCCGCCTTTTCCATCCAATTGCGTGTTTTTCTCAATTTTCGTGCTCGTTCTTGTCTCGTATGCTCGTGTCTTAATTCCACTTGGTTCGGTTTTTAATTGTGAATCTAATATGGGTTCTTTTGTGCCGGTTGGTTCGTCAATCACCAAGTTTCTTAACCGCTAAGTTTTCTGATCGAGTATCCAACTTTCATCGCGTATACTAGGGATTTTAATTACGGGTTATTGCTAGGAATATTTTTGAGGGTTGTTACAGGTTAGAGTCTTGATCTCAGGTGAAGGAACAGTTAGCTGGATTAGCAGTCGTTAATACCAGTGAGGAACTGAGGACGTTCAAAACGTTTGGTGATGATCTTAGGAATTAATGACTAGCTCCGAAGACGGATGGTTTCAAAATTACCAAGGAAATCTGATGATAATCTTTGGTGGCCATTATTTTTAGTCTTCAGGCATATGAATCATTCTTCTCTTTGGACTAACCGCCTTTGGATGATGATGTTTGGTGATTAAGTGGTGCTGATCTATCGGAGATAGCTATATATCTGACATTGTGACTAAAGAAGAAGAATGTGATTTTGATCGCGGACGAATGTTTCTCAGAGTCGAATTGTTACCAAATTATTTGGTTCTGATGAAGATTTGCTGATTGAAAAGGATTACAATTTGCTAATCTAGAGTGATTACGGAAATCGGGATTTCAGATTATTGCGGGTAAACACTGATTTGAAGTTTACTAGTGTGGTAATTCGAAGTTTCTATCAATTGCCGGTTGAGTTTTTGAAGATCGGAAGATCGAGCATGGGAGATATGCGCTAAACTGAATGCGGATGTGGTTAAAGTTGAAATGGAGAAGCTGCATTGATGAGCTTTAAATTGGTGTCTATTCAAGATAATATGTCAGTCAAGCAAATCAGAGGAGGTTGGAAACTGTGCAACAAATAGCTGAACTGGAGATTTCAGGGGAAATTAGATGTTGATAATGCAAACCCGAATCATCAATTAAGGGGGAATTTGTTGACGCATTTCGACGACATCGGCAGATACCTTGATTGAAGTTGAAGAATATTCAAACATGGCTCAAGTTTGAAGACCAAGATTCGACAGTAACGAACAAGGGGGAATCTGTTGATGCACTTTGTGTTCGTCACTTGTCGAATAGGCTAGATAGAGCGTGTGTTGAATATTTTATAGGTTAGAATCGAACACCCAACCGAAATACGGAGATTTCAGTGTAAAAGGGATCAAGTTTGCCCGAACTTTACCTGTATTGGTCAAGTTCGCTCGAACTTGATGTGCCTTTAGTCAAGTTCGCCCGAACTTGACTATAGCACATCCGGGCGAACTTGGCTCCCTATATATATGTGTATGTTCATTTGTCATTTAAGTTTTTGGCATCCCTACGGGGAGGTGCTGCCGGATTCTCTCCAGGAACTCCGGCAGCTGGACTTATAAAGATGTATACTCTTTCGGTATGAATGAAGACTTCCGCTGCATTCTGCTTCTACTCCTTTCTGTAATAACATTCTACCGAATCGGATTACGTTTATCCACTAACTTCCGTCTAGAACCGCCTGATCTTGGACCTTCAAAGGTTTAATGCGCTGTTAAACGTCAAGTCTCCGTTTAACACGTTGTTCAAGGCTAACGACGCCAACCTCGCATCATTGGTCCTTAGTAGTGTCATGTCAACCATGACGTGCTCTCGGATTCCTCCGAGATATCACATATATTGTTTCACATAACACACAAGTCATGAAATTTCACAAGGTTTACGCGCAATTATAGTTTTCATCATGCTTTAAGATTAGGCCCAATTAACGTGTACCTGGTTTCGTCATGGGTATCACAAAGTCACCTTCTTCATCCTCACTAATCGCAGTTTGGATCAACTGAGACTCATCTGCGTTGGAAAACTCAGGAATATTAAATGATTTAAACACACTATCATAATCATATAATAGAGCAGGACCACTAGTTGATTGTTAAGGCGTATAAGATGTGATTTCAATATTAAACACGACCTCAGTTTTACCAGTTTTTAGATTAAAAACCCTTTTATTCGGTGTTCCAGGTACATAACCTAGAAAATAGCCCTCGTCAGCTACTTCACCGAATTTTTGTTTATCTTTGTTTTTCACAATTGTGAAGGGTAATCTAAATGGTTCAAAGCCTTTCAAATTAGGTTTCTTGTTAAACATAAGTTCATGACATGTTTTGTTTAAAACAGTTAACACTTTGTTCAGGACACAACAAGCTGTATTCACAGCTTCTCCCAAGAAAAGAACTGGAAGCTTTGAATAAGACAACATAGCCCCATAGGGCTTCAATCAACGTCTTGTTCTTCCTCTCAGCGACTCTATTCTGTTGAGGTGTATAAGGAGCAGAGTACTGATGTTCAATTCCCTTTCGCAAGCAATAGAGATCCAGAATCCGATTCTTGAACTTCATGCATTATCACTCCTTATCCTCTTGATTCGAGCTTCATGGACATTCTCTAATTTTGTAAAAAGATCTATCAACAACTCAGCTGTCTAATCTTTTGTACCTAAAAAGAATACCTATGAATAACGTGAATAATCATGAGTGACAACAAGACAATAGTACTTTCCACCTATGCTCCTTACAGTCACTAGACCAAAATGATCCATATGAAGTAATTCATAAGGGGCACCTATGGAATTTACTGTTTTAGACTTATGAAGTTTCTTATGCTGTTTTCCCTTTTGACATGGAAGATATTTATCCTCCATGTGAAACCTCTGCACAGGCACCCCTTCCACTAAACCATTTTTTATGATATAATTCATTTTTCAGTAGTGGATGTGGGCCATGCGTCTGTGCCACAACAACAACTCAGCCTCAGATGCTTTTGATAGCAAACACACCACCACATTTGAAGACTCTTTAGCACCCATGTCCATGACATATGTGTCATTCATCCTTGGTGCTCCCATCATGACCCAATCATCCGGTATCACCAAACCCGGTTTCAACACCAATGCTTCAGACTTAGTAAAATGGACCGAGTGACCCTTGTCCAAGACTTGAGACACGCTCATCAGATTATGCTTCAGCTGCTCAACATAGTTCACTTTGTCCAGTGTGATCTTCCCGTAATGTGACCTCCTTTAGCACCCGCAAAATTCACATATCCACCATCTATATTATCAAACTCAGTCAATAATCTCGCATCCCCAGTCATGTGCCTGGAGCAGCCACTATCAACATCCCATAAGTTGATAATCCTCCTTAGCAGCTCCTACACAAACCAACAAAAATTGGTTAGATTGGGGGACCCAAGCCTGAATGGTCTTGGGTCTACCAAATTCATCAACTATTTTAACATCCATCGAATATCCATCACTCCTAACTAGAGTATTGGATCTAGGACCGGTTGATGGAAAGGGGTTTGATTTCCACTAGGTCTCTGGTCCTAGGGTTTCCTATGCAGGTTTGGACTTTGTGACCTTTAAAAATTTTGATTTTGAGACCTTGATTGATTCCAAGAATTTTGATAGTTGTAATTTCTAAAGCCATTGTTATAAAAAGTTCGACCACCATTGTTTTGGTATCGATTTTTATATTGACCTTGACTTCTGGAATTATTTGAATAACCATTAAAATTTTTCATTCTTGGTGAACAGCTTTTGGGTCTCTGATATCTGCCTGATGTAGATTCAGGCTGGAATCTTGATTGATTTCTTTGAAAACGAGGAGCTTGTTGAGTTCCTGGTTCAGCCTTATCTATACCAACAGCAGCACCAACTTGTTGCTTAGGAGCATACATATTTTTCTCACCATCATCACCCTTCGTTGGTGATTTCTCTCTCTTGGACTCATTCACCTGTGCTTCACCCTTTTTGTTGGGACAACAGTACATGTCCTTTGGTGTGACATTTGAAGCAGATCTTTTTCCCGAAGACTTCTTAACTGAAGTCTCTGGTTTAGATCCATCAGGTGAATATGATGATGCCTTTGAAGGATCTTGTTTAGTTTGCTGATTTTCAGATTTTTCTTGGTTTTTTTACTTTTAGCAAACTGCACATTTGATTCATTTTCAATAATAGTGGTTTCGTTTTTCATGTCACTTCCTTTTACAAACTCAACCTTTTTCACAAAAGTTTGATTTTTTTTTAGGATGTGTACTATTTGTTTTCAAAACCGGTTTTCTTTTATTATCCTTCTTGGCATTATCATTTTCAGACACATCCACATTCTCTAATGTGGAACAACTAGGCATGGTTGACCCAAAGTCCGTTAGCCCTTCTTCATTTGGCAAGAAAGAATAGTTATGACAAGAGGGGGTGGAACTTCATTGAATCCCTGAAAGCCCACACTTTTCTTGTCACCACTTTTCTTCAAACCATTCATCATGTGTTTCATAACAAAAGATGAATCTCTGAATTGACTTAATTTCTTTTCAAGTTCACAAATTTTAAGTTGTGCTTCGGACAACTCTTTGCATTTTCCTTAAATTTCTTTTGTTTTCTCACTCATCGTATCATGAGCAAAGTCAATAATTTGAAGTTTTTCATTTAATTTGTAGGTTAGAATGTTGATTTCTTCTTCATAATCCTTAATTTTCTTCAAATATGATGATTCATTTCCTTTTACGAAAAAATTTGTTTCTTTTACACTTGGGAGCTCATTCACCAGACTTTAGTTTTGATTTGTTAACTCGTCAACCTTAACATGTAATTCACGACATTTTAAACAGACATAACTAACAGGATTAGAATGTACCTCTCCTGTTGATTTGCTTAGATCAGCCAAGAATACAACAAAATCTGCAGCCATCTTCTTATCTGCAGTATCCTTTTCTTCATCAGACTTTAATTCAACTTCTTTGGCTTCTGTCTGATCAGCATCCTCCTTTTCAGCAACAACCTCTTGCTCTTTCTCAGCATCTTTCACTTCTGCATCATCCACTGGTACTATCTCAGCCATGAATGCCTGTGTCACATTATCATCACCCTCTAGATGAACACTCCAGTCATAAGTGCCCTCTCGTGAAGTAGAAATCAGGGCCTTTGATGCAGTGTTGTTTGATGCATTCCTGTTGCCCGAACCATGATCAGGAGTATCTTGATAAGATGCACTAGGACGAGTCTCAGTCTTTGGTCTTTGACATTCTCTTGCGAAGTGTCCATAACTCTGAAATTTGTAACACCTAACCTTGGACTTGTCAAAACCAACACTCTTTCCAACAAACTTTTTATCCGTCCTATTCATGAATCACTTCACTCGTCTAGAAATCATGGCCATCTGCCATTGTAAATCCATCTCCTCTAGGTCATCAGGGTCAATCTGATCATAATCTTCATCAAAAGTAGCTGGATCTGATATTTTTCCCTGATGTAGTTCTCGTATAATGCTACAAAGGAAGCAAGCAAAGCAAGATGTTATTCAGCAATCTTGACACTTAGAGGCATCGATCTAGTATTACTGTTGTTATTTTTTGACTGTTCTCTTTCCACCTGTCGATCCTCCTGAAGCAGCAACAAAACATACATCACCATCAGAATTTGTTACAACCTGCTCATTTTCACATGAGGGAAACACAGTTGCCGAGTCACTTGAAGCATTATGGGAAGATGAAGATGAAAGGCTTTGTAAATTCACGGATCTTGAACCTGATCGTAACCAGTGTCCTTTTTCTTCATATTGAGCTCGTAAGCTCTCAATTGTCCAACAACTTCATCCAAGTCCATAGTCTCATAAGTTGCTTCTTTCTTAATCATGAGAGTATAGATATCCCACTTTGCGGGTAGAGTATCTACCAACTTATCATTCATCTCAACATTAGTGTATCCCTCTATGTCATAATTATCCATTTCTAAAATTAAGTGATAATATCTTCTGATGATATCCTCGAGAAACTCATTTCTCATGCCTTTGAACACTGCAAATTGCTTTTTAAAAAGGCCTACCTTGTTCTTCTTTACATCAGCATTACCTCATATCTCTTTTCTAATGCATCCCACATCTCCTTTGAGGTAGTGTACCTCTTCAAATATGTTTAATGCCATCAGGTAAAGACACTGTGATAGCTGCAAGGGCTCTTTTCTCTGCTTCATACATTTTCTTCTGTTTAGCGTCCATATTAGTAAATGTAGTTACATGTTGTGTGCCTTCAAACTCATGTGTTGGGTTTACGTACCAATCTTCAATACACATCCACATTCGTGTATCTTGGTATCCAACGAAAGACTGAAACCTGTCTTTCCATGTAAGACAATTCTCGACCTTCATCATCTTAGGAGGTTTGTTCATAGTACCAACCTCATGTTCCATCCTTATCAACTCATTCAGATTGGACATGTTCGACATTTTTAACGCAGTCGCTGGTTAAAACGGTAAAATATTTTTCGAAATTGTTGATTACTAAAATGTACCTTTAGATCGTCTCGAGAAGACGATTCCAATGATATATAATGTCAAACACCTATTTCGGGATTTGTCCTAAAAATCACACGAGTCTAATGGTTCAATCTGTTTGAAGTGATTGTATACAGAACAATTTCCGCACACAAGTACATTTAAAACTCGGTACGTCAGCTGATTAACTCTACCACTTTTTGAACTAAGTGTCAAATTCGGAAAACTTGAAGCTGGATAAGGTCGGAATACTTAAATTTAGGTAAATTTGGAAATTTATACTCGAACTAGTTATCTTTCCTGCTAAATCTGGACCCTTGTAAACCCTAACACTTCTAACTTAAATTCGGAGCTTATAAAATCGAACTCAGTAAATTCAGAAGACTTGATCTAAACTCGGACACTCTTATCAGGACTTCACAAATCCGGAATTTAAGTCCTGATCTCTCAAATCAAGACTCAGCAAACTCGGAATCAAGTAAATTCGGATATCTGTGAAACTCGGACTGAATAAGTGAATGTTCAAATCCGGAGTTCAGTAACAAATTCAGAATATGCCTTTCCGTATTTCCTAAACTTGTGTGTTTTTGGCAAATCATACAACCGTGACTTCACAGCAATACGTGTTTACCCACAAATTTAGGAATAAACCCTAGCACAGAAAACAATGATGGCAGACACACTTTTCCAACCAAAAAGCTTGAATCTTTATATCTTTTTTCAACCAAAAACTTGAATCTGTATATCAATCTCGAACCGTACAATAAGAGCAAACGCTCTGATACCAATTGTAGGTCCCTATCACGTGGATCGTTACGAGATTGACAATCAACCAAGGGTGCGGAATCCCCTTGATGGATCAAACACATACAAAAACAAGAATATAGATGAAGAACACGAACAAAAACTTAACCGATCTTCTATGATTATCAAACACAAAGTTTTACAATCACTCAAGATCACACAAGAATTCTCTCAGCCTTCTCTGTAGATTTCTCTCACACTCACTCTGTAACTGTCTCTCTAATGTCTCTCTAGTGTCTAACCAAAAACCCTAGTGCAAGCACTGTTTATATACTACAGCCATGCAACTAGGCTAGGACCACGTACAATATAAACCAAACTCGGACTAGCTTATACAAAGACAAACTCAGACTAACACAAAGACAAACTCGGACTAAGATGATAAATACTAAACTCGGACTGAGTGCCTTGAACATTTTCCGAGTTTGTGCGTAATTCACAAATTCGGACAAGTAAAGGACTTCCCAAACTCGGACTTCAAGCTCTTGAAACTCGGACTCCTTGAGTCTTAATAAAGTCGGACAAGTCTTGTGAATGATAAACTCGGTCCTTGTTTCAAACTCATAAACTCGGATTGGCCTTTAACTGTGAAACTTGGATTCCTCCTTTGACCAACAAACTCGGAATCTTCATAGCAATATCAATATTCAGAATTCTTGAGGTCTTGTATAATATCCAAAGACCAAACCAAGTTGTTGTCACATAAAATGCACCAACAAATTATAAACAAATGTGCTTGTATGTGTAATGTATATCCATATAACAAATTACAAAGTTCTCATTCTTTAGGAAATTGAACTGCTCTCGTAATTCGTCTTGATTGTGAACACACATTCTTTATAGAATATCACGTGAGACGCACACGCTATTCCAATTGTTTGAAACAAAGCATTCTTCTTTGACCTGTCCATGATCTACCACTTGGCAAGATAAGCTATGTGGACTATGCCACAAAGTTAAGTAATTATGGGTGCACACATAATTATGAAATTCGATGCATAGAAACCATAGTAAGTCCTACTGAGTGTGATGACCTAAAATATAGAGTGATTAAATAACGAGACGAATGTAATACAATAAGAACATGGTGGATATGCCGATGGTACTTCCTATATATAAGTGTTATTATTGTATTACTTAACATAGCGTTATCCAAATCACTTGAGGATTTTATGTTATCTTAAATCAATATGTGATATTTTAAACAAGAAACTGTAACTATCTATATTCATTTCCGCTTCTAACGAAATATCCACTGGGAAAAGAATTATCCATTCATTTTCGCTTCTAAAGAAGTATCCGTTGGGAAATGAATAACCTATTTACAATCCTTCATTTCCGCTTCTAACTAAGTATCCACTGGAAAATGAATTATCCATTCATTTTCGCTTCTAAAGAAGTATCCACTGGGAAATGAGTAATCTATTTACAATCCTTCATTTCTGCTTCTAACGAAGTATCCAATAGAAATTGAATTATCCATTCATTTTTGCTTCTAAAGAAGTATCCACTGGGAAATGAATAATCTATTTAGAATCATTCATTTCCGCTTCTAACGAAGTATCCACTGGAAAATAAATTATCCATTCATTTTCGCTTCTAAATAAGTATCCACTGGGAAATGAATAATCTATTTACAATCCTTCATTTCCGCTTCATTTCTGCTTCTGATGAAGTATCCACTAGAAAATGAATCACCCTTTATTTTCGCTTCTAAAGAAGTATCCACTGGGAAATGAATAATCTATTCATAAATGCTTCATTTCTGCTTCTGACGAAGTATCCACTGGAAAATGTGTTGATACATGATGTCTATTGTCTAGGTTCTTGGATCGAGTCTATATGTTTAGAGCTTGAATTTTTAGATTTCATATTGTATTTATATGTTAACAGCCAAATTCGGCCGAAGTTAGGGTAGGCTGATCAAGTTCGGTCGAACTTGATCTAGCCAGGACACACTTTGAGCGAACTTAGGTGTCTATATATAGATTGTCATGGGTCTCTTATTGTAAAACATTGCGACATTGACGGCGAAGCTCTGTCTGTTTGGAAACTGAATGTATATGATTTGGACATGAATAAACAGACATTTAAACAGTAAACTTGTGTATTTTATTAACATGTCATATAATTTCCGCTTATATTCGACATTAGATACAAATTAGGTTCCTTGATATTGGAGGATCGGTCCTAACAAGTGGTATCAGAGCCATGGATACCTAATTTGCTGAGATCTACACAAGACACTCTCTATTTCTACTCATTTCTACCATTTTTCTTAACTTTTTCACATAATTGATGAATTCACAGACAAAAATGGCTAAAATTTGAATATGTTACATAAAATCACCTAAATACAAACCCTTGAAAGTTTCAAAATCATATTCAAACGAATTCATGTCAAAATTGTCAAAAAACCATGCTTTCAAACCAAACTTCACTCTAACTTAAAATACAAGTTCGCCCGAACTTGATTAAAAATCATCAATTTTGGTGATTTTTATCATCTTCACCCAAACTTGCTTGATTTTTCAGTGTAATTTGACCAAGTTCGACCAAACTTGTCAATTTTTATTGAAATTCTCATTAAGTTCGCCCGAACTTGGAGAAAAACTTTGAATTTTTCAAAACACATCACAAGTTTACCCGAACTTGTTTAAAAGTGAAATTTTTTGAAGATCTCATCACAAGTTCGCCCGAGCTTTATTAAAAACTAAAAATTCTTGAAATTTCATACAAGTTCGCCCGAACTTGTTGAAATTTAATTTGAAATCTGTTTTCTACACAAGTTTGACCGAACTTATCAGTTACTAATCAATTTTCGAGTGTTTTCGAACGTGTTTTCAGTTAAATCGCCTGATTGTCAAGATGGATGATTTCCATAACGCTTTTGCTTCAACAGTGGCTTCTACATCTAATGCAAACGCGATAAACAGATGAATCTGGATAACGAGATGGGAACTACTACAAAACGGCCAAAGTTGATGAGTATGGACGAGTTTGAAGGCTCGAAGGAAAAGTTTGTAAACTGGGTTCAAGCAAATCAGTTTCACAGTTGGGTTGCGGTGCAAACCGGATACACATGGCCAAAAGACGAACGTGGTCAAGATCTTGCTTTGGTCAAGTTCACACCAGAACATAAAGATGCATACGTGGCTGAAAAGAAAATGATCAGTTTGATACAGCAATCTATTAAGGAAGACATCTTGATCTTGCTACCTGAATACGAGACGTCACAGATGCTGTGGGAAGCTTTTTGTGCAAAATATCTGGGAAGTGATGAAATGATAAAGAGCAAGAATGCTTTAATCAAGAAAGAGTTCGACACCTTCACGATGATTAAAGGCGAAACTATGAAGCAAATGATTGATAGATATTTTCATTTGATGGTTCAGATGCGAAGACACGGTATTAAAAACTGATGAAGAGCGGATTGATAAATTGGCTGATGCACTTCCTGAGGGGAGTGGCAACCTACTTGATGGTATTGAAAAACAGTCCGGGTTGGATGCATCTCAAGCTATCATCGTTCATTGACAAATTAGAAGGACATGAAATAGAGTTGATGAAAATAGCCAAATCAAAGAATGTGAATGTTGTGCAAGATGTAGGTGTGTACTACAAAGGAGGTGTTCAAGATATTCAAAGTCCAAAAATTCAAACGACATTTAGTGCGAATATGAGTTCTCGAATCATTCGTCACAAAATCAACAGAACACTCAATCATACCCGAGTTATGATCAAAGTCCTCCGAACACAGGATATTCGAGTGCTAGTTCAAACTCTCCGTTCCAGAATCAACTGAATTAGACAAATCAGACGAATCACTCTAGTTCTGATCCAAATGTATTCCAGTGTAACATTGCGGTTAATCTGAAGAACGTTTTCCCTGAACAAGTGGCTAAACAACATATAGCGTGTAACACCCTATCACACCCCAACTTGCAGCGGAAGGAAAAAAAATACGGGATGCAACAGACACCTCTGGTACAAGCACATTGTTTATAAAGATTCTACATTTTATTACTTACAAAACGTTGGTTACATACTACATGTATGTTACAACTGCGTGTTCCCATGAACCACATAAGTCTTCTAAACTGCATACGTCTATATCAAGATTCGTCTACTAACACGTCTTGAACAACATACATAGATCACCCCAGTCTCAAGTTACCTGAAATGCATGTTAGTTTTAAAAAGGGTCATCTAAACACTGCGTGAGTTCCACTGGTTTAATCGTTGTGTAACAATATGTGTTAACAAGTTTAATTACACTGGTCACAGTCACAATGACGGTCATTGCCACAATTATGGTCACAGATGGAATTACACGAGGACACAAGTGAAACCTTGACCTGTCATAGTCACTCCGTGTCAGATAGACACATCATCGCACCGGGTCGTGTCACCGCAGACACTTCCCACCGGGCCGTGTCAAGATATGGCACGTCATCCCGGCAACTGAGTCATGTAAAGTCCAATGTTCCCCTGTAGTTATGCCTAACAACTTAACCAAATTTAGGATGCATGCAATTGCTTAGTCACCGACACACAGTGTCACCTAGACACTGCCTGGAGCAACTGGTATGTCAGACCAATAGTACTATCCATTGCCCACGGCTTACGCTAATCACCTGTAGAGGGGAGGTAGGTCGTGTGTTAGATAATTCACATCTCACAAGTTGGTGCAATTAACACAGTTTCATAACATGCAAGCCATTCCAGAAAACAGTGAAACAGTTGAAAGTGGTGGAGTGAAAACTCACTCCCAAATTGGTGTATTCAACACAGTTTTTAACATGCAAGTTCCAAGAAAAAAGTAAAACCATTCAAAAGTGGTGTAATCAACACAATTTAACTTGCAAGTCCCCAGAAAACAGTAAAACAGCATTAAAAGTGGGGAAGTGAAACTCAGAGTACGTGTAGTGATCTCAACGCAAGAGTGATCAAGCAACTGGATCAACTTTAATAACCCACATGAAAGCATGGACTCAAATTAGTGTCTAAGTTGGTAATGGTTATAACTTGGATCTGGTCAGGAGTTTTTACTCCGGATTGAGTCTATAGGACACTGGTATGGCGATGGACCTAAGGGTCAGTATTCGTTTTTAGTTTGGCTTCCGGGCACCGGTTCGCGTGCCAGCCAAAGTCAGTAGTTTAACGTGTTCGGATAATCGTATGGAAATACCAATAATTCCAACACATGGTAATTTAAAAATGATAAAATTTTCATCAAGGGAGTTTGAGTATTTGGGGAGTCTAGGTTACCCAAATTTTAGTTTCCATTTTCACCGTCAGAAATTCTTCCGAATTGTCTTAGGACACACCCAAAGTGCCCAATTTACCCGAAAATCTCTCGGAATAGTCATGGTGTTCCAATTATAGCATTTCTCGGGCTGGGTCAATTCCCAGTTCCGGCAGGTTCGTTATACGGTAAACCGTCGAAATTGATTTAAAATAACTCAATTTTAATTCCATAAATTCCCATCTAATCTATATTTTATATACAAATCTGTAAATTTTTATATAACTCCCTAAAAATCTGTAGATTTTGAGATAAATTTTTGGGATTTTATTTTGGCATTTTAGGTATTTAAAATAATTTATTAATAAAACAATATTTAATCAAATAATTAGAATTAATTAGCCTCAGTGGTTCAAAAATTCTAAAACAATTCCAGAACACCTTCTACATGTCCAGGAACTCCTCGGAAAAGTTTGAGAATTTTCCAATTTTGTTTCGGTGCATTCCTGGCTACCGAAAACTCGCAAAAACGCGGATTTTAACCCAAAAACAAAATTCAACCACTGGACTCCGAATTTTCCCAGAACATTCCCCACATGTTCCTTAGTGTCTCTGTAAAATATAGTGATTTATTGAATTCGTTTGATAATTATTCCGAAATTCCTTCGGTAAAACAGTTACAAATTCACCAAATTTCGGCTCAATCCAATACCCACAGACCAAGTTATAAGCAAAACAATTTTCTGCCTAGCCTAGATTCGGTTCTCGGACGTCATACCTAGCGATTCTTCCGATTCCTAGTGTTTATCTTGATCCCAGAAGTGTGTGAAGGCTATATTCAGTACCTACACACAAAGTACAACCCAAATATGCTAGAACTTAGGTCAATCAAGCTTTAACTCGTTGTTTTTCGGTTAATCGAATAGTTAAGCGATTTTTGTTGAATAAGAGTTGATTAGGGTATCAAACCCCAAAGATTTGTGATCATGGCTGCCATATAACACCAGGTAAAAACCAAGGTGTTCTTATTCAGCCCATAACCATGTCTAAACCTTCTAAATCATGGATTAAAAAGGGTTATTCGGTTATTAATCATGTTTAATCAAGAAATCGTGATGAAAACTATAAGAAACAAGGGTTATACCTTTGATTCAAGGTTGTTTAAGGTTGTATCTGCTGGGATTTTAATGTGCAGAATTTGGGGTAAAATTAAAGGAAAACAAGGAAAAATGAAAACTAAAACAATATAAAAAGAAAAAAAAACATTAAAATAAGGGGGTTGCCCCTACCCCACCCTCACTTTGTCATGCTTCGTTTTATGTGTTAAAAGATGATGTATATCTTTAGTTTAGCGTTTAAGTTTGTTTTTGGGTCCCGGACGCATTCTCGATTTGCACAACGGGCTCCGTTTTTTGCGTTCTTACTGTTAAAAGACTCGGTTTTAAAAATTGGGCATAACCGTCTCGAAACCCGAGCATGGTTACGTTTTAATAATAAAAGTCTCGTATGACGTTCATTTAAGTGTTTTTAAGCTTGATCGATCGTTCCTTGCACATTTGGTTGCCTTATGTTATGCCCGGATCGAAGGCGTCTCCCCAACCGAGAGCTGCTTCGTTTTGCGTGCCCGGGCTTTGATTATTTTCAAACCTTATGTCACAATCTATTGCACAAAACTAAGTTATTTCTAGAACTCGAAATCTTAAATGATGCCACCGATAACCTAATAATCAAAATTAAAGGTTTAATGCACTGTTAAACGTCAAGTCAACGTTTAACACGTTGTTCAAGGCTAAGGATTCCAACCTCGCATCGTTGGTCCTTAATAGTTTCATGTCAACCATGAAGTGATCTCGGATTCTTCCGAGGCATATATAGATCGCTTAGCATATCACACAAGTCATGCGTGTTTATTAATACTTATTCCCAGAGTCGTTAATTCATTCACGACTTTGTCTTGTCATGTTTGTGACGCATAATGTCACTGTAATGTTTTTATTAATTACTATGCATATACTCCCATTATAGTCGATGTATCATTTTCCACAATTCGTGTCATCACACATAATCACAACAATGTCACAATATGCATACCATGTCCGGTTACCACGGACTTGTACCAATCAAAATTTACCATGATTTTTCACAATTGTCACAGTCTACCCCGGTTAAAAGAATTTCGTCCTCGAAATTCCATTTAGTAATCCATTGGAAAGCTCCGTATTTATATTCGTGTCACCCTGTTAAGAGTAACGGTCTGTCATCACTTCCAATCTGAAAGTGAGAGTGTTGTTGGACTCACAGTAGAATATGAGTTTCATATTCAGCTTATAGCTGACTGCAACTATTACGTTTTCTTTGCATTCATTATCTTCACCATTCATACACCATAAGTTTCAATTACAATTTCGTTTACTAGTTCTTACATACCTCCTATAGGGGAGGGGTATAGGTACCCTTCCAGGGTTAGTTGCACCTATCCCCAATAGTGAGCACCATGCTCCGCATGTTTGTGAAAATGGAATATATTTTTGGTCTCACTGAGTTGTGAGCGAAGGTCTTCCCTTGTTGTCATGTACGTGGGTGTCTTTGGTTAATACTAACCGACCAAGAGAGTCCCTTCTTTATGGTAGAGAAAGAGAAAGGCTTTTACGAGCCTACGGTTGCCATAAGGCAAGCATGCATACGAGTAACAAGGAATCTGCACCCTCACATCAACAGGGTGCCCGAGCTACTCACCAGTAGTCTAATTACGTCGTAAGGATATGGAATTTTTACAGTAATAATTTCAGTTTCATTAAGTTTTGGGAGCTTGGATCCAGCTGTTGTACAACTCTCTGTTTTTTACAGAAGGAAATAACTTAGTAACTTAGATCACGTCGATGTGATTCTCCGAGAGATATCGTATAAAAATTTCAATATACCGGGAATGATAGGGTGTGCGCCCAATGCGGTTTTAATTCCAGTAGCACCACATCTAGAATGCTACTATATCACGTGGAAATGCTTAAGACGATGAGTGTCTAACAATCAAAAGTATCACTACGATGCCCTACACATGGGATCGGCATTGATCGTAGACGTACGGGTAATTTGGTAAAAGATGACTAAGTAACGAGTCAGAATCAAGGTTCCCCATTGACGGAGTACCCGTCGCAGAGTAGGGACATAGTCACGCTGGACTAACGTTTCATAACGATACCGTTAATGGAAATACGAGAAGTAATCATTTCCCATCATGTTCTCGAAAGATTACCTAATGGATAGGCGAATCACAAGGTGATTAATCACCACTTGATCGTCACGGTCTCGTGGTTTTTCAAGTTAAATTCGGACTTGGTATGATCTGAACTGTATATGAGTATAAAAAGATATAATGCCTTCCCATCTTGGCACCTCCGCCAACTGAATAACCGCTTAAACGTAAGGGTTTCATCGAATTCGTTCATGTCAAACTATCTTGGTTTAGATTGGGAAATTCGTGTGGTTTTATGAAACCATGGGTTAAAGCCCGAATCGATAGTCACCCTAGTCCGATAGCGACAGTTGACCACTGCATCTGATTTTTCCCGTTAGTCTCATATTTGTAATATCGTAAACAAGAAATGAAGACCCGGCCCCCGGGTTGTTTAAGACTAGGCTTGTTGAGTTTCTCGACCCCTTGGTCATAGGATTAGTCAGTTTTGTTTCCCAATAGGGCACGGAAGGAATACGTCCTGCTGGGAAATGTAATAACATAGATCCACAATCTCTCGACAATCTCTTGAAATAACAAAAGCAGTTTCAAGGAGGCTGAATGAAAATCGTAATCAATCGAGGTAAGCCTAACACTCTGACGGCTAGGATATGAATAAAGGTTATGAATGCCATTTCACATCCGGTCGGTGCATCGAACCAAGCACCGATCTACACTTTGGTCATTTAGTTTGACTTAGTATCGCACATCGAGTTATTTACAAGTCGTAGCGTGTAAACTCTCCAAATTTGAAGAGTATTAGTTGTCGTGTCAAAGTCTTATTTCTCCTTTAAGTATATATGACGTGCTTACTAACGGAATTTCCCTCTGGATGGACATGATATCCAAGGGACGTATTCGGAAGATTCACTACTCCCTTCATCTGGAATGATCGGGACTACTAGATTTAGGTTTAGCTTTCCCCAGGTGGGTTAAGCGCACAAAAGACACCAATTATAATATTCGGACAACTCGTGACTATTCCTATTTCAAAGAAAGTTTGGTTTTGACCGTGTTCCTTCATACATAGTAGTTCACGCTTTGCATAGTATGGCGTATATACGTCAGTCTAGTGACATGCTTTGACCGCACATTTATGCATTGGCCCTTTTTGGGTTAAGTCTATGTGCAATTTTAGCAGTGGTATGATGACGATATTAGTACATACATGATAATGATGTTGGTTATACAGGTTGTAGACTCATGCGTGCGACGAATTTGTGTGATATGGGACGATTGAATATGTGACATTGATACATGTTTATAAGTATTGTTTATAATAGAATGGCCCTGAAGCGCTCACCACAAATGACCGAGGCAGAAATCGCGTAAATGATAGCTCACAGCTTCTGACAATCATCCCCACAATCGTGAATTTCACTCGTGGTACGAATACACAGGTACATATACATCCAGTATTATACTTAAGATTTCTCCCGTTCTTATTTCCTTAAGTAACACAAGAATTTTCCTCACTTGGAAATAACGAAGTATCGGGTTTCTTGGTAGCATCGTATTTTACGAATACTTACTTAACTCCATCAAACTGAAAATCAATTGAAGGTACCAATCGTTCGAAGGAAGACGAGGGGTGTTTCAACAATATTTCCCTGATCTAGAGAATTTAGTCCTCGTATACTCATGAGGACTAGCAACGTCGTCTACCGAGTAACTTTAGGTTACTCACAATCGTAGGGTATCGTTCACTTGTTGTCCAATCGACAGATGAAAGTCAGTGTATCCCATGTGTCATCTTCGTACCCATGTAGGAGACCATTACCAAATAACACCTTTACAAAGGTCCAAAGGGAATTTCAATCATTCCTTAGGAAGTTTAAATAACATCATGTATAAATATTTGGACTCCTCAAATGTTTTCAAGGAAGGGGGAGAAGATATATGGTGTTCCCCGTGTATTATTATTATCGTAGAGTTGGGGAGTCAATATGTTTTATAGACGTATAAATATCGGAGTTGGTCCCTACCCAGGACCACTCACACGGTCGTCGCAGGTGTCGTGCGTGAAAGCCTTAACTGAAAGGAATCAAAGAACCATGTATCCTCTTATGCGATTTCTAGAACGAATGCACCCCCCTCATACGGGTGATTTTGATTCAAGACTTAGTATCTCAGGGTTATCGAAGGATTTAAGGTCAAGACCCTGTGTAGTCTAGAGTTTGAAGATGTGAATAAGAGTTGTAACATAGGTTAATCATCGTATTACGGTACTCGAATACTACTCGAAGGCGATCTCGTCTTTCATTATAACATATTTTCACTAAGTTATGTGAGGCTGAAAACAAGGGATCGTCTGATATGTGAAAATCTTATATTTTTTTAATACCGTCCTTCGAATTAGATATACGTATATATATACATATAATAATCGTCTGACGAAAATTCATTTGTATCATTTTGTTTCCTAATTATGCATTAAAAGGTAGCTTCGTTACGGTCCTTCGTACCGTTCATTCCCTAATTCTTCGAGTTACTGGGGATTTATCTTGTATTGGTTTGAACTAAATCGATAGGGCGTATCAAATTTGTAATTTATATGTAGCGGACCTTAACACTTTCCAACAGTGTTATTAAGGAGAATTGAATTGATTTGAAGCAGTGAGTCGGATTATTTCATGATTATAGTTTTCCGACTTTGCACCGGGGTTACGTCACCCTCAACCGAAATTTACCAAATTGACACTTGGATTGGACCGTGATTAATGTTGTATATTTGTAAATAAATGTATACATATGAGTGGTTGGTTAATACGAAGTATTAATGGTTACGAGGAATATGGACAAAATTGTTCTCACCTCCACAAGTCTTATCACCATCAGATCCGCATCCACACAATTCATCACCAAACTTTGATTACATCAAATAAGTTTCTTCATTTATGTGTTACCCCTAAATCCCCTTGGGTTATTAACACCGATGTTAATTATGCGTCCTTATTAAGAATTAGTGATTGCATCATTAGCGAACGACAACTAATAACGGCAATATATGCTTCACTGAGTGTTTCATAGACAACAGTCGATGACATGAGTATAGTTTGGTCGCCGTATCGTAATGATTCCGAATATATGACTATACGTTCTAGCAAATCCCGCCAAAAGAAATAACTTACGCTGAATTGTCTGATCAAAGACAGAAACATGGTTACTTATCATGAATCAAGCATTGGGTAAATCGATTTGGGTAAGCTGTCACCGGCTATACTCAAATAGTTCAATACAGAATACTATCAGGGTGTAGTATCCCAAAAAAAGTCGTACTACGCATTCAAAAAAGGACCTTCCCCGGATTAACTCAAAGGTCGTTATATGTTGACCCCCAAACTATTTTTCATTTAAAATCACCACAACGTATATAGCTATCGTGGTTACGACAACCGTGGCATTACCTATCGCATCAACAGAGTCGAAGTCTCAACACCGCGTTGCCCAGCACATAACCGAACGAATCGCAACATGAAGCCCGTCTACCCTGAGTAACGGTACCTTGATCATGTAGCCGGGTGTTTATATAGGAAGTACCGCAGCATATCCACCACACCCATATACATGATCAATATTCCATTCTCCACGATATTCGGGCTTCATTCTACTTTCTGCAAATAACCAACTGAAATTCGAAACAATCAACAATCTTAAAAGAACACAATGTAACCGATGGTCACACGAAATGATGTTCCACAACACAAAGAGTTTCAAAGGGACCTGTACCATCACCAACTTTATATCCCAAGGAATGAAATGACAACAGGATGGGTAACTTATTCACGCACCCCATGCCATCTCCATGACCCGGAGATCGTCATATTCAGATATAACCTATACCGAAACATGTGCTAAGGGATACCACTAAGTATTATAGTATGACACGACGTGAAAGCTGGTGCCAAAAGTATAAGCCGAAGAGGAATCCCGCGGACCATCAAATGATTCACGGATTCAAGGACGAAAAAGTTTCGTACGATGTTTGAACTCGGTGATTGTATAACAATCGAATGTGAAGCAATGAGAAGTGAAGTGAGGATCCGTACACATCCTCCCAGTCTATCTGAACGACCTGCGCGTTCTTTGTGTATCTATGTTCATTTTGAAATACCATTCTGGTATGAAATCGTTGCTATAATATTTAAAAGGATAGGGTTGGTGAGATCATGTTGCACTAAAGGCTTGGGGTCTCACCTCATAAAGTATAAGTAACCACTGTGGAAGTGGTATGAATCCAACTCTAGTGTATATTAAACAAGTGTTCAGTAGGAATGTGGAATGGACTGTAATACCAGTTTTCTGCCTATCCTAAAGGCATATGTAGCAACGCATTATCCACCAATCCCAATTCATGTATCAATTCTCGCACAAACATTCACACACTATCACCTTGGTACACGTATGTATCATTCCACATATTTAAGGGTGTTTATTACCGCGGCTTTCCCAACACTGCCTCGTATGAGCAAGTCTGTTATAACGTTCCGGACCATAATAACCCACTTGCCCCACAAGGCCATCCTGGTACTCGCCAGTAGGATACTTTACAATGTTCACCAAGTACTTTTAGTTGAGGTTAATTTTTCCAATGATGTCCACTAAAGTCCAAGCCTGTAGTTAGTCTAGGTTTCCTTAAAGGCACCTAATTCTCTATAACCAATGGCTCTGATACCATCTTCTGTCACACCCCAACTTGCAGCGGAAGGAAAAAAAATACGGGATGCAATAGTTACCTCTGGTACAAGCACATTGTTTATAAAGACTCTACATTATATTACTTACAAAACGTTGGTTACATACTATATGTATGTTACAACTGCGTGTTCCCATGAACCACATAAGTCTTCTAAGCTGTATACGTCTATATCAGGATTCGTCTACTAACACGTCTTGAACAACATACATGGATCACACCAGTCTCAAGTTACCTGGAATGCATGTTAGTTTTAAAAAGGTGAGCTAAAGTGACGGTCACAGCCACAGTTATGTCAATGATGGAATTACATGAGGACACAAGTGAAACCTTGACCCGTCATAGTCACTCCGTGTCAGACAGACACATCATCACACCGGGTCGTGTCACCATAGACACTTCCCACCGGGCCATGTCAAGACAGTCACGTCATCCCAGAAACTGAGTCATGTAAAGTCCAATGTTCCCCTGCAGTTATGCCTAACAACATAACCAAATTTAGGACGCATGCAGTTGCTTAGTCACCGACACACAGTGTCACCTAGACAATGCCTGGAGCAACTGGGTTTGTAATACCAATAGTATTATCACTGCCCACGGCTTACGCTAATCACTTGTAGAGGGGAGGTAGTTTGTGTGTTAGATAATTCACATCTCACAAGTTAGTGCAATTAACACAGTTTCATAACATGCAAGTCATTCAAGAAAACAGTGAAACAGTTTAAAGTGGTGGAGTGAAAACACACTCCCAAATTGGTGTATTCAACACAGTTTTTACATGCAAGTTCCCAAAAAACAGTAAAACCATTCAAAAGTGGGGAAGTGAAACTAACTCCCAACTTGGTGTAATCAACACAGTTTTTAACATGCAAGTCCCCAGAAAAACAGTAACACAGTTTAAAAGTGGGGGAGTGAAACTCAAAGTACATGTACTGATCTCAATGCAAGAGTGATCAAGCAACTGGATCAACTTTAATAACCCACATGCAAGTATGGACTCAAATTAGTATCCAAGTTGGTAATGGTTATAGCTTGGATCTGGTCAGGAGTTTTTTACTCCGGATTGAGTCTATAGGACACTGGTATGGTGATGGACGTAAGGGTAGTATTCGTTTTCAGTTTGGCTTCCGGGCACCGGTTCGCGTGCCAGCCAAAGTCTGTAGTTTAACGTGTTCGGATAATGGTACGGGAATACCAATAATGCCAACACGTGGTTATTTAAGAATGATTAACTTTTCATAAAGGGAGTTTGAGTATTTCGGGAGTCTAAGTTACTCAAATTTGAGTTTACATTTTCACCGTCGGGAATTCTTCCGAATTGTATTAGGACACACCCATAGCGCCCAATTTACCTGGAATACTCCATCGGTTTTCCAATTATAGCATTTGTCTAGTTGGTCAATTCCCAGTTCCGGCAGGTTCGTTATACGGTAAACCGCCGAAATTGATTTAAAATAACTCATTTTTAATTCCATAAATTCCCATTTAATCTATATTTTATATAAAAATCTTTAAATTTTTATGTAACTCAGTAAAAATCTGTAGATTTTGAGATAAATTTTTGCGAATTTATTTTGGCATTTTAGCTATTTAAATATATTATTTATAAATAATATTTAATCAAATCATTAGCATTAGTTAGCCTCAGTGGTTCAAAAATTCTAAAAAAATTCTAGAACACCTTCTACATGTCCAGGAACTCCTCAAAAAATTTTGAGATTTTTCCAATTTCGTTTTAAAAAAATTCTCGGCTACTGAAAACACGCAAAAACGCGGATTTTTAACACAAATCAAAACTCAACCACTGGACTCCAAATGTTTCCAGAACATTCCCCACGTGTTCCTTAATGTCTCTGTAAAATTTGGTGATTTATTGACTTTGTTTGATAATTTTTCCAAATTTCTTCAGTAAAGTAGTTAAAAATTCACCAAAAATGGTAGAAAATTCCAAAAATTCTACAATTTTATGTGGACCTTCCAGACAATACCCTACATCACCACACCAAATATCAGCTCAATCCAATACACACGGATCATGTTATAAGCAAAACACTTTTCTGCCTAGCCTAGATTCGGTTTCGGACGTCATACCTAGAGATTCTTCTGATTCCAAGTGTTTATCTTGATCCCAGAAGTGTGTGAAGGCTATATTCAGCACCTACACACCAAGTGCAACCCAAATATGCTAGAACTTAGATCAATCAAGCTTTAATTCGTTGTTTTTTGGTTAATCGAATAGTCAAGCGATTTTTGTCGAATAAGAGTTGATTAGGGTATCCAACCCCAAAGATTTGTGATCATCGCTGCCATATAACACCAGGTAAATACCAGGGTGTTCTTATTCAGCCCATAACCATGTCTAAACCTTCAAAATCATGGATTAAAAAGGGTTTTTTCGGTTATAAATCATGTTTAATCAAGAAATCATGATGAAAACTATAAGCAACAAGGGTTATACCTTTTGATTCAAGGTTGTTTAAGGTTGGATCTGCTGGGATTTTAATGGAGATGTGCAGAATTTGGGGTAAAATTAAAGGAAAACAAGGAAAAATGAAAATTAAAACAATATTAAAAGGAAAAAAAAAACATTAAAATAAGGGAGGGTGCCCCTACCCCACCCTCGCTTTGTTGTGCTTCTTTTTACGTGTTAAAAGATGATGTATATCTTTTGTTTAGCGTTTAAGTTCGTTTTCGGGTCCCGGACGCGTTCTCGATTTGTGCAACGGGCTCCGTTTTTCGTGTCTTACTGTCAGAAGACTTGGTTTTAAAAATTGGGCATAACTGTCTCGAAACTCGAGCATGGTTACGTTTTAATCATAAAAGTCTCATATGACGTTCGTTTAAGTGTTTTTAAGCTTGATCGATTGTTCCTTACACATTTGGTTGCCTTATGTTATGCCCGGAACGAAGGCGTCTCCCCAACCGGGAACTGCTTCTTTTTGCGTGCCCAGGCTTTGATTATTTTCAAACCTTATGTCACAGTCTATGGCACAAAACTAAGTTATTTCTGGAACTCGAAATCTTAAATGATGCCACCGAGAACCTAATAATCAACATTAAAGGTTTAACGCACTGTTAAACGTCAAGTCACCATTTAACACGTTGTTCAAGGCTAAGGATGCCAACCTGCATCGTTGGTTCTTAATAGTATCATGTCAACCATGGCGTGCTCTCGGATTCTTCCGAGGCATTACAGATATCGCTTTGCATATCACACAAGTCATGCATGTTTACTAATACTTATTCCTAGAGTCGTCAATTCATTCACGACTTTGTCTTGTCATGTAGGTGACGTATAATGTCATTATAATGTTTTTATTAATTACTATGCATATACTCCCATTATAGTCGGTGTATCATTTTCCAGAATTCGTATCATCACACAAAATCACAACAATGTCACAATAAACATACCACGTCCGGTTACCACGGACTTGTACCAATCAAAGTTTACCGGGATTTTTCACAACTGTCACACACCCCGATCGCGTAACACAACAACACGTGGCGGAAACATCGAGGAGTCACGTTACAAACTGCTCAGCCACAACTGATACTAAATTTGTTTCACTAATATTAACATTGTTTTACAATTCAAAAAATACCTGAAGTTGTGTTTTGATTAAAGAAGTCTAAAGCCCGGATGCATTCCTAAGTGCAGCAAGCTTGAATAATCAAAACCTGAAACATATGTGAAAACGAGACATCAACAAACTATGTTGGCGAGTACATAGTTTTGTTGGCCAAGTTAATGGCAAAAAGTTTGGTGTTGCAATACTTAGACAACTACGTGAGTTGTCTATAAAAAAATTGACTCTTATAAAGCCAAGGAATGGCAAAAAGATTTAGTATTGCAATACATTAACTTGATTATGTAAAATTGTGACAAAATAGTTTTGTATATAGCAACATGGTTAAAACTAAGTAATTCTTATGCCATTGAAAATTGTACCTTGTTCATTGTAATCGCCTTGAATTTAGTCATAAAACTTGTGAGTATGTTATTAGAAATCTAATCAAGGATTAACAATAACAAATATTGAAAACTTGTCATAACTTGCGTGAGTATTATTAGAAATCAAATCAATGATTTAAAATAATACTTTGGTTATCCTTCTAAGAATCTAACATATAAAAATATGTAAGAGTTCTACAAGGATTTGAATATTCTAATTTGAATTAATCGAACACAAAATCCTAATGTGATTCGGATAACACTACAAGAGTAATACAATAAGAACACTTATATATAGGAAGTACCAGCGGCGTATCCACCATGTTCTTATGGTGTTACACTCATTTTGTTATCTAAATCACAACTAATCACAATAACCACATAATCATCGTCAACTTGTCACATTGTCTTGTCACATACACATTAATGTACACAGAATCCAATAAAGGACTACAAATTAGTACATTAAACATCCCACGAGTATCTAACTATAAAGATAGATAGATGCATAAGGAATTTTGTTTAGTCACTTGTCTTGTCACGTTGTCTTGTCAAGTACGCATTAAAGTACAGAGAATCCAATAAAGGACTACCAATTAGTACTTTAAACATCCCACAAGTATCTAACTATAAAAATAGATAAATGCATAAGGCATTTTGTTTAGTACTTGTCTTGTCACATTGTTTTCACAAAATCATAATCCTAATGGTGATTCGGATAAGGCTACGAAGGGTAATACAATAAGCACACTTATATATAGGAAGTACCAGCGGCGTATCCACCATGTTCTTATTGTAGTACTCTAGTTTCGTTATCTAATCACCAACAATTCTATAGATAAACTATAACCATTGTCTTGTAAACCACTTCTTAGAAATCTTACTGTGAAGATAGAAAGATTTAAGACTGTACTTCAAACATCCTTTGATAATCTAACTATGAAGATAGAAAGATCCTACAAGGATATAGGCCCTGAAAGACCTCTTTAACTAGGCCCGAGAAGTCTCTTTAACTAGGCCCTGAAAGACCTCTTTAATTGTTGTGTCATCAATTTTCGTGTTGCTTAATCAGAATTAATACACAAAAAGCACTTAGTAAACACATACATGTCCTACATTTGAGAAAAATTGGTTACACATATGAATCACCCCAAAAACATTTGAAAAACATTAAAGAGGGGAGCAATGTACTCGCCTGGGATTGCGTATGGATGTTGTTCAAATGATATAACAAAGCTCAAAGGATTGAGAGTTTAAGTGTTGAATTTGGTTCTTAGCGTATCGGATAATTATATGTTACTGTCAAAACTTGAAAACGAGAAATCGGATAGAATGAGGTATATAAACCAAACAAGAGTTGGATCTTGTATAATATGGTTCATATTACCTAACATTCTGAATTGGAAGCATTTCAAAAAGTTTTGACTTGATATGGCTCGCTAAAGTGGTTTACGCCACTTTAACGGGTCATAATCGTAACTATGGGTTCGGATGGTTATATATGTCCTATGACAAGTCTAATATGCCAAAATTAGTTTATATAAGTTGTATAATCAGTTTAGATGTCAAAACAATGCTCTTATATGTTCAAAACTAATTTAACTGCAAAAGGGTATTTTCGGCATTATAAGGAATACATATTCGACTTGTCATTTGACTAACCAAACGGTATGACCTTAAGGTATAACCTCAGAGGGTTATTCTGTATAATACTATGGTCATATTAATGGGCTTGGTCGGATCCTAAAGGTGACCAAACGGGTCGGATTCGAAAGACAAAGCGGTAGTCAAGACGTCTTGACTTACGACTTTAAACAAGCACCATACTAAAAGTGACTAGTTAGACATGTTTTGATATGTCTAACTAAGTTGTAAAGAGTTTTGGTACCAAAACAAACTACTTTGACACCCGAAATTAGTTCCGTCATGAAATGCACATTTATCGCATCATTGACGAAAACTTTGACTTGTCAAAATGAATAGTAAATGTGGAAATCATAGGCATGATCACTTAGGACCATAACGATCATGATTATGACCACATTAACAAGTTCAATTGGATTTTGGTTTTGACAAATTTATGATCAAAAGTGAAAGTCAAACAGAAGTCAAACTATTTGATTTTTAGCTCGATTATGCTACAAGAATTGAACAAGACTTGATTGAAACACTTACAACTACTTAGAGCAGCCAAGGAATCTCAGAGGAAAGCTCCAAAGTGGTTGCAAACTTCAGATTATGGCAGATTGAAGCAAGGATGAAGGTTGCAAAAGTTTAAATGGCTAAAACCCATTGCTATTTATGGTTGAATTGGATTAATATGAGCATTACATGTGTCCATGAGTCATCCCCTGAAGTGGATTAGTGTCAATACACATGTTAGATGCAGAGAAGAGGGTGGCAAGTTCGTTTGCTTAGTCAATAAGGGAATTAACAAGAAGCTGCCACCTTGATTTAACAGTAGGCATGATCACTTAGGACCATAACGATCATGATTATGACCACATTAACAAGTTCAATTGGATTTTGGTTTTGACAAATTTATGATCAAAAGTGAAAGTCAAACAGAAGTCAAACTATTGATTTTTAGCTCATTATGCTACAAGAATTGAACAAGACTTGATTGAAACAACTACAACTACTTAAAGCAGCCAAGGAATCTCAGAGGAAAGCTTCAAAGTGGTTGCAAACTTTAGATTACGGCAGATTGAAGCAAGGATGAAGGTTGCAAAAGTTCAAATGGCTAAAACCCATTGCTATTTATGGTTGAATTGGATTAATATGAGCATTACATGTGTCCATGAGTCATCCCTGAAGTGGATTAGTATCAATACACATGTTAGATGCAGAGAAGAGGGTGGCAAGTTCGTTTGCTTAGTCAATAAGGGAATTAACAAGAAGCTGCCACCTTGATTTAACAATTCTGATGATCTAGGGACCCCTTACGGACTGTATGGGGTTTTTCCTTACGGTCCGTAAGGCCCTTGCAGGGGCTGAAGTTTCAAAAGTTGGCAGAAATGGCCCCTGAGCTTGTTTTTTGATGCATTTTGGCACTTTTAACACCCGTTAACCCCATTTTAAAGCTCTATAAAGACGTTAAAGCATAGGGAAATTTAAATGTGTCCAAAAATATTCCAGAGGTCGGTTCGTATGGTCGTACGGTTGCGGTTTTCGGTTAATTATGACGAAAATCGTAACGAACGTGCAAATGATTGTAAATGTGTAACGAATGGCATTTTTGCATCACAATCATTAAAATACAATACTTTAATGATCACAAAAAATTTTGGATGTCCGTACATGTTCCGGATAGCGAAATACGCGAAAAGGTAGAGTTTCACAAAATTTACAAAATAGCCCCTAAAGTTACAAAAGCATGTTTTTGCCATACCGAACCCTTCAAAACTTATTTCTAAGTCATGTAAAGGTTATTTAGGGTATGTTAGGCTTGTGTCATTATACCGGAGTCGTGTTAAACTGGTTACGTTTACGTAATAGTTTGCGATTTCACTTCTAGAAGAGGCTTAAAGGTTTGAAATCGAACAAGGATTGAATATGTGAAATTGTTTTTGAATATAAACTCGTTTTGAATTTGTAAAATGATAAAAAATGTCTCAGGTGTTACATACCGCTTCTTGCAACCATACTCAAATCATACGAATGTTTAGTTGTAGGAAAGATCGAAAATCCAGAAATGACTGCTGAGGATTACGATCAAGTTGATGAAGAAGAGTTAGAACTGATGGATATCAAGTGGAGTTTAGCATTGATCATTAGAAGACTCACGAAGTTTTTAGCGCTCACTGGAATCAACATTGGTAATTCGAGCAACAAGCTTGGATTTGACAAGTCGAAACTAACATGCTTCAAATGCCGATAAAAGGGGCATTTCAAACGCGAATGAACCAATCAAGAAGCAAGCGGCAACCAAAGTCCTTTCGGCAACAACAATGATATTACTAGAAAGCGCTGCAGTACAAGCCATATCCAAAGAGAACTCAAGTTGAAGTTCAAGATAATTCCACAAAGCCAACTGAACAAGCTTTAGTAGTGTCTAATGAAGAAGAAGGTTTTGATTGGAATAAGTATATTGGCAAGAAGACTGGAGTCGCGCTGATGGTAGAAATTGTGGATGATTCAGAACCAATGGTTGATGATGCAGCTCTGGATAACGCGATTCTGGAAGAATATTTGCAAAGAACAGAGGAAGAGGAAATGATCTATCATCAGACACAAATGACGAATATTATGTCTCCTAACTTTAATGCTAGTTTTGCATGTTGCTTCGGAAATACATCGCAAGAGCAAGTGGTGGAAGAAAAGAAACCAGAGGTTGAGGAGGTTATCGACGTGATGAAGGAAATGAATGCAGAAAACCTCACAGAGATTGCTAATAAAGCAATGATGGAAAATCTGAAACAGGTGGGTTCAGAGGTAAAGGTGATTGAAAAGGAAGTTGTGAAAGTTGTGGAGGTTGAAAAACCTTGCACAAAGTGCACAAATCCTTGTGAGCAATCTGTTGAGAAATCTAAAATCATAAGTGAATTAAACGTGCATAACAAAAATTTTAGATATGATTATCGCACAATGAAAGAAGCTTATGATAAGATGAAAGGCACTTATTGCAATGTTGAAAAAGCTAATTTGGAACAAGGTACCAATATAAGGATGTTAAATTCAACAGTAATTGAAAAACAAAAAGCAATTAACATGTACATAAACACCATTGCTGAAACAAAACAAGAGTTTCAAGATGTGAAAATTTAAACTGAACGGGTTAGGCAACTCTTACTTATCTACACTACGAATGCTTATGTCATCTATCACATTCTTCCTATGATTAAGTCGGAGGAAATTGTTGAAAACCTAAAAGGTATGAAGCGTAAAGAGTACGGCAATGTTCCACCTCCACTACTTGCAAGCTATTGTCACAAGAAAGTGGATGGTATTGAAAAGGCAACTAACATAACATTTTTATCAGAATCAAATGATAAGTTGTCTGAGAACATTGATGTAGTCTATACAACATCAAACGATGACATGTGGTAGAAAATGTTTTGGCAAATGATTCTGATGACGGCAGCTTTGAGAGCGCCAACTCAAGTTTGAACAATTCTGAATCACAATCCGAAAATGACGATACATCATCGGAAAATAACCTAAGTGATGATCCTAACGTTGTGATGTACAAAGTTAAGGACTCAGATAGACTATATTTTGATGATAGTTTTCCGATTCGAAACGTGAAAGAAGATCAAATCAATAAATTGTTCAAACTTGTGGAAGTATCATCAGATGATCTTGAGAGAAATGAGAAAAATTTTTATTCAAAACCTAAGAAAGTTTATAACAACTACTGAAGGAATGGTGGTGACTTTCCTGAAAACAGGAGAGCGGGTTTGGGTTTGGAGGTAGAAGATGAACCGAAAAAGAAACAAAAGTCACATTTCACGAATATAAGAATAAAAACTTACAATTTTTGTTTGGGACTAACACGGCTCAGGAAGAGAATTTGATTGGAAAGCAATCAAATGATGAGTTTAAGAAACAAAAAGAACTTCATGATAAGGCTAAATCCACAAGTGGAGTAAAACCCATGAATGGACATTCTAACGATACTCGGACTTGCTTCAACTGCAATGAAGTTGGTCACATTGCTCGCAAGTGTCCGAAATCAAAGCGTGTGTATCACCGAAGAAAGACATCTTCAGATGATGAGAATCTTAAGAAACCAGAGATTGTAAAACCAATCACGATCTAAAAACGAAACAACGAATCTAACATTGAAGTGAAACCTAAAAGTAAATCTAAAATTGAAAATCAACTTTTGAAAAAGGTGAAACTTCTAAATCAAATGAAAACAAAGATTCAAAGTTTTACATTAAGAAAGCTCGAATGAAATCTCAAGCCTAGGTTGCTGAGAAAACTTCATCATCATCTAAATGTACAAAGTATGGAACAGTTCAAAATTGAAAACGTCAAACCAACCGATTCATTCAATAAATCCAAAGAAACAAAGACTGATAAGGAAGTTCTTAAAAAGGATTTTTCAAAACGTAAAAAGATAGATAAAATTGGAAAGTTTTCAACGTAAAAAAATGGACGAAATGTTTGATGACAATTTTGATTATGCAGATGAATGTGAATTTGATTACGACGATGTTTATCCATTTCAACCCAAGACCGGTAAGGCTTGGGTTTCCCTCGTTAAATAGTTTCTTAACATGTACAGGGGCTCTAAAGATCCATCTTGTTGAAGTGGATTATGGATAGCGGAGCTTCACGTCACATGACCAGGATGCGTGCCTTACTCTTCGATATCAAAGCAATAAATGGAGAGTACGTAAGATTCGCGGGTAACCAAGGAGGTAGAATAGTTGCAGAAGGAAAGTTATCAAATGGTGTGGTTTCATTTGATAAGGTCAACTATATCGTCGAGCTGGAGAACAATCTTCTCAGTATTTCCCAAATCTGTTATAAGTAGTTTACCACCCATTTCAACGACAAGGAGTGCATGATCATTAAACCGGGTTTTAAAATTCCAGAAGAATGGATTCTCATGCGCGTTCCTCACGAGAATGATCTTTATGTGCTGGATATGAGTGTTGCTACAACTACTTCAAAGTCGGATCAATGTTTCGTAACGAAGGCCATAGAGAAGGAGTGAATCTTAGAACCTTTCAAATGACTGATAGTTGTCTAGAATGCAAGAAATGAAAGCCGACTAAAAATTCACATCCAAGAAAGATTTTTAACTCCATCAAGCTGCCGCTCGAAAGATTGCAAATAGATCTCTTCGGTCCAGTGAATGTTCGTAGTATATTTGGAGATCTTTATTGTCTTGTCGTCACAGATGATTACTCAAGGTTTTCATGGGTCTTCTTCCAAGAGAGCAAAGACGAAACGTTTGATAATCTGATGATTCTCTTCAGTAAGATTGAAACTCTGTACCATCTTCCTATTAGAAGAATCCAAAGTGATAACGGTACAGAATTCAAGAACGCCCGAATGAAAGAGTTTTGCAATGACAAAAGCATCTTACACGAATTCAGTGCTCCATACACTCCACAACAAAATGGAGTGGCTGAGAGGAAGAACAGAACGTTGATAGAAACAACAAGAACTATGCTTGCTGATTCAAAACTTCCTGTCAGTTTCTAGAGTGAAGCAGTCGCAGCAGCATGCTATACATTGAACAGAGTCTTGACGGTCAAACCTCCCAAGAAGACTTTCTTTGAAATGCTAAATCGAAGGAAACCCAATCTGAAGTACTTAGAACTGTTTGGCACCTTGTACAGTCATTGATTCAGACGGAAAGTTTGGTGCCAAAACGATAGATAGTTTCTTTGTCGCTACGCAAGTCCACTCAAGAGAGTATATCTTCCAAGTTTGAGAAGAGTGGTAGAAGCACAACACGTCGATTTTTCGATATACAACTCCTATTCAAAGAGCTGGCGATGCTTGGCTGTTCAATTATAGTGAATTGTGGAAATCATTTGACTTGCCAGAAGAGCCTTCTGAAGAAGATCTTGCAGTGTTATATTATCTACATCAGTCGGCTAATCAGGAGCAGATTATTAGACCAATAGTGGTTAATCAACCAACTGTTGGATCTTCATCTTCTTCTGGTGCAGGTCCAAGTTCTAGCGGTGTTCAAGAAACAAATGTTGAACAAGAGATACCGGCTACAGAACTAGTGAACACAACAGTGGAACCCAATCTTTCTCAAGCACATAGTTCCGACTCTGAAGAGGCTCCGACGTTTGATGATGATGGAGAATCTTCTTCTGATGAAGAATCTGAGAAGATCACAAGTATGTCGAATCAATCTGCTGGGCCAAGTACTCAAAATGAAACATCTTCTAGTGTTCCTACAGTTGAAGTGGTGGTAGATAAAAATATTACTAATCAAGAAAGTACTGTTGATGTTCCAACCGAGGTGATGCCAAGATCTTATTCATACCACCCATCGAATTCTATAATTGGTGAATTGCAAGTTGGTGTACGAACAAGGAGTCAAATCAACAAAGCTTTGAGTTGTTTCTATACCCGAGTAGCTCCGCTTCAAGAGTATTGCTATTATTCATGCTTCATATCCCAAATCGAGCGGAAGAATGTTACAAAAGCTTTGGGGGACGAAAATTGGGGCAAGCGATGCAAGAAGAACTACTACAGTTCGAAAAGCTAGGGGTATGGAAGCTTGTTGACCTACCAGAGAATCAAAAGGCGATAGATACCAAATGGGTCTTCAAGTGCAAGTGCGATGATTGTGGAGTGATAGTGCGCAACAAAGCTCGACTCATTGTCAAAGGATTCCATCAACAGGAAGGAATGGATTATACAGAAGTCTATGTACCAGTTGCTAGATTGGAGTCCATTAGTATTTTCCTTGCATTTGCTGCTTGGAAAGGATTTAAAGTGTACCAGTTAGATGTGAAATCCGCTTTTCTATATGGTAAGCTACATGAGCAAGTGTACGTCGGCCAACCACCGGGTTTTGTCGATCCGCTGAACAAGAAGAAAGCTTATCTCCTGGATAAAGCACTATATGGTTTGCATCAGGCCCCGAGAGCCTGGTGCGAGACGTTATCTCAACATCTCGTTGGCAACGGCTTTATTAGAGGAACAGTGGATAGTACGCTCGTTACCAGAGAAGTTGGAAATCATCTGGTTATCGTACAGATTTATATGGACGACATCATATTTGGTTTGACAAATGATGATCTTTGCAAAGAGTTTGAGAAAATCATGAAGAAGAAATTCGAGATGTCTTCGATGGGCGAATTTTTTCCTCGGATTTCAAGTTGATCAATTTCTAGACGGTATTTTCATTCATCAAACCAAGTTTGTTCATGACATCTTGAAGAAGTTTGAAATGGAAGCACGGAGCTGTTATCTACTCCTCTAGCACTCAATCAAGGAATTTGCATCAATGAAACAGGAACCAAAGTTGATGATACTCTTTACAGGTTGATGATAGGATCACTTATGTATCTGACGGCATCTCGCCAGGATATCATGTATCCTACCTGCCTCTGCGCCAGATATGAGTCAAGTCCCAGAATTTCTCACATGCAGATAGTGAGGCGAATTTTCAGATACTTGAAGGGATGTCCAAGCAAAACATTAATCTGACGAGATACGCTAATTCTGATTTTGGTGTAGATAAACTAAATTCAAAATCGACTACAGCGGGCTGCCAGTTCTTTGGAACACGCTTGGTAACCTGGCAGTGTAAGAAACAGACTACAGTCGCTCTCTCTACTTGTGAAGCTGAGTATATCTCGTCCTCTAGGTGTTGTTCACAAATTCTATGGATTGAACAGCAGATGAGAGACTATGGTCTGCAATTTCTTGACACTCTGTTGTATGTTGATAATAAGGCAGCTATCGACATTACGAAAAAACCCGTTCATCTCTCTAGAACAAAACATATCGAGATTCGATACCACTTTATTCGTGATTGCTACGAAAAAAAGATTGGTACGAATTGAGAAAATCCACACCGATGAACAAAAAGCTGATTTTTATACCAAACCTTTTACTCTTTCACGGTTTAATTACTTAATGAGACTAAATGGTATGAAAAATCTGTTGACAGGTGCGGATGCAGAGGTTGAATATGCATCAGACAACGAGTTCTCGTGATCCTCATTGGTTTATTACCTTTTTAGGATTAGTATTTCTTAAAAACTAAAATACAAAAATATGTTTTTGATTTTAGGGGGAGAAATGATCGAGAAAATATAAAAACATATGAAAAACCAAAAGTACAAAAACATGAAAAAGACAAAAAGAATTTTGTGTCAAAAAGGAAATGATAGTACATCAGTGGACTATCACAGTATGCTAAGGATTTGTAAAGTTTAAAAAGTTTAAAGAAGTCTTACTGTAGATGTATCGATAGGCTTTACACGTTCAGTAGATTGTTTCCGCGATATAAACTAAATTTTACAACTGCTTAAACTTGTGGATTAATATCTCTCGAATATATGGACTTAGTACTCTGAAATTTCGTTTGAGAGATTGCCTGATTCTGAGATACGAGCTCTTTATAGATGATTGATATATGGGGTATTATACAAGTTCTTCTGATTTTTCCGAAGCAATAGCCTAGAACTTCTATAATACTTTTGCTAAAAAAACCCCAAGTCTGCAACAAAATTGAAAGAATCGAAAGATGTAATCAATTGCAGTGCTTAAAAGATTCCTTAATTGGAACACACCTTAAGTCGAGCCTTCATCTCTTTGTCGATACGGTGGTATTAACCTGAACTCTCAAGGCCTGGCATAACCCAGATACAGATATCAATTACGCTATACTCACCTGTAAGATGAAATCTAGGGAATCTTGATACATGAGTATATTCTGAGATGGGAACCATAGTTAAGTCAAGTTTGATAATTATAACTAAGATATCTTGGAACAATTTAGAAATGTGTCGAAGTTTAAATGGACAAACGTATCAACAATCGAGATAAACGAGTTTAGAACCTAAAGTCATCATAAGGACAACGGTACTGGTGATACGTCTCAATCAACTAATATGATCCTTAGACACGAATTCACAAAAATATGTCTGTAAATATGTTTGTACATAGCTTATTTGATTAAAGATTTAAAACTAAAAAGATTTTCAGTGTGTTTTAGCATAAACTTTACGAAAATTAAAAAAGATTTTGTTTCTACATTGTTTTCATCAGCCAATGATGGAAAGCGGATCTTGGAGTTCGGAATGGTGCTAAGTTGTTGGAATCTTGACGACAACGGGTTGAGAGCTAATCTGTAAAATCAAAATGCACGAAAAAAGTTGAAAAGTTCATTAATTTGAAACTTTAAATTTGAAGAAAAAATCAGTTTGTTCATAACGGGTCAAACCGAGGTCATTAACTTGGACTCGGCAGACAAATCGGTTAACCGAGGTCATTAACTTGGACTTGGTCAACTGAGTGGATTTTTTATAACTGATAACATGTGAAAGTTCAGGGTTAAAATTGAAAAATGTTTAAAATATGGTTTGAACTAAGTTCGACCGAAGTTGCTGAAATTATAATGTTTCATTGTTTTATTATTTCAGGCGAAGTTAGCTTATAAAATCCGATATTTGTGAGTCAAGTTCGCCCGAACTTGACTTGGTATATAACATCAAGTTCGCTCATTTTCACAATCTATCTATTTTATTAAACTTCGAGCGAAGATAGGCGATTGAGAGAAAACTTGTGTACTTGCTGAAAATAAGTCGTTACTCTGCCCGATTTGAACGTGATCATAAGTGATCGGCGCACTTATCATCATGGTCGAGGTACTAATTGCTTGAAACACCCATCAATTATACCAAATTGAAAGATTTCGGACGAAGTGTTAAAATCAGTTAGATCTAGAATGTTAATGAATAAATTGATTGGTGAAATTGTTAATAATCATGTAAACATGCTTAACAAATCATAAAATCAACCATTTGAACATGATTGAATTTTGCAGGTTGATTGGAGATGAGGATAAGTTTCCCGAACTTGTCTAGTTGATTTGTGATCAACTTCGGGCGAAGTTGTCATGATCTCTGATAAAAATGACTTTGCAACAAGTTCGCCCGAACTTGTTGTGAATATGTCAAGAACCTGTTAATAACACAAGTTCGCCGGAACTTGTTTGAAAGATGCCAACAATATGTTTTATCTTGCATGTTCGGCCGAAGTTGTTGATTTCTGTCTGATTTTGTAATGTTTGATTCAAGTTTTCCCGAACTTGAGTTTATATGTTGAAAATTGTCATTTTTGCTAAGTGTTTGTTTTCTCTGTCCGCGGAATATCAAGCTATCGTTTAACAACTTCCATAATACTTGTATTTCATTGGACAAGAAGATCTATCCTACGCTAACGGCATTCGCAGAGATGTTAGAATTTTTAGGGCGTATTCCGATTACGAAGGCGATCACGGGTAAGCATGTTGTGTACAGATCGCATGTCTATTTCTTCTCGAACTCAGCATCATACGACAAAGGAACAAAGTGATAAAGTCTGCAGTTCTAGTCGATAATGAAGATAAGGAATTTTTGATCACCGAAGCTGATATCCAAAGGGTCTTAGAGTTTAACGATGACGTAAATGATCCAATAAGCTTCGAGGAAAGAATGGTTAAGGGATGTTTCTTTCATATGGGCTATAAAGGTCACGCAAACGAGCCAACAATGAAGAAAGGCAGTGTTCCTCTACCTTACAAGCTTCTAATTCATGCCATCATTCACGCTTTCAGTCATAGGAAAGCAGGGCTTGACGACATACAAGATTACATGGCATGTATGGTTACTGCATTGGTACTGAACAAGAAATTCAACTTCTCAAGAGTTATATTCAATTTCATGTCGAAGAATATGGGAAAGGAAAGATTGGTGATGTATCCAAGGTTTGTGCAAATGCTGATTGATGAAAAGTTTCAGAATATGGTGAGGGATCCGAATGATATTCTATATTTGAGTCACATGGATGAAACGACAATGAAGAAGTTAAAGACATATCAGAAGCAAGACTCTGCTCCTATTGCAAAACCAGTTTTTGGAGCTATATCTGATGAACACTATGTTGCGCCACCAGAAAACAAATGGAGGAAAGAGGGCAATGGTAATGAAAATGAAGAAGTTGTATTGTTAACAAACTTCAAAGAAAAGAGAGGAGACTGGTACATCAAGCGCGTTGTTGTAGTTGAGAAACAAAAGAGAAAAAGGGTGTCAAAGAAAGTAGATACTATGCTGATAGATGAACCTGCCGAAAATGTTCAGAATGTGATTCTAGCGCTGTGGCTAATGTTGAAAGTCAAGATAAAGACGATGATGTTATTTCTGCGACTTCAGATAAAGATGAAGAATCCTTTAAAGATTCGCTGATGTTAGATTGAAAGCAGCAGAAAAGGAGAAAGAAGAGGAATGATTGAAAAAGCTTGGCGAGGATCTTTATGAACCATCTGCTGAAGAAGTTTCTAATACAGAACATCCGAAAAAGAAGACAAAGCGTTCAAAATCTAAAGCGGGTGATTCTAAGAAAGCTACAGGTTCTCAAGTACTCGTGGAAGGAAGAAAACACAAATCCATAGATATTGAAGTCAGAAACCAAAGAAAGGAGTTACACAAGAACCTCCTGTTTCTAGTTCAGCAAGATATTCCTATCATAGAATCTGTTAATCCTCCAACTACTATTACACAAGTTCCATCAAAACTGTCACACAAGAAACACCATCTGTTACTGTCGAAGTACCTGTTCAGAGTACGCCTAGTTCAAGTCTAAAGGTTGCAGCTAAGGGTACTCCAAAAGCTACTCCTCCAAGGTCAAAGCAATCTACTCCTCAAAGTGCCAGAGCTAGAGAATTCAAAATGCTTTCGGTGATATTCCAGAAAATATTACACATCCTGTCACTACCGATGATCTTTCAGGCTGGTTTGAAGATATTCCAATTGATAAGCAGAGAAAAGACTCAAAGATTTAGAAGATAAAGTCAAACAGAACGAAGTTGATAAAGCAGCTTTTGAAAAGAAACTAAAGTAGAGTGATGTTGAAAAGGAGATTCTGTAAGACAAAGTGAAATTTCTTTAAGACGATAGAGGCTACATGAAAGTTATGTTTGAAAGCTTGAGTTCTGCTAATGCAAAGCTAGAGAAAGAGATAGCAGAATTGAGATCTGAACATGATATGAATGACAGAAGGTTTGCAAGGCTGCAGAAAGTACTAACTAACAGTTTGGGCATCGACTTCAAGCTGAATATGATCGCCTTGATGTTCCAGAAGCAAAAGAAAAGGCTGAGAAAGAGTTAGTGGAACAGGGCAAAGGTAAAGGGGTGATTGATGGTGTCCCTAAAATAGCAGAGGAGCTAGTACTAGAAAAAGTTGTTGAATCAGAGAAAGCTCCTGAAACAGAGGTTGTTATTGAAGATGTTCTTGAACAGAATGTTGAATCAGTAAAAGTGTCTGAGTTAGAAAAAGTTGACGACGAGGAAGATAAAGATAAAAATGACGACGACCATGCTGGTGATGATACTAAAGATGATTCAGATCATGATGGTGATGATAATGATGATCAGGGGGCGTTGGTTTAAAAGTTGATTCCGCAAAAGTTCATTTAGAGTTTAATTTTGAATCCCTAATCAACGATGATGCTAACATGGAGGATGATCAAAGTAAGGGGGAGTCTACAAATAGACAGGACCTAAAGATGATGATGTTTCTGAACCTATTATTGCTATGCCTGTTGCTGCTGTACACGAAAAGCCTTTGATGATTATGTTGGAACCAAGTATAGAGGAAGGGGAGTTTGTTCATAATTATACTAAAGAAGAATTGGCCAGAATGTTCGAGGTTGATGTTGATTCGTTTGAATTCGATTTTGAAGAAGAGTTGGTGAACATCAAAACGTTTGAACCAAAACAATATGTCTACAAGCGTGTGGCTGAGGCATATGATTATGATCGAGTGATATTCGAAGATTCTGATGATGACGAAGCTGAAAAGTATTCTAATCTCAACACTGACAAGTTTCCTACGATTGATGAGTTGATGAGTCAGATAGATGTTGATTTGTTGAAACAGAAGATAGATGAAGTTGTGAAGGCATGCAACATTCTGAAACGTTATAGAAAAAAGCAGATAGCCGAGGCAAAGAGGTCGTGGTTTTATAGAAATGCCAAAGGAAAGAAAGTTAAAATGACCACCAGCATTCTTCACACGGGATAAAGATGTATCATTGGGTGACATTCTAAGTTGGGGGTGGATTCGAGAACTTGATGTGCATGCTATTAAAAGAGAGTTTGGGGTTCAGTATTTCAGACATCTGACAGACATAAAGACATTGCCGTTCTCGGATGTTGAAGAGTTGGTGCAAACTAGAGTCTGCAGATGAAATTCAATGAACAAAGGCTCTGGAGGGTGATAAAGTTTGAAGCATCAAGAGATTAATAAGAAAACGGGGGAAAAGGATATTAAACTTGTGATGAAACGTCCGCGAGCTATGAAGAATATGCCACTAAAGCCCATCGAACAGGATTTTCATTGTTACTTCTTGTGGTGGCAAACGCATCCAGAAACATGTGAAGCTGTGATTGTATTGCGTGCTGATGTGTGATACCCATGACGAAACCAGGTACACCTTAGTTGGTCCTAAACTTAAAGCATGATTAAAACATTAATTGCGCGTAAACCATGTAAACTTGTATCCCTTGTGTGCTATACTGAGCAATCGTTATTACGTCTCGGAAGAATACGAGAGTACGTCATGGTTAACATGACACTACTAAGGACCAACGATGCGAGGTTGGTGTCCTTAGCCTTGAACAACGTGTTAAACGGGGACTTGACGTTTAACATCAAATTAAACCTTTGACGTTGATTATTAGGTTATCGGCACTATCATTTAAGATTCGGAGTTCCAGAAACAACTTAGTTTTGTGCCATAGACTATGACATAAGGTTTGAAAATAATCAAAGCCCGGGCACGCAAAACGACGCAGCTCCCGGTTGGGGAAATGCCTTCGTTCCGGGCATAACAAAAGGCAACCAAATGTGCAAGGAACGATCGATCAAGCTTAAAAACACTTAAACGAACGTCATACGAGACTTTTATGATTAAAACGTAACCATGCTCAGGTTTCGAGATGGTTATGCCCAAGTTTTAAAACCGAGTCTTTTGACAGTAAGAACGCGAAGAACGGAGCCCGTTGCGCCTAAATCGAGAACGTGTCCGGGACCCAAAAATGAACCTAAACGCAAACGGAAGATAAACATCATCTTTTAACACGTGTATCGAAGCATGAGGTCTCCCCTTGGGACACACATCCAAACCCCCCCCCCCCCCATATATATATATATTAAATTTCATTTGGCATTTTCTTTTCATTTAAATTCAAGAAAAACCAACTTCTCTTTCAAAAATATGCCAAAACCCAAGAAGATTCAGCTGATTTTTCTCATAAACAACTTCAAATTAAAGGTATAAACCTTGGGTCTTATGATTTTAATCATGTTTTCTTGATTAAACGCGATTTCTAGCCGAAAAACTCAATTTAATCCAAGATTTTTGAAGGTTTAAACATTTTAGGGGCTGAATAAGAACACCTTGGTATTCCCTGGTGTTATATGGCAGCCATGGTCACAAATCTTTGGGGTTTGATACCCTAATCAACACCTATTCGACAAAAATCGCTTAACTATTCGATTAACCGAAAAACAATGAAATAACGCTTTATTGATCTAAGTTCTAGCATATTTGGGTTGTACATGATGTGTAGTTACTGAATATAGCTCCTACACCCTTCTGGACTCTCAAGAAGTGCTTGGAAACGAAGCTTCCGCTAGGTATACCATCCGAAAACCGAAACTAGCATAGGCAGAATCTTGTTTTAGCTATAACTTGGTCCATGATGCTTTGATTGAGCTGAAATTTTGTGTGGTGATGTAGTGTATTGTCAGTAAGGTCCACGTAAAAGTATAGAGATTTTGGAATTTTCTATGATTTTTGGTGAACTTTTAACTGTTTTTCCGAAAGAATTTTGGAACAATTATCAAACAAATTCAATAAACCACCAAATTTTACAGATACACTAAGGAACATATAGGAAATGTCATAGGGAAATTCGGAGTCCATTGGTTGAGTTTTGATTTGGCTTAAAAATCCGCGTTTTTGAGAGTTTTCGGTAGCCAGGAATGCACCGAAATGAAATCGGAAAAATCTCAAAATTTTGTGAGAAGTTCCTGCACATGTAAAAGGTGTTCTAGAAGTTTTATGGAATTTTTTAACCATGGTTGCTAATTAATGTTATTTATTTGATTAAATATTGTTTTATAAATAATTTATTTAAATAGCTAAAATGCCAAAATAAATTCCCAAAATTTTTTTCCAGAATCTACAGAATTTTACTAAGTTATATAAAAATTTAAAGATTTTTATTCAAATAAATAAATAGGAATTTATGGAATTGAAAATAGATTATATTAAATCAATTTCGGCAGATTAGCGTATAACGAACTTGCCAGAACCGGGAACTGACCCAACCCGACAAATACTATAATTCGAACACCGGGAGTACTCTGGAAGATTCCCGAGCAAATTGGGCACTATGGGTGTGTCCTAAGACAGTTCGGGAGAATTCCCGGCGGTGAACGGAAACTAAATTGGAACCTAGACTCCCCAAGAACTCAAACTCCTTGAGAAGTTAATCATTCTTAAATAACCACGATTGGCACTATTTGGTATTCCCGTACCATTATCCGAACACGTTAAACTACTGACTTTGGCTGGCATGCGAAACGATGCCCGGAAGCCAAACTGAAAACTAATACTACCCTGACGTCCATCACCATACCAGTGTCCGCTAGACTCAATCTGGAGTAAAAAATCCTGACCAGATCCAAGTTATAACATTACCAACTTAGATACTGATTTGAGTCCATACTTGCATGTGTGTTATTAAAGTTGATCCAGTTGCTTGATCACTCTTGTGTTGAGATCGCTACTCACATTGTGAGTTTCACTTCCCCGCTTTTAATTTGTTTTCCTGTTTTCTGGGGACTTGCATGTTAAAAACTATGTTGATTACACCAATATGGGAGAGAGTTTCACTCCACCACTTTTAAACTGTGTTACTGTTTTCTGAGATGGTTTGCATGTTACAAAAATGTGTTAATTGCACCAATTTGTGATGATGTAAATTTTATAACACACGGTCTGGCAAGTTGCAGGTGTCTGTTATGACACGGTTTGGCAAGCCGCAAGTGCTTGTTGTAACACGGTTCGGCAAGCTGCAGGTATCTGTTTTGACACGCTTCAGCGAGCCGCAGGTGCTTGTTGTAACACAGTCCTGCTCGCTGAAGGTGTTTGTGGTGATAAATCCGTGAACTGTGACTTGTGCAATTAAACTAGCTAACACATATTGTTACACAACAACTAAACCAGTGTAACTCATGCAGCGTTTAGCTGACCTTTTTAAAACTAACATGCATTTCAGGTAAAACTAAACAGGAGTAAGGAACGTGCGTGTGGATGGTTGCGGTAGTGAACTGTAGCAGAATAAGAGTTGTAATAGCTTGTAATACCGTATTTGAACTTATGGTGTGTAATATGATACTAATACTATGTTGTAACCGAGGTTCCCTTTTTATGTGATATCAAGTTTTTAAATTATTGGGAATTACCATGTGTCTTCTGCACCTTGCAATTGTCTTCCGTTGCGAGTCGGGGTGTGACAGAAGATGGTATCAGAGCCTTCGGTTATAGCGAACTAGGTATCTCTAAAGAACCTAGACTATAATCCTAAGTTAGTCTCCACACGCTGAGAACCTCTAGAAACTGAATAGTATGGCTATTACCAGGAAGCCCTGGTGGGGCAAATAAAATATTGTGGTCCGGAACACCATAATTTATCTGCTCATACTTGGGAGTTCTGGGAACGTCATTGAGACAGGACGAAAATCCGTCTATTAACGTCATCAACCACAAATAATTTTTTTATAAATCTTAAAAATCAAAACTACGTGCAATACATGCTTATGTGTATATTTGTGGAATGTTGAGTTAAGTACGGTCAGTCAAATCAGGGATGTGTGTGGTTTTCTTTTTTTACAGGTAGCATGTCACCAGACTACTTCGCATATAGAGACTGATCCTGAGGGGGATCCACTGACACCCCTTTTGACCTCGAGCAACGAGCCAGATCTCTCTGGTTATTGTTGCGACCCATACCCACCCAGACCTCGTACTAGGTGCGAGGGAGAGGCCTCGAGCGCCTACTGTTCCCCACCTCACCACCCGACTAGCTCCTCGGAGCATAGTCGTACCCCGGATGTTGTTATACCAGTAGGACCTATTCCTCGGAGCCCTACTCCCGCCACGGGGCATTGGGAGTGGGAGCCGGTAGCACCTAGGTTACCTACACCGGAGACTCCTCCTGAGCCTTATACTCCTTCTACCTGGAGTGCTTACTCACTCTCTTCACCTAGTTCCTACGATATACCCACCCATGGCCTCCGACAGACGGCTCGTCGGAGGGTGCCTGTGCCTGTGTTTACACCATCCGTTTCCCCTATTCGTCTGATACCCGTACCTATAGGGACCCAGCAACATTCTACCGCCCGTTTTTTGACACCACCTCGGGAGGACCCTTCCCCATTTCACACTTACGAGCGAGTGGCCCTTCCCAGCCATTTAGAGAGTCTACACCCCTAGTTTGGGGTATACCTATTCCTCCCCAGGAGGTGCCTGCTCCCATCACCGTGAGCAGCTTGATGTGGTTTCTATTTGAGCATATTACATTATTACGGATGGCGCGGGATGAGGATGAGCAGCAGAGGAGGGCGATGGGAGACTACCTGATCGTCTTACAGTAGGCGATCATCGCCTTACAGCAGTGTATGGGGTATGTCCATTATGAGCAGGATCATTTCCATGCATTGGTATACGGATGTATCGGTACCATTGTAGGTTTGGTAGCACGTTTTGGAGGGTTGGCATGGTGGATGTGGCATTCATAGTATGGTTTTTTTCTAGTGTGGATAGAGGTGATGTATCTTTTTTACATCCTACCAAGCACTGGTTTATACCCATGTCGAGGTGGTGATGCAGTCGTAGTGTTTTCACGTTTTTCTAGTTAGTACTCTCGTTACATCGAGTTTGTACGTCACTTTGGTGACATATTTTGACAACGCATTTAAGAACTGGCCCTTATGGGTTAAGTCTATGTGCAAATTTTGACACTTGTATGATGATGACATTACATATATATATGATGATGCTTTTGACTATATGTGCCGTGGATTCATGTGTGTGATGAAGTGTGCAATATGTTTAGCCGAACATGTAATATGTGTTAACTGGATACGTGAAATTGATACATAGACATCTATTGTTTATAATAGAATGGCCCCGAAACGCGCACCACAGATGACAGAGGCAGAAATTGCGCAAATGATAGCGCAATAGCTTCATGCTGTTATTCCCACAATTGTGGTGCAGGTTAGCGCAACCAAACCTGAAACAAGGACCCGTAGGTCAAAATGACAATCCAAAAATCGCGCAAAACAAGGTTTGACTAGTTTTCACGTACACGCACGTCATGGACTACAACCCAATGGAAGTTAGTGGAACTGTAGGACCGAATGGATTAGTGATAGGGAATAAGCGGAAGGCCCAGAAGGTAATCGAGACGGGGCAGCAACACCGAAGAAAGGGAAAGTAACTAGCCAGAGTTGCACCATGACTACCCCAACGGGTAACTCTGATAACTACAAAGGAAAAGCCCCAAAGTGTAACAAGTGTACTTACCACCACTATGGTGTATGTCAAGTAGTGAGATGCTCGAGGTGTCATAGAAATGGGCATTTTGCCCAAAACTGTAAGATGTCCATGAAACTAGACCCTTAACCAACTCGCTTCCAACCCCCTAAGTCTCAACCTATTCAGCTGCGACCTCAACAACTAGCACCACAGACTACCTACCCCCGTACGTGCTATATATGCTGCCGTACGGGGCATTTCCTACGAAATTGCCCGCAGTTAACTCAGCAAATAGCAGGAGGAATTACGCAAGGCAAAGCTTCTACCTTGAATGCAGCTCGAGGTCGTGCCTTTGTCATGGGAACTGGTGCACGCCAGGATCCCAACATGGTTTCAGGTACGTTCCTCATTTCCAATCAATTTGCTTTAGTGTTATTTCATTCGGAGCCGATAGAAGTTATGTGTCGATTGCATTTTGCCACTCTTGAATATGCCTGCTGTTACCTGAAACACCCCTATACCGTGGAACTTGCAAGTGGGAAACCAATTACCAGTCACCAACTTATGGTTAATTGCCCCATAACCCTTATCGGTTACCAGTTTACTATTGACCTTTTACCAGTAGAATTGGCTAGTTTTGATGTCGTTATTGGAATGGACTGGTTGTCCAACCATCGTGTGGAGGTGTTATATGAACAAAAGGTTGTGAAGATTCCTTTATCCCCCACGGATGCAATTATGGTACAAGGAGAGAAGTTAGGTGTCACGCTGAACTTTATATCTCACCTTAAGGCGTTGAAGTGTGTACGACAACGATGTGATGTGTTTTTGGCTAGCGTCACAACCAAGGAACCAGCCGAGAAGCATATTGAAGGCATCCTGGTGGTATGTGAATACCCTGATGTGTTCCCGGAGGAATTGCCAGGATTGCCGCCCAATCGGCAAGTCGAGTTTCGCATCGAATTAATACCGGAAACGACACCCGTTGCCAAAGCCCTATATCATCTTGCACCATCTAAGATGCAAGAACTATCGACGCAGTTGCAGGAGTTATTTGATCGTGGTTTCATCCGTCCTAGTTATTCCCCCTGGGAGCCCCTGTTTTGTTTGTAATGAAGAAGGACGGTAGCTTTTCGCATGTGCATTGACTACCGAGAGTTGAATAAGGTCACCATCAAGAATTGTTACCCTCTTCCAAGGATTGATGATCTTTTTGTTCAGCTGCAAGGAGATCGATACTTTTCTAAAATAGATCTTCAGTCAGGTTACCATCAAGTGAAGGTCCAAGAGGACCATATTTCTAAGAGAAAGTTTCGAACTCGTTATGGCCATATGAGTTCCTAGTTATGCCCTTTGGGTTAACTAACGCACCCGCGGAGTTCAAGGATCTCATGAACAGGGTATGTAAGCCATACCTTGACAAATTTGTCATCGTCTTCATTGACGATATCTAGATCTACTCCAAGAGCAAGGACGAGCACGAGCATCATTTACGTGCCATCTTGGAGATACTACGGACCGAACAACTATACGCTAAATTGTCTAAGTGCGACTTTTGGTTGCAAACCAAACAATTTCTAGGACATGTGGTGGATCAGCATGGAATTTGTTAGGATCTGATTTTGAATTACTTGTAGTTTTTGTTTCAAAAATGGAAAATGATTGAATTAAAAGAGATTTGCAGCGAATAAGATGGAAAACTTTACTACAAGCAATGGTCGCTTGTTTTCATCATCATCATGCTTTCAAGTTGATTAACTTGCATGTGATTCACAAACTTCCCCTCAGCCTTTGCAAGTTACAGTTTGGTAATGAGAAAATGCAGAGAAGATGATATGCGAAAGTTGATCTTTTAAGAGACAAGTTTAAAGGTTACATGAGTTGCCTATTTATACTAACTATCTAACCTCTGAGCATCTTTGATGACGTCAGGGTTGTAACCTCTGATAGTTGAACCAAAGCTCATGTAACCTTTAAAGCTTTGTGAAGGCAGATGATAGGATGAACAGTCTTTATGGAAAGCAGTGTAAGTACATCAGAGGTTGTAACCTCTGATAGTTGAACCAAAGCTCGGATAGTGTTATTTGGCTTTATATCATCTGTTCCTTTCATAGGGTTCAATCCCAACAATCTCTCCCTGGAACAGATGATGCCAAAAACACTTTATTCTTGGTTTTTATTCCTCAGAAGGAATTCTATTATTTGACCTTTGAATTGAAGTTCAAAGTTAAGAGATTCTATGTCATCAGCATCCTTCACCAGCTCTAAACATAATAGTTGTTGGAATTCTTCTACTGTAAGCTCATAAGCATCTTCCATGGATAGTTTAGTGGCTGCACCATCAGACTTGAGCAATGTCAATTCATGGGTGTCTTTGTCGACTTTCCTTTTAGAATTTTTGGGGCTGATGGTTTTCTTGAAGGAGCTTTTATTGCTGAGGTTTGTGAATGAGCCATCTTTGATAAATCTTTAGCCAGCTTGGCACTTGTATCATCTGTATGATAATCAATCATATTCTGAATCTCTTCTTTGATAAATGGATCCTCAAACTCTTTGTCAGTCTTTTCATTCATCTCTCCTTGCTTTTTCCTGTGTTGCAGGGCAAGTATGGAGTGGGCAGTTGTTGAGCTGGACTTTTTAGAGAGTTGGCTCTGAGGATAGCATCTTCTTTTGAATAGTTAGGCTTGGGAGGCATGGATGGATCCTTTTTCCTTCTCTCTTCCAAACTTTTGTAAGTGTCTATCACCCTCACCTCACCCCATCTCATCACTTGGTTTTTGGAACAATAATGATTTTGAATCAGTTCTTGCTTCATTCTCTTCAACTTCAAGGTACTTTCAGTGATATCTTTCTTGTATAAATCCCAGTTGGGAGGAGTTGGCTTTTTAAGAGGGCCTTTCAACATTTCTTGCATTCTGTTGATTTCCTCCCTCAGTTCATCTATGCTCCAATACTAAATTGTGGCCTTGTTGCCTTATACATCTTCTTTTCCATGATATATTCAATGAGTTCACTCTTGAGCAACTTATCTTCCCTTACTGACAACTGGTTGCTCAGATCCTTGACAAAATTTTGTAGAATGGTGACTTTACTCAGTTGAAAGGACATGATAATTTGTATCTCTCTATCATTTTTACCAGCAGATTATCTTTTGGCAATATCCTCTGCTTGCTTCTTTTTCAATTCTAGATAGGCATCAAATTTGCTGGTCTTGGATAGCCATCAAGGGATAAAATTTGTCTTTTTTCATGGTCATCCTCTGAAAAGAAACTTAGGATCTCTTCCCTGACTGCTGGTAAATCAAGAGGATACAACTTTGATGCAGATATGATTTTAAGAGTTGAAGAAGTTGTAAGAACTGATGTGGGGATCACTGGTGTTGATGATAGTGGAAGAGGTGCAGAGATCTCATCATCATTTATCACTTTTGTGATTTTCCTCCTTTTAAACCTTAAAGTAGGTGATGGTGGTTGTGGGATATATGGTGGTGTGGATAATGGTTGAGTTGAAGTGGGAAATGTGATCATGGCAGTGGATGGAGTTGCATCTGTTGCAACCTCTGCTGTATCAACAGATGTTGACACAACAGTTGCTGTAACATCTGCTTGTGTGGATGTGGGTTGTGGTTTTGAAGATGTGATAGGTTTTTGAGAGGCAGAGGTTTTCATGGTTGGATTGGTTTCAGGCTTAGTTTTAGGAGGCATGGATGTTGGTTGCCTGGCTTTTCTAGCAGGAGCTCTTTTTGATGAAGTACCAACCTCTCCTTTTTCTTTTTGCTGATCAATCTTTTTCTCAACCAACACTCTACTCTCCTCAATCACATTCTTCTTGTGACTAGTCTTTGCCATGGCCACAATTTCTTCAGTTAAATCTTTCTTCTCTGAACCATCAGGCCTTGGAACGTTCAATGTACGTCTGGCCTTATCATCATCTATTGTTAGCTTCTTTGGACCCAAAGGTTTCTCCCCCTTTTTGGCTTCATCTGTTGTAACAAATATAACCGTTGGAGGTGCATGGCCAGTGGTTGTGAGTAGATGTGCTTTGATGGCTTTAATGTCTGCTGCAGTATCTTGATACCTTGATTCAAACATGTTTCTAACATCATTCATCTGGTGTTTTGTTGTAAATCCAAATAATGGTGTTGATGTTGTAACAGAGGGTTAAGAGCTTCTTTGAGATCAGCAGTGGATAGAACAGAGGGTTGACTTTTTGTAGCTATCATCTACTTTAGTAAATCTTTGATTTCACCAACAGAGTTTTCTATTCTGGTCACTCTCTCCATCAAATCCTGGTATTTTAGATCATCACCTAATTTAATAGGATCATCTGAACTCCTACCAGTGGTGGTATTTATATCTATGTTATCATGAGTAGTGGTTTTAGGACTACCTTCAGACATAGATGCCCCTTTGTCTTGGTACTGGGGACTTCCCACAACAAGGTAACAGTTGTTGCCTTAGCAGTGGTTGCCTTCAACCAAGCCTTATTAATGAAACAACTGTCCAACTGAGAACTAGGGAGTTCAGCAATTGTAGTGGCTGCTTGTGTTGAACTATCACCAAGGGTTACATGTAACCCAAGGGATGTAGCCTCTTCATTTGCTGATGGGCTAGCAATGAATAAAGAAGCAGACCCACCACTGGATGGAGTATATTCTCAGTAATAAGTTGTTGAGAAGTGCTGGTTTGTGTCTGAACTAATTCAATTCCATTCAGTATCGGTACAATTGTGGGTGGAAGTGAAGGTATTGTGAGTTGAGTAGAAAGCGACATTGCCCTGGGAGAGGGGCTGTGGAAGATAGACCCAAGTGGATCTAGAGCTTCATAATTTGGTGTCCCTGTGTATACAACCTTTTCCTTTTGTGAGGAAGAAGGAGGAGTTTCAAAGCCAGTGGGAGATCTTTGAACCATCTGCTGTGAAGAAGTAGCAGCAGTGGTATGTGACTTTGGTGCTGTCACAGGGTTAACCTCTGGGATTTCATCTTCCAGAGGACCCTTTTTGGGTTTGGTGGGCTTTTTGGAAGTTGTTTTGGTTTTCTTTTTGGAAATTTTTGGTGTGGGTTTCAGGGCAACGGTTGTGTTGCCCGATCACCAAGAGCAGTAGCTCAGTAGCAAGAGGTTGAGTTTGAACATTTTGTTCTGGTAAAACTTGCTCATCCTCCTCTACTTGTGCTTTCTCAACTTTTTCTTGGTTTGTTATTCTGGTGAATGTTTCATGATTAAGGCGGCCTGGATTAACCACAGTGCCAATTTTACTTTCAGGACCTTTAATTTGATCCTGTAAGTAAACACTCAAGAACCATGAATGCATAAAAAAAGCTTTTCTTTTTTCAATATTTTTAAAATTATTAACAAGATCATTGAACAGTATCTGGGAGTAGTTTAAATCGGTGTCAGTTAAACCCTAGATATTGCATGTTCAATGGGATTTCATTGAAAGCAGTGGATTTTGCTGAGAGACAAGTAAGAATTGTATGAAAGAAAAATCTCATCTCAGTAGGAAAGTTAGGTTTAAAAATGGTCATACCTTTCATCTGGCCGATATAACCTCTTTCCAGAAACTCGGCTTGGAGCTCATAATGGGAAATTACACCGGGTGTTGTATGTCATTTAAATTGAAAACTTGAGAGATCGATTGGGGGCTAATTTGCATAAACACTCCCCCTACTCTTGAAAGTATTGTATAAGGAACACCATCAGCAGATGAGTGAACCTTTGCATTTTTTCAGAAATCACGAAGAGCATCAATGTGAATGGGGGCTTTGACAGTTAACATGTGCAAGAATTTAGACTTTTGCAAAATTCGAATCATTTGATGATAGCGAGTATTTGTGTCGTTTTCTTCAAGTATGGCAGTGTAATTGTGTGGGGTTTTAATTATGAGAGTGAAAGGTGGAGGTTCTTGTTGCGATTTTGCTTTGGATTTTGAAGATTTTGATTTGGGAGCCATTGTGTTTGAGAGAAAAACTGTTTTGAGATGTTGAAATCAACACAGGTTAGGGTAACCACTGGTGAGATAAAACAGGGGTTTTATAGGGGTATTTAAAAAGTGAACATGACGTGGCATCTGTTGCAAGATCTGATGGCTAACATCTGGCCACTTGTAACCTCTGAGGTGAAAAGTAACCGTTGATGTGGCAAACCACTTTTTTAGGACAGAGGTTTGGACAATACTGATTTTGTTAACACTATCAGAGGATAGCCATTAGTGGTTTTGAAGAGGTGGAAAAATAGAAGTCAGAGGATACACTTTATCAGTGGATAAGATTTTAAAGCCTATCAGAGGTTTTGAGCAAACAGATGTTGCGATCAGACTTTTAAAGATTTATTGAAAAAATTTCAATTTTAAATTCTTAAGGAATTTTTGAATCTCTGAAAACATTTTGATGCTATATACACATGGATTTACAAGAAAACTTGTTTTAATCCATGTTTAGCATACTAAGCCTTGAGATCAATTTTACAAAGGTAGATGTATTCAATGCCTTGGTTAAAACATCTGCCCATTGATCTGAAGTATGGACATGATGCAAAGAAATCAAAGTTTTTTCATAGCAATCTCTCCCAAAGTGATGTCTGATGTCAATGTGCTTTGTAGTTGAATGAAAAACAGGATTTTTAATGATATTTTTAGCAGCTTGACTGTCCAATTTGAGTGGAGTCTTTAGTGCAGTGATACCAAAATCCAGCAACTGGTTTTGAAGCCACAAGAGTTGAGCAGTGCAGCTAGCAGCAGCAATATACTCTGCCTCAGTAGTGGATGTTGAAACTGCAACCTGCTTTTTGCTTTGCCAAGACACTAGACAATCACCTAGGAATTGACATCCTCCTGATGTGGACTTCCTTGTAGTTTTACAACTAGCAAAATCACAATCTGAAAAACCTGAAAGCTCAATATTCCCATTAGCTGGATACCAGATAGCAATGTGGGAGCACCTTTTATGTATCTGAATATCCTTTTTACAGCAATAAGGTCAGACTTTCTAGGTAATGCATGTGATCTGGCACAAACACATGTTGCAAACATGATGTCTGGCCAAGATGCAGTTAGGTACAATAAAGACCCAATCATGCTTCTATAAAGAGTTTGATCAACAAGGTCATCTTTACCATCAATGGTGACTAGCTTAGTGGTTGCCATGGGTGTGCTACATGGTTTACAATCATTCATATCAAACTTGTGAAGCAGTTCTTTCACATACTTGTTTTGGTGGATAAATGTACCATTGTGCAATTGTCTAACTTGAAGACCAAGAAAACATTGGAGCTCACCCATTGAACTCATCTCAAACTCTGCTGCCATGAGTTTTCGAAAATTTTCACACGTAGCAGTGCTTGTGGAACCAAAAATGATGTCATCCACATAAATTTGGACAAGCATTAAATCTTTTCCTTTCCATTTTAAAAACAAGGTTTTATCTATTTTGCCTCTAGTAAACCCTATGGATAAGAGAAAAGTGGATAGAGTTTCATACCAGGCTCTTGGTGCTTGTTTCAAGCCATACAATGCTTTGTTGAGCTTGTAGACATGATCAGGATGGAATGCATCTTCAAAACCTGGAGGTTGACCGACATACACCTCTTCTTTGATTTTTCCATACAAAAATGCACTATTTATATCCATTTGAAACACCTTTATGTTGTGGTTAGCAGCAAAGCTAAGAACTGGCGAATAGCTTCCAACCTTGCTACAGGAGCAAAAGTCTCATCATAGTTTATACCTTCTTCCTGTCTGTAGCCTGAACCACGAGCCTTGCTTTGTTTTTGACAACAATACCCCTTTCATCAGTTTTGTTCTTGAAGACCCACTTTGTGCCAATTGGACTTACATCTATTGGTAGTGGCACAAGCTCCCAAACTTGTTGTCTTTTGAACTGAAGGAGTTCTTCTTGCATGGATTCTACCCAGCTGTTGTCTTTCAGTGCCTCTTGGTACTTGGCTGGCTGTAAGAGTGATAGAAAACCAGCAAAAAAAACAAATATTTTGGGATTGGCTTCGTGTGAGTACCCCAGATTTGATGTTGCCAATAACTTGATCTACTGGATGGCTTTTGAGATAAATCAAACCACTTTGGTATGGAACAATAGCATTTTGAGGTGATGGCTGCAAATGTGTATCATCTGAGCTAACCTCTGCTGGTGAATTTGAAGTATCAGCCACTGATGAGAATCGTGGTGGTGGTATTGATGGTATAGAGGTAACATTCTGATGATTTTGGTGCCCAGATGTAGAATGTTTATCAACGTATGTTTGATTTTGTGAACTGGCAGAGGTTTGAGGATCAACCACTGTTGACCCAGAAGTGGCAGAGTTTACATAAGAGCTTGTAGCACTTGATCCTCTTGTTTGAAGAATAGACTTTTGCTTGTGGAAGCACACAGTCATATCCTTGATCTTGATCTTCTTCAGATGATTGTGGTGTACCTGCATTGTCTAGCTTGATAGAAACATAAGCAAATGTGAATTTATCTAAATCAAAAAGCTCTGCAGCATTTGCTGGATTTTCAGTGATGACAGTTCATTGAACTTCACATTCAAAGTTTCTTCAACACACTTTGTCCTAGAGTTAAAAACTTTGTAGGCTTTGGCAGTGGTTGAGTATCCTAGAAAATAACCACAATCAATTTTGGCTGCAAACTTAGATATAGAATCTTTTAAGTTCAAAATGAAGCATGGACAGCCAAAAACTTTAAATCTGAAATCAGAGGTTTGATTTATATACAAAATCTCATAGGCAGTCTTTTGATGCCTGGGGTTAATCAAAACTCTGTTTTGAACATAGCAAGCAGTGTTTACAGCCTCTGCCCAAAAGGACAAGGGTAAACTAGAATCTGCTAGCATAGTTCTTGCTGATTAAATTAAGGTTCTGTTTTTCCTTTCAACCACCCCATTTTGTTCTGGAGTTCTTGGAATGCTATATTGTCTAACAATTCCTTTTGACTCACAAAAAGCATACAACTCCCTATATCTAAACTCTGTTCCATTGTCACTTCTAAAGATTTTTACTGGATGATCAAATTGCTTTTCTACTTGTTTGATAAAGTTTTGCAAAATGCAGTTTCATCCTTAGAATGAAGAAAGAAGGTCCATGTAAACCTAGAGATATCATCTACTATCACTAGGCAATACCTTTTGTGTTTTAAGCTCCCGATTTGCACTGGGCCAAACAAGTCCACGTGCAACAGTTGTAAACACTTGCTTGTTTTGGACTCTTCAATTGATTTGAAAGAACTTTCATGTTGTTTGCCTTTTAAACAGGAAACATAATGTTCATCATAGGAAAATTGCTTGTGAGGCAAGCCTCTTACAAGACTTTGTTTTGAGAGTGTGGTGATAGTTTTAAGATTTGTATGTCCAAGTCTTCTATGCCATAACTCAGTCTCTTTGCTAGGAGCAACTGAGAATAGACATGTCCCAGACATAGGATTATCTTTTAGCATATCTACCACATACAAATTCCTACTTTTGTGTGCAGTGAGTTGTGCTTTGCTCTAAGCAATGATTTGATCAATCCTTTCAACAACCTCTAGTCCCACAATTTGACAAGTTTTCTTAGTGAAGAAGGATCTATATCCTCTGTCACTCATTTGTGAGACACTCAACAGTTAAATTTTAGATTGTCAATCAAATTCACATTTTCAAACTTGAGTTTACCAGCCAGAACCGACCCAGACCCTAAAACCTTTCCCTTTGAGTTATTACCAAAAGATATATCACCCCCATGAGCCATGAAGTCCTTGAGAAGGACTCTACATCCTGTCATGTGTCTGGAACCTCCACTATCTACATACCATAAGCTATTAAGGCAAGTAGAGGGTCCCTTTGTAGCAGCCACGAGAGCACAATCACACTCATCTTCACACACATCAATGTTCCATGGGTCAGTAGGATAGTTCTTTTCCTTATCAGCAGCATTTTCTCTTTCTTCACTTGAAACCACTGTTTCATCACAAACTTGAACTTCATCAGATTTTGACACTATCTCCACAGAGTCAACACCTTCAGCAATTTTCTCTAAGGCCATTAAACAAAATAGTTGTTCAACATCATTTTTGGCCATTAAAGCAAAGTTTTCATCAGTCAAATCCTCAGGCAAACTGCTCCAGTCAACATAACTTTGTGTGAAAAAGGTTTGTTGACCAACCTCTACTGGACTAGCAGTGGTTTGAGCAGGTTGTGTAACAATGGGTGCTTGTTGAACAAGCACTTGAGGATGAGATGTTGCCTGAACATATTGAATTTGTGGAGCAGTGGATTGAACATAATGCACTGGAACAATGGTAGCAGGATGTGCAAAGTGGGCAGTGTTTTGAACATGTTGAGCAGGGGCATATTGGGAATAATAAGCAGTGTTTTTGTGTGTGCAGAGGTCTAGGGCCAAGATGAGTCACTATTGGTCCAGAACTTTGAGACTTGCATTCTTTGGCAAAGTGTCCTAGCCTATTACACTTATAACACTTGACTTTTGATTTATCCAGCCCAACCTTCAACCCCCCATGCAAACCTAGGAATTTTCTACCAGTTCTCTTATAAATTTACTAGCCCTAACACTCAATAGGGCCAGTTGGTGCAAAATATCCATTTCCTCAAGATTAGAAGGTTCAATGTGTTGTAAATCATTCAGCTCAAAGGATAGATTGTCAGAGGTTTGGCTTTCCCTAATAGCATTAAAAGCATAGTTGGGTGCACATGTCTCAGACCCAAAGTTCCCACCAGATTTAATATCTATATAGTGATCATAACTTTGGTCCTTACTGCTGCAAGAGCCCTCTTCTTGGCAAAAAGGAGTTGTATTACCCAATGAGTAATCATCAGTCATTTTGCCAGAATCTTGCAACTTCTTTTTCTGGTTTAACTCTCTCTCATAAGTGAGGAGTATCCCATGAAGTCGTGTCAACGACATTTCTTTAAACCCAACAGATTTTCGCGTTACATAAGCTACCATCTCCCACTTATCTGGTAACGATCTAAGGAAATGACTATTGACAGTCGGATTAGGAAAAACCACGTTAACTAGTCTAAGTTCACTGATGAGACAGCTGTAACGTTCAAATTGTTGTGTTAGAGACTCTCCTTTAAAGTGACAAAATGTTTCATACTGCTGATTTAGAACTTCTCTGTTACTTTCTATCACTTCATCAGTCTCACCGAATTGCTCTTTAACTGAATCCCATAACTCCTTTGCAATATTGCAATGGAGTAGACCAGCATAAATTTCATTGGGTAAGGCCGAAGCAACTATGCTAAATGCCTTAGCATCCAATTCAATTTTCTGGAAATCCTGCTCCGAAAAGTTTTCAGGATTTTTTTGCACTTGTTTGGTTGGATCCTCTGTGCTTGGAACGTGAGGTCCATAAGCAACAGATCTCCAGCAACCGGTGTTTTGCTGAGCAAGGATGTGACCCATCCGTCGTTGCCAAATGAAATATTCATTTCTTTTGAGCATCGGCGGTTTGAACAAGGAACCAGAATTGGCATCCTGTGTGTTTTAAGACATTTTCAGTTGATTTTTTATAGATTTTGTTTTAAAAACTTTGAACGTAATAAAACTCTAAAAATCAAGCTAAAAACAACCAAACTGATTAGCAAGAGAGCTGATCTGTTCGAACCAAATCGATTGTTAGATCGAATTTGATGAATCAAGCTCTGATACCAACTGTTATGATCTGAGTTTAAATTACTTGTAGTTTTTGTTTCAAAAATGGAAAATGATTGAATTAAAAGAGATTGTAGCGGAATAAGATGGAAAACTTTTACTAGAAGCAATGGTCGTTTGTTTTCATCATCATCATGCTTTCAAGTTGATTAACTTGCATGTGATTCACAAACTCCCCCTCAGCCTTTGCAATTTACAGGTTGGTAATGAGAAAATGCAGAGAAGATGATATGCGAAAGTTGATCTTTTAAGAAACAAGTTTAAAGGTTATATGAGTTGCCTATTCATACCTATCTAACCTCTGATCATCTTTGATGATGTCAGTGTTGATAGTGACAGGAAACTAATATGTAACTAACTATAAACACTGCTTATACTAACTATCAGTGCTTGGCACTGTTACATTGATTAACTAAACTAATGACTGAACTCTGATCACTATCCTCTGTCCCTTGTTAACTCAGGCAGCCCTTGAAGCTTTGTGAAGGCAGATGATAGGCTGAACAGTCTTTATGGAAAGCAGTGTAAGTACATCAGAGGTTGTAACCTCTGATAGTTGAACCAAAGATCGGATAGTGTTATTTGGCTTTATATCATCTGTTGCTTTCATAGGGTTCAATCCCAACAGAATTCATGTAGATCAAAGCAAGATAGAAGCAATCAAGAATTGGCCTGCGCTGAAATCTCCAAAAGAGATACGCCAATTCTTGGGACTGGCAGGATATTACTGCCGCTTCATCGAAAACTTCTCAAGTATCGCCCAATCGCTAACCGCTTTGACAAAATAGGACAGGAAGTATGAATGAGGTGAAGACTAGGAAACAGCGTTCCAGCTGTTAAAGAAAACTATGTGAGGCCCCAATCCTGACGTTACCCGAAGGCAATGACAACTTCGTCGTATATTGCAACGCATCGCGACAAGGGCTTGGATGTGTCCTTACGCAAAGGAATAAAGTTATTGCGTAGGCTTCTAGACAACTGAAGGTGCACGAGAAGAATCACACGACGCATGATCTGGAACTTGGCGTAGTTATATTCGCATTAACGATTTGGAGACATTATTTGTATGGTAATAAATGTACTATATATACAGATAAAAAAAGCCTCCAACATATCTTTGATCAAAAGGATTTGAACATGAGGCAGCGCAGATGCGTGGAATCGTTAAATGATTACGACTGTGAGATAAAGTACCACCCGGTGAAAGCTAATGTGATAGCAGATGCGCTAAGTAGGAAGGATTGAATTAAACTCCTTCGAGTGAGAGCCTTGGGAATAATTGTGGAAACAAGCTTGATAGAGCAAATCCGGAACGCGCAGATGCAAGCCCTGGAAGAAAGCCAGCTACCCGGCGAAGGATTACACGGGAATGAGAAAAGTGTTGTGAGGAAAACGGATGAAGCGTTGTACTTTAAGAATCGAGTGTGGATTCCTGCAAATTCGGAGTTGAGATAGTTACTAATGAACGGGGCTCATAAGTCGAAATATTCAATTCACCCTATATAGATAAGATGTACAATGACCTTAAAGAGTTTTATTGGTGGCCAAGGATGAAGAAGAACGTGGCCGAGTATGTGAGCCAATGCTTGACTTGTGCGCGAGTCAAGGCTGAGTATCAGAAACCCTCGGGAATGTTGCAACAACCCGAGATACCTTAGTGGAAGTGGGAACAAATCACGATAGTTTTTATGACCCATCTTCCGAAAACGCCTTGTGATCATGATGCGATTTCGGTAGTCGTCGATCGATTGACCAAATCTGCGCATGTATTCCGATCCGTACGACTTATAAGACTGACAAGTTGGTTGAAATTTATACTAATGAGATAGTAGCTAGACATGGTGTCCCGATTGCTATTATTTTCGACCGAGACAGCCACTTTACTTCGCGATACTGGGAGAAGCTACAAGAACCATTGGGGACGCGACTTGATTTGAGCACTTCTTACCATCCCCAAACCAATGGCCAATCGGAACGCATGATTCAGACACTAGAGGACTTGCTTCGTGCCTGTGTCCTGGACTTCGGAGGAAGCTGGGACAAGCATCTCCCACTCATGAAATTCTCGTATAACTATAGTTACCATAGTATCATTCAAGCAGCCCTATACGAGGCACTCTATGGTCAAAAGTGCCCATCCCCACTTTGTTGGGCCGAAGTGGGTGACACTCAACTGACAGGATCTGAACTAGTTCAGGAAACAACCTATAAGGTCCATCAGATTCGGAATCGTCTGAAAGCCACTCAGAGCCAACAAAAGAGTTGGGCTGATATACGTCGGAAACCGCTATCGTTCAAGGTGGGCGAACGGGTATTGTTAAAAGTATCGCCATGGAAGGGCGTTATCAGATTGGAAAGACTGGAAAGTTAGCCCCGCGATACATTGGACCCTACAAGATCCTAGAAAAAGTAGGTCCCGTAGCATATCGGTTGAAGCTACCAACCGAGCTTAGTGCCATTCATAATGTCTTCCACATTTCAAACTTAAAGAAGTGCCTTTCGGACGAGGCCAATCAGATACCATTGGAAGACATACAAGTTAATGATAAACTCCACTTTGTGGAAGAGCCGGTGGAAATAGTTGATGGTAGGGTCAAACAATTAAGTCATAACAAGATTTCACTAGTTAAAGTCCAGTGGAACTCGAAACAAGTGAAGCTGGGATTGTATTGTGTGCTGATGTGTGATACGCATGACGAAACCAGGTACATCTTAATTGATCCTAAACTTAAAGCATGATTAAAACATTAATTGCACGTAAACCTTGTAAACTTGTATGACTTGTGTGCTATGCTGAGAAATCGTTATTACGTCTCGGAAGAATCCGAGAGCACGTCATGGTTAACATGACACAACTAAGGACCGACGATGCGAGGTTGGCGTCCTTAGCCTTGAACAACGTGTTAAACGAGGACTTGACGTTTAACAGCGCATTAAACCTTTGACGTTGATTACTAGGTTATCGGCAGTGTCATTTAAGATTCCGAGTTCCAGAAACAACTTAGTTTTGTGCCATAGACTATGACAAAAGGTTTGAACATAATCAAAGCACGGGCACGAAAAACGAAGCAGCTCCTGGTTGGGGAAACGCCTTTGTTCCGGGCATAACATAATGCAACCAAATGTGCAAGGAACGATCGATTAAGCTTAAAAACACTTAAACGAACGTCATACGAGACTTTTATGATTAAAACATAACCATGCTCGTGTTTCGAGAAGGTTATGCCGAATTTTAAAACCGGGTCTTTTGACAGTAAGAACGCGAAAAACGGAGCCGTTACGCAATCGAGAACGCGTCCGGACCCGAAAACGAACCTAAACGGAAACGGAAGATAAACATCATCTTTAACACGTGTATCGAAGCATGTGTCCCCTTGGGACCCACACCCAAACCCCCCCCCATATATATATATATATATAATTTTTATTTAATTTTTCATTTTCTTTTCATTTAAATTCAAGAAAAAACCCACTTCTCTCTCTAAAATCTGCCAAAAACCCAAGAAGATTCTGCTGATTTTGCTCATAAACAACTTCAAATTAAAGGTATAAACCTTGGGTCTTATGATTTTAATCATGTTTTCTTGATTAAACGCGATTTCTAACTGAAAAACTCATTTTAATCCAAGATTTTTGAAGGTTTAAACATGTTTAGGGGCTGAATAAGAACACCTTGGTATTCCCCTGGCGTTATATGGCAGCCATGGTCACAAATCTTTTGGGTTTGATACCCTAATCAACACCTATTCGACAAAAATCGCTTAACTATTCGATTAACCAAAAAACAATGAAATAAAGCTTGATTGTAGGACCGATCCTGATAGCATAGGAACCTAGATTTGATATCTAATGTCCATAATAGCGGAAATATTATGACACGATTACCAATTAACTAGAATTAGTCAATTAAACGTCAATTTTATTGACATAACGTCGAGTCTCCAATTTGACAGAGCTTCGCCTCAAAGTGCACAAAGTTACAAATGACAAGACAAGCTAGCTATTTATAGGGAGACAAGTTCGCTAGAAGGAGAGGAAGTTCGGGTGAACTTGACTTCACAAGTCCATCTCAATCGAACTTGACCCTTTAACACATAAATACATCATTTTTCTAGCATATTCACGTCTAATCTATACAGACCCGATATAAGACTAAGATATAGACATTCTGCACCAACAAACTCCCCCTTGGATATCGTCTTCGTCTTTTATCAGTCTTCAAAACTCTGTCTTCAAATAAAACTTTAACGCACACGACCAAAGAAGTTCTTGAACGACTTCTTTCGTCCTTCTTGCTTCAGATCTGGCATCTGATCAGTAGGAGGCACTTTGTTCATAAATGAAAACCTTCTGAGCCTTGCCGCCCTACCTTTTTTGTGTATTTCTTCAAGACGCTTTTCTTCCTTCAAAAATTCAACATGTTCAAGATCCTTCCAGCTTGTTTCCCACATCTTTCTAGAATTAACTTCACGTGTATAGCATACGTTAACGACCCTTTGATATTGCATGTCTTGTTCTTTTTCACGTTCTTAAAAAAAAATTCTTTCTGTAGAACAAGCATTTGATATCTTCTCTCGACCATTCACTAGCCACATCGGGTCCAGTATCCTGATCATTCTCCACAACCCTCTCATACCTTGAAACCGTAATATCTCAACCCTTTCCTTTGTGATATCCATATGTTCTTCAAATCGTAATACTATCACTGCTTCACATGTGTTAGGATTAATCTGCCACCACTTAAACACCGAATAAAAATTTTGTTCGATAGGCATCAAAGGCATGTTTCTCATTGCTCTCGGTCGTTTCATGATTAACGTTATATCTTTTTCCCATGTCTTCTTGTTCGTTTTGATGCGACGACCTAGAATGAATGGCTTCCAATATCTAAAACCCTTTGTTGCTTGAAACTTGATCATTTTCCATAATAACTGATCAATGAACTTCATCCGATATGTAACATTTCTTGTTTGAACAAGTTCCTCAACATCCCAATAAGGTAGTGTCTTGAAATAAGCCAGAAACTTGAAGTATTGCACCCAAAATTCTCTTTTGATGGCATAAACATTCTGCTCCTTAAACCACCCCCAACATAGAATATCTCCCAATGACACAACTTTATCTCTGGTAAAGAATGCTAGAGGACGTCGAAACTTATGTTCACGCGGCATCTCTTTAAACCAGGATTTCTTAGCTTGAGCTATTTCCTCCTTTGTCATCGGCTTTGGAACTTTACCTTCATGAATAGATTCTTCAACCTTTTCTTTCAACATATCTTCATCCAATTGCTTGTACATTTCCTCGAAAGTAGGAAAACTATCTGTGTTAGGACCCATGTACTTCGCAGCTTTGTCATTCTTGTCATCCGAAGACCAATCTTCTACTATACCCCTTTTATACTCGTCTGCCTCGAATATATGCTGATAATGATACTCGTTAGGCTCAAACGTATTCACGTTCAACACTTGCTCCTAAAAATCAAAATCCAAAGATTCAGCATCAACTTCAATCAACCTAGCCAGATCTTCTTTAGTATACTTGTGAACATATTCTCCGTCTTCAACATTATGCTCAAGCAAGAGTATCACGGCTTTATCAGAACTGCTGCAACATGATTAGCAATGGTAATAGCGTCAGACATAATAATATCATCACTTGGCCCTGTTTGCCCTGACTCCCCCTCATTCTGTTCATCCATAACATTCGCTTCATCATTAAGAAGACTATAGAAGTCAAAACCTTCATTAACTGTTGCATCAACCACTGTGACATCCCGGCTTTTCAGGTATCTTAAACGCGCTACTTTATGGTTATTCACTCCTATGCTGATTTAATTCGGAGAATTAAATTACACGCTCGCAATAAATACGCTAACTTTGTGAATCTATAGGGTGAATTACGTGCTATGTGTTATTAGACGGGTTGTATCTGAATTACGTGCAATGTGTTATTAGACGTTTGTGAATCTATTGCGTCTCACTCCAAATACGTGATTTAATATTTTATAAACTCCGTCTCGCAAATAATATTTTAGTAACTTCTATTTATAAACCGAACCAAGCCTATGAAACGTTTTGACTTCACGACCAAGCAAACCCAACCCGCCACCCACCCCCTTGCGACCCACACCTCCTTGCGGCCCAAGGCACTAACCCAACCCCCCTATCGCGACCCCCCCTTTATGTATACATGCATGTTGTGGGTAGCCTTAAAAATTAAAACAAAACCCTAATGGTCTAAGTTGAAGTCGACGGCAGCCCCCCCCACACTGTCGCGCAAGTCTACACTCTCGGATCGATTCAAGCTTGTCCCGGTTCGCTAATCATCATCGTTTCAAGGTTAGGGTTTAATTGTATTGCGATTCACACTAGGTTTTGTGTAATCTTGATCATGATTATGTGCTTGTATGATTATTACTATGAAAAAGTGTTGCGGTGTATGATTAGTTCAGATGAATATGCGAATCTTTGCGGTTGTGATGATATGTTGAATATTAAAATTGTAGGCTGTGTTTTATCGATAAAGATCATGATATGTATTTAGGGTTTGCATGAATATTGATATATATGATGATATTTGACAAGTTAACCTGCTGTTAATCAATACAACCAAGCGTCATGACCGTTTAAACATGTTTTAATGCGATAAAGTCGAAAACAGTAAGCTGCTTGACATTTACAGCCAACTTCAGTTGGCTGTAACCTGATCATTATTTATTGAAAAGTAGATTTCTGAAGCCTAAAACGTGTATTTTGAAAAACGCTTCAAATGGCTCTAGATTCATATTTTTCTGAGGTCGTTTGCTATTCTAAATGGTCATTTAGTGCAGCAGCTAAAGCTGCGTAAATTCTGCAGAATTTGCAGTTGTTTATCGAGTCGGAACTCATAGTCTGTATCGATAAAGATCATGATATAAATTTACGGTTTGCATGAATATTGATATATATGATGATTGTTGACAAGTTAACCTGCTGTTAATCAATACAACTAAGTGTCATGACTGTTTAAACATGTTCTAACGCGATAAAGTCGAAAACAGTAAGCCGATTGACATTTATAGCCAACTTCAGTTAGCTGTAACCTGATCATTCTTTATCGAAAAGTAGATTTTCTGAAGCCTAAAATGTGTATTTTCGAAAAACTCTTCAAATGGCGCTGGATTCATATTTTTTGAAGGTCGTTTGCTATTTTTAAATGGTCATTTAGTGCAGCAGCTGAAGCTGCATAAATTCTGCAGAATTTGCAGGTTTTTTATCGAGTCGGATCTCATAGTCTGTATGGGGTTAGGTCACAAAATTTGCACAGTAACTGGAGACGGGAATTTCCGAAAATCTCCCACTGGAATTTTGTTAATTGGATGAATGATGATTTTTAAATAATTTCTCTCGTGGACTGCAGTCACAAAGCGACGAATCTGACTGCAGCCTAGTATATAAATGTTTATAAATAATTGGTAAAGATTAGGATTTGAAAATTTTACAAAAAATCCTACAGTCTTATTGACACATCCTATAAAACAATTGGAATTTTTGGAAAGTTGGAACTATTTTATAAAAATCCTCGAAAACAGCCCAGTTATGAGCATACAAGCTGAAACATGATAACTTGCGTTTTTGTGTACCTAAGTGTTGAATGAGTTAATCTGTGTTTATGACAAGTTGTTTTGATCATTATTTTGTATGGTGATACTGTGCATGCATGATTATGGTTTCGAATTGGTTATTACGTGTGCCGTACTGTGTGTTAGTTATGCGTAGGGTTTTGTGTCAGTGTGTTCACACACTAACTTTAAATCGGTTGACATGTTAGGACGCGATTAGCGGTTCCATCATTTGCTTCTTTTGCGTTATTCTAACCGTTCAATTTAAGGTGATTTCACGGCCCCTATTTTATCCGTTTTTGAACAACACGGGGAGAAACATGTATACGCTCTACAACTCTATCTTTTACGTTATGCGAAATTAACGCCATTAACTATTCGGTAACTAAGTTAATGTTAATGTATGTTATGGTCACTAAGTAGCTTTATCACGGAAGTCCTCAACCAACTCTCGGATCATTAGTATTGGGTTAGATAGCGGGGAAATTATAGTAGTACTACTGGGCCCGACAAGCCCCACCCGAGCTAGTCGCGCTAGCCGACCAGGAATGGTCAACGGGTGATTAATTAGCCCTAACTTTCGCCATGGTCAGTGATAGACCTGGCAACACAGAGGCAACAACAGTCAGCTTCGATCGCGAACTCTTATGGGACGTAACTTTAGGCTCGCTACCTACATGTTAACATTGAACTTATTTACGAACCAACATTATTATTACAGGTTAGGAATAATGGAACTATGTTGTTATCCCGGGTTAGGGATAACGGAGAAAAACAATCTTTTAAACCGAACTTGAACTTATAAAAACCTGTGAACTCACTCTTCTTTAATGTTGACACTTGTTCTCTCCGGACGCTAGGAGCGCTAGGTGCACTCACTTGCATTTGATCAAGACATTTTTATCGAGTCTTATTTACGAATAATTTTTGGGATTTTGGTTTTGGCATTTATGTTGGCGCCCGTTACTTTACTTTAATGCTTCCGCTTAACTTTGAAACCTCGATATTTTGAAAATGACTATGAATGTTTACAACAAATGTTTTTGGAAAACGTTTAAATAAATCATATAGAGTCGTTCGATATTGCTAGTGTCTGAGATTCTGGTTTGATCACACGCTTCGCGGTAATACTCCGCAAGTGGAAATTGAGGGTGTGACAGATTGGTATCAGAGCCTCGCTAGCTATAGAGAATTAGGTTTGCATTTAAAAGTAGACCTAAAATAGCTGTTACACGACACTAGACTTAGTTGGCACCGAACTGTGATATCTTGTTATGTGTTATACTACAATTGTTCTATGTGAGATATATATGTACATTGTGATATACGCAGCTCATAACTAACTACACCAACTCAGTAGGCTATGTCATCATCATCATCCAATAGATCTCGACAATCAAGGGCGCCGGGGAAGGCACCCATGGTCGAACCCTCACCACCTCGTGGCGTGGAGACACGCTCAGATGCTAGGAAAAGGTTCGCTCAAGGAGGGGAGTCGTCCTCCCGTCCAACAACCGCTATACCGGTCAAACCGGTCAACTCTTCAGGAGTGGGACGATCTACTTAGAGATGTGTTAAGGAAACAACAGGAACAGCTGGAGAGAATGCAGGAGACTATCGAAGCACAGGGATGGCTGATACGTCAGCTGACTGGTAAAACTGGAGAGCTCGAGGAAGAGCAAGATGAGAATAGGAGAGTTCGAAACATTTTAGCTAAGGACCTTCGTGCTGAGCGGCTGAGGGCTGACTGGCTCGAAGACAGAGTTCTTGAGTCCAGTTGGAGGATTCACGAACTGGAGCAGAACCAAGCACCACCTATCCCAGTACCCGCACCAGCACCGGCCCCTCCAGCGCCGGTAGAGGATGAAGAGGAGGATCCGGAGGAAGACCCGGAGGAGGATCCGGAGGAAGAAGAGCCGGAACTGGACCCGGCTGTTGAAGCTGAAAACACTGAAGAGGAAGACGGCAGTGATAGCGACTTGGGAGATGGAGACATAGATGACTAACTCGTCTCCCCAATCCCGTTTTTTTTCCTTTAGTTTGTTTGTTTCCACTTATGTTTGAACTTGGAAATTCTATAATTAAACTGATATGTTTGGTTGGTATTTTGTGAGACATTGCAATTTATTTAATCGAATGTTCCTTTTGATTGTTTAATTTGTTGGGTTGACATAAATTGTGTGATCATTGAAGTGTGGAATATAATAACTATATTGGATATATACTTACCGGTGTGTGTTTGTGTTGTCTTGCGAAGATCTGAAATGGCAACCGGTCATCGCGGAAATCTCAACATGTCAACTGAAGAATTGGTCGCTTTAATCCAAGAGAAGGTGAATGCTGCTCTGGCAGGTGTTCCTAACCCACCAGCAGGTAACCATTATTAAATTTTCATGTGAAAATCTAATAGTTTGGCTAGTAGACCTTCTCGCTGACTACCTATCCTCTATCCTCAGGAGGGGGTCTTAACCCCTACAAGATGTTCCTTGATGCGAAACCGAGCAAGTTCACAGGAGTTGAAGGACCTATAGGACTGGTCCGTTGGGTTGAAAAGTCTGAATCGGTTTTCGAAATGTGCAATTGCCTTGAAGTTAATAAGGTCAAGTATGCTGTCTCGAAGTTGGAAGATGGGGCATTAACCTGGTGGAACGCATAAGTCGAAACGCGTGGACTTGTTGCGGCGAACGCAATGGCCTAGACCGAATTTAAAGCTCTAATCAAGGAGGAATATTGTCCGCGGGACAGAGTTCAGCAATTGGAACAAGCGTTATGGAACCACAAGATGGTCGGGTCAGAAATTGAAGCGTACACGGCAAGACATCATGATCTGGTGTTCCTTTGTCCCGATTTGGCTAACACCGTCAATAAACGACTTGAGTTTTATCTTGGGGGTCTGGTCCCTGAGATCCAGGGCATGGTAATGTCTAGCAACCCTACGACGGAGCATCAAGCGATTAGACTGGCACATAAACTCACTGATAAGGCGGTGGAGCAAAGGAAGTTACCACCTAGGGGTGCAACTGAAATTGTCCTGGACAACAAAAGGAAATTTGAAGATTCACCTGCTCGGCAGTCTTCATCAGCCCAGCCACAACAAGGAAACCAGAAGCGGTCCAACAACTTCAACAACAATCGGGGTCACAATAATCAGTCTGCCAACAACACCCAGAACTCGAGCGGCTATGCGGGTCGAAAGCCGCAATGTAATCCTTGTAACCTCCATCATCACGGCCCTTGCACTGGAAATCGCTGCCAACGATGTGGTAAAGCAAGACACGCGGCAAAGGATTGTCGTGGGGAAATTATGTCACGACAGAATCAGAACCAGCACCAGGGTCAACAGCAGGGTAATAACCGGGGATGCTATCAGTGCGGTAGCACTGCCCATTTCAAGCGAGACTGCCCGCAACTTCACAACAACAACAATGGTGGGAATAACAACAACAACCACAACAACAACAACAATAACAACAATGGCAACAATGGAAATGGTGGCATAGGAGGTGCCAAAGGACGAGCATTCACGCTAGGCAGTGGAGAGGCCCGAAACGACTCGAATGTGGTCACCGGTAAGTTTCCACTTAACGATCATTTTGCTACTGTACTTTTTGATACGGGTGCGGATAAGAGTTTTATATCTGAGTCTTTTAGAAAGAACCTAAATCTCACACCTAAACCCTAGAGACCCCTTACATCATAGAACTAGCCGATGGTAAATCTGTAGATGTGACCCATCTAGTGACCGGCTGTCAACTTAAACTCGCGGGTCATACCTTTACCATTGATCTGATGACAACTACTCTGGGTAGTTTTGATGTGGTAGCCGGAATGGAATGGCTATCCGACGTCCGAGCTAAAGTTCTCTGTTTCGAGAAAGCTATCCGTATTCCGCTCTCTAACGACGAAGTCTTGATGGTGCAAGGCGTGAAGGCAGGCGTCGTCACGAACATCATCTCTTACAGGCAAGCTCAGAAGTATCTTCGGAAGAAGAACTCTTTTGCTTTGCTCGCACTGGTCACCGAACAGTCTAAGGACGAGAAGCGAATTGAAGATATCCCCATCGTTCGTGACTTTCCCGATGTGTTTCCAGAGGAGTTACCCGGTCTTCCACCACATCGACAAGTGGAGTTTGAAATCGAATTGGTGAACCATGCGACTCCTATCGCCAAGGGCCCGTACCGCTTAGCTCCAGCAGAGCTTCAAGAGCTATCTACCCAATTTCAGGAATTGTTGGAAAAAGGATTTATCCGACCCAGTACTTCGCCATGGGGAGCTCCGGTCCTTTTTGTCAAGAAGAAGGACGGGACCTTCCGCATGTGCATCGACTACAAGGAACTCAATAAGGTTACCGTCAAGAACCGATACCCCTTACCTCGCATCGACGATCTTTTCGACCAGCTTCAAGGGTCAAACTACTACTCCAAGATTGATCTACGGTCCGGTTATCACCAGCTACGCGTTAGGGAGGAGGATATCTCCAAGACGGCATTTAGCACTCGGTATGGCCACTATGAGTTCTTGGTCATGCCCTTCGATCTCACCAATGCCCGCAGTGTTCATGGACCTCATGAACCGCGTGTGTAAGCCGTATCTCGACAAGTTTGTCATCGTGTTCATCGATGATATACTCATCTACTCTAAGGGTGAAGAAGAACATGCTGAGCATCTGCGATTATTGCTGGAACTACTTCAACAGGAGAAACTATATGCCAAGTTTTCAAAGTGTGATTTCTGGATTCGGGAAGTTCAGTTTCTCGGGCATATCATGAATGAAAAGGGTATTTACGTTGATCCCGCCAAGATCGATGCTATCAAGAAGTGGGAAGCACCCAGGACACCGACAGAGATCCGCCAATTTTTGGGTTTGGCTGGTTACTACAGACGTTTCATCGAGGGATTTTCCAAGATCGCACAACCGCCTACCACTCTCCCTCAGAAGGGCACCAAGTATGCTTGGGGTGACAAACAGGAAGCAGCATTTCAATTACTGAAGCAGAAGCTTTACAGTGCACCCCTTTTGTCCTTGCCAGAGGGGACAGATGATTTTGTGGTATATTTTGACGCTTCCATTCAGGGAATGGGATGTGTGCTCATGCAACGTGAAAAGGACATCGCGTATGCATCCCGACAGTTGAAGGTCCACGAGAAGAACTACACGACACATGACTTGGAATTGGGAGCAGTTGTGTTTGCACTTAAGATTTGGAGACACTATTTATATGGAACAAGGTGCACAATCTACATGGATCACAAGAGCCTCCAGCATATTTTTGACAAGAAGGAGTTGAACATGCGACAGCGTCGCTGGGTCAAACTCCTGAACGATTATGAATGTGCCATTCGGTATCACCCAGGTAAAGCTAACGTGGTAGCTGATGCACTCAGTCGTAAGGAGCACTTGAAACCTCGTCGGGTACGAGCACTACAGTTCACAATTCATTCTAGGTTGCCCGGACAGATACGCGACGCGCAGCTAGAAGCAGTTAAGGAAGAGAACGTCAAGGACGAATCTGTAGGAAAGATGGAACGCGATTGGGAAGTGAAACCCAATGGTGCCCGGTATTTCATGAATCGTATATGGGTACCTCTCTACGGAAACCTCAGGAAGCTAGTTATGGACGAAGCTCACAAATCCCGATACTCTGTCCATCCTGGTTCGGACAAGATGTAAGACCTTAAAGCCACGTACTGGTGGCCCGACATGAAAGCGGATATAGCCACCTACGTGAGCAAGTGTTTGACTTGTGTGAAAGTCAAGGTGGAATACCAGAAGCCATTAGGGCTACTTCAACAACCTGAGATCCCAGTGTGGAAATGGGATCAGATCTCGATGGACTTTATCACTAAACTCCCGCGAACTCCGGGTGGTTACGATACCATCTGGGTAATCGTGGATCGTCTAACTAAGTCTGCACACTTCCTAGCGACCAAAGAAACATATAAGATGGATAGTTGACTCGCATCTACATTAACGAAGTAGTTTCTCAGCACGGGGTGCCAACGTCCATCATCTCAGACAGAGATGCTCGTTTCACGTCCAACTTTTGGCAGTCACTTCAGAAATCGTTGGGTACACGCTTAGATATGAGCACCGCTTACCACCCTCAGACGAATGGTCAAAGTGAAAGGACCATTCAGACCTTGGAGGACATGCTTAGGGCATGCGTGGTAGACTTCGGGAACAGTTGGGAAATCCATCTGCCTTTAGTGGAATTCTCGTATAACAACAGTTACCATACGAGTATTCAGGCAGCACCGTTTGAAGCATTGTACGGTCGTAAATGTAGATTACCGGTCTGTTGGGCAGAAGTCGGTGACAATCAACTCATAGGTCCTGAGTTGATACTTGAGGCTACTGAAAAGATTGTGCAAATCAGAAACCGCATGGCAGCAGCACGGGATCGACAGAAAAGTTACGCTGATCAACGACGCAAACCGCTCGAATTTCAAGTAGGCGACCGCGTCCTACTGAAAGTGTCACCCTGGAAGGGTGTAATTCGTTTTGGGAAACGAGGGAAATTAAATCCACGGTACGTAGGCCCATTTGTGATTTCGAAGCGTATCGGACCCGTAGCTTATCAATTAGACCTTCCTGCCGAACTCAGTGGAGTTCATAACGTTTTTCACGTGTCCAATCTGAAGAAGTGTCTATCAGATGAGACCCTAGTTATTCCATTGGATGATATTCAAGTGGATGAGCAACTGCATTTTGTGGAACAACCTATCGAGATCATGGACCGTGAGATTAAGACTCAAAGGCACAGCAAGATACCGATCGTCAAGGTTCGTTGGAACTCTAAGCGGACCGGATTTCACGTGGGAAAGAGAGGACCAAATGAAAAGCAAATATCCACACCTTTTTGCAGCTGAACAGCAACCTGACGTTACCGCCAACTGAATTTCGGGACGAAATTCTTTCAACATGGGGATGATATGACAGCCTGAGATTTACTTGTACCATTCTAACAAACTGAACTTTTGTGCATTGCATTCTAAACCTCGTTTACTCAATTTTCGGGACGAAAATTCTTTCAACATGGGGATAATGTGACATCCCGGCTTTTCAGGCATCTTAAACGCGCTACTTTATGGTTATTCACTCCTACGCTGATTTAATTCGGAGAATTAAATTACACACTCGAAATAAATACGCTAACTTTGTGAATCTATAGGGTGAATTATGTGCTATGTGTTATTAGACGGGTTGTATCTGAATTACGTGCTATGTGTTATTAGACGTTTGTGAATCTATTGCGTCTCACTCCAAATACGTGATTTAATATTATATAAACTCCGTGTCACGAATAATATTTTAGTAACTTCTAAACTGAACCAAGCCTGTGACACGTTTGGACTTCGCGACCAAGCAAACCCAACCCACCACCCACACCCCCTTGCGACCCGCACCTCCTTGCGGCCCAAGGAAATAACCCAAACTTGCGGCCCAAGGCACTAACCCAAACCGCCCCCCCCCCCCTACCGCGACCCCCCTTTATGTATACATGCATGTTGTGGGTAGCCTTAAAAAAATAGAACCCTAATGCTCTAAGTTGAAGTCGACGGCAGCCCCCCCCCGACGGTCGCGCAAGTCTACACTCTTGGATCGATTCCAAGCTTTTCCCGGTTCGCTAATCATCATCGTTTCAAGGTTAGGGTTTAATTGTATCGTGATTCACACTAGGTTTTGTGTAATCTTGATCATGATTATGTGCTTGTATGATTATTACTATAAAAAAATGTTGCGGTGTATGATTAGTTCGGATGAATATGCGAATCTTTGCGGTTGTGATGATATGTTGAATATTAAAATTATAGGCTGCGTTTTATCGATAAAGATCATGATATAAATTTACGGTTTGCATGAATATTGATATATATGATGATAGTTGACAAGTTAACCTGCTGTTAATCAATACAACTAAGTGTCATGACCGTTTAAACATGTTCTAACGCGATAAAGTCGAAAACAGTAAGCCGATTGACATTTATAGCCAACTTCAGTTAGCTGTAACCTGATCATTCTTTATCGAAAAGTAGATTTTCTGAAGCCTAAAATGTGTATTTTCAAAAAACTCTTCAAATGGCGCTGGATTCATATTTTTTGAAGGTCGTTTGCTATTTTTAAATGGTCATTTAGTGCAGCAGCTGAAGCTGCATAAATTCTGCAGAATTTGCAGGTTTTTTATCGAGTCGGATCTCATAGTCTGTATGGGGTTAGGTCACGAAATTTGCACAGTAACTGGAGACGGGAATTTCCGAAAATCTCCCACTGTAATTTTGTTAATTGGATGAACGATGATTTTTAAATAATTTCTCTCGTGGACTGCAGTCACAAAGCGACGAATCTGACTGCAGCCTAGTATATAAATGTTTATAAATAATTGGTAAAGATTAAGGATTTGAAAATTTTACACAAAATTCTACAGCCTAATTGACACCTCGTGTAAGAAAGTTGGAATATTTCGAACGTTGAAACTATTTTATAAAAATCCTCGAAAACAACCTAGTTATGAGCATACAAGCTGAAACATGATAACTTGCGTTTGTGTGTACCTAAGTGTTGTATGAGTTAATATGTGTTTATGGAAAGTGGGTTTGATCATTATTTTGTATGGTGATACTGTGCATGCATGATTATGGTTTCGAATTGGTTATTACGTGTGCCGTACTGTGTGTTAGTTATGCGTAGGGTTTTGTGTCAGTGTGTTCACACACTAACTTTAAATCGGTTGACATGTTAGGACGCGATTAGCGGTTCCATCATTTGCTTCTTTTGCGTTATTCTAACCGAGCAATTTAAGGTGAGTTCACGGCCCCTATTTTATCCGGTTTTGAAAAACATGGGGAGAAACATGTATACGCTCTACAACTCTATCTTTTACGTTATGCGAAATTAACGCCGTTAACTATTCGGTAACTAAGTTAATGTTAATGTATGTTATGGTCACTAAGTAGCTTTATCACGGAAGTCCTCAACCAACTCTCGGATCGTTAGTATTAGGTTAGATAGCGGGGAAATTATGGTAGTACTACTGGGCCCGACAAGCCCCACCCGAGCTAGTCGCGCTAGCCGACCGGGAATGGTCAACGGGTGATTAATTTGGCCTAACTTTCGCCATGGTCAGTGATAGACCTGGCAACACAGAGGCAACAACAGTCAGCTTCGATCGTGAACTCTTATGTGACGTAACTTTAGGCTCACTACCTACATGTTAACATTGAACTAATTTTACGAACCAATATTATTATTCCAGGTTAGGAATAATGAAACTATGTCGTTATCCCGGGTTAGGGATAACGGAGAAAAACAATCTTTTAAACCAAACTTGTGAACTTATAAAAACCTGTGAACTCACTCTTCTTTAATGTTGACACTTGTTTCTTTGCATGTTTCTCAGGACGCTAGGAGCGCTAGGTGCACTCACTTGCATTTGATCAAGACATTTTTATCGAGTCGTTATTTACGAATAATTTTTGGGATTTTGGTTTTGGCATTTATGTTGGCGCTCGTTACTTTACTTTAATGCTTCTGCTAAACTTTGAAACCTCGATATTTTGAAAATGACTATGAATGTTCACAACAAATGTTTTTGGAAAACCTTTAAATAAATCATATAGAGTCGTTCGATATTTCTAGTGTCTGAAATTCTGGTTTATCACACGCCTCGCGGTAATACTCCGTAGTGGAAATTGAGGGTGTGACAACCACCTTTATCCCTGTACCACTAGGATCATCATCATTACCTATCATGGTCTGAATCATCTTTTGGATCATCAGTTGGTGGTTCATCATCTTTTTCTTCATTCTCTACTTCATCATCGTCCTTTTCTTCAGTAGCAGTTACAGTATCAGAAGGCTTGACAGATTCGTCAACCTTAGAAATCTCGGACTCCGAAGCTTTCGCAGACTCTATCTCTTTAATAGGTTCAGTGATCCCCAACATACTTTCGATCACATTCTTTCCCTTACCATGTTCAGCTAACTCTCTTTCAGCTTTCTCTTTCGCTTCTTGAATATCTAACCGAGCATATTCTTCTTTGAAATTGTCAAACCCTCAATTTCCACTTGTGGAGTTTTACCGCGAGGCGTGTGATCAAACTAGAATCTGAGACACTAGTAATATCGAACCACTCTATATGCTTTATTTAAACGTTTTCCAATAACATTTGTTTAACCATTCATAGTTATTTTCAAATTGTCTTAGTTTCAAAGTTTAGCGGAAGCATTAGAGTAAAGTAAAGTAACGGGTGCTAACATAAACGCCAAAACCAAAAATCCCAAACAATATTCGTAAATAAGACTCGATAAAAATTTCTTGATCAAATGCAAGTGAGTGCACCTAGCGCTCCTAGCATCCTGAGAAACATGTAAAGAAACCAGTGTCAACATTAAAGAAGAGTGAGTTCATAGGTTTTTATAAGTTCACAAGTTCGGTTAAAAGTTTGTTTTCCCCCGTTATCCCTAACCCAGGATAACGATATAGTTCCATTATTCCTAACCCGGAATAATAATGTTGGTTCGTAATTAAGTTCAATGTTAACATGTAGGTAGCGAGCCTAAAGTTACGTCACATAAGTGTTCGCGATCGAAACTGACTGTTGTTGCCTCAGTGTTGCCAGGTCTATCACTAACCATGGCGAAAGTTAGGCCAAATTAATCACCCGTTGACCATACCAGGTCGGCTAGCGCGACTAGCTCGGTGGGGCTTGTCGGGCCCAGTAGTACTACTTATAATTTCCCCGCTATCTAACCTAATACTAACGATCCGAGAGTTGGTTGAGGACTTCCGTGATATAGCTACTTAGTGACCATAACGTACATTAACATGAACTTAGTTACCGAATAGTTTAACGACGTTAATTTCGCATAACGTAAAAGACAGAGTTTTTAGAGCGTATACATGTTTCTCCCCCTGTTGTTCAAACCGGATAAAATATGGGCCGTGAACTCACCTTAAATTGCTCGGTTAGAATAACACAAAAGTAGCAATTGATGGAACCGCTAATCGCGTCCTAACATGCCAACCGATTTAAAGTCAGTGTGTGAACACACTGATACAAAACCCTACGCATAACTAACACATAATGCGGCACACATAATAACCAATTCGAAAACACAATCATGCATGCAAAGTATCATCATACCAAAATAATGATCAAACCAACTTGTCATAAACACAAATTAACTCACTCAACACTTTGGTACACACAAACACAAGTTATCATGTTTCCGCTTGTACACTCATAACTAGGTTGTTTTCAAGGATTTTTATAAAATAGTTACAACGTTGCAAAAATTCCAATTTTTACAGGCGGTGTCAACTAAACTTTTCAAGTCCTAACGCTTTACCAATTATTTATAAACATTTATATACTAGGCTGCAGTCAGATTCGTCGCTTTCTGACTGCAGTCCACGGGAAAGTTATTTAAAAATCATCGTTCATCCAATTAACAAAATTCCAGTGGGAGATTTCCGGAAATTCCTGTGTCCAGTTACTGTAGAAATTTCGTGACCCAACCCCCGACATACTATGAGATCCGACTCGATAAACAACTAGCAAATTTTGTAGAATTTACGCAGCTTCAGCTGCTGCGCTAAATGACCACTTAAAAATAGTAAACAACCTCAGAAAAATATGAATCCTGCGCCATTAGAAGCGTTTTTCAAAAATACACGTTTTAGGCTTCAGAAAATCCACTTTTCGATAAATAATGATCAGGTTACAGCCAATTGAAGTTGGCTGTAAATGTCATTCAGCAAACTGTTTTCGACTTTTATCGCATTAGAACATGCTTAAACGATCATGACGCTTAGTAATAATGATCAACAAAAGGTTTATTTGTCAAATATCATCATGTATATCAATATTCATGCAAACCCTAATTATATAACATGATTTTTATCGCTAAAACGCAGCCTATGATTTTAGTATTCATCATAACATCACAATCGCAAAGATTCGCACAATCATCCGAACTAATCATAAATCACAACACTTTTCATACTAATAATCCTACCATTACACAAAATCATGATCAGGATTATACAAACCCTAATGTGAATCGCAAAACAATTAAACCCTAACCTTGAAACGATGATGATTAGCGAACCGGGACAAGATTGGAATCAATCCGGGAGTTGTAGGGCTTTGTGATCGTGAGAGGGGGGGGCTGCCGTCGCCTTCCTCTATGTGCTAGGGTTTGTTGTTTTTTTTTTAAACACAACTCATGCATACATACAATTATATAGCACAAGGGAAAAGAAAAATGTAGGGGGGGGGGTTTGGGTAAATGGCTTGGGCCTCAAGTTTAGGTTAGTTCCTTGGGCCGCAAGGAGGTGAGGTCGACACATTTCGCGGCTCGGTTCGGTTCGGCTATTTATTTATTATTTTTTTATAACTAATGATCGCGAAATCAAGGCGTGATACAATAATCTACAAAATATACAAACGTCTAATAACACATAGCACGTAATTCACCCAATAAATTCACAAAGTTAGCGAAGTTATTGCAAGCGTGTAATTTAATTCTCCGAATTAAATTAGCGTAGAAATGAATAACCGTAAAGTAGCGCGTTTAAGATACCTAGAAAGCCGGGATGTCACATTATCCCCATGTTGAAAGAATTTTTGTCCCGAAAATCGAGTAAACGCGGTTTAGAATGCAACGCACAAAGATTCAGTTTGTTAGCAATGGTACAAGTAATTCCCAGGCTGTCATATCATCCCCATGTTGAAAGTATTTCGTCCGAAATTTAGTTGGTGGTAACGTCAGATTGCTGCTCAACTGCAAAAAGGTGTGGGTATTTGCTTTTCATTTGGTCCTCTCTTTCCCATGTTAACTCCGGTCCACGCTTAGAGTCCCAACGAACCTTGACAATCGGTATCTTGCTGTGCCTTCGAGTCTTAATCTCACGATCCATGATCTCGATAGGTTGTTCCACAAAATGCAGTTGCTCATCCACTTGAATCTCATCCAATGGAATAACTAGGGTCTCATCTGATAGACACTTCTTCAGATTGGACACGTGAAAAACGTTGTGAACTCCACTGAGTTCGGCAGGAAGGTCTAATTGATAAGCTACGGGCCCGATACGCTTCGAGATCACAAATGGGCCTACGTACCGTGGGTTTAGTTTGTCTCGTTTCCCAAAACGGATTACACCCTTCCAGGGTGACACCTTCAGTAGGACGCGGTCGCCTACTTGAAATTCGAGCGGTTTGCGTCGTTGATCAGCGTAGCTTTTCTATCGATCTGGTGCCGCTGCCATGCGGTTTCTGATTTGCACAATCTTTTCAGTAGCCTCAAGTATCAACTCAGGACCTGTGAGTTGACTGTCACCGACTTCTGCCCAACAGACTGGTGATCTACATTTGCGACCGTATAATGCTTCAAACGGTGCCGCTTGAATACTCGTATGGTAACTGTTGTTATACGAGAATTCCACTAAAGGCAGATGGATTTCCCAACTGTTCCCGAAGTCTACCACACATGCCCTAAGCATGTCTTCCAAGGTCTGAATGGTCCTTTCACTTTGACCATCCGTCTGAGGGTGATAAGCTGTGCTCATATCTAAGCGTGTACCCAACGCTTTCTGAAGTGACTACCAAAAGTTGGATGTGAAACGAGTATCCCTGTCTGAGATGATGGATGTTGGCACCTCGTGCCGAGAAACTACTTCCTTAACGTAGATGCGAGTCAACTTATCCATCTTATCTGTTTCGTTGATCACTAGAAGTGTGCAGACTTAGTTAGACGATCCACGATTACCCAGATGGTATCGCAACCACCCGGAGTTCGCGGGAGTTTAGTGATAAAGTCCATCGAGATCTGATCCCATTTCCACACTGGGATCCCATTTCCCCTGATGGCATCTGGTATTCCACCTTGAGTTTCGCACAAGTCAAACACTTGCTCACATAGGTGGCTATATCCGCTTTCATGTTGGGCCACCAGTACGCGGCTTTAAGGTCTTGATACATCTTATCCGAACCAGGATGGACAGAGTATCGGGATTTGTGAGCTTCGTCCATAACTAGCTTCCTGAGGTCTCCGTAGAGAGGTACCCATATACGATTCATGAAATACCGGGCACCATTGGGTTTCACTTCCCAATCGCTTTCCATCTTTCCCATAGATTCGGCCTTGATGTTTTCTTCGTTAACTGCTTCTAGCTGCGCGTTGCGTATCTGTTCGGGTAACCCGGAATGAATGGTGAACTCTAGTGCTCGTACCCGACGAGTTTTCAAGTGCTCCTTCCTACTGAGGGCATCAGCTACCACGTAGCTTTACCCGGGTGATACCGAATAGCACATTCATAATTGTTCAGGAGTTCGACCCAGCGACGCTGTCGCATGTTCAACTCCTTCTGGTCAAAGATATGCTGGAGGCTCTTGTGATCCGTGTAGATTGTGAACTTTATTCCATATAGATAGTGTCTCCAAATCTTAAGTGCAAAGACAACTGCTCCCAATTCCAGGTCATGTGTTGTGTAGTTTTTCTCCGGAACCTTCAACTGTCGGGATGCATACGCGATGACCTTATCACGTTGCATGAGTACGCATCCCAATCCCTGAATGGAAGAGTCACAATATACCACAAAATCATCTGTCCCTTCTGGCAAGGACAAAATGGGTGCACTTCAAAGTTTCTGCTTCAGCAATTGAAATGGTGCTTCCTGCTTGTCACCCCATGCATACTTGGTACCCTTCGAGGTGAGAGTGGTATGCGGTTGTGCGATCTTTGAGAATCCCTCGATGAAACGTCTGAGTAACCAGCCAAACCCAAAAATTGGCAGATCTCTGTCAGTGTCCTGGGTGCTTCCCAGTTCTTGATCGCATCGATCTTGGCGGGATCAACGTGTATACCCTTTTCATTCACGATATACCCGAGGAACTGAACTTCCCAAATCCAGAAATCACAATTAGAAAGCTTGGCATATAGTTTCTCCTGTTGAAGTAGTTCCAGCAATAATCGTAGATGCTCAGCATGTTCTTCTTCACCCTTAGAGTAGACGAGTATATCATCGATGAACACGATGACAAATTTGTCGAGATACGGCTTACACACGCGGTTCATGAGGTCCATGAACACCGCGGTGTGTGTTGGTAAGACCGAAGGGCATGACCAAGAACTCATAATTGCCATACCGAGTACGAAATGCCATCTTGGAGATATCCTCCTCCCTGACGCGTAACTGGTGATAACCGGACCGTAGATCGATCTTGGAGAAGTAGCTTGACCCTTGAAGCTGGTCGAAGAGATCGTCGATGCGAGGTAATGGGTATCGGTTCTTGACGGTAACCTTATTGAGTTCCCTGTAGTCGATGCACATGCGGAAGGTCCCGTCCTTCTTCTTGACAAAAAGGCCGGAGCTTCCCATGGCGAAGTACTGGGTCGGATAAATCCTTTTTCCAACAATTCCTGAAGTTGGGTAGACAGCTCTTGCAGCTCTGCTGGAGCTATGCGGTACGGGACCTTGGCGATAGGAGCCGCATGGTTCGCCAATTCGATTTCAAACTCCACTAGTCGATGTGGGGAAGACCAGGTAACTCCTCTGGAAACACATCAGAAAAGTCACGGACGACGGGGATATCTTCAATCCGCTTCTCGTCCTTAGGCTGCTCGGTGACCAGTGCGAGCAAAGCGAAGGAGTTCTTTCCCCGAAGATACTTCTGAGCTTGCATGTAAGAGATGATGTTTGTGAGGGCGCCTGCCTTCTCGCCTTGCACCATCAAGACTTCGTCGTTAGAGAGCGGAATACGGATAGCTTTCTTGAAACAGAGAACTTCAGCTCGGACGTCGGATAGCCAGTCCATTCCGGCTACCACGTCAAAACTACCCAGGGTAGTTGTCATCACATCAATGGTAAAGGTGTGACCCGCGAGTTTAAGTTGACAGCCGGTTACTAAATGGGTCACATCTACATATTTACCATCGGCTCGTTCTATGACGTAAGGGGTCTCTAAGGTTTAGGTGTGAGATTTAGGTTCTTCATAAAAGACTCAGATATAAAACTCTTATCCGCACCCGTATCAAAAAGTACAGTAGCAAAATGATCGTTAAGGGGAAACTTACCGGTGACCATATTCGAGTCGTTTCTGGCCTCTCCACGGCCTAGCGTGAATGCACGACCTTGGCACCTCCTGTGCCACCATATCCATTGTTTCCATTGTTGTTATTGTTGTTGTTGTTGTTATTGTTGTTATTGTTATTCCCACCCTTGTTGTTGTTGCGAAGCTGCGGGCAGTCTCGCTTGAAATGCTACCGCACTGATAGCATCCCCGGTTATTACCTTGTTGTTGACCCTGGTGCTGATTCTGATTTTGTCGAGCCATGATTTCCCCGCGACAATCCTTTGCCGCGTGTCCCGCTTTGCCACATCGTTGGCAGTGATTTCCGGTGCAAGGGCCGTGATGATGGAGGTTACAACGATTACATTGCGGCTTTCGACCCGCATAGCCGCTTGAGTTCTGGGTGTTGTTGGCAGACTGATTATTGTGACCCCGATTGTTGTTGAAATTGTTGTACCGCTTCTGGTTTCCTTGTTGTGGCTGGGCTGACGAAGACTGTCGAGCAGGTGAGTCTTCAAATTTTCTTTTGTTATCAGGGACAACTTCAGTGGCACCCCGAGGTGGCAACTTCCTTTGCTCCACCGCCTTATCGGTGAGTTTATATGCCAGCCTAATCGCTTGATGCTCTGTCGTAGGGTTGCTAGACATTACCATGCCCTGGATCTCAGGGACCAAACCCCCAAGATAAAACTCAAGTCGTTTTTCGACGGTGTTAGCCTATCGGGACATAGGAACACCAGATCATGATGTTTTGTCGTTTACGCTTCAATTTCAGACCCTACCATCTTGTGGTTCCATAACGCTTGCTCCAACTGCTGTACTCTGTCCCGCGGACAGTATTCCTCCTTGATTAGGGCCTTAAACTCGGTCCAGGCCATTGCGTTCGCCGCAACAAGTCCACGCGCTTGGACTTGTGCGTTCCACCAGGTTAATGCCCCATCTTCCAACGTTGAGGCAACATACTTGACCTTATTGACTTCAAGGCAATTGCACATCTCGAACACCGATTCAGACTTTTCAATCCAACGGACCAGTCCTATGGGTCCTTCCGCACCCGTGAACTTGCTCGGTTTTGCATCAAGGAACATCTTGTAGGGGGTTAAGACCCCTCCTGCTGGTGGGTTTTGAACACCTACCAGAGCAGCATTCACGTGTTCTTGGATTTAAGCGGCCAATTCTTCAGTTGACATGTTGAGGTTTCAGCGACGACCGGTTGCCATTTTAGATCTTCGTAAGACAACACAAATACACACCGATAAGTATATATGTCCAATATAGTTATCATATTCCACACTTCAGTAATCACACAAGTTATGTCAACCCGACAATTTAAACAATCAAAAGGAACATTCGATTAAATAAATTGCAATGTCTCACAAAATACCAATCAAACATCTTAGTTTAATTATAAAATTTCAAGTTCAAACATAAGTGGAAACAAGCAAACTAAAGAAAACAAAGCGGAGATTGGCGAGACGAGTTAGTCATCTACGTCTCCGTCTCCCAAGTCGCTATCATTGCCATCATCCTCTGCGGCGTTTTCAGCTTCAACAGCCGGGTCCTGTTCTGGCTCTTCTTCCTCCGGATCCTCCTCCGGGTCTTCCTCTGGATCCTCCTCTGGGTCTTCCTCTGGATCCTCCTCTTCCTCCTCTACCGGCGCTGGAGGGGCCGGTGCTGGTGCGGGTACTGGGACAGGTGCTTGATTCTGCTCCAGTTCTTGAATCCTCCAACTGGACTCAAGAACTCTGTCTTCGAGCCAGTCAGCCCTCAGCTGCTCAACACGAAGATCCTTAGCTAAAACGTTTCGAACTCTCTTATTCTCATATTGCTCTTCCTTAAGATTTCCAGTTTTACTAGTTAGTTGACGTATCATCCATCCTTGTGCTTCGATAGTCTCCTGCATTCTCTCTAGCTGTTCCTGTTGTTTCCTTAACATATCCCTAAGTAGATCGTCCCCTACTCCTAACGAGTTGACCGGTTCGACCGGTATAGCGGTGGTCGGACGGGAGGAAAACTCCCCTCCTAGAGCGAGTCTTTTCCTAGCAGCTGAGCGTGTCTCCACGCCATGAGGTGGTGAGGGTTCGACCATGGGTACCTTCCCCGGCGCCCTTGATTGTCAAGATTTGTCGGATGATGATGATGACATTACCTGATGGGTTGGTATAGTTAGTTACGAGTTGCGTGCATCACAATATACATATATATCTTACATAAAACAGTTGTAGTATAACACATAACAAGATATCACAGTTCGGTGCCAACTAAGTCTAGTGTCGTGTAACAGCTATAGTTTAGGTCTACTTTTAATGCAAACCTGGTTCTCTATAGCTAGAGGCTCTGATACCAATCTGTCACACCCTCAATTTCCACTTGTAGAGTTTTACCGCGAGGCGTGTGATCAAACCAGAATCTGAGACACTAGTAATATCGAACGACTCTATATGATTTATTTAAACGTTTTCCAAAAACATTTGTTTAACCATTCATAGTTATTTTCAAATTGTCTTAGTTTCAAAGTTTAGCGAAAGCATTAGTTTCAAAGTTTAGCGGAAGCATTAGAGTAAAGTAAAGTAACGGGCGCCAACATAAACGCCAAAACCAAAAATCCCAAACAATATTCGTAAATAAGACTCGATAAAAATGTCTTGATCAAATGCAAGTGAGTGCACCTAGCGTCATGAGAAACATGTAAAGAAACAAGTGTCAACATTAAAGAAGAGTGAGTTCACAGGTTTTTATAAGTTCACAAGTTCGGTTAAAAGTTTGTTTTCCCCCGTTATCCCTAACCCGGGATAACGATATAGTTCCATTATTCCTAACCCGGAATAATAATGTTGTTTCGTAATTAAGTTCAATGTTAACATGTAGGTAGCGAGCCTAAAGTTACGTCACATAAGAGTTCGCGATCGAAGCTGACTGTTGTTGCCTCAGTGTCGCCAGGTCTATCACTAACCATGGCGAAAGTTAGGCCAAATTAATCACCCGTTGACCATACCCGGTCGGCTAGCACGACTAGCTCGGGTGGGGCTTGTCGGGCCCAGTAGTACTACTTATAATTTCCCCGCTATCTAACCCAATACTAACGATCCGAGAGTTTGTTGAGGACTTCCGTGATATAGCTACTTAGTGACCATAACGTACATTAACATTAACTTAGTTACCGAATAGTTTAACGACGTTAATTTCGCATAACGTAAAAGGTAGAGTTTTAGAGCATATACATGTTTCTTCCCCTTTTGTTCGAAACCGGATAAAATAGGGGCCGTGAACTCACCTTAAATTGCTCGGTTAGAATAACACAAAAGTAGCAATTGATGGAACCGCTAATCGCGTCTTAACATGCCAACCGATTTAAAGTTAGTGTGTGAACACACTGATACAAAACCATACGCATAACTAACACACAGTACGGCACACGTAATAACCAATTCGAAGACACAATCATGCATGCAAAGTATCATCATACCAAAATAATGATCAAACCAACTTGTCATAAACACAGATTAACTCACACAACACTTTGGTACACACAAACACAAGTTATCATGTTTCCGCTTGTATGCTCATAACTAGGCTGTTTTCAAGGATTTTTATAAAATAGTTCCAACGTTCAACAAATTCTAATTTTTTACACGAGGTGTCAACTAAAATTTAGAATTTTATGTAAAATTTTCAAGTCGTAACGCTTTACCAATTATTTATAAACATTTATATACTAGGCTGCAGTCAGATTCGTCGCTTTCTGACTGCAGTCCACGGGAAAAAATATTTAAAAATCATCGTTCATCTAATTAACAAAATTCCAGTGGGAGATTTCCGGAAATTCCCATGTCCAGTTACTGTGAAAATGTCGTGACCCAACCCCCTACAGACCATGAGATCCGACTCGATAAACAACTAGCAAATATTGCAGAATTTTCGCAGCTTCAGCTGCTGCGCTAAATGACCACTTAAAAATAGCAAAAGACCTAGAAAAATATGAATCCTGTGCCATTAGAAGCGTTTTTCAAAAATACACGTTTTAGGCTTCAGAAAATCCACTTTTCGATAAATTATAATCAGGTTACAGCCAATTGAAGTTGGCTGTAAATGTCATTCAGCAAACTGTTTTCGACTTTTATCGCATTAGAACATGCTTAAACGATCATGACGCTTAGTAATAATGATCAACAACAGATTTATTTGTCAAATATCATCATGTATATCAATATTCATGCAAACCCTAATTATATAACATGATTTTTATCGCTAAAACGCAGCCTATGATTTTAGTATTCATCATAACATCACAATTGCAAAGATTCGCACAATCATCCGAACTAATCATAAATCACAACACTTTTCATACTAATAATCCTACCATTACACAAAATCATGATCAAGATTATACAAACCCTAATGTGAATCGCAAAACAATTAAACCCTAACCTTGAAACGATGATGATTAGCGAACCGGGACAAGATTGGAATGAATCCGGGAGTTGTAGGGCTTTGCGATCGTGAGAGGGGGGGCTGCCGTCGCCTTCCTCTATGTGCTAGGGTTTGTTATTTTTTTTAAAACACAACTCATGCATACATACAATTATATAGCACAAGGGAAAAGAAAAGGGTGGGGGGGGGGGGGCGACCGCAAAGGGGGGGTGGGCGATTTGGGTAAATGGCTTGGGCCTCAAGTTTAGGTTAGTTCCTTGGGCCGCAAGGAGGTGAGGTCGACACGTTTCGCGGCTCGGTTCGGTTCGGCTATTTATTTATTATTTTTTTATAACTAATAATCGCAAAATCAAGGCGTGATACAATAATCTACAAAATATACAAACGTCTAGTAACACATAGCATGTAATTCACCCAATAAATTCACAAAGTTAGCGTAGTTATTGCGAGCGTGTAATTTAATTCTCCGAATTAAATTATCGTAGGAATGAATAACCGTAAAGTAGCTCGTTTAAGATACGTGGAAAGCCGGGATGTCACAGAAATTAATCCCCAGACTGTTAGATGTATACCTTCTGTAGTCTGTCGAATCTCTTATCATTCATATCCTTTTCAGATGGAAGCTCTGTAATTTCTCTATTTAATCTTTCGTTTGCTTCCTGCAGACTTTCCACTAAAGCTTTCAAATAGCCTCTGTCGCCTTCAAGAAATTTTACTTTATCTGACAGAATCTCCTTTTCAACTTCACCCTGCTTTATCTGCTTCTCTAGCTCAACCTTTTCTTTCTCATTCTTCGCAACTCTATCTTCCAATATCTTGACATGCTTTTCAAGAATATCTACATCTGTTTCAGGAAAGAAATCATCTAAATCCTACGGATCCACTGGTACATTAGGAATATCACCAAATAGATTTGACTTTGGAGTTAACTTAGTAGCAGCTTTGGTGTTGACTTAGGAGTAGCAGTCTTTGGAGTAGATTTCCTTGGTATTGAGCTTTCGAAATGAACATCTTTGGGATCAGGAGATTGAATCACCGGAACTTCAAGTAAATTAGACTCAGGAGGTTCTTGTGTAACTCCTGGCCTTTCTACTTCAAATGTAATGATATCAGGAGGTTCTTGTGTAACTCCTGGACGTTCAGCTTCAGATGAAATAATAACAGGAGGTTCTTGTGTAGGAGGTTCTTGTGTAACTCCTCTCTCCTGTGCACCAGAAGGTTCTTGTGTTGCTTCTGTGCTCTTTGGCTTTCCAGTATATCTCCTGCTTGCTGGTTTCTAAGCTTTCTTTGGTTTCTTTCTGCCTTTTGCCTGTGGAGACCATGTAGTGTTCTTTGATATTTTAGTTGCTGAAGAGTTTGTTCTTCTTGCTTTTTTCTTGGGTCTCTCTTCGTCAGATTCTTTTTCCTAAATTAGGATCAAAATCAGCATCAGTCTCTTTGATCTTTTCAGCTTCTTTTTCTGCTATGGCTTTCTTTTCGAGAGAATCATCACTATCATCATCGTTCTGGAAGTTGCAGAAAATACATAATCTTCTTGCATAGTCTTTTCAGTCTCTTGGCTTTCAATAACAACTGTTGCGCTCGATCCACCTCTGTTAGCACATTTACAGGCTCATCTTCATCAATCAACATGGTGTCAGCTTTCTTAGTCACACGTTTCTTTTACTTTTCAATCTCAGCTTTGACAAACCATTCACTACGAGTTTTAGTCTTAAACGTCTTAAACCATTCTTTTTCTGCATTCAACTCTTTCTCATCACCACTACCATCGTTTCGCCATTTGTTTCCAGCAGGCGCAATATAGTTTTCATCTTTCAATGCCCCAAATATTGGTTTTGCCACTGGTGCTGAATCCTGCTTCTGAAACTTTAACAGCTTCTTCACAGTCGTTTCATCAAGGTGACTGAAGTACAGAATATCATTTGGATCACGCAGTAAACTTTTCATCAATAAGCATCTGCATGAATCTCGGATATAGACACAATCTTGTATCCTCCATATTCTTCGACATATGAGTGAAAACAAGCTTCGAATAATTATACGGCTTCTTCAGAATCAACGCCGTAGCCATGCACGCCATATAATCTTGTACATCATCAAGACCCGCTTTACGATGGCTAAAAGTATGAATGATTGCATGCATGAGGAGCTTGTAGGGGTTTGGGACTTCCCCTTTCTTCAGTGTAGGCTTATTAACGCTTCCTTTGTAGCACATCCTATAGAAACAACCTCGAACTATCTTCTAATCCAGAAAAATAGGATCATCTTTGTCGTCGTTGAATTGTAAGATCCTGCGAATATCTTCCTCAGTCACTGTGATCTCTTTGTTCTCGTTTCCAACTTGAACATACACGTGATAGTCTTCTTGTCTGCACTGAGACTTGCATTCATCCAGAAATGATAAGTGTGCGATCTATAAATACTGTTCGCTCAGTAATAGCTCTATGAATCGGAAAATCCTTTAGAAACTTCAAAATACTTTCGTATTCCTTCAGCGACGGACACAACGCCTTGTCAAGCGTAATACAAGTGTTGTGGAATTTAGAAAAATCCATCCTGATTACCCGTGCTGGTTCTTGAACCTGAAAAACGACGCAAAACATTTAGCACGCATTTCGAGAAAAATGTTACAAATTTTCAACCTTTTTCATCAAGTTCGGGCGAACTTGATGTTGGTATTACAAATCAGCTTTGTCAAGTTCGCCCGAACATGCTATACAAACATGTTCAACAAATAACCTAAATTCGGGCGAACTTATCATTACCATTTTACAATTGTAATACTCTAAGTTCGAGCGAGCTTATCAACATGTTTTCAAAAACTGATGTTATACTAAGTTCGGTCGAACTTAGGGTTTTAACAATGAATATTATTGAATTATGATGCAAGTTCGACCGGACTTGATGAACAAGTTCGGGTGAACTTGTCATCTTCTCCAATCAAAAACATGCAACAACTGTAATGACCATTTTTCATGAATTCCTTTCAAATCAAAGTCGGTTTATGTTGTTTGTTACAATTTTAAGTTCAATTTGTCCAAGAGATCCCTAGTTCTATCAGGTTTAACATTTTTAGATCTTAAACCACCGATTAATGTTCAATTCATGGATCAAATGTCAATTACACACCTCGGCCATTGAGAATGGTGTGCAAATCACCACAATCAATTGAAATTTCGGCAGTATAACAGTATAATCTTGACAATTTTAACAAATTACACTCAATCAGTAAGTTCGCTCGGAGAGAATGGCTTAGCAGATTATGAAGTTCGGCTGAACTTGCAAGGTATATATACCCTAGCAAGTTCGGCGAACTTGAAAGCCCATGAAATAAAGCCCATTGTTAAGTCCGAGCAAACTTATACAATTCTCAATCAATCTCTAAACAAGTTCTGTCGAACTTGTTTCAAAGTGAAACCTTAATCAGTTAAGCAAGTTCAGCCGAACTTGCCTAAACTCAAATTCAAATTTTCAAATTTTTGCAATTAAGTCCCTGAACTTTTCACTTTCTACCAGTTCTATAAAATCCACTTAGTTGACCAAGTCCAAGCTAATGACCCTGGTTAACCGATTTGTCTGCCGAGTCCAAGTTAATGACCCTGGTTTGACCCGATATGAACAAACTGTTGAACTTTTCAAACTTTTAAAAAATCAAAGTTTCAAATTAATGAACTTTTTTCATCGTTTTTGGCTTATCAGATTTTACAGATTAGCTCCCAGCCTGTTGTCAATTAGATTCCCACCAGTTTAGCACCTTACCAGACTTCAAAGACCAATTCTCCAACATTGGTTTGCTGCAAACAATGTAGAAACAAAATCTTTTTGTATTTTTGTAAGTTTCTACTAAAACACGCTAAAAAGTTTTTTGGTTTGAATCTGTAAAGCAAATAACTATGTACAGGACAATGTAAACTATGTACAAACATAATTTTGTGACTTCGTGTCTAAGGATCATATCAGTTGATTGAGACATATCACCAGTACCGTTCACCTCTAGATGACTTTAAGTTTTAAACTCGTTTAGTTAGATTGTCGATATGTTTGTCCAATTAAAACTTTACCACATTTCTCAACTGTTCCAAGATATGTTAAGGTATGATTTATGAAACTTGACTTATCTATGGTTCCCACTTCTTGAATATACTCCCGTATCAAGATTCCCTAGATTTCATCTTACAGGTGAATATATCGTAATTGATATCTGTATCTGGGTTAATGCGAGACCTTGAGAGCTCAGGTTAGTACTTCCGTACAGACAAAGAGATGAAGGCTCGACTTAAAGGTGTGTTCTATTTAAGGAATCTTTTTAGCATTGCAAATGATTAGCTCTTTCGATACTTTTCTAGTTTGCATGCAACTTAGGGGTTTGTAGCGAAAGTATTATAGAAGTTCTAGGCTATTGCTTCCGCAAAATCAGAAGAACTTGTATAATACCCCATATATCAACTATCTATAAAGACCTCGTATCTCAGAATCAGGCAATTTCTCAAACAAAATTTCTGAAGGTCCGTGATCAGGCGGTTCTAGACGGAAGCTAGTGGATTAACGTAAACAATTCGGTAGAATGTTATTACAGAAAGGAGTAGAAACAGAATGCAGTGAATGTCTTCATTATACCGAAAGAGTATACATCTTTATAAGTCCAGCTACCAGAGTTCCTGGAGAGAATCCGGCAGCACCTCCCCGTAGGGATGCCAAAAACTTAAATGACAAATGAACAACACACCTATATATAGGGAGACAAGTTCGCTGGAGTAGAGGTAAGTTCGGGCGAACTTGACCTAGTCAAGTTCGGCCGAACTTGACTTCCTAAGAGCATTCTCGAGCGAACTTGGCCTGCATTAGTCAAGTTCGAGCGAACTTGACTAAAGGCACATCAAGTTCGGGCGAACTTGACCAATACAGGTCAAGTTCGGTGAACTTGATCCCTTTTACACTGAAATCTCCGTATTTCGGTCGTGTGTTCGATTCTAACCTATACAATACTCAATACACACTCAATCTAGCCTAATCGACAAGTGACGAACACAAAGTGCATCAACAGATTCCCCCTTGTTCGTTACTGTCGAATCTTGGTCTTCAAACGTGAGCCGTCTTTGAATAGTCTGCAACTTCAATCAAGGTATCTGCCGATGTCGTCGAAACGCGTCAACAAATTCCCCCTTAATTGATGATCCGGGTTTGCATTATCAACATCTAATTCCCCCTAAAATATCCAGTTCAGATATTTGTTGCACAGTTTCCAACCTCCTCTGATTTGCTTGACCGACATATTATCTTGAATAGACACCAATTTGATGCTCATCAATGTAGCTTCTCCATTTCAACTTTAACCACATCCGCGTTCAGTTTAGCGCATATCTCCCATGCTCAATCTTCCAATCTTCAAGACTCAACCGGCAATTGATAGAAACTTCGAATTACCACACTGGTAAACTTCAAATCAATGTTTACCCACAAAAATCTGAAATCCCGATTTCCGTAATCACTCCAGATCAGCAAATCGGTAATCTTTTTCAATCAGCAAATCATCATCAGAACCAAATCATCATCGAAACCAAATCATTTGGTAACACTTTGAGTCTATCACTCGTACATGATCAAATCACATTCTTCCTTTTCAGTCATAATGCCAGCGCCACTTAATCACCAAACATCATCATCCAATGGCGGTTAGTCCAAAGAAAAGAATGATTCATCTGCTTGAAGACTAAAAATAATGGCCACCAAAGGCTATCATCAGTTAGCGTATCTGGGATAACTTAAGATCTCCTTGGTAATTTTGGAACCATCTGTCTTCAGAGCTAGTCATTAATCCTAAGATCATCACTAAACGTTTTAACGTCCACAGTTCCTTCATCTGGACTAACGACTGCTAATCCAGCTAACTGTTCCTTAACCAGAGATCATGACTCTAACCTTTAAGCATCAATCTGTATCATGATTTGAGAAATCAGAACTTCCTATGATCACAAAATCTCAATGAATCTCAATTCTATGCATTTCATGAAAATCTGTCAATCGGTAACCAACCGGATACTGTTGCAGTAGTCACAAATTTCAAAAATGCCGGAATCTTCAAATATTGAAAATTTTTTATTCCCCCTCATTTTTGCAAATTTTGACCATACTGAAATTTTTACTGAAATTCCCACTCAAATCCGGAATTTTCAGTTTTCATCAAATGCGGAATTTAACTTTAGGCCCATTGGTAGTCTTCAACTTTATGATCACCTAATTGCTTTGGAATCAATGACTACCCTCTCATCTTCAACCATCTCTAACCTCATCATCTCTGCCTCTCTCTAAGGCCTCCGACGGTGTCCCCGAATAGTCAGTATCGGACGTTAAAATTTCGAAAAAATTTCTGTCACCAAATTTTTTCTGGACACCCGTCTCATTAAACTGAGCAATAAATTCTTCAATGCCTTTTTTTTGCTCCTTGACAAGTTCGGGCGAACTTGTATATGCTAGTGAGACAAGTTCAGGCGAACTTAGTCAAATTGTTACAAGTTCGGGCGAACTTGGTTGGCCACCACCAAGTTTGAGCGAACTTGAATGAAATAGACAAGTTCGGGTGAACTTGTGCTTAATTTCAATGAAAATCAGTCAAGTTCGGGCTAACTTGATGAAAATTCATGAAAAACTTTGTCAAGTTCAGGCGAACTTGATGAAAAGTCTTGAAAAACCATGTTAAGTTCGGGCGAACTTGACCTCGACAGGTCAAGTTCGGGTGAACTTGGTCTCCCAAATAGCCATTTTTCACATTTTTAGATCCAAAATCCTTATTTCTTCGAATTTTTAGATGATTTCACCATAGATCTGTTTCTGCATTCCTACAAAGCCTTTAATGCTAATGTTGGAACACAATGTGGAAGAAGGTGAGTTTGTACATAATTACTCAAAGAAGATTTGGCGAGACTAGTTGAAGCTGAGAACTTAGAGTTTGATTTTGAGGAAATTATGAATGTTAGCACATTTGAACCAAAAGAATATCAGTGTGAGAGAAGGTCTGAAGCTGATGAGTACAATCGAGTGATAGTTGAAGATTGGTCCTCAGATGATGAATCAGATCAGAAAGCTAAGTACGTCAGTCAAAATTCAGAAAGTTTTCCTACGTTTGAAGAGATGTACAAACAACTTGATGAAGATATGATTAAAGATAAGATTGCTGAAGCATTACGAGAAGGAAAGATTCCTAAGCCGATGAACAAAGAAGAGATAGCTGAAGCAAAAAAGTCCTGGTTCGGGAGAGCCACGTGAACGTAAGTTTTGACATCCATTAGCATTCTTCACCAGAGATAAAGATGTTTCTTTGGGAGATATACTGAGTTGGGGATGGTTTAAAGAGATCAATGTATATGCCATCAAAAGGGAATTTGAGTGCAATACTTCAAATATCTTGTTGATTTCAAAACATTGCCGTACTGGGATATGGAAGAGTTAGTACAAATAGTGAATGTTACTTATCATATGAAGACAATAGATCAGTTGTTGTGGAAGATGATTAAGTACGAAGCTGTTAAAGGTTGGAATTACTGGAGGCCGTTTATTCCAGGACGAAGGGTTTAGATCAATAAGATTACAGGGGAAAAGGACATAACGTTAATTATGAAACTCCTAGAGCCATGAGGAATATGCCACTTATGCCAATCGAACAGAACTTCTTGATTCACCTTCTTAACAAGCTCAGGCTTTTCAATCTCATTCTATGCAACTTTCTCTTCCAATGCCTTCACACGTTTTTCTAGTATCTCAACATTAGATTATGGGAAAAACTCATCCAAGTCTTCGAGACTGATTGGGCCGTGTGGCATATCACCAAACAGATTTCCCTTGGTGTCTTTGCGATTGAATCTTTAGGAGTTGCAGCTTTCGGTGTTGACTTCTTAGGAGTAGAACTTTCAATATTTGAAGTCGTCGGAGCAACAGGTCATTGGATGACAGGAACTTCAACAAAATCAGACATAGGAGGTTCTTGTGTAACTCCTGGCCTTTCAGTTTAGCATGAACAATAACAAGAGGTTCTTGTGGAGGACGTTCTTGTGTGACTCCTTTCTCCTAAGCACCAGAAGGTTCTTGTGGGCTTATGTGCTTTTCAACAATCTTTTGCGCCTCTTACTTACAGCCTTTTGCTCTTTCTTTTCTTTTCTCTTTCCTTTGGCCTGAGGTGACCCTATAGTCTTCTTTGAGATTTCGATTGCTGGAGACTTTGTACACTTAGACTTTTTCTTCGATCTCTCCTCGTCAGACTCTTCTTCAGTGTTAGGATCAAAATCCGCATCCAACTCTGTTTCCTTTTCCGCTCTAATCTCTGCCTCAATCTTTTCTGGCTCTTTAGCAGGAATTTCTTTATCAGAATCTTCATTCTCAGAAGTAGCAGAAATCACATCTTCTTGGGTTGACATTACAGTTTCCTGACTTTCAATTACAACTGCAGCGCTCGATCCAGCAACTTCTTCAACGTTTTCAGGTTCTTCTTCAGTCAACGAGCATCGTTTCTACTTTCTTAACAGCTCGCTTCTTTTTCGGCTTATCAGCTTCAGCCTTCAAAAACCATTCACTCCTTGCCTTAGGTTTGAATTCTTTGAACCATTCTAGTTCACCATTAAGTTCTTTCTCATCGTCGCTACCATCTTTTCTCCACTTGTTATCTGGCGATATATAATTCGAATCTTTAATGGCTCCGAATACTAGCTTGGCAACAGGAGCTGAAGCTTGTTTCTGGAACTTGATAAGCTTCTTCACAGTAGTTTCATCAAGATGAACGAAATACAACACGTCATTTGGATCTCGTGCAATGTTGGCATACTTCTCGTCGATCAACATTTGTATAAACCTCGTATATAAGCACAATCTAGAATCCTCCATGTTCTTCGACATATGTGTAAAGACAAGCTTTGAGAAGTTAAACAGCTTCTTCAGAATCAATGCCATTGCCATGCAAGCTAAGTAATCATGAACATCATCTAATCCGGCCTTGCTATAGCTGAATGTATGAATAATGGCGTGCATTAGAAGCTTGTAGGGGTTAGGCACCTCCCCTTTCTTCAACGTAGGTTTTTTTACACTCCCCTTGTATCCCATATGAAAGAAACAGCCACGGACCATTTTCGTCTAGATGAATCGGATCATCTTTGTCCTCGTTGAAATGCAAAATCCTTCGAATATCATCTTCAGTTACTGTAATCGGCTTGTGCTCATTTCCAACTTGCACTGTTGAAGAAATCATCTTCTTATCAAAGCTAAGGCTAGCATTCATCAAAAAAATGAACTATATGTGAACGATACGACACTGTACGCTCTGTTATGGCTCTGCGTATTGGGCTTTCTTCGAGAAATTCAGACGGCTTTTAGTGCAAACATGAATGCTTCTCCATAGAATCAGAATCAATCAAAGCCTTAGTATGATCAGAGTCCTCAAAGTTCTTACTCAAGCACTGCTTCAAATTCAACTTATCAAAGCCAAGCGAACAAGAATCAACAACAAAGTTCTGATCCGAATGTATATAAATGCAACATCATAGTAAATTTGAACAATGTAGTTTCAGAACAAGTTGCAAAACCACATATGTCACTACTCACTACCGTATTAGAATCTTATGAATGTCTTATCGCCGGTAAGATCGGAAACCCCGAGATGACCGCAGAAGATTATGACCTGGTAGACGAGGAAGAACTTGAACTAATGACATCAAATGGTCCTTAGCTTCGATCATCAGGAGAGTGACAAAGTTCGTTGACTCACAGGCCGTGACATAGAAATTCCAGCAACAAATTGGGTTTTGACAAAACCAAAGTCACGTGCTTTAAATGCCGTCAAAAGGGGCATTTTAAAAGAGAGTGTAAGAACACCGAAGCAACCGAAAATCAAAGTCCTTTCAGAGGAGGTAATGAATATTACAAAAGGGCACTTCAATATAAACTGTTTCCAAAGAAAACTCATGTTGAAATCCAAGAAAAACCTGACAGTAGCACCACTGAGAAAGCTATGGTGGCATCCAGTGAAGATGATGGTTTTGATTGGAATTCTTACATTGGGAAAAAGACCGGAGTTGCTTTGATGGCGGAGATAGTTGAAGATAATTCTGAAGAGGAAGCAGCGGCAACAGCAGAAGCAACAGCTATCGAACAAGCTCTTCTGGAACAATACTTGCATCAACAGCAGGAAGAAGAGGAATATATCCATATGCAGAGACAAGGAATTTTATCCTCTAATTCTGTGACAGTTTTGCAGGTCATTTTGATGGCAGCTCGAAAGACAAGTGGTTGAGGAGAAAAAGATTAATGAATTGATCATTGATGTCACTCAAGAAGTGAAAGTCGAAGACATCAAGGACATGGCAGATAAAGCTTTAATGGCGAATCTAACCAAGGTAGGTCCAGAGGTAAAAATTGTCGAGAAAGAAGTTGTCAAAATACAAGTTGTTGAGGTTGAGAAGCCTTGTACAAAATGTACTAAACCTTGTGTCGAATGTGCCGAAAAATCAAAGATCATCGCTGAAAACAATGTGCATAACGAATTGTTGAAATACGATTATCGCACTATGAAAGAAGCGTATGACGGAATGAAAAATAATTATGGCAGACTCGACATAAATAACATCGAACAACATGATAATATAAGGATGTTGAGTGGAACAGTAATGGATAAACAAAGGGCAATTAACACTTATATTAACACCATTACTGAAACCAAACAACAACTTCAAGACATGACAATTGAAAATGAAAGAGTCCAACAGTTGTTGAGAAGTTATACCACAAATGCATATGTTATTGATCACATTCTTCCGACAATCTCAACAGAAGAAAAACCTAAAAAGAAAATTGGCAAAGAATATAGCAATGTTCATCCACCCCTTTGCGAGAAGTATCGTCGCAAAACCGCAGACGGATGGATAAGGCACTCAACATTGAGTTACTATCTGAGAAAAAAATGAGTTGCCAGAGATTATTGATATAATCTATGCTAAATCTGATGATGATAACAACGCTGTGGTTAACAAAGTGGTTGAAAATGTTCTAAGTGATTCTGATGACGGCAGCTTCAAAAGCGCCGACTCGAGTTCAAAGAATTCCGCTTTACAGTCTGAAAATGACGATAAGTCGTCAGATGATGGTCTAAGTGATGATCCTAATGTTGTAATGTACAAAATTAAGGATTCGGATAGACTATACTTTGATGATAGCTTCCCGATTCAGAATGTGAAGAAAGAATTGCTTGATAAATTCTTTAAACTCGTTGAAGTCAAATCAGAGGAATTGGAAATTAACAAACGAAAATTCTATTCCAAACCTAAAAGAAACAACTACCGAAGTAATGGTGGTGATCATCCGGTAAACCGGAAAGCATGGTTGGGTCTAGAAGAATCAGATGAATCAGTAAAGAAAGTGTCACCATTTAATGAATATAAAAATAAAAACATGAATTTTGTATATGGGACAAACACGGTTCACAAAGAGAGTTTGATTGGTAAACAATCAAATGATGAGTGTAAAAAGAGAAAGAAATTCGAGATAAAGCTAAGGTTACAAATGGTACCAAAACATCAAGTGGGGTAAAACCACCCACTAAAGGACATCCACTTGATAATCGGACATGTTTCAAGTGCAATGAAATTGGTCATTTTACACGACAATATCTGAAATCAAAACCAGCTTATCCTCGAAGAAGAGAATCAAATGTTGTAAAACCAAGGTATCCAGAGTTTGAAAAACCAATCAAGATTTTGAAAAGAAATGAATCTTTGCCAGAAGTTAAACCTAAAATATAAAAGAGGTTTGAGAATTCTACTTTCAAAAAAGGAGAAACTTCTAGGGCAAACGAAAACAAATTTTTTATCAAGAAGGCTAATATCAAATCTCAAGCCTGGATTACCAAGAAAAGGTCAACAACATCTGGTGTTATTAAGTCTGAGCTGGTAAAGACTGATAACACGAAAGAATCTAAACCTGAAATCACTAAGTCTGAGTCTGTCAAGACTAGTGATAGCAAAAATACAAGTGGTAACAATTCAAAAGATAAAAAGACGGTAATGTTTTCAAACATAAACATCATAGAAAATTCAGATGAAGAATGGGAAGTTTATTCTGTAGATGATGGTGGATTCGATTATGCTGGCGAATGTGAATTTGATTTTGATGATGGTTATCCAATTCAACCCAAGACCAAAAAGGCTTGGGTCTCGCTTTTTAAATAGATTGTTAAAATGTGCATATGTGCAGGGACTCCAAAGATCCGTACTTTCTAAGTGGATTATGGATAGTAGAGCGTCCAGGTATATGACGGGAATGAAGGCGTTGATATTCGATATTAAAGCTATCAATGTGGTTATGTTGGATTTGCGGGTAACCAGGGTGGAAGGATAGTCATCGAAGGAAACTTCTCCAATGGCATCGTTTCATTCGATCGCGTGAACTATATTGCAGAACTTGAGAACAATCTTCGAGTATATCGTAGATTTGTGACAAGAAGTTCACAGTCCATTTCAATGACAAAGAGTGTATTATCTTGAAGCCGGGATTCAATACAAGATGAGTGGATTCTGATGCGAGCACCTCGAGAGAATGATTTATATGCTCTTGATATGGGTGTCGCTACCACTTCATCAAAATCAGCACAATATTTTGTGTCAAAGGCTACTGAAAAGGATTCTATTCTTTGGCATCGTAAGATGGGGCATATTCATTTGCGAAAAATGAATTTCTTATTTCATAATGATCCTGTAGAAGGCGTAAATCTTCGAAGTTTTCAGATGTATGATCATTGCTTAGAATGCAAAAAGGGAAAGCAGATCAAGAAATCTCATCCAAAGAAAATTCTAAACTCAATCAAGTTGCCATTAGAACGTCTCCACATGGATTTATTTAGTCCTGTAAATGTTCGAAGCATCTCAGGAGACTTATACTGCTTGGTCGTGATAGATGACTATTCGAGATATTCGTGGGTATTCTTTCAAGAATCAAAAGATGAAAAGTTCGAGAACTTGGTTATTCTATTCAAGAAACTCGAGAACCTTTATCATTTGCCGGTCAGACGCATTAGAAGTGACAACGGCACTGAGTTTAAGAATAACAAAATGAAGGTATTCTGCAACGCAAAAGGGATTCTACACGAGTTTAGTGCTCCCTATACTCCACAGCAAAACGGAGTAGCTGAACAGAAAAATAGAACTTTGATTGAAAATGCGAGAACCATGCTTGTAGATTCTAAACTTCCAATCAGCTTCTGGAGTGAAGCGGTTGCTGCGGCTTGCTACACGCTTAACAGGGTTCTTACTGTCAAACCAACAAAGAAACATAATTTGAGATGATAAACCGACGGAAGCCAAATTTGAAGTTCTTAGAACCATTCGGTGCACCATGTACCGTAATAGACCAATATGGCAAATTCGGAGCTAAATCTCTTGAAGGTTTCTTTGTCGGATATGCGAGTCTGTTGAGAAGAGTATATGTTCCTTCATTGAGAAAGGTTATTGAAGCACAACACGTGGATTGTTTCAACTACACGGATCCTATTCAAAGCAAAGGTGACGCGTGGCCGTTTAACTATCAAGACCTTTAGAAGTCATTTGACTTGCCTGAAGAACCGACTGACGAAGAAGTTGCAGCGTTATACTAGCTTCACCAGTTAGCGAATCAAGAACAAATTGTTCAACCAATTGTGGTTAATCAACCCACGTTGGATCCATCTTCTTCTGGTGCTAGTTCAAGCAATAGTGGTGTTCCAGCTGAAAATGTTTCTTAAACATTAACAACACCTGCTACTCCTCCAACAAATGCCTCTACTGAACAAGTGAATACAACAACGGAGCCCAGTATGCCTCAGAATCAAAATTCTGACTCAGATGAAGCACCAACATTTGATGCTGATGGGGAATCATCTTCTTCAGATGAACAAGTGGAGCAGATAACAAATCTTCTTAATCAAACTGCAGTCCCAAACAACAGAAATGAAACTTCATCAAGCTCTCCAAATGTTGACTTGCTCGTTGATCTCAACATCACGAGTCAACAAAACTCAGTAGATGTTCCAAGTGAAGAATTGCCGCGATCATATTCCTATCATCCGTCAACATCAGAGAACTTCAAACTGGTGTTAGAACTCGAGGGCAAATTAACAAAGCACTCAGTTGTTTCTACACACGCGTTGCTCCAACCAAGAACTATTGCTTATATTCATGTTTCATTTCTCAGATTGAGCCAAAGACAGTTAATGAAGCTTTAGCCGATGAAAATTGGGTACAAGCTATGCAAGAAGAATTATTGCAGTTTGTGAGGTTGGGTGTGTGGAAGCTTGAAAACCTACCAGAAAATCAGAAAGCAATTGATACAAAATGGGTCTTTAAGTGTATACGTGATGATAGAGGGGTTATCGTTCGTAACAAATCTAGGCTTGTTGTCAAGGGATTTCCCCAGCAGGAAGGGATAGACTACACGGAAGTCTACGTACTAGTAGCTCGATTGGAATCTATTCGAATTTTTCTAGCTTTCGCATCATGGAAAGGATTTAAGGTCTATTAATTAGATGTCAAATCGGCTTTTCTGTATGGAAAATTACGCGAGAAGGTGTACGTTGGACAACCACCAGGGTTTGTCGATCCACTCAACAAGAAGAAAGCGTACCTACTAGATAAAGCTCTTTATGGTCTACACCAAGCCCCGAGAGCTTGGTAAGAGACGTTATCGCAACATCTCGTCAGAAATGGCTTTATCAGAGGAACTATGGATAGTACTCTTTTCACCAGAGAAGTTGATGGCCATCTGATTATAGTTCAAATCTACGTTGACGACATCATCTTTGGATCTACAAACGATAGTCTCTGCAAGGAGTTTGAGGGAATCATGAAAAAGAAATTCGAAATGTCCTCGAGGGGCGAAATGAAGTTCTTTCTTGGTTTGCAAGTAGAGCAGCTTCCGGATGGTATTTTCATTCATTAGACTAAGTATGTTCACGACATCTTGAAGAAGTTTGGAATGGAAAGCTTCAAGCCTTTATCTACGCTTCTTGCTCTAAATCACGGCATTTGTGTTGACGAGACTGGAGCCAAAGTTGACGAGACGTTATACAGATTGATGATTGGATCGCTGATGTATCTGACAGCATCGCGCCCAGATATTATGTATCCAACCTACCTATGCGCCAGATATCAGTCAAGCCCGAGGATCTTACACATGCAGATCGTGAAGCGAATCTTCAAATACCTGAAACGATGCCCAAGCATCGGCTTGTGGTACCCGAAGAACGACAATTTTGACCTCACAGGCTATGCTGATTCTGATTTTGGTGTAGATAAGTTGAACTCAAAATCAACTACAGCGGGATGCCAGTTCTTCGGAACAAGAATGGTAACCTGGCAGTGTAAGAAACAGACTACGGTCCCTCTCTCTACCTGTGAAGCTGAGTATATCTCGGCCTCCAGCTGTTGTTCACAGATTCTGTGGATTCACAGCAGATGAGAGACTATGGTCTGCAATTTCTAGACACTCCGCAGTATGTTGATAACAAGGCAGCCATAGATATAACTAAAAATCTGGTTCATCACTCACGCACAAAACAAATTGAAATTCGTTATCATTTAATTCGTGATCGCTATGAAAAGAAATTGGTGCGAACAGAAAAAATCCACACCGCCGAACAAAAGGCTGATTTTTATACCAAACCATTTTCTTTGTCACGGTTTAAATACTTGCTGAGAATTAACGGTATGAAAAATTTGCTAACAGGTGCGGATGCTGAGGTTGAATACGGATCGGACGACGAGTTCGCGTGATCCAAAATATCTTTCTAGTTTAGAATTTTGTTAAAAACTAAAATCCAAAAAAAATGTTTTTGATTTTAGGGGGAGAAATGTTAGAGAAAATACAAAAACATTCGAAAATTTTAAAATCCAAAAACATATGAAAAATTCAAAATGTACAAAAACATTGAAAAAGACAAAAAGAGTTCAGTGTCTTAAAAGGAAATGATAGTACATCAGTGAACTATCATAGTATGCTAAAGAAATGTAAAGTTTTAAAAGTGTTAAACGAGTCTTACTGTGGATGTGTCGATAGACTTAACATGTTCAGTAAACTGTTTTCGAGATATAAACTAAATTTTACAACTGCTTAATCTTGTGGATTAACACATCTTGGATATATGGACTTGGTACTCCAAAATTTCGTTTGAGAGATTGCCTGATTCTGAGATACTAGGTCTTTATAGATAGTTGATATCTGGGGTATTATACAAGTTCTTCTGATTTTGCGGAAGCAATGGCCTAGAACTTCTATAATACTTTCGCTATAAACCCCAAACTGCATGCAATATGGAAAAGAATCGAAAGATCTAATCATATGCAATGCTAAAAAGATTCCTTAAGTGGAGCACACCTTAAAGACGAGCCTTCATCTCTTTGTCTGTACGGTAGTACTAACCTGAGCTCTCAAGGTCTCGCACAACCCAGATACAGATATCAATTATGCTATATTCACCTGTAAGATGAAATCTAGGGAATCTGGATACGGGAGTATATTCAAGAAGTGGGAACCACAGATAAGTCAAGTATCATAAATTCTACCTTAACATATCTTGAAACAGTTGAGAAATCTGGTAAAGCTTAACTGGACAAACATATCGACAATCTAAGTAAACGAGTTTAAAACTTAAAGTCTGTTAAAGGTCAACGGTACTTGTGATATGTCTCAATTTAACTGATATGATCCTTAGACACGAATTCACAAAAAATATGTCTATAAATATGTTTGTACATAGTTTACATTGTCTTGTACACAGTATTTCAGCTTTACAGATTAAAATCAAAAAGATTTTCGGTGCGTTTTAGCATAAAACTTGCAAAAATACAAAAAAGATTTTAATTCTACATTGTTTTCAGCAAACCAATGTTGGAGAACGGATCTTTGAAGTCTGGTAAGAAGCTAGAACTGGTGAGAATCTCTTTGACAACGGGCTGGGAGCTAATCTATTAAGTCTGAAAAAGTCAAAATGATAAAAAGTCCATTAATTTGAAACTTCGTTTTTGAAAATACCAACAGTTTGTTTGTAACGGGTCAAACAGGGGTCATTAACTTGGACTCGGCAGACAAATCGGTTAACCAAGGTCATTAGCTTGGACTTGGTCAACTGAGTGGATTTTCATAACTGGTAAAAAGTTGGAAAGTTCAAGGGTTAAAATGAAAAATTGAAAAAACTTGTTTAAGTGTTTGGCAAGTTCGATCGAACTTGCTAAAACAAATCAAGTTTAACAATCAGCAAGTTCGACCGAAACTTGCAGATGGCTATGTTTAAGAAATAAGTTCGCTCGGACCCATATGGGCTTTGTTAATGGGCTTATAAGTTCACCCGAACTTATCTAGATATTAATACCTGAGTAAGTTCGGCCAAACTCATTTAACTGCTTTCAAACACTCTCGAGCGAACTTGAACTTTGAGAGAACTTGTGTGATTTTGGCAATTTCATACCGTTAGGCTGCTGGATTTTCATTAATTTTTGGTGATTTGCACACCAATCACTATGGCAGAGGTACGGATTCGAGATTGAATCATGTTTTGACGATGTATGAACTAAATAGATCTAAAAGTTTAAAATCTGATAAATCTAAGAGTTGTTGGTTAAAATTGAACTTAGATTCTGAATCTATGCATAATCGACTGTATAATCATGTTTGATTGAACTGAAATGGATAAATGGCATGTTGAACAAGATTGGATTTTTGAAGAAGACGACAAGTTCGGCCGAACTTGTTGTCAAATTCGACCGAACTTGCATTAAAGTCTTGTGAATAAAACTGATTAAAAGATGCATCTTCGACTGGACTTAGAACTTGGAATTCTGATTTGTGTAGAGTATAAGTTCGCCCGAACTTAGATATAGAACATGTTTGATATAGCATGTCCAGGCGAACTTGAGTTAAACAAAAGGTTATAACACTCAATCAAGTTCTCCCGAACTTGATAAAGTGTTAGAAAATTTTTGAAAATTTCTCGAAAAGCGTGCTAATTGTTTTGCGTCGTTTTTCAAGCACAGGTACCAGCGTGTGTAATCTCTGTTGAGTTCTCCAAAACTCCCAACACGTGTATCACGCTTGATAGAACGATTTGTCCGTCACTGAAGGAATATGATAGTATATTGAAGTTTCTCGAAGAAAGCCCCGCAGAGCCATAACAGAGCGTACAATGTCGTATCGTTCACATATAGTTCATTTTTGGATGAATGCGAGCCTTAGCGCTGATGAGAAGACGATGTCTTCAACAGTGCAAGTTGGAAATGAGCTCAAGCCGATTACAGTAACTGAAGATGATATTCGAAGGATTTTGCATTTCAACAACAACAAAGATGACCCGATTCATCTAGACGAAAAGATCGTCCGTGGCTGTTTCTTTTGTATAGTTCGGCCGAACATGCTTACATGCGTTACCATGGGCGAACTTGGCTAAGCTTAAACATAAATACTTCAAAACCTAGCCTATTCAGTTCTATGCAATACAGACTCAATATAAGACTAAGACATAGACATTATGCACTAACAGACTCCCCCTTGGATATGGTCTTCGTCTTGTATCAGTCTTCAAAACTCTGTCTTCATACAAACATTAACGTACACGACCGAAAAAGTTTTTGAACGGCTTCTTTCGTCGTTCTTGCTTTGGATCAGGCGTTTGATCAGTTGGGGTGGTCTTTTAAAATTAGCTATTCTTAGAGAACTTTTCCTTACCGCTTTTCCATTCTTTCTTTAATCACCTCATTTCTGTTTTCTTCCTTAAAAAACTCAACTATCTCCAGATCCCTCCACTTCGTTTGCCACATCTTTCCAGAATTTACTTCACGTGCATAAACCTCTCATGCCCTGATAACCCAACACTTCAACCCGTTCCTTGGTAATATCCAGATGTTCTTCAAACTTTAGCACATTCACCCGTTGCTGGATCAATCTGCCACCACTTGAACAAAGGATATAAGTCTCAGCATTACCGGCATATTTCTCATGGCTCTAGGACGTTTCATTATTAACGTTATGTCCTTTTCTCCAGTTACCTTGTTTATCTTCACTCCGACGACCAGGAATAAAAGGTTTCCAATAATTCCAACCTTTAATCGCTTCATACTTAATCATTTTCCATAATAACTGATCAATCGACTTCATGTAACATGTAACATTCACCGTCTGTACCAACTCTTCAACATCCCAATACGGTAATGTCTTGAAATCAGCAAGATATTTGAAGTATTGCACTCCAAACTCCCTCTTGATTGCATATACGTTAATCTCTTTAAACCAACCCTAGCTCAAAATATCTCCCAAAGAAACGTCTTTGTCTCTGGTAAAGAATGCAAGAGGACGTCGAAACTTGCGTTCGCGTGGCATTTCTTTAAACCAAGACTTTCTCGCTTGAGCTATCTCTTCTTTGGTCATCGGCGTAGGAATCTTTCCTTCTCGTAACGCTTCAGCAATCTTATCTTTAATTATATCTTCATCAAGTTGTTTGTACATCTCTTCAAACGTAGGAAAACTTTCTGAATTTTGACTGACGTACTTAGCTTTCTGATCTGATTCATCATCTGAGGACCAATCTTCAACTATCACTCTATTGTATTCATCAGCTTTAAATCATCTTTGATGTTGACAATCATTTGGCTAGAAAGATTTTACAGTCATCACATCCTCCTCAAAATCAAACACTAACGATTCAGCGTCAACTTCAATCAATCTAGCTAAATCCTCATTCGTGTAGTTATGTACATATTCACCTTCCTCCATGTTGTGCTCTAACATTAACATTAAAGGCTTTGTAGGAATAGCAGCAACTGGCTTTGCAGAACGATCAAAATTTGCCATATCTATATCATCATCAGTTGGCCCTTTCTGCCCTGACTCCCCCTGACTTTTATCTTCCATTCTGTTCGATTCATCGTCCATTAGAGTAGTAAAATCCAAATCATCAGAGATTTTGTCTTCAAAAACTATAATACCAACATTACCCTGATCATCATCATCATCACCAACATTCCAATCCTCTATCCCCTCCTCCTCTTCATCTTCATCCTTATCTTCATTTTTTGCTTCATCGTCATCTTTTTCTTCAGTAACAATGATAGAATCGGAAGGCTTGACAAATTCGTCAACCTTTTGAATATCAGACTCAGAAGCTTTTGAAATATCTTCAACTGATTTCTCAGGAACATCAGAAGACTTCTCAGCAGTCTCAGAAGATTAGGGGCTTTACACTCAACATGCTTTCCCATACCACTTTCAGATAATTCTTTCTTAGCATGCTCTTTTGCTTCCTGACGATCAAGACGATCGTATTCAGCAATGAAATCAATGTTCAAATTGTTTGCTAACACTTTCTGCAATATGTTAAATCATCAATCGTTTAGTGCTTGAATTGTTTTTAACTCTGCAATCTCTGTCTGCCATTTCTCATTAGCATCCTGCAGACTTTCTATCAACGCCTTGAAGTACTCTCGCTCATTTTCCATCACCTTCACTTTATCATCAAGCAACTCTTTTTCGACCTCGCTTTGATTCACCTGTTTAACAAGCTCAGCCTTTTGAAACTCATTATGTGCAACTTTCTCTTCTAACGCCTTCACGCGCTTCTCCAAAAGTTCAACATTTGTTTCTGGGAAGAAATCATTTAAATACTGCAAACTTATAGGATCATTGTGCATATCACCAAACACATTAGGCCCTCCTGGAGTCTTCGGTGTTGACTTTGGTGTTGCAGATTTTGGTGTTGACTTCTTTGGCATAGAACTTTCAGGAACAGAAGTCGTTGGAGCAATAGGAGATTCAACGATAGGAACTTCAACAAAGCCAGGCACAGGAGGTTCTTGTGTAACTCCTGGCCTTTCAGTTTCAGCATGAACAATAACAGGAGGTTCTTGTGGTGGAGTTTCTTGTGTGACTCCTTTCTCCTGAGCACCAGAAGGTTCTTGTGGGGCTTCTTTGCTTTTCAACGTTCTTTTGTGCCTCTTACTTACCGCCTTTTGCTCTTTCTTTGCTTTTCTCTTTCCTTTGGTCTGAGGTGACTATGTAGTCTTCTTTGAGATTTCGATTGCTGGAGACTTTGTAAGCTTAGACTTTTTTTTCGGTCTCTCCTTGTAAGACTCTTTTTTAGTGTTAGGATCAAAATCCGCATCCAACACTCTTTCCTTTTCTGCTCTAATCTCTGCCTCAGTCTTTTCAGGCTCTTTGGCAGGAATTTCTTTATCAGAATCTTCATTCTCAGAAGTAGCAGAAATCATATCTTCTTGGGTTGACTTTACAGTTTCCTGACTTTCAATTACAACTGCAGCGCTCGATCCAGCAACTGCTTCAACGTTTTCAGGTTTATCCTCGTCAACAAGCATAGTTTCAACTTTCTTAACAGCACGTTTCTTTTTAGGCTTATCAGGTTCAGCCTTCAAAAACCATTCACTCCTTGCCTTCGGATTAATTCTTTGAACCATTCTCGTTCAACATTTAGTTCTTTCTCGTCATCGCTACCATCTTTTCTCCACTTGTTATCTGGCGGCGATATATAATTCGATCTTTAATGCCTCCGAATACTGGCTTGGCAATAGGAGCTGAAGCTAGTTTCTGGAACTTGATAAGCTTCTTCACAGTAGTTTCATCAAGATGAACTAAGTACAACACGTCATTTGGATCTTGTGCAATGTTGGCATACTTCTCGTCGATCAACATTTGTACAAACCTCGGATATAAGCACAATCTAGAATCCTCAATGTTTTTCGACATATGTGTAAAGACAAGCTTTGAGAAGTTAAACGGCTTCTTCAGAATCAATGTCGTTGCCATGCAAGCTAAGTAATCATGAGCATCATCTAATCAGGCCTTGTGAGGCTGAATGTATGAATAATGGCCTGCATTAGAAGCTTGTAGGGGTTAGGCACCTCCCTTTTCTTCAACGTAGGTGTGTTTACACGTCCATAATAGCGGAAATATTACGTCGTGTTTACCAATAGATAAGATTTAATCAGTTAATCGTCAGTTGTATAGATCAAACGTTCTGGTTACAAACTGACAGAACTTCGCCTCTGAAATGCCAAAGTTACAAATGAGAGATCAAAGCTAGGTATTTATAGCCACACAAGTTCGGCCTAACCGATACAAGTTCGGCCGAACATGCTTACATGTGTTACAATTGGCGAACTTGGCTGAGCTTAAACATAAATACTTCAAAACCTAGCCTATTCAGCTCTATACAATACAGACTCGATATAAGACTAAGACATAGACATTATGCACCAACAGACTCCCCTTGGATATCGTCTTCGTCTTTTATCAGTCTTCAAAACTCTGTCTTCTTATAAACATTAACGTACCCGTCCGAAGAAGTTCTTAAACGGCTTTCTTCGTCTTTTTTGTTTCGGATCCGGCGTCTGGTCTGTAGGCGGTAGTCTTTTAAAATTAGCCATTCTTAGAGAACTTTGCCTTACCGCTTTTTCCATTCTTTCTTTAATCGCCTCATTTCTATTTTCTTCCTTTAAAAACCCAACTCTCTCCAGATCCCTCCACTTCGTTTCCCACATCTTTCTAGAATTTTCTTCAAGTTCATAACAAACGTTCACAACCTTTTGAAACTGCATAGCTTGTACCTTTTCACATTCTTCAAAAACAATCTTGTTGTAGAACAAGGTTTTGATATCTTCTCTCGAGCAGTTCACAAGCCACATAGGATCTAGAATCCTTATCGTCCTCCATAAACCTCTCATGCCCTGATAACCCATCATTTCAACCCGTTCCTTGGTAATATCTAGAGTTCTTCAAACTTTAGCACAATCATAGCTTCACACGTTGCTGGATCAATCTGCCACCACTTGAACAAAGGATAGAATTCTTGTTCAATCGGCATATTTCTCAGGGCTCAAGCACGTTTCATAATTAACGTTATGTCCTTTTCTCTAGTTACCTTGTTTTTCTTCACTCTGCGACCAGGAATAAAAGGCTTCCAAAAATTCCAACCTTTAATCGCTTCATACTTAATCATTTTCCATAATAACTGATCAATTGGCTTCATGTAATGTGTAACATTCACCGTCTGTACCAACTCTTCAAGATCCCAATACGGTAATGTTTGAAATCAGCAAGGTATTTGAAGTATTGCACTCCAAAGTCCCTCTTGATTGCATATACGTTAACCTCTTTAAACCAACCCCAGCTCAAAATATCTCCCAAAGAAACGTCTTTGTCTCTGGTAAAGAATGCAAGAGGACGTCAAAACTTGTGTTCGCGTGGCATTTCTTTAAACCAAGACTTTCTCGCTTGAGCTATCTCTTCTTTGGTCATGGGATTAGGTACTTTACCCTCTCGAACTGATTCAGCAATCCTATCCTTCAACATATCTTCATCAAACTGTTTTTACATCTCTTCAAATGTAGGAAAACTATCTGAATTAGAACCGACATACTTTGCTTTCTGATCTGATTCGTCAACTGAAGACCAATCTTCCACAATTACTCGATTGTATTCATCAGCTTCAAATCGTCTTTGATACAGATAATCATTTGGCTCGAAAGGATTTACAGTCATCACATCCTCCTCAAAATCAAAGTCTAATGAGTCAGCTTCAACTTCAATCAATCTAGCAAAATCCTCCTTCGTGTAGTTATGTACATATTCACCTTCCTCCATGTTGTGTTCCAACATTAACATTAAAGGCTTTGTAGGTAATGCGGAAACAGGCTTCGCAGATCGATCGACATCTAACAAGTCAATATCATCTGACAGACCTTTCTCTCCTGACCGCCCCTAGCTTTTATGTTCCATTCTGTTTGACTCATCGTCCATGAGGGAAGTGAAGTCAAAATTATCTGCAATCTTTGCTTTGTTTACTTTCAAACCAATATCACCCTGATCGTCAAAATCATCATCATCAGGTGCATTCCAATCCTCTCTACCTTCTTCCTCTTCGTCTTCATTCTTATCTTCCTTTTCGGCTTCATCATCGTCTTTTTCTTCAGTAACAATGATAGAATCGCAAGGCTTGACAGATTCATCAACCTTTTGAATATCAGACTTAGAAGCTTTTGAAATATCTTCAACTAGTTTCTTAAGAACATCAGAAGACTTCTCAGCAGTCTCAGAAGATATAGAGGCTTCACCCTCAACATGCTTTCCTTTACCACTTTCAGCTAATTCTTTCTCAGCACTCTCTTTTGCTTCCTGACGATCCAGACGATCGTATTCAGCAATGAAATCAATGTTCAGATTGTTTGCTAACACTTTCTGCAATCTGTTGAATCTTCTATCGTTAAGTGCTTGAATTGTTTTTAACTTTGCAATCTCTGACTGCAATTTCTCTTAGCATCCTGCAGACTTTCTATCAACGCCTTGAAGTACTCTCGCTCATTTTCCATCACCTTCACTTTATCATCAAGCAACTCTTTTTCGACCTTGCTTTGATTCACCTTCCTAACAAGCTCAGCCTTTTCAACCTCATTCTGTGCAACTTTCTCTTCTAACGCCTTCACGCGCTTCTCCAGAAGTTCAACATTTGTTTCTGGGAAGAAATCATTTAAATCCTGCAAACTTATAGGATCATTGTGCATATCACCAAACACATTAGGCCCTCCTGGAGTCTTCGGTGTTGACTTTGGTGTTGCAGATTTTGGTGTTGACTTCTTTGGCATAGAACTTTAAGGAACAGAAGTCGTTGGAGCAATAGGAGATTCAGCGATAGGAACTTCAACAAAGCCAGACACAGGAGGTTCTTGTGTAACTCCTGGCCTTTCAGTTTCAGCATGAACAATAACAGGAGGTTCTTGTGGAGGAGGTTCTTGTGTGACTCCTTTCTCCTGAGCACCAGAAGGTTCTTGTGGGGCTTTTGTGCTTTTCAACAATCTTTTGCACTTCTTACTTACCGCCTTTTGCTCTTTCTTTGTTTTTCTCTTTCCTTTGGTCTGAGGTGACTCTGTAGTCTTCTTTGAGATTTCGATTGCTGGAGAGTTTTACTTCGGTCTCTCCTCGTCACACTCTTTTTTAGTGTTAGGATCAAAATCCGCATCCAACTCTCTTTCCTTTTCTGCTCTAATATCTGCCTCAGTCTTTTCTGGCTCTTTAGTAGGAATTTCTTTATCAGAATCTTCATTCTCAGAAGTAGCAGAAATCACATCTTCTTGGGTTGACTTTACAGTTTTTTCTGACTTTCAATTACAACTGCAGCGCTCGATCCAGCAACTGCTTCAACGTTTTCAGGTTTATCCTCGTCAACAAGCATAGTTTCAACTTTCTTAACAGCACGTTTCTTTTTAGGCTTATCAGCTTCAGCCTTCAAAAACCATTCACTCCTTGCCTTAGGTTTAATTCTTTGAACCACTCGCGTTCAGCATTAAGTTCTTTCTCATCATCGCTACCATCTTTTCTCCACTTGTTATCTGTCGGCGATATATAATTCGAATCTTTAATGCCTCTGAATACTGGCTTGGCAATAGGAGCTGAAGCTTGTTTCTGGAACTTGATAAGCTTCTTCACAGTAGTTTCATCAAGATGAACTAAGTACAACACGTCATTTGGATCTTGTGCAATGTTGGCATACTTCTCGTCGATCAACATTTGTACAAACCTCGGATATAAGCACAATCTAGAATCCTCAATGTTTTTCGACATATGTGTAAAGACAAGCTTTGAGAAGTTAAACGGCTTCTTCAGAATCAATGTCGTTGCCATGCAAGCTAAGTAATCATGAGCATCATCTAATCAGGCCTTGTGAGGCTGAATGTATGAATAATGGCCTGCATTAGAAGCTTGTAGGGGTTAGGCACCTCCCTTTTCTTCAACGTAGGTGTGTTTACACGTCCATAATAGCGGAAATATTACGTCGTGTTTACCAATAGATAAGATTTAATCAGTTAATCGTCAGTTGTATAGATCAAACGTTCTGGTTACAAACTGACAGAACTTCGCCTCTGAAATGCCAAAGTTACAAATGAGAGATCAAAGCTAGGTATTTATAGCCACACAAGTTCGGCCTAACCGATACAAGTTCGGCCGAACATGCTTACATGTGTTACAATTGGCGAACTTGGCTGAGCTTAAACATAAATACTTCAAAACCTAGCCTATTCAGCTCTATACAATACAGACTCGATATAAGACTAAGACATAGACATTATGCACCAACAGACTCCCCTTGGATATCGTCTTCGTCTTTTATCAGTCTTCAAAACTCTGTCTTCTTATAAACATTAACGTACCCGTCCGAAGAGTTCTTAAACGGCTTTCTTCGTCTTTTTTGTTTCGGATCCGGCGTCTGGTCTGTAGGCGGTAGTCTTTTAAAATTAGCCATTCTTAGAGAACTTTGCCTTACCGCTTTTTCCATTCTTTCTTTAATCGCCTCATTTCTATTTTCTTCCTTTAAAAACCCAACTCTCTCCAGATCCCTCCACTTCGTTTCCCACATCTTTCTAGAATTTTCTTCAAGTTCATAACAAACGTTCACAACCTTTTGAAACTGCATAGCTTGTACCTTTTCACATTCTTCAAAAACAATCTTGTTGTAGAACAAGGTTTTGATATCTTCTCTCGAGCAGTTCACAAGCCACATAGGATCTAGAATCCTTATCGTCCTCCATAAACCTCTCATGCCCTGATAACCCATCATTTCAACCCGTTCCTTGGTAATATCTAGAGTTCTTCAAACTTTAGCACAATCATAGCTTCACACGTTGCTGGATCAATCTGCCACCACTTGAACAAAGGATAGAATTCTTGTTCAATCGGCATATTTCTCAGGGCTCAAGCACGTTTCATAATTAACGTTATGTCCTTTTCTCTAGTTACCTTGTTTTTCTTCACTCTGCGACCAGGAATAAAAGGCTTCCAAAAATTCCAACCTTTAATCGCTTCATACTTAATCATTTTCCATAATAACTGATCAATTGGCTTCATGTAATGTGTAACATTCACCGTCTGTACCAACTCTTCAAGATCCCAATACGGTAATGTTTGAAATCAGCAAGGTATTTGAAGTATTGCACTCCAAAGTCCCTCTTGATTGCATATACGTTAACCTCTTTAAACCAACCCCAGCTCAAAATATCTCCCAAAGAAACGTCTTTGTCTCTGGTAAAGAATGCAAGAGGACGTCAAAACTTGTGTTCGCGTGGCATTTCTTTAAACCAAGACTTTCTCGCTTGAGCTATCTCTTCTTTGGTCATGGGATTAGGTACTTTACCCTCTCGAACTGATTCAGCAATCCTATCCTTCAACATATCTTCATCAAACTGTTTTTACATCTCTTCAAATGTAGGAAAACTATCTGAATTAGAACCGACATACTTTGCTTTCTGATCTGATTCGTCAACTGAAGACCAATCTTCCACAATTACTCGATTGTATTCATCAGCTTCAAATCGTCTTTGATACAGATAATCATTTGGCTCGAAAGGATTTACAGTCATCACATCCTCCTCAAAATCAAAGTCTAATGAGTCAGCTTCAACTTCAATCAATCTAGCTAAATCCTCCTTCGTGTAGTTATGTACATATTCACCTTCCTCCATGTTGTGTTCCAACATTAACATTAAAGGCTTTGTAGGTAATGCGGAAACAGGCTTCGCAGATCGATCGACATCTAACAAGTCAATATCATCTGACAGACCTTTCTCTCCTGACCGCCCCTAGCTTTTATGTTCCATTCTGTTTGACTCATCGTCCATGAGGGAAGTGAAGTCAAAATTATCTGCAATCTTTGCTTTGTTTACTTTCAAACCAATATCACCCTGATCGTCAAAATCATCATCATCAGGTGCATTCCAATCCTCTCTACCTTCTTCCTCTTCGTCTTCATTCTTATCTTCCTTTTCGGCTTCATCATCGTCTTTTTCTTCAGTAACAATGATAGAATCGCAAGGCTTGACAGATTCATCAACCTTTTGAATATCAGACTTAGAAGCTTTTGAAATATCTTCAACTAGTTTCTTAAGAACATCAAAAGACTTCTCAGCAGTCTCAGAAGATATAGAGGCTTCACCCTCAACATGCTTTCCTTTACCACTTTCAGCTAATTCTTTCTCAGCACTCTCTTTTGCTTCCTGACGATCCAGACGATCGTATTCAGCAATGAAATCAATGTTCAGATTGTTTGCTAACACTTTCTGCAATCTGTTGAATCTTCTATCGTTAAGTGATTGAATTGTTTTTAACTTTGCAATCTCTGACTGCAATTTCTCTTAGCATCCTGCAGACTTTCTATCAACGCCTTGAAGTACTCTCGCTCATTTTCCATCACCTTCACTTTATCATCAAGCAACTCTTTTTCGACCTTGCTTTGATTCACCTTCCTAACAAGCTCAGCCTTTTCAACCTCATTCTGTGCAACTTTCTCTTCTAACGCCTTCACGCGCTTCTCCAGAAGTTCAACATTTGTTTCTAGGAAGAAATCATTTAAATCCTGCAAACTTATAGGATCATTGTGCATATCACCAAACACATTAGGCCCTCCTGGAGTCTTCGGTGTTGACTTTGGTGTTGCAGATTTTGGTGTTGACTTCTTTGGCATAGAACTTTCAGGAACAGAAGTCGTTGGAGCAATAGGAGATTCAGCGATAGGAACTTCAACAAAGCCAGACACAGGAGGTTCTTGTGTAACTCCTGGCCTTTCAGTTTCAGCATGAACAATAACAGGAGGTTCTTGTGGAGGAGGTTCTTGTGTGACTCCTTTCTCCTGAGCACCAGAAGGTTCTTGTGGGGCTTTTGTGCTTTTCAACAATCTTTTGCACTTCTTACTTACCGCCTTTTGCTCTTTCTTTGTTTTTCTCTTTCCTTTGGTCTGAGGTGACTCTGTAGTCTTCTTTGAGATTTCGATTGCTGGAGACTTTTACTTCGGTCTCTCCTCGTCACACTCTTTTTTAGTGTTAGGATCAAAATCCGCATCCAACTCTCTTTCCTTTTCTGCTCTAATATCTGCCTCAGTCTTTTGTGGCTCTTTAGTAGGAATTTCTTTATCAGAATCTTCATTCTCAGAAGTAGCAGAAATCACATCTTCTTGGGTTGACTTTACAGTTTTTTCTGACTTTCAATTACAACTGCAACGCTCGATCCAGCAACTGCTTCAACGTTTTCAGGTTTATCCTCGTCAACAAGCATAGTTTCAACTTTCTTAACAGCACATTTCTTTTTAGGCTTATCAGCTTCAGCCTTCAAAAACCATTCACTCCTTGCCTTAGGTTTAATTCTTTGAACCACTCGCGTTCAGCATTAAGTTCTTTCTCGTCATCGCTACCATCTTTTCTCCACTTGTTATCTGTCGGCGATATATAATTCGAATCTTTAATGCCTCTGAATATGGCTTGGCAATAGGAGCTGAAGCTTGTTTCTGGAACTTGATAAGCTTCTTCACAGTAGTTTCATCAAGATGAACTAAGTACAACACGTCATTTGGATCTTGTGCAATGTTGGCATACTTCTCGTCGATCAACATTTGTACAAACCTCCGATATAAGCACAATCTAGAATCCTCAATGTTTTTCGACATATGTGTAAAGACAAGCTTTGAGAAGTTAAACGGCTTCTTCAGAATCAATGTCGTTGCCATGCAAGCTAAGTAATCATGAGCATCATCTAATCAGGCCTTGTGATGGCTGAATGTATGAATAATGGCCTGCATTAGAAGCTTGTAGGGGTTAGGCACCTCCCCTTTCTTCAACGTTGGTGTGTTTACACGTCCATAATAGCGGAAATATTACGTCCTGTTTACCAATAGATAAGATTTAATCAGTTAATCGTCAGTTGTATAGATCAAACGTTCTGGTTACAAACTGACAGAACTTCGCCTCTGAAATGCCAAAGTTACATATGAGAGATCTAAGCTAGGTATTTATAGCCACACAAGTTCGGCCTAACTGATACAAGTTCGCCCGAACTTGCATAAGCAAGTTCGGCCGAACATGCTTACATGTGTTACCATTGGCGAACTTGGCTAAGCTTAAACATAAATACTTCAAAACCTAGCCTATTCAGCTCTATACAATACATACTCGATATAAGACTAAGACATAGACATTATGCACCAACAGACTCCCCTTGGATATCGTCTTTGTCTTTTATCAGTCTTCAAAACTCTGTCTTCTTATAAACATTAACGTACCCGTCCGAAGAAGTTCTTAAACGGCTTTCTTCGTCTTTCTTGTTTCGGATCCGGCATCTGGTCTGTAGGCGGTAGTCTTTTAAAATTAGCCATTCTTAGAGAACTTTGCCTTACCGCTTTTTCCATTCTTTCTTTAATCGCCTCATTTCTGTTTTCTTACTTTAAAAACCCAACTCTCTCAAGATCCCTCCACTTCGTTTCCCACATCTTTCTAGAATTTTCTTCAAGTTCATAACAAACGTTCACAACCTTTTGAAACTGCATAGCTTTTACCTTTTCACGTTCTTCAAAAACAATCTTGTTGTAGAACAAGGTTTTGATATCTTCTCTCGAGCAGTTCACAAGCCACGTGGGATCTAGAATCCTTATCGTCCTCCATAAACCTCTCATGCCCTGATAACCCATCACTTCAAGTAGTTCCTTGGTAATATCTAGATGTTCTTCGAACTTTAGCACAATCATAGCTTCACAGTTGCTGGATCAAACTGCCACCACTTGAACAAAGGATAGAAGTCTTGTTCAATCGGCATTAGCGGTATATTTCTCATGGCTCAAGGACATTTCATTATTAACGTTATGTCCTTTTCTCTAGTTACCTTGTTTTTCTTCACTCTGTGACCAGGAATAAAAGGCTTCCAATAACTCCAACCTTTAATCGCTTCATAGTTAATCATTTTCCATAATAACTGATCAATCGGCTTCATGTAATGTGTAACATTCACCGTCGTACCAACTCTTCAACATCCCAATACGGTAATGTTTGAAATCAGCAAGGTATTTGAAGTATTGCACTCCAGCTCAAAATATCTCCCAAAGAAACGTCTTTGTCTCTGGTAAAGAAGGCAAGAGGACGTCGAAACTTGCGTTCGCGTGGCATTTCTTTAAACCAAGACTTTCTCGCTTGAGCTATCTCTTTTTTGGTCATGGGCTTAGGTACTTTACCCTCTCGAACTGATTCAGCAATCCTATCCTTCAACATATCTTAATCAAGCTTTTTGTACATCTCTTCAAAAGTAGGAAAACTATCTGAATTAGAACCGACATACTTTGCTTTCTGATCTGATTCGTCAACTGAAGACCGATCTTCCACAATTACTCGATTGTGTTCATCAGCTTCAAATCGTCTTTGATATTGATAATCATTTGGCTCGAAAGGATTTACAGTCATCACATCCTCCTCAAAATCAAACTCTAACGAGTCAGCTTGAACTTCAATCAATCTAGCTAAATCCTCCTTCATGTAGTTATGTACATATTCACCTTCCTCCATGTTATGTTCCAACATTAGCATTAAAGGCTTTGTAGGTAATGCGGAAACAGGCTTCGCAGATCGATCGACATCTAACAAATCAATATCATCTGACAGACCTTCCTCTCCTGACCCCCCTGGCTTTTATCTTCCATTCTGTTTGACTCATCGTCCATGAGGGAAGTGAAGTCAAAATTATCTGCAATCTTTGCTTTGTTTACTTTCAAACCAATATCACCCTGATCGTCAAAATCATCATCATCAGGTGCATTCCAATCCTCTATACCTTCTTCCTCTTCGTCTTCATTCTTATCTTCCTTTTCGGCTTCATCATCGTCTTTTTCTTCAGTAACAATGATAGAATCGGAAGGCTTGACAGATTCATCAACCTTTTGAATATCAGACTCAGAAGCTTTTGAAATATTTTCAACTGGTTTCTTAGGAACATCAGAAGACTTCTCAGCAGTCTCAAAAGATTTAGAGGCTTCACCCTCAACATGCTTTCCTTTACCACTTTCAGCTAATTCTTTCTCAGCACGCTCTTTTGCTTCCTGACGATCCAGACGATCGTATTCAGCAATGAAATCAATGTTCAGATTGTTTGCTAACACTTTCTGCAATCTGTTGAATCTTCTATCGTTAAGTACTTGAATTGTTTTTAACTTTGCAATATCTGACTACAATTTCTCATTATCATCCTGCAGACTTTCTATCAACGCCTTGAAGTACTCTCGCTCATTTTCCATCACCTTCACTTTATCATCAAGCAACTCTTTTTCGACCTTGCTTTGATTCACCATCCTAACAAGCTCAGCCTTTTCAACCTCATTCTGTGCAACTTTCTCTTCTAACGCCTTCACGCGCTTCTCCAGAAGTTCAACATTTGTTTCTGGGAAGAAATCGTTTAAATCCTTGTCTGCCTAGTCCAAGTTAATGTCCCCAGTTTGACCAGTTACGAACAAACTGTTGATATTTTCAAAAACAAAGTTTGAAATTAATGAACTTTTTATCATTTTGACTTTTCAGATTTAACAGATTAGCTCCCAGCCCGTTGTCAAAAAGATTCCCACCAGTTCTTAGCATCTTACCAGAATTCGAAGATCCGTTCTCCAACATTGGTTTGCTGAAAACAATGTAGAAATAAAATCTTTTTGTATTTTTGTAAGTTTATGCTAAAACACACAGGAAATCTTTTTGATTGTAATCTGTAAAGCTGAAATACAATGAAATAAACAATGTAAACTATGTACAAACATATTTACAAACATATTTTTGTGAATTATTGTCTAAGGATCATATCAGTTGATTGAGACATATCACCAGTACCGTTGACCTTTAGATGACTTTAAGTTTTAAACTTGTCTACCTAGATTGTCGATATGTTTGTCCACTTAAGCTTTACAATATTTCTCAACTGTTTCAAGATATGTTAAGGTAATCTTTTGAAACTTGACTTAACTGTGGTTCCCACTTCTTGAATATGCTCCCGTATCCAGATTCCCTAGATTTCATCTTACAGGTGAATATAGCATAATTGATATCTGTATCTGGGTTGTGCGAGACCTTGAGAGCTCAGGTTAGTACTACCGTACAAACAAATAGATGAAGGCTCGTCTTTAAGGTGTGTTCCACTTAAGGAATCTTTTTAGCATTGCAAATGATTAGATCTTTCGATACTTTTCAAGTTTTGCATGCAGTTTGGGGTTTATAGCGAAAGTATTATAGAAGTTCTAGGCTATTGCTTCCACAAAATCAGAAGAACTCGTATAATACCCCAGATATCAACTATTTATAAAGACCTCGTATCTTAGAATCAGGCAATCTTTCAAACAAAATTTCAGAGTACTAGTCCATATATCCAAGATATGTTAATCCACAAGTTTAAGCAGTTGCTAAATTTAGTTTATATCTCGAAAACAGTTTACTGAATGTGTTAAGCCTATCAACACATTCACAGTAAGACTCGTTTATCACTTTTAAACTTTTACATTTCTTTAGCATACTGTGATAGTCCACTGATGTACTATCATTTCCTTTTATGACAGTGAACTCTTTTTGTCTTTTTCAATGTTTTTGTTCATTTTGAATTTTTCATATGTTTTTGGATTTTAAAATTTTTCGAATGTTTTTGTATTTTCTCTAACATTTCTCCCCCTAAAATCAAAAACATCTTTTTGGATTTTAGTTTTTTTAACAAAATTCTAAAGTAGAAAGATATTTACAAACCAATGTGGATCACGTGAACTCGTCGTCCGATCCGTATTCAACCTCAGCGTCCGCACCTGTCAGCAAATTTTTCATACCGTTAATTTTCAGCAAGTGTTTAAACCGTGACAAAGAAAATGGTTTGGTATAAAAATCAGCATTTTGTTCGTCGGTGTGGATTTTTTCTATTCGCACCAATTTCTTTTCGTAGCAATCACGAATGAAATGATAACGAATTTCAATGTGTTTTGTGCGTGAGTGATGAACCGGATTTTTAGTTATATCTATGGCTTTCTTGTTACGAACATACAGTGGAGTGTCTAGAAATTACAGACCATAGTCTCTCATCTGCTGTGAATCCACAGAATCTGTGAACAACAGCTGGAGGCCGAGATATACTCAGCTTCACAGGTAGAGAGAGTGACCGTAGTCTGTTTCTTACACTGCCAGGTTACCATTCTTGTTCCGAAGAACTGGCATTCCCCTGTAGTTGATTTTGAGTTCAACTTATCTACACCAAAATCGGAATCAGCATAGCCTGTGAGGTCGAAATTGTCGTTTTTGGGTACCACAAGCCGGTGCTTGGGCATCCCTTCAAGTATCTGAAGATTCGCTTCACGATCTGCATAATATCTGGGCCGATGCCGTTAGATATCTGGCGCATAGGCAGGTTGGATACATAATATCTGGGCGCGATGCCGTTAGATACATCAGCAATCCAATCATCAATCTGTATAATGTCTCGTCAACTTTGGCTCCAGTCTTGTCAACGCAAATGCCGTGATTTAGCAAGAGGCGTAGATAAAGGCTTCAAGCTTTCCATTCCAAACTTCTTCAAGATATCGTGAACATACTTAGTCTGATGAATGAAAATACCATCCGGAAGCTGATCTTTTTGCAAACCAAGAAAGAACTTCATTTCGCCCATCAAGGACATTTCGAATTTCTTTTTCATGATTCCCTCAAACTCCTTGCAGAGACTATCATTTGTAGATCCAAAGATGATGTCGTCAACGTAGATTTGAACTATAATCAGATGGTCATCAACTTCTCTTGTGAAAAGAGTACTATCCACAGTTCCTCTGATAAAGCCGTTTCTGACGAGATGTTGCGATAACGTCTCGTACCAAGCTCTCGGCGCTTAGTGTAGACCATAAAGAGCTTTATCTAGTAGGTACGCTTTCTTCTTGTTGAGTGGATCGACAAACCCCGGTGGTTGTCCAACGTACACCTTCTCGCGTAATTTTCCATACAGAAAAGCCGATTTGACATCCAATTGATAGACCTAAATCCTTTCCATGATGCGAAAGCTAGAAAGATTCGAATAGATTCTAAGCGAGCTACTGGTGCGTAGACTTCCGTGTAATCTATCCCTTCCTGCTAGTGAAATCCCATTGACAACAAGCCTAGCTTTGTTATGAATAATAACCCCTCTATCATCACGTTTACACTTAAAGACCCATTTTGTATCAATTGCTTTCTGATTTTCTTGTAGGTCTTCAAGCTTCCACACTCCCAACTTCTCAAACTGCAATAATTCTTCTTGCATTGCTTGTACCCAGTTTTCATTGGCTAAAGCTTCATAACTGTCTTTGGCTCAATCTGAGAAATGAAACATGAATAGAAGCAATGAAACATGAATAGAACCATTTTTCATCTGAATTTTCTATGATGTTTATGTTTGAAAACTTTACCGTCTTTTTATCTTTTGAATTGTTACCACTTGTATTTTTGACAGTTTCAGATGTCGTTTCAATTATGATTTCGGATTTTGATTCTTTCTTGCTATCATAGTCTTGACAGGCTCAGACTTAGTGATTTGAGGTTTAGATTCTTTCGTGTTATCAGTCTTTACCAGCTCAGACTTAATAACACCAGATGTTGTTGACCTTTTGTTGGTAACCCAGGCTTGAGATTTGATATTAGCCTTCTTGATATAAAATTTGTTTTCGTTTGCCCTAGAAGTTTCTCCTTTTCAAAAGTAGAATTCTCAAACCTCTTTTCAATTTTAGGTTTAACTTCTGGCAAAGATTCATTTCTTTTAAAAATCTTGATTGGTTTTTCAAACTCTAGATACCTTGGTTTTACAACATTTGATTCTCTTCTTCGACGATAAGCCGTTTTTTATTTAGACATTGTCGTGCAATATGACCGATTTCATTGCACTTGAAACATGTGTGATTATCAAGTGGATGTTCTTTAGTGGGTGGTTTTACCCCACTTGATGTTTTGGCACCATTTGTAACCTTGGCTTATCTCGAATTTCTTTCTCTTTTTTAAACTCATCATTTGATTGTTTACCAATCAAACTCTCTTCATGAACCGTGTTTGTCCCATATACAAAATTCATGTTTTTGTTTTTATATTCATAAAATGGTGACACTTTCTTTACTGATTCATCTGATTCTTCTAGACCCAACCCTCTCTCCGGTTTTCCAGATGATCACCACCATTCCTTCGGTAGTTGTTTCTTTTAGGTTTGGAATATAATTTTCGTTTGTTAATCTCCAATTCCTCTGATGTGACTTCCACGAGTTTAAAGAATTTATCAAGCAATTCTTCCTTCACATTCTGAATCAGGAAGCTATCATCAAAGTATAGTCTATCCGAATCCTTAATATTGTACATTACAACATTAGGATCGTCACTTAGACCATCCTCTGACGACTTATCGTCATTTTCAGACTGTGAATCGGAATTCTTTGAACTAGAGTCAGCGCTTTTGAAGCTGTCGTCATCCGAATCACTAACATTTTCAACCACTTTGTTAACCACAGCGTTGTTATCATTATCAGATTTAGCATAGATTATATCAATGTTTTCTGGCAACTCATCTTTTTTCTCAGAAAGTAACTCAACGTTGAGTGCCTTATCCATCCCGTCTGCGGTTTTGCGACAATACTTCTCTCAAAGGGGTGGAGGAACATTGCTATATTCTTTGCCAATTTTCTTTTTAGGTTTTTCTTCCATTGAGATTGTCGGAAGAATGTGATCTATAACATACACGTTTGTGGTATAACTTCTCAACAACTGTTGGACTCTTTCAGTTTCGGTTGTCATGTCTTGAAGTTGTTGTTTGGTTTCAGCAATGGTGTTAATATAGGTGTTAATTGCCCTTTGTTTATCCATTACTGTTCCACTCAACATCCTTATATTATCATGTTGTTTGATGTTATTTTGTGGAGTCTGCCATAATCATTTTTCATTTTGTCATACGCTTCTTTCATTGTGCGATAATCGTATTTCAACAATTCGTTATACACATTGTTTTCAGCAATGATCTTTGATTTTTCGGCACATTCGACACAAGGTTTAGTATATTTTGTACAAAGTTTCTCAACCTCAACAAATTGTACTTTGACAACTTCTTTCTGGACAATTTTTACCTCTAGACCTACCTTGGTTATATTTGCCATTAAAGCTTTATCTGCCATGTCCTTGAGGTCTTCGACTTTCACTTCTTGAGTGACATCAATGATCACTTCATCAATCTTTTTCTCCTCAACCACTTATTCTTTCGAGCTGCCATCAAAATGACCTGCAAAACTGTCACAAGAATCAGAGGATAAAATTCCTTGTCTCTGCATATGGATATATTCCTCTTCTTCCTGCTGTTGATGCAAGTATTGTTCCAGAAGAGCTTGTTCGATAGCTGCTGCTTCTGCTGCTGCCGCTGCTTCAGCTGTTGCCACTGCTTCCTCTGCAGAATTATCTTCATCTATCTCCGCCATCAAAGCAACTCCGGTCTTTTTCCCAATGTAAGAATTCCAATCAAAACCATCATCTTCACTGGATGCCACCATAGCTTTCTCAGTGGTACTACTGTCAGGCTTTTCTTGGATTTCAACCTGAGTTTTCTTCAGAAATGGTTTATATTGAAGTGCCTTTTGTAATATTCATTTCTTCCTCTGAAAGGACTTTGATTTCCGGTTGCTTCGGTGTTCTTACACTCTCTTTTAAAATGCCCCTTTCGACGGCATCTAAAGCACGTGACTTTAGTTTTGTCAAAACCCAATTTGTTGCTGGAATTTCCTATATCATGGCCTGTGAGCGCAATGAACAGTGTCACTCTCCTGATGATCGAAGCTAAGGACCATTTGATGTCCATTAGTTCGAGTTCTTCCTCGTCTACCTGGTCATAATCTTCTGCGGTCTCTCGGGGTTTCCATCTTACCGACAACAAGACATTCATAAGATTCTAATACGGTAGCGAGTAGTGACATATGTTATTTTGCAACTTGTTCTGAAACAACATTGTTCAAATTCACTGTGATGTTGCATTTATATACATTCGGATAAGAACTTTGTTGTTGATTCTGATTCGCTTGGCTTTGATAAGTTGAATTTGAACCAGTGCTTGAGTAAGAACTTTGAGGACTCTGGTCATACTGAGGTTGTGATTGATTCTGATTCTGTGGAGAAGCATTCATGTTTGCAGTAAAAGTCGTCTGAATTTTAGGACTCGAAACACTATCTAGCATTCTGGCTTTGTAATACATACCGACGTCTTGAACAACATTAGCTTTTTTTGACTTCGCCATCTTTAGAAGTTCCATTTCGTGGCCTTCGAGTTTATCTATAAACGTCGACAACTAGAAAAATTCCCACTTATCACTGTTCTTTATAACCATCAAATACGTAGTCCATTCACCCTCTGGTAGTGCGTCAACAAGTTTTTTGATGTATTCTTGTTCAGTCTTTTCGAGACCGTGTCTTCGCATTTGCACTTTAAGATGATAGAAATGCTCGATCATTTGCTTTATGTTCTCATTCTTTAGCATGGTGAAGATATCGAACTCTTTCAGGATAAGTGCCTTTTTGCTTTTGATCATTTCGGCACTGCCTAGATACTTCTTCTGTAATGACAACCAAAGATCTCTTGCAGTAGTATACTCTGGTAGCAAAATCAGAATATCTTCTTTGACAGACTGTTGGATGAGATTGGTCATCTTTTTCTCGGCGATATATTCTTCTTTCTGGACCGTCGAGTAGGTGTACTTTTCAAGAACTCGTTGATGTTCATCTACCGGAACATTGTAACCTATTTCAATTGATACCCAGCCAGTGAATTGCATGGCTTGAACCCAATAGGTAAATTTCTCCTTCCATACTTCATATTCGTCCATGCTCATTAGCTTGGGCGGTTTAACAGTCGTGCCCATCTCGTTATCAAGATTAAATTGATGAATCATGTTGGCATTCGACGAACTAGCTCCGGACATAAAAGCTCTTAGTTGTTCCTCCATTGTGAATAACGAAACGTGTACTGTGAAAATTTTCAAAAACTTTGAAAACAATTAGTCCTACTACAAGTTCGGTCGAACTTGTAGTATCAAATGAAGAATTCTCATATTTTCAAACATGTTCGGTCGAACTTGTTAGATTTGTTTTTGAAAAGTTTGATTAAACTTCAAGCGAACTTATGTCAAAAACCAAACACAGATTTTCGAGCGAACTTGTATTAAGAATTTGATAAAACTCTAGTAAGTTCGGGCGAACTTACTTAAACTTTTCTTGATTTTACACAAGTTCGGTCGAACTTGGTGTAAAATCAATGAAAAAATAGTAACTTCGAGCGAACTTAGTCTAGATTCCTTCAAAAATACCTCAAGTTCGGGCGAACTTGCTAAAAAATCACTTGAAAAGTGATGTTTTAGGACAAGTTCGGCCGAACATGGCCAACAAGTTCGATCTTCGGGGTTTTCAAAAACATGGTTTTTTCAAAATTTTGACATGAATTCGGTTGAATTTGGTCTCCAATCTTTCAAGGGTTTTTCTTTGTTGTATTTTACATGATATATTCAAAATTCAAAAGATTTTGACCGTGAATTCTTCATTTTATGTTCAAAAGTTAAGTAAAAGAGAAGAATGGAGTAGAAATAGAAGTGTTCTTGTCTTGATACTATCAAATCAGGATGTTCTAGCTATGATACCACTTGAAGGACCGATCCTCGATGCTTAGGAACCTAAATTTGATATCTAACGTCCATAATATCGGAAATATAAGTCGTGTTTACCAATAGACAAGATTTAATCAGTTCATCGTCAGTTTTATAGATCAAACGTTCTGGTTACAAACTGACAGAGCTTCGCCTCTAAAATGACAAAGTTACAAATGAGAGATCTAAGCTAGGTATTTATAGCCACACAAGTTCGGCCTAGGTGATACAAGTTCGCCAGAACTTGCATAAGCAAGTTCGGCCGAACATGCTTACATGTGTTACCATGGGCGAACTTGGCTAAGCTTAAATATAAATACTTCAAAACCTAACCTATTTAGCTCTATACAATACAGACTCGATATAAGACTAAGACATAGACATTATGCACCAACAATTACGGAGTACTAAGTCCATATATCCAAGATGTGTTAATCCACAAGATTAAGCAGTTGTAAAATTTAGTTTATATCCCAGAAACAATTTACTGAACATGTTAAGTCTATCGACACGTCCACAGTAAGACTTGTTTATCACTTTTTAAACTTTACATTTCTTTAGCATACTGTGATAGTCCACTGATGTACTATCATTTCCTTTTTATGACACCAAATTCTTTTTGTCTTTTTCAATGTTTTTGTACTTTTTTTTTTAAATTTTTCATATCTTTTTGTATTTTCTCAAATATTTTTAATACCCCAGATATCAACTATCTATAAAGACCTCGTATCTCAGAATCAGCCAATCTCTCAAATGAAATTTCGGAGTACTAAGTCCATATATCCAAGATGTGTTAATCCACAAGATTAAGCAGTTGTAAAATTTAGTTTATATCCAGAAACAATTTACTGAACGTGTTAAGTCTATCGACACATCCACAGTAAGATTTATTTATCACTTTTTATACTTTACATTTCTTTAGCATACTTTGATAGTCCACTAATGTACTATCATTTCCTTTTTGTGACACCGAATTCTTTTTGTCTTTTTCAATGTTTTTGTACTTTTTTTTGAATTTTTTCATATGTTTTTGTATTTTCTCAAACATTTCTCCCCCTAAAATCAAAAACATATTTTTGGATTTTAGATTTTTAAGAAATACTAATCTAGAAACATATTTAAAAACCAATGCGGTGTCACACCCCGACCCGTAGCGGAAAAGGTGATCGGTGCATGATTGGGTTTTCATCAAAGCTCATGACATTTATTATAACGTTTCATATTTATTATTACAATTTAAAGGAAATCATACAATCATAATTACAACATGTTCTACACATCTTTCTAGACTTCATTATTTTCTTCTAAGGCATTTCCTATGTTTTCCTTGCTTCATCCTGTTCACCTGTATCATGTGTAAAAATGGTTTTTGGATCAACAAAAAGTTGGCGAGTGAATCCTATGAAAAACATTTGAACAAGTTTATTGAATTGATTATAAAATAAAGTGCATAACCACATATGAGTAATTATAGATGTAAACTTATTCACAAAACACTTAATATTAAATAATGCACACACATACAATAATAGATTGTTTTGAGGCACGCGTTGCTCAACTCGTCTCCCACGAGGAACTGAGGGCCTAATGAATGAGTTTTGAGGCACGCGTTGTTCAACGAACTGATGGGCCTAATGAATGAGTTTTAAGGCACGCGTTGTTCAACTCGTCTCCCACGAGGAACTGAGGGGCCTAATAATTTGCATACAACTTGACAATATGTAATACATAACTACAAACAATATTTACATTCTAAGTTTAGATCATAATATGGTATAGCACTAGTTTTAATTAACGAATTAGTTTAAGCGACACATGATACACCCCAAAACGTGTAATAAAAAGGGGAGTTGTAAGATTCACCACATTGGGTGCGTTCGGTTGATGATGTTGAATGCGCACGAAGTTGGATTTAACCACAAGTGAAACTAACCTAGATAATAACATAATGGTTCGGTAAATAAGCGGATTTTATTAATCAATTTTTAGTAGGATTATTGGATATATTTTTTTGAGTTTAAGGCTATTTTCTAACTTTAAAAATGTTATTTTTAAGTATTTTTAATTTAAATAAATAAATAAAAGTAAATAAAAAAATGTTGATTTTTGACTGTTGACCATTGACTTGTTGACCGTGATTGACTTGTTGACCGGTTCGGTCGGTTATATGTGTGCGCTGGGTGAGACTCGAACCCGTGACCTCCCGTACACGTGCACGTAGCTCTACCAACTGAGCTACGTGTCTAACCCGAAATATTTCTGTTTTTAATTATATTTATATACTAATTAAATTAATCCGAAAATCACTTATTTTAAAAAGGATTTAATGTATCGACTCGGTGCTCTCCACAGGTCTCGAACCCGGGACCTGTGGTTTAGTTTGGCACACAGTCCACCGCTGGACTGTGTGTCTAACTTGGTAAGTATTCTGGTTTTTATTATACTTAACATCTTACTGAGTTAACCCGGTTCGGTTTCTAAAAAAAACATTTTTATTACAGAGGTTAAGGTTGTGATAGGAATCGAACTCGCGTCGTGTATGTAATTGTTTGCACACAGTCCACCGCTGGACTATGTGTCTAACCCGTTCAATATACTAATTTTAGTTAATCTTATAATATATCTGAACTTCGTCTTCTTCGCTTAAGATTACAGATAATGATAATTCAACTGATTTATGTCTAATTCGATTAACAAGCTTTATAAGTAATTGAAAGGTAATGAACGGAGAGAGTTTGGGGGAAGGATGTACCGATCAGCGTCTTTCACAGAACTCCGGCAAAGATTCGTCGGCTCTGTTTGTGAACTTCGGCTGTTAGAATCAATTAACAGTTCTGTTCGATTATGTTATGATATTGAGGTACTTAAACAAGGATTAACAGAAGTTTTGATGATTATACCGATTCCCAGCGTAAGATCAGAAATTTCAGAGGTTTTCCGGCGAGAGCTGAATATTCCGGCTACGTCGTCTGGGATTGATTCTGATGGTTGGATTGAAGTTAGTAACAGTCTAACAACGGATTGAAACAGAAAGAGTCGAGGTATTTACCGTGTGGATGTGAGTCTCGGTTTTCCGGCGAAAGTCCGGTGATGGCAGGATATTTCCGGTGAGTGAAATTGCGTCGAGAAAAGGTGCGATTTTGAGCGAAAAGGCTACCAAGATTTGTGGGTGAATTTATAGGGAAAAAATCGAGATGCATGGGGTCTGATTTCAGTCTCGATTCATGGTCAGTAATTTTTCCAGCGGTTACGACTGATGTCGCGGGTTCAGACATCGGTTATAACCGACGTTGAGGTTAATGCTTCGGTTAAATCAGAAGAAACCGTCAATTATCGGCGAAATCGTCGGGATTTCCGACGACTGCGAATTGGGCGCGTCAGTTGCCTGATTTGAAATCGAGATTTTGATATTTGAATTAATTGTTTTGATACATTACTAAAGAACACAAGTGGCGGAGTGGTTTGGTGAATGAGAGTTAAGGCTTTGCTGACCCGGTTGACTCGGCTGACCCGGGTTCGAAACCCGGCTTCAGCATTTTATTTTTAAATCACTATTTTAAATACTTTTTCAAATATAACTTTTATATTCTAATATACTTGTTAATTATGTATCGTTTAAAATCAATTTGAGCATTAAATACGCAACGAAATTTTTAACTAGTTGTTCGGTTAATAAACGAAGCGGGTTTGGTTAACCCGGTTTTTTACGGATGTTACAGTATCCCCTACTTTTAGAAATTTCGTCCCGAAATTTAAGTAGTGGCATGTTTGTCTAAAAAGGATGGTGTTTAATTTAACATTTACATACTTAGAAAGGAGTAAGAGTTTAAATTTTGTTTGAGGCGGTAACGTTCCTTGTAAGGGTTGAGTACCCTGCTACAGGAATCGCTTTTTGATGCCTAAGTTAATGAATATTGATAAATATGATTTCATGCGCAAGAGTTTTGATATGTTTGGAAAGATAAGGTTATATCCTAAAACAAAACTTCTAATACTAAAACCTACATGGAACTTCTCATAACCGCCTGACAATGCCTCTGATCCTTTGGCAAGAATACTTATATATAGGAAGTACCAGCGGCGTATCCACCATATTCTTGTCAAATTTTCATTGGTTTTATCAGTAAGTTATGATTGGTTCTATGATGTGACTCTAGAACATAAATAAACACAACAACCAATGTCTGAGTCCTAATTTTGATAGTATACATGTTTGAATGGTGACACAATCCAATTTCTTTAAATGATGAGATGATATGATTGCTAAATCAGTGAGTATAACACAAATTTCAACCAAGACAATACTAAATCCCACATGGAACTTCTCATAACCGCCTGATAATGCCTCTGATCCTTTGACAAGAATACTTATATATAGGAAGTACCAGCGGCGTATCCACCATATTCTTGTCAAATTTTCATTGGTTTTATCAGTAAGTTATGATTAGTCCTATGTGACTCTAAAACATAAACAAACACCACAACCAAGCTTGAGTCTTAATTCTGATAGTATACATGTTTGAATGATGACAGTTCCTCTCTCGTTTAATATGATGGAGAGGTTAGTCTATGTAGAAGTGAGACACAGCCCAACTTCTTTAAATGTTGAGATTGAAATACGTTGAGATGTATGATGATATGAATGTTAAATCAATGAGTATAAAACAAAACTGAAATAGTAATTCGCAGTAAGATTCTTGGATAAATTTCCAATTTATAATTGAGATACGTGAAAGTTGAGATAACATAAAGAAAAACATAAAAACGAAGCGGTTGGAGTTGAATCTTGATTTTTGGTGAAGGAGACTAGTTGGGTGGTTCGTTTGGGCCATCATTATCTTCAATAAGACTGGAATTGATGTTGAAAACTCTTCCTCTTGCTGGTGGCCTAGTGGTTGGGTTTTCTTGATTTGCTTGGTTAACTGGGTTTGATTGAGCTTGAGCGTTTATGATGTTAACCAATCGAGGGCACGTGTTTCTAAAGTGGGTAGGGTCGCCACAATTAAAACAAGCTCGAACATATGGGAACATGGGGTATTGGGGTTGTTGGTTTGGATCATGTTTTGAGTAGGGGGTGAGGTTTGGTTTTGAGAGGTGCGGCAAACCTTGCTCAAATGACCATAGCGTCCACAATTCGCACATAGTCGACAAGGTAAGGTAGATGGATGGTGATAAAAACAGGTGTTACATCGAGGGTGATGTCCAAGGTATGGTTTCTTATTTGGGTAAGTTGAGTTGGGTGCTACTTGAGTGATTGGGATAGCTTGGAGGGGTATGGCTTGTGAAATTAGTTGGTTGCATTGGGTGACAGCGAAAAGTTGCCCATCTCGTTTTCTCTTAGAAATGGATCGTGAAGGGGATTCGGTTTGGGTGGAGTTCGAGGTTTCAGTTGATGCTTTATCCTTCTTCTTCTCCTCCTTGAAGTCCTTATTTCTTATGCGGTTCTCGGTGAGCTCTGTAGCTAACTCCATTGCTGCTTCCAAGGTTGCAGGTGTGGTACTTATTACAGAGTCTTGAATTTTTGTCGGAAGACCTCGAATGTAGTGCTCGATCAAACGGTAAAGAGGAGTGAACAAGTTGGGGACCATTTGATTTAACTCGAGGAATCTCTTGTTGTATGTGGTGTGCTCACCTTCCTTTTGTTTCAACGAATAGAACTCATCCTCTAATTTCTTGATTTCGCTCCTTGGGCAAAACCGTCTTGTCATGATTTCCTTCAACTCATCCCAAGTCAAAGTAATAGCATCTTCAAGCGCCTCGTTTGGCCTTCTCTGTATTCCACCAAGTAAGTGCTATTCCAAGTAAACGACCTGTAGCATATCGCACTTTGCGATCATCGGGGCAATCGCAATTTAGAAATGTGTTTTCCATTTCTTCAAACCAATGGAGGAGAGCGGTGACACCTTCCGTTCCTTCGTATTTTGGAGGATCACAGGATTTGAAATGCTTGTAGGTGCATTTAGTGGCAATGTTTTGATTTTCTTGATTGACGGGGTTAGCGGTAGGGCTTGTTGGACTTGAACTACAATGTTGGGTATTACTGCAGCCATTTGTTGAATGATTTGGGCAGCCATGCGCTCGCGGGCTTTTCTTGCTCTCATCTTCCTACGAGCGAATTAGAAGACATCTACAAGGAATACATATCAAGAGTATGAGTTGGATGTTTTTGGGATCATGTGTCGTATTTAGGAATGAACATTCATAAAATAAATATAAAATAATAAATCTACTACATCCATAGGATGTCTTGGGCTTTGCTCGTAATTGGGTCTTGCATGCCGCCATACTTCATCTTCGTAATCATGTGGGCCCCCATGACTACCGGGTTTTTCATATGGTTGCGCATGTGTTAGCCTGATTACGTACACTAAAACCCAGAGAAAATCGAGAAATATGTATGTAACGTATGATATTCGGAATGTATCCAGGTGTGGACACGGTGACACCTCAAAGTGGGGTTAGTTCGAACGACGTTTGGTGTGGCATGCTTTGGCCTAATAGGTCCTTCGTACTCTCATCGTTAGTCCCCAGGTAGGCAAACTGGTCCGTTATATTGGATTTATACGAATGCCAACCTAGACAGGACGTTCCGACTACCGGTACTTGTACCCTTACAGTTACTACATGCCCGTCGCAGAACTCACTTTGATGAGATTTGAAAAATGAAAAAATGCAACAAAATCTTGAATAACGAAAGTATGAAGATGATTTGAATATGTGAGCAGTGAAATATGTATGATGAATGTGTATGTAATCATGTATGTCTGACTGTAAGTATAATTCACTATGTATCACAAAATGTAGTATCGGAAGTATTTGCATGCATTTGTGTATGTAATAAATATGAAAGAAATAAACATCATGAGTTTGCATATAACCACATAAACAATTAAAATCTAATCAACTATAGTATAGGCTCTAAGGGTCTAATAACCTATCCTATATCCCTATAGTCATGGCTATGATACCAATCTGTCACACCCCGACCCGCAGCGGAAAAGGTGATCGGGGCATGATTGGGTTTTCATCAAAGCTCATGACATTTATTATAACGTTTCATATTTATTATTACAATTTAAAGGAAATCATACAATCATAATTACAACATGTTCTACACATCTTTCTAGACTTCATTATTTTCTTCTAAGGCATTTCCTCTGTTTTTCTTGCTTCATCCTGTTCACCTGTATCATGTGTAAAAATGGTTTTTGGATCAACAAAAAGTTGGCGAGTGAATCCTATGAAAAACATTTGAACAAGTTATTGAATTGATTATAAAATAAAGTGCATAACCACATATGAGTAATTATAGATGTAAACTTATTCACAAAACACTTAATATTAAATAATGCACCACATACAATAATAGATTGTTTTGAGGTACGCGTTGCTCAACTCGTCTCCCATGAGGAACTGATGGGCCTAATGAATGAGTTTTGAGGCACCGTTGTTCAACGAACTGATGGGCCTAATGAATGAGTTTTAAGGCACGCGTTGTTCAACTCGTCTCCCACGAGGAACTGAGGGGCCTAATAATTTGCATACAACTTGACAATATGTAATACTTAACTACAAACAATATTTACATTCTAAGTTTAGATCATAATATGGTATAGCACTAGTTTGAATTAACGAATTAGTTTAAGCGACACATGATACACCCCAAAACGTGTAATAAAAAGGGGAGTTGTAAGATTCACTCACATTGGGTGCGTTCGGTTGATGATGTTGAATGCGCACGAAGTTGGATTTAACCATGAGTGAAACTAACCTAGATAATAACATAATGGTTCGGTAAATAAGCGGATTTTATTAATCAATTTTTAGTAGGATTATTGGATATATTTTTGTGAGTTTAAGGCTATTTTCTAACTTTAAAAATGTTATTTTTAAGTATTTTTAATTTAAATAAATAAATAAAAGTAAATAAAAAAAATGTTGATTTTTGACTGTTGATCATTGACTTGTTGACCGTTGACGTTGTTGTTGACCAGTTCGGCCGGTTATATGTGTGCGCTGGGTGAGACTCAAACCCGTGACCTCCCGTACACGTGCACGCAGCTCTACCAACTGAGCTACGTGTCTAACCCGAAATATTTCTGTTTTTAATTATATTTATATACTAATTAAATTAATCCGAAAATCACTTATTTTAAAAAGGATTTAATGTATCGACTCGGTGCTCTCCACAGGTCTCGAACCCGGGACCTGTGGTTTAGTTTGGCACACAGTCCACCGCTGGACTGTGTGTCTAACTTGGTAAATATTCTGGTTTTTATTATACTTAACATCTTATTGAGTTAACCCGGTTCGGTTTCTAAAAAAAACATTTTTATTACAGAGGTTAAGGTTGTGATAGGAATCGAACTCGCGTCGTGTATGTAATTGTTTGCACACAGTCCACCGCTGGACTGGTGTCTAACCCGTTCAATATACTAATTTTAATAAATCTGATAATATATCTGAACTTCGTCTTCTTCGCTTAAGATTACAGATAATGATAATTCAACTGATTTATGTCTAATTCGATTAACAAGCTTTATAAGTAATTGAAAGGTAATGAACGGAGAGAGTTTGGGGGAAGGATATACCGATCAGCGTCTTTCACAGAACTCCGGCAAAGATTCGTCGGCTCTGTTTGTGAACTTCGGCTGTTAGAATCAATTAACAGTTCTGTTCGATTAGTTATGATATTGAGGTACTTAAAAAAGGATTAACAGAAGTTTGGATGATTATACCGATTCCCAGCGTAAGATCAGAAATTTCAGAGGTTTTCCGGCGAGAGCTGAATATTCCGGCTACGTCGTCTGGGATTGATTCTGATGGTTGGATTGAAGTTAGTAACAGTCTAACAACGGATTGAAACAGAAATAGTCGAGGAATTTACCGTGTGGATGTGAGTCTCGGTTTTCCGGCGAAAGTCCGGTGATGGCAGGATATTTCCGGCGAGTGAAATTGCGTCGAGAAAAGGTGCGATTTTGAGCGAAAAGGCTACCAGAGATTTGTGGGTGAATTTATAGGGAAAAAATCGAGATGCATGGGGTCTGATTTCAGTCTCGATTCATGGTCAGTAATTTTTCCAGCGGTTACGACTGATGTCGCGGGTTCAGACATCGGTTATAACCGACGTTGAGGTTAATGCTTCGGTTAAATCAGAAGAAACCGTCAATTATCGGCGAAATCGTCGGGATTTCCGACGACTGCGAATTGGGCGCGTCAGTTGCCTGATTTGAAATCGAGATTTTGATATTTGAATTAATTGTTTTGATACATTACTAAAGAACACAAGTGGCGGAGTGGTTTGGTGAATGAGAGTTAAGGCTTTGCTGACCCGGGTTCGAAACCCGGCTTCAGCATTTTATTTTTAAATCACTATTTTTAATACTTTTTCAAATATAACTTTTATATTCTAATATACTTATAAATTATGTATCGTTTAAAATTAATTTGAGCATTAAATACGCAACGAAATTTTTAACTGGTTGTTCGGTTAATAAATGAAGTGGGTTTGGTTAACCCGGTTTTTTACGGATGTTACATGCGGATCACGTGAACTCGTCATCTGATCCTTATTCAACCTCAGCTTCCGCACCTGTCAGCAAATTTTTAATACTGTTAAGCCTCATTAGTTATTTAAATCTTGTTAAAGGAAATGCTTTGGTATAAAAATCATCCTTTTGTTCATCGGTGTGTATTTTTTCTATTCATACAAACTTCTTTTCGTAGCAGTCACGAATGAAGTGATAACGAATATCAATGTGTTTAGTGCGTGAGTGATGAACAGGATTTTTGGTTATATCGATGGCTGCTTTGTTATCTACGAATAAAGACGTATCAAGAAACTGCAGACCATAATCCCTCATTGTTGTTGAATCTAGAGGATTTGAGAACAACAGCTGGAAGCAGAAATGTATCCTACCTCACAGGTAGAGAGAGACTGTGGTCTGTTTCTTGCACTACCATGTTACCAAACATATTCCGAAGAACTGGCATCCTGCCATTGTAGATTTTGAGTTCAATTTGTCCACCCCGAAGTCTGAGTCAGCGTATCCCGTTAGATCAAAATTATCGTTCTTTGGATACCACAAGCCAGTGCTTGGACATCCCTTCAAGTAACGGAAGATTCGCTTGTCTATCTGCATGTGTGACACCCGAGGACTAGACTGATATCTCGCACATAAGCAAGTAGGATACATGATGTCTGGGTGAGATGCCGTCAGATACATTAGAGATCCTCTCATCTATCGATAGAGTGTGTCATCAACTTTGGTTCCCATCTCATCAATGCAAATCCCATGATTAGTGCCAGCAGAGTAGAAAGTGGTTTTGAGCTATCCATTTCAAACTTCTTGAGAATGTTGTGAACATACTTTGTCTGATGAATGAATATCCTGTCTGGTAACTGATCGACCTGTAATCCGAGGAAGAATTTCATTTCACCCATGGAGGACATCTCGAATTTCTTCTTCATGATCTTTTCGAACTCTTTGCAAAGACTATCATCTGTTGAACCGAAGATAATATCATCCACATAGACTTGTACAATGATCAGATGAGATCCGACTTCTCTGGTACACAATGTATTGTCCACTGTGCCTCTTGTAAAGCTATTTCCAATGAGATTTTGTGATAACGTCTCGTACCAAGCTCTCGGGCTTGGTGTAATCCGTATAAGGCTTTGTCTAGGAGATAAGCTTTGTTCTTGTTCAGCGGATCGACGAACCGTGGTGGTTGGCCGACGTACACTTGTTCATGAAGTTTACCATAAAGAAATGCAGATTTTACATCCAACTGGTACACCTTAAAACCTTTCCAAGCTGCGAATGCGAGGAAAATGCGGATATACTCTAATCGTGCAACCGGTGCGTATACTTCTGTGTAGTCAATACCTTCTTGCTGGTGGAAACCTTTGACAACCAACCGAGCTTTGTTTCTGACTATTACACCCTAATCGTCTCTTTTACACTTGAAGACCCACTTCGTATCTATAGCTTTCTGCTTCGGTGGTAAGTCTACAAGCCTCCAAACACCCAATTTTTCGAACTATAACAGTTCCTCTTGCATTGCTATCACCCAGTTCTCGTCACCAAGAACTTCATTAACCGTTTTTGGCTCTATTTGAGAAATGAAACATGAATAGTAGCAGTAGTCTTGAGTAGGAGCAACTCGGGTGTAGAAACAACTAAGTGCTTTATTGATTTGGCTTCGTGTACGCACACATGTTTGTAATTCACCAATGATATTCGTTGAAGGATGCTAAGAATATGAACTTGGCATTTCTTCGCTAGGAACATCAACTGAGCTTTGCTGATTTGAGATGTTCTGATCAACAGTCTCTTCAATGTTAGGACCGCTCGATGAAGCTTCGTTCTGATTGCCTGGGATTGCAGATTGATTCAACATGTTAGATATCTGCTCAACTTCTTCATCCGATGAGGATTCACCATTAGCATCAAATGTCGGCGCTTCATCAGAGTCAGAATTCTGATTCAAAGGCATACCTGGCACTGTTGTAGCATTTTCTGGTTCGGGAGAATCATTCGATGGAGTTATAGCAGGTGTCACTTCTATTTCAGAAACATTCTCAACTTGAACACCGCTATTACTAGGACCTGCTCCGGAAGACGAAGAATCCAACGTGGGTTGATTAACCACAATTGGCCTAATGATTTGTTCTTGATTCGCCGACTGTTGAAGATAATATGACGCTGCAATTTCTTCTTCAGAAGGTTCTTCCAGCAAGTCGAATGACTTCCAAAGATCTTGATAGTCAAACAGTCATGCGTCACCTCTTCTTTGAATAGGATTCATATAGTTGAAGCAATCAACATGCTGTGCCTCAATTACTTTCTCAACAAAGGAATATACACTCTTCGTAGCGGACTTGCATACCCGACAAAGAAACCTTCAAGCGATTTGGCCCCGAATTTACCATCTTGATCTATTACAGTAAATGGCGCACCAAATGGCTCTAAAAACTTCAACTTTGGCTTTCGTCGGTTAATCATTTCAAAACATGTCTTTTTCGATGGTTTAACAGTTAAGACCCTGTTTAGTGTGTAGCCGCTGCAACTGCCTCACTCCAAAAGCTTACTGGAAGTTTCGAATCTGCAAGCATGGTTCTTGCTGTTTCGATTAAAGTTCTGTTCTTCCTTTCAGCTACACCGTTTTGCTGCAGAGTGTAAGGTGCACTGAATTCGTGCAAAATACCCTTGGCGTTGCAAAATTCCTTCATTTTATTATTCTTGAATTATGTGCCGTTGTCACTGCGGATTCGTCAGACAGGGAGATGATAAAGGTTTTCTAACTTCTTGAAAAGAATCACCAAGTTTTCAAACGTTTCGTCTTTTGATTCTTGTGAGAAAACCCACGAATAATGCGAATAGACATCTGTCACAACTAAGCAGTATAAGTCTCCTGAAATACTTCGAACATTGACAGGACCAAATAAATCCATGTGGAGACGTTCAAGTGGCAGCTTAATAGAATTCAGAATTTTCTTCGGATGTGACTTTTTGATCTGCTTCCTCTTTTTGCATTCTAAGCAGTGATCAGACATATGGAAGCTCTGAAGATTTACACACTCAACCAGATCATTATGAACCAAGAAATTCATTTTTTCGTAAATGAATATGCCCCATCTTTCGATGCCAAAGAAATCTTTCTCAGTAGCCTTTGTCACAAAACATTGCCCTGATTTTGATGATGTGGTAGTGACGCCCATATCTAAAACATATAAATCATTCTCGCGTCGGGCTCGCATCAGTATCCACTCATCAGGTATTTTGAAACCCGGCTTTAAGATCATACACTCTTTATCGTTGAAATGCACCGTGAACTGTTTGTCACAAATCTGCGGTATGCTCAGAAGATTGTTCTCAAGCTCAACAATGTAGTTCACGCGATCAATGGTACTACGCCATTGGAGAGTTTTCCCTCGGCGACTATCCTTCCACCCTGATTACCGGCAAATCTAACATATCCGCCATTAATAGCTTTTATGTCGAACAAAAGAGCTTTTTTTCCCTGCATATGCCTGGACGCTCCACTATCCAAAATTCCACTTTGAAGGAACGGATCTTTGGAGCCCCTGCACATGTTAAAATCTAGTTAAAGAGCATGACCCAAGCCTTTTTGGTCTTGGGTTTTGGATAGAAAGCTTGGTAATCATCCACATAATCTTCATATGAACCTCCACTGTCATTTACGTTTTCAAAATTCACTTTCTTTTTACCTTTTGAATGATTACCAGTTGTAGATTTGATAGTTTCAGATTTGGTCTCAGACTTTGATTCATTCTTGTTATCAGTCTTAACAAGCTCAGACTTGATAACATCAGATGCAGTTGTCTTTTTCTTAGCAATCCAGGCTTGTGATTTAATGTTTGCCTTTTTGATGTAAAACTTGTTTTCGTTTGTCCTGGAAGATTCACCTTTTTTGAAAGTTGAGTTTTCAAAATCGTTCCAGGTTTCACTTCACGTTTTGATTCGTTCCATTTCAAAATCGTTACAGGTTTTACAAACTCTGGTTGCTTTGGTTTAACAACATTTGAACTTTCTTTCCTTTGAAGATAGGCCGGCTTAGACTTCTGACACTTCTGTGCAATATGACCAACTTCGTTACACTTAAAACAAGTCCAATTATCATGTGAGTGTCCACTAGTGGATCTTACACCACTTGTGGCTTTGGCCTTATCTCCAACTTGTCATTTGATTGTTTTCCTATCAAACTTTCCTCACGAACCGTGTTCGTCCCATAAACGAATTTCATGTTTTTATCTTGTACTCGTGAAATGGTGACATTTTCTTTACCGGTTCTTCATCCACATCTAAACCTAGCCCAGCTCTCCGGTTTTCCGGGTGATCCCCACCATTTCTCCGGTAGTTATTGTAATTCTTTTTGGGTTTAGAATTGAATTTCTTTTCATTTTTATCCAGGTCCTCTGATGTAACTTCAACCAGTTTGAATAGTTTATCCAATTGATTTACTTTGACATTCCGAATCAGAAAACTGTCATCAAAGTATAATCTATCAGATTCCTTAACCTTGTACATGACAACGTTAGGATCATCACATAGATCATCTTCAGATGATGTATCGTCATCTTCGGATTTTGTGTCAGAACTGTTCAAACTCGAGGTGGCACTCTTAAAGCTGCCATCATCAGAATCACTCAGAACATTTTCAACCACATTTTTAACCACCGTATTATTGTCATCGTCTAATTTGGTATAGATTACATCAATGTTCTCTGGCAACTCATTTTTCTTTTCAGATAACAACTCAATGTTGAATGCCTTATCCATCCCATCAACACTTTTGCGACAATATTTCTCGCATAGGGGTGGAGGAACATTGTTGTATTCTCTACCATTTTTCTTTTTAGATCTTTTATCATTTTCTTCCGACGATATCATATGAAGAATATGATCAATGACATAAGCGTTAGTTGTATAACTTCTTAAAAGTTGTTGAACATGTTCTATTTCAATTTTCATGTCCTGGAGTTGTTGTTTAGTTTCGGCATTAGTGTTAATGTAAATATTTATTGCTTTTTGTTTATCCATCACCGTTTCTTTTAACATCCTCACAATATCATGTTGTTCAATATTATTTCTGTCGAGTGTGCCATAATCATCTTTCATTTTGTCATACGCTTCCTTCATTGTATGATAATCATATTTGAAATGTTCATTATGTACATTGAGTTCAGCGATGATTTGTGATTTTTTGGCACATTTAGCACATGGCTCGGTAAATTTTGTTCAAGGTTTTACAACCTCCACAACCTGCACTTTGACAACTTCCTTTTTGACGATCTTTACCTCTGGACCTACCTTCGTTAGATCGCCATCATTGCATTATTGGCAATGTCCGTGAGGTTTTCAGCATTCACTTCTTGAGCAACATCAATAACTTCTTCATTAATCGACTTCTCCTCGATCACTTGCTCCTAGAACTTCCATCAAAATTACCTGCAAAACTAGAAGTTGAGTTAGGAAATAAAATGCCTTGTGTCTTCATGTAAAGGTAAGTCTCCTCTTCTTCCTGTTGTTGCAGATACTGTTCCAGTAGAATATTCTCCAAAGCTGCATCTTCAGTAGATGTATATTCGACAATCTCGACCATCAAAGCAACTCATGTCTTCTTTCCAATATAAGAATTCCAATCGAAACCATCATCTTCGTTGGTAGCAACCATTGCCTTCTCGGTATTGTTGGATGATTTTTCTTGAATCTCAACTTGAGTCTTTTTGAAAATGGTTTATACTATAGTGACTTCATGTAGTATTCGTTTCCACCTCCAAATGGACTCTGATTGCCCGTTGCTTCAGGATTCTTACACTCTCTCTTGAAATGTCCCTTTTGTCGGCATCTAAAACACATGACCTTTGATTTGTCAAACCCTAGCTTGTTGCTTGAGTTTCCAATATCTCAGCCTGTGAGTGCAACAAACTTTGTCACCCTTCGAATGATAGAAGCTAAAGACCACTTTATATCCATTAGCTCAAGCTCTTCTTCGTCCACCTGATCGTAATCTTCTACGGTCATTTCAGGATTGCCAATTTTCCCGGCCACCAGACTTTCATATGATTCTAGAACTGTAGTGAGAACAGTCATGTGTTGTTTAGCAACTTGCTCAGAAACAACATTGTTTCAGTTGACAGCAATGTTACACTTGTACACATTCGGATCAGAATTCGTTTGTTGATTCTGATATGCTTGACTATGATATGTTGAATTTGAACCAGTGCTCGAAAACGAAGAACTCTGTGGACTTTGATCATATTGAGGATATGATTGATTTTGATTATGTGGCGAAGATTCATGTTTGCACTGAATGCGTTTTCAATCTTTGGGCTTGAAATGTTGTCTTGCATCCCGTTCTTGTAATACAAACTAACATCTTGAACAATGTTAGCATTCTTCGACTTTGTGATCTTTAGAATCTCCATTTCATGACCTTCAAGTTTTTCGATGAATGTAGCCAGCTTAAAGAATTCCCAGCTGTGACTTTCTTTCAATACCATCAGATATGTGGTCCATTCTCCGTCAGGTAACGCATCAGCAAGCTTATCGATGTACTCTGGTTCTTTCTTTTCGAGACCATGCCTCCTCATTTGAATTTCAGATGACAAAAATGTTCAATCATCTGTTTCATTGTCTCGCCCTTCAACATGGTAAAAATATCGAATTCCTTCAAGATAAGAGCTTTTTTACTCTTGATTATCTCTGCGCTTCCTTGGTATTTCTTTTACAGTGATAACCATAGCTCTCTCGCAGTCGTGTATTCGGGCAATAAGACCAAAATATCCTCAATAGATTGTATAATGAGGCTGATCATCTTTTTCTCACCAATGTACTCATCTTTTTGTATTGTGGAGTACGTGTACTTTTCCAGAACTTGTTGATTCTCATCTAATGGAACGACATATCCTCTCTCAATAGCCACCCAGCTTGGAAATGCATGGCTTGAACCCAATAACTGAACTTCTCCTTCCATCCCTCGTACTCGTCCATACTCATTAACTTCGAGGGTTTGACGGACGTGCCCATTTTGTTGTCAAGGTTGACTTGTTGTATAACATTGGCATTGGATGTACCCACTCCTGACATAAACGCTCTCTGAAGATCATCCATCGCGAATATCGACACACGTACGCTGAAAACACGTTCAAACTTTGAAAATTGTTAGATTTACTACAAGTTTGGTCGAACTTGCAGTGTGAGAATGAGGAATTTCAGATTTGAACACAAGTTTGGTCGAACTTATGTATTTTGTTTTGAAAATATACCATAGACAATATCGAGCGAACTTACAACAATATTCAAGAAGAAGCTTGCAAGTTCGGTCGAACTTGATATAAAAATCAATGAAATTGCTCAAGTTCGAGCGAACTTGAGAAAAATCAAAGAAAAATATTGCAAGTTCGGTCGGGCTTAACACAAACTTCTTCAAAAACTCACAAGTTCGAGCGAACTTGATAGAAAATCACTCAAAAAGTGAGTTTCTAAGGCAAGTTCGTCCGAACTTGGGTTACAAGTTCGATCATAGTGTGTTTGGAAAACATGGTTTTTGCAACAATTTGACACCAATTCGTTTGATTTTAGTCTCCAAACTCTCCAGGGTTTATCTATGATGTATTTAACATGACATATTTAAATTTGGACAAAATTTGCCCGTAAATTCTCCATTTTAGCGTAAAAGTTAAGAAAAATAGAAGAATGGAGTAGAATTAGAAGTGTTCTTGTCTTGATATCAATCAAATTAGGCTATTCTAGCTCTGATACCACTTGTAGGACCGATCCTGATAGCATAGGAACCTAGATTTAATATCTAATGTCCATAATAGCAGAAATATTATGACACGATTACCAATTAACAAGAATTAGTCAACTAAACGTCAATTTTATTGATATAACGTTGAGTCTCCAATTTGACAGAGCTTCGCCTCAAAGTGCACAAAGTTACAAATGACAAGAGAAGCTAGCTATTTATAGGGAGACAAGTTCGCTAGAAGGGAGGAAGGTCGGGCGAACTTGACAAAGTCAAGTTTGGCCAAACTTGACTTCACAAGTCCATCTCAAGCGAACTTGACCCTTTAACACATAATACTTCATTTTGTAGCCTATTCACATCTAATCTATACAGACTCGATATAAGACTAAGACATAGACATTCTGCACCAACATTGATTGATCTAAGTTCTAGCATATTTGGGTTGTACTTGATGTGTAGGTACTGAATATAGCTCCTACACCCTTCTGGACTCTCATGAAGTGCTTGGAAACGAAGCTTTCGCTACGTATACCATCCGAAAACCGAAACTAGCATAGGTAGAATCTTGTTTTACCTATAACTTCGTCCGTGAAGCTTGGATTGAGCTGAAATTTGGTATGGTGATGTAGGGTATTGTCAGGAAGGTCCCCGTAATGTTTTAGAACTTTTCAAATTTTCGATTTTTTGTGAATTTTTAACCGTTTTACCGAAAGATTTTCTGAAAAATTATCAAACGAATTCCATAAATCACCAAATTTTATAGAGACACTAAGGAACATATGGGATATGTTCTGGGAAAATTCAGAGTCTATTGGTTGAGTTTTGATTTGGGTTAAAAATCCGCGTTTTTGCGAGTTTTCGGTAACCGGGAACGCACCGAAACGAAATCGGAAAAATCTCAAATTTTGTGAGAAGTTCCTGGACATGTAAAAGTTGTTCTGGAATTTTTTTGGAACTTTTGAACCAATGATGCTAATTAATGTTAATTATTTGATTAAATATTGTTTTATAAATATTTTATTAAAATAGTTAAAATGCCAAAATAAATTCCCAAATTTTTTCCCCAAAATCTACAGATTTTAGACAAGTTATATAAAAATTTACAGATATTATTCTAACTATAGAATAAATGGGAATTTATGGAATTTAAATAGATTATTTTAATCAATTTCGGCAGATTACCGTATAACGAACCTGGCGGAACCGGGAACTGACCCAACCCGACAAATACTATAATTGGAACACCGGGAGTATTTCGGAAGATTCCCGGGCAAATTGGGCACTATGGGTGTGTCCTAAGACAGTCCGGGAGAATTCCCGACGGTGAAAATGGAAACTCAAATTTGGGCAACCTAGACTCCCCAAACACTCAAACTCCCTTGATGGAAAGTCATTCTTAAATAACCATGTATTGGCACTATTGGTATTCCTGTACCATTATCCGAACACGTTAAACTACTGACTTTGGATGGCACGCGAAACGATGCCCGGAAGCCAAACTGAAAACCAATACCCTGACGTCCATCACCATACCAGTGTCCGCTAGACTCAATCTGGAGTAAAAACTCCTGACCAGATCCAAGTTATAACCATTACCAACTTAGATACTGATTTGAGTCCATACTTGCATGTGTGTTATTAAAGTTGATCCAGTTGCTTGATCACTCTTGTGTTGAGATCACTACTCGCACTGTGAGTTTCACTTCCCGCTTTTAATTTGTTTTCCTGTTTTCTAGGGACTTGCATGTTAAAAACTATGTTGATTGCACCAATATGGGAGTGAGTTTCACTCCACCACTTTTAAACTGTGTTACTATTTTCTGAGATGGTTTGCATGTTACAAAAATATGTTAATTGCACCAACTTGTGATGATGTAAATTTTATAACACACGGTCCGGCTGCAGGTGTCTGTTATGACACGGTTCGGCAAGCCGCAGGTGCTCGTTGTAACACGGTTCGGCAAGCTGCAGGTGTCTATTATGACACGGTTCGGCGAGCCACAGGTACTTGTTGTAACACAATCCTGCTAGCTTGTTTGTGGTGATAAATACGTGAACTGTGACTTGTGCAATTAAACTAGCTAAGAAATATTGTTACACAACAACTAAACCAGTGGAACTCACGACACATTTAGCTGACCTTTTTAAAACTAACATGCATTTCAGGTAAAACTAGTTAGACATGTCAAAACATGTCTGATTCGTCACTTTTAGTTTAGTGCTTGTTTAAAATCGTTTGTCGAGCGGTTTTGACCACCGCTTTGACTTTCGAATCCGACCCGTTTGGTCGATCTTAGGATCCAACCATACAAATATTTGTGACCATAGTTATATAGGGAATAACCCTCTGAGGTTATACCTTATGGTCATATCATTTGGTTAGTGTTATGATAATTAGTTGTTATAATCTTCAATAATGACCAAAACGCCCTTTTTTGCGAATAAATCAACTTCAATCCTATGTAACATAAATTTTGACATGTAATCTGATCAAATAGCATTTTCAAACATGTTTAAGCATTAAAGACTTATCCTAACACATATCTAACCATCCGATCACGTGTTTACGCAAATGCCCCGTTAAAGTAGCGTAAACTACCTTAACGAGCCATTATGGGTCAAAAGCACTTAGGGACCTTTTCAAATCAGAATGTAGACTTTGTTAAACCATTTCATATGAGTTCCATCACTTATTTGGTTTACAAGAACTCATTCTATCCGATCCGCCGATTGAAGTCCCGATGTTTACACAATTATCCGATTTTAGGACTTGATTTCTCGAACTTTTAAGCTTGTTCGATCTTTTATTCAAGGTTACTTAGCAATCCCAAGTGAGTACATAGTCCCCTCTTTTATGTTTTATAATTTTTTGGGATGAAACATATTGTGCCTATGACTACTTTCGTGTTTTTCATGACATTATACATGCTCTGATTACATAGTACATATAGTACATGATTTCCATTGCATTTTGCTTCATATGTTGACTTAGCATATTTAGCACATTGATTTCAAAGGACATTCTTGCTATGTATGTTGACTGAGCATACTAGTACATGATTTTCAAATACATTCTACTTCGTATGTTGACTTAGCATACCTAGTACACGATTTCAAGACATTTTGCTTGGTATATTGACTTAGTATGCCAAGTACATGGTTTCTAAACATTTCCATAACATGCTTACATTGTTCAAGACATATCGGTGCGTTGAGTGTACAATGATACATTCATTAACAATGATGCCGACCGGTAGTATGTAATGGTACCATAAGTTTGACACCCCATTTCTGCTTTCTAGACGTTTGAAAGTATCATTGGGTAATGACAGAATCCGATGAACCTTAATAGACTTTTGTTTTTATAAGGGTTTATTCGATAGTCGATAAGGCTTGAATGTATCCGCCAACAATCATAATATATGTTTTTACAATAAAAGAAATGTTTTATAAGACATAACTTTTGGATTTAAACAAAATCTATGTTTACTCATAGATATTGTTTTATACAAGGATGATTGGTTTATAACAAGGACAATTAGACGATTGGTTTATGGTAAGTGTTTTAGATAACGAGCCGTGTGTAATATAGTAAAAGCATGGTGGATACGGCGCTGGTACTTCCTATATATAAGTGTTTTTATCATATTACATATAGTAGCATTATCTAACTCACTTTGAACTAAGACAAGACAAGACATTTTTATACAAGACATTGGATATTACTCGACATTGTTATACATGATATTAGTTTATACACAACACTTGGTTTACACTAGACATTATTTATACATAACACCTGGTATACACAAAGACATTGATTTATACATGATACTTTATATACAAAGACATGACACATTTCATACAAAGACATGACTGTTTTTAAAAGGCATATTTTGGTTATTAAGTTAACCATGCATCATTCTTTTAAATCATTGATTTTCATATGATTTTACAAAGAAAACATTTTTACAAAGGTTCATTGGGTACTTTTAGTTAAACATTTCTTTTAACAATTCAAAGCCATGAATCCTCATCAACAAAAACCTATGTTACTCACAGGCTATTTTTATGCTGACGTACATATTTTCACATATGTTTCAGGTTTACCTTTGTGTTGATTGTCGCCGCATGCTACACATAGGATGGACTCGGGCTTTAGTGACTTTAAAACTTGAAAGACATTTCCCTTGTATTTCATAATCATTATTCTAAGACAATGTAATTCGATGATTCAATAAAACAAACTTTAAGTATCATGTGTTGTGAAACAATTTGTAATGTGACTCCCCAAGTGTATCCGCCGCGTGTGTTGTATTACGCGATTTGGGTGTTACATATAGGCTAAAGCATGTCTTCGTGATACATTATATAGACCCATTTACTTTGATTAGTCACAGTGTCATTTGTTAGTTTTAGGTAACGAACAAATGATTACAATCCTTGTGCTTCGTTGATATTTTAACATTCATTTTTTACTATCTTTATAAATCCAACTTGTTCCCTCTCATATTTTCCTCTCTCTTTTCTCAGAATGCCTCCTTGTCGCTACACTACTCAAAACACCGAGATGGCAACTCTAATTGCTCAGCAGATGGCTGTTGTGCTCCCAAACCTTGTGACTCAACTTAATCAGGCCTACATAACAATAACAACAATGCACCTACTCCGTGTAACTTCAAGCAATTCAATTCAGCTAAACTACTCAACTTTAGTGGGTCTGAGGGAGCTGCTGGGCTCCTACAATGGTTTAGAGTATTGAAAGCACTTTTCGCCATGTTCAGTGTCCTAACGAGCAAAAAGTGGAGTTTGCTTTGAGTGTTTTCAAAAGAGAGCACTCATGTGGTGGAATGGGATTATGAGGGATAGAGGTGCTGATGTAGCACTGGCTCAAACATGGGAAGAGCTTAGAGCTCTTATGATGAAAGAGTTCTGCCCACATCATGAGAAAAGAGCACTAGAGAACGAATTCCACGATCTGAAACAAGATAGTGGGGAACATCGTGCCTACACTAACCTGTAACACCCTAAATCGCGTAAAACAACACGCGGTGAAAACACTTGGGGAGTCACGTTACAAATTGTTACATAACACATGGTACTTGAAATTATGTTTTATTTAATATTAACACGATTACATTATCCTAAGAATTTAAAATAAACAAAACAAGTATATTATTTGTCTTTCTTGTTTAAGGCACTAAAGTCCACGTCCGTCCTAGGTGAAGTATGCAGCAACAATCATCATGTAACTAATCCTAAAACATATGTGAAAAAATAGTAAGCATAAAAATGCCGGCGAGAACATAGGTTTTGTGAATGTCAAATTCATGGCTTTATACCTCGTCCAACATCTAGAGTCGACGAGTATAAATCTTGAAATAAAAATGTGTTTGATATTGCAAGATAATATATCAACTTTACAAGTTAATATAAGTAAATCAAAACCTTGTAACCATGAATCTTGACTGAAAACATTTGTTTCGTAAATTTGAGTTGTAGATCATCTTGTAAGTAAACTATGTATGGTTTATATCTTTAATTAAAAATTGTCATAAACCATTGTTCATTGTACTTGTCATAAAACATTGTTCATTGACCTTGTCATAAACCATTGTCCATTGTCCTTGTTTCTAATTGTGAAACTTTTGGTCGTTCTTTAATGAATACATCCAAGCCTTTGTTGACTCGAGTATACCCCAAGGGTATCTTTAATAAATCCTAAAAGATCTTTTTAACAAGACTAACAAATCAATGAATTATTTGTTAATCATAAACAGTTTCTGTCGTTCCCCAAACTACCCACCAAATCCAGTGAATAGCCTAGTAACGGAATTGTCAATCCTATGGTACCATAACTTACTACTGGGCGGCATATCAATGTTAATGAAATGTCATTCGTATCATGGATAACGCACCAACAAGTTGTATCACATTATTGAAACCATATTGTTATATAAACCATAGTATTTGTACATTGAAAACAACTTAGCACATGTCAATCACCCCAAAACATTTGAATAACATAAAAGTGGGGAGAAATGTACTTGCCTGGGATTTGCGGATAAGCCTTGTGTGAATGTGGAACAAAGCCCAAAGATCAAAGAATCGAGTGTGTCCTAATGAGTCGGATAACATGTAAGTAAGTCGGGACAAAAACGGAAGACTCGGATAGAATGAGACTTTTTAAACCAAATGAGTGTTGGAACTCATATGAAATGGTTTAATAAAGTTAGCATTCTGATTTGGAAAGGTTCCTAAGTGCTTTTGACCCGTTATGACTTGTTAAGGTAGTTTACGCTACTTTAAGGATCATTAGCGTAAACGCGTGATCGGATGGTTAGATATGTGTTATGATAAGTCTAATTTGCCAAAATATGTTTAATATTGTTGTTACATCAGATTACATGTCAAAATTTTGGTGACATATGCTTTAGATTGATTTATCCGCAAAAAGGGCATTTTTGTCATTATTAAAGGTTATAACAACTGATTACATAATACTAATCAAATGACATGACCATGAGGTATAACCTTAGAGGGTTGTTCCCTATATAATTATGGTCATAAGTATGTATTTGGTCGGGTCCAAAGATAGACCAAACGGGTCGGATTCAAAAGTCAAAGCGGTGGTCAAAACCGTTCAACAAACGATCCTAAACAAGCTCTATACTAAAAGTGACGAGTTAGACAAGTTTTAACATGTCTAACTAAGTTATAAAAGTATTTTGGTATCAAAACAAACTGTTTTGGTACCCGAAAATAGTTCCGTAGTATAATGCGCATTTATCGCATTATTAACCGAAACTTTGACTCGTCACTATGACTAGTAAACTGGTAATCTTTGATATCTGTGGCAATCCAAACATGTAACAATAATAAAAAAGTTATCAATGAATGAAAATTTATGTGGAATATGTGAATTTTGTTTATTTATTTTGATTATTACACAAATTTGATTCTTGCACAATTTCGAACTCTTAAATCGCTTCTATGAGCTAAATCGGTGAACCGATACGCAAACGAAACCAATTTAATGCAACGTATGTTCCGTAATAATGACACAAGCTAAAGATACCTTAAATAACCTTTACATAACTTAGAAATAAGTTTTAAAGGGTTTGTATGTCAAAAACAAGTTTATTCGATCACAGGGACTAATTACGACAAACTGCGAAAGTCTGCCGATTCTCACAGCGACGTATGATCTGGAACAAGAAAACAAGCCTAACATATCATAAATATCCTTTACATAGCTTAGAAATAAGCTTTGAGGGCTTCGGTATGGCAAATTCACATTTTTGTGACTTCAGGGGCTATTTTGCAAATTTCATGAAACTATGCCTTTTAGCGTATTTCGCTATCCGGAACATGTACGGACATTCAAAAATTGTTTCTAATCATCAAAATAATGTATTTTAGTGATTGGAATGCGAAAAATCCATTCGTTACGCATTTACGGTCACACACGCGTTCGTTTCGATTTTCGTCGTAATTAACCGAAAACCACGACCGTTCGACCAAACGAATTGAAGTCTGGAACATTTTCCAACATATTTCAAGTTCCCTATACTTTAACTTTCTTATATAGCCTTGAAATGAGGTTAACGAGTGTTAGAAGTGCCCGAAACGCGACGAAACGATGCAGGGGCCTGTTCTGCCAAATCCCAAAAGATGTGCCCAGGTCCATGGCTTACGGACCGTAAGCCTAAGGACCACACGGTCGTTAAGGCATGCCCAGCACATTAGATTTGCTGGCAGCAGCCTGTTTGTGCAACCTTTGACTCATCAAACACTTGTGCCACCTTAATCTCTATAATTGACACGAATTTGGACACTAATCTACACCTAAGATGAGTCACCAACACTTGTCATGCTCTTGTTAATCCAAGATTTCTATAAATACTAAGTGTTCTTCATGGTTGCAACTCTTTGATCACTTTCTTGCAACACCCTGCTCTAAATCCGAATTTGGCACTCATTTTGGAGCTTTCTCAGTACTCTTGATCAAATCCTTGGTATTTGTAAGTGATCTCCTTCATGTTTGTTTCAATTCTTGTGATTAATTTGATTAAAAGTCACAAAGTTTTACTTTCTGTTGATTTCCAGAATTGATCATGAATTGATCAGTTTAAAATCCATTTGAAACTTGCTTTATGATGGTAATCAAGGTGGTTATGATCCATAAAAATCATGCCTACTGATTCTCATCATTTCTAGCTATTTTGACAAGTCAAAGTTTCGGTTAAAATGCGATTTTTGTTCATTTTGCAACGGATCTAAACTCGAGTGTCAAAACAGTATGTTTTGATGCCAAAACTCTTTTATAAACTTATTTAGACATGTCCAAAACATGTCTAAATCACCACTCTCATTATAGTGCTTATTTAGAGTCAAACGTTTAATGGTTTGACCACCTCTTTGACTTCCGAATCTGACCTGTTTGATCTATCATTGGACCCGACCAAATACATAATTGTGACCATAAATATATAGGGAATAACCCTCTGAGGTTATCTTATGGTCATGATGTCTGGATTATGTTATGATAAATGATTGTAATATTACTCAAAAATGACCAAAATGCCTTTTTCACAAACAAATCAACTTTAAGCATATGTAACATAAATTTTGACATTATTCTGATTAAATAACATTTTTAAACATATTTAAGCTTTAAGGATTTATCATAACACATATCTAACCATCCGAATGTGTAGTTATCCAAACGACGTGTTAAAGTGGCTTAAACCATCTTAACGGGTCATAATGGGTAAAAAGCACTTATTATCTTTTCCATCTCAGAATGTAAACTTATTAAACCATGTTATATGAGTTCCGACACTCACTTGGTTTATAAGATCTTATTCTATCCGAATCTTCCGATTTCAAGTCTTGATATTTACACTATTATTCATTTTTAGGACACGCGTGATTTCTCAGATCTTTGAGCTTCGGTTTTCTTATTAATCCAAGATTTACTTTCCTATCACAAGTGAGTACATAGTTCCCCTATTTCATGTTTTCAATTGTTTTGGGGTGATTCATATGTGCCAAAAAGTTTACAAGTTTTCAAGTTACAATTGCCACGGTTTACATGTTTTCAAATGCAAATACTATGGTTTATATAAACGATACGATTTCAATAAAGTAAACAAACTTGTTGGTGTGTTATATTTATAACAAGAATGAATTCATTAACAATGGCCAAGCCGACCAGTAGTAAGTTATGGCGCCTAGGACTGACAATCCTGTTACCAAAATTCCCGGGGTTTGTGGGGAAATTTGGGAAGCGACTGAAACTGTATTTGTAACATACCCTTTGGTGGTATGTTATACAATTAAGGGACACGTTGGGTCGTCTCAAATAAGTCAACAAAGGTTTGAATGTATTCACGAAACGACCAAAAGTTTTCAATTAAAACAAGGAACGATGAACAAATAGTTTATAACAAGGAACAATGAACGATGTACGAATGAACAATGGTTTATGATAAGGAACAACAGACAATTGATTTATGACAAATGGTTTAGGATAAGTGATTTAGATAATGGAACGGGTGTAATGTAATAAAAGCATGATGGATACGCCGCTGGTACTTCCTATATATAAGTGCTTTTATCACATTACATACGTGTCGTTATTTATATTACTTGGACAAATGTTTTCAAACAATGACACACAACGATTTTTTCGATTAACGATATAAACCATACGAGTTATTTCAAGACGATTTACAACTTGGATTTACAATACAAAAGATTACGAGTCAAGGTTCATGGCTACTAGATTTCTATAAACTCTATCTCATGTTGCAATATCAAAATATTTTCAAAACAAGGTTTCCAATCATGACTCTAGTAGTCAGGTTATAAGTTGCAATGTATACGAAGCCATGAACTTAACATACTCACAAAAACCTATGTACTCGCCGGCATATTTTTTTTTTGCTGACTCGTTTTCACATATGTTTCAGGAAATCAAGTTTGATGTCGATGCTAGATGATACTGATGCGTGCACATGTAGGAATGGACGTGACATAGTGCCTTTAAAATAAGAAAGACAATTTCAATGCTTTGTTTTGTTTGTTTAAGTTTGTTTAAAAGTTTTAAGACAATATGACAATATAATCTATCTTTAATATCCAATAAAAAGAAACATCAAATACCAAGTGTTGTTGAAACAATCTGTTAACGTGACTTCCCAAGTGTCTCCGCCGCGGTTTGTTGTTTTACGCGATTGGGTGTTACAGGTTGGTATCAGAGCACAAGTTATAGGGAATTAGCTTATTAGTAATTCTTTAACCTAGACTATAACCTTCCTAGGACCCTAACGCAAGTAAACTTGCGTTTAGATTTAAAAATACAATACGATCACCTATCCTTAGGTGATTACCAAAACAATTCCACAAAAATTTCAAATCCGTTTTCAAAAATCAATCATCTATCCTTAGATGATTTGTTTTTGGCGTAAGCCTTTAAGTTTTCAAAATCTCGTCAAAGTTTGGGTTTTAATAATGTGAACATGTGTAATCTGGAAGGGTGGGTGCCTGTACCCTGAGTTTTCTGTCTAAGGCTAGAGTGTTAGTACAAATCCACTTAATCGGACCAGTCACTCTTACCTGGGAACTCTTGGGGTGAGTGTCCACTTATAGGCTAAAGCATGTCTTCGCGATACATTATTAGACCCATTTACTTTGATTAGTCAACGTACATTGTTGGTATGTTTTGAGAAACAAACAAGTGACCACATTCTTATGCTTTGTCGATAATTTTTTATGCTTATTTCGATTTTCCGAATGTCAATCTCACACATCTTTCATCGTGTTTCTTTTCTAGAATGCCTCCTAGACGCGATCAAACTCAAGATGCTGCAATGGCAGCACTTATCGCTCAGCAAATGGCTGCGATCTTCTCGAACCTAGTAACTCAACAGAATCAAGCGAACAACAATAATAACAACAATGCTCCGTGTAGCTACAAACAGTTCTGTTTGGCTAAACCACTTGCTTTTTCTGGGTCTGAGGGAGCTATGGGACTTCTTCAATGGTTTGAGAGTTTCGAGAGCACATTTTGTTTCGTTCAATGTCCGGAAGAGCGAAAAGTTGAGTTTTCATTGAGTGTGTTCAAGAAACGAGCTTTGACATGGTGGAATGGCGTTATGAGAGATAGGGGTGCTAATGTGGCCTTAGCCCAAACTTGGGGAGAGCTTCGAGCTCTAATGATGAAGGAGTTATGTCCTCATCATGAACAAAGGACTTTGGAAAGGCAATTTGATGATCTTAAACAAGACAGTGGTGAGATTCGTGCTTACACAGACCGGTACGAGGAATTGAGCTTACTTTGTCCTTCAATGGTGACGCCTTTGGATAAAGCGATTGAGAAATATATCGATGGTCTGCCTGATCCTATTTAGGACATTTTACGGGAAGCCACCCTACTACCGTTCTTCAAGCCATTGAATTGGCTGCTACTCTGACTGATTCTCAAGTCAGAAAGGGTAAGCTTCATCGCAAAGGTGACAAGAAACAATCTGACAAGTCAACCCAAGAGAAACCGAAGGAAAAAAAGCTGGGCCTTCCAAACGATCAAAGAAGCGTAAGGCTTCTCAAAACTTTGTTGTTACTACTCAACCTGCTCCAACTGCTCCGCAAAATCAACCAGCTCAGCCTCCTGCAAAGAAACCATATGCAGGAACTGCACCTCTCTGCAACCGATGTAACGGTCACCATCAGGTTCATGTACCGTGTTGACAATGTACTACCTGTGGAAAACTTGGTCATCTGGTGAACATTTGTTGCTTTAACCCGAACCAAGCTGCACAAAACAAAGCTCAACCACAAGCAAATCCCGCTCGACCTCATTTTCCACCTGGTTCCTGTTATAACTGTGGCGAGATGGGTCACTACAAGAACAACTGTCCGAGGATAGCAAATGCAAATCCAGCACGTGGACGAGCTTTTAACATGAACGCCAACGAGGCTCGTGCTACAATGAAGTTGTTAACGGTACGTTCCTTGTCAACAATCATCCTGCTTTTGTTCTTTTCGATTCGGGTGCTGATAGAAGTTTTGTGTCACTTGCTTTTGAGCCTTTGCTCTTGATGCCTAGAACGAAACTAGGGAGACCCTTGTTTGTCGAAATAACCAATGGTGAACCTCTTGTTCTTATTTTGTTATTCGTGATTGCAAGTTAAATCTCAGCAACCATTTGTTTTCTATCGACCTTGCACCAATGCGAATCGGAAGCTTCGATATCATTGTTGGAATGGATTGGTTAACCAAGCACCATGCCGAAGTTATTTGTTTTGACAAGGTTGTTCGTATACCACTTTCGTTTTGTGAAACCTTGGAAATTCATGGAGAGAAACCCGTTAGTAGCCTTAAACTTATGATGTGTACCAAGCTCAGAAATACTTGCGAAAGAATTATGTCGCCTTCTTGGCACATATTGTAGAGCAGACAGGCAAGAGCAAGAATATTCGAGACATTCCTGTTATTCGAGATTTTTCTGAGGTACTTCCAGAAGATCTACCTGGTTTACCCCCAGCACGACAAGTTGAGTTTCGTATTGACCTTGTACCAGGTGCCAACCCAATAGCCAAATCTCCTTATCGTCTTGCACCTTCAGAGATGCAAGAGTTATCGAAGCAACTCCAAGAGTTATCTAACAATGGTTTCATTCGTCCAAGTTATTCTCCGTGGGGTGCACTTGTCCTATTTGTGAAAAAGAAGGATGGATCCTTCCGGATGTGTATCGATTATCGTGAGCTCAACAAACTCACGATCAAGAATCGATATTCCGTACCTCGCATTGATGATCTTTTTGATCAATTACAAGGTGCTACCTGTTTCTCCAAGATCGATCTGCATTCTGGGTACCATCAACTTCGTGTTCACGAGAAGGATATTCCTAAGACTGCTTTCCGCACATGATATGGTCATTATGAGTTCACTGTTATGCCATTCGGTTTGACCAATGCTCCAGCTTTTTTCATGGACTTGATGAATCGGGTTTGTAAACCTTATTTGGATAAGTTCATCATTGTTTTCATCGACGACATTCTCATTTATTCTATGTCTTGAGCCGAGCACGAACAACATTTTCGCCTAACAATGGAACTTCTAAAGAAAGAGCAACTTTACGCCAAATACTCCAAGTGTGAATTTTGGCTGAAAGAAGTTCAGTTTTTGGGACACATTATCAATGAGCAAGATATTCATGTGGATCCTTCCAAAATCTCTGCGATTAAGGATTGGAAAACACCCACTACATCCACAGAAGTTCGCTCATTTCTGGGTCTTGCTGGTTACTATCAACGATTTATTGCGAACTTCTCTAAGATCGTGGTCCCTCTCACTTCTTTGACTCAAAAGAATAAGCCTTTTGAGTGGGACCCAGTCAAGAGGAAGCTTTCCAAACCTTGAAACTAAAACTCTGTGATGCTCCTATTCTATCTTTACCCGATGGCAACGATGATTTTGTGGTTTATTGTGACGCGTCAAATTTAGGCCATGGTTTCATTCTCATGCAACGAGATAAAGTCATCGCTTATGCATCGAGACAATTGAAAGTCCATGAAAAGAACTACACCACTCATGATCTTGAGTTGGGTGCCGTTGTTTTTGCTCTCGAAATTTGGAGACATTATCTTTATGGCACGAAGTGTGTGGTTTTCACGGACCACAAAAGTCTCAACATATATTCAATCAAAAGGAGCTGAACATGAGACAACGACGTTGCGTCGAGCATTTAAACGATTACGACTATGAAATTCGCTACCATCCTGGTAAGGTGAATGTTGTGGCTGATGCGCTTAGTCGCAAAGAATGTGTTAAGCTTCATTGTGTTCAAATTCGATCCGATATCCAAACACGTATTCTTGAAGCCCAACGCACTTGTGTAACTCAAGGTTTGTTTAAAGACGAACTACCTCATCAACTCGAACTTTAACTCGAAAAGAAAGACGATGGATTACTCTATTACAAGAATCGGTTGTGGGTTCCAAATAAGCACGATCTCCGTACTCTATTGACGGATGAATCTCATAAGTCACGTTATTCGATTCAACCTAGTGCTACAAAAATATACAAGGATCTCCGTACCCAATATTGGTGTTCGGGTATGAAGAATGACATTGCCTTGTATGTATCGAAATGCCTTACTTGTCTCAAAGTCAAGGCCGAACATCAATGTCCGTCTGGTTTGCTTGAACAACCAGAAATACCAGTATGGAAGTGGGAGAACATTGCGATGGATCTCATTACTAAGCTACCGCACACGTCTAGAGGTCATGATGCCATTTGGGCAATCATTGACCGTCTAACAAAGTCAGCACATTTCATAGCGATTCTTGAAGATTATCCGGCTGACAAACTTGCCAAGATCTATGTTGATGAGATTGTGTCTCGTCATGGTGTTCCTTTGAATATCATATCTAACCGAGATGCTCGGTTCTCATCTCATTTCTGGAAGACTATGCAATCTGCAATGGGAACCAAACTTAACCTGAGTACTGCTTATCATCCTCAAATGGATGGACAATCTGAGAGACGATTCAAACACTGGAGGATATTCTTAGAGCTTGTGTGATCGATGTTGGTGGTAGTTGGGATTCGCACCTACCGTTGGTCGAATTCTCTTTCAACAATAGTTATCACGCCAGCATTAACATGGCGCCTCTCAAAGCTTGAAGCTTTATATGGTCGAAAATGTCATTCACCTGTCTGTTGGAATGAGATCGGTGAGACACAGCTCACTGGACCTGAACTCATCCACGACACAACCGAGAAAGTCAAGAAAATACTCGATAACCTTTTAACAGCTAGAAGCCGTCAAAAGAGTTATGCGGAAAAGCGACGCAAGCCCTTAGAATTTCAAATTGGTGACTACGTCCTACTCAAGGTATCCCCTTGGAAAGGAGTAGTGAGATTTGGAAAGAAAGGAAAACTTGCTCCACGATACGTTGGACCATTCAAGATCGTCGAAAGAATCAGAAAGGTAGCCTACCGACTTGAGCTACCACCTAAACTCAGGAATATTCACCCAAAATTTCATGTGTCCAACTTGAAGAAATGCTTAGCTGATACAAATCTCCATATTCCACTCGACGAGATTCACGTTGATGATACTATGCATTTTGTCGAGAAACAGGTGGAGATAATGGACCGGGAAGTCAAGAAACTGAAACGAAGACGAATTCGATAGTCAAAGTTCACTGAGAATCCAAACATGGCCCATAATTTACTTGGGAACGAGAGGATCATATGAAAGCGAAGTACCCACATTTGTTCTCAAAAGTTTCCTCTAATTAAATTTCGGGATGAAATTTCCTGAAATAGGGGAGACTATGATGTTTGTGGCAATCCAAACATGTAACAATAATAAAAAGGTTATCAATGAATGAAAATTTATGTGGAATATGTGAATTTTGTTTATTTATTTTGAATATTACACACATTTGATTCTTGCACAATTTCGAACTCTTAAATCGCTTCTATAAGCAAAATCGGGGAACCGATGCGCAAATCAAACCAATTTAACGCAACATATGTTCCGGAATAATGAAACAAGGTAAACATACCTTAAACAATCTTTACTTAACTTAGAAATAAGTTTTAAAGGGTTTGGTATGTCGAAAACAAGTTTATTCGATCATAGGGACTAATTACGACAAACTGCGAAAGTCTGCCGATTCTCGCATCGACGGACGCTCCGGAACAAGAAAACAAGCCTAACATACCATAAATATCCTTTACATTGAGGGCTTTGGTATGGCAAATTCACACTTGTGTGACTTCAGGAGCTATTTTGCAAATTTCGCGAAACTATGCCTTTTTGCGTATTTCGCTATCCGGAACATGTACGGACATTCAAACATTTTTCTAATCATCAAAATAATGTATTTTAGTGTTTGGAATGTGAAAAATCCGTTCGTTACGCATATACGGTAACACACGCACTCCTTTCGATTTTCGTCGTAATTAACCGAAAATCGCGACCGTTCGACCAAACGATTGACCTCTGGAACATTTTCCAACATATTTCAAGTTCCCGATACTTTAACGTTCTTATGGAGCTTTGAAATTAGGTTATCGAGTGTTAGAAGTGCCCGAAACACGCCGAAACGATGCAGGGGCCTGTTCTGCCAAATCCCAAAAGATGTGCCCAGGTCCATGGCTTACGGACCATAAGCCTAAGAACCATACGGTCTGTAAGGCATGCGCAGCACATCAGATTTGCTGGCAGCAGCCTGTTTGTGTAACCTTTGACTCATCAAACACTTGTGCCACCTTAATCTCTTCAATTGACACGAATTTGGACACTAATCTACACCTAAGCTGAGTCACCAACACTTGTCATGCTCTTGTTAATCGAAGATTTCTAAAATACTAAGTGTTCTTCATGGTTGAAACTCTTTGATCACTTTCTTGCAACACCCTGCTCTAAATCCGAATTTGGCACTCATTTTGGAGCTTTCTCAGTACTCTTGATCAAATCCTTGGTATTTGTAAATGATCTCCTTCATGTTTGTTTCAATTCTTGTGATTAATTTGATTAAAAGTCACAAAGTTTCACTTTCTGTTGACTTCCAGAATTAATCATGAATTGATCAGTTTAAAATCCATTTGAAACTTGTTTTATGATGGTAATCAAGGTGGTTATGATCCATAAAAATCATGCCTACTGATTCTCATCATTTCTAGTTATTTTGACAAGTCAAAGTTTCGGTTAAAATACGATTATTGCGCATTTTGCAACGGATCTAAATTCGGGTGTCAAAACCGTTTGTTTTTATGCCAAAACTCTTTTATAAACATATTTAGACATGTCCAAAACATGTCTAAATCACCACTCTCATTATAGTGCTTATTTAGAGTCAAAAGTTGAACGGTTTGACCACCGCTTTGACTTCCGAAATCTGACCCGTTTGGCGAATGTTCGGACCCGACCAAATACATAATTGTGACCACAAATATATAGGGAATAACCCTCTGAGGTTATGATGTTTGGATTATGTTATGATAAATGATTGTAATATTACTCAAAAATGACCAAAATGCCCTTTTCGCAAACAAATCAACTTTAAGCATATGTAACATAAATTTTGACATGTATTCTGATAAAATAAAATTTTCAAACATATTTAAGCTTTAAGGATTTATCATAACACATATCTAACCATCCGAATGCGTAGTTACGCAAACGACGTGTTAAAGTGGCTTAAACCATCTTAACGGGTCATAAGGGTCAAAAGCATATATAATCTTTTCCAACTCAGAATGTAAACTTATTAAACCATGTTATATGAGTTCCGACATTCACTTGGTTTATATGATCTCATTCTATCCGAATCTTCCAATTTCAAGTCTCGATATTTACACTATTATTCATTTTTAGGACAACGTGATTTCTCGGATCTTTGAGCTTCGGTTTTAATATTGATCCAAGATTTACTTTGCTATCACAAGTAAGTACATAGTTCCCCTATTTTATGTTTTGAATTGTTTTGGGCGATTCATATGTGCCAAAAAGTTTACAAGTTTTCAAGTTACAATTGCTACGGTTTACAAGTTTTCAAATGCAAATACTATGGTTTATATAAACGATACGATTTCAATAAAGTAAACGAACTTGTTGGTGCATTATAACAAGAATGACATTCATTAACAATGGCCAAGCCGACCAGTAGTAGGTTAAGGCACCAAGGACTGACAATCCCGTTACCAAAATTCCCGGGGTTTGTGGGGAAATTTGGGAAGCGACTGAAACTGTATTTGTAACATACCCTTTGGTGGTATGTTATACAATTAAGGGACACCGTTGGGTGGTCTCGAACAAGTCAACAAAGGTTTGAATGTATTCATGAAACGACCAAAGTTTTCAATTAAAACAAGGAACGATGAAGAAATGGTTTATAACAAGGAACGATGAACAATGAACGATGTACGAATGAACAATGGTTTATAACAAGGAACAACGGACAATTGATTTATGACAAATGGTTTAGGATAAGTGATGTAGATAACGGAACACGTGTAATGTAATAAAAGCATGGTGGATACGCCGCTGGTACTTCCAATATATAAGTTCTTTTATCACATTACATACGTGTCGTTATTTATATTACTTGAACAATTGTTTTCAAACAATGACACACAACGATTTTTTGATTAACGATATAAACCATACAAGTTATTTCAAGATGATTTACAACTTGGATTTACAATACAAAAGATTTTGAGTCAAGGTTCATGGCTACTCGATTTGTATAAACTCTATCTCACGTGTTTATAAACCTATTGCAATATCAAAATATTTTCAAAACAAAGTTTCCAATCATGACTCTAGTAGTCGGGTTATAAGTTGCAATATATATGAAGCCATGAACTTGACATACTCACAAAAACCTATGTACTCGCCGGCATATTTTTTTTTGCTCACTAGTTTTCACATATGTTTAAGGAAATCAAGTTTGATGTCCATGCTAGATGATACTGATGTGTGCACATGTAGGAATGGACGTGGACTTGGTGCCTTTAAAATAAGAAAGACAATTTCAATGCTTGTTTGTTTGTTTAAGTTTGTTTAAAAGTTTTAAGACAATATGACAATATAATCTATGTTTAATATCCAATAAAATGAAACATCAAATACCAAGTGTTGTTGAAACAATCTGTTAACGTGACTCCCCAAGTGTTTCCGCCGCGGTTTATTGTTTTACGCGATTTGGGGTGTTACATAATCAGTAGGCATGATCACTAAGGACCATAACCATCATGATCACGATCACGTTGCAAAGTTCAATGGAACTTTGTTTTGACCAATTCATGGTCAGAATTGAAAGTCAAACAGAAAGTCAAAGTGTTTGATTTTTAACTCCAATATGCTAATAGATTTGAACAAAACATGAATGGAACACTTACAAATACTCTAGGAGAGCCTTAGAACTCAGGAAATGATCTTAAAATGGTTGCTACTTGATATAAATGCATAGGCGAGCAAAAGTGGATGTTGAAAAAGCTCAAATGTGAAGAAGAACACGGATTTATAGTTGAATTGGAGTTATAGGATAAGGACATGTGTCCATGAGTCATTATAGAAGTTGATTAGTGTCCTAACACTTGTTAAATACAGAAGGAATGGTGGCAATCTCGTTTGCTTGATCATCAAGAGAGTTAACAAGAAGCTGCCACCTTGATTAAACAATTCTGATGAGCGGGGACCCCTTACGGACCGTATGGGGTTTTGCCTTACATTCTGTAAGGCCCTTGCAGGGGCTGAAGTTTCAGAATTGGTAGAAATGGCCCCTATACTTGTTTTTGACGCGTTTTGGCACTTTTAACACCCGTTAACCCCATTTTCAAACTTTATAAGAACAATAAAGAATAAGGAACTTGAAATGTGCTTAAAAATAGCTTAGAAGTCAGTTTGTTTTGTCGTACGATTGCGGTTTTCGGTTAATTTCGACGAAAATCATAACGATCGTATGTATGACCGTAAATGCGTAACGAATGATATTTTTGCATTCCAATCATTAAAATATAAGATTTTAATGATTAAAAATTTTTTTTGGATGTGCGTACAAGTCCCGGATTAAGATATGCGCGCAACGGCATAGTTTCACAGAATTTGCAAAATAGCCCCTGAAGTTACAATAGCGTGATTTTACCGTACCGAAGCCCTCGAGACTTATTTCTAAGCTATGTAAAGGTTATTTAAGATACGTTAAGCTTGTGAACTTGTTCCAGAGTGTGCATCGCTACGAGTATCGGCAGACTTTCGTAGTTTGTCATAAATAGGCCCTATGATCGAATAGGCTTGTTTTTGACATACCAAACCCTTCAAAACTTATTTCTAAGTTATGTAAAGGATATTTAGGGTATGTTTAGGTTATGTCACTATTCTGGAATATTCATTGCATTAAACTGATTACGTTTGCGTAACAGTTTACGTATATCTTCCAGAAAAAGGCTTTGAAGTGTCGAAATTGTACATGATCTTAAATGTGTGGATATCACATGTAATTATACAAATTCTACGAATGAAATGCAAGATTTCATTGGATTCAAATTGTTCGGAATTGTGTGATGGTTATAAAAGCACAAATATCATAGTCTCCCCTACTTTAGGAAATTTCGTCCCGAAATTTAAATTTAGAGGAAACTTGTGAAAACAGACGTGAGTGTATCGCTTTTAAACGATCTTTCATTCCCTGAGTAAAACTCTGGGCCACGTTTGGATTCCCAACGAACTTTGTTAATTGTACTCGTCTATTGTCTATAGGAGTGAGTTCAGATACGAAATTCTAAACTTCATTCCTGACACCTTTGATTTTACCGAGTCTCAGAAGAGAGCCATGTAAATGTCAAAGTGACATTTTTGTAGTAGAAGAATTTGAAGAGGGTGTGAACTTTGGGGTTTCGAACAACGTATGGAAGAATGTTTCCTATAAAGACTATTATAGGAAACTTGTGCGTGCTCGAAGTTGGAGTTGGAGAGTGAAAGATTAAAACAACATTGGTCAAGGTCCAGAACTTCTAGTAACTTAAATAACGCCACGATTGCAATGTAATAAGGAACACTTATATGTAGGAAGTACCAGCGGCGTATCTACCATGCCCTTAATACATTGTCCCCGTTTCGTTATTCTTATCACTATGGTTTTTACACATGACAAAACTTGCTATGGTTTTCTATGCAGGGGATTTTATTATTATGTATGCATCCATAATTACTCAATTCATTGCATAGTCTGCATAGTTTATTTTGTGATGTGTAGGGGAAAACCAAACGAGTAAACATGCGATGGCTTGTCCAGACCACAAAAGGGTCTCTTTATAGATCAACAAATGATCTATTTGAATGGACCACCAAAGAGTCTCTTTAACTAGATCATCACATGATCTCTTCAACTAGATTGACGTGTAATCTCTTTAACTAGATCAACATATGATCTCTTTAACTAGATAGATGAACAATCTCTTTAACTAGGTCAACACATCACCTCTTTAACTAGACCCTGATAGGCCTCTTTAACTAGACCCTGAAAGGCATTTTTAACTTGACCCTTGAAAGGCCTCTTTAGCTAGACCCTGAAAGGCCTCCTTAACTAGGTAGTACTTTAGAATCCAAGGGTTTAACTATTTGCATAGAAAAGCCCCTTAAGGATTTAAGATAGTACTTTGTATATCCTTCTAAGAATCTAACACATTAAGATATGGAAGATTATACCAGGATTTGGATAGTGAGCATTTGAATCGACTTGAACACCAAAGATCCTATAGTGATTCGGATAACGCTACAAGGGTAATACAATAAGAAACTTATATATAGGAATTACCATCGGCGTATCCACCATGTTCTTATGGTATTAGCTCGTTTCGTTACCTAAATCACTACTAATCACATGAACACATAATTGTTAACTTGGTTTCAAACTCGTATATACGTGTTAAAGTACACAAGGAATCTAATCGAGGATTTCAATCTAGTACTTTAAACATCCACAAGAATCTAACTATGAAGATAGATAGATGCTTTAAGGATTTGGTTTAGTCACATCGTCTTGTCACACTTATATGCAATAAAGTACACAAAGAATCCAATTAAGGACTTCGATTTGCACTTAAAACATCCATAAGGATCTAATTATGAAGATAACAAGATCCTATAAGGATTTGGAGATTAAGTGGCGAATGTTTCGAAAACCACACACTAGATATGTTAGGTCAACATACGAAGCAAAGTGTCCTTTAAAACCGTGTACTTGGTATATTAGGTAAATACAGAATGTTAACCGTTTTGAAATCATGTAAAATTGTCTTTGAAAGTTTTTGAAAATTATGTATTTTGAAATTATGCACTTTGTATATTAAGTAAATATCCTACGTTAAAATATTTTTAGAATCTTATGAAATGTCTTTGAAATCATGAAATTTTGAAATCGGGTATAATGTTTTTGAAATCATGTACTATGCAAAGTGTTATGAAAAACCAGAGTGTTATGATATGCACACAGGCATATTGCATAAGACCGTTTAAGGACTAATGGAAGTATCCTTATGTATCCAATCAAGGATTTAAAGTGGTACTTTGGGTATCCGTTAAGAGTTATAACTGGTACCTTGTACTTTGTTTCTTAAAAGAAACGAGTACTTAGGATTTTTGTGGAGATCGCGAGTGATCATAAAATAAGAGAAACTACAAGAGTAGTTTGATTTGTACGGAAACATGTCCTTGGTATTGGTATTGTAGGAGTGTAAAACACATATATGTAATCACTTTGGTAAATAAAACGGAAACAACCACATTTATTAATAGACAATCAAAGTGTTCTCGAAGTGCTTGGTAAACAAAAGAGAAACAGATAAAAACTTAATTGTTCATAGTTGTATCGTTGTTAATTTATGTGAAATGCACATCCACGTGCAGGATTTGCATTAACAATTCTTGGGCAGTTGTTTCTAAGATGACCCATCTCACCACAGTTGTAGCAAGAACCTGGTGGAAAGTTAGCTCGAGCTGATCGACAGACGTTTGCTAAATGACCAAGTCGCCCACACGAAGTGCATTGGCGACATTGTAGGTGAGCCTGATGATGAGAATTGCACCTGTTGCATAAAGGTGTTGTAACAGCATAACGTTTCCTCGCAGGAGGTTGAGCTAGTTGGTTTGGAGCAGCTTGGTTGTTCTGTGCAACTACTGCAAAGTTCTATGAAGCTTTACGCTTCATTGTCTTCTTGGGGGTTTCATTTTAGTGTCCTTGTCAGATGGTTTCTGGTCGCCTTTACGGAAAAGTTTACCCTTCTTATTTGAGACTCAGTCAGGGTAGAGGATAGTTTAATGGCCTGTTGAATGGTGGTAGGGTTGCTACCAGTAACAATATCCTGAACAGGGTCAGGCAGGCCATCAATGTACTTTTTGATTGCCTTGTCCAAAGGCGTAACCATGGTAGGACACAACAAAATTAGTTCCTCATATCGGTCAGTGTAGGCGCGATGTTCCCCACTATCTTGTTTCAGATCGTGGAATTCGTTCTCTAGTGCCCTTTGCTCATGACATGGGCAAAACTCTTTCATCATAAGAGCTCTAAGCTCTTCCCATGTCTGAGCCAATGCTACATCCGCGCCTCTATCCCTCATAATTACATTCCACCATGTGAGTGCCCTCTTTTGGAAAACACTCGTAGCAACTCTACTTTTCGCTTGTTCGAACACTGAACATGGCAGAAAGTATTTTCGATACTCTCAAACCATTGTAGGAGCCCCGTAGCTCCTTCAGACCTAGTGAAGTTGAGTGGTTTGGCCAAGTTGAATTGTTTGAAGTTGCACGGAGTAGGTGCATGGTTGTTATTGTTATTGTAGGCCTGATTAAGTTGAGTCACAAGGTTTGGGAGCACAGCAGCCATCTGGTGAGCAATTAAAGCTGCCATTTTGGCGTTTTGAGTAGTGTCACAACAAGGAGGCATTCTCGAAAAGAGAGAGGAAAATATGAGTGAAACCGAATGAGATTGACATTGGATAGCCAAAATGAATCGTTAAAAGAAATATCGGTGAAACAAAAGGATTGTGATCAACTGTTTAGTACTAAGAACAAACAAATGACATAGTGACTAATCAAAGTAAATGGTGTTTATAATGTATTGCGAAGACATGCTTTAGCCTATAAGTGGACACTCACCCAAGAGCTCCCAGGTAAGAGTGACTGGTCCGATTAAGTGGATTTGTACGAACACTCTAGCCTTAGACAGAAAACTCGAGGTACAGGCACCCACCCTTCCAGATTGCATGTGTACACATTATTAAAGCCCAAACTTTGACGAGAGTTTTGAAATTTTTGAAGGCAATAAGCCCAAGAACAAACCATCTAAGGATAGATGATTTCTTGTGAAGTTTTAGAAAAATTTTGACTTTCAAAAGATGTGATATGCTTTGTTTTTTGTAACACCTAAGGATAGGTGATGGTAATGTTTTAAGAATCTAAACACAAGTAAACTTGCGTTAGGGTCCTAGGAAGGTTATAGACTAGGTCAAAGTATTACTAATAACCTAATACTCTATAACCAGTGCTCTGATACCAATCTGTAACACCCCAAATCGCGTAAAACAACACGCGGCGGAAACACTTGGGGAGTCACGTTACAAATTGTTACATAACACATGGTACTTGAAATTATGTTTTATTTAATATTAACATGATTACATTGTCCTTGGAATTTAAATAAACAAAACAAGTATATTATTTGTCTTACTTGTTTTAAGGCACTAAAGTCCGAGTCCGTCCTAGGTGAAGTTGGCAACAACAATCGCCATGTAACTAATCCTGAAACATATGTGAAAACATAGTCAGCATAAAAATGCCGGCGAGAACATAGGTTTTGTGAATGTCAAATTCATGGCTTTATAACTATATTGCAATACCTCGTCCAACTTCGAGAGTCGACGAGTATAAATCTTGAAATCAAAAAGTGTTTGATATTGCAATATAATATATCAACTTTACAAGTTAATATAAGTAAATCAAAACCTTGTAGCCATGAATCTTGACTGAAAACATTTGGTTCGTAAATTTGAGTTGTAGATCATCTTGTAAGTAAACTATGCATGATTTATATCTTTAATTAAAAATTGTCATAAACCATTGTTCATTATACTTGTTATAAAACATTGTTCATTGACCTTGTCATAAACCATTTTCCATCGTCCTTGTTTCTAATTGTGAAAACTTTTGGCCGTTCTTTAATGAATACATTCAAGCCTTTGTTGACTCGACTACACCCCAAGGGTATCTTTAATAGATCCTTAAAGATATCTTTAACAAGACTAACAAATCAACGATGATTTGTTAATCATAAACAGTTTCTGTCGTTACCCAAACTACCCACCAAATCCAGTGAATAGCCTAGTAACGGGATTGTCAATCCTATGGTAGTATAACTTACTACTGGACGGCATATCAATGTTAATGAATGTCATTCGTATCATGGATAACGCACCAACAAGTTGTATCACATTATTGAAACCACATTGTTATATAAACCATAGTATTTGTACTTTGAAAACAACTTAGCACATATGAATCACCCCAAAACATTTTAATAACATAAAAGAGGGGAGCAATGTACTCGCCTGGGATTTGCGGATAAGCCTTGTGTGAATGTGTGAACAAAGCCCAAAGATCAAGGAATCGAGTGTGTCCTCATGAGTCGGATAACATGTAAGTAAGTCGGGACAAAAACGGAAGAATCGGATAGAATGAGACTTTATAAACCAAATGAGTGTTGGAACTCATATGAAATGCTTTAATAAAGTTAAGATTCTGATTTGGAAAGGTTCCTAAGTACTTTTGACCCGTTATGACTCGCTAAGGTATTTTACGCTACTTTAACGGATCATTAGCGTAAACTGGTGATCGGATGGTTAGATATATGTTATGATAAGTCTAATTTGCCAAAATATGTTTAGTATAGTTGTTACATCAGTTTACATGTCACATTTTTTGTGACATACGCTTTAGATTGATTTATCCGCAAAAGGGCATTTTTGTCATTATTAAAGGTTATAACAACTAATTATCATAATACTAATCAAATGACATGACCATGAGGTATAACCTCAGAGGGTTGTTCCCTATATAATTATGGTCATAAGTATGTATGTGGTCGGGTCCAATAAACGGGTCGGATTCGAAAGTCAAAGCGGTGGTCAAAACCGTTCAACAAACGATCCTAAACAAGCACTATACTAAAAGTGACAAGTTAGACAAGTTTTGACATATCTAACTAAGTTATAAAAGTGTTTTGGTACCCGAAAATAGTTCCGTAGTACAATTCACATTTATCGCATTATTGACCGAAACTTTGACTCGTCACTATGACTAGTAAACGTGGTAATCAGTAGGCATGATCACTAAGGACCATAACCATCATGATCACGATCACGTTGCAAAGTTCAATTGAACTTTGTTTTGACCAATTCATGGTCAGAATTGAAAGTCAAACAGAAAGTCAAACTATTTGATTTTTAACTCCAATATGCTAAAAGATTTGAACAAAACATGCATGGAACACCTACAAATACTCTAGGAGAGCAAGATAACTCAAGAAATAATCTTAAAATGGTTGCTACTTCAGATAAAAGCAGATGATAGCAAAAGTGGGTGTTGAAAAAGCTCAAATGTGAAGAAGAACATGGAATTTATAGTTGAATTGGAGTAACAGGATCAAGACATGTGTCCATGAGTCATCACAGAAGTTGATAGTGTCCTAACACTTGTTAAATGCAGAAGGAATGGTGGCAATCTCGTTTGCTTGATCATCAAGAGAGTTAACAAGAAGCTGCCACCTTGATTCAACAATTCTGATGAGCTGGGGACCCCTTACTCACCGTATGGGGTTTCGCCTTACGTTCCGTAACGCCCCTGCAGGGGCTGAAGTTTCAGGAATTGGCAGAAATGGCCCCTGAACTTGTTTTTGACGGGTTTTGGCTCTTTAAAAACCCGTTAACCCATTTTCAAGCTTTATAAGAACAATAAAGTATAGGGAACTTGAAATATGCTTAAAAATATCTCAAAAGTCAGTTCGTTTGGTCGTACGGTTGCGGTTTTCGGTTAATTACGACGAAAATCGTAACGATCGCGTGTATGACCGTAAATGCGTAACGAAGATATTTTTGCATTCCAGTCATTAAAATACAATATTTTAATGATTACGAAATTTTTTGGATGTGCGTACATGTCCCGGATTAAGATATACCGCAACGGCACAGTTTCGCGGAATTTGCAAAATAGCCCCTTAAGTTACAAAAGCGTGATTTTACCATACCTAAGCCCTTGAGACTTATTTCTAAGCTATTTAAAGGATATTTAAGGTATGTTAAGCTTGTGAACTTGTTCCACAGTGTGCATCGCTACGAGAATCGGCAGACTTTCATAGTTTGTCATAAATAGTCCCCATGATTGAATAGGCTTGTTTATGACATACCAAACCCTTCAAAACTTATTTCTAAGTTATGTAATCGGATATTTAGGGTATGTTTAGCTTATGTCACTATTCTGCAATATTTATTGCATTAAACTGATTACATTTGCGTAACAGTTTACGTATATTTTCCAGAAAAGGCTTTGACGTGTCGAAATTGTACATGAACTTAAATTGTGGATATCACATGTAATTATACAACTTCTGGGAATGAAATGCAAGATTTCATTGGATTCAAAATTGTTCGGAATTGTATGATGGTTATAGGCACAAATGTCACATGACCGATATGAGGAACTAAGTTTGTTGTGTCCTACCATGGTTACGCCTTTGGACAAGGCAATCGAAAAGTACATTGATGGCCTTCCTGATCCCGTTCAGGACATAATCACTGGTAGCAATCCCACTACAGTTAGACAGGCCATTGAGTTATCCGCTACCCTGAATGAATCTCAAATCAAGAAGGGTAAACTTTTCCGCAAAGGCGACAAGAAACCATCTGACAAGGATACTAAAACTGAAACCCCCAAGAAATCAAAGAAGCGTAATGCTCCATAAAACTTTGCAGTAGTTGCGTAGAACAACCAAGTTGCTCCAAGTCAACCAGCTCAACCTCCTGCGAGGAAACCTTATACTGGTACAACACGGATGTGCAACAGGTGCAACGCTCATCACCAAGCTCACCTATAGTGTCCTAAATGCACTTCATGTGGACAACTTGGTCATTTAGCTAACGTTTGTCGATCTACTCGAGCTCACTTTCCACCAGGTTCTTGCTACAATTGTGGCGAGATGGGCCATTTTAGAAACAACTGCCTGAAGCTTGTTAATGCAAATCTCGCCCGTGGATGAGCATTTAACACAAATGCTTAACGAGTCTTGTACTAATAACAATGTAGCTGTGAATATATTTAAACTTTTACATTTTCGCTTTGTTTATCCAAGGATCTTGAAAACACTTTGATGATTCCATAAATAAATTTGGGTGTTTCCATTTTATTTACAAATGTGATTACATATATATGTGAGACACCCCTACAATACCAATACCAAGGACATGGTTCCTTGAGAATCAAACTACTCTCATAGTTTCTTCCATTTTGTGATCGCCCGTGATCTCCACAAAAAATCCTAAGTACTCGTTTCTTCTAAGAAAAAAAGTACAAGGTACTAGTTATAACTCTTAACAGATACTCAAAGTACCACTTTAGATCCTTGCTTGGATACCTAAGGGTACTTCCATGAGTCCTTAATTGGTCTTATGCAATATGCCTATGTGCATATCACAACTCTCTTGTATTTCATAACACTTTGTATAGTACATGATTTCAAAAAAAAAAAAACATTATACTCGATTTCAAAATTTCATGATTTCAAAGACATTTCATAAGATTCTAAAAACATTTTAACATAGCATATTTAAAAATTGCATGATTTCAAAATACATACTTTCAAAAACTTTCAAAGACATTTCACATGATTTCAAAACATTTTAACATTTCATATTTACCTTGTCACACCCTCAATTTCCACTTGCGTAGTTTTACTGCCAGGCGTGTGAACAAACCCAAATCTCAGACACTAGCAATGTCAAACGACTCTATATGATTTATTTAAACGTTTTCCAAAAACAGTTATTGTAAACAAGCATAGTCATTTCAAAGAATCAAAGTTTAGCGGAAGCATTAATGTAAAGTAACGGGCGCCAACATAAACGCCAAAACCAAAAGAAAATCCAAAAGTAAAAGTTCATGAAGACTCGATAAAAATGTCTTGTTCAAATACAAAGTGAGTGCACATAACGCTCCTAGCGTCCTGAGAAACATGCAAAGAAACAAGTGTCAACATTAAAGAAGAGTGAGTTCACAGGTTTTATAAGTTCATAAGTTCCGTTTAAAAGTTGGTTTCCCCCGCTATCCCTAACCCAGGATAACGACATAGTTCCATTATCCCTAACCCAGAATAATAATGTTGTTTAGTAATTAAGTTCAATGTTAACATGCAGGTAGCGAGCCTAGAGTTATGTCAATAAGAGTTCGCGATCGAAGCTGACTGTTTTTGCCTCTTTGTTGCCAGGTCTATCACTGACATTGGTGAATGTTAGGCCAAATTGATCACCCGTTGACCATTCCCGATCAGCTAGCGCGACTAGCTCGGGTGGGGCTTGTCGGGCCCAGTAGTACTACTATAATTTCCCCATTATCTAACCCAATACTAACGATCCGAGAGTTAGTTGAGGACTTCCGTTATAAAAGATACTTAGTGACCATAACATACATTAACATTAACTTAGTTACCAAATAGTTAACGACGTTAATATCACATAACGTAAAAATAGTGTTGTAGAGCGTATACATGTTTCTCCCCCTGTTGTTCAAAACCGGATAAAATAGGGGCCCTGAACTCACCTTAAGTTGCTTGGTCAGATAAGTGCGAAAGAAGTAAAGGATGGAACCGCTAATCACGTCCTAACATGTCAACCGGTTCAAAGTTAGTGTGTGAACGCACACTGACACAAAACCCTACGCGTAACTTGCACACAGTACAAAACACGAAATGACAAGTTCAAAACCATAATCATGCATGCAAAGTGCCACTATACAAAATAGCGACCAACAACTTGTCACAGCACAGGATAGCACATACAACACTGAGATACACATAAATGTAAGTTATCATGTTTCAGCTTGTACATTCAAAACTGGGCTATTTTCGGGAATTTTTATAAAATAGTTTTCACGTTCCAAAAATTACAATTTTTTTACAGAAGCTGTCGATTAGACTGTAGAATTTTGTGTAAAATTTTCAAGTCCTAATTCCTTACCAATTATTTATAAGAATTTATTTACTAGGCTGCAATCAGATTCGTCACTTCCTGACTGCAGTCCACGGGAAAAATCATTTAAAAATACTCGTTTGTTCAATTGACGAAATTCCAGTTGGAGATTTTTTGAACACCTAGGAGTATCTACTGAATAAATTTCGTGACTTAAATATTTTCGTTTTACAGGTTATGACCGAAAACATTACGTGAATTTTCTGCAGAAAAAACGCAGCTTCAGCTGCTGCACTAAATCAGCAATTTAATTAGTAAACGACTTTAGAAAAATGTGATTCCAGTGCCATTAGAAGCGTTTTTCTAAAACTTATGTTTTAGGCTTCAGAAAATCAATTTTTTTCGATTTATAACGGTTCGTTTACAGCCAACTGAAGTTGGCTGTCTTCGCGCATCAGCTTACTGTTTTACCCTAAAACTCCACCCGAAACCCTCCTAATGATCACCACGACCCATAATAATATGCTGCAAATCAGGTTATACTTTAATTATCATGCATCTATATTCATAATATCAAAACCCTAAGCATATATCATGATCTTTATAAAGAAAACGCAGCCTACGATTTTAATACTCAAACATATCATCACAACCGCAAGGATTCGCATATTCATCCAAACTGATCATACACCACAACACTTTTTCATAACAATATCATACAAGCACATAATCATGATGAAGACTACACAAAACATAACATGAATCATAATACAATTAAACCCTAACCTTGAAATGATGACAACTAGCGAACCGGGACAAGCTTGGAATCGCTCCGAGGAGTGTGGGGCTATTTGCGCGACCGAGAGGGGGGAGCTGCTGCCGTCGCACACCACAGGGGGGAAGGTTTTAGGGTTTGCTATTTTATTTTTGAACACCCCATGCATACATACGTATACATACATAAGGGGCCAGTGGGGGGGGTTTGGGCTATTCTTGGGCCGCAAGGGAGAGAGTGGCGGGTTGGGTTTGGTCCGCAAGGGGTGTGGGTGGGGGGTTGGGCTTGCTTGGTCAGGAAGTTGAAACGTTTCACAGGCTCGGTTCGTTTCGGCTTACAAATAGAATTTACTAACCGATAATTATAACCCGATAAATAACTACACACAATACGACTCGACATTTATTCGCGACACGAAATTTATAAAATATTAAATCACGTAATTGGAGTGTGACGCAATAGATTCACAAACGTCTAATAACACGTAGCACGTAATTTAGATACGACCAGTTAAAATTCCCAAACATCGTGTACTCCCTAAATACTAAAGTTAGCGTAATTATATCGTGCGCGTAATTAATTCTCCGAATTAAATTAGCGTAGAAACAAATGACGATAAAGTAGCGCGTTTAAAATACCTGAAAACCGGAATGTCACATTATCCCCATGTTGAAAGAAGTTTCGTCCAAAAAATGAGTAAACGCAGTTAAGAATGCAACGCACGAAAGTTCAGTTTGTTAGAATGGTACAAGAAAATCCCAGGATGTCCCATCATCCCCATGTTGAGAGAATTTCGTCCCGAAATTTAGTTGGCGGTAACATCAGATTGCTGCTCAGCTACGAAAAGGTGTGGATATTTGCTTTTCATTTGGTCCTCTCTTTCCCACGTGAACTCTGGTCCACGCTTAGAGTTCCAACGAACCTTGACGATCGGTATCTTGTTGTGCCTGCGTGTCTTGACCTCACGGTCCATGATCTCGATAGGCTGTTCCACACCACTACCGAACCAAGATGAGCCGTTAGAGTTGGAGCACGAAGAGGAACATGACGATGAACCGTTCGTTCAGCAACCACCAGCAGTAGCACCAAGGTTGGCCACCAGGCATCCCCTCCTATCCCGAGTTCTAACAGCAGTTTGATCAGATGTGGGTGAACCAGGACTACATGAGGCAGGAGATGCATGCTGGATTTCATACATTTGTAGGGGCCTCCAGAGCGCGTTCCCTAACCAATTTGGAGACCCTCCGCAGTTCCCTTCGAGAACCAAGGCGGGGTGGGACCTTCCGGCGATGGCCATAATGATGATATGGATGAGTAGTTGGGGAGCGCTGCCGTTAGTTTTTTTATTTATTACTATTAGCTTATTTTGGGGTGTTCATTTTGGTTGTCATTTCAAACACCCTCGGATATGTACTTCATTTTCAGACACCTGTTTTCTTTATTTCTATGTTTTTATGTATGGATGGTATTAGTACTTTTATTATCTATGTTTAGTTTGTGTCATTGTTGTTGGGTTGAGTAATGATTTGGTACTTTTTGGGGTTGTGTTTTGTGGTGATTTATATAGGTATTTTGGAGTTCGCACTTGGGAGGCACATGCTCGAGTGAATCACGTCCTCTCGTCGGGGAGTATTACTTTTGTTGGGTTCGCATGGACATGCAATTCAAGTTGGAGGTTACTTGGTACTTTTGTCTGCAAATAAAAAATAAAAAAAAGTCAGAATTATCTATTAATTAAATAAACCTGTTAGTTGTGTTTTAGAAAGCATTAGATACAATAAAGAACCAACATGCCGAATAAAAATCGAAAAGATAATTAAAAGCGTGACGAAAAAAGAACGACTTGCATGTTAATTTTCACACTTTTACCCAATCCTTCCGTTATGTGAGCACTGTTTGAGCCTTATATTCTTTATATGTTTATTCATTTCGGAATAGGAGTGAGCCGAATGTCTCGTATGATTTAAAACTTGTCATTAGCATGCTTGTCGAGACCATAAACGTGTAAAATTGTGTAAAAGTGACAGAGGCACTTAGGACACCCTTCTTGTGTTGACCCTTTTCATTTGTTTATATCCCTTACCCACCATTACCCACTAGTTCACCATGTTGAGCATTTCCCGTGTTTTTCCGATTTCACGCATTTTTAGCCCACTTAGCCAAATTTAGCCGTTCTATTTTTTTAAACCTTAGTGTTAAAACTTGGTTAAAGTTGCTATTTAACTAAGCATTACTTGTAAATTATCTTTGCAAAAGAAAAAATTATACTACTGCAAATAAAGACGAAGATGACAAAAAGTTTGACCAATTTTGAGTGAAAAAAAACACAGTAGATTATTGTCGATTAGCTCGAAAATTACGGAAACGTCTTCCACGCGTTACTTATGTGTAGTTTTATGTTTTTTCGCTTGTTAAACGCAACTACCGAGTTTTAGCCAACTAACCACTTTTAAATGTCCATTCCATACCCTTCACCCTAGCCTATCGTTACAACCCGTGAAGACCTCTTGATTTGCACTTTTTCGCATGTTAGTTGGTAGAGATAAGATCTTTTGACAAGCTTATGATATTGTACGATTCATTGTCAAGGCATCGAGCGTTTACAGATACACATCTTATGTATGCTTCACAAAAATATAGCCGATTGTGTGTGAACATTGTGAGATCTGTGAATATTGGCATGCTAAGTCAATCGAATGTGGAATCATGGTTTTTAGTTATCTTTACATATGTTTTCAAAGGCTTGTTTGGTTCAAATTGTTTGACGATGTTTTTCGAAAAATCGACAAACTTGTTGTAAGCATATTAATTTGTTAGCTTGAAAATTATTGAATCTTGTTCAAAGTTATGTTTTATTTTAGTTTGCTTGAGGACAGGCAAAGTTCAAGTGTGGGGAGGTTTGATATTTGTTAAAATACACATAAATTAGTCCCCCGTTTTATCCCCTTTTTACACGTTTTTGGCCGAAAGATCAATAATTAGATACTTAATCACGTATATTATCATTTACAGGCCTTAAACAGCGTGGCGGACAAGAAGATACAGAAAACGAGGATTTTCTAGGTGAAACGGCGAAGTTGCAAACTTTCGGTGAAGATTCAGATAGTGCACGGTCGTGCAGAGGATTGGCACGGCTGTGCCAATCCAGATCAAAAGGGTTGCACCGAGCGTGCACACCTTGGTGTAAGCATAGTTCACGGCACGCACGACCGTGCGGATGGATGGCACGACAGTGCGGATTTGTATTCCTCGTGTGCACTGCCACTGCGATCCCTAGTGCCAGCTTATCTCGGACATGCACGGCCGAGCCAATCTTGGCATGACCGTGCCATTTTCAAAGCCTTATCCGGATAAGATTACGTCACCAAATTGCGCTAATAGTGCACGGTCATGCACATAAAGTGCACGGCCGTGCGAGACCCAAATTGTTATAAAAACAGGGCAGAACTCACTGATCGTTAGACTGTATTTTTGGGAGCAATTTCTGGTGATTTTTGGGCTTCGGTAACAACTCAGTTTGGTCCGAATCAAGCCTCCCTATTGCCGGAAAGCTCCGTTACCATCCGGTTCTTCAATCTTGAGCTTGTCTATGGTTTGATTCTTGAATCTTTCCATAATTTTGATTATGTTTCAAGCTTTTAGATTGTTGTTTATGTGATATTGTAGCCTCATGGCAAAAACACTTTGAATCCCTTGCTTGTTAAACAACCATTAGATGTTAATCATGTTTGTAATGACACTTAACAACTTTTTATGTTGATCCTTGATGATTGCTTTGCAACGTTGTTGTTGATATTGGATTCTTGATTATAGTTAATTGTCTTTGATGATTAGTTCATGGTTAGTTGGGATATTTGAAAGAAGAAGCTTAATTAATCTTGTATTAGTGAACTTTTAGCTTAGTTAAAATGTTCACCCCATGAGACTAGAAATGGGTATTGGGTTAATAAGGGGTAATTAATATTAATCAAGAGTACTTTCCGTCGCGTAAGGACCTTAGCGGGTTAGATGGTGTCATTATGAATTCTTAACATAAGTCATAAGCTTAGTTAGTAGTTTCGGCCAAAATTGCTTTCTTAGTGAATTTATGTTTAAGATTTGTAAAATGGACTCGGTTGTGACTTAATCTAGGTTATGCTTGTCTCAGTGGTTGCATAACGGATGACTAACTCATTTTAAGGGATTTTCATAAACATTAATCAATAGGGCGTTAAAGAACAACTTTAGGTGGTTAAAGTGTGTTTATCGTTTTAACTTTCCAAAGAGTTGTCATGTTAGGATTCCCGAAAGGGATACTAATTGTCTTTGAAAAATAGAAAATTGACCAAGTGACTTAGTGGCATAACCGACTTAGTTAACATGTTCCGGTTGTTCATAAAGCAAGGCTAAACTTATATTTTTCATATTTGGAGTCTTTAATATTTACAAAAAGAAAAACAAACAAAAATATTATGTTTTAGTCATTTTTAGTTTAAACACTTTATCAACATATCTTTTTATACCAATAGAATAATGACAAAGGTTTAGTATTATCGTCTCCGCCCGCATGCATGGATCGACACTTGGTTCTTACCGATACTTTACTACATATATGACGGGGTACACTTGCCCTTTCGTGTGTGTTTTAATGTTGAAGTATAAATCATTTTTATAAATTTAAAACCGAATCGTGTGTAAAATTCTTTGTAAAAATATGTATATACACGCACACGTCACACGGCCCGGCGGACTGAGGTGTCTGTGGTGACATAGCCCTGGGTGTGCTGAGGTGTCGAACGTGACACAGCACAGTTAAAACAGTCAAGGTTTCACTTGTACACACGTGTAATTCCATCTACGATATGTGACTTGTGCATTTAAACTTGCTAAAGCATTTTGCTACGAAACAACCAAACCAGTGAAACTCACCGGCTCGTTTAGCTGACCCTTTTAAAAACTAACATGCATTTCAGGTAACTTGAGACTGGTGTGATCTATGTATGTTGTTCAAGACGTGTTTATAGACGATTACTGATATAATCGCAGGCGGCATAGAAGACTTATGTGGTTCATGGGAACACACAGTTGTAACATACATGTAGTATGTAATCAACATTTTATAAGTAATAAAATGTAGTGTCTTTACAAACAATGTGCTTGTACCAGAGGTGTCTGTTGCATCTCGTGTTTTCTTCCGCTGCAGATTGGGGTGTAACAGAAGATGGTATCAGAGCCATTGGTTATAGAGAATTAGGTGCCTTTAAGGAAACCTAGACTATAACTACAGGCTCGGACCTTAGTGGACATCATTGGAAAAATCAACCTCTACTAATAGTAGTTACTGAAAACTGTAAAGTACCCTATTGGCAAGACCAGGATGGCCTTGTGGGGCAAGTGGGTTATTATGGTCCAGAACGTAATAAAAGACTTACTTATATGAGGCAGTGTTTGGAAAGTCGCGGTAATAAACACACTTAAATACGTGGAGTGATATATACGTGTACCAAGGTGATAATGTGTGGATGATTGTGCGTGGATTGATACATGAATTGGGATCGGTGGATAATACGTTACTGCATATGCCTTCGGGATAGGCAGAAAACTGGTATTACAGTCCATTCCACATCCCTACTGCTCACATAACTAATACCCACTAGAATTGGATTCCTATCACTCATGCAGTTGTTACATATACGTTACGATGTGAGAACTCAAGTCTTTATTACGATAGGATCTCACCAACTCTATCCTTATAATTATTATAACAACGATTTCATACCAGAATAGTATTTCAAAAAGAACACAGATACACAAAAACGCGCAGGTCGTTCTAATAAACTGGGAGGACGTGTACGGATCCTTACTCCACTTCTCATTGTTTCACAATTGATTGTTATACAATCACAGAATTTAAACATCTTGTGAAACTTTCTCGTCCTTGGATTAATGATTCATTTGATTGTTTGTTGGATTCCTCTTCTGCTTACAATATTGGCTTTAGCCCTCACGTCATATGATATTATGATACTTAGTGGTACTCCTTAGCACATGTCCCGATATATGTTATGTGTGAGCTCGATGATCTCTGGGTTATGGAGATGGCATGGAATGCATGAATAAGTTACCCTTCCTGTTGTCATTCGATTCCATTGGGTATAAATTTTGTGATTATACAAATTCCTTTGAAACGCTTTACGATTAATGATCGTTTCGGATTTCAGTTGGTTATTCGCGGAAAGTAATATGAGGCCCGAATATCTTGGTGAACGGAACATTGATCATGTGTATGGGTGTAGTGGATATGGTGCGGTACTACCTGTATAAAAACACCCGGCTACATTATCAAGGTACCGTTACTCAGGGCAAACAGGCTTCATATTGCGATTCGTTCGGTTATGTTTTGGGCAATGCAGTGTTGAGACTTCGATCCTATTTGATGTGATAGATGATGCCACAATTGTTGTAACTACGATATCTATACACATATGCGGTACTTCTAGGTGAAGGTAGTTTGGGTCGACATATAACGACCCTTGGGTTAATTCTGGGGAACGTCCTTCTTCGAATTCTTAATACGACTTTCTAGGGGTACTACTCCCTGGTAGTACTCTATACCTAACAATTTGGGTATACCCAGTGATAACTTACCCACCTCGATTTACACTATGTTTGCTTCATGAAAGGTAACAATGTTTTTGTCTCTGGTAAGACAATTCAGCATAATTTATTTCTTTTGGCGGAATTTGTTAGAACGTACAATCATATATTAGAAATCATTACGTTACGACAAACAACTATAGTTGTGTCACCGACCGTCGTCGATGAAGCTATTCGGTTGAAGCATATATTTCCTTTACTAGTTGTTGTTCGCTCGTGATGCAATCCCTAATTCATAATAAGGACACGTATTTAGCATCGGTATTAATAACCCAAGGGGATTTAGAGGCAATACATAAATGGAGAAATTATCCAATGCAATCCAGGTTCGGCAAGGAATTGCGTGGATGCGAATCTGATTATAATAAGACTCGTGGAGGCAAAAACATTTTGTCCATATTCCTCGTAACCGTTAATACTTCGTATTAACCGAACACTCATATGTATACGTTTATTTATAAATATACAATATTGTCCGCAATCCAATCCACGGGTCAATTTAATAAATCTCGGTTAAGGGTGATGTAACCCAGTGCTAAGTAAGAAAACTATAATCATAGAGTAATCCGATTCATTTCTTCAAATAAATTCAGTTCTCCTTACTAACATTGTTGGAACGCGTTAAGGTCCGGTACATGTAATGTAACATCCGTCGAAAACGGGTTTCCAAACCCGCTTCGTTTATTAATCGAATATCAAGTTATAAAATTTCGTTGCGTATTTATGATTTATTTTAATTTTAAACAATACATAATTAATAAACAATTTAGAATTTAAAAACTATAATTGATAAAAAGTGAAAATAAAATAAATAAAAAAGAAAACCGGCTGAATAAAAAAGAAAACCGGCTGCCGGTTTCGAACCCGGTTCAGCCGGAAGACTCAACCAACAAAGACTTAACCACTCCGCCACTTGAGTTGTTTGTTGTTATATCGAAACAATTAAAACATATAATGAAACTCGAAATCAAATTCGGTCATCAGCGCGCCCAAATCGCTCTCGCCGGAAATTCCGACGATTTCCCCAATTATCGACGGTTTCCTTTTACTTAACGAATGTATTAACATCAACATCGGTTATAACCGATGTCTAATCTCGCGACATCAGTCATAACCGCCGGAGAAAAGCTGACCACGGATCAAGACTAAAATCAGACCCAATTCATCGTGATTCTTCCCTATAAATGCACACCCAAGTCTCTGGAAATCATTTCGCTCAAAATCGCACCATTTCTCGAATCAATTTCACTCGCCGGAGATTTTCTGCAATCGCCGAACTTTCGCTGGAAAACCGAGACTTACATCAAAACGGTAAATACCTCGACTCTTTCGGTTTCAATCCATTGTTAGACTATTACTAACTTCAATCCATCAACTAGAATCAATCCCAGACGACATAGCCGGAATATTCTGCACTCGCCGGAAAACCTCTGGAATTTCCAAAATCACGCTGTGAATCGGTATAATCATTTAAACCTTCTGTTAATCCTTGTTTAGTAACCCAATTTCACAACTAATCGATCAAAACTGCTAATTGATTCAATCAGACGGAATATACAAATCAGAGCCGACGACCATTGCCGGAATTCTGAGAAATACAGTCTGATCGGTACATTCGATTCCTTAACCCTTCTTATCCTTTACATTTCAACAAGTAATATGTTCGATGATCGATTTAATCAAGAACAGAAGAATATCGGTCGTCTGAGTCTTTGAACGAAGAAGACGAACTCGACGATGTTTATAAGATTAATTAAAACAAGTTATTAAACCGGGTTAGACACACAGTCCAGCGGTGGACTGTGTGCAAACAATTAGCACACGTCTCGAGTTCGATCCCTGACACAACCTCACTCTCTCAAATAAAAATGTTCTTTTTAAACCGAACCGGATCAACTCGCTGTAAGATGTTAAGTTTAATAAAAATCGGTATATTAACAGGTTAGACACACAGTCCAGTGGTGGACTGTGTGCAACGCTAAACAACGGGTCCCGGGTTCGAGACCTGTTGTGTGCACCGGTCCGACATAATTAAAACTTTTTTTAAAATAAATGATTTCTGAATAAAATTAAATAGTGTATAAATATAATTAAAAACATAAATATTTCGGGTTAGACACGTAGCTCAGTTGGTAGAGCTGCGTGCAAAGCGTACGGGAGGTCACGAGTTCGAGCCTCACCCAGCGCATATATACACAAAGTCCGAACCGGTCAACGGTCAAAGTCAACGTCAACGGTCAACGGTTAACCCAAAAAGTCAACATTTTTTTATATTTTTATTTATTTGTTTTATTTAAAAATCAATTAAAAATACTTAAAAATAACATTTTTAAAGTTAAAAGTGACCTTAAACTCACAAAAATAAATCTAAAAATCCAATTAAAATTGTTAATAAAATCCACTTATTTACCGTACGTTTTCGTTATTATTTAGGTTATTTATTCCTCATCAATCAACTCTCTAAACTCGTGCGCATTCAAACATCATCAAACGAACGCACCCAATGTGAGTGAATCTCTACCAATTCCCCGTTTTAATCACATTTTGGGGTGTATCATGTGTCGCTATTTATTTATTTCATTTAAACACTTGTGCATCCATCATATTCATGATCAAATGTGTATCCAATATGTATCAATTGTTTAGGTGGTTAATGTTTAGATTTAATTTATCATTTTCAGTACATACATCATCATAGGCTCGTCTGTTCCCCATTACCTATGAGCTGAAACCGTTCCCATTACCTATGAGCGGAACGTGGCGTTGCCAACATACGATCGGCTCCGTTGGATTGAGCCTTGATCGCACATACATCATCATAGGCCGTCCGTTCCCCATTACCTATGAGCGGAACGTGACTTTGCCAACATATACATTATCATTCATGTCATATACTCATGCAAGGTGGTTTGTCATTGTATGTTTATTTACGTTTGCTCATATATGATTATTGCACAAATTTTCCATATTAATTACAACAAGAAATCAATAATAAATTTTTTCTAACAAGGTTCACTCGCCAACTTTTGTTGACCCAAAACCCCCCATTTTTACACATGATACAGGTGATCCAGTTGAAGCAAGAAACATATAGGACGGCCTAGAAGAATAAATCAGTTTAGATTTTGGATTGTTTATTAAATTTTCCTTTCCTTGTATTGTATGAATTTGACTTGAACATTTGAGATGTAATTTGAATTTAATAAATATGAAACATATTAGCAAACATCATGAGCTTTGGTGATAACCCAATTATGCCCCGACTCGTATTCCGCTGCGGGTCGGGTGTGACAGATTGGTATCAGAGCCATGACTATAGGGATTTAGGATAGGTTATTAGACACTTAGAGCCTATACTATAGTTGATTAAAAAAAAATTTAAATTGTTTGTGTGTTACATGCAAAATTCATGATGTTTATATGCTTTATGTTTATTGTTACATTCAATGGTATGCAAGCATGTTCATAAGTACATATTATTATACAATGCTCATCATTAGTCATATTCTCATAACATACCATATCCATGAGAGCACACACCTCACAATTCATATGATTTTTACAACGATTTTTGTATTTTCAAATCACATCAAAGTGAGTTCTCATGACGGGCATGTAGTAACTGGAAGGGTACGATACTGGTAGTCGGAACGTCCTGTCTAGGCTTGGCATTCGTATAAATCCAAAATAAAGGACCAGTTTGCCTACCTGGGGACTAACGATGAGAGTACGAAGGACCTATTAGGCCAAAGCATGCTATACCAAACGTCGTGTGAACTAACCCCACTTTGAGTTGTCATTGTGTCTATACCTGGACACCCTCCGACCATACATCTCGCAAACATATTTCATGGTTTTCCTTCGGGTGATGCGAGTGTTAAACCGCCAACACCAATGTGAATCCTACTACGCCAATAGTCATGGGGGCCCACATGACTATACAGGCGACGGTATGGGGGACATTGGAGGCCCAAACATGAGCAAACCCAAGACATCCTATGGATGTAGTTGCATTATTGATGATTATGTTATTTTATTACTTTTAACGACACATGACACCTAAACACTTCTTAAACTCACAATCTTCCTATGTATGTTCCTGTAGATGTCGGCTAGGCAGCTACGTGGAGGTCGAAAGTCAGGAAGGTCAAACGAATGCTTGGCCACCCAAATTGCAAAACAAATGGCCGCGGTGCTTCCTGACATCGTTATTCAAGTCCAACAAGCTCTCACCGCGAATCCCATCAACCCTCCCAACCAAGAAGACCAGAACGTCGACAACCCTCCCTCCAAAAAATGCTCTTACAAACACTTCAAGTCTTGCGATCCCCCAAAGTATGAAGGGACCGAAGGTGTCATTGTTCTCCTCCACTGGTTTGAGGAAATGGAGAACACCTTCTCCAATTGCGATTGTCCCGAGGATCGCAAGGTACGTTACGCAACCGGGAGACTATTTGGGGTAGCCCTGACCTGGTGGAACATAGAGAAGGGTAAGAGAGGAATCGAAGACGCCATGGCCTTAACCTGGGAAGAGTTAAGGGAAATAATGACTAGACGCTTCTGCCCAAGAAGCGAAATCAAGAAGTTGGAAGATGAATTCCACTCGCTAAAGCAAAAGGAAGGAGATCATACTTCCTACAACAAAAGATTTCTTGAGCTGAATCAGATGGTTCCTAACTTGTTCACCCAGTGTACCGCTTGGTTGAACACTACATTCGTGGCCTCCCCTCGAAAATTCAAGACTCAGTTCTAAGCACTTCACCTGCAACACTTGAAGCTGCAATGGAACTAGCTACCGAACTTACCGAAAATCGCATCCGAAACGGTAAATTCAAGGGGGAGAAAAAGAAAGCCCCCATTGAGGCTCAAACTTCAAACCACTCTGTCTCCTCTTCGAAGTTTGCTGGCAAGAGGAAGCGAAACAACAAGAACTTTGCTGTCACACAATCAAACCCCCCAATCACTGCTGCACCCATCACCCAATTTGCCCCCTCATCTGCACCATACAAAAGGGCATACTCCGGCCCATACCCAAAATGCACTCGTTGCCAATACCATCACTTTCCCGAACACCACTACCAATATTGCACCAGCTGTGGCCGTGCAGGTCACACCGTCCAAACCTGTCACACACTTCAACGAATGAACCGCAACCAACCCTCAACCCAAACTCACCATCAGATAGTGGGTCAAGCCCAACAACCCTTACTACTACCACCTACACAAAATACGGCCCAATCCTACTACCAACCCAACTACCCCATGATGCAACCCATGCGGGCTTGTTACAACTGTGGAGACACAAACCACTATAGAAACACTTATCCACGCTTGGTGAACATCATACATGCTCAAGCTCAAGCAAATCCGGTGAATCAAGCTAACCAAGCTCCTCCACCTGCTAGAGGAAGAGCTTTCAACATCAACGCCAATGAAGCTAGGGCCGACAACAACGTGGTTAACGGTACGTTTCTCATCAATGGTAGTTATGCATCCATGTTATTTGATACTGGCGCGGATAAGAGTTTTGTGTCCTTAGAATTTGAACCCATCCACAACCAAACTCGTGATAAACTCATGGAATCCATAACGGTGGAAGTTGCTGACGAAAAACCGGTCTCATTAAACTCCATTATCCGAAACTGTACTCTCACTCTAAACGATCATGATTTTCCAGTTGACCTCATTCCTATGAAGTTGGGAAGTTTTGACATTATAATCGGCATGGACTAGCTCAGCCAACATCATGCTGAAGTAGTATGCCGCGAGAAGTTCATTCGCATTCCTCTTACAGACGGTCAAACCCTACGAATCTTTGGAGAAACCCCTTCGAAAGGACTCAAACTGATATCCTGCCTTCAAGCCCGAAAATATCTCCGCAAGAACTATGTCGCATACCTAACTCACGTTATCAAGAAGGGAAGCAAGGAGAAGAAACTCGAAGATATACCTGTAGTGAAAGAATTCCCACAAGTCTTTCCCAACGACATCTCAAGACTTCCTCCCATGAGAGAAGTCGAATTCCGCATTGATCTTGTACCTGGCGCTACACCCGTCGCAAAATCTCCTTATAGGTTAGCCCCATCCGAAATGCAAGAGCTAGCCAGTCAACTGCAAGAGCTGACTGATAAAGGATTTATACGTCCTAGCTCATCGCCTTGGGGTGCACCTGTCCTTTTCGTGAAGAAGAAAGATGGAACGTTTCGCATGTGTATCGACTACAGAGAACTCAACAAGTTAATGGTCAAGAACCGCTACACATTACCTCGCATCGATGATCTTCTAGACCAACTTCAAGGCGCCACCTGTGTTTCAAAAATCGACCTTCGTTTTGGTTATCATCAACTCAGAGTACATGAAGAAGACGTCCCAAAGACCGCCTTCCGAACTCGTTATGGTCATTATGAATTCATGGTCAAGCCATTTGGTTTAACCAACGCCCCAGCTGTCTTCATGGATCTAATGAACAGAGTCTGCAAACCTTATCTCGACCGTTTTGTTATAGTCTTCATCGACGACATCCTCATCTACTCAAAGTCTAAGTCTAATCATGAACGACACCTTCGACTCATCCTTACACTCTTAAGGACAGAAAAGCTGTACGCTAAGTTTTCGAAATGTGAATTCTGGTTAAGGGAAGTACAATTCCTTGGATATGTCGTCAATGACAAGGGAATACATGTCGACCCCTCAAAGATCAAAGCAGTACAGGAATGGCAAGCGCCACGTACCCCTACCGAAGTAAGATCATTTCTTGGTTTGGCAGGTTACTATCGCCGTTTCATTGCAAATTTCTCCCGTATTGCTGTACCACTCACGGCTTTGACACATAAAGGAAAACCCTTCATATGGGGACCTAAACAAGAAGAAGCCTTTCAAACCCTTAAGCAAAAGCTTTGTGATGCACCTATCCTCACACTCCCCGAAGGTTGCGATGACTTTGTAGTATATTGCGACGCATCAGGGCAAGGATTAGGCTGTGTATTAAGGCAAAGGGGAAAAGTGATAGCCTACGCTTCTAGACAACTCAAAGTTCATGAGAAGAACTACACCACCCACGACCTAGAACTTGGAGCCGTTGTGTTCGCTCTTAAGATATGGAGACATTACCTCTACGGTACCAAGTGTGAAATATACACTGACCACAAGAGCCTCCAACATATCTTTAATCAGAAGGAGTTGAATATGAGACAACAAAGATGGGTCGAACTTCTTAATGACTACGACTGTGAAATTCGGTATCATCCTGGCAAGGCAAATGTGGTGGCCGATGCACTCAGTCGAAAGGGTTATGCGAACTCCATTCGTCTTCTATGTTCGCAAATCATAACCGACATCAAAGATCAAATCCGATAAGCTCAACATGTTTCTATAACAGAAAACGACATACGCAATGAGCAATCTTGTGGAGCAGAACTTAAACTCGAAACAAAATCCGACGGTATTCTGTATTATCTAGATCGCATATGGATTCCTGATCACAATAACCTTCGTGATTTCCTTATGAAAGAGGCGCACAAAACACGATACTCTGTACACCCAGGAGCCGACAAGATGTAGCAAGACCTTCGATACACCTACTGGTGGCCTGGCATGAAAAAGGATATTGCTGTTTTTGTTTCCAAGTGCCTTACCTGTTCTAAAGTAAAAGCTGAACATCAAAGACCTTCAGGACTTCTAACCCAACCTGAAATACCTGTATGGAAGTGGGAAAACATAACCATGGACTTCATTACCGGGTTACCTCGCACCTCCAGTGGGTATGACACTATATGGGTAATCATTGACCGTCTCACAAAATCAGCTCACTTCATTCTGATTCGCGAGGACTTCAAGAACAAGAAGTTAGCTCGTATCTACATCAGCGAAATCGTAAGCCGTCATGGTGTACCTTTAAGCATCATCTCAGACCGTGATGGTCGTTTCACTTCACGAACATGGCAAGCTGTACAAGCCGCCTTGGGTACACGATTAGACCTCAGTACCGCTTTTCATCCTCAAACTGATGGACAATCTGAACGCACCATCCAAACTCTTGAAGATATGCTTCGAGCATGTGTCATAGACTTCAAAGGGAATTGGGACGCTCATCTACCATTAGTTGAATTTTCGTACAACAACAGCTATCATTCAAGTATCGGCATGGCACCTTTCGAAGCTTTATATGGTCGTAAGTGCCGATCACCAATATGTTGCCACGAAATTGGAGAAGCTCAAATCACCGGTCCAGAATTAATTCAAGAAACAACAGACAAGATCCATCAAATTCGAAACAATCTTCTAGCGGCATAAAGTCGTCAAAAGAGTTATGCAGACAAACGACGAAAGCCCTTGGAGTTTAACATTGGTGACCAAGTACTTTTAAAAGTATCACCGTGGAAGGGTGTGGTTCGTTTTGGCCAAAAAGGCAAGCTAGCACCACGCTACGTAGGACCTTTCAAGATACTCGAAAGAGTAGGACCTGTAGCATACAAGCTTGACCTACTAGAAGAACTCAACAGAATTCATCCCACATTCCACGTATCGAACTTGAAGAAGTGCCTCGCCGATGAAAATCTCCATATTCCTCTAGAAGACATTCAAGTCGATGAATCTATGCATTTCATTGAAAGACCAGTAGAAATTATGGAGTTCGGAGAGAAATGTTTAAGACGAAGCCGTATTCCAATCGTCAGGGTACGCTGGGAGTCAAAACGAGGACCTGAGTTTACTTGGGAACGTGAAGACTCAATGCGTGAGAAATACCCACATCTTTTTCCTGTTACCACTACTACTTAAATTTCGGAACTAAATTTCTAAAAGTAGGGGATACTGTAACATCCGTCGAAAAACGGGTTTCCAAACCCGCTTCGTTTATTAATCGAATATCAAGTTATAAAATTTCGTTGCGTATTTATGATTTAATTTAATTTTAAACAATACATAATTAATAAACAATTTAGAATTTAAAAACTATAATTGATAAAAAGTGAAAATAAAATAAATAAAAAAGAAAACCGGCTGCCGGGTTTCGAACCCGGGTCAGCCGGAAGACTCAACCAACAAAGACTTAACCACTCCGCCACTTGAGTTGTTTGTTGTTATATCGAAACAATTAAAACATATAATGAAACTCGAAATCAAATTCGGTCATCAGCGCGCCCAAATCGCTCTCGCCGGAAATTCCGACGATTTCGCCAATTATTGACGGTTTCCTTTGACTTAACGAATGTATTAACATCAACATCCCCTCGACATCAGTCATAACCGCCGGAGAAAAGCTGACCACGAATCAAGACTAAAATCAGACCCAATTCATCGCGATTCTTCCCTATAAATAACACACCCAAGTCTCTGGAAATCATTTCGCTCAAAATCGCACCATTTCTCGAATCAATTTCACTCGCCGGAGATTTTCTGCAATCGCCGGACTTTCGCCGGAAAACCGAGACTTACATCAAAACGGTAAATACCTCGACTCTTTCGGTTTCAATCCATTGTTAGACTATTACTAACTTCAATCCATCAACCAGAATCAATCCCAGACGACGTAGCCAGAATATTCTTCACTCGCCGGAAAACCTCTGGAATTTCCAAAATCAAGCTGTGAATCGGTATAATCATTTAAACCTTCTGTTAATCCTTGTTTAGTAACCCAATTTCACAACTAATCGATCAAAACTGTTAATTGATTCAATCAGACGGAATATACAAATCAGAGCCGACGACCATTGCCGGAATTCTGAGAAATACAGTCTGATCGGTACATTCGATTCCTTAACCCTTCTTATCCTTTACATTTCAACCAGTAATATGTTCGATGAACGATTTGATCAAGAACAGAAGAATATCGGTCGTCTGAGTCTTTGAACAAAGAAGACGAATTCGACGATGTTTATAAGATTAATTAAAACAAGTTATTAAACCGGGTTAGACACACAGTCCAGCGGTGGACTGTGTGCAAACAATTGGCACACGTCTCGAGTTCGATCCCTGACACAACCTCACTCTCTGAAATAAAAATGTTCTTTTTTAACCGAACCGGATCAACTCGCTGTAAGATGTTAAGTTTAATAACGGTATATTAACAGGTTAGACACACAGTCCAGCAGTGGACTGTGTGCAACGCTAAACAACGGGTCCCGGGTTCGAGACCTGTTGTGTGCACCGGTCCGACATAATTAAAACCTTTTTTTAAAATCAATGATTTCTGAATAAAATTAAATAGTGTATAAATATAATTAAAAACAGAAATATTTCGGGTTAGACACGTAGCTCAGTTGGTAAAGCTGCGTGCACGCGTACGGGAGGTCACGAGTTCGAGCCTCACCCAGCGCATATATACACAAAGTCCGAACCGGTCAACGGTCAACCCAAAAAGTCAACATTTTTTTTATATTTTTATTTATTCGTTTTATTTAAAAATCAATTAAAAATACTTAAAAATAACATTTTTAAAGTTAAAAGTGACCTTAAACTCACAAAATAAATCTAAAAATCCAATTAAAATTGTTAATAAAATCCACTTATTTACCGTACGTTTTCGTTATTATTTAGGTTATTTATTCCTCATCAATCAACTCTCTAAACTCGTGCGCATTCAAACATCATCAAACGAACGCACCCAATGTGAGTGAATCTCTACCAATTCCCCGTTTTAATCACATTTTGGGGTGTATCATGTGTCGCTATTTATTTATTTCATTTAAACACTTGTGCATCTATCATATTCATGATCAAATGTGTATCCAATATGTATCAATTATTTGTGTGGTTAATGTTTAGATTTAATTTATCATTTACAGTACATACATCATCATAGGCTCGTCTGTTCCCCATTACCTATGAGCTGAACCGTTCCCCATTACCTATGAACGGAACGTGGCGTTGCCAACATACGATCGGCTCCGTTGGATTGAGCCTTGATCACACATACATCATCATAGGCCGTCCGTTCCCCATTACCTATGAGCGGAACGTGACGTTGCCAACATATACATTATCATTCATGTCATATACTCATGGAAGGTGGTTTGTCATTGTATGTTTATTTACGTTTGCTCATATATGATTATTGCACAAATTTTCCATATTAATTACAACAAGAAATCAATAATAAATTTTTTCTAACAAGGTTCACTCGCCAACTTTTGTTGACCCAAAAACCCCCATTTTTACACATGATACAGGTGATCCAGTTGAAGCAAGAAACATATAGGACGGCCTAGAAGAATAAATCAGTTTAGATTTTGGATTGTTTATTAAATTTTCCTTTCCTTGTATTGTATGAATTTGACTTGAACATTTGAGATGTAATTTGAATTTAATAAATATGAAACATATTAGTAAACATCATGAGCTTTGGTGATAACCTAATTATGCCCCGACTCTTATTCCGCTGCGGGTCGGGGTGTGACAGATTGGTATCAGAGCCATGACTATAGGGATATAGGATAGGTTATTAGACCCTTAGAAGCCTATACTATAGTTGATTAAAAAAAAAATTAAATTGTTTGTGTGTTACATGCAAAATTCATGATGTTTATATGCTTTATGTTTATTGTTACATTCAATGGTATGCAAGCATGTTCATAAGTACATATTATTATACAATGCTCATCATTAGTCATATCCTCATAACATACCATATCCATGAGAGCACACACCTCACAATTCATATGATTTTTACAACGATTTTTGTATTTTCAAATCACATCACAGTGAGTTCTCATGACGGGCATGTAGTAACTGGAAGGGTACGATACCGGTAGTCGGAACGTCCTGTCTAGGCTTGGCATTCGTATAAATCCAAAATAAAGGACCAGTTTGCCTACCGGGGGAGTAACGATGAGAGTACGAAGGACCTATTAGGCCAAAGCATGCTATACCAAACGTCGTGTGAACTAACCCCACTTTGAGTTGTCATTGTGTCTACACCTGGACACCCTCTGACCATACATCTCGCAAACATATTTCATGGTTTTCCTTCGGGTGATGCGAGTGTTAAACCGCCAACACCAATGTGAATCCCACTACGCCAATAGTCATGGGGGCCCACATGACTATACAGGCGATGGTATGGGGGACATTGGAGGCCCAAACATGAGCAAACCCAAGACATCCTATGGATGTAGTTGCATTATTGATGATTATGTTATTTTATTACTTTTAACGACACATGACACCTAAACACTTCTTAAACTCACAATCTTCCTATGTATGTTCCTGTAGATGTCGGCTAGGCAGCTACGTGGAGGTCGAAAGTCAGGAAGGTCAAACGAAAGCTTGGCCAGCCAAATTGCAAAACAAATGGCCGCGGTGCTTCCTGACATCGTTATTCAAGTCCAACAAGCTCTCACCGCGAATCCCATCAACCCTCCCAACCAAGAAGACCAGAACGTCGACAACCCTCCCTCCAAAAAATGCTCTTACAAACACTTCAAGTCTTGCGATCCCCCAAAGTATGAAGGGACCGAAGGTGTCACTGCTCTCCTCCACTGGTTTAAGGAAATGGAGAACACCTTCCTCAACTTGCGATTGTCCCGAGGATCGCAAGGTACGTTACGCAACCATATTAATTCAACAAGAAATCAATAATAAATGTTTTCTAACAAGGTTCACTCGCCAACTTTTGTTGACCCAAAAACCCCCATTTTTACACATGATACAGGTGATCCAGTTGAAGCAAGAAACATATAGGACGACCTAGAAGAATAAATCAGTTTAGATTTTGGATTGTTTATTTAATTTTTTTCCTTGTATTGTATGAATTTGACTTGAACATTTGAGATGTAATTTGAATTTAATAAATATGAAACATATTAGTAAACATCAGGAGCTTTGGTGATAACCCAATTATGCCTCGACTCTTATTCCGCTGCGGGTCGGCGTGTGACATGTAATTACTAATTTGATACTCCCTATCCCTTTAATCAATGTTTAGCCATGCTTCAGTACGTTAGCTTCCTATGGAATTACGGCATGTATTTCAGTAATAGAACCAAGTAGCATACAACCTTGAATCCTATCGATTTAGTTCAAACCAATACAAGGTAAATCCCCAGTAACTCGAGGTAATAATGAATGAGCGATACGAAAGAACCCGTAATGAAGCTACCTCTTAATGCATATTTAATAAACAAAATAACCCAAAGCGAATTTTCATCGGAGGATTATTTCATATAAATATATATATATATATATATATATAATATAAAATTTGTGATATATTAAACAGATCCATATGCTTTAACCTCGCATATCTTATGTAAAAAATGCTCCATGAAAAATGGTATAATATATATATATATATATATATATATCTTCTCGAAGGACTGTATTTAAAAGAATCATATAAAATTGTGATATATTAAACAATCCATTGCTTTAAGCCTCGCATATCTTAGTAAAAAATGCTCCATGAAAATGGGGTCGCAATTGAGTAGCATTCGAATATAGTAATCCGATGACTAACCTATGTGACAACTCCTATCTAAACCTGCAAACTCTAGACCACTGGTTCTTTCGGTCCTTTTTCGGTAATATTTTTGTGACGACCATACTAAGTATTCATCTCGATAATGGTCGTAGGAGTCCTTGGTAGAGTATTACCATTCCTAAGCAGGAGACGAAACAACCATAAAAAGGAATGGTACCGTGGAACCCTGACGAAAGGGAATGACGCCCAAGTCCTATCTACATGGGGTCATGACTTGAATTCTTTCACTTTCCATACCCTTGAGGTACTAAGTCTTGAGTCAATATCACCCGTATGAGGGCGGTGCATTCGTTCTAGAAATCGCGTAAGGGGATACATGGGTCTTTGATTCCTTTCGGTTAAGGCTTTTCGCGTCATGATACTACGACGACCATGCGATTTGTCCTGAGTAGGGACCAACTCCGATACTTATATGTCTATAAAACATATTGACTCCCCAACTCTACGATAATAATAATACCGAATAACACCATATGTCTCATCCTCTTCCTTGAAACATCTGAGGAGTCCAAATATTTATACATGATGGTATTCATGATACATAGGGGACCATCGATATTCCCTTTGGGCCATTGTAAAAGTGTTATTTGGTAATGGTCTCCTACATGTGTAGGAGGATGATACATGAGATACCCTAACTTTCATCCGTCGATTGGATACAAAGTGAACGATACCCTACTCTCGTAACCAAGAGATATACGTTGAAACAGCCTTCGCCTTCCTTCAAAAGGTTGGCACCTTCAGTTAAATTTCATTTTAATCAATTAAAATGAGTAATCGCGAAATACGATATTACCGAGAAACCCGATTTTTCGAGTCACGAAAATTCTTATGCTACCTAAAGAAACAAGAGCGGAGAAATCTTAAGTATGATACTATATATATATATATATGTGTGTATATTTGTACCACCTAATTCTAAGAATTAAGAACTACCCCGCATGAAGTAACACGGTCAAAACCAAACTCTCATGCAAAAGGAGTAGTCATGAGTCGTCCGAATGTCGTAATTGGTGTCTTTTGCACGCTGAACCCACCTGGGGAAAGCTAAACCATAAATCTAGTAGTCCCGATCATTCTAGATGAAGGGACTAGTGGATCTTCCGAATACATCCCTCAGATATCATGTCCATCCAGAGGGGGAATTCCTTTGATAAGCACGTATTATATGCCTAAAATAAGAATAAAACTTTGACGCTACAACTAATTCTCTTCAAACTTGGAAAGTTACTTAACATATGATACAAATTATAGATACCTCGAGGTACGTTACCAAGTCAAACCAAACGGCCAAAGTGTAAATCGGTGCTTGTGTGGATGCACCGACTGGATGCAAAATTGCATTAATAACCTCTATTCATATCCTAGCCGTCAGAGTGCTAGGCGTAACTCGATTGATTATGGTTTTCATTCAGTCTTTCTTAAAGCTGCTTCTGTTATTTCAAGAGGTGGTCGAGCGATTGTGGATCCATGTTACTACATTTTCTGGCAGCACGTATTCCTTCTCTGCCCTATTAGGAAGCAAAACGGACTAATCCTAAGACAAAGGGTCGAGTGCCCATGGTTTCAAAAAACCACACAATTTTTCCCAATCTAGACCGAGATGGTTTTGTATGAGCGAACTCGACAGAACTCTTACGTTTAATTGGTGATTTAGATGGCAAAGGTGCCAAGATAGAAAGCATCCTATCTTTCAATACTCATATACAATGCAGATCATACTAAGTCCGAGTGATACTCGAAAAACCACGAGACCGAGGCAATCAAGTGGTGATAAACCATCTTGTGAACTGTGCCACCTCACCCAGATAAGTATGAAAAGTACAAAATTGGTACCCCCCTTAAACGAAAACGTTTATTTCATTAACATAAACTATAAGATGCAAACGTTGGAGATTTAAACGATACAACATTTTGTAAGACTAAATACCAACTGGTTCACAAAAGTTCACTAGAATGGGAAATGATTACTTCTCGTTGTTTCCATTAACGTTAACCTTATGAAACAGTTGTATAACAGCTAAAGCCAAGCTCCCGAAACTTAACACAAACTAGAATTATTAGTGTGGAAATTTTATATCTTTACGCTGTAATCAGACTATTGGTGAGTAGTTCGGGCACACCATTGATGTAAGTGTGCAGATTCGTTGGTACTCGTGTACATGCTCACCTTACAGCAGCCTTAGGCTCTCAAAATCCCTTCTCTTTCTTATTCTCTACCATAGAGTAGGGGCTCTCGTGGTCGGTTAATATTAGCCAAAGAACCAAGTACACGAAAACAAGGGAAGACTGTCCCTCACAACTCGGTGAAACCAAATTTATTCCCTTTATACAAACATGCGGAGCATGGTGCTCACTATTGCGGCGTTCGCAATGAACCCTGAGAGTGTATCCATACCCCTCCTCTTATTCAAACCAAAATCATAAATGCAACCTATGGTGTCTAAATGGTAAAAATAATGAATGCGGAGAAACATAACCATTGCAGTTAATTGCAAGCTGAATACGAGACTCCTATTCTACTGTGAGTCCAACAACACTCTCACTTTTAGATTTAAAGTGATGACCAACGTTACTCTTAACAATAAGTAGGAATTGTGGATGGACAAATTACACAGCTACTATGTAGCACAATTATCATCCCCGTACGATGATGATACTAAACGGAAAGCCAGAACATACTTGTCGGTCGGATGACTGACACGAATATGAATACTGAGCTTTCCAGCGGATTACTAAACGGAATTTCGAGGACGAAATTCTTTCAACCGGGGGAGACTGTGACAACTGTGAAAAATTCCGGTAAACTTTGACCGGTATAAGTCCGCGGTAATCAGACGTGACATGAATCTCATGATACTTGCGGTGATTACGTGTGATGATACGAATTCTTAATACTCAGGGCGAAACCATGGACACCATAATTGGTCCCAAAACTTTAAAGCATGCTTAGAGCAATAATTGTGCGAAAACCCTAAACACATGCATGACTTGTGTGCTATGTTAAACGATATATGTTATGTCTCAGAGGAATCCGAGAGCACGTCATGGTTAACATGACACTATTAAGGGCCAAGGGTGTGAGGTTGGTGTCCTTAGCTTGTAACAACGTGTTAAACGGGAGCTTTCTGTTTAACAGCGCATTAAACATTTGACGATGATTGTTAGGCCATTGGTAGGGCTATTTAAAGATTCTGAGTTCACGAAACATCTTAGTGACAAGCCATAGACTATGATCTAAGATTTGAAGATATTCGGAGGATGGGCACGTAAAACATGGAATTTTCGAGTGAGGGAAACGCCTTTGTTTTGAGAGCAATGAAAGACAACCAAACATCAAGGAACGGTCAATCAAGCTTAAAAACACTTAAATTACCCTAATATGAGGCTATTATGATTAAAACGTAACCGTGTTTGGATTTCAAGACGGGTTATGCACCGTTTTTAAAACCAAGTCTTTTAACACTAAAAACGCGAAAAAAGAGCCCGTTTCCAAATCGGAGACGCGTGTGGGACCCGAAAACGAACCTAAACGCGAAACCAAAGATAAACATCATCTTTTAACATGAAAAGACAAAGCACGAAAAAGCACGGGTGGGGTAGGGGTACCCCACTTGAACCCCCCCCCCCCCCCCCCACAATTATTATATAAAGGTTTTTTTATATTTTTTTCATTATTTTTTTCATAATTTCCATCAAAACTCTGCATAAACTCTCAAGTACAGCTGGTTATCATCAAATTCAAGGCAAATCAAAGGTAAATTTCAAGTTTTAAGTGGTTTGATAAAGATTTCTTGAAAAAAAACACATGATTTAGAACCGAATAACCCTTTTTAATCCATGATTTTGGAGGGTTTAAACAAGGTTCTTGGCTGAATAAGAACACCTCATGAATCCCCTGGTGTTATAAGATAGCCAAGACCACAAAAATTCTGCTTTTGATACCCTAATCGAACACTAATCGACCGAAAGCTATTAACAAAGTTCTTAAACAAAAAACAGTGAAACAAGGCTTGATTGACATGGGTTATGGCATGTTTGGATTGTACTTGATGTGTAAGTAATGAATATAGCACCCATACACTTCTGGACTCAAGAAAAACAACCAGAAACGAAGCTTGCGCTAGGTATATCGCCCGAAACCTTAAACTATAATAGGTAGAATATTGTGTGGACCATAACTTCGTCCGTGGGTATTGGATTGGAGCTGAAAAATTGGTGTGGTGATGTAGGGTATTGACAGAATGTCCATGTAAAAGTTTAGAATTTTTGGAATTTTCTATGATTTTTGGCGAATTTTTTACAGAAAGAAATTCGGAAAAAATACCAAACGAAATCAATAAATCACCAAACTTATAGAAACACTAAGGAACATATAGGGAATGTTCTGGGAAGCTTTGAAGTCCATTGATTGAATTTTGGTTCGGGTTAAAAATCCGCGTTTTTTGGAGTTTTCGGTAGCCGGAAACGTACTAAAACGAAATCGAAAAAATCCCAAATTTTTGCAAGGAGTTCCTGGACATATAAGGAGTTTACTGGAATATATTGAAATATTTAGACATCGGATGATAAGCGATGTAAATTATTCGGTTAAATATTGTTTTAGAAATAAATTATTAAGTTATAAAAATAACTTTATAAATTCTCAAAACATTTTTCCTTGTATCTATATAATGTTACTTAGTTCTACAAAAATTTCCAGAGTTTTATAAAATACGTAGATTAAATTGGATTTTTCGGCTTTTAAAACGCTTCTTTTAACTTATTTCTGCAGTTTACCGGACAAAGAACCTGCCGGAACTGGGGACGGACCGAACCCTATTGTGACTATAAGTGGAACACCGGGCGTATTCTGGGAAGTTCCAGGGTAAGCCGGACACAGTGGATGTGTTCCACCACCGTTCGGGAGAATCCCCGACGGCAAAAACGGAAACTCAAATTCGAGAGGCCTAGATCCACCAAACGTCCGGATTTCCTTAATAAATACTTAATATTTTCTAAATGACAATATACTGGCACTGTCTAGATCTTAGTGCCGTTATCCGAACACATAGAACAACTGACCGGGGCTGGCACGTGAACCACTACTCGGGAGCCAAACGTAAAACTGATCCTACCCTAACATCCATCACCACACCAGGGTACTAGATGTACAATATGGCCTGAAAATACCCACCCGTGGCCAAGTTATAGGCGTTACCGACTTAGAGACTGATATTGGGAATTACTTGCATGATTACTGTTAGAACCGAACTAGCTTGCATATACTCCTATTGCTACCTATGATACTGCTATCCTGTGAGTTTCACTCCCCAACTTTAAAACTGTTTTACTGTTTTCTGGGGTGATTTGCATGTTACAAATTGTGTTAATTGCACCAACTTGTGATGATGTGAATTACCTAACACACGAACTATCCCCACTACAAGTGATTAACGTAAGTCGTGGACAGTGGATAGTATTATTGGTTTGACAAACCCATTTGCAACGACCGGGTTGTGTGCCGAAAAACAGTCAACTGCACGCGTCCTAAACTTGGTTATGTTGTTAGGCATAACTGCTTTGGAGCGTTGAACTAAACGTGACGCAGTTGGTGCGCTGGGGATGTCTGCGTGACATAGCCCGGCGGGCTGAGGTGTCTGTGGTGACACGGCCCTGGGTGTGCTGAGGTGTCGAACGTGACACGACACAGTTAAAACAGTCAAGGTTTCACTTGTACACACGTGTAATTCCATCACGATCTGTGACTTTTGCAATTAAACTTATTAAAGCATTTTGCTACGAAAAAACCAAACCAGTGAAACTCACGGCTCGTTTAGCTAACCCTTTTAAAAACTAACATGCATTTCAGGTAACTTGAGACTGGTGTGATCCGTGTATGTTGTTCAAGACGTGTTTACAGACGATTACTAATATAATCGCATGCGGCTTAGAAGACATATGTGGTTCATGGGAACACACAGTTGTAACATACATGTAGTATGTAATCAACATTTTGTAAGTAATAAAATGTAGTGTCTTTATAAACAATGTGCTTGTACCAGAGGTGTCTGTTGCATCCCGTGTTTTCTTCCGCTGCAGATTGGGGTGTGACAATTTCGACCGTAAATTTCGTAAAAAATGATAAAAATAAGAAGAAATGAGTAGAAGAGAAGTCTTCAATTGTTGAATCTTGTTGATTGTCTTCAGATTTGACCTCAAAGCTCTTATACCACTTGTAGGTCCGTTTTAGGATCCAAATGCTCAGGTCAATATCTATAACCTAGTCATACCCTCGTACCAACTAGTGAACTCAACCTTCGTACGGACTAACCAAGTTACCTTTGTACGAAGTGACTTGGACTACCTTCGTTCAAACGTATATCTTCGTACGAAGTTGACTTACAAGCATTCAAATGTTAATCTAACATGTAAATCCCTAATAAAAACTCGATACGATTTGATGACGAAAGGCAACAAACATAGTGCATCTACAGATTTATTAGCACCCGTGTCAACTAAAACAGATTTATTAGCACCTGTGTAAATGCACATCGGGTTCGATCTTTCCCTCAGCCATGATTATTTGAAAAGATCTTGCCCGCGACTTTGGGACTTCAACCTTCGTTTTGGCCACTTCTTTCTTTCCTATCAACTCTGGGCATTAGCATTTCTTATGACCTGGTTGATATAACTTATAACATACCGACATCTTGTCGAGGCAATTTGAAACCCCATGTCCCGTTTTCCCGTATATGACACATGCTTTATTTTTGTAGTAACATTCGCCCCGATGGGCGCAACCACAAATTTGGAGACTCGGAGACCAACCTTTCATGTTTCCTTTGTTTAGAGACTCAGCCATCTTTGTCATCTTAGTAGGGCTTGGGTTTACATCAATCTCCTTCCATTGGCGAAGTCTATATCTTGCGTTAACCATTTATAGTTGATGCATTTCCGGGTTCGAGTGCATAAATACACCCCTCCCATGCACTTTCAACCATTTTCTTTTCTAGTATATTTCATAGTAATTGTTTTATTAAAGTTTCTTACGGATTTCACGATCAAGTCTCGAACCAAACGCGTTCAACCTTTAACCTTGAGCTCTGAATACCACTTGTAAGACCTGTTTGATATGAAACATATTTCATAAGGATTTACATCCATTTTACATAAATATATATACTAATGTACTGACCGAGTAGATTTAAAATGTTGGTTTTTACAAAAGAGATTTTTGTATTTACATCAAAGACAGAATTCTAGTCATTTTGAACTAGACAAAAGACACACGTTTGCAACATTGTCAAGGTTTACAAAAGCGGAAGCATAAGTCTTGAATTGTGTTCGGTTCTTCATAGGACTTGTCTCTGTTCATTCAATCTTTTGATTGAGGATTACCAAAAACACGTTAATTATTCAAAACATTTGTATAGGTAAGTTATAAATGTTTTAAACGTACCCAGCTAACCTTCGTTTGCGTCGCGCGACAGAGAAGAGAATTGTCTGTCGCATGATGCAACAGGATTATGTTTACCAGACTACTTTGAGCTTACTCCATCGCGTAGCGCGACGCGACAGGGAAATTTTCTAGAAAGTTTGTGTGGTGGAGCTGGGTATTCCCAGCTCAACCATTATCAACTCTTTTGCAGCCAAACTCGACCCAAATTTATCGAAACCCATTTCTGTTACTCAAAAATCATATTTTAACATGTCTAAACCATAATCCTTTACCCGGATTCATTATTCTTACATTTTTATGCTCCCGTTACCCGATTTGCATTTAAGTTTCTTTAACCCATTTCGATGTCTAAGCGCTAGAGCTTAAATCATCTGCAAATCTTTCGTAGGATTATTCTCCTACAACTATATCCCATTACCGGGCTTATTCATCTTGTGATCCATGCTCCTGTCACCCGGTTTGGTTTACACATATTCGACCCGTTTGATGTTCAAGTACTTAAACTTGAATCCTCCGTGTCCTTTGGCGCTTACACTAAAATGCAACCATTACCCGGTTTGATGGAATTATTTCCTTTCATCAACGACCCATTACCTGGGTTTATTACTTTATGATTTATGCTCCCGTTATCTGGTTTGCGCTTACACTAAAATTCAACCCACTACCCAGGTTTGTTGATTTTTTAGTTCAAGCTCCCATTACATGATTTGCGTTTTACTATGTTTGACCCGTTTGGTTTACTCTTGTGAACACCATCACTTAAGAGCAAACTAATTTCATATACGAACTCATTCACCACCAATCTTTTGGATTAACGATTTTAACTAATTAAAGAATATAGCGGAAGAAAAAATACGGGATGCAACAGACACCTCTGGTACAAGCACATTGTTTATAAAGACACTACATTTTATTACTTACAAAATGTTGATTACATACTACATGTATGTTACAACTGCGTGTTCCCATGAACCACATAAGTCTTCTAAGCCACATGCGTCTATATCTGGGTTTGCCTACAAAGATGTCTTGAACAACATACACCGATCAGACCAATCTCAAGTTACCTGAAATGCATGTTAGTTTTAAAAAGGGTCAGCAAAATGCTGCGTGAGTTCCACTGATTTAATTGTTGTGTAACAATATGTGTTAACAAGTTTAATTGCACTGGTCATAGTCTTAGTCACAAATGGAATTACACGAGTATACAAGTGAAACCTTGACTGTTTTTCCCCGTGCCGTGTCATCCCAGACACTCCCGGCCACCGGACCGTGTTACAAAGACACTCCCGGCCCATCAACTGCGTCACGTGTAGTTCAACGCCCCATAGTAGTTATGCCTAACAACACAACCAAATTAGGACGAGTGTAGTAGCCTAGTGCCGACACCCGTCAGACGTGGCACTGGGTTGGTCAAACCGATAGTACTATCCACTGTCCACAGGCTTACGTTAATCACTTGTCTTGCAGTGGGGAGGTAGTTCATGTGTTAGATAATTGACATCATATGTTGGTGCAATTAACACAGTTTCGTAACAAGCCAATCATCTCAGAAACAGTATCACAGTTTAGAAGTGGGGGAGTAAGTTTCACTCCTGGGTTGATGTAATCAACACAATTTATAACATGCAAATCCCCAGAAAACAGTAAAGTCATTCAAAAGTGGGTAAGTGAAACTCACAGTGCGAGTCGTGATCTCAACACAAGAGTGATCAAGCAACTGGATCAACTTTAATAACCCACATGTAAGTATGGACTTAAATCAGTATCTAAGTTGGTAATGGTTATAACTTGGATCTGGTCAGGAGTTTTTACTCCGGATTGAGTCTATAGGAGATTGGTATGGTGATGGACGTCAGCTAGTATTAGTTTTCAGTTTGGCTTCCAGGCACCGTTTCGTGTGCCAGCCAAAGTTCGTAGTTTAACGTGTTTGGATAATGGTACGGGAATACCAATAGTGCCAACACGTAGTTATTTAAGAATGATTAACTTTTCATCAAGGAAGTTAGAGTGTTTGGGGAGTCTAAGTTGCCCAAATTTGAGTTTCCACATTCGCCGCCGGGAATTCTCCCGAACTGTCTTGGGATACACTCTGTAAATTTGTAAAAAAAGGGTTTTCAAAACCCGCTCCGTTTTGTAACCGAATATCAAGTTATAAAAATCACGTTGAATATTTATGATTATTTTGGCTAAAAATGATACATAATTAATAGATAAACTAAACTATAAAAAGTATATTTGATAAAAGGTTAAAACAAAATAAATAAATAAAATATGATGCTGCCGGGACTCGAACCCGGGTCAGCCAGAAATCAACTTCAGCGGCTTAACACACACTCACAAGACCACTCCGCCACATTGTGTTTTCTGTTATCTCTAGGAACACAAATGAAATTTATACACAAACCCAGTTTAAAACCGGTTGCGCCATCTGAGAAACAGTAATCGGCAAACCAATCGTCAATTCGTTTGGTTATTCGCACATTCAGTTTATAACCGATGCACCGACGGTTTTTAATCAAATCGGAATTGATTAAACATAAAGCCTCATCATTATCGGTTTTTTTTAAAACCGAAAAATCATCAAGTCCAGAGTTCTTCAACTTCAGACCACTCTCGCGACTCAGAAATATCATACCAATACTCCATTTCATTTTCGTCGCATTTTTAGACCATCAGAACGCCTAAATCAGCTCGCCGGAATTTTCTGCAAAAGTCGCCGGAAAACCGTATTCAACTCAAACCGGTAAAATACCTCCACTTTATTGTTTCAATCAATTGTTAGAACCTTACTAACATTAACCCATCGCTCATAATCAACCACAGACGACATTACTGGACTTTCTGTTTTCGCCGGAAAACTTCTGGAATTGTCGGAAACTCGCTGATTACCGGTATGCTCATTCCAACGTGCTGATAATCAATACTCATTAGTTCAATTTCACATCTAATCCCTTAAACCTGTTAATTGGTTCTCACAGCCGAAGGTCCCAAAACAGAGTCGACGAGCTTCGCCGGATTCCCTGAAGAAGACGATCTGTTCGGTATTTTCGTTTCTCCAAACTTTTCGGTTCAATGCATTCAAATTGTTCATCATGTTCATTAACTAAATTCATCGCGTATCAGTTGTTTTGATTAATGTCTGTGTTTGTAATGAAGAAGACGAGTTCAGAGATGACATAAGATTAATTAAAATCGGAATTATAAACGGGTTAGACACACAGTCCAGCGGTGGACTGTGTGCAAACAAGAAAACATACACGTCCCGAGTTCGATTCCTGCTATACGCACTTCTTATATAATAAAATGCATTTTTGTTTAAAAACTAAACCGGGATAACTCAGTTAGTTGTTAAGTATAATAAAAACGAGATAATAACCAGGTTAGACACACAGTCCAGCGGTGGACTGTGTGCAACATAAACCATACGTCGCGCGTTCGAAACCCGTCACTTGCACCGGTCCGTTGAATTAAAATGTTTTTGAAATTAAAAAGAATTTCGGTTAAACTGAATAAGTGTATAAATATATATAAAAACAAGATTATTTCGGGTTAGACACGTAGCTCAGTTGGTAGAGCTGCGTGCACGCGTACGGGAGGTCTCGGGTTCGAGCCTCACCCGGCGCAAATTAATTCGCTGACCGAACCGGTCAACGGTCAACGCTAAATAAACAAATTTTTTTATATTTTTATTTATTTAATTAATTTAAAAATCAATTAAAAATACTTAAAAATAACATTTTTAAAGATAGAAAATAGCCTTGAACTCACAAAAATATATCTAAAAATTTCATTAAAATCCTTAATAAAATCCACTCGTTTAATATATTTTTCCGTTATTATTTAGGTTAGTATTTCTCGTAGTTCCGCTCATCTAATTCGTGCGCATCTCACCATCTCCAATCCAACGCACCCAATGTGAGTGAATCTTTACAAATTCCCCGTTTTAATCACGTTTTGGGGTGTATCATGTGTCTTGATATATATATTATACTTAAACCATTGTGCATACATCATATCATGAACTCATATACCATGAACTAGTGTATTCAGTTTGTTCCTGTTGTGTTGTTATTGTTGGATGCAAGTTTATTATTTTCAGTACATGCAATTTCATAGGCCGCCGCTCCCCATTACATTATGAGCGTTGAGCATGTTCCCCATTTCATTATGAGGTTGAACCTGGCGTGCCCACATACGATCGGCTCCGTTTGATTGAGCCTTGATCGCACAGACATTTTCATTTTCAGTACATGCAATACGATCGGCTCCGTTTGATTGAGCCTTGATCGCACAGTTTCATTTATGTTATTTACAGTATGATGTTGGTATGTTCATGTATGCTGTCATGTGTTATTGTATGTTATAGTTGTGACTGCTATTTGCCATTGCTTGATTATTTACATTTGCTCATCTATGATTATGCACAATTTTTCATTGATAAACTAACAAGTAATTCATTAATAAATGTTTATCTAATAAGGTTCACTCGCCAACTTATGTTGACCCAAAAACCCCCATTTTACACATGATACAGGTGAACCAGCAGTAGCTAGGAACACATAGGGCTTGGACTAGAAGAATAAAACGATTTAGAGTTGGGATTGTTATGTTTGGTTTATTTTCTTTGTATTGAATGAACATGTTTGGATTTTTGGAAATGTAACTTTGACTTATTTAAATATGAAACATGTTAGTAAATGTCATGAGCTTTGGTGATAACCTAATTATGCCCCGACTCTTATTCTGCTGCGGGTCGGGGTGTGACAGATTGGTATCAGAGCCATGACTATAGGGATATAGGATAGGTTATTAGACCCTTAGAGCCTATACTATAGTCGATTAGAAACTTATAAGATTTTTGTGTGTTACATGCCAAATTTCATGATGTTTATATGTTTTATGTTAAATGTTACATTTGATATTGTGCAAGCATGTTCATAAGTATGTATTATCATATAATGCCTATCATGAATCGTATACTCATAACATATCACATCCATGAAAGCACACACCACATCATGATTGCTTTTACAATGATTTTCGTGTTTTCAAATCTCATCAAAGTGAGTTCTCATGACGGGCATGTAGTAACTGGAAGGGTACCAGTACCGGTAGTCGGGACGTCCTGTCTAGGCTGGCATTCATATAAATCCAAAATAAAGGACCAGTTTGCCTACCTGGAGACTAACGATGAGAGTACGAAGTACCTATTAGGCCAAAGCATGCTATACCAAACGTCATGTGAGCTAACCCCACTTTGAGTTGTCATTGTGTCTACACCTGGACACGTTCCGACCAAACGTCTCATGAACATATTTTGTGGTTTGCATTCGGGGGATGCGAGTGTTAAATTGCCAATACTAATGTGAATCCTACCAAGCCAATAGCCATGGGGTCCACATGACTATGTAGGTGAAGGTATGGGGGACATTTGAGGCCCAACATGAGCGAACCCAAGACATCCTATGGATGTAGTTGTATTATTGATATTTATGTTATTTTCATTTTCTTAAAGACACATGACACCTAAAAAGACACCATAAACTCACAATCTTCTCATTTTATGATCCTGTAGATGTCGTCTAGATAGCAACGAAGGGGTAAAAGATCAGGAAGGTCTCAGGAACGTTTGGCCACTCAGATCGCGAAACAAATGGCCACGATACTGCATGACATTGTAGTCCAAGTACAACAAGCCCTTGCTACAAACCCTACTAACCCTCCCCAACAACAGGACCAGAACATCGAACAACCCTCCTACCAGCAAGTGCTCTTACAAACATTTTAAGTCCTGTGATCCTCCTAAATTTGAAGGGACCGAGGGTGTCCCTGCTCTCCAACATTGGTTCGAGGAGATGGAAAACACCTTTCTAAACTGCGATTGTCCTGAGGATCGCAAGGTTCGATACGCCACCAGGAGACTATTTGGGGTAGCTCTCACTTGGTGGAATACTGAGAAAGGGAAGAGGGGAACTGAAGATGCGATGGCCTTAACTTGGGAGGAGTTAAGAGAAATCATGACTAGGCGTTTCTGTCCTAGAAGTGAAATTAAAAAGCTGGAGGACGAATTTCATTCTCTAAAGCAAAAGGAGGGTGATCACACTACATATAACAAGAGGTTCTTGGAGTTGAACCAAATGGTTCCAAATTTGTTCACCCCAACCTATCATCTGATCGAGCACTATATTCGAGGACTTCCCTCGAAAATCCAAGATTCAGTTCTCAGCGTTTCACCAGTAACACTTGAAGCTGCTATGGAGTTAGCAACTGAACTGACCGAAAACCGAATTCGCAACGGGAAGTTCAAAGAAGAGAAGAAGAAAGCCCCTGTTGAGGGACAAACTTCAAACCACCCCATTCCTTCCTCTAAGTTTGCTAATAAGAGGAAGCGCAACACCAGAAATTTTGCAGTTACTCAAACCAACTCCCCTATTCCTGCTGCACCCATTACTTAAGTCACTCCTCACCCGCACAATACAGAAGACCCTACACAGGCCCGTTACCAAAATGTAACCGTTGCCAATATCACCATTCCCCTGATCATCCTTGTCAATATTGCACGGCTGCGGTCGCGCGGGTATAATGTTCAAACTTGCCGCATGCCTCAACGAACGAACCGCCACCAACCTATAACCCAAACCCACCAACAAATAATGGGCCAAGTCCAACAACCCCTACTACCACCACCATCAACATTTAGCCCAAACATATTACCAGCCCAATTATCCTATGGGTCAACCAATGCGGGCTTGCTACAATTGCGGCGACCCAAGCCATTTCCGAAACACTTGTCCAAGGTTGGTAAATATTATTCATGCTCAGGCCCAAGCCAACCCGGTGAATCAAGCAAACCAAGCTCCCCCATCCTGCAAGAGGGAGAGCTTTCAATATCAACGCTAACCAGGCCAGAGCTGACGGCAATGTGGTTAACGGTACGTTCCTTATAAATGGTAGATATGCATCTATGTTATTTGATACTGGTGCGGATAGAAGTTTTGTGTCTTTAGAGTTTGAACCTATCTTAAACAAAAATCGGGATAAGCTCACGGAATCCATAACGGTAGAAGTTGCGGACGGGAAACCAGTTTCATTAGACTTTATTTTACGCAACTGTACATTTACCTTAAACGACCACGATTTCTCAGTCGACCTTATTCCTATGAAGCTGGGAAGTTTTGACATCATAATCGGTATGGATTGGCTCAGTAAACATCAGGCGGAAGTTGTATGTCGTGAAAAATTTATTCGTATTCCTCTTTCAAATGGTCAGACTCTTCGAATCATTGGAGAAACCTCGTCGAAAGGGCTCGCTTAATGTCTTGTCTTCAAGCTCAAAAATATCTTCGCAAGAATTATGTCGCGTTTTTAGCTCATATCATCAAAAAGGGAACCATGGAGAAGAAACTGGAAGACATTCCTGTAGTAAAAGACTTCCCGCAAGTTTTTCTTGACGACATTTCAGGACTTCCTCCAGTTAGAGACGTCGAATTCCGTATTGATCTTATACCTGGTGCTACACCAGTTGCAAAGTCTCCATATAGGTTAACCCCCTCTGAAATGCAAGAGCTAGCCAGTCAATTGCAAGAGTTGACTGATAAGGGATTCATACGTCCTAGCTCGTCGCCTTGGGGTGCACCTGTCCTTTTTGTAAAGAAGAAAGATGGATCGTTTCGTATGTGCATCGACTACAGAGAGCTCAACAAGTTAACAATCAAGAATGCTATCCTTTACCTCGCATTGATGACCTTCTTGACCAACTACAAGGTGCCAGTTGCTTTTCAAAAATCGATCTTCGATCTGGCTATCATCAACTTAGAGTGATGAAGAAGACGTTCCTAAGACTGCCTTTCGAACTCGTTATGGCCACTATGAATTCATGGTTATGCCATTCGGATTAACCAACGCACCAGCTGTCTTCATGGACCTAATGAACAGAGTCTGCAAACCTTATCTTGATCGATTCGTTATAGTCTTCATCGACGATATTCTTATTTATTCAAAATCTAAATCTGATCATGAGCGTCATCTTCGACTCGTTCTTGCACTTCTAGAAAAGGAAAAGCTTTATGCCAAATTCTCCAAATGTGAATTCTGGTTAAAAGAGGTGCATTTCCTCGGACATGTAGTCAATGACAAGGGAATACATGTTGACCCTTCAAAGATCAAAGCAGTTCAAGAATGGCAAGCTCCACGTACACCAACTGAAGTAAGATCTTTTCTTGGACTAGCTGGCTATTATCGTCAGTTCATTTCAAACTTCTCTCGCATTGCTGTACCACTCACGGCTTTAACTCATAAGGGAAACCTTTCATATGGGGACCCAAGCAAGAAGAAGCTTTTCAAACTCTTAAACAAAAACTTTGTGATGCACCAATCCTCACTCTTCCTGAAGGTTGTGATGATTTTGTAGTCTATTGCGACGCGTCAGGGCAAGGATTAGGCTGCGTTCTCATGCAAAGAGGAAAAGTCATAGCTTATGCCTCGAGACAACTCAAGACACATGAAAAGAACTACACCACTCATGACCTAACTTGGAGCCGTTGTATTCGCTCTTAAGATATGGAGACATTATCTCTATGGTACTAAGTGTGAAATATACACTGACCACAAGAGTCTTCAACATATCTTCAATCAAAAAGAGTTAAACATGAGGCAACGAAGATGGGTCGAACTTCTGAATGATTACGACTGTGAAATTAGATACCACCCTGGTAAAGCAAATGTGGTGGCTGATGCACTTAGTCGAAAGGGTTATGCGAACTCCATTCATCTTCTATGTTCGCAAATTATAACCGACATTAAAGATCAAATTCGAGAAGCCCAACACGTTTCAATAACAGAAGAAGATGTACGAAAGGAGATGTCCTGTGGAGCCGAGCTAAAACTTGAAACTAAATCAAACGGTATTCTATATTACCTAGATCGTATCTGGATTCCTAACCACAACAATCTTCGTGAAACTCTTATGAATGAAGCTCACAAAACGCGATATTCTATACACCCGGGAGCCGATAAGATGTATCAAGACCTACGATACACCTATTGGTGGCCTGGAATGAAGAAGGATATTGCCGTTTTTGTTTCCAAGTGCCTCACATGTTCCAAGGTGAAGGCTGAGCACCAAAGACCCTCAGGACTTCTAGTCCAACCGGAAATACCTGTATGGAAGTGGGAAAATATAACCATGGATTTCATTACCGGGTTACCTCGCACTTCTGGTGGGTATGACACAATATGTGTAATTATAGACCGACTTACAAAATCAGCTCACTTTATTCCTATCCGTGAAGATTTCAAGAACGAAAAGCTTGCACGTATTTATATCAACGAAATCGTAAGCCGACATGGGGTACCGTTAAGTATTATTTCTGATTGTGATGGTCGTTTCACCTCACGAACATGGCAAGCAGTACAATCCGCTATGGGCACACGATTAGATCTCAGTACCGCCTATCATCCTCAAACTGATGGACAGTCTGAGCGCACCATTCAAACTCTTGAAGATATGCTTAGAGCATGTGTCATAGACTTCAAGGGAAATTGGGATGCCCACCTACCATTAGTGGAATTTTCGTACAACAACAGCTATCATTCGAGCATCGGCATGGCACCTTTTGAAGCCTTATATGGTCGTAAGTGCCGATCTCCTGTATGTTGGCACGAAATTGGGGAAGCACAAATTACTGGTCCAGAATTGATCCAAGAAACCACAGACAAGATTCATCAAATTCGAAACAATCTTCTAGCGGCTCAAAGTCGTCAAAAGAGTTATGCAGATAAACGACGGAAGCCCTTAGAGTTTAACATTGGTGATCATGTGCTTTTAAAAGTGTCACCGTGGAAGGGAGTAGTTCGTTTTGGTCAAAAGGGGAAGCTAGCACCTCGTTACGTAGGACCTTTCAAGATACTCGAAAGAGTAGGTCCTGTAGCATACAAGCTTGACCTACCAGAAGAACTCAACAGGATTCATCCCACATTCCACGTGTCGAACTTGAAGAAGTGCCTCGCTGATGAGAATCTCCATATTCCGCTGGAAGATATTCAGATTGATGAATCTATGCATTTTATTGAAAGACCAGTGGAGATCATGGACTACGGGGAGAAACGTCTTCGACGAAGTCGCATTCCAATTGTTAGGGTACGCTGGGAGTCGAAACGGGGACCTGAGTTTACTTGGGAACGTGAAGACTCAATGCGTGAAAAATACCCCATCTTTTTCCTACTACTTCAACTACTTAAATTTCGGTACGAAATTCCTAAAAGTAGGGGATACTGTAACATTTGTAAAAATCGGGTTTTCAAAACCCGCTCCGTTTTGTAACCGAATATCAAGTTATAAAAATCACGTTGAATATTTATGATTATTTTGGCTAAAAATGAAACATAATTAATAGATAAACTAAACTATAAAAAGTATATTTGATAAAAGGTTAAAACAAAATAAATAAAAAAAATATGATGCTGCCGGGACTCGAACCCGGGTCAGCCAGAAATCAACTTCAGCGGCTTAACACACACTCACAAGACCACTCCGCCACATTGTGTTTTCTGTTATCTCTAGGAACACAAACGAAATTTATACACAAACCCAGTTAAAACCGGTTGCGCCATCTGAGAAACGGTAATCGGCAAACCAATCGTCAATTCGTTTGGTTATTCGCACATTCAGTTTATAACCGATGCACCGACGGTTTTTAATCAAATCGGAATTGATTAAACATAAAGCCTCATCATTATCGGTTTTTTTAAAACCGAAAAATCATCAAGTCCAGAGTTCTTCAACTTCAGACCACTCTCGCGACTCAGAAATATCATACCAATACTCCATTTCATTTTCGTCGCATTTTCAGACCATCAGAACGCCTAAATCAGCTCGCCGGAATTTTCTGCAAAAGTCGCCGGAAAACCGTATTCAACTGAAACCGGTAAAATACCTCTACTTTACTGTTTCAATCAATTGTTAGAACCTTACTAACATTAACCCATCGCTCATAATCAACCACAGACGACATTACTGGACTTTCTGTTTTCGCCAGAAAACTTCTGGAATTGTCGGAAACTCGCTGATTACCGGTATGCTCATTCCAACGTGCTGATAATCAATACTCATTAGTTCAATTTCACATCTAATCCCTTAAACCTGTTAATTGGTTCTCACAGCCGAAGGTCCCAAAACAGAGTCGACGAGCTTCGCCGGATTCTCTGAAGAAGACGATCTGTTCGGTATTTTCGTTTCTCCAAACTTTTCGGTTCAATGCATTCAAATTGTTCATCATGTTCATTAACTAAATTCATCGCGTATCAGTTGTTTTGATTAATGTCTGTGTTTGTAATGAAGAAGACGAGTTCAGAGATGACATAAGATTAATTAAAATCGGAATTATAAACGGGTTAGACACACAGTCCAGCGGTGGACTGTGTGCAAACAAGAAAACATACACGTCCCGAGTTCGATTCCTGCTATACGCACTTCTTATATAATAAAATGCCTTTTTGTTTAAAAACTAAACCGGGATAACTCAGTTAGTTGTTAAGTATAATAAAAACCGAGATAATAACCAGGTTAGACACACAGTCCAGCGGTGGACTGTGTGCAACATAAACCATACGTCGCGCGTTCGAAACCCGTCACTTGCACCGGTCCGTTGAATTAAAATTTTTTTGAAATTAAAAAGAATTTCGGTTAAACTGAATAAGTGTATAAATATAAATAAAAACAAGATTATTTCGGGTTAGACACGTAGCTCAGTTGGTAGAGCTGCGTGCACGCGTACGGGAGGTCTCGGGTTCGAGCCTCACCCGGCGCAAATTAATTCGCTGACCGAACCGGTCAACGGTCAACGCTAAATAAACAATTTTTTTTATATTTTTTTTATTTAATTTAATTTAAAAATCAATTAAAAATACTTAAAAATAACATTTTTAAAGATAGAAAATAGCCTTGAACTCACAAAAATATATCTAAAAATTTCATTAAAATCCTTAATAAAATCCACTCGTTTAATATATTTTTCCGTTATTATTTAGGTTAGTATTTCTCGTAGTTCCGCTCATCTAATTCGTGCGCATCTCACCATCTCCAATCTAACACACCCAATGTGAGTGAATCTTTACAAATTCCCCGTTTTAATCACGTTTTGGGGTGTATCATGTGTCTTGATATATATATTATACTTAAACCATTGTGCATACATCATATCATGAACTAGTGTATTCAGTTTGTTATTGTTGGATGCAAGTTTATTATTTTCAGTACATGCAATTTCATAGGCCGCCGCTCCCCATTACATTATGAGCGTTGAGCATGTTCCCCATTTCATTATGAGGTTGAACCTGGCGTGCCCACATACGATCGGCTCCGTTTGATTGAGCCTTGATCGCACAGACATTTTCATTTTCAGTACATGCAATACGATCGGCTCCGTTTGATTGAGCCTTGATCGCACAGTTTCATTTATGTTATTTACAGTATGATGTTGGTATGTTCATGTATGCTGTCATGTGTTATTGTATGTTATAGTTGTGACTGCTATTTGCCATTGCTTGATTATTTACATTTGCTCATCTATGATTATGCACAATTTTTCATTGATAAACTAACAAGTAATTCATTAATAAATGTTTATCTAATAAGGTTCACTCGCCAACTTATGTTGACCCAAAAACCCCCATTTTACACATGATACAGGCGAACCAGCAGCAGCTAGGAACACATAGGGCTTGGACTAGAAGAATAAAACGATTTAGAGTTGGGATTGTTATGTTTGGTTTATTTTCTTTGTATTGAATGAACATGTTTGGATTTTTGGAAATGTAACTTTGACTTATTTAAATATGAAACATGTTAGTAAATGTCATGAGCTTTGGTGATAACCCAATTATGCCCCGACTCTTATTCCGCTGCGGGTCGGGGTGTGACACACTCATAGTGCCCAATTTGCCCGGGAATCTCCCGGAATACTCCTGGGTCAAGTTAAAGTATTTGTCGGGTTGGGTCGATTTCCAGTTCCGGCAGGTTCGTTATACGGTAAACCGCCGAAATTGATTTAAAATAACTCATTTTTAATTCCATAAATTCCCATTTAATCTATAATTTGAATAAAAATCTATAAATTTTAATATTACTCAGTAAAAATATGTAGATTTTGGGAAAAAATTTTGGGAATTTATTTTGGCATTTTAACTACCTAAATAATTTATTTGTAAAACAATATTTAACCCCATAATTTACATTAATTACTCTCAGAGATCCAAAAATTCCCACAAAATTCCAGAACATCCTCTACATGTCTAGGAACTTCTCACAAAAATTTGAGATTTTTCTAATATCGTTTCGGTGCGTTCCCGGCTATCGAAAACTCGCAAAACCGCGGATATTTAACCCAAATCAAAACTCAACCAATAGACTCCGAACTTTCCCAGAACATTCCCCATATGCTCCTTAGTGTCTCTGTAAAATTTGGTGATTTATTGAATTTTTTGATAATTTTTCCAAAATTGTTTTGGTAAAACAGTCAAAAATTCACTAAAAATCATAGAAATTTCCAACAACTATAAACTTTTACGTGAACCTTCCTGTCAACACCCTACATCACCACACCAGATTTCAGCTCAATCCAATACCCACGGACCAAGTTATGGTCCAAACAATCTTCTGCCTATTCTAGATTCAAGTTTCGGTTGATATACCTAACGATTTCTTCGATTCCAAGTGTTTTTCCTTAGTCCAGAAGTGGTTGTGAGCTATATTCAGTGCCTACCCATCAAGTACAACACAAATATGCTAGAACTTAGTTCAATCAAGCTTTATTTCCTTGTTTTTCGGTTAATCGAATAGTTAAGCAATTTTTGTCAAATAGGTGTTTCTTAGGGTATCAAACCCAAAAGATTTGTGATCATCGCTGCCCTCTAACACCATGGAAATACTAAGTTGTTCTTATTCAGGCCATAAACATGTTTAAACGTTCAAAAATCTTGGATTAAATGAGTTTTTCAGCTAGAAATCGCGTTTAATTAAGAAAACATGATTAAAATCATAAGAACCAAGGTTACACCTTTGGTTTGATGAAGTTTGAGGTTGTATTCATCTGAGAAGATGATGAATTACAGAATTTTTGGAGAGAGAGTTGCAAATTTTTGATTTAGAATGAATAAAAAAATTAAAATTATATTAAATAAGGGGGGTTTGGAGGTGGGTCCCATGTGGGACACCTCGTGCTCTGTATAGCGTGTTAAAAGATGATATTTATCTTTCGTTTGCGTTTAGGTTCGTTTTCGGGTCCCGGACGCGTCTCCGATTTGCGAAACGGGCTCCGTTTTTCGCGTTCTTACCGTCAAAAGACTCGGTTTTAAAAACTGAGCATAACCGTCTCGAAGTCCAAGCATGGTTACGTTTTAATCATAAAAATCTCGCATGTCGTTCTTTTAAGTGTTTTTAAGCTTGATCGATCGTTCCTTGCACATTTGGTTGCCTTATGTTACGCCCGGAACCAAGGCATTTCCCTAACCGGGAAGCTGCTTCATTTTGCGTGCCCGGGCTTCGATTATCTTCAAACCTTATGTCACAGTCTATGGCACAACACTAAGTTGTTTCTGGAACTCGGAATCTTTAATGATGCTACCAATACCCTAATAATCAACGCCAGAGGTTTAATGCGCTGTTAAACGTCAAGTCTCCGTTTAACACGTTGTTCAAGGCTAAGGACACCAACCTCGCATCATTGGTCCTTAATAGTGTCATGTTAACCATGACGTGCTCTCGGATTCCTCCAAGACATAATAGAGATTGTTTAGCATAGCACACTAGTCATGCAATTTGCAAAGTTTACGCGCAATTATTGTTTGAATGATGCTTAACGTTTAGGACCAATTAAGGTGTACCTGTTTCGTCATGGGTATCGCACATAATCATAACAATATCATGATACACATATCCCGTCCGGTTACCACGGACTTGTACCAATCAAAGTTTACCGGGATTTTTCACAGTTGTCACAAGTTTTCCATTATTAAAAGGTTAAACCATATCCTTTTGTTATAATTTAAAACGTACTTAACTAGGTTTAATGTTCCTAGTCACCGTACTTATAATATTAAAATAATTATATATTATATATATATATATATATATATATATATATATATATATATATATATATATATATATATAGGGTAGGGTTTAAGCGAGAACCATGAGAACCAATGTGAACACAACAAAATAAAGCCATCCCACCACCACTCAAAAACCTAAACACCCACACCCATCACAACCCAAAAATCTAAACACCCCCCCCCCCACCCACCCCACCAAAGCTAAATGTTAAAAACTAAACCCTAAAGTAACCCCCATAACTGAATGCTAAAAAATTAGTTAAATCGTGACTTTAACAACAAAAAGAATTTAAAAAAAATTATTACCAATAAAAACATGCGTTTTTAACAAAAAAATTTTAAAAAAAATTGTGTGTTTTTAAGGTTTTGTAAGTAGTTTTGGTTGTGTTCATATTGGCTCTCATGGTTCTCGCAGTAAAGGGTGGTTCCTAACGGATCCTTGCCCTATATATATAGGGGAGGGTTTAAATGAGAACGCTAAATATTGCGAGAATCATGAGAATGAATAAAAAACATGAGAACTTGGTCAAAAACAGTGCAAATTCAAAATTTCTTTTTACACTTTTCATTATTATTCTAATAAAATATTATAAATTAAATTTACACGTTTAAATTTACATGTATTCGCAAATAAAGAAAATTTACACGTGTAAGATTGCCATTTACATATGTGTAAATTTGTTGTATTTACACAAGTGTAAAAAACTTATTAAGAGTGTTTTTGAAAGGTGAGATGAATTATTTAAAAAGTGAATTCTTTTTCTAATATTGTATTTTAATTATAGTGAGGTTTGTATTAATTTTTTTTTATTTTGATTGGTTTTCTCATTCGTTCTCACGCTTCTCGCAATATTTAACTTTTAACCATAGATCTTATCATCCTACGGTTAAGAAAAAATAGAGGATTAATGGATTAATTTTATTCCATTCATAAATGAATGAGGGGTATATTTGTCAAAACCAATTGAACATTAGTACAAATTATATATTAAAATATGGCTTGGATGTGATAGAATGGCTTTATACACACAATCATCTTGTTCCTTCTCTCTCTTCTGTACATTCACCATCAAACCATCATCATCATCCATTTTCTCATCCTCTCTCTTTCTTCATGATTCAATCACCAAGAACACACACACAAGTGTGTGTGAGAGAAGCAAGCCTGAATCATTATTGTTAAAGAAAGAGAAACACCAAAAACACACACACAAGTGTGTGAGAGAAAGAGAAACAAGATTCTTCTTCGTGTTCATGAAGAACACCAACAACACACACAAGTGTGTGTGAGAGAAGCAGGCCTAAATCATTCGGTTGCATGTGTTTCTAGAGAGAGAAAGTTATTGGAACACCAAGACCAAGAACACACACAAGTGTATGAGAGGGAAGCAGGTTAGAAACCATTTACTTCATGGGTTTTTAGAGAGAGAAAGTTGTTAGAACACCAAGAACACACACACAAGTGTGTGAGAGAAGAAGGTCAGAAATCGTTTGGTTACATGGGTTTTAAGAGAGAGAAGGTTGTTAGAACACCAAGAACACACACACGTATGACATGGACTGGTTCCATGTCTTAATATTATTTGTTTGGTTTTTTCATGAATGATTTTGTGTGTGTATTGGTAAAATAGATTTGATAGTTTGTTCGGTTTTTTTGTTTTAAAGGGATTAAAATCTTTTTAGAATTGTGATAATGAATGTTATTGTTGATATATATTCGCTACCTTTGAAAAGTCCATAATCTAATCGTTGATGATCTCGTTTATTTTACAAATAAAAAGTTGTGTTTGGTTTCGTTGCTTGTTGAGACTTTTGATCTGAACAGTAACTGTTTTTGTTGGTTTGGTTGTTTGTTTGGGGCTTTTGATCTGAATAGGAACTATTTTTATGTGTTATACTAGGGGGTAACACATGTATAGCCATGTTAACATGTCACATATAGTTGTTACATGTGTTACAACAAAAAGTGTACACATGTATAACACGTAACACATGTTATACACGTGTTACCACTATAGTGTAACACACGTTACAAATATGTGCTACATATGTGTAAGCCCCTATATGTTGCTTGTTTGGGGCTTTTGTTTATCGTATATGTTATATGTAAGTCCCAGAACTACACAATCAGATATCAAACACCCTACAAGTAGCGGAACTACAAGCAAGATGTGGAAGATTTAAAAGCATATTGTATTGATTCAAGCAAGAACAAGCACACTGTATAAACCGTCTGGTACTTGATATATGCGATTACAACTTCAGAGAATCAACAACCTAGGAACTCCCTATTTATAATCACATAGGAAGCCCTAATACAATGGGCCAAGCCCGAACCAAAAAGCCTAATCGAACACCTATCAAACCAACAAATAATCTTGATCTAACCCAATATCAAAAACCCAAGACAGACGCAAACCTACACTAGTTTATACCCTTACAATACCCCTAGGTTTGTGTCATCTTGTAAAAAAAAACCAGCTCCACTCTCACTTCTTCTTCTTCTTGGTCAAATCATCTTTAGAGATATACCTTCCAACAGATGGACCAAACAGCTGTGTCTCAACTCTGCTTCTATTTCCAGACCATAACTGCAAAGCGATTACTTGAGCAACTCCTCTAGTAAACACTTTTGCAGACACGTCATACTGAGGATCACTTTGAATCTGAGACTTGGCTAGCAGATGAATATCTCTTTCCCCAAACCGCATCAAATCTCGAACATCTCAAACTCTAAATTCTTCATGTTCACATACAATCACTGCTTGACCTGTTGTTGAATCATACATCCAAAACTTGAAGTCCTTCAAACTATCGTCAGGTAGATCTTTGAGCAAAGGAATCGTCTTTGCTTGCTTAGTGGGAGGCCAGATGACAGTCTTGATTGGTTGTTCGGTATATTTGTCGAGTACATCTTTGTGAACTTTAACATATGATTGCTGAAACTTCATATCTCTAAAGTTTACTTTAGCCTGTTGTTGCAGTCTGTTGTAGAAGTTCCAACCAATCTTACAATTATAGTTCTTGCATTGATCATGATACGGTGCGTTACTCAATTCACGAAGTCCCACCAACATCCATGACTCAAATGCACTAGAAGAATTATAATACTCAACTTTCCCATTCATTCTCCTCACTAGAAACATGCCCTTTTCATCATTATAAGCCCAACTTCTAATCCCTGATCTATTACCAACCTTGTCATACTTATCTCTCTAAACAATAAACATTACGAATATCCTGCTCTGAAATAGATACTTCTGTGTTCTGCACCTTAGACTTTATCACGACATCTCCTTTCTTCGCGGAAGAGTTATCCCGGAAGTCTTTTATCCAGTCCTCTCGAATAATAGGATTTTCTCGCAATGCATGAGCCAGTTTACAAGTATTCAACCCGACAATCAATGACTTGTAATTCTCGTGCCCAGACGGAGGGTCGGACAGATATCAGGCTACGTTCATAGATCTTTCCCAAGGATTCACCATTTTTTTCCCGTATCTGCACCAAACGGAACAAATTAATCGCAAGGAACATGAATAAAAATCCAAAACTCTGAGTTTGACAGTAAGGTTGGTCAAATCGTATCAAATTATTTGAAAATAAACTCATTAGTTTAAAAAAACATATCAGTAGAAGCTACCTTCTGTTAATAAAACTTTTGAAATTATTTGCAAACAGGTTCATGGATCAATTATCATTTAAATCAGGCCCAAACGAACAGGATCGGGCCCAAAATTAATGATTGTGCGATTCAAAACTGAGTGTGCGATCAATCTCTGAGTGTGCGAGGGATCATTATTGTACAAACATTTAAATTCTTAGGTTTATAATGAACCTTTTCTGGTCGCACACTCTGCACAGTCAACAAAGGTCGAATGCACACTTAACTCTGGTCAACAGACATCTTTGACTCGCACACTTGTAATATCCAAGTGTGCGAGGGGCATAATGGTCAAAACACATAATGTGTAGGGGCAAAAATGTCCATAGCCAACACATAAGACACCTCGCACACTCTGCAAGGGTAGTTTGATAAATCCCAGTAGTGTGCAAGGGCAAAAAGGACAATGTCTAATGTGCGATTGCACTAGACGGCGCGTAACATTCACGCGTCTTATCCGATCATCCTCTCCGGCCATTCTGTAGTCTCCGAAGACAATCTAGGGTTCTGATTCGATGATTTTGTTTAACAATTTTTTGTTTCAATCAACGTTTCACAACTTTTAACCATTTACGATCTGTTAATCCCTTAAATTTCATCGATCAACAATTTCCAATCTCTGTTTTAGGTTATAATCCCTAAGCCAATGTACAGGACCTGCACATACACTCGAAATCAATCAGAAATCACAATAAACTTACCTTTTGACTTAGGGTTCGACATGATGAATAACCAAACAGATGCTGATATCACACCGAATTTGAGAGAAGATGAGAGAATGTGCCATGGGTTTTTTTGAAATTTTTGAAATCCTTTTGAGTATATACATCAATCGCACACCTTTCAAGCAAACTTTTTCAACCAAGGGGCCCACCAAGTGTGCGGTGGGCCCAAACAGCCGTTTTCACAACAAAACTTAGATATTGTGGGACCCACCAAGTGTGCGGTGGGCCTGACTCGGATCCCGAGACCGGATCTCGTCAGAATTTTTATGCAAGTACTTTTGTGAAAAACACGATCTTTCTCAATTCTTGAACGGGTCACGTTTTTCCAAATAATAAGAAAATAAAAATAAAAAATAAACAACTTATTTACAAACCTATGAATTTACATGAGTTAGACACACCAAAGCATACACCTTTTGCACGCATCATTCAAACAGGATAAATCACAGAGTCTCAGGCTCGACTACATTTATCAACACGAATTTACTATGGAAGATCTGAGCAATTGCCAGTATATTTGTCCACTTAAACTTATCTCCCTAGGCCTTTTTCAAGTGATAGTCTGCAACCCATTTATCATGTTTTTCAATTCAATTAAAATGAACACTCAATTCAGTCACGATCAAATCCCAGAATTTTTTATTTTGAACAGGCTATCATACGAGTAGTTTCCCAACCACATATTTCACAAGCCCGTTCTAGGATTCTGAAACCTTGACTGGGACTTTATTGAGAAAAGTACAGAATAGATCAGCAGTAGAGATAGATATAATATACAAATCAAATGAGATTTTCTCAGTTTGATATAGGTTTTTTGGGTTCCTTTTGGGCACTTGAGGGCCTCTTTCGGGTGTAGTTTGATCTACAAATCGACACTGTACAGCTAGGTCTTTGCTTACGCAAAACAGAAGCCGACATTGCCTAGCACCTCTAGGTCTTTGCTCACGCAAAACAGAGGAGATACACGAGTTGGACAGAAAAGATTTCAGAACTAGAACGAAATTGTGTGTATCGGGACATCACACACGCATTCAAATAGCCATGTCCTAATTCCAAGTGATGTTCTTTCCTGAGGTCATTGAATAATATTAATGTTCTGCACAGAACCAATCAAAGAATCCAGCCGTCAGGATAAAGCCTACCAACATATCGCTCTAGAGTCAAGCCATTTCAATATTGGTCTTACATGAGTCAGCCTTAATCCACATAATGAAATTATTTCATTTCCCAAGATGAAAAACCAATTGAAACTATTTTTGTATTTTTCTGATTTTTCTAATGTTTTTGTATTTTCTGATTTTTCAAATGTTTTTGTATTTTTCTGAGAGACATCATCCCCCTAAATTTTTTCTTAAAATTGAAAATAAAACTAATAAATGAAAAACAATTTTAAGAAACAAATTTACATAAGCGAAGAAAAAAGTTTTTGTGTGACCACGTTCAATCCTCGAAATCGACCATTTTGAGAAGTTCGAGAAGAGCGAGAAAACGTGCTTTATCAACCGGTTTTGTAAAAATATCTGCGACATTGTCGTCAGTATGAATTTGATTCATAGTAATGAGTCCCTGGTTGAAGAGTCACATATGAAATGAATTTTTATGGCAATGTGCTTGGTTTTTGAAAAATATACCGGATTTTTCACTATTTGAATAGCGTCATCATTGTCACAAAAGATAGGAGTATGAAAGAAATTCAAACCGTAATCACCCAGCTGGTGCTGTATCCCGATAACCTGAGAGCAACATGCTGAAGCGGCTACATACTCAGCTTCTGCAGTGGACAGAGATACAGTCTGCTGCTTCTTGCATTGCCAAGAGATGAGACGATCCCCCAGAAACTGGCATCCAGCTGACGTGGACTTCATCTTCATACCTGTACCTCCAAAGTTACTGTCAGAGAAAGCACATAGATCAAACGGAGATTCTTTTCGATACAGAATACCAAGCCGAGGCCTGCCTTTTAGATACCGAAAGATTCTCTGAACAGCATTTAAATGAGAAAGTTTAGGAGAAGCCTGATATCGTGCGCATTGACACACAGCAAACATAATGTCTGGTCTACTGGCCGTCAAATACATCAACGAACCAATCATCGACCGATACAGCGTCTCATCAACAGCTTCCCATTCCAGATCTTCAGTCATCATTGGTCTTTCTGCCATCAGAGTATTTGCAGGTTTCTCATCCTGAAGTTTGAATTTAGCTATAATTTCATCAACGTATTTCCCTTGATGAATCAATATTCCTTTGGAAATTCAGCTCACCCAAAGCACTCATTTCGAATTGCTTCTTCATCACTTCTTCAAATTCCTTGCACAGTGCTTCACTAGTGGATCCAAAGATAATGTCATCCACATAGATTTGCACTAAGAGTTGATCTTCGTCAACTTTTCGAATAAACAGTGTCTGATCAATGACACCACGAGTGTATCCATTTGCCAGCAAATGCTCTGTCAGTGTAGCATACCAAGCACGAGGAGCCTGATGCAACCCATACAAGGCCTTGTTAAGCTTATAAACATGATGGGGACACTGTTTATTAAGGAAACCAGGCGGCTGCTTCACACAGATCTCTTCTTTGACTTTCCGTAGAGAAAAGCCGTCTTGACATTCATCTGGTAGACCTTGAATCCCGTGAAAGATGCGTATGCCAGAAACATTCGTATCGCTTCCAATCTGGCCACAGGAGCATACACCTCATCATAATCAAGGCCCTCAATTTGTCTGAATCCTTGAACAACCAGTCTTGCTTTATTTCAAACTATCACTCCACTATCGTCCCATTTGTTTCGATAGACCCATCGAGTTCCGAGTGGTTTCTTTCCAGCGGGCAACCGAACCAGCATCCACACCTTTAACTTTTCAAACTGATTCAGCTCATCCTGCATCGCGTCTACCCAGCTAGGTTCATGAAGAGCCATATCTGTTGTCTTTGGCTCTATTTTTGAGATGAAACATGAAAACAAACAATTATTAATCACCCCTGATTGACTCCTGGTCAACACTCCAGCTCCTACAGGTCCAATCACATTTCCGATGGGATGATCACGCTGGACACTTGTAGGAATAGCAATTTCAGGAGCAGTTCCAGTAGGTGGCAAATTGTTCATATTCTCAACTGCCACTGATTCATTCTGATCGATAATTTCTTCCTCCTCTGATCCATCAGCAACAAACTCATTGGAAATTTGAACATCACATAAGTCTATTTGATCATGTAACTCGTCCTCATTGTCAGACAAATCTGCTGCTTCCCGTCTTCATTAAGAACATTTTTATGGTTAGTAGCAATTTGATTCTCGGTATCAGATGTTGAAGATGAAGCTGCAGTTGTGCGATCCCCCACAGTCATAGGATCCCCCTCAACTTCAACATCCCCCTCTTCTTCAGGGTATGGAATAATTGGGGGTTGAGAAACAACATTCGAAGGACCCAAGGTACCTGAATGAACAGCAGGAGGATCATCAAGAATTTCAAAGGATTTAAATAAATAAGAATAATCATAAAGAGTAAATGGCCCGTTTCCAGCATTCGTTTGATTTTCTTCGAGCCATTGTACATCAAAAGACTCCACAATATGTCTAGTCCTTTTGTTGTACACTCTATAAGCTGTCTTGTTTTCATGTGCCGCTTTTCATGCATAACCGATGAAGTAGCATTCATTTCCCCTAGCATCAAACTTCGGTATGGATTCCAAGTGCAATAGAGTACACAAGCAACAGAAAGATCTAAAGTGCCCAACATAGGGTTTCTCGCCAAACATCACCTCGTGAGGTGTCTTCATGAGAGCCTTGTTTATAATAACTTTATTTTGTTCATAGCACGCAGTATTGACAGCCTCATCCCAGAAGAATACTGGAAGTTTGGAATCACAAAGCATCGTACGCGCTGCTTCAATCAGGGTTCGATTCCTTCTTTCAACAACATCATTTTGCTGAGGAGTCCTAGCAGCACTGTATTGTCTGGCAATCCCCCGCTGAGCACAGAAGAAATTCAACTCAGCATTCTTGAATTCGGTTCCATTGTCGCTTCGAATTGCTCTCACTTTCTTTCTAGTCTGATTCTCCATAAAGATTATGAATCTCTTGATCACTTCTGCAGTCTCACTTTTATTAACTAAGAAGAAAACCCAAGTAAAACGTGAGTAACATCAGTAATCACTAAACAGTAAGACTTCCCTGACAGACTGAGCACATTCACAGGACCAAAGAGATCCATGTGAAGAAGCTGCATCACACAGTTAATTGTGTTGACAGTTTTAGGAAAATGAGGTTTTCGATGTTGTTTACCCTTGGCACAGGAAACACATTTCTCAAAAGTTATGAAATCTTTCACTGGTAGACCCCTTACCAACCCCAGTTTTGCAAGACGGTTCAGATTTTTAACATTTGAATGTCCTAAACGACGTTGCCACAGCATAGCATTGTGTTAAGAGATTTTGGTAAACAGACAGGCAACGTTTTCAGCAGGTGGTCTATTCATGTCTATGACATAAGCGTTGCCTTTTCGGTCAGATTTCAGTAAAATCCACTCATCAAGAATAACCATTCCTGGCTTTAGAATTAAGCAATGTTTATCAGTGAAGTGAGTAGAGTAACCGTTGTCACAGATCTGGGAAACACTCAGCAGACTGTGCTTCAGCTCAGGAACATAGTTGACTTCCTTGAAACAGAGATCACCATTCTTGACTGTACCTCGTTGCGTAATCTTTCCTTTTTCACCTCCCGCAAAGTTGACATATCCACCATTAAAGTCCTCAAGATCAAAAAGCTGAGATAAGTCACCAGTCATATGCCTAGAACAGCCACTGTCAATGACCCAAAGTCGAATGACAGCCCTCCATAGCCGTTCCTGCACACATGCGGGATTAGTTAGATTTTGGTACCCAACCCATAGTAACAGCGGGTACACCCTGTGCATTGACATAAGTCACATGTGTCCAAACCAAATTTTCTTTAGAATAAACAGGTTTATTATTGAAGTACGAGGACTTGGGAAAACTGACTGGAGCATGACATCTTGGCTTCCAAACTGATTTAGGCACTTCCAATTTCTTGGATGCCTTGGACACAGATGGATTACAGTTTGGAACAGAATTTTTGCTTTTTAGTTTTCAATTGTAGCTCTGTTCCAGTCATCATCAGAAGGCTTCATCTTGGAATTCATCTTCTCAACAGGCTTAGATCCTTGAGTCTTTACCTGTTTTGAAGATCTGAGATTTCCTTTTGGAGCCTTCTGACGCTCCCTTCTTTGAATTTATCAGGACGATGCTGACAGTTTCTTGCAATGTGTCCAGCAATGCCACACGTGTAACATATTTATCGTTTCACTTGTGGCTTTGCTTGAGATCCATCAGTCTTTGCAGAACTTGAGGACTTGTGTGGATCCTGATGTACAGGCGAAACATGTCTATTTTGCTTTTTCGAAACAGGATTTTGTTTACATGATTTTTTCGATTTCGATCTTGGTGGAATGTATTTTGACTTATCAATTTCTTTTGTTCGTTTTACCAGTAGATTCTTGGATTTATCAGTTTTATTAGGCAAAACAACAGAATTTAAATCCACGCAAATAGAACCAAAATAAATGTCAGAACAACTATCGCTCTTAAACACAGAGCCCACACAATCCAAAACACCAGAAGAAATTGAACTATTGTTTGAGTGTTCAGAAATTAAAGCATTGTTTTTCTGAATTTTATTTTTCAAATTAAAAGCATCAACATCATCTGAATCATCTTCATCCACCCAATCTTCAACAACTACTTGGTCTGCATTCAAAGCAACAGGGTTAGTAATGTTCATATTCTCACAAACGGTGTCACATGATGTCGTAGTATCACTTTCAAGTGTTGGTGACACCGTTGAATCTGAAGAGTCAGGATCATTTTTATTTAACATATCAGCAGGGGCTTCTATGGTCTTTTCACAGTCTGACGCCACTGAAACTCTTGTTACTGATTCTGATTCTTCATCAGTTAGTTTTGATTCAACAGTTTTAGACGACTCACTGCTAGATTCTACTAAATTGACTGACTCTGAGTTCTCTCAGTCAGTCTTTTCTGGAGAATCACAATGCAAATCAGACGAAACGGATGATTCAGAAACTTTTTCAGACTCAATTTCAGTCTGAGATGATGCAGCTTCTTTATGTGATTCATCACTAGAGTCTACTGATTCAACTGTCTCTGATTTCTCACAACCAGTTGATTCAGCTGAGTCATTTGTTGAATCACATGAAGTAGCTGTCTCGCTCTGTTTGCCATTTTCAAAATCTTTTAAAAATTCAGCCAACCCCTTCAATCATGGCAAACTCCACATTGTTGACATCCACATGAGACTCTGATTTTTGAGTCTTTGTTTTAGATGAACTTTGAGAAAAACATGTTTTTGTTCTATCCAGAATTTGAAAATGTTTATCAATTTTAGCATCTTTCTCATAGTCGAACGTCACAGTGTGTTTGTCAACATCAACAGGTCTCACAAAAACTGTCTTGGATGGTTGTTTTTCTAATGTTATCTCAGTTTTATCGGGCCTGGTGATTTTAATTTTCTGAGTTTTGACAGGCTCAACCTTAACAGTGTCTTTTGGTCCATAATTTTGTTCAGGCATGTTGGCTATCTCCTCTTCAGTCATGGGAAGTGAGGAGAAAGTTTGGTTGTATGGAGGAGCAATGCATACAAACCCTAGTCCCTTGTTCCTCACTTCCCTTTTGCTGAACTTTAATTGATTATTTATTATCTTTTCAACTTTTTCACTTGAAACGTCAAATTTCTTAAAATTAAATTCTGTATTTTCAAAAATTGATTTTTGATCTTCAAGTTCAACAGCCAGTTTTTCGGACAATTTTTTGAAATGGAGATACCTAAACCTATTCTGACTTACATCATCATGCAACTGCCGGATGTCACATTTTTGCGCTTCGATAATATCCTTGTATCCATTTATTTTCTTTTTAATCTGGCATAAATCAGATCTGGATACTTGCAGTTGCCTAACGAGTGAGTCTGCCTGAGCTTTGTAATCGTCTACCTTTTCTCTACATTCCTTGGTACAACAAACATTATCTACACGTACCTCAGTAGATGAAGGAGAGAAGTCACCCATGGAAGCCATGAAAGCATGATACACGTTGTTCTCGTTAAGGTTCAGATCTGCCATTTGACTGGACCTGTTAAAGCCTCCTCCTTCTTGTGCCACCATTGCAAGATTTGCACCTGAATTCATTCCAGATACCGAAGTTTGATTTCTGGTAAGTGAGTTTGGTGGAACGTGAGTGCCTGGACGCGAAACACTCACATTTGAAGTAGCAAGAGTGTTTGGAGTTGGTCTAGATGCAGAACTGACAGTCATAGTCACGTTGAATCTGATCTCTCTGTTTTAGACTAACGGCATTCACAAGCAAAGTGACCAGGCTCGTGACAATTGAAACACCTAACCTTTGACTTGTTCCACCCGAGTTCCTTGCTAGCAGCATCCCAGCTGTTTCTTCCAGTCCTCTTAAAAAAATTCTTTGCTCTGAAGACAGCCATCGCCATCTGCCAAGTTATATCCATTTCTTCAATGTCATCAGGATGAACCTCATGAAGTTCATCAGCTCCAATTTGACTCATTTTCCCAGCAACAAAAGCATTATAGCAGTTCATTACCCCAGCCATAAGTGCCATGTTCTCTTCAAACTCTTTGGGCACTGAGAATGTTGGTGTAACATTCGGTATGTTTCCAGAAGTAGTAGTGACTGGAGCTGCTGTGTTCACTTGTTGAGATGCAACTGTAGGCATATGACCTGCGCTGCTTGGGAAGGACGCGGTATTTACTGGAAACAGAACTGAAGCAGAGGTATTTTGAACAGTGGATGGAAACATCTGAAAAGATCCACATCCAGCCCCTTGTTGACAAACAAAAGCAGTATTGGATAAAACGCCAGCGTTGTTGTAGCTTGAAGTATGATTGTACAACCTTTGTTTGTCATCCATGTCGTATGACTTGAGCAATGATATCACTTCAGCTAAGCTCATGCGTGTCAGGTCCTTGGTTTGCTTGATCAAGGTGACGTTTGTATCCCAACTTCTAGGAAGAGAATTAAGCAATTTCTTGTTCACTACAGAATTTCCAAGCTGCATATCATGCGTCCTCATCTCACTTATCAAAGCTATGAAACGTTGAATCTGATTCTCCAAAGTTTCACCAGGGAAATGATTGAACATGTTGAATTTTTGAGTCATCATCTCCCTCTTGCTCTCCTTCATTTCCTCATTTCCTTCATACATTGCCAACAGCTGTTCCCATAATTCTTTAGCAGACTTTGCTTCACGAACCCCAATGTCTATTTCCGGCACTAATGCGGTGTGCAGCATAGCTAAGGCTTTCTCATCAACTTCAACCTTTTCATAATCTTCTTCAATGTATTCAGACACATGCTTGACAGCAGTTGTTCCTAGCTCTTCATCTAGAACGTATGTGATCACTGTAGGTCCTCGGCAAATCGATCTCCAAGCCTTTGGTTCCTTTATCTTCAAATACTGTGAAAAGCGAAACTTCCATTCTGAAAAGGAATCCCCCAAATTCAATCTTGAGATCTTGTTGTTTGTTCCAATGACGGTGTCCAAATCCTGGTTCTTAATGACCTTGTCACTTAATGACACTTGATTAATTTGCTCCATTTCTGAAAAATTATAAACTGTTAGAACTTGATAAAAGAAATATAATTTATATAAAAGTTAAATAAATTTTCAGATTTAAGGTCCAAATTTAATGTAGATTAAACAGTTCAGAATCAGTCCACAGTCCGGGTTAAACAGTCTGAAATCAATAGCACAGTCCAAATAACTCGCACACCCAACTTGATCGCACAGTTCAAAACAGCCGGTTCAGAACTCAGTCGCACAGTCCAAAAAAATAGTTTCAACACACAGTCGCATAGTCTACCAATCGCACAGTCAGTCGCACAAACTAAAAGATCCAATCCAAATCGCACAGTCCAAAAGTCCAATCGCACAGTGCCCAAAGGTTCAAAACAGTCTCACAATTGAGCCAGTTCAATAGCAATCACACAGTCCAACTTGAGTCGCACAGTTCAAACAAATCGAACACTGCAGTCGCACACTTAAATTGGGCTCGCACACTTGACTTTGGACTCGCACAGTTCTTCACAGGCCCAAACCAGAAGATATATTTCAAAATCTCAGTCGCACACTCAAACAACTAACTTTCGATAAATCTGGCAAGTGATTTTTCGAATTTTCTTGAAGATTACCCTGCAACAACTTACCAAATATCTCGCAAACACAATTGATTAGTTGTCAAACAGATCAAACCCCAAAAATTTAAAGATTTTGATGAACAAAATTGTAATATTCAACAAGAATCCAGACCTTTTCTTAGTTTTTAGAAAACACACCAGATTTTGATTTTGAAAGAATGTATAACTTTCCGGTTTTGTGAGTTTGATCCAACTTGTGTCAAAATGCAAGGTATACGAGAAATTTTTCAAAACAAAACTGGTATCTCGCACACTTTGATTTCGAAGAAACAGATGACACAAGAAAAATTAAATAATCAAACAAAATCGAGGCAAAATCAGAGCTATTTTCAGCAGCGATCCTCAGCAAAACAGCCTTCAATCTTCAAGATATCTGATCCAAACCGAGCCTTCGCAAGACTACTTAGGCTCTGATACCAATTGGAAGTCCCAGAACTACAGAATCAGATATCAAAACACCCTACAAGTAGCGGAATTACAAGCAAGATGTGGAAGATTTAAAAGCAAATTGTATTGATTCAAGCAAGAACAAGCACACGGTGTAAACCGTCTGGTACTTGATATATGCGATTACAACCTCAGAGAATCAACAACCTAGGAATTCCCTATTTATAATCACATAGGAAGCCCTAATATAGTGGGCCAAGCCTGAACCCAAAAGCCTAATCGAACACCTATCAAACCAACAAATAATCATGATCTAACCCAATATCAAAAACCCAAGACAGACGCAAACCTACACTAGTTTATACCCTTACATTATAACATGTGTTACCTTTAGAAACTTATAATTTATTCGGAATATCTCATTTATTTTACAAATAAAAAGTAGTGTCTTTTGTGGGATAATTAGATACATATGTAGTAACAACGTTACACATGTTATTTATAGTTACACCAGCCCTTCTGGACACAAACGAGGCTGCACATATATAACACATCTTTGTAACTTGCGTTACATTAGAATGGTAACACATGTATAGCCACATTACACATGTTATATATAGTTGTTACTTGTGTTACAACAAAACTTTACGCAAGTACACATGTTATAGCATATATGATATTAATACTGATGTACTTCTTTTGTTCATAGGTGAATGGATGTTTTGTGTTCAAGATGAAGATGGTTATCAAGGAGCAAAGCATAGCTAGATTTTTGTTAACTTATGATAGTTTTTAAATCATTTTATATATTTAAGTTCATATAAAACACTTTTGCCACTTTTGTTACCTTATGTATTATATTACAACTTCTAGGAACTAAAACCCTGAAGGTGTTACATATGTTAACATAAATAGATTCTCTTAAAATTAGAAGAAGTATTACATCTCGTAAAGAGGAGTATTGTTGAATGTAGGGTATGATCTAGTTCTTTAAACCATTACATTAAACGTAATATAACATTAAATGTAACACATAACATCATTAAAAGTTGTTGTAAACTACTACGTTAAACGTAAACCATAATATCAGAAAAGGGTAATATAACATTAACTGTAACCCATAACATCATTAAAAGTGGCAGCCAACCAAGGCTTTTAAGGTTACAAACATCATATAGTTATGATGACCACAAAAGGGTGATAAAACAACTGAAAATGGATAGTGATTGTTACATTTGTCAACATGTTACAAATGGTACAGGTTCTGTATAACATGCGTAATATGATGTAGCAAAACTAAACACATGGATACGCAGAATGTTACACATGTTACAATATAATGCAACGTGTGTAACAGCGTCCAAACTGTTGCTTCGTTTCTAGTATATAACATGTGTGACATGGCGATTGCCAGAAAACACATAAAAGCCACATGTAACTTGTAACATGATACAGAACCAAGTATTGGTTTACTATTTATACGATGTTACACATGTTACAAACAACAACATGTAACATGTGTTACAACGCTAAAAAGTATTGTATTTATTGTATAACATATGTAGCATGGCGTATATCATATAACGTACGGGTTGAGATTTTATAAAATTTAGTTTCTCCATCCCACTATTGAGATTTTATATGCACCCGAAGTCCTTTTATTTTTTCCAACCCCGCCTTTAGAGTTTATAAAAGTTAGTATCCCCAGTAATATTACATACGTAAAGGAAGTTGATTGTTCAAATTGCTAGTAATGTTGCAACTACTGAGCATGTGGGACTGGTGTAACAAAGTAATGGGATAAATAGATTATATATATTAAAAATAGTTACAATCAAACTTAAATGTAACAAAAGTGTTTTATACAAATTCAAATATATAAAAATGATCCAAAAAACTTTCATAAGGTAACAAAAATCTAACTACGTTTCGCTTCTTGATAACCATCTTCATCTTGAACACAAACATCCCTATACCTATGAACAAAGCAAGTACATCATTGTTAGTCTTATATAGTTAAATTTATCAACGCAAATGTAACAACATTTATGTAACATGTGTTACGAGTTTATAAATGGACACAAAGGGGGTTGCACATATGTAACACATGTTTGGAACTTGTGTTACATTAGAGTGGTAACAAATGTATAACATGTGTTACGTGTTATACATGTGCAAAATTTTTGTTGTAACACATGTAACAACTATATGTGACAGGTGTAACATGGCGTAACACACTAAAACAATTACTATTCAGATCAAAAGCCCCAAACAAGCAACTAAAGCGACAAAAAAATAGTTACTCTTCAGATCAAAATCCTCAAACAAGCAACCAAACCAAACACAACTTTTTATTTGTAAAATAAACGAGATCATCAACGATTAGATTATGGACTTTTTAATGGTAACTTTTTATTTGTAAATTAAACCACTATTGTAAACTAAACGACCATTGTAACATGTGTTACAACAGTATGTTCTTTTATTTTGTTATGTAACATTGTACACAATTCAAGGTAAACCTTGTAACACGTGTTATAAACTTTATTTTGTTGAAAAATATATGTTATTTGAAATTCTTTTAAGTAATATATTTTGATGAAACCGCTTAACACATATTACATTAAGCCACATTTCACAAACATTTTTTTAATTGCCAAAAATAATTGATTGTAACATGTTGCCAATCTCAGTCATTAGAAAAACAAAAATAGGAACATAAAAACTTTTATACGTGGATATTAGACCTTCTTCAGTTGGTGATGGAGCTATGTCAGATGGGATATTTTTATCTCCTATGTATCCACCACCAGATTATGATTAGAAAAAAAAATGATGAAAGTTAGGTAGGTACGATAAAACATAAGAAAAAAACCCTAAAATGCGGGTGTTATCTCTTGGTACATTTCAAAACAGGGGGAAACACAACAAAAAAATATCATCGCATGTATAAAACAACAACAGAAAACATTTGAAATAACTTTAAAATATGTTTATAAAAACAAAAAGACAGAAGCTACCATGTGAAAAAGTTGAAAAAAAACTTGAGAGCCAAAAAATACCAACAAACATAATCGCATGTATAACACCACAGGTTAAAAAAATTCTGAAAAATGGACACGTTGAAGATCTTCAAACCGGTTTCTCTCTCACACACTTGTGCATGTTTTCTTGGTCTTGGTGTTCTAACAACCTTCTCTCTCTAAAAACCCATGCAACTGAACGATTTTAGGCTTGCTTCTCTCTCACACACTTGCGTGTGTTCTTGGTGTTCTTGATGAACACGATGGAGAATCTTGTTTCTCTTTCTCTCACACACTTGTGTGTGTTTTTAGTGTTTCTCTTTTTTAAACAACAATGATTCAGGCCTGCTTCTCTTGCACGTACTTGTGTGTGTGTTCTTCGAGTTCATATTGAACATGAAGAGAGAGAATGAGAGAATGGGTGATGATGAGAGAGAATGGATGATGATGGGAGAGAATGAGAGAATGGTGTTCTTGGTGTTTAAACGAAGAGAGAGAAATGGGTTGGTGAAAAGATGATGTGACTTTACTAGAATGTGAGATGGTGATGGATGATGGGGAATAAGTTGGTGGAAAGACTAAAATGCCCTTTAAGATTAAAAAAATTAGTTTCTAAAATGGTTGATGTGGAACAACCATGACCACATATTGGAGTTTGCTGAGTTTTCTCAATAAAAATGAGTTTTCTCCATATACTTATACTATATATATATATATACACACACATATAGAGAGAGAGAGAGAGAAACGGAATCAGGAGAAAATGATTGAAGGTGTGAAAACGGTGCGAACGGGTCTTGGTCGAACACGTGTAAGGGGGCGCTAAATGATATGCATGGTACGATTTTCATTGTGCAGTTTCCGCCCAATAAAAAGCGTTTTAAATTCGTTTCAAAAAAATTCCAAAAATTACGTATTAGCTGTTACCCCCTCTCCAAGCTTTCGGGCTTTATGGCGTGTAAAGTAGATTCTAATGTACAAAGTGATTTTTAATGTTGTTTTCATATTCCTTTTCCAGCAAATTTTGTGACTAATATGGCGTTTTCGTTATTTATGGTTGTTTCAATGGAGTTTTTCTTCTCAAAGTAACACTAAAAAATGGCTTTTTATTTTTATATTGATGTTCTTCCTATATTCAATATTTGGCGTTTTCATTATTAATCTTAATTGTCGTTTGGGATCTAATATATGCTTATTTGTTTACGATCAATCGCGTTTTACATTTGGTTACGTACATCTGATTAGTTGTAGATATTAGCGTTAATTTGTAAACATTAGTTCTTACTATTTATTGATTATTTAACTTAAGGCGTTTTCATTAACATGTTTTAGGAAGACTGTATTATCAGTTCTTCATATTGATTATTATTCAACTAATGGCGTTTTCGTTATGGCTCATTCATTATGGCGTTTTCATTATTATGTTTTATTAAGAAAGTAACATCAATTATTTATATTGTTTATTAATCAATTAATGGCGTTTTTATCGATAATGTTTTTTATCTTTCTAAAAATGAAAGTTTTTGCCCGAAAACTAGTTTTGCATTTATCATTCCTAACTTTAGTGGAGAGATAAAGCCAAAAATGACATGATATTCCCAAGCCTTGATGATTGTTATTCATTTTATGTTAGGTATGCAACGGCTTGTGGTTTTTTTTTGTAGGAAAGGGACTAAAGAGATAAATGCCAAAGGAGAAAAACATATTAAGTATTACATGTGTACGAGATATGGGGTATATAAGGACAAGAAAGTTGATACGTTGGACCCTAATCAAAAGGCAAGGATTGTTCGATCCAATTTTGCAAAGAGGACTGGTTGTGGAGCACAATTATGTGTAATATTTGTGCCGGATCATGGAAGGTCTATAAGTTTGTTGAGAAGCACAACCATGTGTTTGTTGAACAGCCTGATAAGCATTTTCTTCCGTCTAAACAACACCTCACTCAACTCCAGAAGCATGTTATACATAGAATGTCTAAGTTGAATTTGGGACCGGTTAAGGCGTTTAATGTTATGAAGACTTGTTTTGGTGGTTTTGAAGACGTGAGTGCAAGTTGATTTTAAGAAACTACAAAAGGAAAATTAACTTGTTTATAGGGGAATATGACGCTGATATGGTTGTGAGACATTTGCATGAAAAAAAACAGTCTCAGTCTAATTTCTCGTATGATTACTTCACGGACGATGATAATCGTTTGAAGGGACTTTTTTGGTGTGATGATCAATGCAAACGTAACTACCACGTGTTTGGTGATGTGATTTCGTTTGACGCCACGTATCGTTCCAACAAGTAATATTTATAATTCTATTTTTTTGTGTGTTTTGGCGTTTTTAATGATTAGATGCATTGGCGTTTTGTTCTAATTTCATTTATCAATGGCATTTTCATATGCAGATACTCTATGGTCTTTGTACCATTCACTGGTATAAACGATCACCATTGTAATGTTACATGTGGTGCTGCATTATTGGCGTCAGAAACTGCTGATATGTATATATGGTTGTTGCGAGTTTTTTCTAAAATCTATTGGTTCTCATCCAAAAGCTTTTATAACTGACCAGGATCCAGCAATGAAGAAGGCTATTTATGTTGTATTTGTTAAAACGAAGCCTCGGTTATGCATGTGGCATGTGATGCATAAGCTTTCTCTAAAGGTTAATTTTCATATTTCATGTGTTTGGCGTTTTAAGTTATATGGCGTTTTGTCATTCACAAGTGTGGTCCATGTTAGTTTTTTTTATATAATATTTATTCCATGGCATTTTCATGTTTTATATAGCTTGGTGTTAGGCTATGCAATTCAACCAATTTCAAAGAATGTATTGCTGGTGTTGTGTGGACGGATATTCTTACACCCGAAGATTTTGAATCAGGATAGGAAGAGGTTATTGAAGAGTTCAATTTAGGGGATAATGACTGGATTTCTGATATTTTTGCCCTTATGGATTCTTGGAGCTGGGCCTTATGCGTACAACATCGAGGTCGGAGAGTGAGAACCATTTTTTCTGGCCATGTGTGCAACGCAAAATCTACTCTTGTGGAGTTCATGACTCATTATGAAACTGCTTGAAGGACAGCGTCACACGCACCGGAAAAATGATCATGAATCTCGATACAAACGACCCCAGTTTAAAAGTAATTATAAAGTGTTTGAGAGCCAAGCTACTGAGATATACCCAAAAACTATTTTTTGTGACATTCAAGCTGATTGGGATCGGGGATTGCATAAATCAACGATATGAAGAGCAGGCCGATGGGTTTGTTAGGTTCTACATAAATGATTTCCAGCAGCCACGGTGGTACTAACCTGAGCTCTCAACGTCTCGTATAACCCAGATACAGATATTAATTACGCTATATTCACATGTAAGATGAAATCTAGGGAATCTTGATACGGGAGTATATTCTGAGATGGGAACCATAGTTAAGTCAAGTTTCTTAAATCTATCTAACATATCTTGGAACATTTGAAAAATGTATCGAAGTTTAAATGGACAAACATATCGACAATCTAGGTAAATTTGTTTAAAACTTGGTGTCATGAAAAAGGTCAATGGTATTAGTGATTTGTCTCAATCAACTGATATGATCCTTAGACACGAATTCACAAAAATATGTCTGTAAATATGTTTGTACATAGTTTATTTGTTAAAAAGTTCTGTACATAGTTTATCTGCTTTACAGATTAAAACCAAAAAGATTTCCAATGTGTTTTAGCATAAACTTGCAAAAATACAAAAAGATTTTGTTTCTACATTAGTTTCTACAAGCCAATGTTGGAGAACGGATCTTCGAAGTCTGGTGAGGTGCTAAACTGGTAGAAATCTAAATGACAATGGGCTGGGAGCTAATCTGTAAAATCTGATAAGCCAAAATGATTAAAAGTTCATTATTGAAACTTGATTTTGAGAAAAACCAACAGTTTGATCATAACGGGTCGAACCGAGGTCATTAACTTGGACTCGGTAGACAAATCGGTTAACCAAGGTTATTAGCTTGGACTTGGTCAACTGAGTGGATTGTTAAAACTGGTAAAATTGAAAAGTTCAGGGTCTAAATTGAAAAAATGAAAAAAAATTTAAAAAATTTGAAAAATTTAAGTTTGAAATTGATCAAGTTCGCCCGAACTTGTAATCAAGTTCGACCGAACTTGTATATGCTCATAATGTGTTATCAGTCAACAAGTTCGCCCGGACTTAAGTCCGATCTTAATTGATTGGATTTATAAGTTCGCCCGAACTTGTCAACTATAAATAGAAGACAAGTTCACCCGAACTTCATTATCAGTTTTCAACTTACAGAGCGAACTTGGTGCGATTTTGAGAAAAACTAACTTGGCAAGTTTAAGTCGAAGTGCTGCCGAAATTGATAGTGATTTGTGGTGATTTACACACTACTTATCATGGCTTTGGTGAGTATTTTAGTTATGGACCGTAAATTGAACATTTTTTATTGTTTAGATCTGTGTTTGGACATTTGGACATAATTAAGGATGTTAGAGATCGAATTGGACCATAAAATCAACTAATCATACATAATCGATCATTAACATGGTCTTAATTTGAATCAAAATTGTCATGTATATGGTGTTTGCAAGTTTTGGGGAAGATGATGACAAGTTCGCCCGAACTTGTCAAATGGTTCTTTGAACCAAGTTCGGCCGAACTTGTCCTCATGAGTTTAAAATGTCATAACTAAGTTCGCCCAAACTTATCTTGAAACCTGTAAAAGTGTTTTCCTGACAAGTTCGCCCGGACTTGTCTGAATGTGATTTAATTGTTAAAATTAACAAGTTCGCCTGAACTTGTTTAGAGGTTAAAATTGTTTAACAAGTTCGCCCGGACTTGATGATTTGTTATGTGTTTATTTGTTATGCAAGTCCGCCCGAACTTAAAGTTGAGAAATGATTAATTGACCAATAAAGTTCGCAAGAACTTGATAGGTAATTTGTAAAAATTATAAAATTTTGACTAATTATGTCTTGATCTTCGTGGTTGCAGAATATTCAGCTCTCGTTCAACAAATTTCACAACACGTGCATCACGCTAGACAAGACTATCTGTCCATCGCTTGAAGCATTTGACAGTATTCTCGCATTTATGGAGCGGATTCCGATACACAAAGCGATTACGGATAAGACAGTGGTTTATAGGTCGCATGTTTACAGATTTTGGAATTCTGGGCGATGAATGAGGCTGCTACGGTGATCAAGTCTGTGGTTCGTGAAGGAAATAAAGATTCAGAGATTTTGATTACTGGATGACGAAGCTCTGTCCAAGTGTTTCCAGGATTTGTAACATTTACTAATCAATGAACGGATGTTAAACAGTAACAAACTAGTATCCATTTTCGCCTATGCAAATGGATTCCGGACGTTTACCTTAGGTTTGCCAAATTAGGACCTGAACGATCCGTACAACGGACCTAACAATTGGTATCAGAGCAGGATTGGCATAATTTGAAGACATTGGACATAGAACATCTCATCATCTACTCATTTCATTCTTTTTAAACTTTTCTTGGACATTTCATGGATAAAATGGACTGATTTTCAAGTATAATACGTAAAATCCATAATAGTAAAACCCTTGAAAAGATCAGAGCTTAAAACAAACCAATTCATGTCGAAAATTTGAAAAAAACCATGTTTGAAAAAACATGTTCGCTCGAACTTGCCATGAACTTGACTAAAAAACTCACTTTTTGAGTGATTTTTCATCAAGTTCGCCCGAACTTGATTAATTTTTCAAGGTTGTTAGTGAAGTTCGCTCGAACTTGACTTAATTTTCATCAAATTTTATCAAGTTCGCCCGAATTTGATCATTTTTTATTGAAAATTCTTTACAAGTTCGCCCAAACTTGCTGTTTTTCTTGAACTCTTTCACAAGTTCGCTCGAACTTGTTCTTAGGGTGAAATTTTCATAAAATCTTAACAAGTTCACCCGAACTTGTTTAGTAGCTGTTTTTCACAAGCTGTGACAAGTTCGCCCGAACTTGTCCAAGGTTTCTAAAAAAACATCTCGGACATTATATATCGTTAGATTTGTATCGACGAGACGAGTTTAAAGCTCTAATCTTATAAAAACAGTTTTTTGAAAAATTTTAAACGTTTTTAGCAAACCGATACGTTAAAATTGTCGATTAAAAAGTCAAATTTTTGCATAACGATTTTTAAAATCAAACTTTGTCGGAAATGGAAGATATTGATTTAGAAAAAATAAATGATTGGGAAGAGAATCCTGATTATTTGAATCCTTCTGAACGTTTAAATCTTTGGATTAAAAGATTTGCGAATTTTAAATGTAAAATGGATGAATCCATGAATGTTCTGATAGATCGATTTTATATCATGGACAACAAGTTATTCGAGTTTTCTAATGTGTTTCCATTCTAGGATCATAAAAAGAAATTAAATTTTGCAGATGCATTACCATCAGAGTGGGATGGTTATTCGAAAGAATTACTAAATGAGCCTGGTTTTACATTACATAAATTTTAAAAAAAAAATAAAGATCATATTCTTGTAATTGAAAAAATGAAAGTTTTAAAAATAAAGAAGGAATGTGAGTCTGAGATTAATTCTGAAAATGAAAATGCTTGTCAAAGTTTGAATAATTTTCAAGTTTGTCAATCTTTTGCAGGTTTAGTTAGTGATCAAGGAAAGGATCTGGAAATAAAAAGTTCAAATGATCAGTTGAAGAGCGAAAGGAGTATAATGTTGAAGTGAAGTCAGAAATTCAAGTATATCGACAAATAAAGCTTCAAATTCTAAACCAATCTGCCCCAATTACGATAAAGATTTGAATAATTATCTGGCAGATAATGTCAAATTCTTGAATGATTTGAAGAGTTTGACATTAGAAAATAAAACGTTTAAAGAAAATGAAAAGAATTTTGAAAATAAAATAAAAATTTTAGAACTGAAAAACTACAAAGTGTAAAAGACTTTCAAAATCAATTAAAAATTTTAGAAAATTAAACACTACCAATTGTAAAAGACTTTCAAAATCATATAAAAATTTTAGAAAATGAAAAATTTGTTTTTGAAAAAAATTAACATTGAAAATCAAAAAGCAATAAATTCTCAACTTTAGAAAATAACTTAACTTGAAAATGAAGTTGAGAGTTCTAAAAATAAAGCTGTTGATTTAGAAAAGAAATTGAAAGGTTTTGTGACTTCGTCATTAATTCAAGATCACATATGTCCAAAACCGATCAATGAAAATAAAAAGTAAATTCCAATAAGTGACAATGTCATAATTGAGAATTGTGATGATGATACCGATGACGAAAGAGCTAAAAAGGATAAAAATGAAATATTTTTAAAACTAAAAGAAAAATTTCAGGAACCTTTTCTACAATCTACTGAAAAAGCTTAATGCTCAACACAAAAACCTTCTAAGCAGAATGGAGAACGAAAACAAAAGGAAAAACAAAGTTCTAAAAATTATAAAAATTTTCAAAAGAAAGATAAAAGGTCATCGGTACGATGATACAATTATTATAGAAATTCACAAAAAATTGTAAATCAAAACTCCACAAAATTTTGAAAATAAGTGGTGCATGTCGGACCATAGTGCTTCAACGTCAAATCAAAGTTACAGACAAAGCAGGAAAGATGGCTACCACAAGTCAAATCAGTGTTATGATTTGAGTGTATGGTTTGATAGAAAACAATATGATAACAGGGTGTGTCATATTTGTGGGGTAACTGGACACATTGCTAAAAAATGTTACAAATTAATCCTAAAACTGTTCATATTGATAAGAAAAATTTTGAAGATTTGAAAGTACCAACTCAGGTTTGGAAACCATGTACAGAAACTACAAATAAGGTGAAACCAGTTATTACTAAGTTTTCAAATTTTAAAACTGGTGAATCCTTGAATAGTAATGAACAAATAGTTTCTACATTGTATTTCAATAAAGCTTTAACGAAAAATCAAACATGGTTGGTAAAAGGAAAGGAAGTGACACAATCAGTGAAAATTAAAAGATTAAAGGACTTTCCAAAACTTGATAAAGTTCCAAATAAACCTGATTGTGAAAAGAAAGTCAAAGTTAAGGTTAAAGAAATAACACCTAAGACTGCAAAGGCTTGGGTGTCACTATTCAACTAATTGTTTGAACTTTTGTGCAGGAGCTTCCGAGAAGAAACTAAATTACTGAGAATGAAGTTCCGTAGCACACAATGAAGACGGGCCTGGTTAACAAGTTTTATATAAAGGCCATTTTTACAAAATTTGAAATTCAAATAACGTTTACTTTACAATTTTTGAAAAATTTTGGAGAAAATTTTTCGAAAAAACATGTTTCAATAACGTTTACTTGAAAGTTTTGCAAATTTTTAAGAAAATTTGAAAAATTTCATAGAATCCTCACTGTTGAACAGATAAAACTCAGGGATATAAATGTTTTATTATCATAAAAGTGTCAAGGTTTTTGTTATCATGAGGGGGAGAGTGCTTAAAAGAAAATTGTGAAGTAGTAATGGATGGAGAATTAAAGTGATTCTAATCAGTTGGTCAATGTTTTTATAAAAATTAAAAATTCCAAAAAAGGTTTTTGAATTTTAAAGGGAGAAAAATTTTTTAGAAAATCCAAAAACATATTAAATGCAAAAAGTACAAAAACATGAAAAAGGCAAAAAGAGTTTTGTATATATAAAGGAAATGATACTACATCTGTAGACTATCCCAGTATGCTAAGGATTTGTAAAGTTTAAAAAACATTTAAACAAGTTTTATTGTGGATGTGTCGATAGGCTTTACACGTTCAGTAAATTGTTTCCGGGATATAAACTAAATTTTACAACTGCTTAAACTTGTGGTTTAACATCTCTAGGATATATGGACTTAGTACTCCGAAATTTCGTTTAAGAGATTGCCTGATTTTGAGATACAAGTCTTTATAGATGGTTGATATCAGGGGTATTATACAAGTTCTTCTGATTGCGTAAGCAATGGCCTAGAACTACTATAATGCTTTTGCAAAAATCCCCTAAAACTGCATTCAATTGAAAATATCGAAAGATACTACAATTGCAGTACAAAAAGATTCCATTTTGGAACACTACCTTATAAGTCGAGCCTTCATCTCTCTGTCGGTACGGTGGTACTAACCTGAGCTCTCAAGGTCTCGCATAACCCAGATACAGATATTAATTACGCTATATTTGTAAGATGAAATCTAGGGAATCTTGATACGGGAGTATATTCTGAGATGGGAACCATAGTTAAGTCAAGTTTCTTAAATCTATCTAACATATCTTGGAACATTTGAGAAATGTGTCGAAGTTTAAATGGACAACATATTGACAATCTAGGTAAATTTGTTTAAAACTTAGTTTCATGAAAAAGGTCAATGGTACTGGTGATTTGTCTCAGAAAACTGATATGATCCTTTAACACAAACTCAACAAAAATATATTTGTAAATATGTACATACTTAGTGTTTGATATTCATTTCATAAAATAAAAAGATTATATTATCTTTTAGTTTCGACCACCGATAATGAAAAGCTAATTTTCAAAATCTAAAGTTGCTGAACAAAATCTAAAAACTTTTAAAATTTTGATCTGAAAAGTTTAAAAGTTCATTACTTTGAAACTTACATTTGAATAAATGCGTCAGTTTAGTATCAAAATGTTTAATCAAGATCATTAAGTTGAACTTGATACATAAATCAGATATTCAAGGTCATTAATTTAGATTTGATTAACTAAGAGGGTTTAAAACTGATAAGAAGATTATAATTTGAAATGGTTGTGTTTAGAAATTTTAAAGTTTGAATCTGAAATGTTTATTTGAAAGTTTGAGAAACTTTGAAACAAAAAATAGATTTTAAAGGGGAGCTAGATAAAAATGATGAAGATACCAGAAAGCTCAAAGCAAGGGGAGCATGGTGATTAAAGTTTATCAAGACAAGCTCGAGAAGAAGAGAAAAGGATTGTAGAAGATATGAAGATCAAGGAAGTTAAAGTTATTCAAGAAATAAAGATCACGAGAACATTAAAGACTCAGGAACTTAATTGAAGAATGATGACTACGGCAACATCCAAGGGGGAGTCTGTTGATGCATATGTCTGATTCCTACGTCATCGTATAAAGTCGAGTCTGTGTTTCGGAGCGAAAAGTTAACTTTATGAATGATATAAGACAAGTTCGCCCAAACTTGTAAGGTGAATGATCAAGTTCGCCCGAACTTGTCCTGTGAAGGACAAGTTTGCCCGAACTTGACCATGGCACCTTTGGAGCGAACTTGTCACACTATAAATATGTGTGTGGAGCTCTCATTTGTAGGATTCGGAGATTTTGGTTACTGGACGGCAAAGCTCTATCCAAGTGTTTCCAAGATATGTAACGTTTAACAGTAACAAACTAGTATCCAATGTCGCCTATGCAAACGAATTCCGCATGTTTACCTTAGTTTTGCCAAATTAGGATCTGTCTTGATAGGACCGTCCTCCTTAGCTTAGGAACTAGGATTTGTTTCTAACGTTCGTATAGGCGGAAACTATGTGACGTGTTAATCGTATAACAAGAATTACTCTTTAAATGTTTGTTTATTGATCAATATTCATAAACGTTAAAGTTCCAGATCGGACAGAGCTTCGCCGTCAGTGTGCCAAAGTTATAAATGAGAGATCACAACTCACCTACTTATAGATTACCAAGTTCGCTGGGAGGTGAATAAGTTCGGGCGAACTTGTCTGAACAAGTTCGGCTGAACTTGTTCTCACCACACAATTTCGGCGAACTTGATGTCTAACATACATAAATATGAGGTTTTTTAATGTGATCTCACCTATTCTAAACCGACTCGATACAAGAATAAGACATAGAAATACTGTACTAACAGACTCCCCCTTGGATATCGTTTTTGTCTTGTTCAGTCTTCCGAAGCTCTTGTTCATTCAGACTCTTTCTAGTACAATGACGTAGGCAACAGACATATGCACTAACAGACTCCCCCTTGGATGTTGCCGTAGTCATTTGACTTCAAATAAGCTCCTGAGTCTTTAACATACTCTTGATCTTTAGTCTTGAATAAAATTTAATGTCCTCGATCTACAAATCCTCTTCAACTCTGTTCCTTTAAGCTTATCTTGATAAAAACTTTAATCACCATGCTCCCTATAGCTTTGAGCTATAATCTTCAAACTCCCCCTTGCTTTGAGCTTTCTGGTATCTTTAATCAACATTTTATCCAGCTCCCCTTAAAACTTTACTTTCTGTTTCAAAGTTCTTAGACATTCAAATAAATATTTCAGATTCAAGCTTTGAAATTTTATAACATCAACATTTCAAATTTTAATCTTCTTTTTCATCTTTCAAAACATTAATTATTCAAGTTCAAATTAATGACTTTGAATACTTTTACATTTAAGACCTTCAATTTTCATATGTTTATCAATTATGAAAATTCACTTAGTTGACCAAGTCCAAGTTAATGACCTAGGTTAACCAATTTTGTCTACCAAGTCCAAGTTAATGACATCGGTTTGACCCGTAATGAACAAATTGATGTTTTCTTCAATTTTAAAGTTTCAATTATAGCAGATATCATCAAAAATTTTCATCATTATAGCACCTTACAAGACTTCGAAGAACCGTTCTCCATCATTGGCTTGTAGAAACTAATGTAGAAACAAAATCTTTTTGTATTTTTGTAAGTTTATGCTAAAATATACTGAAAATCTTTTTGGTTTTAATCTGTAAAGCAGATAAACTATGTACAAAACTATTTACAGAAATTTAACAAGTAAACTATGTCAAAACATATTTACAGACATATTTTTGTGAATTCGTGTCTAAGGATCATATCAGTTGTTTGAGATATGTGACATCTGTGTATTTTAATCATTGTACTATTCTGAACGATTTTTAATTTTATAATATTGTGTTTTATTCAAAGATTTATGTATTTATGTATGGTATTTCATATTTTCAATCCTTGTTCAATTTCGATCTTTCGAATCACTTCTGGAAGTGAAATCGTAAACCGTTACGCAAACTTAATCAGTTTAACGTGACGTACACTCTGGAACAATGGCATAAGCTAAACATACCCTAAATACCCTTTACATAACATAGAAATAAGTTTTGAGGGCTTCGGTATGGCAAAAACATGTTTATTCAACTTCAGGGGCTATTTTGCAAATTCTGTGAAACTATGCCAAATCGCGTATTTCCTACTCTGGAACATATACGCACATCCAAAAGTTTTGTAATCATAAAATCTAGTATTTTAATGATTGGAATGCAAAAATATCACTCGTTACGTGTTACGGTCATTTGCGCGTTCGTTACGATTTATGTCGTAATTAACCGAAAACCACAACCGTACGACCAAACGAACTGACATCCGAAAAGTTTCTGAGCAATTTTCAAGTTCCCTATGCTTTATCTTCTTTTTAAAGCTTAAAAATGGGGTTAACGAGTGTTAAAAGTGCCAAAACGCGTCGAAAAACAAGTTTTTAGGCTGCAGGGACTAAAACTGCCAATTCTGAAACTTGGAATCCCAGGCGCCACGCGAGAGACCCCCCAAAATCTCCCGCGACGCATGGGGGATGCCCAGTGGCAGCAGCTACCATGCAGCTTCTTGTTCAGTTGACTTGACACCTATAACTCGTTTTTGCCACACTTCTCCTGGTTGCAACACCTCACTAAACACTTGTAATGATCCTACAACATCTCCTAACACTTGGCATGATCCTAAAGCTCTCCAACAACTATAAATACCCTTGATCTTCAAACAATTCCTTGCTCATTTCCATCTTTCTTCTCTCTAAACTCTAAGTGGAGTTGCTACCTTATTAGGAGGCCTCCCATCTGAGTTTTTCTAAGTAATCTTGGCTTCCTTGAGTGCAAGTAAGTGCTCTAACCAAGCCTTGTTCATTCTTTTAGCTTATTACGAGTTAAAAGTCAAACAGTTTGACTTTCTATTTGACTTTCGATTTTGACCATTAGTTGGTCAAGTCAAAGTTCAATTGAACTTTGCAACGTGATCGTAATCACGAAGGTCATAATCCCTTGCGATTATACCTACTGATTACCACGTTTTCCTAGTCGAAGTGATGAGTCAAGGTTTCGGTCAATAATGCGCAAAGTGCGCATTACCAGTTTTCCTACACTTTGTTTTGATACCAAATCAGTTTTATAAACTTAGTTTGACATGTTAAACATGTCTAACTCGTCACTTTTAGTTTAGTGCTTGTTTAGGGTCGTAAGTCAAGCGATCTTGACTACCGCTTTGACTTTCGAATCCGACCCGTTTAGTCGATCTTAGGATCCGACCAAACTCATATTAGTGACCATAGTTTTATAGGGAATAACCCTCTGAGGTTATACCTTATGGTCACGTTGTTGGTTAGTATTATAATAGGTCGTTATTATGCCCTTTTATAAATGACTAAAATGCCTTTTTTGCACCTAAATCCATTTTAAGCATATGTGGCTAAAGTTTTGACATATAAACTGATATTACAACATTATTAAACATGTTTGGGCATATAAAACTTATCATAAGACTAGTTTGACCATCCGAACACATATTTACGTAAATGATCTATTAAAGTAACGTAAACTACCTTAACGAGTTATAACGGGTCAAAAGCACTTAGGAAATCTTTCAAAATAAAAATGTTAACTTTATTAAACCATTTCATATGAGTTCCAACACTCATTCGGTTTATAAGGATTCATTCTATCCGAATCTTCCGATTAAGGTCCCGATATTTACATAGTTATCCGATATTAGGACTCGCTTGATTTTCCTCGGTCTCTTGAGCTTTATTATTCTTCTTGAACAAGGATACTTTTGCAACCCCACTGAGTACATAGTCCCCCTCTTTTACTTTTTCAAATATTTTGGGGTGAAACACATGTGCCTACTTGATACTTTCTTGTTTTCACGCTTTCATAACATATACTTGCTATGTTCATCTAGTACATATATAGTACATGATTTCAATTATGTTTTGCTATGTATGTTGACTAAGCATGCTAGCACATTGATTTCAAAGACACCTTTTGCGGCATATGTTGACTTAGCATATGAGCACATTGATTTACATTACATTTTGCTATGTATGTTGACTGAGCATACTAGCACATTGATTTTATGGACATTTCTACTTCGTATGTTGACTTAGCATACTTAGTACATGGTTTAAAGACATTTTTCATCTTACATTGACTAAGACATTTGGTTTGTTTAACGGGACATAATACATTCATTAACATTGATCACCCGCCCGGTAGTATGTAATGGTACCATAGGACTTGACAAATCTCGTTCCCTGCTTCCTAGGTTTGTTTGGAAGTAGGGAATGATAAAATCCGAATACATTTTTTATAAACCTTTGACTTGATAAGGGTTTATCCGACAGTCTCAAGGTTTGAATGTATGCGATAAACATAACTACATAAATGTTCATATCAAATAAAGCAGTTGGTTTTGCAAAATATGACTTTTGGTTTAAAACTTCGGTTTATTCAAGACATTGTTTTGTACATGACATTGGTTATACACGACATATACATATGGCTTGAGTAAAGTCTTTTTACTTGCCATACAAGACATTTATTATACAAGACATGGTTTATACCTAACATTGTGACATATTACATTTTTTTACACATGACATCTGACATTTGTTTGACAAGACATTTTTGGTGGTTAATTGATAAATGATTTAAATAACGAGATGTGTGTAATATGATAAAAGCATGGTGGATACGCCGCTGGTACTTCCTATATATAAGTTATTTCATGATATTACATAACGTAGCGTTATTTAAACCACTTCGACAAAGACAAAGACATGACACATTTGGTACAAATATCATATATTTTTCACAAGACATTGTTTTACAAATGGCATATTTTACACAATTCATTATCTTCCGATTAATTATTTAACCATACATCCTTCTTCTATATCATTTGATTTTCACATTGATTTTTATATGATTTTGTAAAAGAAAACATTTTATAAGGTTCATGACTACTTTTCGTTAAACTATTATTTTAACTTCAATTCATGAATCCTCATCAACAAAACCTATGTATCTCACAGGCATTTTTATGCTGACGTGCCTATTTTCACATGTGTTTCAGGAGCTAATGCTTAAGGATGATTCATGCGACACTTAGGACGGACTTGGGCTTTAGTGACTTTAAAATTAGCAAGACAAAAAAATTTATGTTATGTTTCTGTTAAATTCCAGACAATGTAAACAATTTGATTCAATAATACAAAACTTTAATTTCCATGGTTTTTGAAACAATACTTCTGTTACTCCACCCCCCGACGTTTCCGCCGCGGTTTGTTGTTTTACGCGGTCGGGGTGTGACAAGATATATCACCAGTACTGTTGACCTATTTGAGACTTTAAGTTTTAAACTCATTTACCTAGATTGTCGATATGTTTGTCCACTTAAACTTCGACACATTTCTCAACTGTTCCAAGATATGTTAGGTATGAATTATGAAACTTGACCTAACTATGGTTCCCATCTCAGAATATACTCCCGTATCAAGATTCCCTAGATTTCATCTTACAGGTGAATATAGCATAACTGATATCTGTATCTAGGTTGTGCAAGGCCTTGAGAGCTTAGGTTAGTACTACCGTACAGATAAAGAGATGAAGGCTCGACTTTAAAGGTGTGTTCCACTTAAGGAATCTTTTAAGCACTGCAAATATTAGATCTTTCGATTCTTTTCAAGTTTTGCATGCAGTTTAGGGTTTTTAGCAAAAGCATTATAGAAGTTCTAGGCTATTGCTTCCGCAAAATCAGAAGAACTTGTATAATACCCCATATATCAACTATCTATAAAGACCTCGTATCTCAGAATCAGGCAATTTCTCAAACGAAATTTCGGAGTACTAAGTCCATATATCCGAGAGATGTTAATCCACAAGTTTAAGCAGTTGTAAAATTTAGTTTATATCCCGGAAACAATTTACTGGACGTGTAAAGTCTATCGACACATCCTCAGTAAGACTTTTTATCACTTTTAAACTTTACAATTCTTTAGCATACTGTGATAATCCACTGATGTACTATCATTTCCTTTTTAACACAAAATTCTTTTTGTCTTTTTCAATGTTTTTGTTCTTTTTGAATTTTCAAATGTTTTTGAATTTTCAACTTTTTCATATGTTTTTTATTTTTCAAAAGTTTTTCTTACTCCCCCTAAAATCAAAAACATATTTTTGGATTTTAGTTTTAAGAAATTGTATCTTAAAAAGATAACAAACCAATGAGGATCACGTGAACTCGTCGTCTGATCCCCTTTTTCAACATCTGCATCTGCACCTATTTAACAAATAAACCATTAAACTCATTTACGTGAAAGAATAAATGGTTTTGATATAAAATCAGTTTTTGTTCAACGGTGTGGAATTTCACAATTTGTTTTTCACAAATTTTTCTTTTCAACTTCTCCCCCTCATAATGACAAAGATTATGACATTTTCAGAATAAGTTAAGTGACATGAAGCTCCTCTATCCAGAATAGACTTTTATAATGTAGGTCTTTAGAGCCCCTGCACATGAAAAGTAACTACTTGAATAAGGAAACCCGGACTTTTTTGGTCTTGGGTTGAACTTGATAAAGATCATCGTAATCATTTTCAAATTCATCATCATAATCAAAATTATCATCAAACATTTCGTCCGATGTTAACTTTGAAAACTTTTTGACCTTTTCTTTCTTTTTTTTTTTTTTTTGAAAAATTTAACGTTGAAAGAACACTTTTGATTACTGACTCTTTTGATTACTGACTCTTTTGATTTGACATGTTCAGTTTTATCAGAAACAGACTTGTCACTTTCAGATGATGTTGTGTCCTTTTTAACAACCCAGGATTGTGACTTGCTTCTTGCTTTCTTGATATAGAATTTAGAATCTTTGTTTTTATTAAATTGTGAAGTTTCACCTTTTTCACAAATTGAATTTTCAAACTTTGATTTAGTTTTAGGTTTCACTTCGATTTCATATTCTTTGTCACTTTTTAACATTTTGATTGGTTATCTCTGGTTGCTTTTGTTTCTCATCATCTGAAACTGTTTTTCTTTGGTGATACACAGGCTTTGACTTCGGATACTTGCGAGCAATGTGACCAACTTCATTGCATTTGAAGCAAGTCCGAGTATCATGTGGAATGTCCACTAGTGGGTTTTACTCCACTTGCGGATTTAGACTTATCCCGAAGTTCTTTCTCTTTCTTGAACTCATCATTTGATTGCTTACCAATCAAACTTTCTTCTTGAACCGTGTTTGTCCCATACACAAACTTTATGTTTTTACCTTTGTATTCGTGAAATGGAGACTTCTTGTTCTTTTTCAGTTCATCTTCACTTACCTCCAAACCCAACCCTGCTCTCCTATTCTCAGGAAAATCACCACCATTCTTTCGGTAGTTGTTAAAACTCCTCTTGGGTTTCGAGTAAAATCTTTTCTCATTTTTCTCAAAATCATCAGATGAAACTTCTACAAGTTTGAACAATTTATCGATTTGATCTTCTTTCACGTTCCGAATCGGAAAGCTATCATCAAAATATAATCTATCAGATTCCTTAACCTTGTACATGACAACGTTATGATCATCACTTAGATCATTTTCTGATAACGTATCGTCATCTTCAGATTTGTTCAAACTCGAGTTGGCGCTTTCAAAGCTGTCGTCATCAGAATCATTTCCTAAAACATTCTTCACCACATTTTCACAACCGCTTCACTGTCACCGTTTAATTTCGTATAAACTACATCAATGTTCTCAGGCAATTGATTTTTAGTTTCTGATAAAAGCGTTATATCTTTTTGTCTTTTCAATACCGTCCTCTTTCTTGCGACAGTAACACGCAAATAGTGGAGGTGGAACATTTCCGTACTCTTTACGCTTTGTACCTTTTGGTTTATCATCATTTTCCTCCAACTTAATCGTAGGAAGAATGTGATCAATGACATAAGCGTTTGTTGGGTAACTTTTTAACAATTGTCTTACTCTCTCTGTTTCAATCTTCATGTCTTGAAGCTCTCTCCTTGTTTCAACAATAGTATCAATAAACATGTTAATTGCTTTTTGTTTTTCAATTACTGTTGCACTTAACATTTTTACATTAGCACTTAATTCAAGATTAGCTTTTTCGACATTGCAATAAGTGCCCTTCATTTTTTCATAAGCTTCTTTTATCGTTCTGTAATCATATAGAAAATTTTCATTATGCACAGTCATTTCGTTTATGATTTTAGACTTCTCAGCACATTGCTCACAAGGATTTGTGCACTTTGTGCAAGGTTTTTCAACCTCCAAAACTTTCAGAGTCTCCCTTTTAATCACTCTTACCTCAGCACCTACCTTTTCATCCTTTGGTTTCTTTTCTTCAGTCACAAGCTCAGAAGATACTGCATCAGAACAACCTTCAAAACTAGATACACTATTAGAAGAATTAGCATTCTGCATCATCATGTGATGATAAATTTCCTCTTCCTCTCTTTGTTGCATGTATTGTTCTAGAATTGCATTCTCCAGAGCTGCACTCTCAGCAGACATATCTTGCTCTTCCACAATCTCAGCCATAAGAGCATCTCCAGTCTTCTTGTTAATATACTTGTTCCAATCAAAACCTTCATTTTCATTTGAAGCTACCATTGCTTTTTCTGCGGTGTTAGATGGTTGATCTTGAATTTCAACTTTCCTCGGAAATGGCTTGTATTGTAAAGCTTTCTTATAGTAATCATTGCCACCTCCGAAAGGATTATGATTACCACTTACTTCTTGGTTTGGACACTCTCATTTGAAATGCCCTTTTTGTCGGCACTTGAAGCATGTGACTTTTGACTTGTCAAAACCAAGCTTGTTACTTGAATTTCCAATATCTCTGCCAGTTAACTCTACAAACTTGGTAACTCTTCTGATGATCGAAGCCAAAATCCACTTGATGTCCATCAGTTCCAATTCTTCTTCATCCACCTGATCGTAATCTTCAGCAGTCATTTCAAGATTTCCGATCTTCGCAGCAACTAAACATTCGTAAGATTCTAGAACTGTAGCAAGAAGTGCTATATGCTATTTAGCCACTTTTTCAGGAAAGACATTCTTGAGATTCACTGCTATGTTGCATTGGAAAACATTTGGATAAGAACTGGATTGGTTTGTCTAATGTGACTAATTGTTCTGATTTTGGAACGAAGAATTTGAACCGGTACTTGAATATCCCGTGTTCGGAGAACTCTAAGTGGAATTCATGTTAGCACTAAAAGTTGTTTGAATTTTCGGGCTCTGAATCTGAGTATCTTGAATATTTCCTTTGTAATCGACACCAACATCTTGAACAACGTTTGCATTCTTTGATTTGCAATTTTTAACAATTCCATTTCGTGTCCTTCTAATTTGTCGATGAAAGATGACAACTTTAAATGCCTCCAACCTAGAGTGTTCTTTAAAATCAACAGGTAAGTTGACCACTCTCCCTCGGGAAGTGCATCAGCCAACTTTTCTATTTGGTCTTTGATAGTTCTCTTAATATCATGTCTTCGCATTTGGACCATTAGATGACAATATCTGTCAATCATCTGTTTCATAGTCTCTCCTTTGATCATGGTAAAGATCTCGAATTCTTTCTTGATTAACGCCTTTTTGCTCTTTATTAAGTCATCGCTTCCTTTGAATTTATCACAAAGAGCATGCCACAAATCTTGTGAAGTTTCACATTCTGGTAATAATATCAGAATATCTTCCATCACAAATTGTTGAATAAGACTAATCATTTTCTTTTCGGCCACGTAAGCATCTTTATCAGCTGGAGTAAACTTAATCAAAGTCAGATCTTGTTCGCGTCATCCTTTGGCCACTTGTATCCGTTTTCTATCGCAACCCAACTGTGGAACTGATTGGCTTGTACCCAGTGTACAAAACCTTTCCTTCCATCCTTCGAATTCGTATATACTCATTAGCTTCAGCGGTTTTGTAGTAGTACCCATCTCATTGTCGAGATTCATCTGGTTAACCGCATTAGCATTAGACCTTGGAGCTTGAGCTACTCTAGCAGCAAACGCGTTATGGAAATCTTCCATTTTAAAAATTAGGCTATTTATCTGAAAAACACGCGTTCACAAACTTCGAAAAATAATCAGTATACTAACAAGTTCGGGCGAACTTGTAGTTTTGAGGAAATCAAGTTTTGCTTTGACAAGTTCGGGCGAACTTGTGTTTGAAGATTTGAAAATTTTCAATTTGATACAAGTTTGGTCGGACTTGTTAAGAATTTCAGAGAACAAGAAAGTTCGGGCGAACTTGTGTAGATTTTCAACCGTATTTTATCAAGTTCGGGCGAACTTGATAAAAATTGAAGAAAAATCAGCAAGTTCAAGCGGACTTATGCTCTAATCCTTGAAAACCAATCAAGTTCGGGCGGACTTGATTAAAATAATGAATTTTTAATCAAGTTCGAGCGAACTTGATGTCAGGTTCGACCAAAATGAATTTGTAAAACATGGTTTTTTCAACTCTTAGATATCAATTCGTTTGAATCAGATCTTGAAACTTTCAGGGGTTTATAACATGTGATTATCTATGACATGTTCAATTTTTAGCCATTTTTGTCCATGAATTCTTCAAATATGTGAAGAAGTTAAGAAAATGGTAGAATGAGGAAGAATTAGAGTAGTTCTTATGATGATTTCACCAAATCTAGGTATCCAGGCTCTGATACCACTTGATAGGACTGTCCTCCTTAGCTTAGGAACCTAGGATTTGTATCTAACTTTCATATAGGCGGAAACTATGTGACGTGTTAATCGTATAACAAGAATTACTCTTTAAATGTTTGTTTATTGATCAATATTTATAAGCGTTCAAGTTCCAGATCGGACAAAGCTTCGCCGTCAGTGTGCCAAAGTTACAAATGAGAGAACACAACTCACCTATTTATAGATTACCAAGTTCGCTGGGAGGTGAACAAGTTCGGGCGAACTTGTTTGAACAAGTTCGGCCGAACTTGTTCTCACCACACAATTCCGGGAGAACTTGATGTCTAACATACATAAATATGACGTTTTCTAACATGATCTCACCTATTCTAAACATACTCGATACAAGACTAAGACATAGACATACTGTACTAACAGAATCCCCCTTGGATATCGTTTTTGTCTTGTTCAGTCTTCCAAAGCTCTTGTTCATTCAGACTCTATCTAGTATAATGACGTAGGCAACAGACATATGCACTAACAATTTCCAGCAACCTTGTACATCCTTATTCAAGGTAAATAATGGCGTTTTCTGAGTATGGCGTTTATTTATATTTTTCTCCCTGAAGTTTTTTGTTTTGTTTTGTGTTGTGGTTTGATGGTGTTTTTACACATACAATGTATGTATGGCGTTTTATACATTTATTTTTTTTTAGCGTTTTTTAGGTAATGTACAGTAAGTCTGATTGCACAAGCACTTGCTCATGTAGGCGTTTTGGGCAGTTTGGTTTGCTATGTAGACATATATTTTATGTTTTGAGAAGTTTGGCTATTAGAGAATTTCCAAAACAACACATTTTGAATAGATGGTGTAATGAGGCTTCGCCAAATTGCTCTTAAGATTAATCAATGAGTCGTGATTTTATCCAAACCGAGCTTGATCCCCATGTGCCAAGTATGATGCGAGAAATTATTATTTCAACGGAGTATACTTTAAACCATTTATCTGGTAATAAGGAGGAGTTATCCTTATTCAACAATCATGTTCAATCTTATAAGAAGAAGGTTCAAGATATGCAGATTGTTGCTCCTCCTCCTAGTACTAGGGATAGATTTGCGGAGATAACAGGGCAATATCAAAATGGCAAGAATCCAATAAGAGTCCATGTTGAGTATAAGTCGAAAGGTTCTGGATCTCGCAAGCATTTGAAATCCAAATAGGAGGAAGCGATTGAAAAAACAAAAACAAAAGTGAAGCCCGGGTTGAAAGAAAGACAGTGTAAGAATTGTAAAGCTTTCGGACACTACGCATCGACAAGCAAAGAGCCCGTAGTTAAAAGAAGAACGACACGGTCTTCGAGAGCAAGGGAAAAGTAATTTGGCGTTTTTATATTTTTTTATTTTTTTTCTTATACAATCTTTGAGCATGTTAAGATACAGAACATACAATCATTTGGCGTTTTTATTTTTTTCATATGCAATCTCTGAGTATGTTAGAAGACATAATTTACAGGTTTTGCCATCTGTGATTTTTGTATTTTTTGGCGTTTTAATTTGAATAAGGTGAGGATTATCTCAATAAGATTTTTCTAAATGAGATGGACAACATTGTTAATTCTCACTTAAGAATGAACTAATAATGGTATCCACCTCATTCAATGAAACTTTATCGAGAACAAAACTGAATCTCCAAGAAACGAGGTTTGCCATATGGTATTTAGTAAAATATGTCATTTGCTTTTGGTGTAATCAATGGAAGGTCCTGATGTTGTTTATATAAGATGTTTTGGCGTGTTGTTTGGGGGGGAGGGAATTTTCTATAATAAATGTAGTAATAAAGATGGCACGTCCCATCATTAAGTTACTGTTTGTTCAGCTTTATCTGATAAATCAGCAACGCTTCCGTCGCATCACAAAGTTTAGCGTTTTGTATGAATGGTGTTTTAGAAAAAAAGGGGGGGAACCACAGCTAATTAACTTTTCTATGTGAAAGTAATGCTATGGCATTTGAAACAAAAGATGGCGTTTTGACACATTTCAGACTTATACAAGTGTGTAATTTTTGGATTTTTTTTTAATAATATGTGATAAGAGGGAATTATTATAGTTTGTGGGGATTTTGGCATTTATATCTAATTAGTGAAATAAAGTATTTTATTAAAAACCACTGAAAATGACACACCACAAAAATAAAAAGAAAAAAAATTAAAACCCCTCGTCAAAAGGGATCTGGTCTGAGAAGTATCCATTGCTCCCCTCGTCTTCTTTTTCCGACTCTTCATCAAAATTCTCATCCAGATCTTCACTGTCATCATTTGCTTCATCTTGAAGACTTTGGAACCTCAATATTAATATGCCAGTCAACAACACAAATTTATGGTCATGTCTGGGTTCAAACATGTTGCGTTGCATACCTCCTGTAGGAAGACAAGTTTTTGTTCGGTCACGATGTTTTCAATCGTGTAGGCTTCCTGCTCCCCATTGTCCCATACAACACTCATTAAGTCTGTGTTTTCATCATAACACCAAGATTGGATGACTGGATCCACAATTGGATATGTATGGTATGGTCCGAATTTTCTGGTTAATCTTCTTATAACCGTCTGTGTTTTATCACAAAGGTTATCAAGAGGAATTCCAAGTGCTTGGATCCCCCTTTGAACTTCTTCGTCCAAGTTCAGTATGGCGTTGGCAGTTTTCACAAACACTCTTCTTCTGTTGTCAAAGAGGATTACGAATTTATTGATTCTAGTGTTGAATCCCCATGAAACGATGTTTGTCATTTGTTCTTTTTTCAGGGTTTTTTTAAATTTGGCGTTTTGGTTAAAGATGACGTTTTATAAGTATGATCCATGAAAGGGATGTTAACATCATTTATATAATGATGTGTTTGGCGCGTAGTTTAGGCGGGATTTTTTTATAATAAATGTTAGTAAAAAATTTTCAGTTACTGTTTGGTTAGCTTTTTCTGTTAAAACTATAGCGCGTCCCATTATTAATTTTTGCGTTTTTATGAAAGGTGTTTTATATAAAGATGGTGTTTTATGCGTGAGTTTGGCATTTTGTTTTGAGGAAGTTAAAAGACCCTTTTACCCTTAATGAAGCGCGTCCACATAATAAAGTTGATGTTATTTACGAAAAATGCCACCGCGGCAATCTAATCCATAGATTGTTTTGATCCAACGGATGAGAGGCGTTCTCATCGTTTTCAACTTATAAGCGTAAATCCTACCCATGTATATATATAATATTTTTTTGGGGTGTTACATGGTGAGATCTGGAAACGGTGCTTTAGTCTTCTACCACAAATAGTGGGTTCAAAAATAGATAAAGAGTGACGCGAAGTAGGGGTTTCCGAACCTCCTAAAATTTTGAATAATAAATATTAGTATCTGAATTTATACAAAAATAAAAAAACTGCTTCGTGCATAAATTAAAACTATACATGTATTCGATTTTCTAAATTTTTAAGATTTTAAACAAAAAAATATTCGTAGATCCACATTCGAATCTGATTGTTTACTAATTTTTTTACTATATTTTAAAGTAAACATAGTGTTCATTAATATCTCTTAAATTAATATCTAATATATAATAAATTTTATTTTGTGTTTCTTTTCTGTTATTGCAAAATCGGCTATGTGGATTTAAATGAGCAAAGGCAACATTAAGGTTATTATTTTATAAATATGATAATTTAATGACATTATCCTAAACATGGATTTTAATATTTACAATTTGGAAACCAAAAGTTTAGTTATTTTTCAGCTACTATTTATCAAATAATGTGTTTAGGAGGCTTTACTATTCCTTTTTAAGTATTTTTATTGGTTGATAAACGATAGATGGATGTTATGGGCACCAACTATTTTTTAATTTTGTTATCTATATGTACAAGTTAAAAACTATGTATACAACATATGAATATTTATACTTATATTTTTTCCCTTATCTATTACTAAAGGTAGAAATATTCCCTTAAAGTAGTAGTATAATTACCATACTATATACTTTATAAATTTATTTTGACTATTACTATTGTTATTATTATTATTATTACTACTATTACTATTTAAACCCAATTAATTTGTGAGTTAACACGTCTCAACGTATGTGTATGATTCAACATTTTTTATGTTTAATTTTTGTTGGGTTTAACAGTATTGCTACAACGCACTTCAATTTTTTACATAAGATTTCGGATATTGTCGGCATATTTGTTATAACGCGTGGAAATTCTTTTTCATTTTACGTTTTGGTATAAATTTTACGGTTCAACATTTTTACGTCTATTTTTTGTTTGGTTTAACACTCCCGCTGCAACGCGCGGGTCCTGTATTTCTTATAACGCGTGGAAATTCTTTTCCATATTTACGTTTTGGTAAAAATTAGACGATTCAACATTTTTACATCTAATTTTTGTTTGGTTTAACATTCCCACTGCAATACGCAGGCCCTAAATACTAGTATAATATATATTTAATATTTTTTAGTTTTTAGATATCAGATAATCCGGCTATCCAAAAATTTTAAAAATTCACATGGGAACCTGTTGGATATTTATGTCCGGTTCGATAAGTCAACGCTACCGACCGGGTCTTGACCCGTAAGAGTTACACCGTGGGCAACAAACTTAAATCCACTTAAATAGTTTAACTAGTAATTACGAACAATATGCGAAACGGATCATAATTATATTTATGACCATGAGCGGGATTATATTATTGTTGCGGGTATTGACTGAGAGACGGGTACATGGACCGGGTGAGACGGGTATTTTCATCTTGCCACTTGTCGCACATGCACTCACGCTACGCCACTTGTCGCGCATGCACACTTGCATCGCCACTTGCCGCGCATGCAAGAGTCAATGGGTTTTGTCATACATGCATGAATTTCTTGACACTTGTCCAACTTCCATGTGCATGTCCGCCATTTGTCGCACACACATGGATCTCCATATTATATATAAAGAGGTATATGGACAAGGTTTATGAGGTTGTTAAACTTGCATAAAAACTTCAAAACACCCACACCACAACCGCCGCCACCATCGGCTACCGTCGCCAGCCACTGCCGCTGTCGCCGACCTCCTCCACCAATGCTTTGCCGTTGGCCGCTGACGTCGCCGCCGCTACGCGTGGCCACACCCGCGTTTCGTTAGTTCGTAACACTAGCACGCGTTCGTTGAACCTCGGTGTCTCGACCGTTTAGTTATTAACCGAGGTATCTCAATCTCGTCGGTAGTTAGATGTTATTATCATTGTGCTCGTATTTGTTTGTAACCGTATCCTGTCAGGTTTCGTTTATTGTTGATCACTTGTTTATTTTTCCGCTGCGTTTTATTAATTAACTCGTTTAGTTAATTAACTATTATTTATTGAACCCGGTTTTGATAAATAAAATTTTTAACCAATCGACATGCAAACCCAACAGTGGTATCAGAGCCTTGGTTACAACATATGAGTCGGTACCGGTCTTTTAACAGAACTAGAACACAAACTTTAATTACTGATGGTCAAGTCTGGTGGTGTTAAGAAGCCCAACAACAAGAAAATAGATCATAAGAGCAAAGGAAAGAGAAAGGTTATTGTTGCTGCCAGAAATGCCACCAACAACAAGCATATAGCAAAACCACACCCTGCTGAGGAGTGTTAGTGCTTTGAATGCTACCAAATGGGGCACTGGAAAAGAAACTGCCCACAGTATCTAGCCAAGCTGAAGATGAACAAGGCCAATAACATTGGCACTTCTTCTAGTATTCTCATTTATGTTATTGAGCTTTTCACTGTTTCTAGCAACACTGGGTATTTGATACTGGATGTGGTTATCACATCGTTCATGTCTTGCAAGAGCCTGAAAATAGAAGAAACTGAAACAAGGCGACATGAAACTCATAGTTGGTGATGGAAAGAGAGTTCCAGTTCTGGTAACTGGAACATTTTGTTTTTCATGTCCTTCTGGCCTTGTAGTTACTTTAAATAACTGTTTGTTTGCACCTGGTTTGACCAGAAACATTATTCAAGTTTCTTCACTATTTGAACAAGGATTCAAGTACGTTCTAATGGAATTTCCATTTCTGCCTACTTGAGTAAAGTCTTTTATTTTGAGGCTAAACCACGAAATGGTATTGATGTTCAAACAAGTAATAACATAGATCATCTTTCTAAAGCGTAATAAAATTGGTATAAACGAAACATAGTTTTTGGCATTGTTGACTTGGCCACACAAGTAAGGCACGCATAAAATAGGTCCAGTCTGAGGAGATTCTTGAATCCGCTGGACAGGACTCCTTTGATGATTGCGAATCTTGCTTAGTTGGCAAACTCATAAAGCACCCCTTCACCAGTGTTGGTGAACGGGCCTATGGTCTTCTAGTACTCACTCACACTGATGTATGTGGCCCTTGCAGAACCACGACTAGAAACCATGAAGGATACTTCGTTACTTTTATCGACGATCATAGTCGATATGCTTATGTCTATCTTATGAAGCATAAACACGAAACTTTTGAAAAGTTCAAAGAGTTTCAAAACAAAGTAGTAAGCCAGCTTGCTAGAAAGATAAAAGTACTTCGATCAGATCGAGGTGGTGAATACCTCAACTTAGAATTTCTCGATCATCTAAAGGAACGTGGAATAGTTTCACAACCCACTCCACCTGGCACACTCCAACTTAATGGCGTGAGTGAAAGGAGAAATCGAACCCTAATTAATACGGTTCGATCGATGATGTGTAGAACTAACTTGCCTCACACATTTTGAGGTCATGCTCTTATGATCGCTGCCCGCAATGTCAGTTCAGCTCCGACTAAGAAGTTAAACAAAACACCATATGAGATATGGCTTGGGCGTAAACCCGATTTGGAATACCTTAGAGTATGGGGATGTGAAGCATACATCACAAGTGATTCTGATGATGAGCTCGATCCTCGAGGCGAAAAGGTTATTTTTTGTCTAATGCAATAAAAAGGCGGATATTATTTCTACCATCCTGGTGCAAATGTGATTTCCATCAAACAGAAGGGACACTTTCTCGAGGAAGAACTTCTTAATCAAGAAATTGGAAATAGTATTGTTGGTCTTGAAGAAATTCGAGAACCACAAACAACCGCTAATGAAATCGGACCGTCTGATCAACTAGTTGTTGCCAATGAATCAGACATAAACACAAACGTTCGCAGAGGTAGTAGAAATCGCAAAGAACCTGATAGATACCTATGGCATCTAAATGGTCCCGAAGTCTTATTAGTAGCTGAGTCTAACGACGAACCTTCTACTACAAATCTGCAATCTTAGATCCAGAATCTAAGAAATGGCAATAAGCCATGAACGTCGAGATGCAATCTATGCATGACAATCAAGTACGGGACTTGGTTGAGCTACCCCCCGATTGTCGGGCAGTAGGGAGCAAATGGTTTTCAAGAGAAAAATCAATATGCATGGAAATATCCACACCTATAAAGCATGGCTAGTTGCGAAGGGTTTCACTCAAACTCAAGGTATTGACTTTGATGAGACCTTCTCGCCCGTTGCTATGATTAAATCAATTAGGATATTGCTTGCCATTATTACGTACTATGATTACGAAATATAGCAAGTGGATGTCAAAACCGCTTTCTTAATGGACATCTCTCTAAAGATGTCTACATGGTTTAGCCTAAGGTTTTGTCGATCCCAAATATCCAACTAAGGTGTGCAAACTAAATAAGTCCATTTATGGACTCAAGCAAGCATCTCGTGGCTGGAATCTTCGTTTTGACCAGAAGATCAAAGAGTTTAGTTTCGTCAAGAGTGAAGATGAGGCTAGTGTTTACAAATGGCTAGTGGGAGCACCATATCATTCCGCATCCTGTATGCGGATGATATACTAATCATTGGAAACAACATCCATATGCTTAATGAGGTTAAGCACTATTTGGGATCTTGCTTCGCAATGAAAGATCTTGGAGAAGCTGCTTACATTCTGGGAAACAAGATCTATAGGGATAGATCTAAGCGGCTTCTTAGGCTAAGTCAAAGTACGTACAGATACAAAATGATGACACGCTTCAAAATGGAAAACTCCAAGAAAGGAGGTGTTCCTATGACTAAAGGAACCGTGTTGAACAAATTGCAACTCCTTCAACGGACATTGAAATTAAGAAAATGGAAGCAGTTCCATATGCTTCAGCAATTGGTTCTATCATGTATGCTATGTTATGTACTAGACCTGACGTCGAACATTCTGAGGAACTTGAGAAGAACCAAAGATATGTTCTTGGTGATTGGAGGAGTGGAAAAAGAGCTCACTGTAAGGTGTTACACTGATGCTAGCTTCCAAGGTGACCGAGATGATTCTCCCTCACAATTAGGATTCGTATTCACTCTCAATGGATGAGTTGTTCGTTTGAAAAGCTCCAAACAGAGTGTAGTGGCATATTCAACCACTGAATCCGAATATATTGTTGCTGCAAAAGAAGCTGCTTGGATGAAGTAGTTCATCACCGACCTCAATGTGGTTTCAAGTATTCAAAAACCAATTGAGCTGTTCTGTGATAACACAGGAGCCATTGCTCAAACCAAGGAGCCTAGATCTCATCACAGGACCAAGCACATTCTAAGAAAGTTCCACTATGTACGGGAAATACTGGAATGAGGAGACATCTTAATAAGCAAAGTAGACACAGATCAAAACCTAGCAGACCCGTTCACTAAACCGATGACTCAGGACAAGCATGACCAACATAGGAATGTTATCGGTCTTAGATTGGCTAGCCATTTGTTTTGATTTAATATTTGGATGTACGAACATTCAAAAAGTTGTACCTTTTGAATTCACCTTTGATTTACTTGCTAAATGCAAAGTTTGAATCTTACAACTGTGTTCGATTTTAATACGTTTAATCCATGAATCTTTTATTCTAAATTATCCGTAGTCGGTCAGACTCGTGGGAACGACTCTGAATTAAGACTATTCTGACCTTAGACTCAAAGAGTTGACTTCCAAACTCACAGACCTCATTATGAAGGACGTTGGATGTAACTCGCATCAAATCATCTTCATGGATCTTAGTCATAAGATGTATTTGATTTTGGTATACTCATTTAGTATCCTCTGACCTGAGATACATACTAGAACTTTCGTTTACTAAAGGCTATTCTTTGATCAGTGTCAACCGCTGTCGCGTAACTACCAGTCATAAAGGCATTGGTTGGGAGTACTTCTGAAGTTCAGTGGGAGTTGTATGTAGTCAAGATGGGATTTTGTACTCTTACAATATATGTAACAGTTAGACATCTGGGCGCCCTCGTTGATTCAAACTGGTGAAGTGTAAGGCCTTACCCAAACTTACTGTGTGTTTGATTGGACCACTTTGATTCATGAACGAGAACGATAATGATTCAACGCCATGTGAGATTGAATCTGATCCATGTCTCATTGTTCAATTGATGTCTTTTACAAAAAGGATAGATGACGATGATTACCATAAGTCTATTGTCTTCAAGTAGCAAGTTGTTTCTGAAGGGAAGATACCTTGGTTAGTGACTTTAAAGTGTCATGACCTGTTGGGGGCAGCTATGTGTAGCAAGAGAACCGCTAGCTATCTGCGTTGAAATCTTATCAGAGACCGTCCAAGTGGGAGCTGTTGGATATTTATGTCCGGTTCGATAAGTCAACGCTACCGACCGGGTCTTGACCCGTAAGAGTTACACCGTGGGCAACGAACTTAAATCCACTTAAATAGTTTAACAGGTAATTACGAACAATATGCGAAACGGATCATAATTATATTTATGATCATGAGCGGGATTATATTATTGTTGCGGGTATTGACTGAGAGACGGGTACATGGACCGAGTGAGACGGGTATATTCATCTCGCCACTTGTGGCACATGCACCCACGCTACGCCACTTGTCGCGCATGCACACTTGCATCGCCACTTGTCGCGCATGCAAGAGTCGATGGACATTTGTCATACATGCATGAATTTCTTGACACTTGTCCAACTTCCATGTGCATGTCCGCCATTTGTCGCACACACATGGATCTCCATATTATATAGAATGACGTATATGGATCTCCATGTGCATGTCCGCCACTATTGCCGTCGCCGGCCACTGCCGCTGTCGCCGACCTCCGCCACCGCTGCTTTGCCGCTGGCCGCTGACGTCGTCGCCGCTACGCGTGGCCACTCCCGCGTTTCGTTAGTTCGTAACACTAGCACGCGTTCGTTGAACCTCGGTGTCTCGACCGGTTAGTTATTAACCGATGTATATCTTTCTCATCGGTAGTTAGATGTTATTATCACTGTGCTCGTATTTGTTTGTAACAGGATCCTATCAGGTTTCGTTTATTGTTGATCACTTGTTTATTTTTGCGCTGTGTTTTACTAATTAACTCGTTTAGTTAATTAACTATTATTTATTGAACCCGGTTTTGATAAATAAAATTTTTAACCGATCGACATGCAAACCCAATAGAACCCAAATCCAAATAATTTGGGTTATTCAACTTTCGGATATTATTTTTTAACATCCCCAACGTAAACCAATAAAAAAGTGACATGTGTATTGTGGAAAAATAATTAGATAATATAGTTCGAGAGATGGAAAATATAATTTTTCTATATATTAAAAGGCTGAGATAGAACCACATATGGGTCGACACCGATGGCAGGAGCAGGAGTATTCAACCGACTTACGAAGACGGAAGCACGAAGAACAGGAGAAACTTGCTAGAGGACCCAGGTTACATGAGGAAGAGTGGGAGCAGGCAAAGAGGAGAAAGCAACAAAGACCTAGTTTTAGAAGGAGGTTAGATTGGGATGCCTTGGAGAGAGCCACAACATTTTTTATCACGAATCTGCCATATGGATGCATAGTGGACCGGTTATGGAAAGCTTTCCAGCACTTCCCTAACTTGGTTGATTCGTATGTTGCATTCAAAAGAGATGTTGCGGGGCCGTTTGGATTTATTAGATTATCTGACGTTGATGGAAAGGATGAAGAGGCTTTGGAGAACATCAAACAAGTTAGAGTGGATGGGGCTGTCATTGGCGTGAACCTGGCAAAGTACAACCGTCGGGGCATGCCAATTGCAGGACACCATAAATCCACCAGAAAAGAACTTAGCGACAGGGACATGCAGCCACACATGCATCAGCAGGGTTACCAGGATAATATACATGGGAATGTAAACCACCAGACATACAGGAACATCCTGGTCGGCGAGACTGGTACAAAGTCGGAGTTGAAGCATATTGAACTAAATCCTAAACTTACAGAAGCAAAAAGAGAATGGGGTAATGCGTCCCTTATTGGAAATGGGCGTAGCTGGGAAACTCTGCTTAATCTCAAAAATTCTGTTAAGTCCTATGGATTGGTGGGGGCGGCTGTAAGTTACGTTGGGGCTCTCCAGGTCTTTATCAAGTTTCCTAACCATAAATTGGGAGCGAAGTTTCTACAAGAGGATCGGGACACGTGGGTTAAATGGTTCTCCAACTTGTGCATTTGGTCAGGGCAGGTTTTGGAGTTTGAACGAGTGGCCTGGCTGACGATTACGGGTGTCCCATTATCGCTCAGGGACCGGCCTATTTTTTATCGAATTGGTGAAAGGTTCGGAAGGATCATCTAACCATCGGAGGCGACTCATGTCAACGGAAATTTATCGTCGGAAAAACTGGCGGTTCTCGTTAAACATGCTTTCAAGATCTCAGAAGAGGCGAGGGTCTCATCGGGTGATATCTCAATAAAACCATAGGTGGTAGAGGAGGATGAGTACTGGGTGCCCCTTTAGTTTCTTACGTTTTCGACTTCGTAGGAGGTGAAACGTCTGCGGGAGGGTCGAAAGGAAAACGGGTGGTCTCACCGGAATTCAAATCTCCAGGGACATCGGCCTGGCGGGAAGAAACTGAATCGACGCCTAGGAAAAAGGAGACTTTGGGAGATGTTCACCCCATACAGCTTAACATGGAAAACCAAGAGGTGTCACATAGGGAAGAGGAACCATTGGGGTTTAATGATGGTGATTTTTTTGAAGTCCAAGGATAAAGGTAGTGGGGGCCGACATGCTTTTACTGCGCATTCTGACAAGGGAGGCGCTACACCTATTCCTGATCAGAAAAGTGGGCCGACCCAGTTCTTCTTTGGAGGTATTAAAGGTGCAAAAGTCAATTCGGAGTTGGGCCAAGATTTGGGGTCTCATCCTTATCACAATAATGGGAAGCCTAAAGTAGTAGCAAGTGGCAGGAGGCCGCTGGGCCTGGACCTAAACGTCAGTGCAGTCCCTTTTGACTTAGATAAAATTATTTGGATGGAGGATTCTGTACGAAGGAACAAGTTAAAGAGAAAAGCCACTACTATCCAGTCTTTCACTTTCTCCCCAGGGTCGACTATTTTCAAGAGACAGAGGAAATCAGATTATAAACAGAGAAATTTGGGAAATTCGATATACGCGGATGGATCTGATGATAAGGCTTGTTGTAATCCTCCTAGAGTTTACCCTAATGCGAGCGAAAATCAGGATAGTGGACCCGATAAAGAGGCGGCGGACATACTTGAGTCTGGAATTACTCAATCAGTAGGGAACAAAGTGACAGACGAGGGAAACACCAACATTCATGTTGTCGATGGGAAAGAAGCGGAGGTTACGGTTTCGGTTGCGGGTCGGGTAGGGATTGATCTGAAAGAATTTCAGGAGGTGGTACAAGAGGTAATTAATGGTGAAGGTGATGTTAATCATTTGAAATGAATTTTTAAGCTTGAATATAAAAGGGGTGGGTGTTGCTCAAAGTGGTCCTGGGTCCGAGATTTAAAGAAGGAGCATCGTATTAATTTTATTTGTATACAAGAAACAATGTTTTCAGATGGGTCAAAAATCAACTTCTCTCGGTTATGGGGGGTGGGTAATTGTGGTCTTGATTGGGTGGACGCTACCGGAAAGTCTGGTGGCATGGTATCTATGTGGGATACAGAAATGTTTGTGAAGGAAGAAGTGTTTAAGTCCCAAAACTTTTTGGTAATCAAAGGTCGTATCAAAGGGGTCCGCGAGAAGGTTTGTGTGGCAAATGTTTATGCGCCTCAAGGTGCGTTGGAAAAAAAGAATCTTTGGTCTTCTTTGCTCGCTCTGAAAGACCAGGTTGGAGGCGTTTGGATCATGATTGGGGATTTCAATGAAGTACGGCACCCAGAAGAAAGGCGAAATTCAGTTTTTAACGCTACCAACGCTCAAAGGTTCAATGATTTTATTCTTGAAGGAAGCCTAATGGAATATGCTATGCTTGGAAGAAAATACACTTTTCGGGCTGGAAATAGCACGAAACTTAGCAAAATTGACCGCGCACTTGTATGCTCTAAGTTTTGGAATCTTTGGCCGGAAGCCTGTCTTACGGCTCTACCTAAAGGCCACTCTGACCATTGTCCGCTAATTTTGGTTACGGACCCGAGTAACTTCGGCCCTATACCTTTTAAATTTTTTAACTCTTGGTTTGCTTATCCAGTCTTGGATGAGGTGGTTTTGGAATGTTTGGCAGGTGTTGAGAACCACGGTCCAGCAGATTTTATATTGGTAGCTAAACTTAAAAGTTGCAAGGAGGGAAATGAAGGGGGGGATCAAGGAAAAACATCAATTAGGAAACCAAAGTCTGTACCAAATCCGAGAAGCTATGGAGTTGGTGGAAGCACGTATTGAAATAGGGACCCATTCAGACCAAGACTTGGCTACAAATTTGGATATGCAACAATTGCTTCTGAATTTGGAAGGTAATAGATTGGCGGATCTTCGACAAAAAGCTTGGATCAAGTGGGCTTTGGAGGGAGATGAGAACTCGGCATATTTTCATGGGATTATTAGTAGTAAGATTTGCTGATCTCGTCTAAGTGGTCTCATGATTGGGGATAATTGGTGCACGGATCCTAAGCGGGTGGTGATGGAGGTTATGAAGTTCTTCGCAAACAAATTCAAAGAGCCGGTTGCATCGAGGCCCAGATTCGTTTGTCACTGCATCAATAGACTGAAAAATTGTGATAAAGACATGCTTATCGCCTCATTCTCTTCTTCGGAAGTTAAGCAAGCAGTGTGGGATTGTGACGGGGACCGGTGGGTTTAACTTTAGTTTCATTAAAAGATTTTGGAATGTGTTGGAGGCTGATTCCGTGGCTGTTTTACAAGAATTTCCTTCAACCGGTTCAATCAATAGAGGGTGCGCCTTTAGCTTCATAGCTTTGATTCCGAAGACGGCGGACCCGACAACTCTAAATGAGTTTAGACCAATAAGTCTTCTGGGGTGTATCTCAAAGGTAATTTCTAAAGTTCTAGCGAACCGCATTAAATTAGTTATTGGGTACTTGATATCCGATAATCAATCGGGGTTCATAGCGGGAAGAAATATTCTTGATGGGCCCATAGTTTTAAATGAAGTCTTGTCTTGGGCCAAGAGAGCCAAAAAAAGAACGTTTCTTTTCAAAATAGATTTTGAGAAGGCTTATGATACGGTTTGTTGGACATTTGTTGATTCGGTTATGGAGCAACTGGGTTTTCTTAGTAAATGGAGAGTTTGGGTTAGGGGTATTTTGGAGTCGGCCAGAGCTTCAGTTCTCGTTAACGGGTCCCCGACATTTGAGTTTCAATGCCACAGAGGGGTTCACCAGGGGGACCCGTTGTCTCCATTTTTATTTGTATTGGCCATGGAGGTGTTTACATGCTTCATGAATCGGGCTACCAGGGAAGGTTTATTCAAGGGTTTGGAAACGCCAAATCAAGGCCCATCTTTATCTCATCTCATGTATGCGGATGACATTCTCGTCATTGGGGATTGGGTGGATTACAATGCGTAGAACTTAGCAAGGATTTTAAGAGCTTTTTTTCTCATTTCGGGCCTGAAAGTTAATTTTAGTAAATCTACTTTGGTTGGGCTAGGGGTGAATGAAAATGATATTGCTAGTTTAGCCACAAATCTTCGGTGTGGAAGAGGTATGGCTCCTTTTTCATATTTGGGTTTAGTTTTCGGGGCGAATTATGAACTTGTATAAAATTGGAAGAGTGTGATCGATGTGGTTGAGAACCGGCTTTCGTTATGGAAAGGCCCGGTTCTATCGATAGGGGGAGGGTCACCCTCTTAAAGGCGGTCTTTGAAAGTTTGCCGGTTTATTTTTTTTTTCAATGTACAAAGCTCCGAAGAGGGTTATCAATAAAGTCGATGGGATGAGGAGGCAGTTTTTGTGGGGTAGTAAAGAAGGTAAGAATAACATGAACTGGGTCAAATGGGAAAGGGTTTTGATGCCTAAAAATAAAGGGGGTCTGGGCCTTTCACCTCTCCTTGGTTTCAATATTAGTCTGCTAGCTAAATGGCGATGGAGATTTAAAAAAGTGGGGCCAAGACTGTGGAACAAGGTAATTCAAGCTATCCACCAAAAGCACACCCATGACACGTTCATTCCAAGGGACAAGTATGCGACATGAGCATGGAAACAGGTGGTTAATTTATGCAGCGAACTTTTGCCGAAGAACATTAGTGTGACCTTGCTTATAAAAGGTGTTATAGGGAATGGCAGGTGTATCATATTCTGGCTAGATTTCTGGGTGGAAACCTCGACTCTGGCTAATCTATTTCCAGCATTATATGCGCTAGAGGACAATAAGTTGTGGTCGCAGATAGAATTAAGGAAGAAAATGGTTTATTGAAGGTTGATTGGAACTGGGGGCGAGATTTGGAGTCTGCGCAGGAGGAATCTGAGAGAGCCCAATGTGAAGAGTTGTTAAAAGATATCAAGTTATCAGTTCAAGATGATAATTGCACCGGGTCCCAGATTTGGTCAAAGGTTTCTTGGTCCGTTCGCTACGCAAAATTTGTTCAGATGCAGTTTCAATGGAGGAAGGGCAAGTTTTTCCATGGAATAACTGGCTGCCTAAGAAGGTAGACATATTTGGTTGGCGGGCGCAGCTGAATAGATTACCGACTAGAGATGCGTTACGTCAATTGGAATCGGAATTTTGTCCATTCTGTGAAGATACTACAAAATCCGTGGATCACATTTTCACAGCTTGCCCACTAACATGCGAAGTCTGGCATGCCGTTACGGGCTGGTGCAAACTTCCCCCTTTGTTCGCCTTCTCCATTCATGACATCATTAATTACCACAAGACTACAAAGGGGAGTAAAGTTTTTATCAGAATGGTCCGGTCAATTATGTTGTTGGTATGTTGGGCGATTTGGAGAGCGAGGAACGATAGAATTTTTCAACAGCAAATCTGTAAGTGCCGGGGCAATTGTTCAGGAGGTTAAAGCTTTGGGGTACTTATGGATCAAATCCCGAGCCAAAATGGAGTCGATGACCCAAGATCAGTGGAAAAACTTTGACTTTGCTTAATGTATGCTATGCTGTTTTTTCATTTTATTTTGTTCTGTTGTGAGCCACTGGCTAGTGTTTGGCTTTTGAATGAAGTATTGCTTCATAAAAAAAATTAAAAGGCTGAGATAATTATTCTATTCCAAACATTTTTAATGACCATTAAAGTATATGTCTACAATTTTAATGAATTTAAACAATGATCACTAAATAACTAGGTAATATTTAACGTTGGATTATGAAATAGACATACAAAAAATCTTATTTACCCTTCAGTCATTAATCCACACATTTAATTTCTTTCTTTCTTTCTTTTTTTTATTTTTATTTTTTTTTTGATAATCTATCTTGTTTACCAGGTTAAAAAAATAGATTAATGCATAAAATTTGTACAAGAGAAACGAAATCATACCAACTATAATCATAAAAGTATGGCTATTTTGAAACAACCTTCCTAAGATTTTGAAATGCTTTCTCGTATCTTACAAAACCCATAAACCAAAACTCAAAGTCATCATCCGTAACTATTTGTATGTATTTTTGTGTTGGATTTTCCACATTCTCCCTCTCATTACTTTCTTTGATCTTGTTCGTTGGGATCAATACCTACAAACAACAAGTAAATGACACGGTCAACAATATTACATCCAAAAAAAGTACTTATGTCACGCTTCTAGTTACTCGTTAAATTAGCATCACTCGAGTGTCATATATGTATTTAACGCATAAAACATTTTATTAATAGTATATAATGCTAGTTTCACCCAACACCGGTACTAGATTCACCACTTTTCAACAACCATTTTCTTCACAGAAAATACAACAGAGAAACTCACGTATATGGTCGATTTTATGTGTTTGCTAAATATGTAGCCTTTTCATATCAAATGTTCTATACGACCATGTCACTTCAACTCAACTTCATATTTTAGTTATGACATAACTTCTATTTAATAGAGAGTTAATTAATGGCACATGATACGCCAAAGAAGAACATATGTCACGTAACTTTAAGTCACTATTAATGAAAGTTAATCCGCTACACAGACATAAAGTGGTCCAAAGTCACATGTACTAGGGATGAATTTGTTAAGAAAAATAGTTATTATAAATAAAACAGAATAGAGAAATTTAATATTAGTAATCTAAAAGACCGATAATACTCCAAACTAGTAATTTAACTAGTGTCACTTCTTACTTTCACTTTCATTGTAAAGGACAACCCCACCTAATCATCGTAGATTTAAACTTAGTTTTTAGTCGATTTCACTCACAAGGAAATCACGTTTCATCAATTTGCTCAAAATCATCCATGTGAGTGAAATCGAGTTTTATAAACTGTAAGTCAATGATGATAATGCGAGTGGGAATTGGGATTGTCTTGGACAATGAAAGTGGAAGTTGGGAGTGTTATTGTTTAGATTGTCCGTAACAATTATTATTATTATCAGCCAAAGAGTTGTAACTTACTAAAATCTAATTTGCAAATATTGCTACTATTATTATTTTACCTTGTAAGGGTTTCGAATGAGATCCCCATTTGATGAACGCAATTTGATTGATCTTTCGCTGCAGAAGGCAAGCTTTTGAGTGGAGATGAACAATATCCCTGCAATTGGACCTGCACTTGTTGATAAATAACATTGTGAAGCTTTCAACAATTTTCTCTCCATCATTCGCCCCAAATACTTCCTTGAATATGTTTTCCCTCCCCCCTTTTTGTATGATTTTCGCCCCCAGTCTTAGCTTCCCCTTCAATGTTTCTGATAATTTTGGCCCCATCTTCACTGCAATATTACACAAAAGATCTCAACAAACTAGCCCTAAATGTCAATTTGAGAAGGAGCAATTAGCTAATTATTTGTGATTACATCTCAAACAGATCGCTCTGTGATTGAAAAACTAGCCCTAAATGACAATTTGAGAAGTAATTTCATAATCATTAGCTAGAAATTTGTGATTATTATCTCAAAAAGATGCTCAAATCGATTTTTAATAGAGAAACTAGCTCTAGATGTCAATTTGAGCGGCAGCTTCATAAACATAAGCTAACAATTTGTGCTTATCATCTCAAAATTGTTTTTGATGCTCTCTGTTTGTTCGCTTCCAAATGTAAATGCAAATTTTACCAAAAATTCTATATGTATCGACTCTTGGCCCCTATTTTTCTTTCCGAAAAACTTTAGGCACCTGTTGAAGATCCGCAGTGGCTACAAATTTGTGGTTAAAAGAGTTTCTAACGCACCTCGAATCTATCTATCTATGATTGAGATTTTACCGTGATCTCGAACTCGGTAGGCGAAATTGCTGGTGCTTCTTCGTTGATTTTTCAATTTCGTCTCCAAAAACCCCATCTTCAGTGCCTGAGCAAATCAATAAAAACGATTAGAAGAGAGAAAACGGTTGAATATGAGCGAGAGAGAGAGTACCTGGAGATGAAAAACGGAGTTTTTCGGAGATGAATCGAGGAAAGGTGAAGGGGTGAAGAGTGAACGAGCCGGCGATGGTGTGGCATCGGTCATCTTGCCAGCAGTCCGGCGAAGGTCAAAGTTGTAGTCAACGGAATCTTTGTTACCGTTCATAAGATAGGAAATTTAAGGAAACGTGTGAAACAAAAGGGTTGATAGCAATTTTGTAGAAACAAAACAAAAGGGTTGTTTATCAAGTGGGAGGAAGGTTTGTTCAACGCTGTTCGACATTAATTATGTTGCAGACTTCCAACAAGCTTCCACCCCGCATTACTTAATTTACACATAATTAAATAGCAAGTAAAAATTTATATCTACATCTATATTTATATAATAAAATAAACCATTTATACGACAATTTACTGTATTTCTTATAAATAATTATTATTTTAATTTAATCTTTTTTAACTAATTAATATAGATAACTCTCCTACTAAATATTATTTAGTTTAATTTTTTATTGATAATTATTATTTAAGTTAATTTATTCTAACTAATTATATTATCCTACTAATTATTATTTTGTTTAATCTCTTCTACTTAACTATAGATAACTATTATTTAGTTTAAATTTAATGTGTACTTCTCATTTATAATATTATTTATTTGATTTTCTATATCATATGACAGACACCTACTTTTTATTTGTAATATACAAATTTACTCTTATTATTTTTGATAATGTATTTATCTCTATATATAATGCTAGACATAAAATCGAAAAACATTTTTGTATGGCATCAATAACTTAAGACATAATATAATTATATGTATGATATGCATTTTTTAATAAAATAATACCAAACAAATTAAAAATATAATATCATTGATTTTACTAATAAAAACAAAGTCTTAGTTTTTTAAATTAGATTTATCACGGGTTTTTTTAAATATAATTTATATTTTGTCACTCAAATGACTGCTTATTTGCTTCTAAAATAACATGTTTGACCATAATCATCTCTACAATCACCATATCTATCGCGTACGATTATATCCATTAGTTTTTTTAATATAATTTTCTTCTTATTTGTTATATAAAATCATATTTATCCAAGCTGTGTAATACACGAGGATTTTTAAAGATATAACTTTCTTTATTACTTGGTAAACAATATTACATTTATTCACTTCATGTAATACACGTGATTTTTAAGATATAACCTTTTTTTTATTATTTGGTATATAAAATTATTTTTATTTAACCCGTACAATATGGTTCCTATAGATATAACTTTTTTAATATATAAAATTACATTTATTTAACTATTACAATAAAGGAACTTTTTAAAGATATATTGTTTTTATTAATTAGTATATAAAATTTATTTATTCAACTAGTGTAATACACGTGGTTGTAACCTAGTATTTTATATAGCAAAACACGTTCGGCCTACAACGCAAAAACATATATAAAAAAATATTCCTCATTAAATAATAATTTATAAGTTTCATGATATTTGATACAAGTTTATATAGTGAGTTTTATGAATTCTCCATAGCTTGATTTGATTATATCTATGTATGGATTCGAGTTCTTGTAATTTTCTTTATTTCGCGTCTGATTGATAATGCGAAATCATTACACTACATAATGCATTTTGAATTATACAACTAATAATTTTCATTTCGATTATTATTATAATAAATAAGTACAATCATTTTAAATGTTTTATTACAATCATTTTAAATGTTTTATAATACTATTTTATAAAGGGTCGTATCATTGACACACCTAAATACTTAAATCGACACCTTCGATACGGGTCGTATAGACCAGGTCGTATTGGTTGAGGATTTTTTTTTACAATTTTTTTATACATTTGTTTATGGTTGTAACAAAGTTTTATAAAAAAATATTTATTTTTTTCAATAAAAACTTCTTTAATTTTTTATAAGAATACCATGTACAAAGTAGTATAGTATAGGTGAGGTATAGGTCCCGTATGAGCATATATATGCAGTAAAGGTCCCGTATATGTATCGTATAGGTTAATTTGTAATTTTAAAGGTATTTTGTTTGCATAATGTATCTAAAGTGTTTTTTGTTTGTTTAATGGATACAACACGTAAAGTAACCGGCAATATACGCCAAAATACGACATCGTATAGATATAATACGCCATAATACAGAACAATACGACAAGTAGAGACATACTACGCCATAACACGTGATAACACGTCACATATAGACAATCTTCACCCTAATACGACACTTACAGATAATAAACGTGACAATACCAAATGTCACCGACACGACCGGTACGGACAATATATGCCATAACACCGAACATATTGACAATATATGTCATAATACGACATTTAACAATAAAATACGCCAAGTAATGATATCGTACGATGCGTATACATACAGCTCGACACATTAGAGTACAAGTGGATTCCAAACAAAATTACACGTAATTATGGAATACGATACGGAACCGAAGGTCACTGGAAATGACATGTATAAAAGGTATACTTCATAAAACGACATGTAATGACAAAGTACATCAAAATACGGCCCGTATACGCATCGAAACGGAAAAACCCAAAATCTAAATTTTTTTACTTAACCGTTATACGATCGTATAGGTCAAAACCGGGTCGTATTGTAACAACTCCTAAAATACCATAAGCGAAACCCAGACACGCACGACGAGACCAGCGCGAAGCGAAAAAAATGGACCTCCCAAGCGCCATGCGGGAGAATCCAAGATTCTCCCGCGACGCGCGGGAGAGTACCAGACCACGTGGCATCGTTTCGCGACACGTGACAAACCTATGTGGTTGACGAGGCTGAGCTAGCCCTAATGGGCTGCTGTCCCGTCACGCGGGGGAGACCCCTGATTCTCTCGCAACGTGTGGGAGAAACCCCAGTTTGGCTATATAAAGGTAGCTCGGGAGAAGTTCAGTTGCACCAAATCGATTTCTATATCGATACTCCTTCTCTCTCGTTCTGCTGTCCGAATACCTGAATACCCTAAACCCCTAAACTCTACTCGTAGCCAGCGTACTAACCCGAGTCATTGGTACGATACCTTGTCCGATTGATCTGAAACCAAAGCAACGGAGGTTTAAGTGTTGCGTGTATAAGGCTATACTTTTTCATCTACGTTGTGGTTTTGATCTCGTGATTAACGTTAAAGATTGAAATGGGTTAAGTGTAACACCTCGAAATTTCATCGAATAAAATCCGACACGTGCCCGAAGATTCTTGGTTGCCGCGTGTAGCCGAGGGGGACCAAAGACGCCGTCATGTTATTTTAATAACCTCTGAACGAGCGTCGTAAAAAGTCGGAGGATCAAAGTGGAAAAATGCCAAAATTTCATGATCTGGAAGGTCCTTACGGACCGTAACCATCATTGGTTACGGACCGTAAGGCAATCATAATATTGGTTTCAGTAAGGCGGTTACGGACCGCAAGACCTTATGGTTACGGTCCGTAACCAATTCAAACCTGTGGCAGCCAGAGGTCCTTACGAACCACAAGGCTCTACCCTTACGGTCCGTAAGGAACTGCCAGAGGCAGAATGCTTGGTACCTTGCTGCCTGCCACCTACTCGCGAATGCCACCCTCTTGGCTGGTTGTGACACGTCCAAAAACACCTGGAGACTCCTTGTAGCACCCTTGGACAGTTGTCATGACCTCATGCTCCATCCTTTGCTATAAATAGCACCCTTGAGTGAAGCTCCAACTTGCTCACTTCTATTTCATCTCCTCTCTTCATATCTGGAGGTTCCTGATCCTTGGGGACTTCCTAATTAGTCTTATTTCGTGCTAAGGACCTTGTGTAAGTGTTCTTAGCCCTCCTTTTCAGTTTTATTAAGTTTTAAGCCAATGTCAAAGCGTTGACGTAAAAACGCTTTGACTTTGTGCTAAGACCATTATGGTCCAGTCTATGTTCGTAACAAACATGGATACGTGATCGTAATAAGGTAGGTGTTAATCCCTCAAGAGGGCATCTCCTGATTACCACGTTTGCTTGGTCAATTGACGGGTCAATGTTATGTTAATAAAAAGTCAAACGGGTCAGTTTTGAAATAAAATCATAACTAGCAATGCAGATGTTATAAAACCTGTTTTAACATTCTAATAACTTGGTAATAATTATAAGAACATGTAGGAACATGTTCGGCTCGTCAATTCCAGGTCTAAGGTCGGCTCGCAACCGAAAGTCGTGAAAGTTGACTTTTGCTTTGACTTTCAGTCCTGACCCGATTTAGCAATCTTAGCTACTGTCCCTCAGTTGCATTATGACCATGTTATAGTATACTATAACCCTCTGGAGTTATAGGACATGGTCATGTAGTAATCCAAGTTTTTATAAAAGTATCCGATAAATATGCCTAAAATGCCCTTTTGTCATAAACTAAGGTTTTGACCACTAACAAGCATATAAATGAATTGTAAACTGAATTATTATATTAATGGACCTATTTTCATAGTAGTAACCTGGTCATAAACTATGTTTAACTATTTAATGTAATTAACACGTTCAAAGTGACCAAAACACCCTTTTGACGTATAAAACGGTTTAAACATAAACTTGACATCAAAACTCTATACCTACTGATGTAATATCATTAGTAGGATTATTTGGGATATTCATTCAGGTTACAAACTAAGTTTAAGCTATAATTTGCCTATTATGTCTTTAAATGACGCTATCGCCCTTTCGGCACTTTAAATGGGTTTTAAACATTTTAATGGACCAAAACCTCATACTTACTAATGTAATATATAAATTAACATATTTTGGTCATACAAACCTGGTAACAACAACAGTTTTATTCAAATACCATTTAAATCGTCATTTAGCGACTTATTCGTCGTTTCGGCGCATAATATGGTTTAAAACCATATTAGAGCATTAAGGCTTGATACCTACTGATTTTAAAACATATTTTCAACTTATTTACAGTAGGTACATGTCCCAAACTCAGATTCCCAATTAAGTTATCAATTATATGTGAAATGACCAAAATACCCTTCTCGGGACATAGTTTGGTCTTAAACGATAAATCACACATATAATTGTTATCCTACTGATATAACATCATAAAATAAGTATTTTTACAAAATGATTATAATAACATCAGTTTACTTATAAGCTCGTTTATTACATTTTAAAATGACGAAATTACCCTTTTAAGGCGTAGTTTGCTTTAAAACCAGAACGGGCCAACATATGGATAACCTACTGTTATAATAGCATATTTTAAACCTAATGGCATATGGAACTTGTGTAGGACTCACCCGGTTACCCGGTTTCGCTTATATGCATAAGGTTAAGCCTACGTAACTAGTTTACGTAATATAACCGAAACGGGTTTAACCATATCAAAATATTCTCAAATTCCAGAATGTAAAATGGTAACCCATATTATACAGGTCCTAGTACTTTTCGGGTCCATAATACATTCTTTTCTAGTCATCGCTTAATCTAGCGTTTTCGTACGTCATCGTTATTTTAAGTTAGTCGGTCTAAGTCAATGACTAAATGAAGACCCGCTAGCTAACTAATCGGTTAATACTATCCATTCCAGACTAGAGACTTCCGGTAGATTGTCGCCAAGCTAGTTTAATTGATTACGGCTGTGCTTTGCTTATTTTCTTATTATTTAAAGATCTTGACCAGGTAAATACTTTAACTTATTTTCCCCTATACGGGCTTGGGATACGGTATACTAATACCGCATGGTTGGATGTGGATCAAAGACCAATGAGTCGGGAATTCAAATAATCCATTTTAATTCGTATTGCTTAATATTAAACATTTGGGGGTTAAAACGACCATGTCCTGGATATCCACGACTCATTTAATTGCAAATGGCCACGACCTAAGCACGGGGTGTAGGCATACACCCGTCAGATGCTAAATTAAAGTATAACTCATTCGGGGTGCACCTATTAAAGGTGTTAAAGTGGCGTGTCGATTAATCATGATCCTGGCATAGTTTTCGGGCTCTAAATATATTATTAGCATGTAAAACTGATAACATGAAAATTATTCATCCCATGTTATTTATAAACTAAGTACCATTGCGTACACTAAATGTTTTCGAAATATTTTCAAAATGAGTCGGTTAAATGTATTTACCAGTGAAAACTGACGTATTTTCAAAAGACTAAGCGCAGGTGGCAAGCATACGTAATTAGGCTGGAAGTGCTTGGCGAAAACTTAAGAGGAATTGCAACCCTTTGCTTAGAAGGCCATAGTCTGTTGAATTTCCTTTTGTAATCACATTTCGATCCGCCTGTGGATCTAGTTACAAGTGTTGCATATTATTTTGAACTTTGAACATTCAAACGTCTGTAATAGTAATATTCCAGACTTCCGTTGTGTTATATTGTATTGTTTGGTAATGATGATATCAACTTACGTCACAATATTCCCCAACCGGGCCCACCGGGTTACACGTGGAAATTAGGGGTGTGACAGGTTGGTATCAGAGCCAAATCTCGAGTGAATCAAACACTAGCCTTTTGTGTTTAATCTCGGGAATACATATTAACTGTAGGAACGTCCACGATTAGCACGGGAACCTAAATTTGTTATCTATTGTCCAATTAGGCGGAAACTAATGACAAGTTAACCAAATAACAAGAATTACTCATTTAAATGTTGTTTTCATTGATCTAAAGTTCAATACATTCGAGAACCGGATCCGACAGAGCCGTCTCTATGCCAAAATCTCTCTTGTTACAAATGAAATCACCAAGGCACCTATTTATAGCTAAACAAGTTCGCTGGTGAGAGACTAAGTTCGGGCGAACTTGACCTAGTCAAGTTCGGCCGAACTTGACTTCACACATACCATTACCAGCGAACTTGGCCTACAATACACTTAAATACGCCTCGTTTCTAACAGATTAAGCTCTAATCACTCAGACTCGATATACAATGATGTAGGCAACAGACATATGCACCAACAGACTCCCCCTTGGATGTTGCCCTAGTCATCGACTTTTAAAATCTTCTGAGTCTTCCGATCTTTAGTTCTTGAATAAACTTTAACATCTTGATCTTTATATCCTCTTCCTTTTGCTTGAGCTTTGTCTTGATAAAACTTTAATCAACATGCTCCCCTTTGCTTTAAGCTCTCCCCCTTGCTTTAAGCTTTCTGGTATCTTCAATCTTCGCTTTATCAACTCCCCCTCAATCTTTAGTTCCTGTCTAAATATTTTCTGACATTCAAATAAACATTTCAGATTCAATACTTTGAAATTTTGTAACACCAATATTTCCAATTTCAATCTACATTTCAACTTTTTCAAATTTTAGTTATTCAAGTTCAATTTAATGACCTTGAACACTTTTTAACATTTAAGACCTTTGTTCACTTAAATTTTTTTTTCAATTTATGAAATCCACTTGGTTGACCAAGTCCAAGTTAATGACATTGGTTAACCAATTTCATTTAACATGTCCAAATTAATGACCTAGGTTTGAAACCATTGTGATTCAACCAATGTTTTTCTTCAATTTTAAAGTTTCAATTTAATGAACTTTGTAAACACTTTTGATCATTTTTGGATTTTACAGATGTCACCAATATTTTCACAATTAAAGCACCTTACCAGACTTCGAAGAACCGTTCTCCATCATTGGCTTGTTGAAGCTAATGGGGAAACAAATTCTTTTTGAATTTTAGAAAGTTTATGCTAAAACACACTGAAAATCTTTTTTGATTTAATCTGTAAAACAATTAAAGAAAGTAAACTATGTACAAATATATTTACAAACATATTTTTGTGAATTCGTGTCTAAGGATCATATCAGTTGATTGAGATATATCACCAGTACCGTTAACCTTTTGAGACTTTAAGATTTAAACTCGTTTACCTAGATTGTCGATATGTTTGTTCACTTAAACTTCGACACATTTCTCAATTGTTCCAAGATATGTTAGATATGAATTATGAAACTTGACTTAACTATGGTTCCTATCTCATAATATACTCCCGTATCAAGATTTCCTAGATTTCATCTTACAGGTGAGTATAGCGTAACTGATATATGTATTTGGGTTGTGCGAGACCTTGAGAGCTCAGGTTAGTACTACCGTACAGACAAAGAGATGAAGGCTCGTCTTTAAGGTGTGTTCCACTTAAGGAATCTTTTAAGCATTGCACATGGTTAGATCTTTCGATTCTTTTCAAGTTTTGCATGCATTTTGAGGTTTTTTGCAAAAGCATTATAGAAGTTCTAGGCTATTGCTTCCGCAAAATCAAAAGAACTTGTATAATACCCCAGATATCAATCATCTATAAAGACCTCGTATCTCAGAATCAGGCAATCTCTCAAACGAAATTTCGGAGTACTAAGTCCATATATCCGAGAGATGTTAATCCACAAGATTAAGCAGTTGTAAAATTTAGTTTATATCCCAGAAACAATTTACTGAACGTGTAAAGCCTATCGACACATCCACAGTAAGACTTGTTTATCACTTTTATACTTTTCATTTCTTTAGCATACTGTGATAGTCCACTGATGTACTATCATTTCCTTTTTGACAATCAAATTCTCTTTGACTTTTTCAATGTTTTTGAATTTTCAATATGTTTTTGATTTTGCTAAATTTTTTCTTACTCCCCCTAAAATCAAAAACGTATTTTTGGATTTTAGGTTTTTAAGAAATACTATTCTAAAAAGATAACAAACCAATGTAGATCACGAGAACTCGTCGTCCGATCCTTTTTTCCAGCATCTGCATCTGCACCTGTTCAACAGATAAAACCATTTAAATTTCTTTTAACATGAAAGCATAAATGGTTATAAAATCAGTGTTTCGTTCAACGGTGTGGATTTGCACAATTTGATTTTTGACAAATTTTCTTTTTCAACTTCTTCTTTCTCAAAAAAAAAATTAAAATTTTTGACTTTCTGAATAAGTTAAGAAACATGGAGCTCCGCTATCCAGATTTAACTTCGACAAAAACGGATCTTTTAGAACTCCTGCACACAAAGCAACTATTTGAATAAGGAAACCCAAACCTTTTTGGTTTTGGATTTGACATGATAAGCATCATAAGACACTTTCAAAATCATTATCATATTCAAAATCATCACAAACATTTCATCCAATCTCGATTCTGAAAACGTTTTGACCTTTTCTTTCTTTGTCTGTTAAATTACTGACTTGGTTGATTTAACATTTTTAGTTTTGTCAGCAACAGACTTTGATTTTTCAGATGATGAAAACTTTTTCTTAGCAACCCAGGATTGTAGCTTGCTTCTCGCTTTATTGATATAGAATCTAGAATCTTTGTTTTCATTTAATTTTGAAGTTTCACCTTTTTCAAATGTTGAGTTTTCAAACTTTGATCCAGTTTTAGGTTTCACTTCGCATTTAGATTCATAGTTTCTATTTGATTCTGTGTCAGAATTAACAATCTCTGGTTGTTTTTGCTTTTCATCTTTTAACACAGTTTTTCTTCGTGAAAACACAGGCTTTAGACTCAGACACTTGCGAGCAATATGACCAACAGTATTGCATTTAATCAAGTCTGATTATCAGAAGCATGTCCACTAGTGGGTTTTATTCCACTTGTGGACTTGGTCTTAGCCTTGTCCCGAAGTTCTTTCTCCTTTTTGAATTCATTATTCGATTTCTTACCAATCATACCTTCTTCTTGAACAGTATTTGTTTCATACACAAACTTCATGTGTTTACCTTTGTATTCATGAAATGATGACTTCTGGTTCCTTCTCGGTTCTTCATTATTTTCCTCCAAACCCAATCCTGCTCTCCTGTTCTCAGGAAAATCACCACCAAACTTTCGATAATTGTTAGCATTCCTTTTGGGTTTTGAGTAAAATTTTTTCTCATTTTTCTCAAGATCATCTGATGAAACTTCTATAAGTTTGAAAAATTTATCAAGTTGATCCTCTTTCACGTTCCGAATCGGAAAACTATCATCAAAGTATGATCTATCAGATTCCTTGATCTTGTACATGACAACATTAGGATCATCACTTAGATCATGTTCTGATGATGTATCGTCATCTTCAGATTGTGATTCTGAGTTGTTCGAACTTGATTTGGCGTTCAGAGCTGCCTTCATCAGAATCATTTCCTATCACATTTTTAACCACATTTTTTATCACTGCTTCATTGTCATCATTTGATTTCATAAAGTCTACATCAATGTTCTCAGGCAATTTTTCTTTCATTTCTGATAAGAGTAATATATTAAATGCCTTTCAATCTCATCATCTTTCTTGCAGGAATAACTTGCAAGAAGTGGTGGAGGAACACTTCCGTATTCATTACGCTTTGATTTATCAACATTTTCTTCCAACTTAATCGTAGGAAGAATGTGATCAATGACATACGCATTTGTAGTGTAACTTTTCAGCAATTGTCTTATTCTTTCTGTTTCTATCTTTATGTCATGAAGCTCACGCTTTGTTTCGGCAATAGTATTAATATACATGTTAATCGCTTTTTGTTTCGGCAATAGCAATTGTCTTATTCTTTCTGTTACTATCTTTTGACATTTTTATATTTGCCTTTTATTTTGTCATAAGCTTCTTTCATGGTTCTGTAATCATAACGAAAATTTTCGTTGTGTACAGTAATTTCTCTTATGACTTTGACCTTTTCAAAACAAGATTCACAAGGATTTGCGCACTTTATGCAAGATTTTTTCAACCTCCACAACTTTCACAACTTCCTTTTCATCCATACTTACCTCAGATTTTACCTTTTGGCCTCTGATTTCAACGCTTCTTGCCTTTGCATCTCAAGATAAGCTATTTCTTCTTCCTCAGCTCTCTGCATATATCCTTCTAGAATGGCATTTTCTAGGGCAGCATCAACATACGATGTCTCAGATTCATCCACTACCTCTGCCATCATAGCAACACCAGTTTTCTTTCCGATGCATCTGTTCCATCAAAACCATCTTCTTCATGAGTAACAACAAGAGCTTGTTCGGTTGTCTTTGCAGATTTATCTTCTACTTCGACTTGTGTTCTTTTTGGATATGGTTTATATTGAAGAGCTTTCTTGTAGTACTCATTGTTACTGCTGAATGGATTTTGGTTTCCACCTGCTTCTTGATTGTTGCATTCACGTTTGAAGTGTCCCTTTTGTCGACACCTGAAGCATGTGACTTTTGACTTACCAAATCCAAGCTTGTTGCTTGAATTTCCTATATCTCTTCCAGTGAGTGCCCCAAATTTAGTAACTCTTCTGATGATAGATGCTAGACTCCATTTTATATCCATCAGCTCCAACTCTTCTTAGTCTACCTGATCATAATCCTCAGCGGTCATTTCCGGATTACCGATCTTTCCAACAACAAGACTTTCATATGATTCTAGAACGGTAGCAAGAAGTGATATGTGATGTTTGGCCACATGTTCAGGAAATACATTCTTCAAATCGACTGCTATGTTGCACTGGAAAACATTTGGATCAGAATTAGATTGGTTTGTCTGATGTGACTGATTGTTCTGATTTTGGAATGAAAAGCTTGAACTAGCACTTGTATATCCAGCATATGGAGAACTATGATTTGGAGAAAAAACCACATTTGCATTAAATGCTGTTTGAATTTTTGGACTTTGAATCGGAGTATCTTGAACACCTCCTTTGTAATAAACACCGACATCTTGAACAACATTAGCATTCTTTTATTTTGCAGTCTTCATCAACTCCATTTCATGACCTTCTAATTTGTCGATGAAAGATGACAATTTGAAATGTCTCCAAGATGGACTGTTCTTAAGAATCATCAAATACGTTGTCCATTCTCCTTCGGGAAGTGCATCGGCCAATTTCTCGATTTGCTCTTCATTAGATCTTTTGATATCATGTCTTCGCATCTGGACCATGAGGTGACAATATCTATCAATCATCTACTTCATAGTTTCACCTTTGATCATAGTGAAAATCTCGAACTCTTTCTTAATCAAAGCCTTTTTTCTCTAGATCATTTCATCACTTCCTTTGAATTTGTCACACAGAGAGTGCCATAATTCTTGTGAAGTATCATATTCTGGCAATAATATCATGATATCTTCCTTCACTGATTGTTGTATCAAGCTGATCATTCTTTTCTTCAGCAACATAATTTTCTTTGTCAGCCGGTGAGAATTTGTTCAGCGAAAGATCTTGATCACGCTCATCTTTTGGCCACTTGTAACCATCTTCAACTGCAACCCAGTTGTTGAATTGATTTGCTTGTATCCAATTCACAAATTTTTCTTTCCACCCTTCGAATTCGTCCATACTCATTAGCTTTGGTGGTTTTGTCGTGTCGGTGCATATATGTCTATTGACTACGTCTAGGACAAGTCTATTGTACAGATAGGGTTTCCGTAGCGTCAGAAGTTTAGTTTTTAAGTTTTTGTATGATTGTTAATATTTTCATACGAAAATCTGTAAGGATTTTCGCACGAAAATTTCATGCGAAAATCCAGCATCCTAGTCCCTAGTTGCTGTCAAGTATTGCCTATGAATAAGTGACTTAGGATGTTTGTCTAGCATGCTGTTTTTGGTGATCAGTGGCGAAGCCCTGCTCGAGTCTGTAATCGTTTCAACGTTTATCAATATACAGACGGTTAAACAGTAATCATCGCTTGTTCTTTGTTTGTTCAATCAGCTAACAATGAATTCCGCCTCTGTTAGCTGAGCAAGTCTGACAAGAAGCTCACTAAGTTGGGCCCAGATCCTAAGCATTCATAAGTGGTATCAGAGCCTTAAGGTCTGATTTGTGAACAAACAACCAAGTTTCAGCTGGATTCAACCTTCAAAGTTCAAGATTCATCCATTGGAAACTCTTCTTCTACCCTTTCTTGGAACTTATTCTAGATCTGAAGGATTTCATGGACAATTTGGACTAGGTTATTAGTATATCGTGTTAAAATCAACACTAATCAGCTTACTGAATCAAACAAACCTAAAATCCATCAAAATCATGCCTGAAATCATCAAAAACATGAAATTGTGAACAAGTGCTTGAAGAAGACAAGTATTTTCGCACGGAATATAGATTTCGTACGAAAATTAAAGGACTAAAACCTGAAGAGATTGAACTAACAAAACAGCAAGATTCTCGCATCAAATTTGAATTTTCGCACGAAAACTCGATTTTCGTACGAAAATCCAGCACTCATTTCGTACGAAAATTTTGTGTCTGAACTCAATTTTCAGTCAACTTCAAGATTAACCAGTTTAAATCTGTTTTCTGTTTTAAGTTTTTGTCAAGATGTCAGGTGAAGAAGAATTCCATAACGCGTTCGCTACACAAGCCGTTACAGCTTCCGTAGCAGCCCAGAACATGAATCTGGAAAATGAAATGGGAACCCTACAAAGCCTCCAAAGCTCATAAACATCAAAGACTACGAGAGTTGGAGTGATCGTTTCAAGAAATGGGTTCAAGCGACAAACTTAACAGTTTGGTTCGCACTCGAGAATAAGTATCAACCACCACTTAATGAACTTGGCATTGAGAAAACAGTGGCTCGTCTATCAGATGACGAACGAGAAAAATACTTCACTGAAAAGAAGATGACTAATCTCCTTCAGCAGGCCATAAAAGAAGAGATCTTAGTTCTCCTGCAACACGATGACGATGCTCATTCACTATGGCTCGCCTTACGATTAAGAGCTCAAGGAAGTACTAATGTCAGAAAAGGAAAGAAGGCATTACTGAACAAGGAATTTGAAGTATTCAATGTTCTTCCAGGCGAGAATATGAAGCAACTCATAGAAAGGTATTGCCACCTGGTAGTACAGATGAAGCGTATGGGAATTGTCAAAATGAATGAAGAGCTAGTCGACAAACTGGCAGATTCTTTTCCTGAGGGAGATTGGGCAAAATATCTAACGATCTTGAAGAATGGAGCTGAATATGACAGTCTCAGTTTGCCGAGATTCATAGAAAAATTGGAAGGGCACGAACTAGAGATGCAGAAAATGGCGAAAGGCAAGAAGACAAACTCGCAACACGACGTGAGTCTATATTACAAAGGAAACCTAAACACTCCTGTTCAATGTCCCAAAATCCAAACAGCCTTCAATGCTAATACAAATGCTAGTCCAGCCTCCAACCAATCCAGTGGATTCCAAACGTTTGCTTCCTTCAATCCAAACAATCACCAAGGACAACAATCGTCTCAGAGCTCAAATCAACCACAGAGCAATCAGCAGAGTCAATCGAATTCTAACCAGAGAATCTTGTAATGCAACATCGCAGTGAATCTCCAGAACGCTCAAGACTTCAATGAACAAACAGCTAAGCAACACATGGTGCTACTAGCAGCAGTTCTAGAATCCTATGAAAGTCTTGTAGCTGGTCGAATCGGAAACCCAGAAATGACTAAAGAAGACTATGACCAAATTGATCCAGAGGAGAGGGAATTAATTGACATCATGTTGTGCATGGCATCAGCGGTTCGAAGGGCTCAGCGTTTTATGGAAATTACAGGAAGAGATGATTTGAGGGGCCTTGACGGTAAATTAGGCTTTGATAAGTCCAAAGTCAAATGTTTCAAGTGCAGGGAGAAAGGGCACTTCAAGCGCGAATGCCCAAACTGAGAAGTAAAGAGGAATCATAATCCATTTGGGGATGACTATTACAAATAGGCCATCTATCATCAACCACAACCAAAGAAAAGATTGGTACAGATCGAAGATGGAGCTTCAAACTCCAAAGATAAAGCTCTGGTGGTAACACAGGAAGATGAAGGATTCAATTGGAACAATTTCATTTCCAAAAAGGGAAGTCTTGCACTTATTGCTGAAATCATGGAAGAAACAGAAGCATCTGAAGAAGTTTCAGAGGAAGAAATGGAAGAAGTATTGGCAGATTACTTCAGAACTTCAGCAGAACAAGAGGAACATCTGGCAGGTACTCCTAAATCCTGTTTATTTAACACAATTTGAGAACTTTTGCAGATAGCTTTGAATCTGGACATACAGTAGAAAGTTCTGAGGAGACAAAGACAGAATGTGTGGAGGTGATAGATGTAACCAAACCTGTGACACTGGAGAGCTTAACCGATATTGCCAACAAAGAACTCATGGCCAATACAAACGTGGTAGTCAGTGTGGAAAAACAGGTAGAAAAGGTTGAAACAGCTAAAGAAACTATCAAAGCTCAAACTGTCGAATTGGTCAACTCATGCTTGAAATGTGTAGAAGCATGTGAGCAATGTGCTGAGAAAGAAAAAGCTTTTAAAGAACTTAAAACATACAATGATAAGCTGTCATACGATTACAACACCGTAAAAGAATCATATGATAAGCTCAGCAGGACCATTCGACAGTATGAGAAAACTGTCAAAGAAGATGGACAAAACACTTTCAATGCTCAAAGCAACTGTGATGGACAAACAAATGGCCATCAATCTTCATATTAACACAATTGCTGAGCTAAAAAGTGAGCTGGAGAAAACTAAAATTGAAATAGAAAGGCTTAACAAATTGTTAATCAGTTACTCTACCAGCATGTATGTCCTCGATCACATTCTGCCAAAACCAAAAAGCAACAAAGATGGTAAGAAAAGTGAGAAAAATCTTGGAAAATGTTACGATCATGTTCCACCTCCTATCTGGAATAGCTATGCTAAAAAAACATCCTGACGGAGTGGATAAGGCGCTGAATTTAAATCTTCTCACAGAAAAGAATAACGTTCTGCCTGAAAATCTTGACGTAACATATTCCAAAACAGAAAAGGAATGTGAATCCGAGGTGGTATCCAAAGTATTTGAAAATGTGTTTGAAAATGAGTCTGGCAGCACAGTTTATGAAAGTGCTGAGTTAAACAATGAGAAATCAGAGTCAAGTTCACATTCTGGAAGGGAGAAAAGTTTTCATGAAAATTTTATCACAACATCAGAAAATGGTTTAAGTGATGATCCTAATGTAGTTATCTACAAACTGAAAGGATCAGATAAACTATACACTGATGAAGAATTCCCAGTACAGAATGTTAACTTTGACCGTGTTGATAAATTGTTTAAACTCATTGAAGTGGAAACATCTGAACTTGAGAAGAATGTTGCTAGTTTCTACTCAAAACCAAAGAAAACTCAGAAAAACATTCATCCCAGAGGAAGAGGTTATTCTGAAAACAAAAGGGATGAGTTAGGGTTTGAGAAGAAACGAAACAACAAATCACGAAAACAAGATTTTACAAAGAAAGTTGAGTTTGTTTTTGGAACCAACACTGTTGAGGAAAAAGAGGTCATTAACAAACAAACCAACGAAGAGTTTAAGAAAGAAAAAGGAACTTCGTGAACAGGCCTAGGAACATACTGTTCGAAACGACAGTAGAACATGCTACAGATGCAACAAGGTTGGGCATATTGCACGACTTTGTTCTCAAAATCGTCCAAAACCTGTTCATGAACAAAAGAGGTTTACAGTAGATGAGAAGAAAAAGGGTCCAGAGTTTGTGCCAACAAAAATTTTAAAGAGAAATCATAATGCCAATTCTATTAAGGAACCACCAACTGAGATCATTTCAAAATTTGAAGTAGGAGAAACCTCAAAGAAAAATGAACAAAAAGAATCTAAACTTTATATCAAAAAGGCATTTTCAAAAGCACAAACCTAGGTAGCTAAAGCAAAAACATCTCGTGTAACCCCAAAATCAACCAATATTCCAGTCAAATCAAAAGATAAGACTGAATTTAAGACTGGACAATGGGTTGAGGTTAAGAAAGATGACAAAGTTGCCAAAGTTCCAAAAGTCGACATTGTCATCCCACCCAAGACCGAAAGGGCTTGGGTCTCTCTATTTAAGTAATATGTTTTTCGTGTGTGCGGGGGCTTCCAAGGTCAATCATTTCAAAGTGGATCATGTACAGTGGAGCCTCTAGGCACAGGACATGGATGTTGGCTTTGTTGTACAATGTAAAAGCCATCAGGGGAGGCTATGTTGGGTTTGCCGGAACACAGGGCAGCAGGATCGTGGGAGAAGGAATTTTGACAAACGGAGTCGTGTCTTTCGACAAAGTGAACTACATTGCTGAGCTTGAGAACAATCTTTTGAGCATTTCATAGATCTGTGACAAGAAGTTCACAACTCACTTCACTGACAAAGAATGTCTTATTCTCAAACCTGGTTTCATAATTCCTGAGGAGTGGATCCTATGTCTTAGACATGAGCGTCGCATCCACTACTTCAAAAGAAGGACAGTGTTTTGTATCAAAGGCTACTGAAAAGGAATCAATCCTATGGCATAGTAAGATGGGTCACATCCACCTAAGGAAGATGAATTTTCTGGTGCACAACAATCTAGTGGAAGGGGTGAATCTAAAAAATTTTCATTTATCAGACGATTGTATCAGCTGCAAAAAGGGGAAGCAGCACAAGAAGTTGCACCCTAGGAAGCTTCTCAACTCCATCAAACTTCCACTAGAAAGGCTACACATGGATCTCTTTGGGCCTGTCAATGTGAAAAGTATTACAGGAGATCTGTACTTCCTGTCGTAACCGATGACTTCTCAAGATTCTCATGGGTTTTCTTTCAAGAAAGCAAGAATGAAACATTTGAAAATTTGATGATCTTGTTTCGAAAACTTGAAAACCTTTACCATTTGCCTATCAAGAGAATCAGAAGTGACAACGGTACTGAGTTTAAGAACAACAAGATGATCGAATTCTGCAATGCTAAGGGTATTCATCATGAGTTCAGTGCGCCCTATACTCCTCAACAAAATGGAGTATCTGAATGAAAGAACAGAACACTCATCGAGACTGCACGCACAATGATTGCCGGTTCTAAGTTGCCTATCAGCTTTTGGGGCAAAGCAGTTGCATCAGCATGTTATACCCTCAACCGCGTAATGACTGTCAAGAAGCACAAAAAGACATGCTTTGAACTTCTCAACCAGCGAAAACCTAATCTAGAGTTTTTGGATCCCTTTGGATCACCGTGTAATGTTTTGGACACGGAAGGAAAATTTGGAGCCAGATCTTTGGAAGGATTCTTCGTAGGATATGCAAGTCCACAAAAGCGAGTCTTTCTCCCAAGCTTAAACCAGGTTATTGTTGCTCAACACGTCGATTGCCAGAGATATACAACGCCCATGCAAAAACTTGGAGATCCGTGGCTGTTCAATTACGAGGGGTTGTGGAATTCCTTTGATCTGCCTAAAGAACCATCTGAGGAAGAACTCATCTTGCTATTCCAACAACATTAGATATCAAATCAAGAGCAAGTTACAAGGCCGTTGGTTATTTCTCCAACAACAACACCTTCCTCAGAAGCAGGTCCAAGCAACATCAGTCAGAACCAGTTGTTCCTCCAGTTTAGAATACTGAAGAACCATCTTCTCAGCCAGCAGTTGCAGAACCTGAACAAGATCCTACTTTTGATAATGGGGATACCAATTCCAATGAAGGATCAGAAGAGATTACAAGTTATCTTAACAATCAAGCTGCCAAAACTAGTGCGAGAAATGAGGCCACATCATCAGAACACGTTGCTGATCAGAATATCACTAATCTGGATACCTCAGTTGATGCTCCAAGCGAAGTGATGCCAAGAATAGTCTCCTACCATCCAATAGATAACATCATTGGAGAACTACAAGCGGGCGTGAAAACGCAAAATCAGATCAACAAGGATCTAAGTTGCTTTTATTCTAAAGTTGCTCCACTCCAAAATAAATTTTCTCATAGTTGTTTTGTTTCTCAGGTAGAACCAGCAACCTTCAGAGATGCTCTTAAAGATGACAGTTGGGTGGAAGCAATGCAGGAAGAATCGTTGCAATTCCAGAAGTTGGGAGTCTGGGAACTTGTTGATCTACCACCAAAGCATAAAAAGATAAGCACACGGTGGGTCTACAAGTGCAAAAGAGATGATAGAGGAGTAGTTGTTCAAAACAAAGCTCGGCTCGTAGTTCAAGGTTTTCGTCAGCAAGAAGGGATAGACTACAACGAGGTCTACGCCCCAGTTGCACGTCTAGAAGCTATCCGCATTTTCCTAGCATTCGCCTCATGGAAAGGTTTCAAAGTGTACCAATTGGATGTGAAGTCTACTTTCCTATACAGTAAGGTAAAAGAGGAGGTATATGTCGGCCAACCACTAGGGTATGTCGATCCGATTCACAAAGACAAGGTCTGCTTGCTGAACAAAGCTCTTTACGGTTTACACCAGTCCCCGAGAGCCTGTCAACGCTTTCCAAGCACCTACTGGCTAATCAATTCACCAGAGGAACAGTAGATAGCACCCTCTTTACAAAGGAAGTAGATGGACATCTGATTATTGTACAAATCTATGTGGATGATATCATCTTTGGATCGACATATGAACAGCTGTGCAAGGACTTCGAGAAAGACATGAAAGAAAAATTCGAAATGAGCGCTATGGGAGAGATGAAATTCTTTTTGGGGCTTCAGGTTGAACAACTGCCAGACGGTATTTTCATTCACCAAACGAAGTATGTTCATGACGTGTTGGAGAAATTTGACATGACAGGAACTAAACCCGCATCTACCCTGTTAGCCACAAATCACGGCATTTGTCCAGACAAGTATGGAGAAAATGTTGATGAAACTTTATATCGCTCCATGATCTAATCCTTGATGTATCTCACAGCTTCTCGACCGGATATCACGTACCCCACATGCCTTTGCGCCAGATATCAGTCAAGTCCAAAGGAATCACATCTGTTGATCGTCAAAAGGATCATGCGCTATTTGAAAGGATGCCCAAGCACCGGCTTGTGGTATCCACATCACGACGATTTCAACCTTGCGGGTTACTCTGACTCTGATTTTGGTTGCTGCAAGCAGAACGCGAAATCTACAACTGCCGGCTGCCAGTTCTTTGGAACACGTTTGGTAACATGGCAATGCAAGTAACAGACTGCAGTCACTCTCTCTACTTGCGAAGCTGAATACGTTTCAGCATCCAGTTGTTATTCCCAGATACTGTGGATACAACAACAGATGAGAGACTACGGTCTGCAATTTCTTGATACGCCCATATTCGTAGATAACAAGGCGGCTATTGATATCACGGTCAATTCTTGTCAACACTCACGCACTAAACATATCGAGATTCGATATCACTTTATCCCTGACTGTCACGAGAAGAAGTTGATACGAATTGAGAAAATCCACACTGATGACCAAAAGGCAGATTTTTACACCAAAGCTTTTGACAGAGCAAGATTTCAAAATCTTTCAAAATTAAATGGTTTAAAGAATCTGACATCAGGGGATATTTATGAGGTTGAATTTGAGGATGACGATGTTAGGACGTAATCCTCACTGATAAGTCAAAATGTTTTTCTGTAAATAGTTTACATGCTTTCTTAAAAACAAAAATCCAAAAAAAATATGTTTTTGATTTTTAGGGTGAGAAAAAGTTGTGAAAAATACAAAAATATTGAAAAATCATGAAAAATACAAAAACATTGAAAAAATACAAAAAGAGTTTTGTGTATAAGAGGAGAGGATAGTACATCAGTGGACCGTTACAGTACGCTAAAGAACTGTAGTGTTTAAAAGCATCTAAACAGGTCTTTCTAAGGATATGTCGGTATGCTTCGCACTTTAGTAAACTGCTCTCAGGATATAAACCTAAAGACATAAACTGGTAAATCTGTGGCTTAACATCTCTCGGATATATGGGCTTGGTACCCCGAAATTTCGTTTGAGAGAATGCCAGATTCTAAGATACTAGGTCTTTATATTTAGTTGATATATGGGTATTATATGAGTTCTTCTGATTTTGCATCAGCAATGGCCTAGAACTTGTATAATACTTTCATATTATTCACCTCCAAAGCTGCATAAAATAAAAAATGAAGAAAAATGTCATAAAAAGATACGACATTCTGCAGTACAAAAATTAAAAGATTCCCAAGAGGAACACCACCAAAGTCGAGCCTTCATCTCTTTCTCTGTACGGAAGTACTAACCTGAGCTCTCAAGGTCTCGCAATTCACCCCCTTTACAGATATCAGTTAGATATATTCACCTGTGAGATGAAATCTAGGGAATCTCGATGCGGGAGTATATTCTATGGTGGGAAACACAGATTAGGCCATGTTGCTAAAATTTACCTAACATATCTTGAAGCAGTTGAGAAATTTGTAGAGGTTTAAGTGGATCAATATACCGACAATCTGAGGATAATTTGTTTAAGATCTTAAAGTTTCATATAGAGCAGGTAATGTGTCTCAATAAACTGATATGATCCTCTAACACAAACTCGCAAAAATATGTCTGTAAATATGTTTGTACATATTGCTTCAGGTGTTTCTAGGATAGAAGTATTAAAATTCAAAAAGATTTTCTGTTTCTACTTTAGTTTCTGACTACCAGTGATGGAGAACAGATCTTCAAAGTCTAAAGCGACCGAATGCAGAGGAAAATCGTTTGATCTATGGGTTGGGAGCTAATCTGGAAACTAAGTCTGGTTTGAAACGTTGAAAGTTCATTACTTTGAAACTTAAAATCTAAGACCTATATCAGTTTTGGTCAAAAGGTGGTCAACCAAGGTCATTAACTTGGACTTGGTAGCCAAAACAGTTAAACCAGGTCATTAACTTGGACTTGGACAACTGTGTGGATAACTAAAACTGTAAACAGACGAAAGTGTTGGAAAATTGAGAAAATTTCAAAAGAGCCAAAAATTTCCGCACAAAATAGTATTTCCGCACGAAAATTTGGTCAAAAACTCATAAACCAAATTTTCGTACGAAAATAGAATGGCTATATATATAAGAGAGGGGTTGTCAGTTTCCGCACGAAAACCTGTTAGAAAATTTGGTGCGGATTCTCTGTGGAGTTTTGCACATTTTGTCTCGGTTCACTCATTTCTCGACGTTTTGACACATTAGGGAGGTTGATTTGCACACCTCTTATAATGGCGAAGGTATTTACCGAGATTGAACCATAAATTTGGACTCGTCGGACGTCAAACGGCCTAAAACGTAGATCTAGGATAAACTAGCCGATAAAACTTAGAATTGAACCCTCCAATGTTAATATCGGTAAGTTTAACTAAGGTTTACTGTTTTGATTTCTTGGAAAAGTCAAAAATTGCAAGTGTTTTGAGTCGATTTGAAAATGATTAACTGTTGGGGACGAAGAAGATTTTCGCACGGAAATACTCAATTTCCGCACGAAAACTCAACAGATGGATGGTTAATTAAGTACTCTTATTTTCGCACGAAAACATAAAGAATGTATATTCTGCAAATTTTCGTACGAAAATTTAAAAGAATTTTGTTTTTGTGAAATTTTTCTGAACTCTTTGTCACATCTCTCTGTTTCACAGAAAACCATGTACGAGTTCCATCCAATGCACAACTCCTACTGCTTGATCGACAAGGATGTACCAGAATTTGCTCCGTTCTCGCAATACATAGACGTTCTGGAAAGGCTGCCGGTTTACTACGCTCTTACACAGCATCATGACATTTATGCCTCACACGTCGATAGGTTCTGGGCTGCAGCAAAGTTATCAGCGGATTCTAAAGTGATTACGTCAGTAGTAAAGATTGGGGATAAAGATGTGGAGATCGCTATCACAGAAGATCTTATACGCACAGCGCTACATTTTAGAGATGAAAGTTATTTTCCGACAGGGTTTACAGAGAAGTTTGTCAAAGGCTGCTTTTTCCGAATGGGCTACAATGGAGATGTGAATTCTGCTCCATACAAGATCAACAAGCTAGGTCTGCCATACAGATTTCTTGCCCACTGCATTACACGTTCACTGAGCCACAGGAAATGGGGTTGGGATGATTTAGTGGACTATCACATGTGTATGATGGTGGCAGTGGTATTGAACAAGCCCTACAACTTCAGCAGGATGATTTTTGACCAGATGGTAATGAATTTGGGGAAGGGTCGATTTTTGCAGTACCCTCATTTCATTCAGATGATTCTTGACCACTTACATCCAAATCTCGAGAAAAAGAAAGAGGATATTTTGAAGCAAGAGCATATGACTACATCTGACTCCCACAACATCAGCAACTATCGCAAAGGAGGAAAGGCTCCAGCTTTCAAGTCTATCTTTGGTACATTCGTCAAGACTGATTATGTTGCTCCGCCTGAAGGGAAATGGAGGAATGCAGACAGCGGTGATGAAACTGATGAATTAGAGAACTTAGAAGATTTTTTGAGAAAAGAAGTATTTGGTATGTTAAGGGCGAAGGTGAGAAGGGCCATTACGGGGAAAAGAAAGCAAGATCTTCTTCAACGGCGACAAAGAGAATGAAAACATCTGAAACATCCTCTTCTTCGTCCAAACGTCAAAGGAAACAAGCAGGTGTTAGCACAGGATTGATTGATGAGCCCGATAGTGAACGGGTGAATGTTGAAGAGACTGTGCAACCAACTGAATCAGTTCAAGTTGAAGAAACTTTGGAACAAGCCACTGCAGATATCGAGAGAATGGTCGGTGTTGAAACCGAAGCAGGTGGTGGTGATGATGAAGGGCCATCATCAAGCACAGACTCAGAAGATAGGAGAGAAGGAGAAAAGATAGAACGAGAAAGAAAAGAACAAGAGAGGAATGAAAGGGAAAGAAAGTTGGCAGAGGAAAAGAAGCGAAAGGCTACAGGTGACGATGACACTACTTATGAGCCTTCTGAGGCTGTAGAGGATATTTCTATCGTCAAACCTACGAAGAAGAAAGCTGGTCAAAGATTTAAACATACAGCAGCAAGAAAGCCTGAGTCTACTACAAGAAAACTTCGAATCAAACTAAAGTCAAAGCCTTCTGAGACTCCATCTGCTACAACGACATAAACAACTTCTGAGCGTCCTCCATCCCCTCTTCCAACGTCTCAACCTCCTGTTATTGAAACACCTAGTGTGTCTGCTCAACATGTATCTCCCCTCATCAGCACACATCTACAGAGGTTCCTATTCCATCTCCTTCTCCACTAGTTGATCCTCCAATTGGTTCTCCTCCACAACAAACTATAAGCACTCTCCTGTTGTATCTCAAACGCAAGCAACATCATCCGCTCATCCTACACAACAAGATCCTCCAGTTGACACAACTTTTAATGACTATTTCTTTGATATGGGTAGTATTCCAAGGGGAGATAGGTGTAACATTTGTCAAAAACGGGTTTCCAAAACCCGCTCCGTTTTGTAATCGAATTTCAAGTTATAAATGTCACGTTGTGTATTATGGTTATTTTGATTTTTAATGATACATAATTAATAAACAAACTAAACTATAAAAATTATTTTTGATAAAAAGTGAAAACAAAATAAATAAAAATAAAATGTTGCTGCCGGGACTCGAACCCGGGTCAGCCGGAATTGAAATCCAAAGACTTAACGCTCACACACATCACCACTCCGCCACTTGTTTGTTTTCTGACAACTCTAGGAAACAAATAAGTCTTATACACAAACCTACTTAAACCGGTTGCGCCAACTGAAAACCGAAATCGGCAATTCAACCATCTAAACGTTTTATTAATCGCAAATTCAGGTTTATAACCGATGCACCGACAAATCCTAATCAATTCGGATTTGAATGAACTTCAATTTTGATCATGATCGGTTTTTATAACCGAAAATGATCAATGTCTGAATTACTTCAATCAAGACCCCTCTCGCGACTCAGAAACATCATACAAACCTTCCATTTCACTTTCGTCATACATTCAGTCCATCAGAAAGCTTAAATCAACTCGCCGGAAATTTCTGCAAGTTCGTCGGAAAACCGTATTCATCATCAAAACGGTAATTCTTTCAATACCATCGTAGTCTAACAATTGTCAAGCTATTTCTAACTCAAACCTTTCTCTTGAAATCGAATTCAGACGCTACTATCAAATAATACCAGTTCGCCGGAAAAGTTCTGGAAATTTTTATTTCCGTCTGTGAAACGGTAAGCACCTTCAAACACACTGTTAACGTTTATTTATCACTTCAATTCCACGATTGGCTAATCAAAACGGTTAATTGTTTTGTTCAGTTGAAGTGCACAAAAACAGAGCCGACGCATTGCCGGAAATTCTGTGATAAATCATTCCTACAGTATGTTTACTTCCAACACCGTCTCTGCTATTTCATTTTAGTCTTATGAATGATTGATAATCGTAAAAGCAAGAAACGGATTAGTAACACAGTCGACTGTAAATTGAGTGAAGAAGACGAAGATAGTTAAGTTATAAGTTTATTTAAAATCAGTAATATGAACGGGTTAGACACACAGTCCAGCGGTGGACTGTGTGCAAATAATACGCGCATGTCACGAGTTCGATCCCTGATACACGCACTCTCTATGTAATAAAATGCCTTTTTGTTTAAAACTGAACCGGGTTAATCTTTGTTAGTTGTTAAGTATAATAAAAACCGAAATATTAACCAGGTTAGACACACAGTCCAGTGGTGGACTGTGTGCAACACTAACTCGCACGTCACGGTTCGAGTCTGGTTAACAGCACCGGTTCGATGATTTAAAATCTTTTTAAAAACAAATGAATTTTGAATAAATCGAATTATTATATAAATATAATTAAAAACAAGATTATTTCGGGTTAGACACGTAGCTCAGTTGGTAGAGCTGCGTGCACGCGTACGGGAGGTCTCGGGTTCGAGTCTCACCCAGCACATACATGCACACTGACCGAACCGGTCAACAAGTCAACGGTCAACGGTCAACCAAAAATAAACAATTTTTTTTATATTTTTATTTATTTAATTTAATTTAAAAATCAATTAAAAATACTTAAAAATAATATTTTTCAAGATAGAAAATAGCCTTAAACTCACAAAAATATATCTAAAAATTCCATTAAAATCCTTAATAAAATCCATTCATTTACTATATTTTCCGTTATTATTTAGGTTAGTTATTTCTCGTTGTTCCGCCCTTCCAATTCGTGCGCATCTCACCATCTCCAATCCAACGCACCCAATGTGAGTGAATTTTACAATTCCCCGTTTTAAATCACGTTTTTGGGGTGTATCATGTGTCTTGCTATATATTATATTTAAATCATTGTGCATACATCATATCATGAACATGTGTATTCAGCTTGTTTCAACTGTTTGTGTGGTTATTGTTAGATTCAATTCATTAGTTTCAGTACATGCAATTTCATAGGCCGCCGCTCCCCATTACATGATGAGCGTTGAGCATATTCCCCATTACATTATGAGCGTGAACCTGGCGTGCCAACATACGATCGGCTCCGTTTGATTGAGCCTTGATCGCACAGACATTTATCATTTTAAGTACATGCAATACGATCGGCTCCGTTTGATTGAGCCTTGATCGCACAGTTTCATTCATGTTATTTATCATATGATGTTGGTATGTTAATGTATGCTATCATATGTTATTGTATGTTATACTTGTGAATGCTATTGCTACTGCTTGATTATTTACATTTGCTCATTTATGATTATGCACAATTTTTCATTGATAAACTAACAAGTAAATTAATAATAAATGTTTATCTAACAAGGTTCACTCGCCAACTTATGTTGACCCAAAAACCCCCATTTTTACACATGATACAGGTGAACCAGCTGCAGTCAGAAACACATAGGATTGGACTAGAAGAATAAAATGATTTAGAGCTTGGAACTATTTTATTTGGTTATTTTCTTTGTATTGTATGGACATGTTTGGATTATTTGGAATGTAACTTTGACTTTAATAAATATGAAACATATTAGTAAATATCATGAGCTTTGGTGATAACCCAATTATGCCCCGACTCTAATTCCGCTGCGGGTCGGGGTGTGACAGATTGGTATCAGAGCCATGACTATAGGGATATAGGATAGGTTATTAGACCCTTAGAGCCTATACTATAGTTGATTAGAAACTTATAAGATTTTTGTGTGTTACATGCCAAATTTCATGATGTTTATATGTTTTATGTTAAATGTTACAATCAATGTTATGCAAGCATGTTCATAAGTATATATTATCATATAATGCCTATCATGAATCATATTCTCATAACATACCATATCCATGAAATCACACACCACATCATGATTGCTTTTACAATGATTTTTGTGTTTTCAAATCTCATCAAAGTGAGTTCTCATGACGGGCATGTAGTAACTGGAAGGGTACCAGTACCGGTAGTCGGAACGTCCTGTCTAGGCTGGCATTCGTATAAATCCAAAATAAAGGACCAGTTTGCCTACCTGGGGACTAACGATGAGAGTACAAAGTACCTATTAGGCCAAAGCATGCTATACCAAACGTCATGTGAGCTAACTCCACTTTGAGTTGTCATTGTGTCTACACCTGGACACGTTCCGACCAAACATCTCGTGAACATATTTTGTGGTTTGCATTCGGGTGATGCGAGTGTTAAATTGCCAATACTAATGTGAATCCTACCAAGCCCATAGTCATGGGGGCCCACATGACTATATAGGTGAAGGTATGGGGGACATTTGAGGCCCAACATGAGCAAACCCAAGACATCCTATGGATTTAGTTGCATTATTGATATTTATGTTATTTTCATTTTCTTAAAGACACATGACACCTAAAAAGACTCCATAAACTCACAATCTTCTTATGTATGTTCCTGTAGATGTCGTCCAGACAACAACGAATGGGTAAAAGATCAGGAAGGTCTCAGGAATGCTTGGCCACACAAATCGCGAAACAAATGGCCACGATACTGCCTGACATTGTCGTCCAAGTACAACAAGCCCTCGCTACAAATCCTACTAACCCTCCCCAACAAGACGACCAGAACATCGACAACCCTCCTACCAGCAAGTGCTCATATAAACATTTCAAGTCTTGTGATCCTCCTAAATTTGAAGGGACCGAAGGTGTCACTGCTCTCCTCCACTAGTTTGAGGAGATGGAAAACACTTTTCTCAACTGCGATTGTCCTGAGGATCGCAAGGTTCGATACGCCACCGGAAGACTATTTGGGGTAGCTCTTACCTGGTGGAATACTGAAAAGGGGAAGAGGGGAATTGAGGATGCAATGGCCTTAACTTGGGAGGAATTAAGGGAAATCATGACTAGGCGTTTCTGTCCTAGGAGTGAAATTAAAAAGTTAGAGGATGAATTTCATGCTTTAAGGCAGAAGGAGGGAGATCATACCACCTATAACAAGAGGTTCTTGGAGTTGAACCAAATGGTTCCAAATTTGTTCACCCAACTTATCGTCTGATCGAGCACTATATTCGAGGACTTCCCTCGAAAATTCAGGATTCAGTCCTCAGCATTTCACCGGTAACACTTGAAGCTGCTATGGAGCTAGCAACTGAACTGACCGAGAATCGAATTCGCAACGGGAAGTTTAATGAAGAGAAAAAGAAAGCCCCTGTTGAAGGTCAAACTTCAAACCATTCCATCTCCTCCTCTAAGTTTGCTAATAAGAGGAAGCGCAACACCAGAAACTTCGCTGTTACACAAACCAACTTCCCTATTCCTGCTGCACCCATTACCCAAGTCGCCCCTTCACCTGCACCATACAAAAGACCATACTCTGGCCCACTACCAAAATGCAACCGTTGCCAATACCACCATTCTCCTGATCATCCTTGCCAATATTGCGTCAAGCCCAACAATCCCTACTATTACCACCCACCCAACATTTAGCCCAAACATATTACCAACCCAATTATTCTATGGGTCAACCTATGCGGGCTTGCTACAATTGCGGAGACCCAAGCCATTTCAGAAACACTTGTCCAAGGTTGGTAATCATTATTCATGCTCAGGCCCAAGCCAACCCGGTGAATCAAGCGAACCAAGCTCCTCCACTAGCAAGAGGAAGAGCTTTCAATATCAACGCTAATCAGGCTAGGGCTGACGGCAATGTGGTTAACGGTACGTTCCTTATAAATGGTAGATATGCATCTATGTTATTTGATACTGGTGCGGATAGAAGTTTTGTGTCCTTAGAATTTGAACCTATCTTAAACCAAAATCGGGATAAGTTCATGGAATCCATAACGGTAGAAGTTGCTGACGGGAAACCAGTTTCATTAAACTCTATTATACGCAACTGTACACTCACCTTAAACGACCACGATTTCTCAGTCGACCTTATTCCTATGAAGCTGGGAAGTTTCGATATCATAATTGGTATGGACTTGCTCAGTCAACATCAGGCAGAAATTGTATGTCGCGAAAAGTTTATACGCATTCCTCTTTCAAACGGTCAGACTCTTCGAATCTTTGGAGAAACCTCGTCAAAAGGGCTCAGCTTAATGTCTTGTCTTCAAGCTCAAAAATATCTTCGCAAGAATTATGTCGGGGTTTTTTAGCTCATATCATCAAAAAGGGAACCATGGAGAAGAAACTTGAAGATATCCTGTAGTAAAAGATTTCCCGCAAGTTTTTCCTGACGACATTTCAGGACTTCCTCCAGTTAGAGAAGTCGAATTCCGTATTGATCTTATACCTGGTGCTACACCAGTTGCAAAGTCTCCTTATAGGCTAGCCCCCTCTGAAATGCAAGAGCTAGCCAGTCAATTACAAGAGTTGACTGACAAGGGATTCATACGTCCTAGCTCATCGCCTTGGGGTGCACCTGTCCTTTTTGTAAAGAAGAAAGATGGATCGTTTCGTATGTGCATCGACTACAGAGAGCCCAACAAATTAACAATCAAGAATCGCTATCCTTTACCTCGCATTGATGATCTTCTTGACAACTCCAAGGTCCCAGCTACTTTTCCAAAATCGACCTTCGATCTGGTTATCATCAACTTAGAGTACATGAAGAAGACGTCCCAAAGACCGCATTTCGAACTCGTTATGGCCATTATGAATTCATGGTCATGCCTTTTGGTTTAACCAACGCTCCAGCAGTCTTCATGGACCTAATGAACAGAGTCTGCAAACCTTATCTTGATCGATTTGTTATAGTTTTCATCGACGACATTCTTATTTATTCAAAATCTAAATCTGGTCATGAGCGTCATCTTCGACTCATCCTTACACTTCTAGCGAATGAAAAGCTTTACGCCAAATTCTCCGAATGCGAATTCTGGTTAAAAGAGGTGCAATTCCTGGACATGTAGTCAATGATAAAGGAATACATGTCGACCCCTCGAAGATCAAAGCGGTACAAGAATGGCAAGCTCCACGTACACCAACTGAAGTAAGATCTTTTCTTGGTTTGGCTGGTTATTATCGTCGTTTCATTTCAAACTTCTCTCGCATTGCTGTACCACTCACGGCTTTAACTCATAAGGGAAAACCTTTCATATGGGGACCCAAACAAGAAGAAGCCTTCCAAACCCTTAAACAAAAACTCTGTGATGCACCAATCCTCACTCTTCCTGAAGGTTGTGATGATTTCGTGGTCTATTGCGACGCGTCAGGGCAAGGATTAGGTTGCGTTCTAATGCAAAGAGGAAAAGTTATAGCTTATGCTTCGAGACAACTCAAGACGCATGAGAAGAACTACACCACCCATGACCTAGAACTTGGAGCCGTTGTGTTCGCTCTTAAGATATGGAGACATTATCTCTATGGTACTAAGTGTGAAATATACACTGACCACAAGAGTCTTCAACATATCTTCAATCAAAAGGAGTTAAACATGAGGCAACGAAGATGGGTCGAACTTCTAAATGACTACGACTGTGAAATTCGGTACCACCCTGGCAAAGCAAATGTGGTGGCTGATGCACTCAGTCGAAAGGGTTATGCGAACTCCATTCGTCTTCTATGTTCGCAAATCATATCTGACATTAAAGATCAAATTCGAGAAGCCCAACATGTTTCAGTAACGGAAGATGATGTACGAAAGGAGATTTCCTGTGGAGCTGAACTTAAAATTGAAACTAAATCTGACGGTATTCTGTACTACCTAGATCGTATCTGGATTCCTGACCACAACAATCTTCGTGAAATTCTTATGAATGAAGCTCACAAAACGCGATACTCTATACACCCAGGAGCCGATAAGATGTATCAAGACCTACGATATACCTATTGGTGGCCTGGAATGAAGAAGGATATTGCTGTTTTTGTTTCTAAGTGCCTTACATGTTCCAAGGTGAAAGCTGAACACCAAAGACCCTCAGGACTTCTGGTCCAACCTGAAATACCTGTATGGAAGTGGGAAAATATAACCATGGACTTCATTACCGGGTTACCTCGCACTTCTGGTGGGTATGACACTATTTGGGTAATAATTGACCGACTTACAAAATCAGCTCACTTTATTCCTATCCGTGAAGATTTCCAGAACGAAAAGCTAGCTCGTATTTATATCAGCGAAATCGTAAGCCGACATGGGGTACCGTTAAGCATTATTTCTGATCGTGATGGTCATTTTACTTCACGAACATGGCAAGCAGTACAAGCCGCGATGGGTACGCGATTAGATCTCAGTACCGCCTATCACCCTCAAACTGATGGTCAATCTGAACCACCATACAAACTTTTGAAGATATGCTTCGAGCATGTGTCATAGACTTAAGGGAAATTGGGACGCTCATCTCCCATTAGTTGAATTTTCGTACAACAACAGCTATCATTCAAGGATCGGCATGGCACCTTTTGAAGCCTTATATGGTCGTAAGTGCCGATCTCCTGTATGTTGGCACGAAATTGGGGAAGCTCAAATCACTGGTCCAGAATTGATCTAAGAAACCACAGACAAGATCCATCAAATCCGAAACAATCTTCTAGCGGCCCAAAGTCGTCAAAAGAGTTATGCAGATAAACGACGAAAGCCTTTAGAGTTTAACATTGGTGATCATGTACTTCTAAAAGTATCACCGTGGAAGGGAGTAGTTCGTTTTGGTCAAAAAGGCAAGCTAGCACCACGCTATGTAGGACCTTTCAAGATACTCGAAAGAGTAGGACCTGTAGCATACAAGCTTGATCTACCAGAAGAACTCAACAGGATTCATCCCACATTCCACGTATCAAACTTGAAGAAGTGCCTCGCTGATGAAAACCTCCACATTCCTCTGGAAGATATTCAGATTGATGAATCTATGCATTTTATTGAAAGACCAGTAGAGATCATGGACTTCGGAGAGAAACGTCTACGACGGAGTCGCATTCCAATTGTTAGGGTACGATGGGAGTCGAAACGGGGACCTGAGTTTACTTGGGAACGTGAAGACTCAATGCGGAAAAATACCCACATCTTTTTCCTACTACTACTTAAATTTCGGGACGAAATTCCTAAAAGTAGGGGATACTGTAACATTTGTCAAAAACGGGTTTCCAAAACCCGCTCCGTTTTGTAATCGAATATCAAGTTATAAATGTCACGTTGTGTATTATGGTTATTTTGATTTTTAATGATACATAATTAATAAACAAACTAAACTATAAAAATTATTTTTGATAAAAAGTGAAAACAAAATAAATAAAAATAAAATGTTGCTGCCGGGACTCGAAACCGGGTCAGCCGGAATTGAAATCCAAATACTTAACGCTCACACACATCACCACTCCGCCACTTGTTTGTTTTCTGTCAACTCTAGGAAACAAATAAGTCTTATACACAAACCTAGTTAAACTGGTTGCGCCAACTGAAAACCGAAATCGGCAATTCAACCGTCTAAACGTTGATTAATCGCAAATTCAGGTTTATAACCGATGCACCGACAAATCCTAATCAATTCGGATTTGAATGAACTTCAATTTTGATCATGATCGGTTTTTATAACCGAAAATGATCAATGTCTGAATTACTTCAATCAAGACCCCTCTCGCGACTCAGAAACATCATACAAACCTTCCATTTCACTTTCGTCATACATTCAGTCCATCAGAAAGCTTAAATCAACTCGCCGGAAATTTCTGCAAGTTCGCCGGAAAACCGTATTCATCATCAAAACGGTAATTCTTTCAATACCGTCGTAGTCTAACAATTGTCAAGCTATTTCTAACTCAAACCATTCGCTTGAAATCGAATTCAGACGCTACTATCAAATAATACCAGTTCGCCGGAAAAGTTCTGGAAATTTTTATTTCCGTCTGTGAAACGTAAGGACCTTCAAACACACTGTTAACGTTTGTTTATCACTTCAATTCCACGATTGGCTAATCAAAACGGTTAATTGTTTTGTTCAGTTGAGGTGCACAAAAACAGAGCCGACGCATTGCCGGAAATTCTGTGATAAATCATTCCTACGGTATGTTTACTTCCAACACCGTCTCTGCTATTTCATTTTAGTCTTATGAATGATTGATAATCGTAAAAGCAAGAAACGGATTAGTAACACAGTCGACTGTAAATTGAGTGAAGAAGACGAAGATAGTTAAGTTATAAGTTTATTTAAAATCAGTAATATGAACGGGTTAGACACACAGTCCAGCGGTGGACTGTGTGCAAATAATACGCGCATGTCACGAGTTCGATCCCTGATACACGCACTCTCTATGTAATAAAATGCCTTTTTGTTTAAAACTGAACCGGGTTAATCTTTGTTAGTTGTTAAGTATAATAAAAACCGAAATATTAACCAGGTTAGACACACAGTCCAGTGGTGGACTGTGTGCAACACTAGCTCGCACGTCACGCGTTCGAGTCTGGTTAACAGCACCAGAGACCCTGACGCATGATACAGGTGAACCAGCTGCAGTCAGAAACACATAGGATTGGACTAGAAGAATAAAATGATTTAGAGCTTGGAACTATTTTATTTGGTTATTTTCTTTGTATTGTATGGACATGTTTGGATTATTTGGAATGTAACTTTGACTTTAATAAATATGAAACATATTAGTAAATATCATGAGCTTTGGTGATAACCCAATTATGCCCCGACTCTTATTCCGCTGCGGGTCGGGGTGTGACAATAGACTCACAGCTGATGACGTTTATGTTGGAAGGCTCAATGAGTTGGAAGATAAGTTGAAGTCTGCTGATGAAAAGATTAAGATCCTTGAGTCTGATAGGGATAGCATCAGAGAGATTTTGAGATTGGTGACTGATGATAGTGAAAGATAATTCCAGGCTTCCCAGAAAGTTGTTGTTTATGAAGAAAGAATCAAGTTCTAGAGAATGAGAGGGAGGTTTTAAAGGCAACTCTGAGCAGTTACGAGACAGAGAATCAGAGGATCATAAAGAAAATGGAAGAGTATGAGGCTGAGTGTGAGTCAAACAACAGACAGGTGGAACTTATGAAGAAGATTCTGGTTCGTACTATGGGTATCTCTCTCGCTGATGAGATTGAGAAGATTTAGAGAGAGGAAGCTAGACAGAAGGTTGTTGAAAGGGAACGAGCTTCTAAAGCTCTATCTGATGCTGAAGGCCGAGGTAAAGAAAAGATTGATGATATGCCTGTGGATACAGCTGCTACTTCATCTGCTCCTTTGTTCGAATAGTCTGAGCCAGAAGCTGAATCCGTGTCAGCATCTTCTGAGTTAGTAGTCTATAATCCTCTTTACTGATGTTAGCATGCGGTTTGTGGTTCAAGGAGAAGGGATTTTGGAGAATATGACAAAAGAAAAGGCGATTACTGATAGGGAGCTGAAGAAAGAGATTGATGATTTGGTAGACGGAACGTTTGATGAGTTAGAAAAGGAAGGCTTTGAATATGTAGCAAGTTTATTTGATAATGAAAATTTATCTGGTGATGCTTACATGAATGACTCTATGTTTGAGCTAACTGATGAACATGTTCAGGGGGAGTAGTCGGTTGAAAAGACATTGCCAAAGCCCAAAGTCATCTATCTCGAGCACGATGTCAAAGAAGGGGAGTATGTTAATAACTACTCCAAGGCTGATTCTGCAGAATTATATGGCTTACAAGAAGATTCATTTGAGTTTGATTTCGAAGAAGAATTAAAAAACACAAGCTCAGAGCGAAATGATTATGTTTTAGAAGACATCCCTCGAGCAAACGATTACGACAGAGTCATTATTGAAGATTGGGATTCAGATGACAATGAAGAGGCAAGGTATACGGAGTGAAGGAACTGATGTTTTTCCTACCCTTGATGAAATGACTGCTGAAGATCGACGATGAGATGTTAAAACAGAAAGTAGCAGAAGCAGTTAAAGAGGGATCGGCTCCTAAACCACCAACAAGAGAAGAGATCATAGAAATGAAAAATAAATGGTTCAAGGAGATGCCACCTGAACGAAAGTTCCGTCGTCCATTAGCTTTCTTCACCAGAGACCCTGACGCATCTCTGGGTGACATTATCAGTTGGGGTGGATCGAGGAACTGGATGTGTATGCTTTAAAACGTGAGTATGGAGTTCAATACTTCAAACGATTGGGTGATGTGAAAACCCTGCCAGAATGGGATGTGACAGAGTTGGTTCAGACAAGACGTTCAGTATGAAGCTGCGTCCAAATGATCAGCGTCTATGGAAGCTTATCAAGTTTGAGGTAGAACATGGTTTCAACTTATGGAAGCCGCACAAGCCGAAAACCGTGACAAAGATTGATCCAGTTACTCAAGAGAAAGATGTGACTTTGATTGTGAAAAGGCCAAGCGTTATGAAGAATATGCCTTTGAAGAAAATGGAACAAGATTTTTACAAGATCTTCAAATGGTGGCATTATGATTCGAGTACTGGAGAGGTTGTTATCTGTGTAGAGCCTGAACGAAGGACCATGGGATATGTCTGAAGATTTGTCTGTAACCGTGATCATGCACAAGAGAATCTATGGGCTATGGCATGCAATCAGAGTATTAGATCCTATGTGGCTGGTCAACTGCTCAGAAAGGATATCAAACGCTTATTCTTCATCAAGATCAGTTATGAAGAAAAAGACAAGGAGCAGCCATGCAGTTCCAGAAAATTGTGAATGTTTGTTATGCTAACAACATTAATTCAGGTAAAGAATGGAACACTTCATGGAGAAAGCTGGGAGACAAAGAACAGAAAAAGAAAGATCAAAATGAAGAAAGGATTGAAGCTCGACGAAACCATGAACCCGTGAAAGGTTCAAGTTCGGGAACACGTATAACCGACCTCCTCCTACAGATCAAACGCCCATTGCTGCAGAGGAGCGTCGAAGGCCACGCAAGCGATTTTTCAGATAATTCAAGTCAAATATGTTTGAAGTTTTTGAAGAAAAAGTTATGAAGTTTGTCCAAGACTGCGGCAACATCCAAGGGGGAGTCTGTTGGTGCACATATGTCTATTGCCTACGTCTAGGACAAGTCTATTGTACAGATAGGGTTTCGTAGCGTCAGAAGTTTAGTTTTGAAATTTTTGTATGATTGTTAATATTTTCATATGAAAATCCAGCATCCTAGTCCCTAGTTGCTGTCAAGTCTTGCCTATAAATAGGTGACTTAGGATGTTTGTCTAGCATGTTGTTTTTGGTGATCAGTGGTGAAGCCTTGCTCGAGTCTATAATCGTTTCAACGTTTATCAATATACAGACGGTTAAACAGTAATCATCGCTTGTTCTTTGTTTGTTCAATCAGCTAACAATGAATTCCGCCTCTGTTAGTTGAGCACGTCTGACTGGAAGGTCACTAAGTTGGGTCCGATCCTAAACATTCGCATGTTGTAGTACTCATTTCGTTGTCGATATTCATCTGATTTGTCGCAAGAGTATTAGCATTTGATGAAGAGGTCACTTGTGAAACGAACACGTTATGGAAATCTTCCGTTATGTCAATCTGAGTACTTATCTGCAAATACGATAAAAACACTCGAAAATTGATTAGCAATTGACAAGTTCGGCCGAACTTGTGAAAATCAGATTTTGATTTCAGTTTTTCAACAAGTTCGGTCGAACTTTAGGTGACAATTTTCAATTTTTTTCACAAACAGACAAGTTCGGTCGAACTTGTTGTTGATTTTGAAAAAAATTTCACACTTGAACAACTTCGAGCGAACTTGTGAAGATTATCAAGAAACAGATAAGTTCGGTCGAACTTAGGTGAAATTTCAAAAAAGTTATCAAGTTCGGGCGAACTTGTGAGAGAATTTCAACAAAAATTTACTCAAGTTCGGTCGAACTTGCTTAAAAATGTTGAATTATCTTTTCAAGTTCGAGCGGACTTCTATAATAATCTTGAAAATTCGATCAAGTTCGGTCGAACTTGATTAAAATCAGTGAAATTTTAATCAAGTTCGGTCGAACTTGATGTTAAGTTCGGTCGAACTTGATGTTAAGTTCGGCCAAAATTAGTTTCCAAAACATGGTTTTTCCAACTTTTTGATATCAATTCGATTGAATTTGATGTCCAAACTCTCAGGGGTTTACCACAAGTGTATTTTACATGATATATTCAAATTTTAGCCAATTTTGTCCATGAAATCTTCAAATTTGTGAAAATGTTAAAAAGAATGATAGAATGGAGTAGAATAAGAGAACTTATTATCTTGATTCCAGCAAATTTAGGTATCCAGGCTGTGATACCACTTATAGGAACGTCCACGATTAGCACGGGAACCTAAATTTGTTATCTATTGTCCAATTAGGCAGAAACTAATGACGAGTTAACCAAATAACAAGAATTACTCTTTTAAATGTTGTTTTCATTGATCTAAAGTTCAATACATTCAAGAACTGGATCCGACAGAGCTTCGCCGTCTCTGTGCCAAAATCTCTCTTGTTACAAATGAAATCACCAAGGCACCTATTTATAGCTAAACAAGTTCGCTGGTGAGAGACTAAGTTCGGGCGAACTTGACCTAGTCAAGTTTGGCCGAACTTGACTTCACACATACCATTAGCAGCGAACTTGGCCTACAATACACGTAAACACGCCTCGTTTCTAACAGATTAAGCTCTAACCACTCAGACTCGATAGACAATGACGTAGGCAACAGACATATACACCAGCATTAACACATACATCTTAGACTTTCAAGTCTAGACTTTGACCTAGGTGTAATCATTTCCATCTTATTATTCAAGCTTCGTATTTTGTTTAACTTGTTTTTGAAACCGGAATAATGCCGCCTAAATTTAGACGTGAAGGAAAAGGCAAAGGACCCATGAGAGGTGGACCCTCTATGACCGGACCATCCTTCAGACCACCTTATAGACCATCTCTAGCCGGAGTAGCTGATTTGCCTAACCACAATCCTTACAAAGGATCCGGAGATTCTTCGTCCCCTTTTGAACCTTACAGACACTCCATTTCACACGAATACTCCCCGCCTCAATCACACTCTCATCATTCCTACCATTCTAACCATTCCCACCAATCACACCATTCTCATTCCCATTCGCATCAAGTATTCTTCAACTTTAACTTTGGCAACCCAGCCAACCAACCCTCACCAGAAACCCCTCCTGTCGACTCGCCAACTCACATGGAGGAGGATTCCTATCCGGAAGAATTTCCCCAGACCGGATCCTATGGCCACCCCATCGAGCTGTCTAGTGGCTCGAACTCTTTGGCAGGTTCTCCGTTTCGAGGTCCTAATGAATATGAGCAACGATGGGCACAATATGTGTTTGTCAACACGCCCTCCTACCACAGCACTCCCCAACATCATGCTCCATCACCACATCCTCAAATCGAGGATGTAGACATGCAACAGGTGGATCAACCTCAGCCACCACCTGAATCATCATCACAACCACGCCGAAGGCGTGGGGCACGCATGTCGGTGCGTGTTGGTCAAAGGTTGGGTTCGCTACCACCTTTGCCACCTTCTTACCCCATTATCCCCGAGGACCCACAAATGGGTGGGCCCTCAAGCACTTCACCTGTGGCGGTTCCACCCCCACAACCTGCTGCTGATCTGACGCCCCAACCGGCAGTTCAGCCATCTTCATCGGGTTTTGGTAACCCGATTCCCACCTACCCAGATCTATCTGGATATGGTGCTGATTTCACGGCTCCTTCATACGATCCGTATCTTGAAGCAGCCATGCACAATGCCCTTTATCATTCCCCTTATCCTAGTTACCCACCTTCTTACCCTTCCTATGCGGCAACGAATATCCACCGTATGTATATACGCACCCAGGTATGCCTCAGCCACAACCACCTCCACCTCAGCGTCAACCCCTACCACAAGTACAACTTGAGGCCATTAACGAGGCCTTAGATCAAGTAAGGGAAATGCGGCAATAAGTCAAGAAATCAAAGAAGAAAACAACAAAGTTTATCTAGAAATTTACAAAGCCGTGAAGGGGAGAAAGGATGAGTAGATTTTGTATTTTTATTTATGTAATTTAAATTTCCAAGAAGTCTCTGCGAGGACATTGTTATTTCTGTAAAGTTCCTACGTGAACTACTCTTGTTATTTCAAGTCCTATGTATTAGGCAATTTTGTAACATTCCTTTTCGTAAAATTTCCTTATTATGTATTTTATTTAATAAATCATCATGATTTATTCAAGTTTTATCGATCCGCTATATTATCCCGAAAATCTATTAGCCAATGACTATGATCAATAAGAAATTGGCAAATGAAAATTTCGGAAGTAACCTTCTGTCTAGCAAAGGTGAACAATGTTCAACTTCCAAATTTATCATTTCTCTATATTAACTCTCAATATGGAGTTACCTTTAAATCCCCTGTGACAATTTTTGTCACACTAATCAATTAGGTAAATGACAATGTTCACACCCTATCGCCTAAGTGATCAAGTTAGATCCTGGTTAAAATATTTTAAACACTCAATAGTAGTGTAAAGCCAATGCGCAAAAATACAATAGTGACGCTTGACGCACTATGTGATAAATTCTGGACTATGTCCAAACTATATTGCCTATGATGGTCCTTTGAGACCTAGGTATATAAATATATCACATTTGATATCTAAATTCTGTATGGTCATAGAACCATATCGTGAAAAAGGGTACACCATAGCAACTAACCGAATTCACCTCAATATTTAGAAATTAAATTGCAACAATGGCGGATTCAAACGAAGTGAATAGCAAACGCAATGACGATGACGCCAACGAGAACATTATTATTAGTAAGAATGAATTGAGAGAACTTATTGCCGCAAAGTCGGCAAAGTTTAAAGGATAAGTCCGAACGACAACCGGTGTCGAGTGCTTCTTGCTCCAAGCCTGTTTCTAAACCCAAATCTCAGCCTAGCCACTCAAAATAAAAGAAGAGTGAGGCACACTCTTCGAATGTGAAAAGTGATGAGCATCCTAAGAAACCAAACGTCGATGGTGATGGTTACTCCTACAAGTACTTCGTATCTTGCAGACCTCGTGACTTTAACGGGGAAAAAGGAGCCGTGGAATGTTTAAGATGGCTCGACGAAATGGAAACAATAATGGATATCAGCGGATGCGCTTATAAGAATGTTGTTAAATACGTATCTCAGTCATTCAAGGGTGATGCCCTTATCTGGTGGAAAGCCCTAGTTCAGTCTACGGGCAAAGTGCACCTCCACAACTTGAGTTAGGTCCAAGTTTGTAGATTTCGTGAAGGATACTTACTGCCCACCTCATGAGGTGGAGAAAATCGAGTCCGGTTTCTTAAATCTGACTATGAAGAACATGGACTGTCAGAAGTTTGTCACCGACTACAATTCTCTTTCAAGACTAGTGCCTTATCTAGTTACTCCGGAGCCCAAACGTATCGCACGTTTCCTTAATGGGGTAGCTCCTGAAATCAGGAGTATGGTTAAGGCAGTGCAGCCAGGCAGGCACCTACAAATCTGCTGTAGAGCTATCCCTCTCCCTCACACAGGACTATGTGAGGCAAATGTCAGTAAAGACTGACACTAATGGAAAGAGGAAACGAGAGGATAAAACTCCTAGAGGTTCAACAAAAAGGGTAAAAATGGGTTTAGCAAGGATAATCCAAAGTCGAGCGACAAACCCACTTGTAAAACATGTGGGAAGCAACACTATGGACAGTGTCGCTTGGAACAAAAACCGAAGCAATGCAACATCTGCAAGAAAACACGGCATTGGTCACATGAGTGCCGAAATATAAAAGATGCTACCTGTTATGGATGTGGTGAGAAAGGCCACATCAAAACGAACTGCCCTAAGGCGAATACTGAGGGTAAGGCCAAAACTTCTGAAGCTAAGAAAGCCACTGCTAGGGCCTTTCAAATGAATGCCAAGGAAGCAGTGAAAGATAACAATGTCATAACGGGTACGTTCCCTATCGATGATGCTTTTGCTAGAGTTCTTTTCGATTCGGGCGCCGATAAATCGTTTGTAGATCATAAGTTTAGTGAACTATTAAACTTGCTCGTAAGAACTCTAGACATAACCTATGAAGTAGAGCTCGCAGATGGAACTATAGAAACCGCTTCTTCCATTCTTGACGGATGCTTCATATCCATCAAGAATCATTCTATCCCTGTCTCTCTTCTACCTATGAAACTAGCGGGATTCGATGTATTCTTAGGCATGGATTGGTTATCGCATAACCAAGCTCGCATTGCCTACGATAAGAAACTCATTGAAATCAAATCCCCATCGGGTCAAGTCCTTACCATTCATGGAGACAAACACTTTGGATTGTCCGAAAAAGTAGTTTTGCTTAAGGCATCTAGATGTATGCAGAGAGGTTGTGTCATCTACATGGCACAAGTTACCATCAATGAACCCAAACTGAGGATCGAGGATATACCTATCATTTCTAAATAACCAAATGTGTTCCCAGAAGAATTACCTGGCCTACCTCCTGATAGGCAGGTAGAGTTTCGTATTGACATCATACCTGGAGCAGCTCCCATAGCTAAAGCTCCATACCGGTTAGCACCCACCGAGATGAAAGAATTGAGAACCCAATTGGATGAACTTTTAGAGAAAGGTTTAATTCAACCTGGTTCTTTGCTATGGGGAGCTCCTATCCTATTCGTCAAAAAGAAGGATAGATCAATGCGGATGTGCATTGATTACCGTGAACTTAATAAGATAACGATCATGAACCGTTATCCTTTGCCCAGGATTGACGACTTGTTTGATCAATTGCAAGGTGCAAGCTACTTCTAAAAGGTTGATTTAAGATCGGGATATCACCAACTTAAAGTTAGAAATGAAGATGTTCCAAAAACTGCCTTCAGAACGAGATCTCGACATTACGAGTTCTTAGTGATGCCTTTTGGGCTCACTAATGCACCCGCAGCATTCATGGATCTCATGAATAGAGTCTGCAAGCCATACTTAGATAAGTTTGTCATTGTCTTCATAGACGACATACTTATCTATTCTCGTAATTAATCTGATCACGAGAAACATTTAAGGTGCATTCTTGAAATTCTACGTCAAGAAAAGCTATACGCAAAATTTTCTAAATGTGAATTCTGGCTACGTGAGGTTCAGTTCCTTGGTCATGTAGTAACTGAACGTGGTTTCCAAGTAGATCCAGCAAATATAGAAGCAATAATGAATTGGGAAGCATGAGATACGTAGTTTCTTAGGACTGGCTGGCTATTATCGAAGGTGTAAGGTCACCTAACCCAAGATCTCACTCAACAAAGACAACCAACAGGTGTGCGGAATCCGCCTGATGATCAACCACTGTAGGATGTAGAACAAGAATGCAAGATTTATGAGAGAAATAAAAAATACATAAAGTATTCTTGATGTAGGAGATGAGTGACGTCACACACACAGTAGCCGCCAAAAAAACAAACACAATGATTAGGGCACAAATTTCCACAAAAGAAAACGTTGTCTTGTCTATTCCACATAAAGGTATAAATACAAGACGAACTCCGGACAACTCATTGTCCAGAGACAAGGGCCCAAAGCCCATACAAGAATAACCTCGGACTCCATGACATAATAGAAGTTTGGACATAACATCCAACACAAACACGGAAAGAGAAACAATACATAAATCCTTTCTCTAGTCCTAAACCAAACCCCTGACCTTTGTCCTAAACATAAACCCTGACAAAGGCCTTGACACAAACTTGGAGAAATTGTCCAAGGATAAAGCTTGGACTAAATTACAAGAGATGTACAATAAAGACCCTAACAATTGGAAGGCCTTGCACTTATCACCAAAAGTGCATTAACAAACTCCCCCTTGATCAGTGCATGGTCTTCATGTGTCTTGAAATCTTCATCCCTGCTTCGAGTATTCACTTAGAATTGAACAACCTTTATGAATTGAACAGCTAACTCGCGATCTTCTTTAAGGTACTGTAAGGGCAGACGACGAAGTTTCTTCAAATGTTCTTCTTTCAGATTCACCAGCCAAACCAGATCAAGAATCCTCACAATCTCTTTTGTTGAATCTTTCTGAGTGATTACTGCCTCTCCAGTTTTTCCATCAAGATACCAATAACCTATGCGATCGATTTTATCAAGATCGAACTTGCGCATAGGGATTTTACGAAGGCATCAAGCTGGGGGATAAACCATCTTCCACATATCTTTCCCGGTGAACTTCTTCAGATACTTAACCACATGCCCGATAGCAGGTTTGAACATCTTCCACTTACTCTCTTGGCTTTCTACAATCAGATGAGGAATTAATCCTCTGATACTGCCAACATTTGTGTGGTTGTTTAGGTCCAATGAAGAAAGATGATGTAAATCTCTTGCAGGAAGGGTCCGAAGGAATTTAGCCCATGGCCTAAAATACTGCACTCCATCGGTGCATTGAATCATAACAAGGCTATGCTGCTGATCGAAGTCCCAAATCCGAATTTGCCCAAAGTATTCACCATGAGTGTTCATATACCTTTTCCTTTGAGTTTCGTCTGGAATAGGTTTGAACCACTTATAAGCTAACTTGCGAATCTCCTCTTGAACACGAATGGGGTTCGAGATTTCATCTGGCAAGGCATCACCAAAAACATAACTTTGTAAATCATCAAAGTTCACCTTCAGAGACTCATACTCAACTCGTTTACCATTTCCTATCTCAATGCACTCAAATTTGCCAGCAAGATCATCATCTGTCTTCCATTTAAACAAGTCCTTCTATCAGCATCAACCAGACCTTTATCTCCCCCTGTGGCTGCACCAGAGGACTCCCCCTCAACCCGACCCGAGGTTGCAGCTTCAGGAGCATGTGCGCTCCATAACTACTCCGCCTGCATCGCTGCTTCGGGATCCTTGTCCTTGTCGAGATCATCTCGGATTTCCTTCAGCTCATCGATCTTGCATTGAGTTTGAACCTGGAAATCCGTATTCTCCCCCTGAGCAGCAAGGAGTGACACGAGATCCATCACAATGTGAAGAAGCTGATCAGTTGTCCTAACCAAGGTCTCCTGTCGGGCAGAAGTCAAAGCATCTCGTTGTATGAAATTTCCCAACTGAACACCTTGTTCCTTAGTTAGACAAGACAATTGCGTCATCTGCTGATCTCGAACATAATCCTTTTTCTTCAAGTAATCAAGTTCCTATTGCTGACGAATGATTTATCTTGATGAACCTGCATCACAGTAGCAGCTTCCCTAAACTTTGCACGAGCAAACTCCACAGAGTTTTGTTCATGAACAGAACCTGTGGTTCTTGTCGGTCTAGGGACAGAAGGTCTCCAGATGGTTGAGGAACCGTTGGATTCGGCACACGTTGTTTCTTTTGCCCAGTAGGGTTAGGACAGAAAGCCAAATTTGGACGAACTTTACGAACCTTAGCCCCTCCAGACTTAGGAGGCAACTGCTTTGACTTCTTGGTGCCAGAAAAACTTTGAACGACCGTTGAACTCAGTCGTACAAAACTTTGAGATGCACCTAATGGCATACCCAAGAAGACTGGAGGCAAAGGAGGCTGCAAAGAACTTCCTGACGAGGCAAACAAATTACCCGTGCCCATAGAAGATAGATACCCAAACAACAGAGTGGAGGGTATAGCAGAAGACAACCCTGGAAACGATGTTCCCATAGACGTAGCAATACTGATGGACTGTACCAAGGAGGAATCGGAATCGAAGCAGTAACAAATGCCAGAGACACTAAGGAAACAACTACACTAGAAGAAACAATAAATGAAGAAACCTCAGAACTCGATACTTGAGCAACCGAATTTCTAACCAAGCGTCACCGTTTATATTTCCTTGAGTGGAGGTGTGATATGAACAGCACCAGCATCAGGATGACGACGGTCATCATCATCTTCTTCATCATCAGAAGAAGAAGAACTAAAAACAATTGAATCTAAGTCATTCACTCTATCATTCCAACCCGCTAGGCGTATACTCCAGTCGAAAGAGGGACCGAAAGAAGCAACCTTTACGCGAAATAAATCAATTTTTTCTCTTTCAGAAGGAGTGATACGATTTTGAAGATTCTTCAAAACTAAATAGAGGTATTTCTTTTCGGTAGGCATATCATCTTCAGATTCTACTACAGAAATATCTTCTATAGGTCGCTTCCCTTTATCAGTAACACGAGAAGACGAACCTGCATCTAGAGCCGCATCATGCTCTAAGATCAAAGGATCAGTTTCTACAGCAACACTTATTGCCGAAGACGTAGAAACTGGTGCATCAATAATAATATTTTCTTGAACAAGAGCATCATCAACTGGTTTGATTATCGCTTGATCGGCCGAAGATCAACCTAAGGTTGAACAACCACGGGTTCGTGAACATTAGCCTCAACTGCATTCTCTCCTCCATTAAAGATTTGAGAAACGTCATTTCGAATGTTCAACCAAATAGGATCATTTTCCGGATTGTAGTTCTCTTAACAATTGCACCAAGCAAAGGCGTCAGAACAAGACGAACTTTAGTCTGCTTTGTCTCATTAACCTTGGCACAATCGGTGAAAATATGAGTATGCATGGGAGCTTGAACGTATGCAGGAAGATTTACATCGAACGGAAGATTTGGCAACAAATGTCGAATAATAAGCGAAAGAAAACGAGGATACAGAATCATCAATCGCTTATCATCTTCCTTTAGACCAATATGAAGTTTGAAAGCTTGGAAAATCATCAGTGAGAAGTTGTACAGCTGGTTATAAGTTAACCCGATCATTGCTGACAGAAGATCGTTAGCCAGGCTATCCATACCTGATTTTCGCGAAGCTAAACACTGCGTCAACACATGGAAAAAGTATCTCCACTGCCCAAGAACCAATCCTTTGGCGATTTACTTCTTTGTAAAACAGCCCACGTAACCGAAAGATCTAGCCCCACATTCACGTGTTTCCATAATCTAAGTCACCAAACCGCAAAGTCACACGAATAACAGCTTCTGTGATAACAATAGGGCTTCCATGAATAGTAGCTTCGATAGAATTATCAACAATCTGAGCCGTACGCCAAAAATCTTGAATATACTCTTGAACTTGGTGAATATTTTCTGAAATCGCGAAACAAATTCTTGAGTTTCGAAGAAAACGCATAATATCAGCATAATTGGCCCCACCACGAACGTTTTCGTCTATTAATGCAGTTTGATTGTGACAACTATGAAATTTTCGAACAAGAGGAGGAGGATCGGCTGCAGCAACAGGTTGAGCTCCTTGTTGTTGTCCACCTTGCTGTTCCACTGGATCATTTACCGGTTGATCTGCCATGTCTGTTTATTAATCACAACATAAACGAAACACATGTACTATTTAAAACAGTAGTTTCAATAAACATCATAGGCAACAAAACAAATTGATTGTTACAATTACCACATAGGATATAACACTCGGAAAACAAACAAACCAGTCTCAAAAGATATCCATATATAAATTTGGAAATATGAGACACCAATACACTAAGTATTATAAAACCCGAAAGCATATGTGAGAGGTTAACCGGGTTAGATCCGGGAACGATTTAAAGTATGATTTAAATTTTGAAACCATATTTATCATGAAAACTTGGAACAAAATTACTTCAAAACCGGACTACAGTGGAAATAAACAACAAGACCCCGAAACCCGGACTTTATACTTGAAACTCGGAAAGACTGGATATGTGTTGCACTCAAACTCAGAACTGTTTAAAAACTAGGAACAAATTTAAAAAACCCGGAATTAAAACCCGGAAACATATCAAGGTTCGACTAAATCTGTAAACCAATCTTGAAACCTGGTTTGTACATCATCTTCAAAGACTAAGAGTTTCATCTCCGAACTTACGGAGATGGATCTTATCTTCTCCTAAATACAAACTAACAAACAAACAAGTTTGCAAAACCCTTTTAGGATCAAAAAGTGACGTTTTCAAATTTCTTTCATCTTCAACAAGAAGATTTAACCCAAAATTCCCACCAAGAACATCAAATATAACAGTTGTTTTTCAAACAAAGATTTCATGTTTCATGAAAACATTAGAACCCGAAAATCAACCAAATCTTACTTGATTCAAAGATATCATACCAAAATAATCACAAACATGAACCACATCTTGAATTTCTATCACAAATCGACAATATTTCTTTCAAAATCTTTCTCAACTCAAGAACACTAAGTTCTTGAACCATCACCCAAAACCCCAAATTTTGAAGTTTAAAACCCTAGAAATCTAAGATCATACCTAGATAGATGCACAAAATCATGAAAGAAAAGACACACCTTTGAGATTGAAGTGCTTGAATCACAAGAATGTGTCTTTGAATTTAGAGAATCAAACAAGAACTTAAGGATGTTGGTGAGTGTATGCGTGAGAGAGGAACAAAGAGAATACTTGACCGTTTGGGAGGAATGGGTGAACCTAAAAACTCTGACTTGTTTAAAAGTGTATCTTTACACCCGGCTCTGATGTTTCACGAAAAGAAAAGAAACCCGGAACCAATATTTTGAAGTTCATGATAAATTGAACTTTTTGCTTTAACTCAAAACAATTTTTCACTTTTAATCCTCCAAAATTTAACAAACTTTCATTTCAAACCTAAACTAAAAAAGATATGACAACTGATCTTGTTCTTAACTAACACCCTTTTGACGAAAATAATTAAGTACACGCTTAGATAAAACCCGCACGACCGAAAATTTTTATTAGGAAAAGACTTAACGACCAATTACCTGACCTGATAAAATTTTTCACCTTATTTAAAGAATGCTCACAACCCGACAGAGTATTCGAAATATAACTTGCACACAGAAACTAGAAAAAGAAATCTTTTTGATATTTTTCATTTCAGACAGGAAAGAGATTTAAGCACTACGAGAACTATATACACTAACTATGTTTTTGTGAAGTTGGAGCAAGGAGATCATATCGGTTATTCTGTCAATATCCAGTTACAAAACTATAGATTTCTGGTTAAGCACTTAGAAAGATATTAATACTTCAAGACGTTCAATGGTATTGTGGTCCACTTAAACTTTAGCATGCTTTCGAACACTGCTTTGGAGATATGCGTTAAGTGTATTAATTACTGACTGTAACTATGTAATCCCACCCCAGAATATGCTCCCGTATAGAAACTGCTAAACATTGCATCTTACAGGTGAGTATATCGGAAAAATCTATGTATTCGGTTAGATGCGATACCTTGAGAGATCAGGTTAGTGCCACCGCACAGACAAAGAGATGAAGGCTCGACTTAAAGGTGGTGTACCATCGTTTGGTATCTTTTTCTGCAGAATTTTTAGCACTTTATTCCATGTACCCGGTGGTAGCATAGACTTGCAATTTGTACATCCGGTGATGACAACTTTTAGAACAGATCATCCGGTGATGATTGTTGAGGTAGAAAAGAAATCCACCAAGAGGGTTTGCGCACAAACGAAGCGCTTAGCAAAGCATTATACGAGGTCTAGGCCATTGCTCACACAATATCAGAAGACCAAGTATAATACCCCAGAGATTTAACAAACATAAAGACCTAGTATCTCAAAAGTTTGGCAATTTGTCAAACGAAATTACGGTACCAAGACCATATACCCGAGGGATGCGCCACACAAATTACGCAGTTCATTATGTTTATATACCAAAAGCAGGTTCTTATTTACGCGTAAAGCCTACCGAAGCAACATATGATGAAGCTGTTACAGTTAACGAATATTAAATATTTTGCCATAGACCTGCAACAAATACGACAACCGATGTACTATCATTTCTCCTATATCTCAAAACAACTTCATTTTTCATTTTTTTCTGATGTTTTTGTATTTTCTTTAGAAAATAATCGTACAACTAAGTAAAATATTTTTAAATTTTTTGAATTTCGAAAAGCAGTAAGAGCTGTACATGAAGTTTAAACTAAAGTTTCTACGCGAGTTTCTGAAAGCATTTCACTCTGGGTTGATCATGCCGATCATTCGAACCAGATCCCCAAACCTAGCCCTATCAAAAGTCTTAGTAAAAAGGTCGGCAAGATTATCCAACGTGTCTACTCTAACCACCTCGATTAAACCCTTTTCAACACAGTCACGAATAAAATGATGCCTAACATCTATGTGTTTAGTGCGTGAATGATTAACCGGATTATTTGTTATGGAAATGGCAGAGTTATTATCGACCAAAATTGGAGTTTGAGTAAATATCAAACCGTAGTCCCTTAGTTGTTGCTGAATCCACAAAACCTGAGCACAACAGCTTGAAGCTGCTATATACTCGGCTTCACATGTGGATAGAGACACAGCAACCTGCTTTTTGCATTGCCAAGACACAAGACAGTTTCCAAGCAGTTGTGCGCCGCCTGAGGTTGATTTCCTATTGACTGGGCATCCTCCAAAGTCTGCATCTGCATAAGAAATCAAACCCAGTCCTCCTTCAGCTGGATACCACAATCCAAGCTTAGGTTTACCTTCCAGATATCTGAAGATACGTTTGACTGCAGCCATATGAGATTCCCTCGGAAGTAGATTGGTACCTAGCACACAAACAGACAGAAAACAATATATCGGAACGTGAAGCGGTAAGATACACAAGAGAGCCAATCATTGCACGATAAAGAGTTGGGTCCACTTTAGGATCCTTCTCCTTTTCAGCAGTCAGCTTGTGATTTGTCGGCAGAGGTGTGTCGAAAGGTGAGCTATCTTCCAATCCAAATCTCTTGAGAATTTCATGGACATACTTAGTTTGATGCACATACGTCCCTTCTTTCTCCTGACTGACTTTGTTGACCAAGAAAGAATGATAATTCTCCCATCGCACTCATTTCAAATTTTGACAACATCACCTTCTCAAAATCGCGACACAATTCTTCATTTGAAGAACCGAAAATTATGTCGTCCACGTAAATTTGCACAATCAGAAAATCTCCCCCTTTCTTCAAAATGAATAATTTGGAGTCGATCGCACCACGCTTGAATCCATGCTCTAATAGATGATTCGATAAGGTCGCATACCAGGCACGAGGAGCTTGATGAAGACCATGCAAAGCTTTATCCAACCGATAAACCTTACTGTCAGACTCAGGAGCAGTGAACCCAGGTGGTTAAGATAAATACACAGTTTCTGAAAGCTTCCCAAAAAGGAATGCACTATTGACATCTAACTGATAGACCTTAAAACGCATATGAGCTGCAAACGTAGAAACAGATGAATTGCTTCCAGTCGAGCCACGAGAGCGTAGACCTCTGTGTAATCAATCCCTTCTTCCTGATTGAAGCCTTAAACAACCAATCGTGCTTTATTTCTGACGACCACACCTTTGTCATCCTTTTTGCACTTAAAGACCCACTTAGTGTTGATTGCGTGTTGACCCTTCGGAAGATCGACCAAATTCCACACTTTTAATTTGTCGAACTGAGCTAACTCTTCTTGCATTGCCTCACACCCTGAGCTATCTTTCAAAGCCATTTGATAATTTTTCGGCTCAACTTGAGAGATAAAGCATTCATGAAGGCTTAGATACAAAATCGGTTCCTGCTTGATTTCTTTAAACAGACATTGCATCTCTGAAAAACTTCTTCGAGTTTGCACTCCAGCATTATGATTCCCAATAATATTATCAACAGGATGATAGATATTTGTTCTCGAAACAGGGATAGCCGGAGCTTGGAGATTGCTTCCCAAATTAGATTGAATCACCCCCTCAGCACTTGCACTGCTACTCGTTTCAGAGTGACTGGGACCAGCTTCATTGGGGATCTGTCCAGCAACAACATTGTTTACTAATGACGGTTTAGCGACTGGATCTTCTGATGCAACATTCGGAGTCATGTTTGTTGGAATACTGCCCTCCAGCTAGCATCCACTTCGTCCTTATCCACCAAATGTGTGTAGACAACCTCCGAATCTGCTTCTGTAACATCAGGAAGATCAAAAGAATCAAATAATTTCTCATAGTCATACCCATTTTTAGGACCAAATTTGGACGGTGGAGGATCGTAACTTAAAGTAATATCAAACACAACCTCCACTGCCCGTTTTTTAATGTTATACACACGTTTATTTGGAGCTTCGTTAACGTAACCCAGAAAGAAACCAATCTCTCCAAGTTCTCCCATCTTAGGAGTATCCTTAGTGTGTCTAATAACACATTTGATCCCAAAGAGTTGAAACCCAGACAAATTAGGGTTCTTATTATTGAGAAGTTCATAGCAAGTCTTATCTTCCCTTTTGACTGTAAGCACATGGTTAAGCACATAGCATGCTGTGTTTACTGCCTCAGCCTAGAAGAAATAGGTAGATTCAGAAAGCATACTATGGGCCGCCTCAATAAGGCTTCGGTTCTTCCGTTCTGCAACTCCATTCTGTTGGGGAACATAAGGAGCGCTGAACTGATGAACTATTCCCATTTCCCGACATAACTCATCCATATGTTGAGTTTTAAATTCAGACCCGTTGTCACTTTGGATTTTCTTAATAGGTAGTGAATAATTTTTCTCAAGTTGTTTAAAAAGATCTCTTAAAATACCGTGTGTTTGATCCTTAGTTTTTAAGATAAATACCCACGAGTATCGTGAGAAATCGTCGGTGACAACTAGACAGTATGACATACCACCAATGCTAGCAACATGGATAGGGCCGAAAAGATCCATGTGAAGCAATTCAAGTGGTTTTTGGATCGAGTTAACAGTTTTCGGTTTATGAGGCTTTCTTTTGATTTTTCCTTTTTCGCATGATTCACATTTGTTATGCAAATTAAAACTACATAAAGGAACCCCCAACACCAAGTTGTTTTTCACTAAGTGGTTCATTTTTTGCAGATGCACATGGCCCATTTAAACATGTCACTGGAGCAGATGAGTTGACCAACGGGCGCATGTCCATGTCATATGTGTTATTCACCTGTGGAGCCCTCATAACGATCCAATCTTCAGGAACAACAAATCCAGGACGCAAAACGAAGCAAGCTTTATCAGTGAACAGCATCGAATACTTGTTGTCACAGATTTGAGATACCGACATCAAATTATGCTTTAGCTCTTCGACAAAATTCACTTTGTGCAGCATAATCTTTCCATTTGAACAGAAGCTTCACCAGTGATATAACCTCCCTTTTCACCAGCAAAGTTCACATAACCACCACGAATTGACTTGAGATTTTGCAACAACTCTTTATTTCCTGTCATGTGTCTGGAACAACCACTATCGATATACCAAATATAGATAGCCCTCTTCAGCTGCTCCTACACTCACCAAAGAAAATCAGTTAGAATGTGGGACCCAAGCCATAACGGTCTTGGGACGTCCCATTTCATCAACATACGAAAATTCTTTGAAATCACCGTCACCAACACCACGTCCTCCATTTCCATTTCGGAAGTTGTTGGTGTGGTTCCCACCGAAACGGGAAGTGTATGGAGTTAACGATCGGTTCGTGTAACCAGAATTTTCAAAGTTTCGCCCACCATGATGTTGATAACCGAAATTTTGACTTCTCGAAGTTTTGAAATTTCGATTAAACCTTGGCGCTTCGTAATTCTTGAGAATTGTCTAGATTGGTTAACCGAATGTGCTCTTTGATTGTGATATTGGGGGGGAGACGCACTTCGGTCATTCATAAACCGGTTCTGAGCATGAGGTCTAACATAGTCGCCGTTAGTTCCTCCAGAACGTTTCTCATTCTCTTGCGATTAGAAAGTAACACGATTTTGGCGTCGGTGAGGCGTTTTCTCACAAGCATTGTGTGTTTGTGATGAACTTTCCGATTCATGTTTTTTATGAATATCCAGTGGTTCCTCACGTTGATCCTGATGTTGTTGTGATTTAGCATTTGATTTCACAACAGCTTTTGTTTCTTGTTTAATCACTTCTGGTTTCTCAACCTTTTGAGGTTTGTTATTTTTCTTTTCAATTTTTACCTCAATTTCAGGTTTTTCAATAAATGGTTTCTTTGATCAGGATCAACAAGGGGTTTGCCATTGTTATTTGGGCATTCAGCAGCTAGGTGTCCTTTCACACGACATTTATAACATTTTCAAACTTTTGCCGCGTTCTTTGGACGTTCCTCTTGACTGTTCGAAGATGATGAAGCATTTGTTGGATTTTTTTAAGATTTGTGAAACAAATTGAGAATTTGATACAGTCACAATTTTCTCAACTTCTGTATTAAAATCTTCACCTTTAACAAATTCAGTTTTGGAAACATTTTTCGATTTCTTTTGAGACTTCCCATGAGGTTTGGGTTTCTCACTGGAGTTTTGAACTTGATTAAAATTTCCAAAATTTTGTTACTGATTAAGTTTTCAATGTTTTCAAGATTAAATTCACTTTTCTTTAACGCTTCATCAAACTTCGATTGTTCTGAGTCCAAGGGAATCTTGAGCTCCGAATCCATCCCACTTGGCAGATCAACAGTCAGAGGAGTCGTTGGAACAAAGTTAACAATCTCTGGATCAATGCTTTCCATCGATGTATAGTTGTGGTTAGTTGGTGGAGGAACCCTACTATACCCGATGCCAAACATTTCCTCTTCGGTTTCCTTGATACGTTGGCTATTGATGCAGTAATTCATCACTTCAGATGAACTTCCAAACTTTTCAATTTTTCTTTCCAAATCTAAAATCAAATTATCCTTTTCTAAAATGACTTTGTTCTTTTCCAAAACACAATTTTGATTCATTTCAAGGTCAGATTTTAATTCTTGATTTTTAAGAGTTGCTTGAGCCACACGTCTTTCAAATTCAGAGATGTCATTCTTTAGAGATTTTATCTTAATTCGGTGTTCTTTATCCGAACAAGATAGAACAGCAATGAGTTCTCTGGATTTTTCAAGATCTGCAATTAGATTTGTGGTGTGTAAAGCGCAACTATCAATCTTAGCAACAAATTCAACACATCTAACACAACGTTTGTCTACAGGGTTCGATGGTACCTCAATGCCAGCCATGAAAGCACAATCCTCCTTTGTTGTGGAACTTTCATCCAATTTCTGAGCTTCATCATCTTCAAAGTTCTGCATTTCGGCTGTTGAGATCCTGAACTCAAAACTTTCACCTTTTCTTTTACTATCCGACCCTTTTATTTCTTCTTCATTTAAGGTTTCATCCTTTTCAGCAACTTTACTAGCTGCCAATTCATCAATCATAACTTCAGCCACAACCGCAAGTTCTTCCATGCTAGCTTCTTCACATACTTCATCTACAACAACTTCTTCGCATACTTCATCTTCAACAATCTCAGCCATGAATGCTTGCGAAACAATAGCTACCGACAAATCTTCTAATGCACAACCCCAATCATATGGTTCGGTCGCTTCTTGTAACAGTTGGGCAACTAAAGCATTGTTTGAAGAAGGAAAACGGTTGTCTGAAGTGTTTGATCGAGAATTTGAAGTAAATCACCATTGGCATTCGACTGATTCCTTGAGTTGTTTCCATTCTGAGAGCTACCTTCTCTGTTAGATCGCTCCATCTTCGGCTTTCGACAATCTCGGGCATAGTGACCATAGATACCACAATTGTAGCATTTCACCTTTGACATATCAATACCCATTCGTGTCTTGGTTTGACCACCTATAAACTTCTTTCCTGTCTTCAAAAGAAACTTCTTGCTCTTCTAACCAATAACGCCATATTGAGTTGAAGATCAAGTTCTTCCATTTCATCTTGATCAATTTGGTCAAAGTCTTCATCAAGACTGGATTGTTCGACAAGCTTCCTGAGACAAAAGTTCTCATAAGCCGTTTATCGCTAGGAGACTTATGTTTTCTTCTATCAACTTTAAACAGTTTGGATCTAACTTAGGAATGTTAAAGTTCGTTGCTTGTGACTTTTGACTTCCATCCGAAGAAAGCATTTCTTGATTAGAACTTGTAGTTCCACTTGATACACTGGCATTGGCATTGTTTCTAATAAAAGCCTGATGAGAAGCGGAATCTTCATTTTCAGAATATAGGGCAACACCAACACCACCTGTGTTTCCCTTATCCGTTGGCTTTGAAGCTTTATACAATTGGGGATCTTGAATCTTCTCAAAATCCGATGCTTGATCTTCCATGTTCCATGCATATCCTTTCAACTTTTGAATAGCTTCTTCCAATGATAACTCTTCATAAAGAACACCTTCTCTAATCAATGTCGTATACATATTCCATTCTCTAGGAAGACAGTTCAAGAATTTTTCAACCTTCTCGAATTCAGTGTAAATGCCTTCTTGACTTCTATCTAGTTCACTTAACGGATGATAAAATTTGTTCATAGTATCATCGAAAGACTCATTCTTCAACGCTTTGAACACAACTCTTCAATCGGTCTAAGCGACGCTTCTTGTGGATGGCATTCCCTTCGTAGCGCTCAATCATGCTATCCCACAATTCTTTCGAGGTGTTCCTTTTTTGAAAAGTATGAAGTATGGATTGGGTAAGAGCCATAGTTATCATGGACATAACTCTTTCTTCATATTCGAAAAAACTTCTTCTTCTCATCTGTCAGAGCTAGATAAGTGTCAACCGTTAAAGTTCTAATCGGTGTAGCTCCACACCCTTGACAATACACAACCATATCTTGATATCCTTAGCTCTCACATATCGTTCAAAATGTTCCTTCCATTCAGGAAAGTCTAATTCGTTAATTAGAAGAGGCGGTTTGTCACTTCTTCCCACTTCAGCATTATGTTTAAGATTCTGAACCCTTGCATTGAGATTGTTCACCATTTGAATAATGTTTGTATGAAACAGTAAGTTCACAGAAAGTTAACAGTAGGTTTCTAAGCAAAACAGTTACTGAGAGAATTTCTAAGTCCAAAATCAGAGTGAAAACACGGAGTGAAATGTCTGAGGCTTTAAAAGAGTGAAGAACCAGATCACCACCCGAAATAAAACACAAGCAAAAGCTCGGACACTACACAACCAGGGAATCAAACTCGGACCACTTTGAACTTATACCTCTGACTACTGAAGTGAAACTCGGACCTTGAGTGACAGAGGCCTAAACTCAGACTTGAAAGCTAAAACTCGAACCTTAGTGACAGAGAACTAAACTCGGACACTAAAAAGGTTTAAAAACTCTAAGGGTTTAAAAACTCTTTCTTGTGAAAGGGTTTAAAGCTCTTACTAGTGTAAGGGTTTAAAACTCTCACTAGTGTAAGGGTTAAAAACTCTTACTAGTGTAAGGGTTTAAAACTCCTACAACTAGAAAGGGTTTGAAACTCTGACCTTGTTTCCGGATAATCTCCCCAATGTGACTTCATATGGTTCACCAATACTCCGGAAACACAAACAGTGAATTAAAACACGGACAAGATTTTTGAAGATCAAACAAGGAATCTTTCACAAAACTCCAAGGCACAGAATGAACACCATGAACACTATGTTAAAATCCGGATGAAAATGAACACTAAAAATCACTAAACTACTCAAAATCCATCACCAAATCACTAGAAATGAATGAAGAATCAAGAATAAATCACAAAAACTCACTAAACAAACACTAAACCCTATCAAAGTTTGAACTTATCTCACAAAAACCTTCAAACTAAGAAACACCTACAGTAGTATGAGCACTTTGCTCTGATACCACTTGTAAGGTAACCTAACCCAAGATCTCACTCAACAAAGACAACCAACAGGTGTGCGGAATCCACCTGATGATCAACCACTGTAGGATGTAGAACAAGAATGCAAGATTTATGAGAGAAATCAAGAATACACAGAGTATTCTTGATGTAAGAAATGAGTGACGTCACTCACACAGTAGCCGCCAGACAAAACACACACAATGATTAGGGCACAGATTTCCACAAAAGAAAATGTTGTCTTGTCTACATAAAGGTATAAATACAAGACAAACTCCGGACAACTCATTGTCCAGAGACAAGGGCCCAAAGCCCATACAAGAATAACCTCGGACTCCATGACATAATGGAAGTCCGGACATAACATCCAACACAAAACACGGACAAGAGAAACAATACATAAATCCTTTCTCTAGTCCTAAACCAAACCCCTGACCTTTGTCCTAAACATAAACCCTGACAAAAGCCTTAACACAAACTTGGACAAATTGTCCAAGGATAAACCTTGGACTAAATTACAAGACATGTACAATAAAGACCCTAACAATTGGAAGGCATTGCACTTATCACCAAAAGTGCATTAACAGAAGGTTCATTGAGAACTTCTCTCGAATAGCCGCTCCTTTGACAATTTTAACTTATAAGGATGCTAAGTTCAATTGGGGTCCAAAGTAACAGGAATCCTTCGAAACTTTAAAGCACAAGTTAAGCAATGCCCCAGTGTTAACTCTGCCAGAAGGTGTTGAAGAGTTTGTGGTTTACTGTGATGCTTCGCACACTGGTATGGGATGTGTGCTTATGCAGAGAGGTAAAGTGATTGCCTATGCATCATGACAATTAAAAGTGCACGAGAGAAACTACACCACCCATGATTTGGAACTGGGTGCGGTAGTATTTGCACTTAAACTTTGGAGACATTATCTATATGGAACAAAATGTGTCATTTACACTGATCATAAAAGTCTCCAACATTTGTTCAATCAAAAGGACTTGAACATGAGGCAACGTCGTTGGATGGAAACACTCAACGACTACGATTGTGAGATTCGATATCATCCTGGAAAGGCGAATGTAGTCGCTGATGCGCTTAGTCGCAAGGAAAGATTCAAACCTCTAAGGATCAATGCCAAAAGCATTGAAATGAAGAATAGCTTGAATGAGAAGCTACTAGTTACACAAAAGGACGCCATGTCAGAGAATAACATCGCAAATGAAGGACTAGGTGCAACCATCGATCAGTTAGCATCTGGAAAGGAGGAATGTTTAGGCTTAATAATCGGATCTGGGTTTTCCGATCTTTGGAGGACTTAGAGATATAATCCTCCAAGAAGCACATAGTTCTAAATATTCGGGTATGAAGAAAGATATAGCCAATCATGTAGCAAAGTGCTTAACGTGTTCTCAAATTAAGGCAGAACACCAGAAACCGTCAGGATTTCTACAACAGCTTAAAATCCTAGTGTGGAAATGGGAAATGGTAACTATGGACTTCATCACTAAGGTATCTAAGACCAAGCGTGGCAATGACACGATTTGGTTATCGTGGATAGATTAACCAAATCCGCTCATTTCTTACCAATTAAGGAAACATACGATTCTGATAAGCTGGCTATGCTTTATGTCGATGAGATTGTATTTTTACACGGCGTGCCAATATCCATTGTATCTAATAGAGATACGAGATACACATCTCACTTCTGGAAAAGCTTCCAACAATCTCTAGGCACGAGATTAAACTTCAGTACGGCTTACCATCCATAGACGGACGGACAAAGTGAGTGTACCATTCAAACCTTGGAAGACATGCTTTGAGCTTGTGTGACCGATTTAGGCGGAAGTTGAGATGATTACTTACCCCTAATCGAGTTCTTTTATAACAATAGTTATCACACAAGTATTAAGGTCGCTCCTTTTGAAGCCTTATACGAAAGAAAATGTAGGACGTTTGTGTGTTGGGCTGAAGTTGGAGAAACCCAACTATCTGGACCCAAAATCGTTCTTGAAACCACGGAAAAGATTGTGAAAATCCGTGATCGACTTAAGGTAGCTCGGGATAGATAAAAGAGCTATGCCGACAAAAGGCGTAAACCTTTACAGTTCCAAGTTGGGGACAAGGTTATGTTAAAAGTGTCACCTTGGAAAGGTGTAATGCGCTTTGGAAAAAAGGGCAAGTTAAGCCCAAGGTACATCGGACCATTCGAAATAACCGAATGTATCGGATCAGTAGCTTATAGGCTTAAGCTACCTAAAAAGCTCAGTGGAATCCATGATGTCTTCCATATCAGCAACCTGAAGAAATGTCTAGTGGATGAGTCGCTAGCGATGCCTCATGAAGATATTCCAATTGATAAAAACTTGCGTTTCGTGGAGAGACCAATTGCGATTGAGGATCGGCAAGTTAAGAAGCTTCGTAGGAAGCACGTACCTATTGTGAAGGTTAAATTGGACGCCCGTCGAGGTCCCGAATATACTTGGGAGGTCGAGTCCAATATGCGACAAAAGTACCCTTACCTATTTGAATAAATCTCGAGGTCGAGATTTTTATTAAGGGGGTGAAGCTGTAACACCTCGAAAATTTCGTCGAATAAAAATCCGACACGTGCCCGAAGATTCTTGGTTTCCACGTGCAGCCGAGAGGGACCAAAGACGCCGTCATGTTATTTTAATAACCTCTGAACGAGCATCGTAAAAAGTCGGAGGATCAAAGTGGAAAAATGCCAAAATTTCATGATCTGGAAGGTCCTTACGGACCGTAAGGCAATCATAATATTGGTTTCAGTAAGGCGGTTACGGACCGCAAGACCTTATGGTTACGGTCCGTAACCAATTCAAACATGTGGGCGCCAGAGGTCCTTACGGACCGCAAGGCTCTACCCTTATGGTCCGTAAGGGACTGCCAGAGGCAGAATGCTTGGCAGCTTGCTGCCCTACCACCTACTCGCGAATGCCACCCTCTTGGCAGGTTGTGACACGTCCAAAAACACCTGGAGACTCCTTGTAGCACCCCTGGACAGTTGTCATGACCTCATGCTCCATCCTTTGCTATAAATAGCACCCTTGAGTGAAGCTCCAACTTGCTCACTTCTATTTCATCTCCTCTCTTCATATCTGGAGGTTCCTGATCCTTGGGGACTTCCTAATTAGTCTTATTTCGTGCTAAGGACCTTGTGTAAAAGTTCTTAGCCCTCCTTTTCAGTTTTATTAAGTTTTAAGCCAATGTCAAAGCGTTAACGTAAAAACGCTTTGACTTTGCGCTAAGACCATTATGGTCCAGTCAATGTTCGTAACAAACATGGCTACGTGATCGTAATAAGGTAGGTGTTAATCCCTCAAGAGGGCATCTCCTGATTACCAGGTTTGCTTGGTCAATTGACGGGTCAAGGTTATGTTAATAAAAAGTCAAACGGGTGAGTTTTGAAATAAAATCATAACCAGCAATGTAGATGTTATAAAACCTATTTTGACATTCTAATAACTTGGTAATAATTATAAGAACATGTAGGAACATGTTCGGTTCGTCAATTCCAGGTCTAAGGTCGGCTCGCAACCGAAAGTCGCGAAAGTTGACTTTTGCTTTGGCTTTCAGTCCTGGCCCGATTTAGCAACCTTAGCTACTATCCCTAAGTTGCATTATGACCATGTTATAGTATACTATAACCCTCTGGAGTTATAGGATATGGCCATGTAGTAATCCGAGTTTTTATACAAGTATCCGATAAATATGCCTAAAATGCCCTTTTGTCATAAACTAAGGTTTTGACCACTAACAAGCATATAAATGAATTGTAAACTAAATTATTATATTAATGGACCTATTTTCATAGTAGTAACCTGGTCATAAACTATGTTTAACTATTTAACGTAATTAACACGTTCAAAGTGACCAAAACGCCCTTTTGACGTATAAAACGGTTTAAACATAAACTTGACATCAAAACTCTATACCTACTGATGTAATATCATTATTATGATTATTTGGGATATTCATTCAGGTTGCAAACTAAGTTTAAGCTATAGTTTGCCTATTATGTCTTTAAATGACGATATCGCCCTTTTGACACTTTAAATGGGTTTTAAACTTTTTAATGGACCAAAACCTCATACTTACTAATGTAATATATAAATTAACATATTTTGGTCATACAAACCTGATCACAACAACAGTTTTACTCAAATATCATTTAAATCGTCATTTAGCGACTTAATCGCCGTTTCGGCGCATAATATGGTTTAAACCCATATTAGAGCATTAAGGCTTGATACCTACTGATTTCAGAACGTATTTTCAACTTACTTACAGTAGGTACATGTCCCAAACTCAGATTCCCAAATAAGTTATCAATTATACGTGAAATGACCAAAATACCCTTCTCGGGGCATAGTTTGGTCTTAAACGATAAACCACACATATAATTGTTATCCTACTGATATAGCATCATAAAATAAGTAGTTTTACAAAATGATTATGATAATAACATTAGTTTACGTATAAGCTCGTTTATTACATTTTAAAATGACGAAATCGCCCTTTTAAGGCGTAGTTTGCTTTAAAACCAGAACGGGCCAACATATGGATAACCTACTATTATAATAGCATAATTTAAACCTAATGGCATATGGAACTTGTGTAGGACTCACCTGGTTACCCGGTTTCGCTTATATGCGTACGGTTAAGCCTACGTAAGTAGTTTACGTAATATAACCGAAACGGGTTTAACCATATCAAAATATTCTCAAATTCCAGAATGTAAAATGGCAACCCATATTATTCAAGTCCTAGGACTTGTCGGGTCCAAAATACATTCTTTTCCAGTCATCGCTTAATCTAGCGTTTTCATACGTTATCGTTTTTTTAAGTTAGCCGGTCTAAGTCAATGACTAAATGAAGACCCGCTAGCTAACTAATCGGTTAATAATACTATTCATTCCAGACTAGAGACTTCCGGTAGATTGTCGCCAAGCTAGTTTAATTGATTACGGCTGTGCTTTGCTTATTTTCTTATTATTCAAAGATCTTACAAGGCAGGTAAATACTTTAACTTATTTTCCCTTATACGGGCTTGGGATACGGTATACTAATACCGCATGGTTGGATGTGGGATCAAAGACCAATGAGTCAGGAATTCAAATAATCCATTTAAATTCGTATTACTTAATATTAAACATTTGGGGGTTAAAACGACCATGTCCTGGAGACCTAAGCACGGGGTGTACGCGTACACCCGTCAGATGCTAAATTAAAGTATAACCCATTAGGGGTGCACCTATTAAACGTTTGAAATAGTAATATTCCAGACTTTCGATGTGTTATATTGTATTGTTTGGTAATGATGATAACAACTTACGTCACGATATTCCCCAACCGGGCCCACCGGGTTACACGTTGAAATTAGGGGTGTGACATTAAGACACTAATACGTGTTGCAGTGTGTGTTTAATTAGGAACCCAAGAATTAGACCAGGAGGCTATTACTGTAAACCTTAAATCTGCAATGTGAGTTATTCTCTTTTTCTCAAATGCTTTCAAAATCCTAAATGTTTTCAAGTTGTATTTACAATGATTAAATTTTTGTATTCTTAAATTACTGGTATTTGTGGGGTTTTGTATACACTACTTGATAAGCTTTGATATTAGACAATTGAGGGCCGATACTGATATGACCATAGTCACAGGAACTGTCACCGAGTGACAAATACTGATTTGAGTAATTGAAAGAAAAAACAAATGTAAAAACCCTTAATGTTGTAATAATAACAATACGTTTTAGTACAAAATTGAATGAACTCACCAGTATTTTTCGCTGACCAAATATTTTTAAAACGTGTTTTAGATGATTTAGTGTGAAAAGTAGGAAAAGTGCTATGAGGCACTCAAGCTTAAATAAGTGGCTATGTAAACCTGAATAAAACGTGTTTTTTAATCAATGGTTTATCACTTTGAAAATACTTTTTATAAATATGGCTTTCATCCCATAGTTTATGAAATGAAAACTACGATGTTTTGAAAAATCTAATTTTTTTTTCCTGACACCCCGTCCTGATGAAAATTCCGATGCGATCATTTTAATAAACATCGATACCACTTGTATCTAACCACGACTCCCACCCAAGGTAAATGTCGGGGTCGTGACAGAAGGTGGTATCATAGCCACTGGTTTAAGCTAATTAAGTATTGTGAAAATATTTAAAATTAGTAGTCAGGGGATACATGAAATAACTTCTATGATTACTGTGATGCTAACCAAATATTATATATACGATTTTCAGAGTTCGTTGTTTTATTGTTTTTGGCTAACAGTATGAGCGATAGAGATTTGGCCGAAGCTTACGAACACATATTTGTTAATAACTCAGATATGGATGAAGATCAAGTCGGTACCCAAACCGGATACGACGCCGATAAAGACGAACCAATAATATTTCAGGCTCAGCCGATAAATAGAGCACCTCCGAAAAAGAGAAGATTAGATTGGCAAGTGAAAAGGAATAAAAAGAAGAAGAAAAACCTAACAGCAACAACAACCATATAAACTGGAAAACCAGCAGGAAACCCAACTATAGGAGAAAGTTACAACCCAGCTCCTGTGCCAATGACATGGGCAAAACTAGAGCAGCGTCTGGCAAATTATGAAATGTTTAGGCCAATAAAAAATGAAATCGATCTGAATATGGCACCTCAACCCGGAAATCCAGACCCTATGAATCCTAAACCCATGATGCCACAACAAACACTTTAAAACCTAAGGGAATAATGGTGGACCAATGACTGTGCTTTCGAAGACCTAATGACCGATTCTTGTCAATTTTACCCGAATTGCCAACCTGCACCCCCAGCTTATCCCCCAATGAACCTTGGGAATGTGGCAGAACTTCGCCACTATGGAGAGGAGTTGATGGACACCGGCAACCGGTTACGCAATATGGGAGAAAATCTCGTCTGGAAGTACGACGAGAGGGAACATCACTTTTCACGCTATAATTAACCCTATAATATATATGTATAATGTAATTTCTTTGTTTTTGTACACAAAAAAATGGGAAGCTAAAGCTTAAGTGTATATATACACACACACACCAAAATATACATATGTGGTAGTATATGTATGATATATGAAGCATAATATATATAAAAAAGTAAAGTCGTGACGATCGACGTTTTTGACAAAATGCTCTGACCAATTATGTTTACAATATTTTGATTACTTTGTTATTTATTCTGTGATATTAATATTTGAAATATGTTTGCAATTTAGATGTCGAATGAAGTTAATCAATCGATTCAGAATCATCATGAAAGTTCTTTGCATAGAAGTGCCATAGAGAATATAGTAGCTCAGGGAATAGCCGACGCAATACCCCAAATTATCGAAGCTGTTATGTCACGGCCCCCGACCCCACCCTGGGCGTCGGGTGCCGCAAAGCAGTCAAGTGGTACCGGTGTTTATTAAATACGCATCGGAAAATTTTTTTCATCAGGACCGTAGTTAGAAAATGATTTCAGAGTCTATAAAACACCAAATAATTAAGATTACATAAATGGGCTAAAACCCGTATTTCATTTAAATGTTTTTATAGGAATAAATCTTAATTAATAAAATATAATTTTTTTCTTTTATTCAGGTAATTATAGCCACTTTATTTAAGCCTTCAGTGCTCCATAGCTGGCTTCTATTATATTTACAGCAAATTACCTGAAACGTGTTTTGAAAACATTTTATCAGCAAGAAATACTGGTAAGTTCATTCCATTTTATAAAACACATTGTTATATTTTACAGTATCAAGGGCGATTACATTGTTTTTATCTAACAAAAACTCAATCAGTATTTGTCATGATGGCAGTTTCAATGACTGTGGTCATATTACTATTGGCTATCTCGTTGTCCAATAGTAATGCTGGACTCAGTAATGTATACAAAACCCCCACATACCGGCAGTAATTGCATATTACATAGACTTAATCACTGTAAATACAACTAAAAAACATTTGAGGTTTTGTAAACCAATTTGGTAAAAAGAGAGAAGACTCATTGGTAACTTTAGGGGTTAACTACAGGCCTCCTGTTATAATCTTGGGCATAACTCATGAGCTCTTAATAAAATATATAATGCACTCGTGTTAAGTATAATAACCCATGTTATATACAACCCGAGACAGAACCCCCTAACTTAGTTTACAAAACATAGCCTTTATCAAGCAGCACTTTGGCATCAGTTGTTGGGTTCAAGATTAATCAGACAGTATAACAAATTAGTGATCAGGGGTTAAAACACTTAAAACGAGGCAGAGCTTTCGAGCATTATAGTAGTGAATATTAAAGAAAATTAGAATGGAAGAAGCAAAGAGGGGCGAGAGGCAGAGAAAGGAACTTGAGCAAAGAAAAAGAAACTAGATGTGCTTTTTATTTATACTAATTTTAAACCTTGGAGGCTACGGTATGTTCAAATTCTTACACGTACACACTCAAATTTCAATATTCATATTATTATTTTATTATTACATATTATAGTTAATTAAGCTGCTCAACTCATTTATCACTTATAACTTCTAAAATATGACGTTTTATAAAACAATGAATATACCATTGGAAAGAGAATATTTTTATCTACATTTTGACTTAAGTTTCATTAAAAAGAAGTAAGGTTAAATTTTATATGTATTATTATTATTATTATTATTATTATTATTATTATTTTAAATGGTTCCTATATTTGTCTAAATACCTCATATATCTAACAGTCAACTTACCCGTGATCTACCCGTTTAATAATATAAGTTTCTATATACTTTATTTTGAATAAAAATTTTGGAGATGTTACATCCTCCCCACCTTGTTTTAAATCTCGTCCTCGAGATTCACTGAAATATAGAGGAACACTTTTAGCTCATTTACTGATCCTAGTTCCTAAGTATATTCTGGTCGTTGCTTTGAATTCTACTTTACGTTGACTCGACCTATTCTATATGCTTTGAGATTCTTATCTTTTTAATAAAGGTAAAATTACTCTTATTACCAAAGTTTTTAGATGTTTTGTGTCTTAGCACAACTTTTAGTTACCGGTTTCCTAATGCATTGAAAATATCAAAGAGAATCTTATACTTTTGATGACGTCCCAACTTATAGGGTTCCCGTCATTCATCTTGTCACACGAGTTAAAAGGCGGATGATCAAACGAAATTGTGTTTGATATCGGAATTATAGACGTCTACGAGAGATTCCTGATAAGTAAATCTAAAATTGTCATTGACACACCTGTTCGTGATTTATCCCTAATTGTCAATCATTAGGGTCTTTGGATTTCCTTATAGATATACAAATCTATATAATTATGTATTTCACATGTTGTAATGTACACACCATTCATAAGGATAATGTATTCAACAGACTCCAAAAACAGGTCAGACATCAGGTCATGGTACTATTTAGGGAATTTCATTAACATAACACATACCCCATCTTACCCGGTCTCGCTGGAGAGGTAACCCCATCTCACCCGGACAAGCTGGAGAATCTACCGCACCATACCCAGTCTTGCTGGAGAGGTAACCCCATCTTACCTGGACAAGCTGGAGAGTCTATCGCACCATGCCCAGTTTTACCAGAGAGATAATTATCATGGTATTTCCCATAAATAGACTTCTCTCAAATCATAATTTTAAAAGTGTATCATATGTTATGGCTTGTATCAAGAAACAAGGAAATTAGTATTCTCATGATCGATAATATTCCAGAATCGAGTAGTACTAATAAACAAGAAATAACAGTGGCCATGTGTTACCGCTTATTTATCATACTTGCACTGTTCTAGTTATCATCCTCACGACATACCAACACCCAGCACACTTTATCTATGCACGTAATTAGCTTATCTCGGAGTTTTATACTAAGGCATTTTTCTTAGGTTCGAGTCTAAATACTATCCTGGGTGTTATCAGTAAATATCAATGTCCTGACTCTTTTGTTTAAGCATAGATATTGTTATGGTTGTGAATTTCTTTTGTTTGGAAAATGGGCTTCTGATAAAATATTATTGTCTTTATTCACACTATGGCTAGGTTCTTGTGAGGAGTATGCTTATAGCTAACTCTATTTATGTTTATACAACATTAGATTCCTTTGTAAGATATGTTTTATTCCGACATATGACATTTTTAGAACGTAATACGTTTCATAATTCTTCTTTATAATGACCGAATGTTTTTAAATGAATCGCCAGTGATACATTATTATTATTATTATTATTTTTTCTTATGTTTATCTACAGAAAATATTTGATTATTATATTGTGTATACCATCAAGAAATTCTATTATGTATACGCATATGTGTATATACTATTTTAGAAACATAAAATTTCAAATCTCTTGTTAATATCCTAATTATAACTTACGTGTGTATATATATGATACAAAATTATTTTATAATATTTTTAATTTATAAAAATCCAACTATATAACCGATGGTATCAATTATCAAGCTTATTCCCATAACTTTATTTACCCTTTTATAATAATAGTTTAAAGTATTGAAACTTAACTCTTAATTTATATTATTTATTCAAAGAAGTATTACAGTAGGTAATACAAAGTTTGACGTATCTAAAATTGATTCTAAATATTTTAGGTAATTCAGTAATATACATGTATTAGAATATATATATCCTCAAACAATAATAATAGTAATTTGTTTAAAGATATTACAATATTAAAATTGTAATTTGAATTTTAAATAAAGCTATATAAAGGTCAAATGTATTGAACACACATTTGAGTCAATTATTTTTTTGTGGACATTTATTGTAATTCTAGCTTTTGAAAATAAAACAATAACTAGAACGGTTTAGGAAAATTTAACGTGTCAGGTAAAATAAATAAACACTATATTACTGATTTAGGTCAGGTAAGAAAATATGTTTTCCTTTTGTAATATCTTTTACTTCTAAAAGTTTCAATTAGCTAATCTCTTTTGTATATTTACCAATTGTAAAAACTATCAGGACCATCTTTTCTTTTTCTTTTATAATACATCATAAAAATTATTACTTCTTTTAAATATAATATTCTAAATGACAGAGAATAAAAACATGATTATTTATACATGTTTGTACTAATATATATAATAATCTTTTGAACAGACACTTTCTTTCATTTATGCTATAGGTTTAAATGTATAAAACTTTACATATTTCCTATGTAAAATGAATTTTAGTTTACATTATACACACATATAAACATACAAATATTATTTAAATGTATTACAATGTATATATATATATTTAAAAAAATAGAATTGTAATGCATTTAAAATAATTATGTATTATCCTATATTAATAATGAAAACCAATGTAACCGTTTGTCTAAAATTTTGACTATAAAATATTATTTTTTAAAAATTTTTGTCTTAAGTATAAGTAATAATTTTTCACCACCACTACCCTTAATAAAATAATACGTTCAAAAATGAGAAGACAAGAAATTATATGACCAAAGTAGAAAAAGCATTAACTTCTCTGGCGTAAACATATGTTAGCAATTGTTATATATAATAATATAAAAGTCAATTTTTAATTTACTAAATATAAAATGTTAAGTTAACAACATGAAGGAGTATAGGAAAGTTTCAACTTGGTTCTACTCAAGTATATTGAAAAACCTTTTTAATTGGTCATTTTTATACAGAATGCTATAACATTATTCGTTTATATAGTTTTTGATTGATATAAAAAATTAATAGTATCTTCGAACATTATATTACTATAAATATATTTAATACACTAGTAATAATCAACTTTTATTTACTAGTATAATAATTTAAATTATCGATCAGCTACATATACTAAAATATGTTTTTAATGATTAATTTTAACCTTATATAAATTTGTGTACACCGACATAAATTTTGTGTATTTATGTCACAAAGTGAAGGATCAACGAAGCCTATCCATTACAAAAACTATGTTTAAATAATTCGTTTTTTCTATCAGTTTTAACAGAGAATATATTTATCTATATATTTATTATTTATATAAATCTTCTAATCTTATTTATACTAGTTTATGAAATGTATGTATTAAATAGTTCAGAATATGTACGTACCTCAAGAAAAATTCAATTACTTTCATTTTATCGATTAAAATAAAATATTCATAGAATTTTACCATTAAACCTTCATATGACTTTCCGTTTTACGTGTGTTCTAAGATTTTAAATTAAATAATAATAATAATAATAATAATAACAACAACAACAATGATATCTTAAATGAACTTTTTACTAAGCAGTTTTTTTTCTAGTATATAAAAAAATATTATAATTCAAAACTATATCTGATAAGGTTAACTAATCTTGTCTGCATATTTTATATTTTATTTGACCATAAAAACTTTTAGTAGGGTATATGGACCTGATTACAAAACACAATTCTAACAAAGTTGTTTTATTATGTTTACGTAATTTAGAATTAGTTTCACCTTCATTTTCTTTTGTAGGTATTTACAGGTTGCCATATACATATTTGTTTTACTATAAATTTTAGCTTTACAATAAAAACATTTTTTTAACCCGTGGTAAGTTACAGGTAAGATTCACCCCTAGTACTTTATTATAGTAAAGTACTTATAAATATAGAAATATAAATAAAATCACACAACTTTCTCTAGTAGATAGGATTACACTAATTAGGCTCTGGTAGAAATATTTAACTTACATTAAAAATACACAATTGATTTTATTATTTAACAAACTTTTTTGTATATACATATTATTTCTAACAAACGCAACAACAAAGGGGTATAACCCACGTTGCTGTTTGTAGTATTATATAATAATATATCTGTCAAGTTAGCCTATGAGTATACTTAATCATATTGGTCATTCATACTGATGAACTCAAAACATAAAAATCATAATATAAATATTAGGATTTATCTACAAAGAATAACACATGGATTATTACATTAATTTCCTAACATAATGTTTAAGTTTTATGTATTAAAAGAACACATAAATGGCTTAAACCAGTGGCTCTTATACCACCTTCTGTCACGGCCTCCGACCCCACCCTGGGCGTCGGGTGCCGCAAAGCAGTCAAGTGGTACCGGTGTTTATTAAATACGCAGCGGAAATTTTTTTTTCATCAGAACCGTAGTTAGGGACTAATTCAGAGTTTATAAAACACCAAATAATTAAGATTAAATAAATGGGCTAAAACCCATATTTCATTTAAATGTTTTTATAGGAATAAATCTTAATTAATAAAATATAAATTTCTTCTTTTATTCAGGTAATTATAACCACTTTATTTAAGCCTTCAGTGCTCCATAGCTGGCTTCTATTATCTTTACAGCAAATTACCTGAAACGTGTTTTGTAAACATTTTATCAGCAAGAAATACTGGTGAGTTCATTCCATTTTATAAAATGACACATTGTTATATTTTACAATATCAAGTGCGATTACATGTTTTTATCTAACAAAAACTCAATCAGTATTTGTCATGATGGCAGTTTCAATAACTGTGGTCATATTACTATTGGCTATCTCGTTGTCCAATAGTAACGCTGGACTCAGTAATGTATACAAAACCCTACATACCGGCAGTAATTGCAGATTACAAAGACTTAATCACTGTAAATACAACTAAAAAACATTTGAGATTTTATAAGCAATTTGGTAAAAAGAGAGAATGACTCACTTTGTAACTTTAGGGTTTAACTATAGGCCTCCTAGTATAATCTTGGGCATAACTCCTGAGCTCTTAATAAAATATATAATGCACTCGTGTTAAGTATAATAACACATGTTACATAAAACCCAAGACAGAACCCCTACAACTTAGTTTACAAAGCATAGCCTTTATCAGGCAGTACTTTGGCATCAGTTGTTGGGTTCAAAATCAATTAGACAGGGTAATAAATTAATAATCAGAGATTAAAACACTTAAAACACGACAGAGGTTTAGAGCATTATAGAGGTGAATATTAAAGAAAATTAGAATGGAAGAAGCAAATAGGGGCGAGAGGCAGAGAAAGGAACTTGAGTATAGAAAAAGAAACTAGATGTGCTTCCTATTTATACTAATTCCAAACTTGGAGGCTACGGTATGTTCAATTCTTACACGTACACACTCAAATTTCAATATTCATATTATTATTTTATTATTACACATTATAATTAATTAAGCTGCTCAACTCATTTATCGCTTATAACTTCTAAAATATGACATTTTATAAAACAATGAATATGTCATTGGAACGAGAATATTTTTATCTACACTTTGACCTAAGTTTCATTAAAAATGGAGTAAGGTTAAATAATGTGTTATTATTATTATTATTTTTAAACGGTTCCTATGTTTGTCTAAATACCTCATATTTCTAACAGTCAACTTACCCGTGATCTACCCGTTTAATAATATAAGTTTCTATATACTTTATTTTGAATAAACATTTTGGAGATGTTACATGTTAGAAGCCCTGTGCCTATAGAAAATAATAAAATTGTGAATAGCAAACGTAACCATAGCAACGATTTTAGTCAAAGCGTCAATGGAGATAATGCCATTTTTTTTAAAGCTCCACTTCATAAAAGAATGACGACGATAACTTCTGGATGTACTTATAAAGATTTTCTAGCTTGTAAGACAACTGAATTCGCAGGCAGTGAAGGAGCCATGGCTGCTCTGTGATGGTTGGAAAAAACTGAAGTTGTTCTAAAGATCACTAAATGTGCCGAAGAAGATAAGTTAATATACGTTCTTCAGGCAAAAGGTAGCGACACGGCTTACGCCATGAATTTTAGGGAACTCAAAGAACTGACAAAAAGGAAATTTTTGTCCTCCTCATGAGAAGGAACAAATGGCTAATAAGTTCTTAAATCATAAAATGATTGATGTGAATTGTCGTTAGTGTACGACAAAAGTCTTCGAATATACAAGAATGGTATCAACGCTAGCTTCGCCAGAACCTGTACTAATTTCTCGTTATATTTGGAGATTAATTAGTGAAATTCGTGATATAGTCAAGGTAGCTAGACCTCAGACTATTGAGGAAACAGTCGAGCTGGCTAATACTTTGACTCAGGATTAATCCGCACAAGGGACGAAAAAAAAGAAAGAATTAGCCCAGAAAATTTCACAAGAATTTTGCCCTAGTAGCACCTACAGAAGGAGAGGAATTGGGCAGTCTTCTACACCTTACTGTAAATTCTGCAAACGAAAGCATATAGTAAGATGCGCTGAGTATTGCAATTTCTGCAAATTGACCGGACATACATAGAAAGAATGTAAAAGAAAATCTAATATATGTTTCAATTACAGAGAAACTGGTCACATTCGCCCGTATTGCCCGAAGCTGACAAAAGAACCTGACAACAAGGCCAAAGTAGCAGACGGAGCTAAAAAGAACGCACGAGCATTCGTACTTACTGTGCAGGAGGCAGCGATGATTCCAGACCTGATCGCTGGTACGTTTCTTGTCCATGATATCTAAGCTAAAGTATTATTTGACTCTGGTGAAAATCAAAGATTTATAAATACTGCATTCTTTCAAGCACCTAATCAACGGTTAACTGAGCTTAGTCAAGCTTGTACGGTAGAAATGAAAGAAGGAAACTCCACCAACATACGTGAAGTACTTAAGGAGCGAAGATAGAATTATTAGGACATAAGTTCACGGCAAACCTGCAACCAATGAAGCTAGCTAGATTCGATGTAGTATTAGGAATGGATTGGTTAGTGGCCAATCATGCTCGAATCCTATGTGATCAAAATTCTGTTGAGATTCGTACGCCAACAGGGGAAATGATCATGATTCGATGAGACAAGCCAACCAAGTCTACAAAATTCATCTTTGTGATGAAAGATGCAAGTTATGCATGGAAGCAAGGCATAATGTATATGGTCTCTATGACCAGTAACATTAAAGGCAAGGAACTGAGAAAATTCCGGTGGTATCGGAATACCCTGACGTTTTCCCAGAAGATCTGCCTGGACTGCCACCTGACAGAGAAGTAGAGTTCAGAATCCATCTAATACCTGGAACTGCTCCAATTGCTAAAGAACCTTATCAATTAGCACCGACGGAGATGCTGGAGTTAAAGAAGCAATTAGATGAATTGCTAGAAAAAGGTTTCGTACCACCAAGTTCATCCCTTGGGGAGCACCTATGTTGTTTGTCAAGAAGAAAGATAAGTACAGCTTATCATCCTCAAACAAATGGATAGAGTGAAAGGACAATCCAAACACTTGAAGAAATGCTAAGAGCATGTGTTACAGATTTTGGAGGTAAATGGGATGATCATTTGCCATTAATAGAATTCTCATATAATAATAGTAATCATACAAGCATTAATGTTGCTCCATTTGAAGCACTTTATAGACGAAAGGGCCGAACTCCAGTATGTTGGGCAGAAATAGGAGAAAAACAATTATTTGATCCTGAAATTGTATAGAAAACAACGGACAAGATAATTCAAGTCAAGGAAAGATTAAAGACAGCACTAGATCGCCAAAAGAGTTATGCAGATAATATACGCAAGCCATTAGAGTTTCAAGTTGGAGACAAAGTACTTTTAAAAGTTTCTCCTTGGAAAAGAGTAGTTCGATTTGGTAAGAAAGGAAAGTTAAGCCCAATATATGTTGGACCATTTATTGTTATCAAGCGAATTGGACCAGTAGCCTATCACCTACAGTTACCTGAAGAAATGGCAGGTATACATGATGTATTTCATGTATGTAACATAAGAAAATATTTAGCTGATGAATCTTTGATGGTACCTCTTCAAGATATAGAAGTAAGTGAAAAATTAAAACTTGCTGAGAAACCTCTCCAAATCGAAGATAAGAAGGTTAAGAATCTCAAACATAGAAGATTGATTATGGTCAAAGTAAAATGGGGTTCGAAATGAGGGCCAGAATATACTTGGGAATTAGAATCAGAAATGAAACGGAAATACCCATACTTGTTTTTGAAAAATCTCGAGGACGAGATTTTAAACAAGGTGGGGAGGATGTAACAACTCTCAAAATACCATAAGCAAAAACACGGACACGTAGGACAAGATTCAACGCGAAGCGAAAAAATGGACCTCCCAGGCGCCATGCGGGAAAATCCTGGATTCTCCCACGACGCGCTGGATAGTATCAAACCACGTGGCACCATTTCGCGAACACGTGGCAAGCCTATGTGGTTGACGAGGCTGACCTAGCCCTAATAGGCTGCTGACGCGCCACGCGGGGGAGACTCCTGATTCTCCCGCGATGCGCGGGAGAAACCTAGTTTGGCTATATAACGGCAGCTCTGGGAGAAGTTCACTTGCACCAAATCGATTTTTATATCGGTACTTCTTCTCTCTCGTTCTGTTGTCCGAATATCCGAATACCCTAAATCCCTAAACTCTGCCCCGTAGCCAGCGTACTAACTTGAATACCCTAAATCCCTAAACTCTGCCCCGTAGCCAGCGTACTAACCTGAATCACTGGTACGATACCCTGTCCGATTGATCTGAAACCTAAGCAACAGATGTTTAAGTGCTCTTGTATAAGGCTATACTTTGTCATCTTAGTTGTGGTTTTGATCTCGTGATTATCCTTAAAGTTTGAATTGGATTAATACACTAATACGTGTGACATTGTTTGTTTAATCAGGAACCCAAGAATTAGACCAGGAGGCTATAACTGTAAACCTTAAATCGGCAATGTGAGTTATTCTCTTTTTCTCAAATTCAAAACCCTAAATGTTTTCCAGTTGTATTTACAGTGATTAAGTTTTTGTATTCTTAAATTACTAGTAGTATGTGGGGTTTTGTATACACTACTTGATAAGCTTCGCTATTGGAAAATTGAGGGTCAATAGTGATATGACCATAGTCACAGGAACTGCCACCGAGTGACAATACTGATTTGAGTAATTGAAAGATAGAAACACATGTAAAAACCCTTAACGTTGTAATTATAACAATATGTTTTAGTACAAAATGGAATGAACTCACCAGTAGTTTTCGCTGAACAAATATTTTTAAAACGGGTTTCAGATGATTTACTGTGAAGAGAAGGAAAAGTGCTATGAGGCACTCAAGCTTAAATAAGTGGCTATGTAAACCAGAATAAAAAATGTTTTGTAATCAAGGGTTTATCACTTTGAAAATCCTCTATGTGAATATGGGTTTCATCCCACAGTTTATGAAATGAAAACTACGCTGTTTTGAAAACTCTGAAAATTTTTCTTGACACCCGGTCCTGATGAAAATTCCGTTGCGATAAAGGGTAAAACCAAAATTTCATAATTTTAGGTTTTTCCTTTTCAGTCCTTATGCGAGCTGTATTTTGACGTATTTTGTCATTACGTGTCGTTTTATGAAATATATGCTCTATACGTGCCTTATCAGTGACGTTTGGTTATGTGTAGTACCGTATTCTATGATTACATGTCATTTTTTTAATCCATTTGTACCCTTACGTGTTGTATTGTATCTATACGGTCGTATCGTATCATTACTTGACATATTTTATTGTTACATGTTGTATTATAACATAAATACAATAGTATAAGTATAGTATATTATAATGAAGTATAGGTCCCGTATAGGCCTATAGGTGTAGTATAGATTTCATACATGCTAATAGTTGTATAATATAGTATAGTATAATATACTATAGTATAAGTGTAGTATATAATACAGTTATGACATAGATAGTATAGTATAATAAACATGTACCAAACCTATACTACATGATAATTTTTTAAAAATGTTTTTTGTTTAAAAAATAAAAGAACTCTTTTATTAAACTTTGTTAAACCCATGATTAAATGTATACAAAATTTGTAAAAAAGTATAGTATATAATACGGTTATAACATAGGTAGTATAGTATAATAAACATGTACCAACCCTATACAAATGATAAATTTTTAAAAATGTTTTTTGTTTATAAAATGTATAGTATATAATACGGTTATAACATAGATAGTATAGTATATAAATTAAATGTATACAAAATTTGTAAAAAAAGTATAGTATATAATATGGTTATAACATAGATAGTATAGTATAATAAACATGTACCAACCCTATACAAATGATAAATTTTTAAAATGTTTTTTTGTTTAAGAAAAAAAAAGGAATTCTTTTATTAAACTTTGTTAAAACTATAATTAAGGTACACAAAGATTTGTTAAAAAAAAGCAATACAATACGAGCCGCATAGACCTATACGACCCGTATAGGTGTAGCCAACCGCTAGACTAGAACTGACACATACAGATTTGACTTTTGACTTTTGACTTTTGAACCAATACGATCCGTATTGGCCTATACAACCCGTATTGAAAAAGTAAAATGTGCGGATAAATTGACTGGTCTGGCAATAGAATTGCCCTTTATAAAAGTAAGATGTGTCCATGTTTAAGGATTGAAGTTTACTTAATAAGGTCATACGAGGATTGAAAGACAAGAAAAATTGATTTATTTTCGTTAGTTTGACAATCCATATTTAAGGTTAAGCTGAGTAATAAAATAATATGGGGAATATTATGCCCTTTCTACAAACATTTTTCCATGGAGTATTTGTGTTGATCAAGTCAACATTAGAGCTCGTATGTATAATTTGTCAAAGTTCTAGAGTGAATAGGGATTGTATAGAGTGGAAGTGAGAAATTAGGGTTGCATGTTAGAAACTAAAGCTTAATAATGAAAAAAATAAGTAGTGTTGATAGTTTCAGTTTAAAACCAAAAAATCATATTCACTTTGGTTTCCCATTCAGTTGTTTTAGTTTTCGGATGGTTAGTTCAATATTTTCAAACCGTAGCGAAGAATGTAAGTAATCGTTTATACTTAAAGTCCATCGTATAAAACTAGATCGGACTGTAGAAGTAAACTACATTTAAAAATGGGTTATTAATATCAGCCTTAATTCAAAGAGGGCTAAGTTCCATTAACTAAACACCCATCTCATCTTCTTTCACTCACGCACTAAATAAACTAGCAAGTTGCTCGCGTGATGCGACGAGAAACAAAGACATTGTTAGGGTGTGTCTGGTTCGGTTGGTTTGGCTATTACCCTCAACCCAACCCAACCCAAGCCAAAATCGAAGATATCGGCTAGTGTAGTTTACTAACAATTGGCTTTCGGTTAATCAGTTCGGTTTCTTTGGTGTGATTGATGGTTTTTTGTTCGATTCATTTAATTTCGTATAATAGTCAAAATCAAACTTAGACTAAAACTTTTGCTTAAAAATACATGAAATTGAGCTGTTAAATACATAAAATGGATGTATAATTACTAGAAATAAAAGTATAAATAAATGAATTAAAATTATAAAATATGAAATACATGAACCAGATGTATAAATGCTAGAAATATATAAAAATATGAATTGTTTGGTTCAGTTAATTTTGGTTAAAAAGGGTACAAAAAACTGAGTTTTTTTGGTTAATTTAGGTTTTGGTTGATCGGGTATTAGTATTCGGTTTGGTTTCGTCTGTTTTGGTTAATAATTTCAGTTATTACTCACCCCTAAACACTGTTAATCACGTAACATATCAATTTTTTAATTACAAATATACTATAGCAATGCTATACTCAAATTAAAGATAATAAAATGTTCTTTTTTAATGGTGTAATTTTTATTAAAATATATTGATGTACAAAAAAAATTATAGCCGTTTAAAAATCATGGAGGTAATTAGTTTTTCATAAGAGGATAAAGTGTAACTAATAACTAATTAATCATAATCTGGTTTAAAATAAGGGATTAAAATGTAATAAGATAAGGATTAAAATGTAAGTAGTGTTTAATAGACCAAATTACCCTCATTTTAAGGATGTACATCATGCATTAATGGAAAAAAATGCTCTTATTTTTTAGGTATGTTAAATGGTCCTCTCTCATACATTAAGTACATTGGGCTTTAATTTCTTGTACATAAGGTATCATCTACTTGTACTTTTTCATTCACACGTCAATACTGGCCCCAAAAATTATTGAAATGTCGACAAAAATGAGTAGGTCATCATGGTACTTTTGGATTTTTTAAAACATGATAGTTTATAAGATATGACAATAATATATAAAAGAATTATAAGTTCTTGTAGAGGGGGAAAAGTTTCCCCCTCTAAATGACCATAATTATGTTAAAACTAAGGGATTTAGGTGTAATAAGACGGGGCTAAAATATAATTATTGTTTCAAAGACCAATTTATCCTCATTTTTAGGAATGACAAGGGGCCACGTTCGGGTTAGCTATTGGTAGTCCCAAGCCCGTTTCTGGTTGTAATTCTTTGTCCCATACCCGACCAGTTACCCGTCAGGTATTTGTCTGGTAATTGCCCATCGGGTATCGGGTATACTCGCGGGTAATGGGTATACCCGTTAATTTGTTAAAAATTACCATTGAGACTCTCATGTGCGTTTTTTACTCTAATATTTATATAATTTACTATTGTAATAACTACAATAAAGGAAAATATGACCAACAACAGACATACATATCATATTCACATGCATATTTGAAACCTATATCTACATAATTAACTAATTAAGCAACTACTACTTTGGAACATATAATGTCAGTTTATGTATTTTGCATTTAATTGAACACAAGACATGAAGAATCGTAGCATTAGTCAGGACCTAAGTAGTCTCCCTAAGCACTTGAAATGTATTTAGAAAATCCCAACACTGACACACATCTTTAATATGCATAGAATCAACACTAAATGAAATATTGTATGTGTATGTTAAAGTCTTGAAGACAAACAAAAGAGCAGAATCTACGAATAATGAATAAGTGTATGTATTAAAGTTTATATAAATGGAAAATTAAAATTAAATTAATATACTTTTCGGGTATAATTCGGGTAAACGCGCTGGGTATCGGGCGGGTATCACTAAATCCCATACCCGAATTTTTTTATATTGTTAATCCCATACCCGGCCCATACCCATCGGACTCGGTATACCCGGCCCATATGTTTCGGGTTTCAGGTATACCCATCGGGCTCAAGCTTTTTTTTTTTGCCATCCCTACTCATTTTAGAGGTATATTTATAAACTAAGAGAGAAAAATTTCTTAATTTTTGGGTATCTTAAAATACCCCTCAACCATGCATTATAATATAGTATAGATATAACCAAAACCACCAAACAACGAAAATAGGGTAGAGTGATGAAGATTCCGATGAGAAAGTTCAATGTGGATAGCTGAAGGAAGATCTGATGAGACAGTTCAATCTGGATAGCTTAGGGAATAAAGTAATGGTATGTTGATGGAAAGAGCGGGGAAGCTGTGATTGCCAAAAAGAAAGTTATAGAGGAAATAATTAGGATTTTGGATCCTATTTGGCTGGTCAACTTCAAGCTTGAAGATTTAAAGATGCCGAAGAGACACTCTACGCAATACTTGAAAGAAGATCAATAGCTGGCTTTTTAATACATCAGAGTTGTTCAATTCTGTGAAAAGAATCAAGTCGGCGCGGGAAGCTCGTTTTCAAAGAAAGCTTGAAGACTATTACAAGTTTGTTTTGGAGATCCGCACATATCAAGGAGGAGTCTGTAAATGCACTATTTGGTGATAAGTGCTAGATTTACCTTATTGAAGATGTTAATGGTCATAATTGTAACTTGAAATTGTTTAAGTCTTTAACACATTACGAGTTTGTAATCAGTTGTATTTTATCCGAGTTTATATGTTAAACTCGGAAGGTCAGTCTTTGTAGGTTATTCCAAGTTTGTAAGTTAAACACGGAAAGGTTGTGTTGATATATGTAGTCCGACTTTATCATGTTAAACTCGGAGGTATGTTTGTCAGAGTTTGTTTTGTATAATCCGGAATTCATGTGTTCTGGATTTGGTCATTGTATAAATACTAAAAGTTAATGCAATGACGAAGAGACTTTTTGGGAAAGATTCTTGCACAAGAAACCTATAGAGAAAAACCATACTAACTGTGTGTTTTCACTATGTTTGAGACGGCTGATCATCTAAGAATACTGAGTGTATTCTCAGATTGTGTTATTCTCTGTTTTCTACTTCTCCTGATTCTTAACCTACGCAGTGGTACGTTATGCGTGGTGGTTTACACACATCACTTGACCAGAGCCTTCATCTACCAGAATCCTAACATTATAAAAAAACCCAATTCAATACAATGTCGGTTCAAATCAGGCGGCAAAGAAATTGCGGTAACAATGGTTAATATGAATCGACCGATAAAAACCCTAATTGATGAAAAATATGTAATAAAACTATCACTTGGGATGACAATGTTACCAAATCCGATGATGAAGGGGTATGGTCCCAAATCGTGCGCCGACTACATGAGTTAACCTCAAGTCGCGCACGAGACCATACCAAACTTAAACCAAAATGATAACTTTCCCGACTGCACAGATGTTTCCAAAGGTGCGCGCGAGGTCAGGATCAAAATGAAACAATTTCCACAAGCAGTTCCTTTGACAAAAAACCTGACTTCCTTGACCTTGCGCCGGCTACACGGGATGTATCCATTTTGCCCAGAGGCAGGAAGCGCAAGACAACGCCAGACAAGTATAAAAGGTACAAGTGGCGGAAACAGTGGACCAATAGGCGCTCTACAGGCTTTACGGGATCATGCTACATGATGAACAATCGTGCAAGAGACCAGAAGTACACAAGGACAGATACGTGGCACCAATTAGCTTGCGCCGACCATTGTCCCACGATCTTCACTCAACCGTTGATGACAGACCAGACAACAAGGACAACCGTCAAGACACGTGAAGCCATTTAATGTGAGCTAACTACCTCCTCACCAGTATTCACTACCGGTCATGGCAGAGGGAGTAGAACGGATATTCCTTGTTTTCGATCTCGGCCCAAGGCCCATCAGCCCATCTCCGTCACAAACCACCTCGGCTATAAATAGAGAACTTCACCTCTAGGTTCAATCATTGCTCTCTTGCTCTCTCACTTATTACACACACTATTAAACTCAAAACCGATACTTATTATCATCTCGGAGGGTGGTTACAAGGAGAAACCCCTATTCTCCTCCTTGTAGCGAGCTTACGGTGTGTTGATTGTTTTGAAGAGATTGCGCAAGCTACCTGCAAACGCACACGTTGGCATGTTTAACACCATGATCTGAAGAGGCAATAGAATCTCCGCTGGAAATCAAGAAAACATCTTCTCCAGAAGGAGTTATAGCCCGACGTGGCCTAGGGTTCAGTATATGCGCATCTTCAGTCGTTGTAGGGGGTGCAGCAAAGGCTCTAGATGGTGGGCACATAAAGTTGCCTCGGATCTGGTCATACTAGTGATCCTCATCTTCGCGCAAGGGCCTCACTCCCATAACTCTAGCATGAGCGGCGAACGCCCGATGATAAAGCTTGACCTCTGCAGAAATACATTGAGGAAATTCGTGAATGGTTGATAACCCAACATCCTTATAACAGGGAAAGAGATAACATTTTAAAAGGTTTACCTCGATTATCTAAGAGAAGCACGGGGACATTCGGTGACTAGCCACTTATCGTTCATGCCTGCTGCGACCAAGATTTTCTCACCAAACGCCTGATTAGGCAGCAATTGCAGCTTCTCGTACCATGCCACGCCCTTAGGTATTTTCAGGTCCTCCTTGGGATCAACGCAGGGTCACGAAACTCCATAGCGATCGGAATCACTTCCTCGCGAATATAGAAGAACTTACCTTTCCAATCGTGGAAACTTTTAGGAGGATTGATGAGTTGCCTCTTTAATCCAAGGGTGGAAAACGAGGCAAACAACCCACTCAGTGGCAAATAGATGGCCTCGAGCCACTTGTTCGAACGAGCCCTCCTCCCACTTCAGTGGTGGCATACTACCACCAACTTCTTGAACTTCAGCGTCGTCTGCGCGGTCAGACATATCGAAGTATGATGATAACAAAGAAATCTGGAAAATATTTGAAGAATACTAGGAAAGCTATGAAGAAATCTTGAAGAGATCTGCTAATCTTCAATGAAAACTCGAAGACCGTCAAGAACGGTTTGAAGATTTGAAGGTTCAAAGGGAGAAAAGGAAAGAGAATTCTAGAAAGAGTAATGAACCGTCACTTCTTCCTCCCTATTTATACCAATTAATGCAATGGGAAAGCGTGCCGAGCAAGTTGCGGCACGTCTCCAATAGAAGAACGACACGTTAGGCAGCAAAAACGGAGTGACAGTTGCCACGCGCGTGTGAAATCCACTCGCGTGACACGAGACGAAACGACGCTACTTACATAGTGACGCCCTGATGGTCACTGTGTCAGCGGTCACATCAAACGTCGCACTCACCACCAACCTGTCAGAAGATGCTCTTTTCAAGTTTCAAGATTTTCCCGTGCAAATAACATAGATGACTTCACAAGTAAGCTAAATAGTTGTGCCGTTAAAGTTTCATACCGTAACACATGCGCCAACTTTTCTAGCACAATTGGTGATTTCCTAACACAAGATCGAAGCGTAGTCACTAAATTTTTTATTTATAGTCCAGAGCTCTAACCACTTGCCTCGTGCATGGAAGCAACATGAGTTAACCTCAAGTCGCGCACGATACCATACCTAAGTTAAACCAAAATGATAACTTTCCTGACCTTGCGCCGACTGCACAGATGTTTCCAAAGGTGCGCGGGAGGTCAAGATCAAAATGAAACAATTTCCAACACGTAGTTCCTTTGACAAAAAACCCGACTTCCTTGACCTTGCGCCGGCTACACGGGATGTATCCATTTCACCCAGAGGTAGGAAGCGTAAGACAACGTCGGACAAGTACAAAATGTACAAGTGCCAGAATAGTGGACCAATAGGCGCTCTACAGGCTGTTTGTGATCATGCTACACGATGCACAATCGTACAGAAGACAAAAAGTACACAAGGACACATACGTGGCACCAATCAGCTTGCGCCGACCACTGTCCCACGATCTCCACTCAACCGCTGACCACAGACCAGACGACAAGGACAACCGTCAAGATATGTGAATCCATTCAACGTGCGCCAACTACCTCCCCGCCAGTATTCACTAATGGTCGTGGCAGAGGGAGCAGAACAAATATTCCTTGTTGTCGATCTCGGGCCCAAGGCCCATCAGCCCCCACCACTAACTTTCAGAAGATGCTCTTTTCAAATTTCAAGATTTTCCCGCGCAAATAACAGAGATGACTTCACAAGTAAGCTAAATAGTTGTGCCGTTAAAGTTTTATACCGAAACACACGCGCAACTTTTGTAGCACACTTGGTGATTTCCTGAGCACAAGCTCGAAGCCTAGTCACTTAATTTTTTATTTCTAGTCCAGAGCTCTAACCACTTGCCTCGCGCATGGAAGCAACATGAGTTAACCTCAAGTCGCGCACGATACCATACCCAAGTTCAACAAAAATGATAACTTTTCCGACCTTGCGTCGACTATACAGATGTTTCCAAACGCGCGCACGAGGACAAGATCAAAATGAAACAGTTTCCAAGACTTAGTTCCATTGACAAAAAACCTGATTTCCTTGACCTTGTGCCGACTACATGGGATGTATCCATGTCGCGCAGAGGCAGGAAGCGTAAGACAACGTCGGACAAGCACAAAAGGTACAAATTGCGGAACAGTGGACCCATAGGCGCTCTACAGGCTGTTTGTGATCATGTTACATGATGAACAATCGTACAGGAGACAAAAAGTACAAAATGACACATACGTGGCACCAATCAGCTTGCGCCGACCACTGTCCCACGGTCTCCACTCAACCACTGACGACAGAACAGACGACAAGGACAACCGTCAGGACACGTGGATCTATTCAACGTGCGTCAACTACCTCCTCACTAGTATTCACTAACGGTCGTGGCAGAGGGACCAAAACGGATATTCCTTGTTGTCGATCTTGGGCCCAAGGCCCATCAGACAATCTCCTTTATAAACCACCTCGGCTATAAATGGAGAACTTCACCTCCAGGTTAAATCATCGCGCTCTTGCTCTCTCACTTATTACACACACTATTATTCTCAAAATCAATACTCACTCTCACACAGGAGGGTGGTTACAAGGAGAACCCCCTATTCTCCCTCCTTGTAACGAGCTTACGCTGTGTTGATTGTTTTGCAGGATCTTATTAGCTGTTTAGGCGAGACGAAAGAAGATTAACCCTTATTTGTCGAGGCACAAACCACATTCTAATCACTTGATTAGTTTGGTTTTTCTTCAGATGAATAACAATTGAGGCGTCGATAGTTAGAAAAGCAAGCAATCTGTGGACATATTATGGTTTCCTAAGAGAGGTGATTTGGAGATGATTGAAAGAGAAAGTGGTATAGTATTAGGGTTTCTAATGACAAAGATTGGATTAGAAGAGTATATATTAGATCCATTTAACATTGGTTCGGGTTATCCAATTGAATTTGGATCATGTGAGTTTTGATTAAAAAAGAAGTTAAAATGTCAATAAAATTAGTAAAACTCATTGAATGACTGACACGTATCCTCCTAATGTTTACATTATTAGTATATACTATAGATAGAATAAAGAAGATTGAATGGGAAATGCATTTATTATAACAAGTGAAATAAAAATATATGTAATCTATAAAACATAGGAAAGTGCCAATCACGATCAGAAACCAAATACGACCATCTGTACCTTCCTTTTAGAAGGTCAGAAAGAAGCGAGAAAATTCAATAAATAGAACTTCTTTTAATGATTCATGGATTTTATACTCAATATTGACGCATCTTATCATAATAAAAAAGAACATGTACTACGTTCCTTGTGGTACTTTATATAATATAATTTTAAAAATAAATATAAAAATAAAAAGCCTTAATTTACTTTTAACATAAATATACATAAATATGTTTAACTTTATAAACGTAACTGTGACTTTAGTTACAATGTTCTAGGGGTATTAACATAAATATATATAAATATGTTCAACTTTATAAACGTAACTGTCATTTTAGTTACAACTAGTTGCATGCCCCGCCCGTGTTGCGGGGCGCTAGGCTGAATATTTCTTGGTTTCATAACATGTATGCATGTATTTTTGTTACTTGTACATACTACTTATAACACGATCTTAACAAAAAATACATCGGGTCAACCAATTAAACCAAAACAATACCATAGTTTTGCTTAAAAAAACTAAAACGATGACAAACCTATAATTTTGAGCTGAGGGCAAAATAGTAATTTGTCAGAAACAATGAGCGACACAAAAGTTAGATTGAGTCAACCAAGTAAGATAAAACTACTATAGTTTTGCAAAAAAAAAACAATGGCAAGATTACAAATTTAACTGTGGGCGAAATCGTAATTTTTTAAATGTGGGCAAAATCGTAAATTTTTAAATGAGGGCAACTTCGTAATTTTAAGCTAGGGTAAAACCAAAATTTTGATTTGAACTGGGGCAAAATCATAGTTTTTAACTAAGAGCAAAATCGTAATTTTTAGCTGAGGAGAAAAACATAATTTTATTTAGAACTGGGGGAAAAACGTAATTTTGAACTAAGGTTGAAATCGTAATTTTTGAAAAGGGGGCAAAATCATAGATTTGAAGTAAGGGCAAAATCGTAATTTTTAGCTGGGGGAAAACATAATTTTACTTTAGACTGAGGGCAAGACCGTATTTTAAACTATGGATAGAATCGTAAATTGGTTGAACTAACGGAGTTGTCTATTGAATTTGTTTGATCATATACATAAATCAAAATCACTCAATTACATGTGATGTTCAATTATAATTATACTAACCTTAAAAAAAGTAAAAAAATAAAAAAAATAGGCTTGTCGCCCCTTTCCCACCAATAAGGTGGCACTACTATTTCCAGATTTATCAGCCATCTTACTTTTGTATATGCTGGATAATGTTCTAGTGGTATCAAATATGTTGTGCATATTTTCTTCCAAACAGGAGAAATAGGTAATACATTTTTGTGTCAAAAGGTTAATTAAAAAAAAAAGAAAAAGTTAATTAAAAGGGTGTGTTTATATAAATATCATTGTTTTACACTGAAAAGAAAAAAAAACCCTATAGATAATGCTTAGCAAAGATAATATTACTATAGGGGAAGGTTTTACGCAGAACACTAAATACTGCAAGAACACACAGAACACAATGAATTGCCTATTTTTTTCAATCATAAAAACCTAGAAAGTAAATAAAAATGTCACAAATGTAAGATTTGTTTTTTCTCATATTAGAATTCAACACAAAATATGGAAATTTTTATTTTTTATATAACCTATACATATGTAGGTTAAATTACTTATATGTATGTAGCTTATGTGTAGGTATAAATATATGGCCTTTTATGTATATATAATACATATATGAAAGTAAAAACATCAAATTTAAAAAATATAAATCTTAAATCCTAAAATTTAATGATTTAAAGTTGTTTTTTTTTTTCTCGCAATAACTAGTGTTTTGTAATGATCTTCATCTTATATATTCTTCTTTGGTTAATATTCAAACCATTTTTTTTCTAAATTCGAAACCTGATTTATATTGTCACTTATACAAAATAAGAAATATTGTGGCAGAAATGAATAATAAGTATAATGATCAACCGGTGCAAAAAGGTATCTGTCTATAACATCATCTTATGTCATCACTTTCACTCCTTATAAATTTTACCCGACCCTCTTTCTTTCTCGTATCCCTCAAAATTCTACAATTCTCTGTCGGCAGCACTCTATGGATTCCTCTCATGTCCTAGAGGCAACCACCATGAGGCTCAAACTGGTATTACCCAAATCTCACAATCAAACATCAGGATGGAATCTGCTCCGGTCTCCATCCAACAAACCAGTTGATGATTGTTTTAAGCCAGAAATAAACTCATATCTTTATAACCAAAAATCATTAATACTCAGCCAAAAAAGCCTTGAGCTTTGCACCGAAAGCTTAGGCAGCGAAACAGGCAGTGAAATGAGCACCATTTTTTCCGTCCCTACATCAGTCACAAAGAGTCGAAGAGATCGGATGGAGTCAAAGAAGGTGTTACCGCGAAGCTTGCCACCTCCATTGATGACTATGAGTGGATCAAAACTGTTTCAAGTTCGGCCTCATCGTGAAGGAGGGAGGCTGGTTATCGAAGCTACAGAGCCGAACTTGGGGAACGCTTGTTTTCGTGCTGAAAGGAGCGATGGCAGGCTTCGGTTGACATGTTGGAAGAACGTAGAAGGGGATTTGGATATGGGAAGCCATGAAAATGACATGAAGGAGTCAGAGAAGGGTGAGGATGAGATGGTAGTGATTGAAAAACATAAAAGGTTGAGAAGGTGCAATGAAGATGAGAATGGAGATAAAGGGATAATATGCTGTAATTGGGAGCCTTGTTGTTGGGTCGCTACATCTTAGATTGCATGAATATGAACCACACATCGCTTTACTTTTTTTTTTCTTTATTAATATGACTAAGGAAAGAGAATGTAAATTAACTCATCGGGTTCTCCAATAAACTAAAACAACAGTATATTTTTAATGTGGGCAACAATTCACGTGGTTGTAATATATCTATTCGGAATAAACTAGACATATAACTTGAGTCCTTTGACATAAGATCTGGGATCTCACATAATTATTCACATGTTCGGGAAGAAGACATATGCCACCTAGTACACACAATGATGGGACGATGACTTCATCCTTCTCCATGACCTCCCCTGAAATATAATTTCACTGAAGATTTCGTGGACAACCTTTGTGAGGATCTACATTTTCTCATATTCCATACTAGAACATTTTGGGTTGTAAACCTAAATGATTATACTTGTTCCTTTACCTTATTCAAACAATATATATGGTTGTGTTAAATGGTTATTAAATATCGAAAACAATGTGGAACAACTTATATTTGGTAGTTAACTACCATTGATGAAGTGGCTTTTAAACACCATGCGAGTGAAAATGTGATATATATGTTACCTGGTCGTTTATCACACACATTAGGTAGTGATATTTCATGTGGTTTACCTAGTGTCACATCTCTTTAACATCGCTGTAATAAGTTGTTAGCTAATGACTGTCAAGTGATTCAAATGTAAATAATCGAATGATAGAATTAACTTCTAAAAAAATTACTAGAATGATAGAATTAACTGCTAAAAAATTGCTTTAAAAGGGTAAATGAATAATATTTTTAGTATTTAACATTAATTTTCAGTTGAACTCTTATACTTTATATAATATATAATATACATGTTTAACTCATTTAGTTTTTAATTTAATTTTATTTTTCTTTAATAACTTATGTTCGTAACTTAAAACAAAAACTAAATATGCAGCTGTATTTCAACTACCTTTAAAAAAACGAAGTTGTTTTTAAGTTTGGTATCGTAAAATATACATAGTATAGTACTGTAAACCAAACCAATATATACTGACCGAAATTGAATTTACATCATTTAAAAATCTCACTAGCTCTTATTTATACAAGACATAAAACCGTAAAGCGAAGGAAAGATTAGGAATTTTATGGGATCCTCGATATTTTAATATAAATATCACCATGGACTTCGTGCTTCTTTTCTTGGAAAGTAATATTTTCTTATTTATCATGATTCTAAAACAAAATTATGAAATATTGTTCAATAAAAAACTGATAAAGAATCTGTGTGTGTGTAAGTATATAAAACACTACTTTTGGATAATGTATATGTGACAATTAAATGAAAGACGTAGTTTAGTTGGAGGAATTGTATACATTTTTTTTTCTTTTCTTTACTAAAAGAAGAATTGTCCACTAATTGTCGTCATTGCTAAGGAATTAATTTGTTTGGTTACGACTCACAGCAAGATTTTCTTTTCCATAAAACGTACAAAAATTTGAAGTCACATTGATATGTAGACCATTTGATTAATTAGAAACCACAATTAGATGTAACATTGATATGTACACCACTTGTTCTTTATGACTTTATATAATATATATTTTTAACATGTTTGGTTTTTTATTGATTTGATTCTGTTGAAATCATAATTGCCCGCTTAAGAGCGTAGGTTATCTCACTAATTATTTTAATTTTTCAACTATAAAAATAACTAATAAATTTCCGAAATAACTAATAAATTTCTGAAATAATAAAAGTTGCAATACATATATACTGATTTATGTTTAACATACATACAACAATAACAAAATATTTAGCTACAAGTAGAGATGGGCATAATAACCGGTTCTAAACCCGACCCGGTAGAACCGAACTGGACCAGGATCCAGTTCCTACCCGACATATAGTAGAACCGTTTTCGGGTTCAAAATACCCGATGGTTCCTACCCGGTTCCACATTTTACAATTTTAATCAGGTCGTACCCGGTTTCAAACCGTACCCGGTTCCTAATGTACCCGGTTTCACCCATACCCGGTCCTGAAGTTACCGTTGGAACCGAATATAGCCGTTAAATATATTACCGTTAGAACCGGTTCCAGGAGCATTTAATGCAAATATGACCGTTAGACCCGGTTCCTATTCGTGGAACCGGTTACTTACCGTTGGAACCGATTTCTATAAATGGTTTTGAGAATTCTATTGTTTAACACACAATTTCTCATATATATTCTTCTTCTTCTTATATTTCTTTCTTGTTCTTTTTCACATACTTTTCAACAATGGCCTCAAAGAGTTCAAAAAACACAAATTCCCAATCCATCAACAATGTTCCTCAAGATCAAACCGTTCCATATGTTGTTGGAACATTGTCTCATAATCGCAATATGGAGGTTTGGAGCAATTGGGAGTTGGTCGAGATGAGTGACGGGTCGCAAAAAGCCCAATGTAACATTGTGGATCCTTATTAGGCAAGGAGTCAAACTCCACGTTAACGAAGCATATTAAAAAGTATTGTAAAGGTTTAAAAGACTTGACATCAAGTTCAACTATCCAAAGATGGTACCATTTTTCATTATGAACAAAAGTTAGCTCGCGAGACGAAGTTGGTGATACAAAAAGCGTTGCCGTTTGGACACTTCGACGGCCCCGATCTTACTAAGCTTATTCAGGAGACGCTACAACCTCGTTATAAACATGTAAGTCGTCGCACTTTAAAACGCCATTGTTTAAGTTTATGGGAAAATGTCAAAAAAGAATTAATTGTTTTTTTTTTTAAATTTAAAAACAAGTGTAAACTTAACTAGTGATGTGTGGTCGGCTCCACACGGTTTACTAGAATCTTACATTTGTGTCACCGCTCATTGGGTTGTTCCCGATACATGGCAAATGATGAAGCGTACGATTGCGTTTGACGAGTTTCCTTCTCCTCACACGGGAGAAAATATTAATAAAATTATAAATGGCACAATAATTAAATATTTTTTAGAAGATAAATTTTTTTCAATATCGTTTGATAATGCTTCAAACAACACAATGGCGATTAAAAATTAAAGTTAAAGTACAAACAAATGGGCACTTTAAAATCATTTCATACAACTTTAAGTGATGAGTACCTTGTCGACCCCTTTCCCGACACAGCTTTGAAGGGGTATGGTCCTAAATCCTTGCGCCAAGCAAGAGACCATCCCCATTTCTAACAAGCAACCCTTCCGCAGCCTATGGTACAAAGAAAGGCCTCATAAAACCTTGCGCCAGTCACCTAAAAAGGGAAAGAATGATTTAACTACCTTATGCGGGCTCGCGCAAGGAAGATAGTTAACCTTGAATGATTTTCCTGAGTAATCATATTACTCAAAAACCTTGCGTAGACTTGAAAACCACAGAAGGATATTACAAATCTCTGCGCCGGTTATCTAATGAGGAAAAAGATCATTTAACTACCTTGCGCAGACTCGCACAAGGAAACAATTAACCTTGAATCTTTTCCTTGGCTAGATGGCATCTATGCACGAGATAAAGCTTAGAAGCAAAAAGAATCTTTTCTGTTATAAAAGAAAAGACACGTGGCAAACAATTAAAGGATTACAGCTGTATATCTTCTAGAAACCATTAATGCACAATCGTGTAGAGGTACAAACGGTTACAACAGAATTACACGTGGCACGATCTGGTACACTCTCGATAGTCACATGATGGCACGATTTTGTAAGAGGCATAAAGGTCATCCTCGCCGGCCACATGGCAATTCCAGAACCGTTGATCTTAACACGATCCATGTGACTTGAAGAACAAGTTGATGAATTAACGGTGGATCTCAACATCGTGAAATCTCTCTCTCTCTCTCTATTTTGGCGCCTTTGGCTACAAATAAGTATCTTGGAGACAAAGAAAAGGTATTCACTCTCACTTACTCTCTCTCTTACTTCACTTAAACTATTTCCGACTATCGATACTTATTCTCACGCCGGAAGGTGGTCACGGAGAGAACCCCCCTTCTCCCCGTGACGAGGCTGACGGCATTTTGTTTTGCAGGCATCGTTAGAAGTCCAGTTATAACCGTCATCATTAGCAAACGAATCGAAGGGTTAACCCATTTATGCAGAAACTAAAACCCTAGATCTATCCAGATTCTGATATGTTGGATCTACGTTTCTTCATTGGTGCCCACTGATTTTCTATTCTCTCTTCATTTTCGTTTCGTTTCACTTAGATCTACAGCATCATGGCTGATGGATCGTCGTTTCCAGGAGGTCTCGATCTGAGATCCGTCGCGTCGTTGGCGGTCCTCAGATTGACGGACAAACTGTGGAGGACTCGTCCGGTGAAGCTGATGCTCAGTATGATCCAGATCATGCAAGCATTCCAGTAACTCCGGCAGCTCCTTATGTTGATGTTGCATCAATTTTACCGCCTGGTGAGACTCCGTTGTCTTGGCTAATCAAATCTCAAACAGCTTTAAATCCTATGTATGCTCAACTATGTGCTCAGACTGGAACTCCAGCTTTTCAAGCTCTAGTTAATTCTCCTCAGGTCCGTGCTTCACCGGCACCTCGAGCGTTGAGCTATGATTCTCAGACCCGTGCTCGTGCGCCTTCGCATGTGTCTGTAGACGGAACCGAGATGTACTCTCAAACCAGGAATGATTCCGTTCATTTTGGTAATCGAAAACAAGAGGATAATACTCAACGTCACACATCTATTCATTCACGATTGGGCCCACGACTATCACAAAAAGCGAGACACCCAACATGATGAATATGATAAGACTTACGACGAAGGAGATAGTGTAAGTGTTTTTAATCGATTATCAACGGATCATATCAACTACAAGCCTAAGATACATGCAACATACAATCCTGAGGCAGAACATGATTACAATATGATGTATCGACCTGCTGAAGCAGCTGAACAATCGAAGTTTGTAAGAGAAACAGCATTGGCTTCGCTAGAACGAGCAAAGTTACCATCCAAGGTAGGGAAGTTTAATGGTTTGACTGATCCTAATGATCACATGCGCCTTTTCACTAGCACAGGTTAATTGAAGGTTGGACGTTACCAATGTGGTGTCATATATTCGTTAATTGGAGGTTGGACGTTACCAATGTGGTGTCATATATTCGTACAAACTCTTACCGGTGCCGCGCACCTTTGGTTTGATAATTTGCCCACAGGTAAACTTTCCTCCTGGAATGATACTAAGGAGAAGTTCCTTACGCATTTTAGTCAACAGAGGCGATATGTCAGAGATTCCTCAGATGTATTGAACATCTAGCGGAAGGATGACGAAAGCCTAGAAGATTTTATTACTCGTTATAATAAGGAAGTGTTAGAAATTTGAGATGTGCATGAGGATCTTATCCACGCACAGTTCAAATATGCGGTACGATGTGATGAAATGATAAAAGTACTTTCTGGAACAACTGGCCTTCCAAAAAGCTGGGATAAACTAATGGCAGTAGCCAAAGTTTATGCGCAGACAGAGCAGAACCTTAATTCCAACAGACCACCACTACCTCAGAATCGTCCTCAGGATCTGAGTAGAGGTGGCCAAAAGTTTAAAAAAAGCTGGAAAGATTCGAACCAAGGTTCGTATTCTCCGTATTCACCAGTAGATGCTCGCGCAACGATTAACAAGATTACTACCCAGAAAGCAATCAAACAAGAGAACCGTGATAGACAATGGACTCCTCTAACGAAGTCTCCCACGGAAGTTCTGAGTACCGAGAACTACCAGTTTAAGCAACCTCAACCCATGAAGAACAAGAAGGGTTAGGACCAAAATCTCTTTTGTGATTTTCACAAAGACACTGGGCACACAACTAATAACTGCATCAGCTTGCGCACAGAGATTGAAAAAGCATTGAAAAGTTGTAAACTGACACACCTAGTACAGTCAGTACGAAAGGAGGTCAGACAACTCACGTGCGGGGATGAGGGTCCAGGTAACAAGAAGATGAAACAAGTTTCTATGATTCAAGGAAGCAGGTCGCGCAAGCGCAACTTCCAACGTTTTCGAAATGAAAAATGGCGCGAGCAGCAGGTGATTTTTCCTGTTGTTCCTGGCGGACCTCATGAAGAAAGACCGGTAGTAATCACAAGTATTTTTGGGCATTACCAAACGGACTACATATTTGTTGATCCTGGGAGTTCCATGGACATCATATATGAGCAATGTTTCAAGCAGTTAGATCCAGAGGATAAGGCACACCTACAACCGGTTGACTTTCCTTTAACTGGATTCTGCAACGAGGCTGTCTTTCCTCTCGGACAAATACTTTTTCCTGTCACTCTTTTAGACGGAAAACATTCACGAACCATTCAAGTAAACTTCATGGTGATGCCAGCGACTTCTCTTCATGACGTTTTATAAGGGCGTCGCGCACAACGTGATTTCAGCATGATCACATCTGCGCCACACGCTGCTTGTGGGTTTCCAACACCAACTGGCGTAGCTATCATGTATGCCCGTAAAGAGATTATGTCTATCGAAGAACCATTTGCCAAGGCTGCTAAGCCTACGCCGCTGAATGAGCCTGAGAAATGGATCCTAAACAACAAATATCCAGAGCAACCGATTATCCTTGGTCATGCGCTATCTATAACAATTCGCGCAAAACTCAAGTCGTTGTTATTTCGTAACAGAGACATCTTCGCCTGGACACCTGCAGACATGGTGGGTGTCCCGCGCAACGTTGCGAAACATTGTTTAAACGTCTTTCCATCAGCAGAACCCGTGGTTCAGAAAAAGCGCAGCCTGGGTACTGAGAAAACTCAAGCTATGAACGAGCAAGTTGCTTAATTATTAAGCGCTAGAATTTTACGAGAAGTTAAGTATCAAACTGGGTGGCGAACCCCGTCATGGTCAAAAAGCATAACAGCACTTGGCGCATGTGCGTCGACTTTAAAGATTTGAACAAGGTGTGTCCCAAAGATTGTTACTCTCTTCCTGAGATTGACTAGAAAGTTGACTCCTTAGCATCGTTCTGTTGGAAATGTTTTCTCGACTGTTACAAAGGGTATCATCAAGTGCTGATTAAACAAGAGGACGAAGACAAGATGGCCTTCCGCACGGAGAAGGGTATCTTCTGTTATACAAAAATGCATTTTGGTCTCCGCAATGCGGGAGCCACTTACCAACGGCTTATGGATACATTGTTCGGTGATGACATTGGGGTAACAGTCGAAGTATATATTGATGATTTAGTTATCAAAAGCTATACGGAAGAAATGATGTTGGAGAACATTCAAAAAACGTTTGATTCATTGCGAAAGGCCAATTTGAAGTTGAACCCAATCAAGTGTTCCTTTGGCATGGAAGAAGGCAAGTTCCTTGGGTTCATCGTCCCAAATGATGGGGTTAAGTTAATCCAGAAAAAGTTGCAGCAATTCAAAGCATGACGTCTCTGGTAAGTGTTAAGGAGATGCAACGGTTAGCAGGACGGTTAGCTGCCCTCAACCATTTTCTCGCAAATCACGCTGCAACGTCTTATCCTTTCATCCGTACTCTGCGCAACTGCGTAAGAAAGACGAATTTCAATGGACGTCAGAGGTGGAGAAAGCCTTCCAAGATATGAAGGATTTTTTGATTCAATTGCCAACTTTGACAGCTCCGCGTGACAAAGAGCCTATGATCCTTTATCTTGCTGCATCCAAGATGGCAGTCGGATCAGTTTTACTTGTCGAAAGAGAAGGTGTTCAAACACCTGTTTATTATATCAGCAAGATGTTGAATGATCCAGTCTTGATATTCAATGATGGAAAAGCTAGTACTTGCGCTAGTCCATGCTTCGCGCAGACTTCGTCGGTACTTTTCTGGTCACGTTATAAATGTCTTAACAAATTACCACCTCGGCCAGATTCTCTCAAAACCAGACGTCTTAGGACGATTAACCAAGTGGGCTATCGAACTAGGCGGTCACAATGTTGTATACAAGCCGAGACCAGCAATTAAAGGGCAAATCCTTGCCGATTTCGTAGCTGAGGTTCCAGTAGACAAAGACCAAGAATGCGAGGAAATCCAAAATCCGGTTACTGTTCCGGATGACAGAGAATGGTCATTACATACCGATGGCGCATTGAATAGTGATGGGGCTAGCGCAGGCCTCCGACTGTTAATGCAGATAATCAAGAGTTCACTTACGCCATACGTCTGGATTTCAAGAGCACAAAAACCGAAGCCGAATATGAAGCATTTTTAGCAGGCTTGCGCCTCGCTATAAAGATGGGTGCCGTGAATTTAACTACACACGTTGATTCTCGCCTTGTAGCGGAACAGATAAATGGTACTTATGATGCAAGAGGCGACATCATGGCGTATACTTGGAACAAGCCAAGTCTTTAGTCAGTCAGTTCCGACAGTTTAAAGTTGTGCACATCAACAGAAGTGATAACAAACATGCTGATGCATTGAGTAAACTTGCGGCCATGAGTTTCCAACATTTGGCGAAAGAAGTTAGAATTGAAGTCTTAAAAATCCATTTGTTCCGCTAAAGCAAGTCAATATGGTTGAATGGGGAGTCCATATTGGATGTCTCCAATTATCATGTTTTTGCAACATGGTTAGCTTCCTGAAAACAAGGCGCAGGCACGAAAGATACGGTGTAAGGCCTTAAACTACGAAATGGCGGACGGTATTTTATATCGAAAATCATACATGGGCCCATTATTGCGATGCGTTGATAAGCATGATGCGCAGTACTTGATCAGAGAAATCCATGAAGGATTATGTGGCATACACGCTGGACCGCGCATAGTCATCGCCAAAGTAATGGGTGCAGGTTATTACTGACCACGAAGGTATGTAGACGCTGTTGACACCTTGCGTAAATGCATGGCTTGCCAAAGCCATGCGCCAAAAACATTGCGCCCCAAAAATCCACTGGTCCTAGTAACATCGGCATGGCCTTTTCAACAATGGGCTATTGACCTTGTTAGCCCTTTCCCTGATGCGCCTGGCGTAGTAAAGTTCATTTTTGTTACCATTGATTACTTCACAAAGTGGGTCGAAGCAAAACAGTTAGCCTCGACAACAGCTATGGTAATCCGAAAGTTTATCTGGGAACATATTATCTGTCGTTTCGGGCTGTCCATGCGCATCATCACAGACAATGGCTCTAATTTAGCATCTGGAGATCTGCAAAAAATGGATGCAGGAGATGAACATTGAGCATGTTTTTTCCTCCGTTGCACATCCTCAGGCGAACGGTCAGGTTGAGAGTATCAACAAGCAATTAGTTGATGGTATCAAAGCCCGCCTTGGCACGACGCGGTGTGGATGGGTAGATGAGCTGCCCAACATTCTATGGGCGCATCGAACAATGCCCAAGACAAGCACGGGAGAAACTCCATTCAGCTTGGTATATGGAACGGAGGCAGTAATCCCTGATGAAATAGGCCTCCCATCTCCAAAAATGCTTGCCCTAGAAAAGCGAAACAACGAGGAAGAACGCCTCTTGGATCTTGATTTGATTGAAGAAAGACGCGAAAACACAGTTATTCGCAAAGAAAAATATAAGTCTCAGTTGGAGAAATATTATAAAAAGCGGGTATGCATTTGCACATTTCTACGGGGGATTTTGTCCTCCGTGATAATGAAGCCTCCAATATTGAAAGACCAGGAAAGCTTGCGCCAATATGGTAGGGCCATATGTGATTGACGAAGTCCTTGGCAAAGGAGCATATACTTTTAAGCGCATGGACGGCTCCAGCGTCCATCGGACCTGGAACGCACAGCAATTGCGCTGATGTTACATGTAATCTCAGTTCTCAATGCGATAGCCCCGTGCTGCGCAAAGAAACTGCTTACAGTTTTTCTTATTTTTGTAATCTTAGTGACATTAGTAGCTCGATGCCTTATCAATACAATTTTATCCTGTCGCTACTTACATCTACTTGTTTATAAATATCTCGCTTACAAATGCATGCAATTACTTTGGAAATACAAAAACACTAAGGTTGCTAACAACTCATGAGCCACAAGATAACACAACAACTTATGCTTTTACATGAGTTAGCCAATTATGTTCATTAGTCTATCCTAAACAAGTAATTGTACTCATGCACACATTGTAATTCAAAGAGATATATTATATAAAGTCAAAATACTTGCGCAGCCACGCACCTGTACATACAATTATTACAGAATCAAACTGTCTTAAACATATATAAACACAAAGAAGCGGGTCATTCTATTTTTGAGTTTTTCGCAGCTTCTTCTTCGTCCACTTTAGAAAATATTTCTTTTAAACGATCAACATAATCATCGTGGGACAAGGCGTTGTCAATCAGATCCATAATAAGGATCTGCAAATGACCATAGCGCTCTTTAGTAGCAGAAAAAACAACAACTTGTGTTAACTCCATGGGTGGCCGAGCGACTATTATCCCATTTTACTTTTATCGCATGGGACACGTGTTCTGAACACTCTGTATATCCCTGGGCATATCCATCACTCCTCGCTGCAACCATGATCTGAGCAACTGCCTCGTCAAGCTCAGTGGAATTCAAGATTGAGTTAGCAATCTACATATAAAGCAAGGGTCAGGAGATACACGATATTAAGCTATCAGTACTTATAAAATTATTCACTTACATTGATGATCCCAGATTGTTGGATCCAAGTGAGTTTGTTCATAAGGGATTCAGAAACACTCTCCGCCGTCACGCGAGCAGTTTCTGTTGCTTCAATTTTTTGCTCACTCTCTGATAAACGCTGAATCAGCTCCGCCTTCTCCACCTCATGTAGCTTGGCATCTTTCTTCAGGGAGTCTATTTCCGCCCTTAATAACTCCTGGTCAAGAAACATGGAAGTAAGATCAGCAATTTCTTTATCTTTAAGTAAAAGAATCATTTATGTCTCTACCACTTTTTGTTCGCTCCGTTCACGATGAGAACGGGCCTCTTCGGCAGCTGCAACAGCATCAATTTTCTCTTGCTTGAGTTTTTCAATTTCATTGCGCAAGGCAATTTTTTCATTATTGTCTCTTTCGCAAGCTTCCAACCACCGCTTGCGATCGTCGGCATGTTGCGCCGCCGCTGCCTCAGCTTTCTTCTTCCAACCCATGGTGGACCACTCCTCCATCTTCTTCTCATCCTCAAACTTACATCTCTCCGCCTCTAGATCCACCCTCATCTTCCTCACCTTCTCACTTTCAATCCCAACTTTGAACTTTTTTACTCAAACTCGTCCCATTCCTTGTTCATACTACGCCATTCGCGCACGATCCGATGAGTCACAGAAGAGGCTTGCACCGTCTCTAACAGATAAGCTTGGTATATTTGATCGTGAGACTTGTCTTCTTGACGCTTCACCTCGGCCGGCGGGTAGATGCCCTTATACCATTCCCTGCAAGCTTGAAGGTCAGTAAAGGTATCGCTTTGTTTAAGTTTCCACACCGGCTCATGAAGGGCGGAAGCTCTCTTGGCTGAGTAAGAACGATAATAGTAATCCCCAAGCGTCTCCTCAAGACGAATGGGAGATTCTTCGGTTTGGTCATCAAAATGCCAGGATTCTTTGCTTGTTTATCGTTGGCTTTTTCCGAATGAGGGGGAGGCATCTTTGGATCCTCAATAGGTTGTTTTTCAGAATTGGGAGGGGCAATATCTTTTACCTGCTCGCCAGCAGGATCTTCAACAAATAATTTTGCATGCTCTTCTTCCGGAGCAGTTTTCTCTGGCATATCAGGCATGATGAGGTCAGAACCAGAATGAGTCGCGCTTGGGTCCACATCATCACCTCTCTTCTCAACGCCTTCATCTTCAGGTTGACACACTGTTGGCAGTGATGAGGACGTAGTCTGCGCCACTTTCATTGTTTTTTTTCTACATATAACTATCCTTACCAGGAAAAATTTTTTCTGCAAGCGCATCCAAGTTGCTTTTCTTCCCTATTCGGGCCCTAGCAACCTACTTGGGTGGTGGCGCAGGCTTCTCGGGACTCGCAACTTTCCTTTTCTTGGTTTCTCTAATCAAAGGTTCTGGGCTGGATTCTAAATCAATAGGATCGTCAGGGTTGGCTACCGGTATGTCTGCGCTACTAACGGGCTCCGTCTTAGGTATCCTCAAACCTATAGGCGCAAGACCTTCTAGGGAGTCAGACACGACCACATAGTCACACAAGTGTCATACAAAGTGTTTACCTTTCTTGGTAACCTTTTTTGTAACCTCAGGTTTCTCAGATTGTGGGACAGTTGTAGCAGGTTTCTTCTTCTTATTCGAGTCTGGGCCTACGCCCAAGTTTATTAAATCACCTACTTGATCAAAATCAACAAACATCGACGCGCCATAAGTTATATTGCAATATTACTCAAAGTTTAACATTAATGGTAATATTGCAATATTCACTCAGGCTCGATGTCAAAGATACTTACCAGGGGTAGAGGAGGGTTGCGCTTGGAGATCTTCTTTTTTTGGGAAGTTCAAAATTCTGTAAGATCTGCTCAAACCAAGGGCCTCACCTTCAGCAGTAGGCACCACCATCATCTTCCCTGTTTTCCTTTTAAATACCACCAAATGCAAAGGCGTAACTGTATAAAAAAAACGTAACGAACATGAGGAGCAGGGCACATATAATATTTATAGGGAGTTGCGCAAGTAACTTACCAACTCCATCTTCCATATAAATGGGCTTCTCTCGACGATCGGACTTCCATAAGATACTCATCCCGCCAGCGATCAATGCCCTTTCCGGCAATATGATGTTGGGCACATCTTTCAGATTTTGGTACCACACTTCGTCGCTCGAGATCACCATCGTATCTAACTCAATTTCTTCTCCCAAACGGAACGTCATTTGCGTTGGAATCATAGCAGATTTAATGAAGAAAAATTTCTGTTTCCAGTCGTGATAAGATTTAGGAGGCACAAGCAACAGTCTTTTTGCTTGAAGAAGTTGTTGGAAGGAGTAGAAACCCAGTGAGCAATGCAACTTGTAAAAAACCCTAAACTTTTCAACGGTAGGGATAAGGTTCATCGACCTCAGAACAAACTCAAAGTGCCTGATTCACACCATCCCCATGGGATTCAACTCAGAAATGTGAAATTTATAGAAGTCCAGGATCTCCAGCATAAAATGTGTTACCGGAAGACGAAAGTTGCCCTCGGCAAAGTAATCGTAGAACAGAGTAATATAGCCGGCCGGAGCATTTGCTGCTGTATCAGTCTCTTTGGGATACCTAGCATCCCAAGATCGAGCAAATAAGAAATTTGAAATAATCCTGTCGAAATCTTCCCTCTTCCACTTCAATGACGCAACGTCGATGTCGTCGGCATCTCTGTTCGCTCTACGGGGGTTGAACTCTCAGCCATGAACAGATCTGAATATTAGTGAGTTTTTTCTGATCACAAGGGAAAGAAGTTGTAGAGAAAACAATGGAGAAAGAAGATATGTTTTGAAAGCATAAAGAAGATATGGCACAATTGGGGTGCATATATATAGGCACCGCAATAAATGGTGACAGCAAACGTGCCGAAATAAGGACAACTTTTTCAAAATTAAAAAAAGCTTATCCTTATCCTAAAAGTTTCACATCATGAAATTTCCCTTTTCTTCAGCGCAATGAAACTATTTACAAGCATACAGCACATCACTACAATTTTTTATTTAGTCCAGTGCTTCACCTACTTGCTACTTGCGCATAGGAGCAACACTGGACTGGGGGACTTGAAGGGGTATGGTCCCAAATCCTTGCGCCAAGCAAGAGACCATCCCCATTTCTAACAAGCAATCCTTACGCAGACTATGGTACAAAGAAAGGCCTCATAAAACCTTGCGCCAGTCACCTAAAAAGGGAAAGAATCATCTAACTACCTTGTGCGGGCTCGCGCAAGGAAGATAGTTAACCTTGAATGATTTACCTGAGTAATCATATTACTCAAAAACCTTGCGCAGACTTGAAAACCACATAAGGGTATTTTACAAATCTCTGCGCCGGTTATCTAAGGAGGAAAAAGATCATTTAACTACCTTGCGCAGACTCGCACAAGGAAACAATTAACCTTGAGTATTTTCCTTGGCTAGATGGCATCTATGCACGAGATAAAGCTCAGAAGCAAAAAGAATCTTTTATGTTATAACAGAAAAGACACGTGGCAAACAATTAAAGGATTGCAACTGTATATCTTCTAGAAACCATTAATGCACAATCGTGTAGAGGTACGATCTGGTACACTCTCGATAGTCACGATGATGGCACGATTTTGTAAGAGGCATAAAGGTCATCCTCGCCGGCCACGTGGCAATTTCCGAACCGTTGATCTTACCACGATCCATGTGACTTGAAGAACAAGTTGATGAATTAACGTTGGATCTAAACATCGTGAAATCTCTCTCTCTCTCTATTTTGGCGCCTAAATCTGGCTATAAATAAGTATCTTGGAGACCAGGAAAATGTATTCACTCTCACTTACTCTCTCTCTTACTTCACTTAAACTATTTCCGACTATCGATACTTATTCTTACGCTGGAGGGTGGTCACGGAGAGAACCCCCTTCTCCCCGTGACGAGGCTGACGGCGTTTTGATTTGCAGGTATCGTCAGAAATCCAGTTATAACCGTCATCATTAGCAAACGAATCGAAGGGTTAAACCATTTATGCAGAAACTAAAACCCTAGATCTATCCAGATTCTGATCTGTTGGATCTACGTTTCTTCAAGCTTGGGCAAATATTCAATAACTAAGTACTTTTTTACAAGTTTTTAAAACTTCAACAACTTTGATTTCAGGTGTTTATTATCCTACTAGTTCTAAAGTTGTGGACCAATTGTATTTGATAACAACAAATTTTAAAAAGTTTGAAAATTCTAGTGACATGTTGAGGAATATGATGAAACCGATGATTGAAAAATTTTAAAAATATTTTTTGGAATTACCACCCGTTTTTCTATGTGCCGCCGCTTTAAATCCTATTTTAAACGTATCGGGTGTTGAAGCTTTAATTGAAGAAATTTATGAGAAGTTGAATATGCATGAGGAGAATCCAACTTTAAAAGCAAAAACAAAAAATTATTCGACGAGTGTATGGCCAAGCTTTATGATCATTATTTAAAAAAAATATGGGGAAAAATCATACAAATTTGTTTGAGTCTCAGTCGACGGCCTCTAAAGATGAAACAATCAGGGACCCAATTATAACCATGTTGAATGTCGTTAGAGACGAGACGGCTAGACAACAAAGGGGTAGTGAACCAACAAGTGAACTTGGTAGATATAAAAAAACTAAATATTCGCTTACTATGACCGCCAAGGAATATAGGAATTTTGATATTTTGGCATGGTGGAAATCGAAAGAATCCGAATACCCGATTCTAGCCACCATGGCTCGTGATATACTAACGGTACAAGCTTCCACGATAGCTTCGGAAAGTGTGTTTTCTCTTAGTGGCAGGGTTTTGTCAATTCGAAGAACAAGACTAACTCCGAAATCGCTAGAGATGGCAATTTGCTTAAAGGATCATTTGGATGCCATTGTTGCATCCATCGTTGCATGCCATTTGTTTTGCTAGAACTTTGAATATGTGTGAGTTTGTATGTTGTTGTAGAGTTTGTAGTAATGAAATGGTGAAGAAGAAGGGGTATAAATACATTAAAAAACCGATTTTTTTATAAAGAATCGGTTTCCAATGGTAATATTTCAGTGGAACCGGTTCCTAACACTGATTTGCAGGTTTTAATTGAAAGTTCTGTCAGAACCGGTTCCTAATAGTGATTTGGCAGCCTTTGAATGACATCTCCACATGACCGGTTCCCCATTGTACCCGTAACCGGTTCCACACAGTACCCGTACCCGTTCCTACTGTACCCTGTTCCGGAATACCCATACCCGGTTCCAAACGGTTTCAGATTCTGTTGTGTAAACCCGGGTAGGAACCAGACCCCGTTCCATATCAAACCCAATTCCATTGTCAACCAATTGGAATCGGATTCGGTTTGGAATCGATTCCGGGTACTAATAAAACCCAATTATGCCCATCTCTAGCTAAAGGGGTCGAGGAGAGTTTGTAGTGTTTGAATTGGGCACGGTTTCACATTTTGTTTCATGAAATAAATAAGCAATCTCCTCCTATTATTTAACGATAATGGAGAATATATACTTAATTATAAATTTTTTTTGACAATGTAACTACCATAAATTAAACATTTCCATTATATGTTTTAATTATTATATTTTTTACACATTAGCATACTTACATGTTTGTCGACGACTTATCGAAAATGGTGTATCCACATCAACATTGATAACATTTGAATTGAATTTGTTTACCATAGGTTCTTCAAAGATGCAAAATAAAGGTTAAACCTAACAATTCAACAACACATAAGTGCGGATCATGAGCATCTCAGCGGCGTTTGTTAGTAGAACTCCTTAGACTGTGGGGTATGGTGGGGTGGGGGTTTGAGGCATGGCTCGACACGTGGCTTGGATGGGCTCTGCTAATGACTCACATTAAAGACGGTATGGTGGGGCGGGGGTTTGGGGCGTGGCCAGCCCAAACCTCTATATATATATATTTTATTAATGATTTAAAAATACAAGAAAATAAAATAAATTACATTAAAAAGACTTAAAAAACCTAAAATTCATAAAACTTCCTAGTGTTTGGAATATTTTTTTCTTTATCGCTTCTTTCTCTCCAACATTAGTTTCAACTCTTCACCTAAAAAAAGAAAATTTGTTGTTGGAATACGTTAAATGTATCTAACTTGCTTGCAATGTCTTCCAACTGATCGCTGTATACACCCCTACGCAAGCCCGAACTCCCAACTGAAGGCGATGACGTACCCGATCTTGATTTTTGAGCACACCTTTTTGCGGCGTCTCTTCCGATTTTTGGCCGACTTGGCGATTCATCCAACTCGTCGAAGTTAAGATCAAACTCTTGATCTTGTGCATCTGATTGGGCTTGGGACGAGGGTGTCCTAGCCCTTTTTGATGACGTGGTAGTTACATTTGGGATGGAACTTACAAATGTCCCAACAATGCATGAAACGGAAGTCGCTCCCCACATTCGTTTTGAATGTAACCAATGCATTCGTTACAAAGTCGACGTCGGTTTCACCACTTTTTGGGTTTTGACATGCCTTATGGAAATAACCACTAAAGTTGGTGATTTGCCCGCTTATCTCGGTCCACTTTGAGGATAAGCTATCATTTTCACGATAAAGCTCCTTTTCCATTTCTTCGTGGAATGCTTTACTGACCGCGTCCCACAAACGGTTTCTATGTTGAGAATTTCCTATTTAAAAAAAAGTTTAATATATTACAAACTTATATAATAAAAAACATAAATATTAAAATAAGGGCTACAAAATTTTAAAAAGTACCTATAATTGGATGTTGAGATTTCTGAACCCAAGCCCTCGCCAATGCAACTTCTTCTTTAAGGACCCATTTTTGTTGTTTTCGTTTGCTGCTTTCAATTGCTTTCTCGGCCTCGGTTTTTTTCTTGTGACTTCTCCTCTTGATGGGTTTGGATGCGGAAGATCCATCGATGGGGGGTTGAGTTTCGGGGATGGTTTCAGTTTGAGAAAGGTTGATGTAGTTTTGTTGATGCGGGCTAGGTATAGAATCGTCGTTGTGAGGAAAGTTAGTATACAAACAATTTGAGAGAAACGATGCGTAACCGGCCACATCCGGCATAGCATAGTGTATTAAAAAGGGAGCCATTGGACGATTGGATGGTGGGCTAGGTGTCGGTGTTTCGTGGAATCCCCACGGATTGTTCGGATCGAAACCACGATTTTGAGGATTCATTTTTCGTATTGTGGTTGGATGATATTTTTTTTATAATAAGATAGAGATGATTATAGAAGAGGTGGAGTAGTTGTGGTAAAAAAAAAAGAATAGAAGTGTGGGTATTTATAGTGAAAAAAAAGTTTTTTTTACACATAGTCGTTGCCCAACGGCTAGTTAGGCCAAGCCAATGAAGAACCACCATGTCATGTGGGTAGCCCCGCCCAACGCCCTGGCTGATTCCCCCGCCCAACGGGCCACGCCGAAACCATAGCCCACCCGGGGTGATGACTTGGGCGTTTGTACCCAACCCACGCCCCAACCCCGCCCCATACCCCATAGTCTTAATTATTGGTTTAGGTTATCCGTCAATGGTTACCACGGAATTACCGACATGTTTTTTCATGGAATATCTTATCCGTAGATGTGTCTTCAATGATACTGCATTTTCTAGTTGTGACATCTTGCTTTGTGATATAAAATCAAGGCTCATCTCTTGAAACATCAATAACAAACTAGCATTAAAGATATACATTCTAGCTCACCTTATGACACCTCATTGCCAACTCAACGCATGTACATATCTTAAGATTAACCATCAAATCAATTTAAACCAATAGTATATTCCCAATCAATTATGTTGTAGATGATGCATACTAGAATTCTTCTTGCGGGCGTTGGTTCACACTTAATTAACGTAACTAGCAAACTATGAAAACCAAGGCGATAGATAATTTTACTAAATATTAGAATACGTCACTATCACTAACATATTTGATTGCATTTTAACATATTGCAAAAGTTACAATCAATTTTTATTAAGGATTACATAATCCCTAGTCCTTAACATCTTTGTGAGCTTCATAACGCGCGTTCAACACGTCAATTTTTGCTCATTCTGCTTGTGTTTTGCGAATGTTACTAACTTTCTCAGTTAGTTCATTTATCTTTTGTGTTACACTACGATCTGATGCAAGAATATACTCCAAATTTGTTGGAGACGTGTGAAAACGTTTGTTTCTTCGTTTGAAGACAACATTCTTTAAAAAAACACAAAACACATATATCTAAATATGTAGTGTGTACATAGTGTTATACATATAAAGAAAATAACATATATAGGCTTGGAATACTGTAGTTCATCATCGTCATTGAAAATTTATATAGTATGAATTTGTAAACTGAACATGTTTAACGCTTATGGGCTCGAAGAAATGACTATGATTGTTTGCTAATCTATGGCCATCATGGTCGCCTTGCCAACAAAAACTTATCGTCATCATCATGAAAACTAATTTCATAACAACTTGTAAAGGATAGTCGTAGAAAACAATGGCCAATTGAGCCATATACGTACGTATACATTAACCAACAACATGATAACACATTTAACTTCATCAAGGTTCCAACGTTATAACACCAAACAAAACCAACAACGACGGTACACACCAACAAAACAGAACCAACCTTAAACACCCCCATAAAAGGAACAAGGCGTAAAGAGCCATAACATACGCATGCAACAAATAAGAAACCAAACCAACTTAAAGTACAACATGAAACAAGTATTGTACCTGAAGGAAAAAATACAACAACATCAAACATATCAACGGTTACAAATTAATACTATATAAACAACAATATTCAACACATAAAGCGTCTCATTTGACTTGTGTAGGCTTAACCTGTTGGCTGCATATTATGTGTTTGCTAGTTTCAAGAAACACAACTGCCACACCAAGAGATAATGATCATCATCACCTAACTCACGTTCACCAAAAATAGCCCAGGAAGGCATCATAGCCCATAAATATCTTATAGGCTGGCAAAAGGTCCAATGTATCACTGGAGTTGCTAACAAAAGGTTAAACTAAATCCATAACCACTCGGCGACATCATGACTGCAGAATGTCAGAGATTAGACAAGGACTAGGGCTGTAAACGAACCGAACGTCCAGTGAAGAGTTTGTGAACCGTTCGGCGGGAAGTTCTTTTATGTTTGTTCGTTTAAACGAATGAACATGAACAAGAAATTTCGTTCAATTAGTTAAATGAACGAACATGAACAGAATACGGGAGGTGCGTTAATCCTACATTGGAACTTTTGTACGAACATGAACGAACACGAACGAACATGTAAAATGGTTTACTTAACAATACCACAAGAATACGGGAGGTGCGTTAATCCTATAGCGCTATAATTGTCAATGGAGGCTAGCAAAGTTAATGAACATATAAACACAAGTATACATAACATGTGATAACAAGAATAATACAAGTTTCATGTTTAAATGGATAGAGTGTGATTATAACAAGTTTAAATGTGAATCGTGATTGGTATAGTTAAACATGTTGCACCCAAAGTATATAAACGGAAAGTGGGTTCGAGTATACTCACGGTTTTGCAAGGCTTTCCTTAGGAAATTCCGTGAGAGGTTGGAGAGTTCGTAGATGGAACACCGAGATTACCCTACATGGGATAAACGAAGGTGTGTGAGTAATCGGGATGATAAGGATTTGGAATGTAAAGTATATAAAAGTATGCATTTTAAACGTAATTATCTTGACTTGAAACATCCGTTTTTTGACACTATAGCAACCCGTAGGGGTGAATGTGATTTCATGGGTTAAATTACCCATTAGAATCATAACGGCGTGTTTCAGTCTTAGATAATATAACTTACTACCACGATAACTAACCATATCGATTATTATCAAGGGTTCGGTTATGTAATGGTTTATATATATAGAATATAGTATATTGTATGTCCAACATATAGCTCATAGATTTTCATAGAAGTCATGCATGGAGGTAGGAGGATAACCATCATTTAACCTCTTTTGTAGGATTCACCAATACACAAATTGTCACAAGGACAATTCGGATGGCCATGAATGAGATTATAAGAAACGAAAAGTACAATCATCACTATATCAAGTAGTCAAGTAAACATGAACCTGGTGAGCCACTTCTGACATAGAAAGAGTTAACTAAGTTTCAGCATCTAGACGGGGTTAGGTTACTTTCAAGCTAGCAACCACTTGAGATAGGAATGGTAAATCATCAAGTGAGGTGGTGGAATGATGGTAGGACAGCCAGGGCTTCCAAGTTAGTCACACCTTTACCAAAACACAAGTCTTGTTGCAAGAACAAGCTTGGATGGTTTCAACACTTGTGGGTTAATAATCCTTACAAAACAGAAAGTTTGGAGGATTTTTGTGTCTTCGATTTGTATAATTTAACCTTGGCTAACCTCACTAGCCATAGGTTTGTTTAGTGGCATAAGAAGCACAAGGTTGCATGTAAAAAAAATAAGTTTAAGAAAAGTTTACAAAGTTTTCTTCCAAAACATAAAGTTGGCCCTAAAAAATGATGTTGTTCCACCTTGGTTTTCCATGTGGAAACATCCCTTGAGGCATTCCAAGCTTTGTAGAGTCAGAAGATGTGAAGAAGATGGAAGAAAAGTGAGTATGAACACACTTTTGCAACTTGTTTGAATCTGCCTTGAATCTGATTTCCAGGTATTTTTAGAGTGTTTTGAGAGTGGGAATGAGTTTGGAAAGTGAAAATGGTGGTGTGGAGGCTTGGTTTTATAGTGGTGAAGTAGGGTTTAAGTATTAATGGAGTTATAAGGTGATTGGTGAGTTTTGGAGGTGGAAGAGAGGACCAACCCGTAGCTGGAAAATAACATTATGTGGATCGTGGCCCTTCACGTCACGCAATGGCTAAAAGAGGAGGGCGTCACGTGACACGGGGCCTCCTTGTTCCGGCTGAAGTTTGGTTTTTCACATTTTATCCCCTAAACTTCTTATATTTTATCATTTCATGCATAAACTTGTCATTTTAACATATCTTCAAGTATAAGACACGTGTATTAGTATAAATTGAGTATCTAGATTGTGTGTTGCACGTATAAGTAGTATCAGTTGCGTATAAAAGTTGAATTGTAAGCATAACAAGTATAAATAAGTATAAGTATCATTACGATCAAAGTTTCAGAATACAAAGTTGAAATTGAAAGAAGTATACGATGCAAATACAAGTTTCTATAAATAGAAATACGAATACACTTTCTATATAAGAAAAGTTCAAAATATGAAGCGTTACAGTATACATCAAAATGAATTCACTTTGTTTATCTATTACATATTTCATTATTATGTAATTTACTTGCCACATGTTGCGATGGCGTAATCCTTTTTTAAGTAATGAAAAGGAAACTATAGTGTATTAAACTCATACATCGTTGATAACAACCTTAAAAAGAAGAAAAATGTTGAGGTGATGTAATCCCTTTGTTAGTAAATTCAAATAGGTGGTATGGCACATAACATTTAATTACAACATATTATATACGTAAAACCATAGTTCAGAACACATTTATTATATTGTCAACGTGTACATAATTTGTGAGACAAACAGAGGATAAAGAAAGCAAACTATATGCCACCATATAAATGTTTGTAAATCCTAAACCCTAAACACATTATGCAAAACATAATGTTAAACACAAACATGTTAGTGCTACATGATCTTAGCTTCCATTAATCATCCAATCAAAGAAGGTGTGAAATCCATTTCTTGGAGTTTCATTTAAAGTTGCTAAATATCAATGTTGTAGTATTTTCCATGACTTTGCATTGTGCATTCGTGATGTTATCATGTTTCTTTATGTCACTGATAAAGAAAATTATCAGATCATCAAATGTTCATAGGTATAAATCTACCATGACTTATAAAGAATCAACTAATCAAAGCAGGCGCCAAAGGAATGGAAGCCGTATGAAATGAAAGGCAAAATCCATTTAGGTCAAAACATTTAAACATATTAGAGGAATAATGACCAAAATCTTGGTATTCTCAAAGGCACACCAATTACAAGATAAGACAATAGTACAACATATTGCAATGTATCAAATCCTTACAGCCAACAATCAAGTACGATGCAAATACAACACTATGAAACAAAAGGAAAAAAACAATGTACAAGCTGGTATTCATATAAATTAGATAAGTTTATAAATAATTTGAAATTATCAGAGTATACATGTACAAAATCCATTTTGTAGACATCCACTTGAAGTCCTAAAATCTTAATCTTATAGTTGTTCATCGTAGGTTTTAATTGCAAGATGGTTTCATTGATGACTTACTCGACTTTTCTTCAATTTATGTCCAATAGGTCGCTACCTACAATATAGGAACATGCACTAAAGCATCCAGGTGTGCGTAGTATGCAGGGAAGCTACAAAATATAGATTTTGTTTATAATATTAACATCATACTTGTTAGCCCTTATCATAACATGGTCAAAAGCCTTTATCGACAAAAACGAAAATTTTGGACAATTTAAAACTTTTCAAACGCTTCTTACAAAATTTCATAAGAAATCAAGTTTAACATTCCAAAGTTTAAAATCCGTAGTTGTACTGTCTAATTACCATAACTTCCATACAAAACGTGAGTTTTAAAAGAAATGTTTAACACCAACTAGACTTTAATCGTAAAATTTTACTACAAAGTTTTGGCCCGTTTGGCCTTAAATCATTTCCAATGCATTTGTGGAGGGTGTGTTCGTTCCAAGCTCGCCATAGACCTAATTGGTTGGTTTACCTACTACCATATACATACAAAATTAACCACCATAAAGAAGACAAACATGGATTCAAAACTTTCTTATCTAACATGGAAATCATACTTTCAATTCTTTCATACTTACGAACATCCGAAGTTGTTTCACAACTTAGTTCTCGTTCCATCCAAACCCCTTCTTTTCATTCTAAAAATCTTTCTAGACATTCTGATGTCAAAATTATCTAACCTAACCTTACCTAAGTTCTACATGTTGGTTTTTCTTTCATAGTATCATTCTTTACCCATTCAACCTGTTTCAATGGGTCTCCTTCATACCATTAGAATGCACCTAAAATATGTATTCCTTATGAACCTTAACTCAATTAACACTACCAACAATGATTAAACTAACTTGCAAGCTAAAAGAAACTTACCTCGATCTTGTGTTTCTTTCGACTTCGTATTACTTGAACCTTCTTCTTTCACGCCTATACTTAACAATTTCATTCTTAGTCTTTCATAATTTCAATCCAAGCACATACTCATTCAACAAGATGATATTAACTTACCACATACATGAATTTCTCACATTCCTACATGATCATCATAACATATCTAACACAAAATCATACTACTTACCCCCAATTTTGTTTCAACAAACACTTGGTGGGCAATATTTTGGGGTAATTAGATGACTACCATTTTCATGACATTATATGTAAGGTAAGGAATATAAAGAAATCAATAATTGATTATTTGATGTTTTATGGGAAATGGCAAAAAATGCCCATCAGGTGGATGGTACATGATGGGAACTTAAAGAGCTTTTTGGATGGAGTTAAGTGATTAAATGGTAATGACAAGAATTTAAAACCACAATTTGTTTTCGGCAATTTAATTAACAAATACGATAGAAAAAAAAAACAATTTGGACCAAACCCTAAATACCAAAACAACAGTTTACTCAAAAAATAATTACATTACTCTTGGAATATGTAGATTGACTCACCATATATTTCTTAATAAGGTACTTGTGGTTAAATTGATCGAGTTATGGGACAGCAAAATAAGTCGAAAAACATGTGAAGTAAAATGAGTCAATACAGGAAGCACATGTTTATGTGCTAGTAAGTTGTGCTGGAAAGGTGATTTTATTATGAGGATCCAAGAGTAATGTGGTATACATAGTCTGTAGTTTGTAAACTTTAAATGGGATTTTTTTTTAACAAGCCAGCAACTTGGACACCATTACAACCTCCAAAATAGAAAGAAAATACACCACCAAAACTAGAAAAACTAAGTATCAAAGACATTGAAACTCCTTCGATTGTCCATAGTCATACCAACTTCCTTTGATCTATGTTTGACCACAAAACGCTCATTGCCTTAGTTTCTTCCACCACCTTAGACATAAGGCAATTTTATTATTAAAATTTACCTCGTTTTGCATGTTCCATATACTCTAAATCCTCATTAAATTGACTGCATAAAAGGCTTTTTTTCTTCTTCTTTGACCTGTTTACAAACTAAAACAATCCGAGCAGGTTTCTAAAGTAAAAAATGAAGAGATGTTGAACGTTGCACCGATGGAAAATAACCTACAAAAAATAATCAGAGAAACTGCACTTTATGAAAAGGTGTTCCAATGTTTCCGGCGATCCCCACAAAGACAACATAAGTGCGATTTAACTGGAATATTTCTAATGATTTAAAGCGTGTTTGGTTAGGAGTCTATCCTTTCCTACTCATCGTGCAATGATACCCTCCTTTTTAGGAACTCAATTACTCCACATAAAGGCGGAATAAAGTTGATTAGCTGCAAAAAAATTGAATGACCCGCTTTGTATTTTTTACTGAAAAATGCTAGAATCATCCGGCAGCCAAACCCACCGATCCTGACTATCCAAGAGACCTGAGACCTGCAGGACCATCTGAAGACAACAACAACAACACAAGACTAGCCAGCTCGGTGACCTCTGCGCAGAAGAGATCGATTGCTTCCAACACCAACTCCAGCTTGCGATGTTTGCTCCTGTCGTTCTCCTGTCCAAACCGATCACCCGTTTTGCGATTCTAAGGCATATAGTGCTTGAAAGGTCTTAGCAAAGGGCTCATCCCCCACCCAAATATCAAGCTAAAACTCAATGTCCGACCCCAATCCACAATACCTTTTATTTCCTTTTCTAAATCTATACCTCGTTTAGCGAAATCCTTCATAATACCATGGATGTGGTTCCAAGGACCGGCATTGGAAACCTTGGCCGGAATGGATTGCCACAATCTAGAATTATGGTGAAGAGACTAAAAAAGTTTTCTCTATAATCCATCCGGGTCCACCTTAAAAATCAACCATATTTGCAAGCATCCCAAGATTGGCATCCCGGGGGAAACCAAAACCCAACCCCCATGGTCTATACGAGCAATGGCATTCTTCTAAGATATCCAACAATGCTTCGACTTATCTTCCAATCCACCCCAAAATAAATCTCTTCTCAAATTCTCCAACGCATTTAGAAATTGACACGGAGCTTTATATAAGGAAAATAATACGTTGGTGAGGAATTGAGAACAACTTTAGTCAAAGTGACCCGAACTCCATACGGAAGGTGCCTTGCTTTCCAAATTGAAAGCCTAACCCAAAAAATATCAATGATGGGCATCCAATTTTTAGCAAGGTTAATATTAGCGCCAGCCTATAAACCCAAGTGCTTGAAAGGGAAATTGTCGATTGTGCAACGGAAACACATTCACCATAGACACAATTTCCGAGCTATGCACCCGAATACCAAACAAGCTACACTTTGCAAGATTCACCCTATTCCCAGAGACTAAATAAAAACCTCTAAGAATTCTACAAAGGTTTTGAGCGCTAATACGGGACCAATCACTCACAAAAACTACATCATCTGTGTACAACATATGAGAGATTTTCGACCCATAAGATCCACATTTAATACCATTATACAAGCCTAGGTTGCATGCCCGTTTCATGATTCCCGACAAAGCTTCCATGGCTATAACAAACAAAAATGGGGAAAGAGGGTCACCTTGCCGGAGGTTTTATTGACAACTAAACTCCCGCGTTGGGACCCGTTCACAAGAATTGAATCCCACAATAGCCATCACCCATTTCCTCCAAAGGTCCAGAAATCCCATTTGAGCCATAATCAAGTCAAGAAAACTCCAATTTAAAAATTCGTAAGCTTTATCGATGTCCACCTTAAAGAACATACCTTGTTTCTTCATCCTTTTCATCCAGCCATCTATCTCGTTCAACATAAGAGGCCGGTCCATTATGCTCCTGCCAAAAAACCGGCTTGTTCCATGAAACTAAGCTTGTTAATTAGTCCTTTGAGCCTATTAACAAGGACTTTGGAAATGACCCTGTTAACACACCCAATAAGACTAATCGACCTGAATTGAGAAGGATGAATCAGGTCCTTCACTTTAGGGATCAGGGAAATGAAAGAAGAAGCACACGACCGATTAATAGAGGCGTTTTAAAAAAAATTAGCAAAAAGCCTAAAAAGTCTCCTTGCAACCCGTCCCAACACCTCTTGAGGAAGGTAAAATTAAATACGTTTGGACCCAGGCCCTATCCCTATCACAATCCCAAATAGCATTCTTGATTTTTACTAAGGAGAAAGGCATTGTTAGTGACTTTGCCTCTTCCACAAAGAGGGTAACCAAATTAGGGCAATTGATTGTGGGTCTCGCAGGCATAGGTTCAGTGAACCGTTGAGAAAAAAACTCGAAGAAACCTTCCTTAATTTCCACCGGATTTGACACCCAACTCCCATTTAACTACAACTCGTGAATCCTTCCACTACTAATATTAGAATTTACATTCTTGTGAAATACGAGGAATTCTCATACCCGCTAATAGCCTATTTAACTTGCCACTTTTGTCGGATATCTTTGAGAGCCAACTTCTTAAAATCAAAGACAAAATCCGTGCAAACATTCCTTTCAACCAACTCTTGTTCAGATAGTGGTCTAACCTCCGCTATGCTTTCTAGCTCCTCGTTTTTCTCTTCATAAAGTTACAATTCCTTTCTTGGTTGCTCATGTTACTTTTAAGCCAATCTTTGATGCGGTTTTTAGCCACCGAAACTTAGTCGCTACAAATAAATCTGCCTCCCCTGAAAAACAAAAACCGTGACAAGGACCCATAATATACACCAAAAAACCTTCAAGTTGAAACCATGAATTATAGAACCTGAAAGGTATGTGACAAAAGTCATGTGGGATGGTGGACAGTAGTTAGGGACAGTGATTAGACTTGCCCTGAGATAAAGCGATAAGAGACGCAGTGAAATCCGAGCAAGCGAGAAATCTATCAAGCTTTCTCATTTTTTCACCGGAATCAAACATGTAGGCAAATTGTCTACCTGATATTAAATTATGCCAGACCCGCCAAACTAACAAAGTTATTAAAATTTTCTGCATTTGACGCCACAAATTCAGAATTACGCCTCTCCTCTGGAAAACGAACATTGTTAAAGTCTCCTATAAGAAGACAAGCCCCCTCTAATGAGTTCTGCCTGATCCAAACGACCATATAAAGCCCTTCTCCCGCCACATCATTCGGGGCGTACATGTTGGGCTAAATTAATTCTTTGCCCTGTAGAAATTAGATCCCCAGATATGATAAGAAATACCTATTGTTTGTCACCCCCCTCCTTACAAACAACGGGGGATCCCAAAGACAGGCGAGCCCTCCAGATCTACCAAAGGTTGACCTAACCCAAAAATTGTTAAACCGAAAATTCGAATCAAACCTGAACTTAGTTTCCTGATCTGAAATAAAGTAATACTATAACTTGATATCATACCCTGAACCTAGTCCTCTTTCTGGATATACCGGACCCCCACAAATTCAATGAAAGAAATTCATTGAGGCAGTTGAGCGACACCTTCGTCCTCCATAAGAGTCCTGATTTCATTATCGAACCCCCCTAAATTCATTCCCACTAGAGAACCAACATGAACAGTGGCGTGCATTTCAGGATCCGATTGAGGAGGACCATCTTCCCTAACGTTGCGAGGATCTCCTGTATAGGCCTGACGCTGAGCGAAAGCCTGAATCTTGGGAGCCAACTCCTCTTCTGCACCTGCGAACTCAGTAGAGGGATGGATTTCGGAACATAAATGGAGTTTTATAAAAACAAAATTCTCTTTGACTATGTATGGATAATCATAGTAAAACATCCTTAAACAAAGTTTAACAAAATAATATCCTTTACTGTTTTATGCAATCATTAATTTGAAACCTAATAATTGCTTATGCGTCACCGGCAACTTGAAGTAAGTTGTATTTGTATTTTCGTTTTTTTTAAGGTGTGAATTATTTGCGAATGTCGGGGGGTCTAGCATACGTTTCCGCGCTAGGGAGCCCCCACACAATAGATCAACAATTTAAACCCCTCAGTGAGAAACCCCTATCACCATGACTCAAACTTGAGACATGCAGGGGAAAACTCACTCGGGCCCACTATAGGTGGAACCTAAATGCCCGTGACCACCACTAGAGCACTAGTGATGGCTGTCTTTGGTTTTTATAATTAGTACGATAACTACTTCTAAATACTTATTGAAACAACTGAAAATCCATATTATTCTAATATGTGTCAAATTACAAACATTTTAATACAAGTAACATTGTTTATGTAATTCATTCAAAAATTAAACCCCAAGGGTATCCATCACTGATTTTAACTAAAAACAATCAACAGGTAAAATGCCAGTTTTATATCACCTTTACATAAGACATGAATGTGTCTATGTTTATTATTAGTGGGAAAGAGCAAAAGTGGTGTTTGTTTGGTCGTCAAGTTAATATGCATGGATAAGTATGAATAGGTTTGCATATGCAAAAACTTTTCAACGTGTTTTAAATGGTTTGTCCGGAAATGGAAACAATGGTTTGAGTGGCAGGTGACTACCCAATCCAAACACAACACCGCTCCAGAATGCAATCACAAAAAAGTTAGCTTTTAACAATAATTGGCTTTATTTAATCATCTCTTTAGGCCATCTTCTCTTTTTGACCCACCTCCTTGGCAAATCTTTTCGTTCCTTAATTTGTAAGAGTTGATAGTGGCAAGAAAGTTCAACCATATGCATCATGACATAGCTCTTGATTACTTATTACTAAACAATGTACGGTCCGCTAGTAAATTAAAATTAACTTTCATCCACGAATAAATCATAAAATGAAGAAGGTTTCCATTAGTAATCACCGGTGAATAGTACAAACTAATTAAAATAAATTAAATTGTATTTCTATCATCATCACAGATTGGTTGAAAATCGCCCATAGACCCCTGAAGCCTTATTTAATTACATTAAAAGATATAAAAATGCGAGATTTCGCATCTTTGGTTGGTAATCCATCGGTGATCACGGGCAGACTTCCAGAAGTTGATTTTGTTCCCATGTTGTGGGGGAGTTCTTATTTGGGATGGACTTGACTTGCATTGGTCTCGGATAAGATTTCTTGTACGTTGTGGATTACTAGTGTTTGTCCTTTAATGATCCGTCCAAAAACTTATACTATATGTTTTCCAAACCTCTATGTTTTGAACATAAGGTATTCATTGAATGCTTTGTCGGTATAAGGAGGAGTGGTTAGTCACTTGGTTTCTCTTATTGAGGTACCAAGTTCAACTCCCACTAGAATCACTTTGAAAGACATTAGTGGTGGCAATGATGTTTAGAACTAGACCTCTCTGGAGGTCGCCGGTTCGAAACCGACCGAACCGGGTTTTACCACAGTTGGACTTCGAGCAGGCGGGTTTTCTGTGGAATGGTGGCTTGGTGGCTCCGGTATGCATCTAACTTTGACCGTTATGGAGGAGGGGATGCATTTGCTCGATTGAGGGCATCTCAAGATACTTATCCGGTGATTTAGTTGGTTGTTCAAAAAAAAAAACAAACAAACACGCATGGTCTCAGGTTCAAACCTGGGCATAGGCGATTAATTTAGAATTATTGGTGTAATAGAGTAGGAGTGAGCGTTGACATTAAAAAAAAAGATGCATGAAAAGAAACAGACAATAAATTTCAAATTGATTTTGAATATTTTTTTTTAATTTTCATTAATTGTCGCTAGTTATCTATATATACAACTTAATTTTATCATTTATTCGATTTTGTGATTTTGAAAATTTCGCTTATCTGTCAAATTAGTATTGCTTCTGTCTCACACAATCACAACGTATTGTATTTTCTCCTGTATCAATTTTTTGTTACACTAAACCAAGGGATGTTGACATATACATCTGTCACTCAAGATACAATGATCTTTAGTACACAACTGTATCAATTTTTTAGGTCTTAAAGTTTGAAGGTTGTGTGTAGTGGTTTTATTGTTTACGTGCTCGTTTACTTTTTTTGTTTTCACATAATTTCAAAAATGTATAACGTTTGATTTTACATGTCCACTAATAATTAATTACAAACTTAAGAATTCAAAACTATCAAATCTTAGAACCAAAAGTTTACATATATTCTATTGAAAACAATTTAATCAAACAGAAAATTAATATTAATCTTATTAATTACCGAGTTCTTGGCCAAACCAGTTTGTTCCAACTTGAGCAAACTGATTGAAGAAAGGTAGAAGGAGACGGTCCCGTTATTGGACGAATTTAAATAACACGCAAAAAACTAAAACCAACCTGGCAATTTAAGAAACCGAGACTCTTGAACTGCACGGATGATTCCTGTCCTTAAAGGATTTTACGCGCTCGTATTGCTGTGAGCTGCAGCGTAAACTCCCAGGATTTAATGCAGATGGAAACCATAAAACGCAGAAGCTGGAAAAGAAACAGGAACACCAGAGAGGAGGCTGCGAAATTGTGTGTGTGGAATGGGTAGCAGAAGGCTTTTATTTATAGCTGTGATTATAACCAAGAATGAGAAGGGCATGAGATAACCATTATCAACCAGGTTCGAATTTGGTTATCTATGGATAACCCACACGAATTCGAACCCAGTAGAGATATCCCATACGAATTCAAACTGTTACAGATAACCCCCGCTGTTTCGAATTCATCTCTATCCCTATCTCTATCTCATTCGATCTCGATCCACTGATCAGACACACCTGAACCAGACCCTAGCTAAAAATAAAAGCTCCTCAGCTCCTAGCGACGATGCGTACGTGCGAAGTGCAAAGTGCGCCTCAAACGCGCCCATTCGCGCCTCAAACGCGCCCATTCGCGAGCTCTCGGCTCGGCGCGCGTGTGGGCTTGACCCACTTCTCAACCCATTTAACACTTTGGAGGCCCATAAGGGATAATCCCTTATAAAGCACTTAAAGTTCACTTCCCTCACCAATGTGGGATGGAGGAAACATACCAACTTGTATGTTCTCCATTATTATTTCCAACAATCCCCCACCAAGTTGGAATGTTTCCTCTCACTTAGACAGATGATGTCACTAGGTGTCACGAAGATTAAACCCAGTTTATGTTGATAAACAAGAAGAGACAGATTCGATGGTGTCCTATGGAATTAAACCATTAACCTGATAGCCCCTTTCGGTTTACCCCCACACATCACCGGCCGACTTTTCGTTCTCACTGAGCGTGAATATGGCCGTGCACTATAAATCCTTTTCATGACCCTTTAGAAGACAAACCACTTATCTTTACTCGAGGCGGCACCACCCCTAGATCATATAGGCAAAGTTTTACATCATCCACGTTGCTTGGATGCCTCCAAAACTTTGTTAAGAGCATTAGCTCACCCTTGTTCTCGGCAACGACGTACTATCATACCTCACATGGATCTATCAAAAATTGATAGTACCTTCTATCGTTAAGTGACTTCGTTTTACCCATTAAACTTGAGAAATAGGAGCACTAAGTTCAAGTTGGGTTCCCATCACTAACGATTCTATTGTGGTTTTAGACCCATGTCTCTCGCGTTATTCACTACCAAAAGGTTTAGTAAATGGATCAGCCAAGTTCCTACTCGTCTTGACATAGACAACCTTGATGGTACCATTTTCAAGAAGTTTCTCACATAATTGTGCCGTAGACCTATGTGTCTTGACCTCCCATTATACATTGCGTTGTATACTTTAGATAGTGTGGCCTCACTATCACAATACATGGGAATATACGGCATTGGAACATCCCACAAACGGATGTCCGTAAGTAGATCTCTAATCCACTCTGCTTCCTTACAGCCGCAGCTAGTGCTATGAACCCAGCTTCCATAGTTGAGTGGGCAATACACGTCTGTTTCTTGCTCGCCCAAGAAATTGCTCCTCCTGCTAGAGTGTAAATCCACCCACTTGTAGATTTTGAATCACTGGTGTGATCAATCCAGCTAGCATCAGATAACCTTCGGATATTCTAGAATTAGACGTGTATGTCAGTTCTAAGTTACTGGTCCTTTTCAGGTATCCAAGTTCTCTACCCACTGCTTTCCAGTGTTCTGTTCCTGGATTGACAGTATACTGACTCAGTTTGCTTACAGCAAAGCAATATCAGGACGAGTGCAATGTGTTGCATACATCATACTTCCAATAGCACTCGCATACTCCAGTTGAGCCACTGCTCTCCCTGAGTTCACATTAAGTTTCACACTTGGATCAAATGGGGTATTAAACTCTTTAATGTTCAAGTGTTGAAACTTAGTCATAATTTTCTCTATGTAATGAGATTGACTTAGAGAAATCTGACTTTCAGTTCTTTTCACCTTGATCCCAAGAATGGTATCAACTTCTCCTAGATCTTTCATCTTAAAGTTCGAGGACAAATATTTCTTAGTTTCAGAAATACCTTCAAGGTGAGTGCCAATGATCAACATATCATCAACATAGAGACAAATCACGACTGTATAACCGGGTTCGCATTTAGTATTGTGTCGAAACCCGAAAGCAGTCACAGTGGTGTCAAACCTCTCATGCCACTGTTTAGGAGCTTGCTTCAAACCATAAAGAGATTTAATAAGTCTACACACTTTTTCTCTTGTCCAGGTATCACAAACCCTTCTGGTTGCTCCAAATATATCTCCTCATTTAGATACCCATTTATAAACGTAGTCTTTACATCCATTTGATGGATGTACAGCCCTGTCAAAGCAGACACCGCTATTAGAGTTCTAATAGAGCTAATTCTAGCCACAGGTGCATAGGTATCAAAATAGTCGATCCCTTCTCTCTGCCTATACCCTTTAGCAACTAATCTCGCTTTATAGACAGAGATGGATCCATCTGGATGATACTTCCTTTTGAAAATCCATTTGGATCCATTAGGTTTCTTTCCCTTGGGTAGATCAGCTAACTCCCAAGTTCCATCTCCCATAATGGAATCCATTTAATCATTGACTGCTTCCTTCCATAAAGGAGCATCTCTTGATGACATTGCTTCGCTGAAAGTTTTAGGATCATCATCTAAATTAACAGCGAAAATGACCTCTCTCGTCACTTTCTTTTGAGTTCCCCAACCAGGTAAGAAAAGAAATCATCTCCATAACTTTTCTCTTTTCTAACTCTAGTACTTTTCCTCGGTTCTTCAACTATTGGTGAAGGTTGAACTCGTTTTTCAGAAGTACTAGAAGATGTGGTGTAATTTGAGTTTTCATCATCTCTAGAAAACTTGTTCTCAAAGAATTCCACATCTCTGGATTCTACAACTATACCTGATTCGTCATCCAACAACCGGTAAGACTTACTTTGCGGAGCATATCCAATGAATACACTCTTGTAAGCTCGTTCTCCCAGTTTGAGTGTCTTTGGATCAGGTACGCGATAATAGGCAAGACACCCCCAAACCCTCAAATACTCTAGGTTTGGTTTTCTTCCTTTCCACAACTCATATGGGCTCGTAGGTATCACACGACTAGTGATCCTATTGTGAACATAACAAGCGATTAACACAGCTTCCCCCCACATATTACCAGATAGACCCGATTGATTCAACATACAGTTAGCCATCTCTACCAGGTTTGGTTCTTTCTCTCAGCCAAACCATTTTGTTGGGGAGTATATGGTGCAGTTCTCTCATGTATGATGCCTTCCTCTTCACAGAATGCATCAAATCTTCGGTTAAAGTATTCTCCGCCTCTGTCCGAGCGAAGAATTTTAATGCGTTTCTCCTTTTGTTTTTCAACCTCAGCCTTATATATTTTAAATGCCTCAAAAGCTTCGTCTTTTGAATGCAATAAATAAACATATAAGTATCGGCTGAACTCATCGCAGAAAGTGATAAAGTATCTCTTACCCCCACGAGTAAGGACTCTTTTCAGTTCACAAATATCTGAATGAATTAGTTCTAGTAGTTATGTATTGCGTTTATGGACACTTGGAAAAGGTTTCTTTGTGAATTTTGATTTCACACAAGTTTCGTATTTTTCAAAGTCTTTATTTTTTAATTTCAATAAACTTTTAGTTTGCATTTTCTTAATGTTTTTAATATTTGTATGAGCTAAACGTTTATGCCATAAAGAAATTGAACAAGCGATATAATCAGAAGACATAATTTCATTCAAATCAAAACTAGTTGCATTACATTGATAAAAACTTTTCATTCCCAAACCCATCAATCACTGAAACGCCACCTTCATCCGAGTCTTCTTCTTTATCAATTCCATCTTCAGCTAGGTCAAGGTGATACATTCCACCCGTGTTCTTTGCTTGACCCACATCGATGTCATTTAGAGAAAACTTCACACGAAGATTCTTGAGAACCAGCTTGTATCCATTTCGATCAAACTTATCAGCAGAAACAAGACCCTTGGTGATACCAGGAACATGCAACACGTCCTGAAGGGTAACCATTTGACCATCTTTAATGTTTAGTCGTGCCTTTATCACGAACTTCCACTCGATGTCCATCAGCACATACCACCACTGTTCCTTGAGGAACAGGACCATAGGTAAGAAATGAGCCACGATTCCCACAAACATGAACAATGGCTCCAGAATCCAAAAACCATCCTCTACATGCCACAACGCGTGTATTTTGAGAAAGCATGTTAACATCTCCAAGACCCACTAGATTGGTGACTTTCTCAATATCAATAGCACTTGTAGAACCAACCGTAGATCCAGATTTCCTTTGAGAGCACTCTCGTGCATAATGCCCGGTTTCTCCACAAACATGACATTTACCCGATCTCTTTGGTTGATGGTTGGTCGTTTGATGTGACTTTTTGAATTCCTTTTTCTTTGGTGCTGTAAACTTTCTATTCTTTGATGCCCCTTTTCCCTTTTGACCAGATCCTCCAACAATATGATTCACACTCGATCCGACTTTACCTCTTTTGTCCCTGTTGCGCGTTTCCTCCTCAATTCGAAGGTGCTTCAACAGTTCATCCAAAGTGTAGTCCTCATACTTGTGCATCATTCTCTTTGAGAAATCTTTCCAAGTAGGAGGAAATTTTGAAATAATAACCCCTACTTGAAAAATTTCTGGCAGCGGAATAGAAAACGTAGTCAATTTGTTAACAAGAACTTGGAGTTCATGCACTTGCTCCAGGATTGACTTGTCATCAACCATTTGAAAGTCTAAGTACTTGGAAATAAGATATTTGTTAGTACCTTATTCATGAGCCTTGTACTTATCTTCCAAAGCTTTCCATAATTCTCTAGCACTTGTTACCGGCGCTATAAGTCATAGAGACGATCCGAAAGAAAATTCTTGATGTGGCCAAGGCAAAGATCTTCAGCTTCCTTACGGACAAGTCTTTTCTTAGCCAAATCTTGATTCGGGACCTCTCCAGCCTCAAGAGGAGGGTTATCAGGGATTGCGGGCAAGCTTGGATCAAGGATATAGTAGAGTTTCAGCACAACAAGCATGAACTTAACCTTGTCCGCCCAACGGGTATAGTTCTGGCCATCGAATCTGTCCAACTTGACAAACTCTTGATTCATGAATCACAGATTAACTGTTGGTAGTTTACTGTCCATTAGTTCTGTTGATTAAACACAAAAAAAAAAAAATCCTTTAAGATTGTTGAAAACATAATCAAACAGATAATTAATATTAATCTTATTAATTACCGAGTTATTGGCCAAACCAGTTTGTTCCAACTTGAGCAAACTGATTGAAGAAAGGTAGAAGGAGACTGTCCCGTTATCGGACGAACTTAAATAACACGCAAAAAACTAAAACCAACCTGGCGATTTAAGAAACCGAGACTCTTGAACTGTACGGATGATTCCTGTCCTTAAAGGATTTTATGCGCTCGTATTGCTGTGAGCTGTAGCGTAAACTCCAGGATTTAATGCAGAACTGATCTGGTATTCCAACAGCAATGGAAACCAGAAAACGCAGAAGCTGGAGAAGAAACAGGGACACCAGAGTGGAGGCTGCGAAATTGTGTGTGTGTGGAATGGTTGATAACCATTATCAAGCAGGTTCGAATTCGGTTATCTATGGATAACCCACACGAATTCGAACCCAGTAGAGATATCCCATACAAATTCAAACTGTTACAGATAACCCCCACTGTTTCGAATTCATCTCTATCCATATCTCTATCTCATTCGATCTCGATCCCTATCAAGTGCAAAGTGCGCCCATTCGCGAGCTCGCGGCTCGGCCCAACGCGCGTGTGAGCTTGACCCACTTCTCAACCAATTTAACACTTTGGAGGCTCATAAGGGATAATCCCTTATAAAGCACTCAAAGCTCACTTCCCTCACCAATGTGGGATGGAGGAAACATACCAACTTATATGTTCCATTAATATTTCCAACATATTCAAATCTTAGAACCAAAAGTTTACATATAGGTTTTGAACTTTGGGGACACATGTTTCAAGTTGTTTCTAACAGAACTAGAGTATAAATTAAAAAAACTGCATGATTAAACTATTTTGTGCCACTTGGTGTTGTAAAAAAAGTGTGATAGAAGGCTGACACTACCACCTTATGAGTTGGGTTTTAAATAATGGCAAATGTAAAGGTTAAATGTGATCGAAAGAAATAAACTTATTAACACTAGACACACTGTGATAAATTCGTTTGACACTACATAGATCGATAAGCCAATTAAACCACCAATTTTAATAAGCGGATAAACACAACACACAATTAAGACGATAAAGCCAACTGATACTTCACTCAGTTTCGTAACCGATTGACACTACACATATGGCGAAAATCACAAGTGAAATCAACAAGTAATATACCTTATTAGCACCGCAAAAATGTGATAAAACGATTGAACCTAATGAGTTTATGAGGATTTCAAGCGATTATAAATCATCCTCGTTACCAATGTCTAGAACAAGAAAAATAGTTTTGTATACACTGTAAAATTACTTTCATGTCAATATTTCATACAGACGTCTCCGTGACCTTTTGAATTTTCATAAGATTTTTTTTTTAATATTGACTTAACCCAATGGTGGGTCAGTAAACATCAACCACCATTGGGCTTGATGAAGGTTTAGAAGACTTCTGCCTATTTTGTTCTATGAATGTTTTCTTAGGGTCTAAGTTATAAACCCTAGGTATTTATCTATCTATATCTCATGATTGAAACGCATCATCAACACAAACCATTGCGTTTGCGTGAGCTACCTGAACCGACATGAATATGAATCAGTATTTGAAATGAATCAAGCAAACTATTGTCAACCAAGACGGTTTTCTTTTTTCTATTTTATCCAACACTCAATCCAAAAATACATATACTTTGTTAATTTCTAAAATATTCCGTATTTAATTGTGGTGTAATCACCCGCAAATGGATCGCCTTTTGAAAACTGATCTCCCCATTCACTGAAAAGTTTTCTTTCGAATCTAGTTGGACTTGGCTACCACATAAAAGTATCATCTTTATTTAAGCCAATATGCTATTTGATTTTGAAAAATTTAAAGTTTGCAACGTCTCTGTAGGTTGTTGCTATTATGTCCTTTTTACATTTCCTTCTTTTAGGTGTATTCCACTAAAATATTAATATATAGATATTGCGTATCAAGCATATTCAAAGTTGATACACTATTCGATTGATTCAATAGTTCGCATTTCATACAGCATATACTTTTGCATCATTATCGAGCTGTGATTTTCAAAAGGTTTTATAGTGAAACCTATGCATTCTTAAAAGAGATTGTTTCTTATCGATCGTTGGCTGAAGTATTGGTCCTATCATGTTATTATTGAATTACAGTGAGATTTTTGTGGGGCGGACATTTTAGCCGCCACAAAGATGGGGTCGATGGATGTATGGTAGTCGCGGCATATTATGAACAAAAAATTAGAATCATACTTCTACCCGTATAAAAATTTTGGTATCCTTTTTTGGGGTCGATTGTGAGATCTTATGGCCCTCGTTAAGTCTTAATCCAACTAATATATAAACAACTTGATGACATTGCATTCGTTGTATCAAAATCAAAATGTATAAACGTCTCTAGCCCTACTGAAAACCGCGTTACATTCATCTCAGGGCCGGCCTTGAAAATGGACCGGGTGGGCGTCGACTCAGGGCCAAAATCATAAAAGGGCCCGTTAGTGACGGAGCTTCACTAGGGCGATAGGGGTCTCGGCCCACTCTAAATTATAACTCTCTAAATTATAACTTGAAGGTCTGTTGGTGTGAGAATAAAGAGTAAACTGTCAAAATGGTCCCTAATTTTGGTCACTTTTGCTACTTTAGTCTAAAACTCAAACTTTTAATGTGGTTTCAATTTTTTTACCATTTTTATTCAAAATCAAAATTTGGTCAGATTTTTCAGTCAACATCCAGTTTTTGTTGTCTTTTCCCTCCCTTTTAATAATAAAGGGAAAAACGGTTATTTATTAATTTTTTTATAATAAAACGTTAAAAGATCATTTTGCTCTTCATTAAAAGGCAGGAAAAAGACAAAAAAAAAAAGAAACGGAATGTTAACTGAAAAATCTGACCAGATTTTAATTTTGGATGAAAATGACAACAATTGAAACTACGGGGACCCAGATTTCAAAGATTTGAGTTTTGGACTAAAGTGGCAAAAGTAACCAAACCTCATAGACCATTTTGGTAGTTTACCCGAGAATAAAAAAGGGAAAAGAGTGTGAACGGAAGAGTTAAAATTTTATCGGGCGGCGATTTACCTGGTTTTGGTTCTTTGCAACAAAGACTTCAAAGAAAAAATAAGAAAGATGATGTTTAAATAATTTTAAAATGGAGAAAAACTCCCGGACAGTCCTTGTGGTTTGTTCCATTTTCACCTATAGTCCCTAACTTTCTAAAATTACAGCTATAGTCCCCAACTTTTGCATATCCGTTATCAGATAGTCCCTAGCGTGAATGGGGATTAGTTTTTGGTGTTAAGTGAGTCTGAGTATACTAAAATGTCCTTACCTTGAAATCAAAATAATTAAAACAATAAAACATTTATAAATTCAATGGGCTCCACCCAACCCCTCCAACCATTCTTTGTAGGACCCATCACCACCATCTTAAACGTGACCAAGCTCTGATACCAATTGTTAGAAACTAAGCTTCTTTGTTTGCAAACAAGTATTGATTATCACAATAATATTCACAAACTGGAAGTCATCATCAACAATTGTTTTTCATTAATCATCAAGGATTCAAATGTTTTACAAATCAATTGACTCCACAGACTCCCCATCAGCTGATCACACAAGCAAATCAGCTCGTACAAGAGAAATGTGATGTGTGTGATAAATAGATCACTAACAAATAAGAAAGGCTTCAAAGAACAAATAAGAAAGATGATGTGGAAATAATTTTAAAATAGAGAAAAACGTCCGGACAGTCCTTGTGGTTTGCTCTATATTCACCTATACTCCCTAAATTTCTAAAATTACAGCTATAGCCCCCAACTTTTGCATATTCGTTCTCTGATAGTCCCTAGCGTGGATCGGGATTAGTTTTTGGTGTTAAGTGGGTGTGACTTTACTAAAATGCCCTTACCTTGAAAACAAAATAATTAAAACAATAAAACATTTATAAATTCAATGGGCTCCACCTAACCCCTCCAACCATTCTTTGTAGGACGCACCACCACCATCTTAATCTTAAACATGACCAAGCTCTGATATCAGTTGTTAGAAACTGAGTTTCTTTGTTTGAAAACAAGTATTAATTATCACAATAATATTCACAAACTGGAAGTCTTCATCAATGATTGTTTTTCATTAATCATCAAGGTTTCAAATCCTTTAGAAGTCGATTGAGTCTACAGACTCCCCATCAGCTGATCACACAAACAAATCAGTTCGTACAAGAGAAAATGTGATGTGTGTGATAAATAGATCATTAACAGATGTGATCTATTTATACTAAGTACGAAAGCTCTGTTTGGTGATTGGTTGACGTCACCCTAATAGTGTGTAACACTCTAACTCCTTTTATCTTACATTTTAATAAAAACGCGGATAATGAGGTCCCATATTTTTTTAAACATAAAACATAGAACTTATACGTTTGGGTTAACTGATAACCCAAACGAACCGACATAAAGGACTATACACTTAATTACAGTTTAAGAACATTAAGGTTTTAAACTTGAAACTTTGTTGAGCATGATCATGCTTCATCCTTTTTTATGATTGTTTCCAAAAGATCGCGGTTTAGAGTATACGGTTCTTCGCGTGCTTGGTCGTCCATCTGTCTGGTTCAAGTCTAGAGAAAACCTATCATAAACACTAAAATCCATTAGTGTTTAAGTTACACAGTCAATGCGGGTTAGAACGACGAAAGAAAACAATTTTTGCTGAAACAGGGTACTCCCGCGTTGCGGGACTGGCAACCCTTTATTCCCTCGCACGACGCGAAGGAAGCCTTTCTCCGGAAAGTTTTGGAAGCTAGCAGTTTTTTTAAATGTGCACAGAAATCTACACAATTTGTACACCGAACATGACCCAACTTCAAGTTTATCATGTTTAGGACTTTCCCCCATAGTTATAGGTTCAAACCCATGATCCTAACCTGGATTCTTTAGTTTTTTAAAACATTCTTTCGGTTTGAAGTTAATTACCCAACTGACCCATAACGAGGCATTTCGCACTCTAAAACATGCATCCCACTTAATTACCAACATACTAATTATTTCCATCAACTACAACTCGATTATGGTTGTTTACATTAGACAAACCTTATATTTTTCATTGATTTCTTCCGGTCTAGTGTTTTACCCAAAACGACCCATTAGTAGGCGTTAAGCCAAAAAGCTTACTCCTTCACTTTTACGTTACCGGAATGTTTATCCCTTATAAGAATCAATTTTATTCTACCTTTAAGGATAGTTTGTCTATTCATCATCCAAGGGCATTTTAGTCAACTTTAGCGTTTTTTGCAATCAGGGAACCTTTAAAGGTTTAGATAAAAATAGTGGGCATTTGAACTCGTTATAAAATTATCAAACATTTTTATGTCAATCACAATTTTATTGAGAAAATATCGGCATGAACCGCATCGAAAATTTCATAAAAATCTATAAAAATTACCAAACATTATTTATGTTGTTAAACAACTTCTGGCCAACTATCGTGTCAAAACTCGATGGTTAAGATCTCGAAATAGTTTCTTCAAATAGCGAATTGTTGCTGTCAACAACTAATTTATTGACAAAACATCTGCGAAAACCACGTCAAACAACTTTATAAAAATCAATAAAAATTACCAAACATCATTTATATTCTTAAACAACTTCTGGCAATATATCATGTCAAAACTCGATGGTTAAGAGCTCGAAATAATTTCTGCAAGTAGTGGAACTGTTGCTGTTAACAACTAAATTATTGACAAAACATCCGCGAAAACCTCGTGAAACAACTTTAGAAAAATCTATAAAAATTGCCAAACATCATTTATGTTTTTAAACAACTTCTGGCCAAATATCATGTCAAAACTTGATGGTTAAGACCTCGAAATAATTTCTGCAAGTAGTGGAACTGTTGTTGTCAACAACTAAGTTATTGACAAAATGTCCGCGAAAACCTCGTCAAACAACTTTAGAAAGATCTATAAAAATTAGAAAACATCATTTATGTTTTTAAACAACTTCTGACTAAATACTGTGTCAAAACTCGATGGTTAAGACCTCGAAATAATTTCTGCAAGTAGCGGAACTGTTGCTATCAACAACTAATTTATTGACAAAACATCCACAAAAACCTCGTCAAACAACTTTAGAAAAATCCAGAAAAATTACCAAACATCATTTATGTTTTTAAACAACTTCTGGCCATATATCATGTCAAAACTCGATGGTTAAGACCTCGAAATAATTTCTGCAAGTAGTGGAACTGTTGTTGTCAACAACTAAGTTATTGACAAAACATCCGCGAAAACCTCGTCAAACAACTTTAGAAAGATCTATAAAAATTAGAAAACATCATTTATATTTTTAAACAACTTCTGACTAAATACTGTGTCAAAACTCGATGGCTAAGACCTCGAAATAATTTCTGCAAGTAGCGGAACTGTTGCTGTCAACAACTAATTTATTGACAAAACATCCGCAAAAACCTCGTCAAACAACTTTATAAAAATCCATAAAATTACCAAACATCATTTATGTTTTTAAACAACTTCTGGCCAAATATCGTGTCAAAACTCGATGGTTAAGATCTCGAAATTATTCTTGCAAGTAGCGGAACTGTTGTGGTTAACAACTAATTTATTGACAAAACATCCGCGAAAATCTATTAAAATTACCGAACATCATTTATGTTATAAATCTATTCTAAGAGTTGTAAGGTTTACTTCCCTTGCGTCTGATCACGTTTTCTCGCGTTTCAACCCGTTTTACCCGTTGCCTTCCAAGCTCCCATCTAGCTTGTTAGAAGTCAAACTATCATATAACATCCACAAGATGGTTAGATTAGTCATCCTTTATCACGACTATCCCACCTTAAGGACTTTATATCAAAATCATCAGTTGATCCTATTATAGGTTAGTTTGACTTTTCCCCTATTGACATATGCAAATGCACTAACAAGTTCCCCTATTGACATATGCAAATGCACTAACAAGTTCAATGAACTCATTTAGGCATTTTATCAAATACTTGGTAGGCATTATTTTTAGGCCACCATTTTAACTAAATTACTCAACAAGTTCATCCCATTTCTTTCAGTTCAACAAGTTCGTACAATTATTTGGGATTGTGATTACTATGTAAAAAATCCATTTCACCATATAATTAGACATTAACCCTAACATCCAAATTATTCAAATTTCTCGCATGATGATCATATCAGTATCACAAAATAATCTTCATCTTAACATTAAGTTTCACTTCATGGCATGTATGAACTCTTACTTGAATCTCTAAATTGTTCAAGTACTTTACATATTTAAGAAAGTATGATGATTGTGAACATCAATGCATCATTAATTTCATCATATGATCAAAACCCATTTCATACCACATTTGAACAATCATAAAAACCAAGTCCTAGAGCAACACTTCACATAATTAGCAATTCGGACTACCATGATTGTTCCTGCAATCTCAATTCACATATTCACTATGATTGAACCATTAAACCTCATAGTTTCACAAATTTCTCCATCTCGATAAATTTTCCAAACTTGAAATTGTGACTTACCTTAGGTTAGGATGAAGTAATACTTCTCAAAACTTCAAACATGCACCAAGATTACTTCGATTTTATGGATTTGGAGGTTTTGGGCATATTTTAAGAACTCAGGTTCAACCCCATCCATCTCTTTTGGGTTTTTATTTTGTCTTCCGTAAAACATGTTTCCCTATACCCCATTTTAACTCTCATGTATAGTTTTCTCTTTAAAAGAGGATCACTATCCATGGTTTCATTAAACATTAACTCGATATTAACTAGGTTATTTGTTCCTAGTTAATTTAGTAAACTCTAGAAGCCATAACCTGTTTTATTTTAAGTCCTGATATCCCGGGCCTTTATAACTTTATTTACTAAAATTACTTGTTCACTTTATTTAACATTAGCTTTATTTAATTAAATCCTAATGTTTATCGGGTTGACTTTTACCACTAATGGTATTTTAACTGCTCATCCCAATGAACTTGGTTTGATTAGCAAACCCGTTTTGGGGGTGTTACATAGTGACATCTAATATTTCTAAAAGAACAGGATTCTCAGATGTTTGAAAACATCTGAGCAAATCCTATCATCAGGCTATGATAAGAAAAATACTGTTACATTGAGAAACCACTATTTAAAGTATCCTCTGTTGTAGTTGTCCAAACATATGTTTGGCCTAACAGATATTTGTTCTTCTTCATCAGACCTTTGGCTTGATCAAGGCTTTGGTCTTCAGCATATGCTAGCCTTAACAGATGTTGGTACTCTTGAACAACGGTTCCAACTCTTCCTCAGATGTTAGCCATACTCTTGAACAAATGTTCTTATTAGTTGTTCAAGATTCACTATCTTTGGGGAGAGACTGGTTCAATGTTTTGCTTATTTCTTGATCAGTGGATCCTGCTCTGGCTTTTGGATTTCATCTGTTCATTTGTATGTCCAAGAGACAGTGATGGAAAAACTACAAATAAAACAACAAATGTTGTTTACAAAGAGATATTCTTAAATTTATAGTTTTTATTTTGTATTTTTTTCCTCATATTGTTAATGGTTTTGCATCATATGTAACTATGGATTGATAATGAATTTGCTTCAAGTTTATTGTTTTCATATATATTTTGTGATTTTTAATTGTTTCTTATCTATTTAAAAACATACTATTTTTTCTGCTCCGTGAAACTCAAGGGTATTATGATGTGCTAAAAACTAGTTTAATAAAAGTAACTAAATTAATCCTAATTCTAGACTCTAGTAATACTCTAGACTCACTAAGACACACTAAACTACTAACCGAAAAGTGTACCGATCGACTCTAGTATAGCTAAGTAAGTCCGGATAGCGAACCCGTGAGACTCTATTAATTACGTTAACGACTCAATCTAGACTACGATTGACATGGACATACTAATTGTTTGATTGTTTGAGGGGGGGGGGGGGTTACTAAAAATCCTAAGAGTGCAATAAAAAGTAAATTAAACTAAATTAATTAAGTGAACTATAGAATACGAATTACTTTGGACTTTACTCAAACGATGGAAACACTACCTAGACTGGAATCTTTGTTGGTATACGATGTCTATTGTCTAAGTCTTAGATCGAGTCTGTATGAATAGGGTTAAAATGTTAGATTTAAAAGTTATTTATGTTTGTATGAGGGCAAGTTCGCACGAACTTGTAAAGTCAAGGACAAGTTCGCACGAAGTAACACTTCGTACGAACTTGGCCATGGTTATTTTGGTGCGAACTTGTTTCCCTATAAATAGTTGTCTAGGTTCTTCATTTGTAACAGATTTTACAGAAGTGACGGCGAAGCCCTGTCGGTTTAGGAACTTGAATGTAAATTTGATCAATCAATAAAACTGACTTTAAACAGATATCTTGTGTGACTATCACTAATTCATATAGATTCCGCATATATGGACTAGATACAAGTTAGATACCTTTGCTATCGAAGGAAATCGATCCTACAAGTGGTATCAGAGCTATGGATGCCTGATTTGTTGATATCTACACGAGACATCTTCTATTTCTACCCATATCTTCTTATTTTTCACCTTTTTAATGAATCCACGGTCAAAAAGGGCTAAATTTTGAATATGTCATGTTAAATCACCTAATGATAAACCCTGAGAGTTTCAGACCTAAAATCAACCGAATTCATGTCGAAATTTACAAAAAATCAAGATTTAGAAAACAATTTGTTCGAAGTGATTTGAGCAACTTCGCACGAAGTAGTGTCAAATATGTTCAATTTGAAACAGAGGTACTTCGTACGAAGTTGCCTAAGAGTTTTTGTTTAAAATTTTAAGCAAGTTCGCACGAAGTTGGTCATTCCAAGTTCGAACGAAGTTGTTGTTAGACTAATCAAATTTTCTAGTTTTCAAAGTGTGTTTCAGGTATAATTTTCACCGTGTTGAGATGAGATGGAACCAGAGTTTTTCAATGTGTTCGCTACCACAACTGTTCAAGCAGCAAATGCAGTTGCTCAAATCAACTTAGAAAACGAGATGTGTACTTCCGTGAAACCACCAAGTTACTGAGTCTTGATGAGTATGAAAGCTGGAGAGAGAAGTTTGAAATCTGGGTGCAAGCGAATCATTTTCATTGCTGGCTCGCGATAGGAACTAAGTACAAATGGCCAGTAAATGAGCATGGTATAGAGATTCCTATGTCGAAGTTTTCTCCTACAGATAAAGATCTATATGTGTACGAAAAGAAGATGATGAGCTTTTTGTTACAATTGATTAAAGAGGATATTCTGATGCTACTACAGCATGATAACCATTCACAAACTTTGTGGAATGCGTTATGAGCGAAGTATCATGGTAGCACGGAAATGAGAAAAAGCAAAAAGGCTCATACTCAAAAAGGAGTTTGACATCTTTAACATGATGAAAGGAGAGTCGATGAAACAACTGATAGAACGCTACTGTCATCTGGTTGTTCAACTGAGAAGGCATGAGATTCACAAGACAAATGAAGAGTTGATAGATAAGTTAGCAGACGCACTACCAGAGGGAGAGTGGTCTACTTATCGAATGGTGCTGAAGAATGGAAGTAACTACAGTAACTATAGTTTATCTGAATTCATAGAGAAACTTGAGGGACACGAGATGGAATTGCAGAAGATTGCTAGATCAAAGAGTGCACAAGTTGTGCAAGATGTTGGGTTGTACTACAAGAATGGAATTCCTGAAATTCAAAGTCCTAAAATACAAACCACATTCAGTGCAAATACTAGTTCTTCTGGAAACTCATTTCAAAGTCAATCGAAGGTTCAATCATTTCCAAATTAGGATCCGAATACATCCCATTCTAGCTCAAACTCAAGTTCTCCATTTCAAAGTCTGATCATCGAAGAAAACAAATTCAGATGATGAAAAATCAAAGAAACCAGAATTTGTTCCAACAAAGATTTTGAAAAGAAACAATGAATCTAAATCTGAAGAGAAACCTAAAACTGTAAAGTTTTCTAACTTTGAAAAAGGAGAATCTTCGAAGCAAAATGAACAAAAAGATTCAAAGTTTAATGTTAAAAACGCAAGAATGAAATCTCAATCATGGATTCCGAAGAAGAATTCATCATCATCTGAAATTGTCAAACCAAGTGGATCAGTCAAAACCAAAGATTATAATCAGACAAAGACGTTCAGTGGGTTCCTAAGAAAGATTTGAAAATTCCAACTTTTGATATCCCAAATCCACCCAAGACCGACAAGGCTTGGGTTTCCCTTTTTAAGTAATCACTTTTACATGTGCTGGGGCTTCCAAGGTCAATCTTATCAAAGTGGATTATGGACAGTGGAGCTTCTCGGCACATGACGGGGATGCGAGCCTTATTATATGATATCAAAGCTATCAATGGAGGCTACGTTGGATTTGCTGGAAATCAAGGTGGAAGAATCATTGGTGAAGGAAAATTATCTAATGGCGTGGTATCTTTTATAAGGTCAACTACATTGCTGAATTGGAGAATAATCTTCTGAGTATCTCCCAGATTTGTGACAAGAAGTTCACCACTCATTTCAACGACAAGGAATGCATGATTTTGAAGTCGGGTTTCAGATTCCAGAAGAATGGATTTTTATGCCCGCCCCACGAGAGAATGATTTGTACGTACGGGATATGGGAATTGCCACAACTACATCAAAGTCGGCACAATGCTTTGTCACGAAGGCCACAGAAAAAGAGTCGATTTTATGGCATAGAAAGATGGGTCACATTCACTTAAGAAAGATGAATTTCTTGGTTCATAACAATTTGGTGGGAGGAGTTAATCTGAAGAGCTTTCACATGAATGAGAATTGCTTAAGCTGCAAGAAAGGAAAGCAAATAAAAAAGTCTCAACCGAAAGAGCTTTTGAACTCCATAAAGCTTCCACTAGAACGACCACATATGGATCTCTTTAGACCGGTGAATGACAAGAGTATTTCTGGAGAATTATATTGTCTAGTTGTTACAGACGACTACTCAAGATTTTCATGGGTGTTCTTTCAAGAAAGAAAAGACGAGACATTTCAGAATTTGATGATACTTTTCCGAAAGCTTGAGAATTTGTACCACTTACCAATCAGAAGGATTCGAAGTAACAATGGTACAAAATTCAAGAATAACCGCATGACTGAGTTTTGCAACGAGAAAGGAATTCATCATGAATTCAGTGCTCCTTATACTCCACAACCAAACGGAGTAGCTAAGAGGAAGAACCGCACGCTCATTGAAACATCAAGGACTATGCTTGCTGATTCTAAAATTCCTGACAGTTTCTGGAGTGAAGCAGTTGCATCAGCTTGTTATACGTTGAACAAAGTCTTAACTGTTAAACCTACCAAGAAGACATGTTTCAAATTGCTAAACCAAAGGAAACCTAATTTGGACTATCTAGAACCATTTGGATCTCCATGCACAGTTATTGATCCTGATGGTAAATTTGGTGCAAGATCATTAGAAGGTTTCTTTGTTGGTTATGCAAGTCCACTCAGGCGAGTTTATCTTCCTAGCATGAATCAAGTAATTCTCGCACAGCATGTCGACTGCCGCAGATATACAATGGCAACTCAAAAGGCAGGTGATGCTTGGTTGTTCAACTATGACAGCTTATGGAAAGCTTTCGATCTTCCAGAAGAGCCAACTGAAGAAGAAGTCGGTATTCTATATCATCTATATCAATCAGCTAACCAAGAACAAGTTGCAAGACCGATAGTGGTTACTCAACCACCTGTTGGTACATCGTCTTCTGAAGAAGGTCAAAGTAATGTTCCAGACGATCTAGTGACACTTACCACAGAACTAGTGAGTGTTACTGCAGAACCCATTCTTTCACTAATGCATCATTCTGATTCTGATGAGGCTCCGACTTTTGATCCAGATGGAGAATCCAGTTCTGATGAGGAATCTGAGCAGATAACTAGCATGTTAAATCAATCTGCTGGCCCGAGTTCAAGAAATGAAGCTTCTTCTAGCAATCCTCCTGTTGATTTGGTGGTAGATCTGAATCTTACTAATCTGGAAAGTTCAGTTGATGTTCCTAACGATGCCGAGATCTTATTCTTATCATCCATTTGAAAATATTATTGGTAAATTACAAGCAGGAATCAGGAAAAGAGGCCAGATCAATAAAGCGCTTAGCTGTTTCTACACAAAGGTAGCTCCGATTCAAGAATATTGCTCTTTTCGCTGCTTCATATCTCAGATTGAACCAAAGTCGATGACTGAGGCACTGGGTGATGAAAATTGGGTAATTGCGATGCAAGAAGAGTTACTAGAGTTACTATAATTCGAGAAATTGGGTGTATGGAAGCTTGTTGACCTACCTGAGAATCAAAAAGCGATTGATATTAAATGGGTTTTTAAGTGTAAGCGTGACGATCGAGGAGTAATTGTGCGAAACAAAGCTCGGCTTGTTGTCAAAGGATTTCATCAACAAGAAGGTATTGATTACACTGAGGTGTATGCACCAGTTACGAGATTAGAGTCTATTCGCATTTTCTTGGCGTTCGCATCGTGGAAAGGATTTAAAGTGTACCAGCTAGATGTTAAATTCGCTTTTCTCTCTGGCAAACTGAGGGAACAAGTGTATGTCGGTCAACCATCGGGGTTTGTCGATCCACTGAACAAGAAGAAAGCATTTCTCCTGGATAAAGCCTTGTATGGGTTGCATCAGGCCCCGAGACCCTGGTACGGGACGTTATCTCAGCACCTAGTCGGAAATTGTTTTATTAGAGGCACAGTGGATAGTACACTATTCACGAGAGAAGTGGGAAGTTCTTTGCTGATCGTACAAATCTATGTGGATGACATCATATTTGGTTCGACGAACTACGATCTTTGCAAAGAATTTGAAGCTACCATGAAGAAAAAGTTCGAAATGAGCTCGATGGGTGAAATGAAATTCTTTCTGGGATTGCAGGTTGATCAATTGCCTGATGGTATCTTATCCACCATACCAAGTACATTCATGATATACTGAAGAAGTTTGAGATGGATAGCACGAAGCCGTTATCAACACCATTGGTACTCAACCATGGAATCTGCATCGATGAACTTGGAACCAAAGTTGATGAGACTTTTTATAGGTCGATGATAGGATCATTGATGTATCTGACAGCATCGCGTCTGGATATCATGTACCCTACCTGCCTTTGTGCACGATATTGGTTCTAGTCCCAGAATATCTCATATGCAGATCGTGAAGCGAATTTTCAGATATCTGAAGGGTTGCCCGAGCACCGGCTTGTGTTATCCAAAGAATGACAACTTCGATCTGACATGATATGTAGACTCTGATTTCGGTGTTGATAAATTGAACGCAAAGTCTACGACGGCCGGTTGCCAGTTCTTCGGAACACGACTCGTAACTTGGCAGTGCAAGAAACAAACCACAGCCACTCTCTCGACTTGTGAAGCAGAATATATTTCAGCTTCCAGTTGTGGTTCACAGTTATTGTGGATTCAACAACAGATGAGAGACTATGGATTGCAATTTCTTGACACTCCATTATATGTAGACAATAAGGCAACAATCGACATAACGAAAAATCCAGTTCGTCACTCTCGAACTAAACTTATCGAGATTCGTTACCACTTTATTCGTTATTGTTACGACAAAAGATTGGTACAAATTGAGAAAATCCACACCGATGAACAAAAAGCTGATTTTTATACCAAACCATTTAGTCTAACAAGGTTTAAATACTTAATGAGGCTTAACGGTATAAAAAATCTTTTGACAGGTGTAGAGGCAGAAGTTGAATAAGGATCGCACGACGAGTTCTCGTGATCCTCATTGGTTTGTTATCTTTTTAGGATTAGATTTCTTTAAAAACTAAAATCCAAAAATATGTTTTTGATTTTAGGGGGGGAAATGAAACAAGAAAATACAAAAAAACATATAAAAAGCAAAATGTACAAAAACATGAAAAAGACAAAAAGAATTTTGTGTCAAAAAGAAAATGATAGTACATCGGTGGACTATCACAGTATGCTTAAGATTTGTAAAGTTTAAAAGGATTAAATAAGTCTTACAGTGGATGTGTCGATAGGCTATACATGTCCAGTAAATTGTTTCCGGGATATAAAATAAATTATACAACTGCTTAATTTGTGGATTAACATCTCTCGGATGTATGGACTTAGTACTTCGAAATTTCGTTTAAGATATTGCCTGATTCTGATATACGAGGTCTTTATAGATGATTGATATCTGGGGTATTATACAAATTTATCTGATTTTGCGTAAGCAATGGCCTAGAACTTCTATAATGCTTTTGCTAAAAACCCTAAACTGCAAGAGAATTGAAAGAATTGTAAGATCTAATCAACTGCAATCAAAAGATTCCATATTGGAACATCACCTTAAAGTCGAGCCTTCATCTCTTTGTCGATACGGTGGTATTAACCTGATCTCTCAAGGCCTCGCACAACCCAGATACAGATATCAATTACGCTATACTCACCTGTAAGATGACATCCAGGGAATCTTGATACGGGAGTATATTCAGAGATGGGAACCATAGTTAAGTCAAGTTTCTTAATTCTACATAACATATCTTGGAACAATTGAGAAATGTGTCAAAGTTTAAGTGGACAAATATATCGACAATCTAGGTAAATTTGGTTAAAACTTAAAGTTATTAAAAGGTCAATGGTACTGGTGATATGTCTCAAACAACTGATATGATCCTTAGACACGAATTCACAAAAATGTGTCTATAAATATGTTTGTACATAGATTTATTTCTTTACAGTTTATACCCAAAAAGATTTTTAGTGTGTTTTAGCATAAACTTTCTAAAAATCAAAAAGATTTTGTTTTTATCTTGTTTTCAACAGCCTATGATGGAAAACGGATCTTCGGAGTTCTAAAAGGTGCTATGTCCTGGGAATCCTGATGACAACGGTTTGGGAGCTAATCTGTAAAATCAAATGATTCAAAATGATTAAAAGTTCCTTAATTTGAAACTTTACAATGTTGAAAAACTTCAGTTTGTTCATAACGGGTCAAACCGGGGTCATTAACTTAGACTCGGGAGACAAATAAGTTAACCAAGGTCATTAACTTGGACTTGGTCAACTGAGTGGATTTTCAAAACAGGTAAAAGGGTCAAAATTGTAAAATCTTGAAAAGTTTTAAAATATAAAACACAATTAACCAACTTCGGACGAAGTTGATCATTAGGTTTTTTGTTTTAAAATTTTTTTTGTGTAACAAGTTCATCCGGAGTACCCCTGGAGTATAAATACATAACTTCGGACCAAATGAATGTTATCTGTGTGTGTGTTTTTGAAAAGGGGATTTTGTGCGAACTTTGAATTGCAAAGCAAGTAACGTTATTATGCCAAAATTTTCACTTGATTTAGGTGATTGGCACACCTATCTCAATGGCCGTGGTAGATTTCTTGATCAAAACTTTGAATATGATGATTAACTGAACATATCGGACCTTTATCTGTAAAATCTGGTAGAATTAGGGTGTAAATAATGAAATTGATTGATGAAAATGGTTAATCGACATCTAAAAAACATAAATGAATCAATAATTTGATCATTTGAACATGAACAAGAGTTGCAGGTTTGTTGATTGATATTGGGGACGATGACCTAGTTCGTGCGAACTAGGTCATGACCTTTTCAAAATAATTGTGGCTCAGTTCGTACAAAGTTCCATATAAACATGCTAAAACATTGTTACCCAGTTCGTGCGAAGTATGTGTTTGATGAAATGTAAAATTTGTTAAGTGTGTTGCACAGTTCGTGCGAAGTAGGGATATTAAAGTGTTTAAACAAACCGAAACCCAGTTCGTGCGAAGTTGCTGTGTATGTGTTAAAATGTTGCAAAATTATCTAAGTGTTTGTGTTTGTTTGTCATGCAGCAAATTGTGCAGCTGAAGTACTCTAAGTTTCACAATACGAGTGTAACAATGGATAAAAAGACTTTTCCTGGTCTTGAAGCGTTCTCTGATGTGTTAGAGTTTATGGAGCGTTTACCGGTGACGAAAGCTATTATAGACAAGCATATCGTATATCGTTCACACGTCAACTTTTTCTAGAATTCAGCGAAGTTCAATGAAACAAACAAGGTCATTACTTTACTGTTCGAGTGGGGAATGAAGATAAAGAGATCATTGTTACCGAAGCATATATTCACAGCGTATTAGATTCAACGATAGTGCATCGGATCCCACTGGTTTTCATGATGCATGGTCAAAGGTTGCTTCTATAGAATGGGATATCGTGGTCACATGAATGCATCATCTTTCAAGAAAGGCGGTCTCGGTTTACCATACAAGTTCTTCTTACATGCATTGATACATGCTTTCAGTCACAGAAGAGCGGGTTTAGATGACATGCAAGATTATATGATGTGCATGGCAACTGCGCTAGTGTTAAACAAGAAGTTCAACTATTCTCGCATTGTGTTCGAGCATATGTCAAAGAACACTGGAGATGAAAAGTTTCTACTTTATCCACGATTTGTTCAGATGTTAATCGATGAGATTTTCAAAGATATTATGAAGGATCCAAATGATGTGTTTTACTTGCATCATATGAATGAAGATACTCTGAAGAAATTAAAGACTTATCAAAGACAAGATTTTGCTCCGACTGCTAAGCCAATATTTGGTGCTATAGTTAAAGCTGATTACATATCGACACCAGATGGTAAATGGAGAAAAGCTGGAAGTAGTGATGAAAGCGCTGAAGTAGAGCAGTTAAAAGATTTTGTGGCTAAAAGAAGTTACTGGTACATTAAAGATGAACCAGAGAAAAAGAAGCGCAAAAGGGCATCAAAGAAACTTAAAATATGTTGATAGACGAACCTGATAGTGAATACGAGAATGTAGAAAATGTTGCGGGTTCTAGTGCAGCAGTGAATGTGGAAAATCAAGAAGTTGAAATTGAAACTGCTGAAGGTGATCGTGATGACGTAATTTCTGCTACTTCTGATAAAGACGATGAATCATCTGACGATTATGCAGACATTCATCAGAAAAAGATTGAAAAGGAACTAGAGGAAGAGAGGTTGAAGAAACATGGAGAAGATTTATATGTGCCATCTGCTGATGAAGAATCTGATGAAGATAGGCCTAAAAAGAAAATATAAACATGTGAAACCTAAGGCTGGTGAAGGAAAGAAAACAACTGGATCTCCGAGTACGAAAGGCAGAAAGTTACCTAAACGAAGATACATTAGCCAGAGAAAGAAAGTTGTTACACCAACACAGGCATCTCAATGCAAGATCTACCTCCACTTACTTCTGAAGTTCAAGAACCTCCAGCTGCAAAAAATCAAGTGCAATCAACTGCTTCCGTTCAAAAACCACCTGTGATTATTCGAGAAAGTACATCTACACCAAAGAAAACTCCACCGTAGGTTACTCCAAAGACTACTCTGAGAACTCCTCAAAGCCAAGCTTTAGATCGTGAATGAGAACGAGAATTCAATGATGCTTTTGGAAACATTCCTCTTCCACCACGAGGATTTGATACAGGAATTTCTACTGAATCACCGGCAGATATGTTTAATGAATCAAAGAACGATGGATTTGAAAAGAGAATCAAAGCTCTTGAAGATCAAATAAACAAAATGAAGTCGAGAAAGAAATTTTGGAGAACAGAGTGAAATTTCTAGAAGATGATAGAGGTTACTTGAAGGCTATGGTAGAAAGTCTTGGTTCTGATAATGAGAGATTACGCAAAGTTATTGCAGAACTTGAAGCAGAGAAAACTCAGAATAACAAAAGATTCAGCATGTTGCATTGTGTTTTGACAAACAGTCTGGGAATAGCTTTTAATGTTGAATACAATCGGATAGAAGTTCAGGATGCAAAAGAGCGAGCTGAGAAAGAAATGGCTACATAAGGTAGAGGAAAGGGTGTTGTTGAAGGAACTTCTGTTCAAATTGTTGAAGGATCAAAGTGTAAGAACTTGTTGTTGAAGAAAGTCCTGAAAGAAGTTTGGTTATAGCAGGAGAAGTGATTGATATTGTTGACAATCCTATTCTTCAACGAATTGCTAATCTAAGGCGTACAAGAGCTGATAGAATGGAAACTGAAGAAGAAAAAATGAGGACGATGAAATGAACGTTGATGATAAAGACGATGACCCTGCTGATGACAAAGATGATGATTCTGATCACGGTGATGATGGTGATGATGGTCAAGGGGGTGTTGGTATAACTATTGAGTCTGCAAAAGTAGATGAAGATTTTGATTATGATTCTGTACTAAACGATGAGGTGAATGTAGAGAATGAACAAGTTCAGGGGGAGCAGACAGGGCCAACTAATACTGAAGCGTCAGGAATCTTCACAGCTAATCCTGTTACAGCTGTTCCTGATAGCTATAAGCCAATGATGCTTATGTTGGAGCATAACGTTGAAGAAGGGGAATATGTGCATAACTATTCAAAAGAATAATTGGCTAAATTGTTGGAAATTGATGCTGGTACGTTTGATTTTGAAGAGGAATTAGTGAATATCATCACATTCGAGCCAAACAGTTACATTTATAAGAAAGTGCCTGATGTCACACCCCAACCGATGGCGGAAACATCGGGGCGCGGCACTAGGCGAACCAGATTGTCTCAAGAGAAATTCCATAACAATTTACATGACAATATCTTAAACAGTTAACTTCCCATACAATTAACGAATATTCCACGTTTAATCATTACAAAAAATAATATCTCTTAATACAAATCAAGTTTGATCTTCCCTAGATTTATTACATGATTTCCTAAATGATAAACTAAACCAAAGGCAGCAGAAGCAAATATCCTCAACATGTCACATACGTTAAAATAATAGTCAATACAATTAAGTAAAGGTGAGCATACAGGTTTGTGTACATAATAGATACAAAAACGTTTAGCATACACCGCATGACATACGTAAGAGATGTGAACTATGTATCTACTTAGATTAAAGCAAACCAACAAACCGCGATTGATCGAGGCATGCGAACAAGTGTCCACATCCTAAAGAGAAAATAAATGTGAAATAAAAATGCGAGCCTTAACAACCCTGGGCCTCCGGGTTGTGGGTCAACCTCTGGGAAGCTATCATGTTAAGAGTGGCGTACTAGCAATCAAGTAGTACGTACAATTCAGCAGATTTCACGTATAGTCAAGCATGAGCGGGTTGCGAATAAGCGTTTAAGTTGTGTGATGTGATTTGATATAGGAACACATGTGACACCCAAAAGTGTGTTTAAGCGAAAAAGGGTTCAAGTATATTCACAGTCGGTGCGATTAAAGAGAGATACGGGATCTGAGGTGAGTTGAGGAGAGCGTCGGATCAGCCTGTAAGCGAACATATGTGCATCAATGTTCCGAATTGCTGAAACGGTTAACAGTTGAAAGAACAGTAGACAAGTTCGGGCGAAGTTGTACCAAATCTCCTGGATTTGGTACAAATTTGGGCGAACTTGACTGTTTAGACTTACTAGAGGCACAAGTTCGGCTGAGGGCGAACTTCCTCTGTTTTTGCTGAGGTTTAATACAAGTTCGGGCGAACTTGTCTGAATTGTTGAGGTTATTAGGCAAGTTCGGGCGAACTTGGTCACCACTCTGGTAACAAGTTTGAGCGAACTTGAGGTTTTCCGAGTGAACTTGACTATTTTGGCATCCAAATCGTGCGTTTTCGCTTCGTTTGCTGAGGAAATCGAGTGTCGATCCCTTCAACCTTAAGCCACTGAGTAAAACTTAGGCTGGAGAGGTCTTTTGGAGCGAGTTTAGCCATTTTACAGAAACTTGGACTAATCCGGGCGAACTTGCAGTTCGTTCGAGTTAGTCCAGTTTGTGTAAGACGACAATACCGTCCTCGTGCTTTCGGACCTGAGTTCTTGGTTGAAAAATGCTCCGTTCCACTTCATAGTGAACGAAACATACGTCATTAATCCGTATTTTGTGTGAAAATCGATATTTTATAAAAGGGTTTTACTTAGATTTAAGTATAGATCTAAGTGAAAAGTAGAAGTTTTGCATAAAAAGATGAAGATTTTCGTAAACAGAGGAGTTTTGATGAAATCGAAGGTAAAACCTTGTGCAAAATCATTGTAAAACATTGTTGTAGCTTGAAAATGGGTTGATTCTTACTTAGAAAACGAAAGTGTTCGATCGGGAGAGCTCTGAGCGAACTTGGTCAGCAAGGGGAGCATGAATGAGGAGCTGGGTATTTATAGGAGGAGAGGATTGGGCTGAAATAGATCAAGTTCGGGAGAACTTGTCACAAGTTCGGGCGAACTTGTTACAAGTTCGAGCGAACTTAATGAATTTCATGGGTTTGGGAGCCAGTTCGGGCGAACTTGGCTGATATACTGAGTTCTGATAGCCTGAGCTAGTTCAGGCGAACTTGTGATGCACAAGTTCGGCTGAACTTGGCCTATTGACGAAGTTTTGTTCGTTATTTTCGCGTTAAGCATTCGTTTGGCGATTCGGTTCGCATTAGATAGTTATATTAATCGTTTTAGCGAAGCGTTAAGCATTATAAATGATATGACAATGCGATTTGGCGATTCGTGCGTGTGATAGCGTTGCGATAGCGATTATATCCATAAATCATAAGACACGCATACACATAAGTAACATAATCAATTGCGTTGCGATTGCGATGAGATAAGCGTTGCGAGGGCACAAGTATTTATTAAAAATAACACAGTCGGCTATTAAAGTAACACAGTTACTTGTGATTGCGTTGAATTATCGTTTAATAAGCGATTAGATGCGATATAGTTGTAATAAAATATAATTAGCAAATACAAACCATTCTATTAATCAAATCTCGGATTTACAATGAAAGGTACAAACGGAATAAACGGAAAAAGATAACAGCGAAATTTACGAGTTGTTACATCTGAAGCTGACGATTATGATCAGGTTATTATTATTATTGAAGATGCTTCAGATGATGAGATTAAGTATTCTGGTGCTGACACAGATAGCTTTCCAAATTTTAAAGAGATTATGAAAGAAATTGATCTAGACTTGCTGAAGAGAAAGATCGACGAAGTTGTGAAAGATGGAAGTATCTCTAAACGTTTATCAAAGGAAGAAATATCTGAAGCTAAGAAGTCTTGGTTTAAAGAAATGCCGAAAGAAAGTTCAAGCGTCCATTGGCATTCTTTACACGCAATAAGGATAAATCACTCGGAGACATTCTAAGGTGGGGTTGGATCATGGAGCTGAACGTTTATGCGATCAAGAGAGAGTTTGGTGTTCAATACTTCAGGTATTTGAATGATTTGAAAAGTCTACCTTACTAGGATATTGAAGAACTGGTACAGACGAAGAATATAAGTTACCAGATGAAATTTAATGATCAACGTTTGTGGAAGGTTATAAAGTTTGAAGCAATGAATGGTTTTAATCATTGGAGACCATTTATTCCAAAACGTCGAGTGAAATAAACAAGGTGACGAGAGAAAAAGATGTCTCGTTGATTATGAAGAGGCCTAAAGTAATGAAGAATATGCCTCTCAAACCTATTGAGCAAGATTTTCATCCTTACTTCCTATGGTGGTAGACAGACCTTGAAACATGTGAAGTTGTAATAGGATTAAGGGCTGATGGTAATTGGGATATAACCAAGGAAGAAACTCCTGAATTGATCGAACGACGAAGAATATGGGTTTATGGAGGACGATAAGGATACTAGACCTGATGTGGCTAGTAAATTGCTCTAAGGAAGATATCAAATGTTTATTATTTAGCAAGATAAGCTATGATAAACGTGAGGAAACGCAAGCGAAGCAATACTAAGGTGTGATTAATGTTTGCTACGCATATGTGGGAATCGAAGTGGCGTGAGCTTGAACGTGAAGAATTCTTAAAAGAAGAAAAGCGTTTAGAAGAGATTCATGAGAAAGGTAGAGAAGCTTGTTTAAGAAGATTTCAGTTTATGAAATGGGCGCCTCCTACTGATCAAACGTTGATTCCAAGCAAGAACGAAGGAAGAAGCGGTACAAGAACTTCTTTGGTCGTTAAAGTCAGATGTTGAAGATTGAAGATTTTGAAGACTAATCAAGACTACGACACTATCAATGGGGAATTTGTTGGTAGACGATGTGACATCCCGGTTTTTCGGATAACTTAAACGCAATACTTGTCGAATAAATTATGTGCTACGTATTAAACGTTTATAAGTTGGTGCGTTATTATGTGATATCCGAGTTCGTGTTTTATGTTAGTTATAATGTATAGACGTAGTAAATAAACAAATGAATCGAGCCGAACCGTGACACGAGCCGGCCTCTTTTCTTGCGACTCAAGGAACTAAACTTGGGGATCAAGTTTTAAACCCAAACCTTAAACTCAAACCATCTGGTCGCGAGCAAACAACCCAAACCGACCCACCCAAGTCCCTTCGGCCGCGAGAACAAACCCAAACCGCAACCCATTCCCTTCATCTCTTGCGCCTATATATACAAACACATGCATGCTTCCTTCACAACACAAAAACCCTAATATCTAAGAAGCCGACGGCAGCCTTGCTACACTCCCTTCGGTCGCGAGCAGCCCCTTGTTCACCTCCTCGATCGCAAACAGCCCTCTTGTCCCTTGATCGCGAGCAGCCCTCCTTTCAGTCCCTCGACCGCAAGCAGCTTGTTACAACTCCATCTTCATCCTCGGTCGCGATTCTTTTGATCATTGGTTCCCATCTCACTCATGGCTCATTAATCTTGTTATTAAAGGTTAGGATTATAATTGTTTGCAAGATCATATTCGGATTATATGTTTGAATGTAAGGTTATGTTAGCCGATTTATTGATGATGTTTGCAAGTTGATGTTTGTTCGAAATCTGGAATCATAGGCTGTGTTTTGTTTATAAAAACTAGAGATATTGATTAGGGTTTGCACGTATATGATATATGTATTGATCTATGATTGGAAAAATCAGTTCTTGATAGCCTAGGTTCATTGTATCGACGGTTATTGCGAATTAGTTGTGATAAAATGCTGAAACAGGTTGCTGAATGATAGTTACAGCCGACTTCAACTGGCTGTAACTCGGTCATTAGTTGTCGAAAAAACGGATTTTCTGAAGTCTAAAACGTAGAGATTTGAATAACGAATCTAATGGCGCTGGATTCATATTTTTATGAAGTCATTTGATATTTTTAAGTGGCCAATTAAGTTCAGTAACTAAAGCTGTGAAAATCCTGAAATTTTGTTAGTTGTTTATCGAGTTGGATTTTATAATCTGTAGGGAGTCGAATCATGAAACCTGTACAGAAACTAGGTATGGAAATTTCTCGGGCAACTCCCACTGGAATTTTGTTAATTGGATGATCAGTGATTTTTAAATAAATTCTTCCGTGGACTGCAGTCAGAAAGCGACGAATCTGACTGCAGCCTAGTATATTAATATTTATGGTTAATTGGTAAAGTATTAGGACATGAAAAATTTATATAAATTTCTACAGTATAGTTGTCACCTGCTGTAAAATAATTGGAATTTTTGGAACGTTGGAACTGTTTTATAAAAATCCTAGAAAACAGCCGAATTATGAGTATGTAAGCTGAAACTTGATAACTTGTGAATGTGTGCACCAAAGTGTTGCATGGATTGGATTATGTTCATGATAAATTGTTTTGATTACTATGTTCACATGAGGATACTTGCATGCATGTTTGAGTGTTAGGAATTTTGATTGTGTGTATCACTTTGTGCGTAAATTATGTGTAAAATTTTGTATTGGTGTGTTCACACACTGACTTGAAATCAATTGGTTTGTTAGGACGCAATTAGCGGTCCCATCCTTTACGACTTCTTTGCTACACTAACCGAGCAACTAAAGGTGAGTTCACGGCCCCTAACTTTATCCGGTTTTTAAACAACAGGGGGAGAAACATGTATACACTCTTCAACTCAATCTCTTTACATTATACGAAATCAACGTCACATAATAATTCGGTAACTAAGTTAATGTTAATGTAACGTTATGGTCACTAAGCAGCTATATCACATAAGTCCTCGACAATCTCTCGGATCGTTAGTATTGGGTTTAAATAGCGGGGAAATTATAAGTAGTACTACTGGGCCTGACAAGCCCATCCGAGCTAGTCGCGCTAGCCGACCGGGTATGGTCAACGGGATGAATAATTTGGCCTAACTTCGCCATGGTCAGTGATAGGCCTGGCAACACGGAGGCACAACAGTCAGCTTCGATCGCGAACACTTACGTGACATAACTTTAGGCTAGCTACCTATATATGTTAACATTGAACTTAATTACGAATCAACAATATTATTCCGGGTTAGGAATAATGGAACAAACAACAATATTATTCCGGGTTAGGAATAATGGAACCATCAGCAATATTATCCCAGGTTAGGGATAATGGAACCAACAACGTTTTTATTCCGGGTAAGGAATAATGGAACTATCAGTATTATTCCGGGTTGGGAATAATGGAACTAAATCGTTATCCCGGGTTAGGGATAACGGGGGAAACAAACTCATAACCGAACAAACGAATTTATGAAAACATGTGAACTCACTCATCTTTAATGTTGACACTTGTTTCTTTACATGTTTCTCAGGACGCTAGGAGCTCTAGGTGCACTCACTAGCATTGATCAAGACATCTTTTATCGAGTCTCATTTACAAACATTGTTTTGGGTTTTTCATTTGTTTTGGCGTTTGTGTTGGCGCCCGTTTCACTACTTATTTTATGCTTCCGCTCAACCATAAAAACTAATGCTTCCGCTAAACATTAGTAACTAACTAAGACAATATAAAATCTACGATGAATGGTTAAACAAATGATTTTTGGAAAACGTATTACCAAATCATATAGAGTCGTTCGACGTACTAGTGTTTCAGATTCTGGTTTGTTCACACGCCTCGCGGTAAAACTCCGCAAGTGGAAATTGAGGGTGCGACAGATTGGTATCAGAGCCACTAGCTATAGAGAACCAGGTTTGCATTAGAAGTAGACCTAAACTATAGCTGAATACACGACACTAGACGTAGTTTGGCACCGAACTGTTATATCTTGTTATGTGATGTACCACAACTGTGTATGTAGATTATGACTTCATAATAAGAAATGAAAACAACTCGTAACTAACAACACGACCTAACAGGCAATGTCATCATCATCATCATCATCTGACAAACTTTCGCACTCAAGGCGCCAGGAAAGGCACCTATGGTGGAACCCTTACCATCTTATGGCGTGGAGACACGCTCAGCTGCGAGGAAAAGGCTCGCTCTGGGGGAGGAGTCGTCATCACGCCCAATCATCGCTGTGCCGGTCAAACCGGTTAACTCTGTAGAAGTAGGAAATGACCTACTTAGAAATATGATACAGAAACAACAAGAACAATTAGAAAGAATGCAGGAAACCATCCTAGAACAGGGATGGATGATCCGACAACTGACAGGTAAAACTGGCTCGCTCGAGGAAGAGCAACATACGAGTAAGATAGCTCGTAACACTTTAGCCAGAGATCTGCGTGCTGAGCAGATAAGAGCCGACTGGCTCGAAGACAGAGTCCTGGAATCTAGTTGGAGAATTCAGGAGATAGAGCAAAATCAAGCACCTGCACCAGCACCGGCCCCTCCAGTGCCGGTAGAGGAGGATCCGGAAGAGGATCCAGAGGAGGACCCTGAAGAGGATCCAGAGGAGGACCTGAAGAGGATCCAGAGGAGGACCCAGAGGAGGATCCAGAGGAGGATCCGGAGGAGGACCCAGCTGTAGAAGCCGGAAATGCCGCGCAGGATGACGGCAACGATAGTGATCTGGGGGATGGAGACGTAGACGACTAACACGTCTCGCTTATTTTATTTACTTTCCTTCAGTCTATTTATTTTCCCACTTATGTTCAAACTTGAAACTTTATAGTAAACTGATACGTTTGGTTGGCACTTTGTAAGACGTTGAAACTTTATTTAATCAAGTACTTCTTTTGACTATTTAATATATTTGAGCTGACATAACTTGAGAATTATTAAAGTACGAAGTAGGATAACTATATTGGATATATAGACTTATCGGGGTGTGTTTATGTTGTTTTTCGAAGATCTAAATGGCAACTGGACGACGTGGAAACCTTAACATGACGTCCGAAGAACTAGCTGCCATGATTCAAGAGCACGTGAACGCAGCTCTAGCGGGTGTTCAGAAGCAACCGGCAGGTAACCATTATTAAATTTTCAGGAGAAAATCTAATAGTTGGGCTAGTAGAATTCCTCGCTGACTACCTGTCCTCTGTCAGCAGGAGGGGGATTTAACCCCTACAAGATGTTCCTCGACGCGAAACCAAGCAAATTCTCGGGGGCAGAAGGGCCCATAGGACTGGTCCGCTGGATCGAAAAATCTGAATCAGTATTTGAAATGTGCAACTGTCTAGAGGCCAACAAGGTCATGTATGCAGCCTCAACACTGGAAGATGGGGCACTAACTTGGTGGAATGCACAAGTCCAAACGCGTGGACTTATTGCTGCAAATGCAATGGCCTGGGCCGAGTTTAAGGCCCTAATCAAAGAAGAGTACTGTCCGCGAGACAGAGTTCAACAGTTGGAGCAAACATTATGGAACCACAAGATGGTGGGATCTGAAATCGAAGCATACACAGCGAAACATCACGACTTGGTATTTCTGTGTCCCGATCTGGCCAACACTGTGGAGAAACGACTCGAGTTCTACCTTGGGGGTCTGGTTCCGGAGATTCAGGGTATGGTAATGGCTAGTAACCCTGCAACGGAGCATCAAGCAATCAGGTTGGCGCACAAACTCACCGATAAGGCGGTGGAACAAAAGAAGTTGCCAGCTCGGGGTACAACTGAAGTTGCCCCTGATAATAAAAGAAAGTTTGAAGACTCATCTGTTCGACAGTCTTCGTCATCCCAGCCACAACAGGGGAACCAGAAACGGTTCAATCATTACAACAGCCACCGGGGTCACCAAAATCAGCCCGCCAACAACAACAACAACAACCAGAACGCAAGCGGCTATGTAGGTCGAAAGCCGCAGTGCACCCGCTGTAATCTTCATCATCACGGCCCTTGTGCCGGGAATCGCTGCCAACAATGTGGCAAGGTGGGACATGCAGCAAATGATTGTCGTGGGGAAATCATGTCCCGACAGAACCAAAATCAACCCCAAGGCCCACAACAGGGTGTTAACCGGGGATGCTATCAGTGTGGTAGCACTGCCCACTTTAAAAGAGACTGCCCACAGCTGCGTAACAACAACAACAATGGTGGGAACAACCACAACCACAATAACCACAACAACAATAATAACAACAATAATGGAATTGGTGGCACAGGAGGTGCCAAAGGTCGTGCATTTACATTGGGCCGCGGAGAGGCCAGAAACGACTCGAACGTGGTCACCGGTAAGTTTCCCCTTAATGAACATTTTGCTACTGTGCTTTTTGATACGGGTGCGGATAGGAGCTTTATATCTGAGTCTTTTAGGAAGAACCTAAATCTCACGCCTAAACCATTAGAGACCCCTTATGTTATAGAATTAGCCGATGGTAATTCTGTAGATGTGACCCATATAGTATCCGGCTGTCAACTCAAACTCGCGGGTCACACTTTTACCATTGATCTGATGACAACTACCCTGGGTAGTTTTGACGTGGTAGTCGGAATGGACTGGCTATCCGACGTCCGAGCTGAAGTCCTCTGCTTCGAAAAATCTATCCGTATTCCGCTCTCTAACGACGAAATCTTGACGGTACAAGGCGATAAGGCAAGCGCCGTCACCAACATCATCTCTTACATGCAAGCGCAGAAGTATCTTCGGAGGAAGAACTCCTTCGCTCTACTCGCACTGGTTACCGAACAGCCTAAGGACGAGAAACGTATAGAAGATATCCCTGTCGTCCGTGATTTTTCCGATGTATTCCCAGAGGAATTACCTGGTCTTCCACCCCATCGACGATTGGAGTTTGAAATCGAATTGGCGAACCATGCAACTCCTATCGCCAAGGCTCCATACCGCCTAGTTCCAGCCGAGCTGCAGGAGCTGTCTACCCAACTTCAGGAGCTGTTAGAAAAGGGATTTATCCGACCAAGCGCTTCGCCATGGGGAGCTCCAGTCCTTGTTGTCAAGAAGAAGGACGGGACCTTCCGCATGTGCATCGACTACAGGGAACTCAACAAGGTTACTGTCAAGAACCGATACCCGTTACCTCGCATCGACGATCTCTTCGACCAACTTCAAGGGTCAAGCTACTATTCCAAGATTGATCTACGGTCCGGTTATCACCAGCTACGCGTCAGGGAGGAGGATATCGCTAAGACGGCATTTCGTACTCGGTATGGCCATTATGAGTTCTTGGTCATGCCCTTCGGTCTCACCAACGCACCCGCGGTGTCTATGGACCTCATGAACCGCGTGTGTAAACCATACCTCGACAAGTTTGTCATTGTGTTCATCGATGACATACTCATCTACTCCAAAAGTGAAGAAGAACATGCTGAACATCTACGATTACTGCTAGGCTTACTTCAACGGGAGAAGCTATATGCCAAGCTTTCGAAGTGTGATTTCTGGATTCGGGAAGTTCAGTTTCTCGGGCATATCGTAAATGAAAAGGGTATCCACGTCGACCCTGCCAAGATTGAAGCTATCAAAAACTGGGAAGCACCCAGGACACCGACGGAGATCCGCCAATTTTTGGGCTTGGCTGGTTACTACAGACGTTTCATCGAGGGATTTTCAAAGATCGCACAACCGCTTACTACCCTCACCCAGAAAGGCATCAAGTTTGCTTGGGGTGACAAGCAGGAAGCGGCATTTCAATTGCTGAAACAGAAACTTTGCAGTGCACCCATTCTGTCCTTGCCGGAAGGGACAGATGACTTTGTAGTATATTGTGATGCTTCCATTCAGGGGTTGGGATGCGTACTCATGCAACGCGATAAGGTCATCGCGTATGCGTCGCGACAATTGAAGGTTCACGAGAAAAACTACACGACGCATGACCTGGAATTGGGAGCAGTAGTGTTTGCACTTAAGATTTGGAGACACTACCTCTATGGAACGAAGTGCACAATCTTTACAGACCACAAGAGCCTCCAACACATCTTTGATCAGAAGGAGTTGAACATGCGACAGCGTCGCTGGGTCGAACTCTTGAACGATTATGAGTGTGCCATTCGGTATCACCCAGGTAAAGCTAACGTGGTAGCTGATGCCCTCAGTAGGAAGGAACACTTGAAACCTCGTCGGGTACGAGTACTACAGCTCACTATTCATTCGGGGTTACCCGAACAGATACGCGACGCGCAGTTAGAAGCAGTTAAGGAAGCAAACATCAAGGCCGAATCGGTGGAAAAAATGGAACGCGATTGGGAAGTAAAACCCAATGGAGCCCGGTATTTCATGAATCGCATATGGGTACCTCTCTACGGAAACCTCAGAGAGCTAGTCATGGACGAAGCTCACAAATCCCGATACTCTGTCCATCCTGGTTCGGATAAGATGTATCAAGACCTTAAAGCTACGTATTGGTGGCCCAACATGAAAGCTGATATAGCCACCTACGTGAGTAAGTGTTTGACTTGTGCAAAAGTCAAGGTAGAGTATCAAAAGCCATCGGGGCTACTTCAACAACCTGAGATCCCAGTGTGGAAATGGGATCAGATCTCGATGGATTTCATCACTAAACTCCCGCGAACTTTGGGTGGTTGCGATACCATCTGGGTGATTGTGGATCGTTTAACTAAGTCCGCACACTTCCTAGCTATTAAAGAAACAGATAAGATGGAGAAGTTGACTCGCATCTACATTAAGGAAGTAGTTTCTCGGCACGGAGTGCCAACGTCCATCATCTCAGACAGAGATGCTCGCTTCACGTCCAACTTTTGGCAGTCACTTCAGAAAGCGTTGGGAACACGCTTAGATATGAGCACAGCCTATCACCCTCAGACTGATGGTCAAAGCGAAAGGACCATACAGACGTTGGAAGACATGCTTAGGGCATGCGTAGTAGACTTCGGAAATAGTTGGGAAATCCACCTGCCTTTAGTGGAATTCTCATATAACAACAGTTATCATACGAGTATTTCGGCAGCACCGTTTGAGACATTATACGGTCGTAAATGTAGATCACCGGTCTGTTGGGCAGAAGTCGGTGACAGTTAACTCACAGGCCCTGAGTTAATACTTGAGGCTACTGAAAAGATTGTACAAATCAGAAACCGCATGGCGGCGGCACGAGATCGACAGAAAAGCTACGCTGATCAACGACGCAAACCCGCTCGAATTTCAAGTAGGCGACCGCGTCCTACTGAAGGTGTCACCCTAGAAGGGTGTAATCGCTTTGGAAAACGGGGCAACCTAAACCCACGGTACGTAGGTCCGTTTGTAATCTTGAAACGTATTGGACCCGTAGCTTATCAATTAGACCTTCCTGCCGAACTCAGTGGAGTTCACAACGTGTTTCACGTGTCAAATCTGAAGAAGTGTCTATCAGATGAAACTCTAGTTATTCCATTGGATGAGATTCAAGTGGATGAACAACTGCACTTTGTGGAATAGCCTATCGAGATCATGGATCATGAGATCAAGACTCGAAGGCACAGCAAGATTCCGATCGTTAAGGTTCGTTGGGACTCTAAGCGTGGACCGGAGTTCACGTGGGAAAGAGAGGACCAAATGAAAACAAATACCCACACCTCTTCGCAACTGAGCAGCAAACTAACGATACCAGTAACTAAATTTTCGGGACGAAAATCCTTTCAACATGGGGATGATGTGACAACCTGGAAATTTCTCATACTTTCGCGTACCATTGTTAACTAAATCCTTGTGCATGGCACTTGGGAATCTTTGTGCATGGCACTTGGGAACTTCTTGTAACTTCGCATACCATCGTTAACGAACTAACTCTTTGTGCGTGGCACTCTAAACATGTACGCTGCATTCTAAACCGCGTTTACTCAATTTTCAGGACGAAAATTCTTTCAACATGGGGATAATGTGACATCCCGGTTTTTCGGATAACTTAAACGCAATACTTGTCGAATAAATTATGTGCTACGTATTAAACGTTTATAAGTTGGTGCGTTATTATGTGATATCCGAGTTCGTGTTTTATGTTAGTTATAATGTATAGACGTAGTAAATAAACAAATGAATCGAGCCGAACCGCGACACGAGCCGGCCTCTTTTCTTGCGACTCAAGGAACTAAACTTGGGGATCAAGTTTTAAACCCAAACCTTAAACTCAAACCATCCGGTCGCGAGCAAACAACCCAAACCGACCCACCCAAGTCCCTTCGGCCGCGAGAACAAACCCAAACCGCAACCCATTCCCTTCATCTCTTGCGCCTATATATACAAACACATGCATGCTTCCTTCACAACACAAAAACCCTAATATCTAAGAAGCCGACGGCAGCCTTGCTACACTCCCTTCGGTCGCGAGTAGCCCCTTGTTCACCTCCTCGATCGCAAACAGCCCTCTTGTCCCTTGATCGCGAGCAGCCCTCCTTTCAGTCCCTCGACCGTAAGCAGCTTGTTACAACTCCATCTTCATCCTCGGTCGCGATTCTTTTGATCATTGGTTCCTCATCTCACTCACGGCTCATTAATCTTGTTATTAAAGGTTAGGATTATAATTGTTTGCAAGATCATATTCGGATTATATGTTTGAATGTAAGGTTATGTTAGCCGATTTATTGATGATGTTTGCAAGTTGATGTTTGTTCGAAATCTGGAATCATAGGCTGTGTTTCGTTTATAAAAACTAGAGATATTGATTAGGGTTTGCATGTATATGATATATGTATTGATCTATGATTGGAAAAATCAGTTCTTGATCGCCTAGGTTCATTGTATCGATGGTTATTGCGAATTAGTTGTGATAAAATGCTGAAACAGGTTGCTGAATGATAGTTACAGCCGACTTCAACTGGCTGTAACTCGGTCATTAGTTGTCGAAAAACGGATTTTCTGAAGTCTAAAACGTATAGATTTGCATAACTAATCTAATGGCGCTGTATTCATATTTTTCTGAAGTCGTTTGATATTTTTAAGTGGCCAATTAAGTTCAGTAACTAAAGCTGTGAAAATCCTGAAATTTTGTTAGTTGTTTATCGAGTTGGATTTTATAATCTGTAGGGAGTCGAATCATGAAATTTGTACAGCAACTAGGTTGGAAATTTCCGGGCAACTCCCACTGGAATTTTATTAATTGGACGATCAGTGATTTTTAAATAAATTCTTCCGTGGACTGCAGTCAGAAAGCGACGAATCTGACTGCAGCCTAGTATATTAATATTTATGGTTAATTGGTAAAGTATTAGGACTTGAAAAATTTATATAAATTTCTACAGTATAGTTATCACCTGCTGTAAAATAATTGGAATTTTTGGAACGTTGGAACTGTTTTATAAAAATCCTAGAAAACAGCCGAATTATGAGTATGTAAGCTGAAACTTGATAACTTGTGAATGTGTGCACCAAAGTGTTGCATGGATTGGATTATGTTCATGATAAATTGTTTTGATTACTATGTTCACATGAGGATACTTGCATGCATGTTTGAGTGTTAGGAATTTTGATTGTGTGTATCACTTTGTGCGTAAATTATGTGTAAAATTTTGTATTGGTGTGTTCACACACTGACTTGAAATCAATTGGTTTGTTAGGACGCAATTAGCGGTCCCATCCTTTACGACTTCTTTGCTACACTAACCGAGCAACTAAAGGTGAGTTCACGGCCCCTAACTTTATCCGGTTTTTAAACAACAGGGGGAGAAACATGTATACACTCTTCAACTCAATCTCTTTACGTTATACGAAATCAACGTCACATAATAATTCGGTAACTAAGTTAATGTTAATGTAACGTTATGGTCACTAAGCAGCTATATCACATAAGTCCTCGACAATCTCTCGGATCGTTAGTATTGGGTTTAAATAGCGAGGAAATTATAAGTAGTACTACTGGGCCTGACAAGCCCCATCCGAGCTAGTCGCGCTAGCCGACCGGGTATGGTCAACGGGTGAATAATTTGGCCTAACTTCGCCATGGTCAGTGATAGGCCTGGCAACACGGAGGCACAACAGTCAGCTTCGATCGCGAACACTTACGTGACATAACTTTAGGCTAGCTACCTATATATGTTAACATTGAACTTAATTACGAATCAACAATATTATTCCGGGTTAGGAATAATGGAACAAACAACAATATTATTCCGGGTTAGGAATAATGGAACCATCAGCAATATTATCCCAGGTTAGGGATAATGGAACCAACAACGTTTTTATTCCGGGTAAGGAATAATGGAACTATCAGTATTATTCCGGGTTGGGAATAATGGAACTAAATCGTTATCCCGGGTTAGGGATAACGGGGGAAACAAACTCATAACCGAACAAACGAATTTATGAAAACCTGTGAACTCACTCATCTTTAATGTTGACACTTGTTTCTTTACATGTTTCTCAGGACGCTAGGAGCTCTAGGTGCACTCACTAGCATTGATCAAGACATCTTTTATCGAGTCTCATTTACAAACATTGTTTTGGGTTTTTCATTTGTTTTGGCGTTTGTGTTGGCGCCCGTTTCACTACTTATTTTATGCTTCCGCTCAACCATAAAAACTAATGCTTCCGCTAAACATTAGTAACTAACTAAGACAATATAAAATCTACGATGAATGGTTAAACAAATGATTTTTGGAAAACGTATTACCAAATCATATAGAGTCGTTCGACGTACTAGTGTTTCAGATTCTGGTTTGTTCACACGCCTCGCGGTAAAACTCTGCAAGTGGAAATTGAGGGTGCGACAGACGATGTCTATTGTCTAAGTCTTAGATCGAGTCTGTATGAAATAGGGTTAAAATGTTAGATTTGAAAGTTATTTATGTTTGTATGAGGGCAAGTTCGCACGAACTTGTAAAGTCAAGGACAAGTTCGCACGAAGTAACACTTCGTACGAACTTGGCATGGTTATTTTGGTGCGAACTAGTTTCCCTACATATAGGTGTCTAGGTTCTTCATTTGTAACAGTTTTTTGAAGAAGTGACGGAGAAGCCCTGTCGGTTTAAGAACTTGAATGTAAGTTTGATCAATCAATAAAACTGACTTTAAACATATATCTTGTGTAAACTGTCACTAATTCATATAGATTCCGCATATATGGACTAGATACAAGTTAGGTATCTTTGCTATCGAAGGAAATCGATCCTACAATCCTGATTGCTTTTAGTAATGATTTTGTTAGGATATTGATTAATATGGAACCGGGATCATAATATTCTCACCTCTCGGGATATCTAATAGGATTCCTAACCCTTCTCAAGAGCACGCTATAGCACCCTCAAGGTTGTTTCAATTACCGGATATTAGACTCTTTTTCAAGACACGTAATGGATTTATGAAAGTATCCTACGAGGCTCACTCCCTTTCAAGACCTAAACCAAGGATAGAGTTGTTTTCTCAATTAGACTTTCTAGAAAATAGCCAATAGGGTTACTCCTAACGGCTCCTACCTTTCAGTTTAATGACTTAGACCTAGCCATGATCTCGCACTTTTCAGCTATTGACGATTAGTAGAACACTTAATTTTATAAGATTACCAATTATTACTTCTATGGTTTAATGGCCAATTCAACCCTAAAGATTATATATTTATTTTGTGATATAGACACTCACCAAAATCTAGAACCTAGCACGACTCTATTATGTGATAAAGACCGTCACTAAGATTCATGCGAAGCAATGAACAAAAACCAAACACTATCATGTATGCAAACACATCTAGTCAATTGAACAAGTATTTTACAATTTATAAATAATCCATAAAAATCAACTATCCATAATAAAAATCAAAACGTTAACAATCATTCATCCAATCTTTGTAGTTTAAAGGACTTAGCCAATCAAAGTCATGAAAACAATCAAAAACAAAGTATATTCAAGTGAACAAAACATGGTAAAGAGAAAGAGACGAAAGTGAGGACACCCGAGTGACACCAACGTGAACCGAATGCTTCCTTGAACTATAACCCTTCAACTGACAGCTCTGAATGCTCGAAATCCCTTGCTTATATGCTCCAAATTCGCCCAAAGATTTCACAATTCGTAAGTTAGGGTTTATGGGTTAATTAAGGGTGTTTTTATATGATTTCCAGCTCAAAACTTCACCCAGCTTGGAGATTACTGACGAAAACATCCTCTCGCGGGGCGCGAGAGGGATCTCCTACCAGGTTGTGGCCCGCGACCGTCTTTATGACGTCATCATTCAAGTAAGCCTCTCGCTGGTGGCGAGAGGCATACATTCTTCCTTTCGCGGCCCGCCAAAAGCCTAGAATTCAGCCTTTTTCGATCCGTTTCACCTCTCGAGCCTTCCAACACGTTCCAGGACTCGACTTTTTCATATTTTAACTTGTCTTCCTCACTTTTCAGTTGTTTTAAGCATACAAGACCTGCAAAACGCAATTGGATCAAAAGTCTATCTATTCTACCGAAAATGAAACTAAAACTAACGAAAACTATACAAACTGAACATGATAAATTTATGTATCTTACAATACATCAAATATCCCCATACTTACTCTTTTCGTCCTTCAAAAAGAATCTATACAAACAGAATCAAAGATGAATAAATATTTGGGTCAAAAGCACATATTACTTATTAGAATCAAAACTTGTGTTAGCCACGATTGCAAGTATACTTGTCACCCGATTCCAAGCCCTTATCATGCAATTTAAGTTTAAATGAGGTCAATCTACCTAGGGTCTCGTGCTAGAAGCCACAGTACATCTAATCCCGCCTCAAGCTTATAGAAGAAAGGGAATGAACAATTTACCCAATTCCCAATCGTTTTGTACCAAAATTCAAAGAATTTAGAATCAAATTTTTTCTTCTTTTCTTTTGAGCATTCAACTTTGCTTCACCTAACCAAGAGGCTGTCTCAACCAGAGTCTCCATCCCCGAGAGCGACAACTTAGGCGTCGGTAAATTTTGCAATTTTTTTCTTTTCTTACAATCATCCTAGAGGCAATCCAAGTCAGAGTCACCATCCCCAACGAAGACTACATTAGCCTGGTCTACTTTTTCCAATCTAGCTCACTTATTCCTTTTTTCTCATGATTACAAATTCTAAAAATTTTAGCTTATAACGGCATTCTTTATACTATTTTTGACGGTTTTGACTTCCCATTTTTCCTTGATGAGTACCCACTAGTAAACCGACAATTAGGGTATATTAAGATCAAAGGAATTAAGAACTAAGTCAGGCCTACCCGCATATCCCAAACTAGACACAAGCTCGAATACTTTATTCTCATATTATTATTATTTGAACCCGAACAAAAAACCATCTTTCTATCATTTTCCGTTCTTTATTTTGCAAACTTCTTATTCAAAAGACATTTTTAGAATTTTTCAATTTGGATTTTTCGACTTTTTTATTTTTTGTATTTTTCAAATTTTTATGACTCAAACTAACAATATAACTATGTATCCCATCCCCACACTTAAAGATTGCATTGTCCCTAATGCAAGAACGAGAATACGACTCAACCTACTACTAAAACTAAAAAGATAAAACCAAATAAATACAAATACACAAGTGAAACGACTTAGCTGAATATGCGAGACTGTCAATGTGCCAGTCAATTCCACATATGCCCTCCACTCCAAATACGCTCAGCAAACAATTCCAAACTCTCGGTCATGCAACGGGAGCGGCAAACCAACATCATACCTATCACAACCAAAATAAACAAACCAACATAGCATACGATAGATAATAGCTTTTAACAGTATCAAACCATAACCATCAACCACCCCAACCCAAGCTACCACAATATTAAATTATTCAAAAAGTAGGGGTATAGACCAAATAACGATTAAAACAACATAAAAATAAAAATAAAGCATAAGATACTGCATCAGCTCCAGCTGCTATCATCTCCAATCAATCCTCCTCCTCCTCAGACCCCTAAACCTGATACGGCTCCACCCCTGCAAACCACTGGGTCCTGCCTGCTGCCTGAAGAAAGGAGGAACACCCAACGTAAACCCTCCATCATGTACCTCATATCATCCTCCAACCTCTGTTGACCCAACAAAACCCGTCTCCATCCTATCATATAAAGAATCCAAAGTAAGTGGATCGGGTCGTGGCTCTCTCAGCAGATACTGCCTAGCAGGTATCTCCTGACGAGTCGTCTGCCTCTGATAACGTGGAGGTATGGCATACAGGATAGATGCTGCAGCATCAGAACTTGGTGGAGGCTAAACCTGTGGTCCCTGGCGAATATGGCCCCATGCCGGCGGATCGGTATATGTCAAATCCCTGGAGCCTAAAGATCTGCAACTCACATAAAACAAGGCGTTGGCCCCTCTCTCATCCTATCCACAGGGTACCGCCCAAACACTCCCAAACTCTCCACTAACCATGTAACATACGGCCCACAATATATCCTAGCTGCTGAACCACCTCTCCACAATCTCCTCATCGACCAAGCAAAAATAGTAACCAAGTTGGCGAGTCGCTGCTTGACCATGCACATCAAACAAAATAAACTCACCTAGTTCACCTTGTTATCACCCTGTCCTCTACTAACCAACGTGGCTACCAAAAATAAACCTGTAAACTAGATTGGTAATGTCACTAGCAACCATGTTGTTTGAATATGGGACCCGCAAAATCGTACTCCAAAACCTGACCAACTCATCCACCTGAACACTGTGCGGATGCCTTTTCTTAAACACCCCTTGCAAACTCGTAAGAAACTCGGGTGACTGCACCTCCTCGAGTGTATAGAACTATGTAGCCAATGCAAACTATGGAATGGTCATCTCGTATGACTGCCTACCCAAAGCAAAGAAAATTGCATCCTTCTTGTTAAAGTTCCCTTGTTTGTATTCAAAAGTGGAGTGCACTCTAAAGTAATTTCATTGTATTGCCTCGCATCACAATCTAAAAATCTCCTAGCTCTCGCTCCCAGGCAGTCCAACAAACCCAATCAATCCTTCCAAATGGTAGCAGATCTACCAAAATCAGAGTAGCCAACCGTTGGCTCTCACCCGAATCAAGTTCAAACTGCAAAAGAGGGTTATCCCGAATCCTCCTCGGTCCAATATATTCTACTACCCTAACATAATCTGGTTGCACTGGTTCCTGTTGGAGTGGGTCTCCTTGTGAACGAGTAGTTGGTCCTCTCTTCCTACCTCTTCTGCTTAAGGAACCTTCACCTGACATTCTGCAAAACAATTCAATTTCTGGTATTTTTAATTTTTTTGATTTTTTTTGGATTTTTTTGTAAACTTTTTTTTAAGAAAATGGAGCAACCATATAGCATTTCATTCGCGGTTGAAACCAAACAATAAATAAAGAGAACTCAAAAATCAGGTTACCGTTTACAAAAGCATAAATTATAAACAACCTTCCCCGAATGGAGATTGAGTACGAGCGAAGTGTTTTGTACCTGTACGTGCGTATAAGTAAACCCAAGACCAAAATAGGCCTAAGTCTAAATGACTCAAAATACAAGACTCAATGTACACTACCCCCTTCTGGCACTTTAATTGTCCTCAATTAAATCCCAAGTGACAAAACAAACTAACATTGAGTGTTAAATAATGTGAAAGTTTAAAACTTCCTGATGTAAGTAGCGAAACCGGGTTAAAATTCGGATACAAAACCCAATTTCATCTAAAAAATTACCAACCCGAATCCCCACACTCAAGTTTTACCAAACCTTAAACCATGGTGGCACAAACATATGTATAACACACCAAATCGAGCCACCCGCAACCTGCATTCAACTTCACTACCCAAACCAAATCACCCGCAACCTCAAACTACCCCTAATCATGCCAAACACAAGACTAAACCAAGACCCGACACTAAATCTAACGTTAATCTAACTAAAAACTGAAAGAAAGAACCTCAAAGTACAAGAAAGAACAAGAAAACGTACCTTGAAGTCGAGCTAGACAAGAAAAACTAGAAAAATCCAGTTAGGAACTTGAAAACCCTGTAAAATCCTGTGTTCGTGGTGAAAGGTGTGAAATTTGTGGTGGAAATCGGTAGGATAATGGTTGTAGGTGAAATGGGAGTGAAATTTTGGGTGAGAATGGCAGATTTGCGGAGGTCTATGGTAGGTTTTGGTGGGTGTCGGCGGGATGAAGAAGAAGGAGTTAGGGTAAAATGGTGAAATTTGGGGATAAGAGGATTTTTGCTGCAGATAAGGTCTCTCGGGGGCCGCGAGAGATGAGGTCCTTCCTCTCGCGCCACGCGACCGTGTAAATGATGTCAGCATGCTATAGGCCTCTGGTGGGCCACGACAGGGAGAGCCTAGGCTCTCGCGCCCCGCCAGAAGCCATTTTTCACAGAATGTTTCGTGTGTTTTTCAAGTTTCATGCCTTAGAAAATTTTCTAAAAACTGGGACTTACCTTGAACCTCGTTTTTTCATCCAATCTCACGCATCCTTGGTTATGAATTCCTGCATATTACTCAAAAACACAAAACAAAGACCGACAATCTACTAAAAACAATCGTTAGCTACGTAAAATAATCAAAATAAATGAAATTACAACCGGTACAAACTCTACACTTGAGCTTTCACTCAAGACTCTAAATGGTGGTGTTCGGCATGTCCTCGAGAGGGGTTACCTCCCTCTCGGTCTCGTCTATCGGGGCCACCTAAATAATGCTTCAACCTATGGCCATTCACCTTCCATGACCCTCTAGTAGCTTCGTCGTATAACTCGACTGCACCATGCGGGAACACCTTTTTCACAACATAAGGTCCCGCCCACTTTAATTTCAACATTCTGGGAAACAACTTAAACCTCGAATTGTAGAGAAGCACTTTATCCCCTATGCGTAATTCCTTCAATCCCTTAAGCCTCCTATCATGCAGCGCTTTCCTTTTCTCGTTGATACTCCACGAACGCTCATATGTCGCATCTCTAAGGGCCTCTAACTCATGAATTTGGAAGAACCTTTTCCTAGCCGCTTCGGTAAGATCTAAATTGATGGTTTTAAGAGCCCAAAGCGTCGGTGCTCCAATTCTACCAGGAGATGGCATGTTTTGCCATAAACTATCATAAACAGAGTGGTTCCTAAAGGTGTTTTGTAGGCGGTACGAAATGCCCACAAAGCATCATCTAGTTTATCCGACCAATTCTTACGACTCTTTCCGACCGTTTTCTCCAAGATCCTTTTCACTCCCTATTCGCATTCTCCACTTGACCGTTCATTTGTGGATGGTACGCGGTGGACAAACGGTGAGTAACTCCATAACGCTCTAACGCCTTCTCCATCATATCATTTTCCCTCGGTCACTAATGATGGCTTTAGGTATATTGAAACGAGTGAACAACTTCTTTAGGAATCTCACCACCACTCGGGCATCGTTTGTCAGCAAAGCTTGAGCTTCAACCCACTTCGAAACATAGTCGATCTCCACGAGGATGTACTGATTCCCATTAGAAGGGGGAAAAGGCCCCATGAAGTTGATTCCCCATACATCAAATATTTCGAGAACTTGAATGGGGTTTTGAGGCATCCCATTCTTGGATGAGATATTTCCGGTAAGTTGGCAAGCATCGCATGTCCTAACGAATTCTATAGCATCCTCAACTACTGTAGGCCAAAAGGAACCGCAATCAAAGACTTTCTGTGCGGTAGTGTGTGTACCATGATGACCACCCGTCAACCCTTCATGGACATGCCTAAGAATCTATATACCTTCTTCCCTAGCTACACATCTCCTAAGAATATGATCTCCTCCTACCCTAAAAAGGTAAGGGTCGTCCCATATGTATTTTCTCGCATCCCTAAACAACTTCCTCTTCTGTTGGGCACTCATATCCTTCATCACATACCCATTGGCAAGATAATTTGCTAAATCACTAAACCAGGGTAAACCTTCTTTCTCGGCCGATACAAAATCTATAGATTCGTGAGGGAATCTATCTCCTATCGCCTCCTCACGAATCTCCTCCCTACTTGGATCCTCTAATCGCGAAAGATGGTCCACCGCTACGTTCTCTGTTCCTTTCTTATCCTTAACTTCTATGTCAAACTCGGAAAGAAGTAGAATCCAACGTATGAGACGAGGCTTAGCGTCCTTCTTTTGGAAAAGATAACGCAAAGCCGCATGATCGGTGAAAATAAGGGCTTTGAAAGCACAAGATACGAACGAAACTTATCAAAAGCAATGACGACGGCTAAAAGTTCCTTCTCGGTGGTGGTGTAGTTCTCTTGCGCGTCGTTGAGGGTTTTACTCGCATAATAGATCAGATGAAAGTGGTTCTCCCGTCTTTGACCCAAGACCGTCCCAACCGCGTAGTTGCTCGTGTCACACATGAGCCCAAATGGTAAGCTCCAATCGGGGGATAGTAGAATGGGTGCACTTACGAGTTTCTCCTTAAGAATTTCGAAGGCTTTAAGACACTCCTTATCAAAGACAAAAGGGACAACCTTTTCGAGGAGTCGAGTCATGGGGCGTGTGATTTTGGAGAAATCTCTAATGAAACGCCTATAGAAGCCTGCATGACCTAGAAAACTACGGATTGATTTCACACTAGTAGGTGGGGAAGCCTACTAATTGTATCTATTTTCACTCTATCTACCTCTATACCGGCCCTAGAAATCTTATGTCCTAAGATAATCCCCTCCGTAACCATGAAGTGACACATCTCCCAATTAAGCATCAACTTCGTCTCAACACACCTCTTCATCATCCTCTGAAGATTACCTAAGCACTCCATAGAACTCTCAACCATGTCTTGAAAGATGGCTATCATACATCGTTGAAAAGTAGCTGGAGCGTTACATAAGCCAAAAGGCATACATCGGTACGCGTGCATGCCATAAGGACATGTAAAGGTGGTCTTCTTTTGGTCTTCCGACGCAATAGGAATTTGGAAGTAGCCGGAAAAACCATCAGGGAAACAATAGAATTGTCACCCCGCGAGACTCTCTAGCATTTGGTCAATGAAAGGGAGTGGAAAGTGGTCTTTCCGGGTGGCGTCATTGAGCTTGCGGTAATCGATACAAACACGCCAACTGGTGACCGTACGAGAAGGGATGAGTTTGTTTTTCTCGTTCACGACAACACTCACCCCCCCCCTCTTAGGGACGCCTTGAGTAGGACTCACCCAAGACGAATCGGATATCGGGTAAATTAAACCGGCTTCCATCAACTTCAACACCTCCTTCCTAACTACCTCCTTCATGTTGGGGCTTAGACACCTTTGGGGTTGCACCACCGGTTTAAATTCATCCTCCATAAGTATCTGGTGTGTGCAAAAAGTGGGGCTAATCCCCTTGATATCAGATAACTTCCAAGAAATCGCTCCCTTTTGCTCTCTTAGCACCTCAACTTACTTCCCATTCTCCTCCTCCGTCAATTTAGAAGAAATAATGACGGGTAAGCTCGAATTCTCGCCTAGGAATACGTACTCTAGGTGTGATGGAAGGACCTTAAGCTCTAAGGGTGAAGTATCTACGGGTTTGCTCTCACTCTCTTCCTTGATTTCACAAAGCTCTAAGGTCTCGGGAACCCAAGTGGTATCTAACTCCTCACCCTCATCGTCTAACTCCTCTTCAACTACTCCCTCACTAACTAAAGCGGCTTCACTAATGAAACCTAGACACTGATCAAAGCATGAGATGAAGGAGTCTAGAAAGTAAACGGAGTGACACGGACCACTATAATCATCACTACCGCTAGGGTGTTGCATGGCTCTATTTGTCTCAAAAGTGACATTCTCATTGCCTGCACGAAGTGAAATCTTACCATCAAAAACATCTATGATCGCCTTTGCGGTTCGAAGGAATGGGCCACCTAATATAATTGGAACTCTCTCATCGGCCTACATGTCTAACACCATGTAATCTGCGGGAAACACGAATTTATCTACCTTAACAAGCAAATTCTCTACGATCCCTCTAGGATATTTTACCGAGCGGTCGGCCATGGACAATGACATGCGCGTGGGAGTAAGCTCACCTAATCCTAATTTCTCGTAGAGAGAGAAAGGCATCAAATTGATGCTTGCACCTAAATCGGCTAAAGCATGAGCGGGAGTGGTGGAACCACCAAATAGGCATGGAACAGTGAATGTGCCCGGATCGGTTAATTTCTCCAATAGCTTATTCAAGACCACCGTGGAACAACCTCTGATAAATGGAATATTTGAAAGCTCACCTATCCTATCCTTATGTTTGAGAAGGTCCTTAAGGAATTTGGCATACTTGGGCATCGACTGAAGCACCTCGATAAACGGGAGACTGATTTTTAACTGTTTAAACATCTCAAGAAATTGCCCGTATTCCTTAGCATATTTCTGATGCTTAAGGCGGGTGGGGTATGGGACGTGCGTATGATCAACTAATGGTAATGGTCTAACCCCTATCGGTTGCTTCTCTACCCTTTTCTCCTCCTGAGGCTCCTCGGTGTGTGCGGTACTTGTTGAGTCTAGCCTAGAATGCACCTTACCGGGAGCTTCCATCTCTATCTCCTCATCGACCTCTTCCTTATCCTCTATCTCTACTCTCTCTTGCACTACCTTACTTGAACTCTTTCCACTACGGGTAGTAATAGCCTTAGCTGACTGATTAACTGGGTTTGGGTAAGTATTACACAAAAACTGACCATGAGGGTTCTCTTATAACTGTTTGGCTAAACCACCTACTGTTCTCTGAAGATCTACGAGTGCGGATTGTTGGTTTTTATTATGAAGCTCTTGACTCTTATTTATTTTATCTTGATTTTTAACGAAATTACTAAAATCAGTTAAGGCTTTCTGGGTAACCTGATCCCTAGTTACCAACTGAGCAAGAAGCTCCTCAATCCTCCCTAGACTACCCTCTGAACTTTTATACTAACCTGACCCTCTTGGTTCGACCCCCACTAGCGAACTGACCCCCTAACCCTGAACTTCCAAACAGACCCTGATGACCTGAACCTGAGTTTATACAAACCCTGACCCTGCTTTGGTATTTACTAGTTGGAAAACCAGGGGGTTACCGGAAGATCGAAAATTGTTATTATTACTACGCCAGTTGGAGTTATAATTAGAATTATTATTATTAAACGGACCCCTAGACTGACCGGCTATGTACTCTACCTGCTCTAAAGTGATCGTGGGACAATCTATGGTATCATGGCCTCCTCTACAAACCTCACAACGATCTACTTTTTTTCTTGATCTCATCAAGTTCCTTAGTGATTTTTTTGAATCATGCCTAAAGCAGCACCTACCTATGAATCCAAGCTAACTTGGGATACCCCTCGAGAAGTCAAGAGGTACTAGTCATAGAAATAGAAGTCCTGCTGGTAGCGCTATAGTCCATGTCAGAATGTGCGAAGCTCTAGAAATGATCATTACTCAGCTACTGATTTCTTACCCATGAGTTGCCCACCAGCTGAAGTGTCGAACCGGGCTCTAATCTCTGGGGTGAGACCATTGTAGAACTTTTCTACAAGTGCCCAATCTGATAGGCCATGCTGTGAACAACGAGAGAGTAGGGTTTGAAATTTCTCCCAGGCCAGGTGATACGGCTCATCAGGTTCCATCCGGAACGAATGGATCTGATCGTGTAAACGAGATGCTTTTGCGGGTGGACAGTATTTAGCTAAGAAAGCATCCCGTAAACCTGCCCAAGTGGTAAAAGTGTCCGTTGGCTGTGAATCAAACCAGATGGCTGCACGGCCAGCAGGTGAAAAAGGAAATACCTGGAGATAGTGAGCGTCAAGGCTGACACCTTTAATGGAGAAAGTGCCACACAAGCGGGTAATACGGTTGATATGAGCCGGTGCATCATCATCCTCACGACCGTGGAACTGACAGGAGTTGGTAACGGCAGTCATGATGTACGATGGGATTTGCCAAGATTTTTCGTTGGTGATGGCGGGTAACGTGATGGGAGAGTTAGCACCGGTGAAGCCAGTGGTGGCTTGTTGGTAGACGGTTCATTTGGCCATTTGGACAACGGGTGGTGGACTTTGGGGACGGGAAGGTGGTGGGGAATTGTGGGGTGATGACTTCGGTGTGAAGTCGAAGTTCGGTGGTTTAGATGGGTGGGTAGAGTCAGAATGGGTGGAAGATGAAGGTGTAGAAGTACTTACCTTGAAAGAAGAAGACGAGAAGGAAGGCTTGTCCATAGGCGGCTTCGTTGGAGGTCCTTGCGAACGCGTATGGGGAATCCACTAGAAAACCAAAAACAAACAAGTAAGAAGACTCTAAAACTGACTCGACAAAACAGAAAAGAAAACGACACTTTTAGACTCCACGACTCAAACACGACAAATAGCACGTATGATATCAAATAAGTCCAAACAAAGTAATTAACGCAATCGCCAAGAGTCCCCGGCAACGCCGCCAAAAAATTGACGTGCTAAAAAGTAGTTTAATAAAAGTAACTAAATTAATCCTAATTCTAGACTCTAGTAATACTCTAGACTCACTAAGACACACTAAACTACTAACCGGCAAGTGTACCGATCGACTCTAGTATAGCTAAGTAAGTCCGGATATCGAACCCACGAGACTCTATTAATTACGTTAACGACTCTATCTAGACTACGACTGACACGGACATACTAATTGTTTGATTTTTTGAGGGGGGTTTACAAAAAAACCTAAGAATGCAATAAAAAGTAAATTAAACTAAATTAACTAAGTGAACTAAAGATTACGAATTACTTTGGACTTTACTCAGACGGTGGAAACACTACTTAGACTGGAATCCTGATTGCTTTTAGTAATGATATTTGGCTTGATCAAGGCTTTGGTCTTGAGGATATTTGGTCTTCTTCATCAGACCTTTGACTTGATCAAGGCTTTGGTCTTCAACAAATGCAAGCCTTTAACAGATGTTGGTACTCTTGAACAACGGTTCCAACTCTTCCTCAGATGTTAGCCATACTCTTTAACAAATATTCTGATTAGTTGTTCAAGATTCACTATCTTTGGGGAGAGACTGGTTCAATTTTTTGCTTATTTCTTGACAAATGGATCATGCTTTGGCTTTTGGATTTCATCTGTTCTTTTGTAGGTCCAAGAGACAGTGATGGAAAAACTACAAATAAAACAACCAATGTTGTTTACAAAGAGATAATCTCAAATTTGTAGTTTTTATTTTGTATTTTTTTCCTCATATTATCAATGTTTTCGCATCATATGTAACTATGGATTGATAATGAATTTGCTTCAAGTTTATTGTTTTCATATATATTTGTTTTTTAATTGTTTCTTATCTATTTGAAAACATACTATTTTGTCTGCTCCGTGAACTAAATTAATCCTAATTCAAGACTCTAGTAATACTATAGACTCACTAAGACACACTAAACTACTAACCGGAAAGTGTACCGATGGACTCTAGTATAGCTAAGTAAGTTTGGATATCGAACCCACGAGACTCTATTAATTACGTTAACGACTCTATCTAGACTACGATTGACACGGACATACTAATTGTTTGATTGTTTGAAGGAGGGGGGGTTTACTAAAAATCCTAAGAGTGCAATAAAAAGTAAATTAAACTAAATTAACTAAGTGAACTAAAGATTACGAATTACTTTGGACTTTACTCAGACGATGGAAACACTACCTATACTAGAATCCTGATTGCTTTTAGTAATGATTTTGTTAGGATATTGATTAATATGGAACCGGGATCATAATATTCTCACCTCTGGGATATCTAATTGGACTCCTAACCTTTCTCAAGAGCACACTATAGCACCCTCAAGGTTGTTTCAATTAGGTAGACTCTTTTTCAAGACACGTAATGGATTTATGAAAGTATCCAACGAGGCCCACTCCCTTTCAAGACCTAAACCAAGGATAGACTTGTTTTGTCAATTAGACTTGCAAGACAATAGCCAATAGGGTTACTTATAACGAAGCTCCTACATTTCAGTTTAATGACTTAGACCTAGCAATAATCCCGCACCTTTCAGCTATTGACGAATAGTAGAACACTTAATTTTATAAGATACCAATTATTACTTCTAAGGTTTAATGGCCAATTCAACCCTAAAGATTATAGATTTAGTTTTTGATATAGACACTCACCAAAATCTAAAACTTAGCACGACTCTTTTATGTGATAAAGACCGTCACCAAGATTCATGCGAAGCAATAAACGATAATCAAACACAATCAAGTATGCAAACACATCTAATCAATTGAACAAGTCTTCAACAATTCATAAATAATCCATAAAAATCAACTATCCATAATAAAAATCAAAACTTTAACAATCATTCATCCAATCTTGGTAGTTTAAAGGACTTAGCCAATCAAAGTCATGAAAACAATCAAAAACAAAGTATATTCAAGGGAACAAAACATGGTAAAGAGAAAGAGACGAAAGTGAGGACACCCGAGTGACACCAACGTGAACCGAATGCTTCCTTGAACTATAACCCTTCAACCGACAGCTCTGAATGCTCGAAATCCCTTGCTTATATGCTCCAAATTCGCCCAAAGATTTCACAATTCGTAAGTTAGGGTTTATGGGTTAATTAAGGGTGTTTTTATATGATTTCCAGCTCAAAACTTCACCCAGCTTGGAGATTACTGACGAAAACATCCTCTCGCGGGGCGCGAGAGGGATCTCCTACCAGGTTGTGGCCCGCGACCGTCTTTATGACGTCATCATTCAAGTAAGCCTCTCGCGGGTGGCGAGAGGCATACATTCTTCCTTTCGCGGCCCGCCAAAAGCCTAGAATTCAGCCTTTTTCGATCCGTTTCACCTCTCGAGCCTTCCAACACGTTCTAGGACTCGACTTTTTCATATTTTAACTTGTCTTCCTCACTTTTCAGTTGTTTTAAGCATACAAGACCTGCAAAACGCAATTGGATCAAAAGTCTATCTATTCTACCGAAAATGAAACTAAAACTAACGAAAACTATACAAACTGAACATGATAAATTTATGTATCTTACAATACATCAAATATCCCATACTTACTCTTTTCGTCCTTCAAAAAGAATCTATACAAACAGAATCAAAGATGAATAAATATTTGGGTCAAAAGTACAGATTACTTATTAGAATCAAAACTTGTGTTAGCCACGATTGCAAGTATACTTGTCACCCGATTCCAAGCCCTTATCATGCAATTTAAGTTTAAATGAGGTCAATCTACCTAGGGTCTCGTGCTAGAAGCCACAGTACATCTAATCCCGCCTCAAGCTTATAGAAGAAAGGGAATGAACAATTTACCCAATTCCCAATCGTTTTGTACCAAAATTCAAAGAATTTAGAATCAAATTTTTTCTTCTTTTCTTTGAGCATTCAACTTTGCTTCACCTAACCAAGAGGCTGCCTCAACCAGAGTCTCCATCCCGAGAGCGACAACTTAGGCGTCGGTAAATTTTGCAATTTTTTTCTTTTCTTACAATCATCCTAGAGGCAATCCAAGTCAGAGTCACCATCCCCAACGAAGACTACATTAGCCTGGTCTACTTTTTCCAATCTAGCTCACTTATTCCTTTTTTCTCATGATTACAAATTCTAAAAATTTTAGCTTATAACGGCATTCTTTATACTATTTTTGACGGTTTTGACTTCCCATTTTTCCTTGATGAGTACCCACTAGTAAACCGACAATTAGGGTATATTAAGATCAAAGGAATCAAGAACTAAGTCAGGCCTACCCGCATATCCCAAACTAGACACAAGCTCGAATACTTTATTCTCATATTATTATTATTTGAACCCGAACAAAAAACCATCTTTCTATCATTTTCCGTTCTTTATTTTGCAAACTTCTTATTCAAAATACATTTTTAGAATTTTTCAATTTGGATTTTTCGACTTTTTTATTTTTTGTATTTTTCAAATTTTTATGACTCAAACTAACAATATAACTATGTATCCCATCCCCACACTTAAAGATTGCATTGTCCCTAATGCAAGAACGAGAATACGACTCAACCTACTACTAAAACTAAAAAGATAAAACCAAATAAATACAAATACACAAGTGAAACGACTTAGCTGAATATGCGAGACTGTCAATGTGCCAGTCAATTCCACATATGCCCTCCACTCCAAATACGCTCAGCAAACAATTCCAAACTCTCGGTCATGCAACGGGAGCGGCAAACCAACACCATACCTATCACAACCAAAATAAACAAACCAACATAGCATACGATAGATAATAGCTTTTAACAGTATCAAACCATAACCATCAACCACCCCAACCCAAGCTACCACAATATTAAATTATTCAAAAAGTAGGGGTATAGACCAAATAACGATTAAAACAACATAAAAATAAAAATAAAGCATAAGATACTGCATCAGCTCCAGCTGCTATCATCTCCAATCAATCCTCCTCCTCCTCAGACCCCTAAACCTGATACGGCTCCACCCCTGCAAACCACTGGGTCCTGCCTGCTGCCTGAAGAAAGGAGGAACACCCAACGTAAACCCTCCATCATGTACCTCATATCATCCTCCAACCTCTGTTGACCCAGCAAAACCCGTCTCCATCCTATCATATAAAGAATCCAAAGTAAGTGGATCGGGTCGTGGCTCTCTCAGCAGATACTGCCTAGCAGGTATCTCTGACGAGTCGTCTGCCTCTGATAACGTGGAGGTATGGCATACAGGATAGATGCTGCAGCATCAGAACTTGGTGGAGGCTAAACCTGTGGTCCCTGGCGAATATGGCCCATGCCGGCGGATCGGTATATGTCAAATCCCTGGAGCCTAAAGATCTGCAACTCACATAAAACAAGGCGTTGGCCCCTCTCTCATCCTATCCACAGGGTACCGCCCAAACACTCCCAAACTCTCCACTAACCATGTAACATACGGCCCACAATATATCCTAGCTGCTGAACCACCTCTCCACAATCTCCTCATCGACCAAGCAAAAATAGTAACCAAGTTGGCGAGTCGCTGCTTGACCATGCACATCAAACAAAATAAACTCACCTAGTTCACCTTGTTATCACCCTGTCCTCTACTAACCAACGTGGCTACCAAAAATAAACCTGTAAACTAGATTGGTAATGTCACTAGCAACCATGTTGTTTGAATATGGGACCCGCAAAATCGTACTCCAAAACCTGACCAACTCATCCACTGAACACTGTGCGGATGCCTTTTCTTAAACACCCTTGCAAACTCGTAAGAAACTCGGGTGACTGCACCTCCTCGAGTGTATAGAACTATGTAGCCAATGCAAACTATGGAATGGTCATCTCGTATGACTGCCTACCCAAAGCAAAGAAAATTGCATCCTTCTTGTTAAAGTTCCCTTGTTTGTATTCAAAAGTGGAGTGCACTCTAAAGTAATTTCATTGTATTGCCTCGCATCACAATCTAAAAATCTCCTAGCTCTCGCTCCCAGGCAGTCCAACAAACCCAATCAATCCTTCCAAATGGTAGCAGATCTACCAAAATCAGAGTAGCCAACCGTTGGCTCTCACCCGAATCAAGTTCAAACTGCAAAAGAGGGTTATCCCGAATCCTCCTCGGTCCAATATATTCTACTACCCTAACATAATCTGGTTGCACTGGTTCCTGTTGGAGTGGGTCTCCTTGTGAACGAGTAGTTGGTCCTCTCTTCCTACCTCTTCTGCTTAAGGAACCTTCACCTGACATTCTGCAAAACAATTCAATTTCTGGTATTTTTAATTTTTTTGATTTTTTTTGGATTTTTTGTAAACTTTTTTTTAAGAAAATGGAGCAACCATATAGCATTTCATTCGCGGTTGAAACCAAACAATAAATAAAGAGAACTCAAAAATCAGGTTACCGTTTACAAAAGCATAAATTATAAACAACCTTCCCCGAATGGAGATTGAGTACGAGCGAAGTGTTTTGTACCTGTACGTGCGTATAAGTAAACCCAAGACCAAAATAGGCCTAAGTCTAAATGACTCAAATACAAGACTCAATGTACACTACCCCCTTCTGGCACTTTAATTGTCCTCAATTAAATCCCAAGTGACAAAACAAACTAACATTGAGTGTTAAATAATGTGAAAGTTTAAAACTTCCTGATGTAAGTAGCGAAACCGGGTTAAAATTCGGATACAAAACCCAATTTCATCTAAAAAATTACCAACCCGAATCCCCACACTCAAGTTTTACCAAACCTTAAACCATGGTGGCACAAACATATGTATAACACACCAAATCGAGCCACCCGCAACCTGCATTCAACTTCACTACCCAAACCAAATCACCCGCAACCTCAAACTACCCCTAATCATGCCAAACACAAGACTAAACCAAGACCCGACACTAAATCTAACGTTAATCTAACTAAAAACTGAAAGAAAGAACCTCAAAGTACAAGAAAGAACAAGAAAACGTACCTTGAAGTCGAGCTAGACAAGAAAAAACTAGAAAAATCCAGTTAGGAACTTGAAAACCCTGTAAAATCCTGTGTTCGTGGTGAAAGGTGTGAAATTTGTGGTGGAAATCGGTAGGATAATGGTTGTAGGTGAAATGGGAGTGAAATTTTGGGTGAGAATGGCAGATTTGCGGAGGTCTATGGTAGGTTTTGGTGGGTGTCGGCGGGATGAAGAAGAAGGAGTTAGGGTAAAATGGTGAAATTTGGGGATAAGAGGATTTTTGCTGCAGATAAGGTCTCTCGGGGGCCGCGAGAGATGAGGTCCTTCCTCTCGCGCCACGCGACCGTGTAAATGATGTCAGCATGCTATAGGCCTCTGGTGGGCCACGACAGGGAGAGCCTAGGCTCTCGCGCCCCGCCAGAAGCCATTTTTCACAGAATGTTTCGTGTGTTTTTCAAGTTTCATGCCTTAGAAAATTTTCTAAAAACTGGGACTTACCTTGAACCTCGTTTTTTCATCCAATCTCACACATCCTTGGTTATGAATTCCTGCATATTACTCAAAAACACAAAACAAAGACCGACAATCTACTAAAAACAATCATTAGCTACATAAAATAATCAAAATAAATGAAATTACAACCGGTACAAACTCTACACTTGAGCTTTCACTCAAGACTCTAAATGGTGGTGTTCGGCATGTCCTCGAGAGGGGTTACCTCCCTCTCGGTCTCGTCTATCGGGGCCACCTAAATAATGCTTCAACCTATGGCCATTCACCTTCCATGACCCTCTAGTAGCTTCGTCGTATAACTCGACTGCACCATGCGGGAACACCTTTTTCACAACATAAGGTCCCGCCCACTTTAATTTCAACATTCTGGGAAACAACTTAAACCTCGAATTGTAGAGAAGCACTTTATCCCCTATGCGTAATTCCTTCAATCCCTTAAGCCTCCTATCATGCAGCGCTTTCCTTTTCTCGTTGATACTCCACGAACGCTCATATGCCGCATCTCTAAGGGCCTCTAACTCATGAATTTGGAAGAACCTTTTCCTAGCCGCTTCGGTAAGATCTAAATTGATGGTTTTAAGAGCCCAAAGCGTCGGTGCTCCAATTCTACCAGGAGATGGCATGTTTTGCCATAAACTATCATAAACAGAGTGGTTCCTAAAGGTGTTTTGTAGGCGGTACGAAATGCCCACAAAGCATCATCTAGTTTATCCGACCAATTCTTACGACTCTTTCCGACCGTTTTCTCCAAGATCCTTTTCACTCCCCTATTCACATTCTCCACTTGACCGTTCATTTGTGGATGGTACGCGGTGGACAAACGGTGAGTAACTCCATAACGCTCTAACGCCTTCTCCATCATATCATTTTCCCTCGGTCACTAATGATGGCTTTAGGTATATTGAAACGAGTGAACAACTTCTTTAGGAATCTCACCACCACTCGGGCATCGTTTGTCGGCAAAGCTTGAGCTTCAACCCACTTCGAAACATAGTCGATCTCCACGAGGATGTACTGATTCCCATTAGAAGGGGGAAAAGGCCCATGAAGTTGATTCCCCATACATCAAATATTTCGAGAACTTGAATGGGGTTTTGAGGCATCCCATTCTTGGATGAGATATTTCCGGTAAGTTGGCAAGCATCGCATGTCCTAACGAATTCTATAGCATCCTCAACTACTGTAGGCCAAAAGGAACCGCAATCAAAGACTTTCTGTGCGGTAGTGTGTGTACCATGATGACCACCCGTCAACCCTTCATGGACATGCCTAAGAATCTATATACCTTCTTCCCTAGCTACACATCTCCTAAGAATATGATCTCCTCCTACCCTAAAAAGGTAAGGGTCGTCCCATATGTATTTTCTCGCATCCCTAAACAACTTCCTCTTCTGTTGGGCACTCATATCCTTCATCACATACCCATTGGCAAGATAATTTGCTAAATCACTAAACCAGGGTAAACCTTCTTTCTCGGCCGATACAAAATCTATAGATTCGTGAGGGAATCTATCTCCTATCGCCTCCTCACGAATCTCCTCCCTACTTGGATCCTCTAATCGCGAAAGATGGTCCACCGCTACGTTCTCTGTTCCTTTCTTATCCTTAACTTCTATGTCAAACTCGGAAAGAAGTAGAATCCAACGTATGAGACGAGGCTTAGCGTCCTTCTTTTGGAAAAGATAACGCAAAGCCGCATGATCGGTGAAAATAAGGGCTTTGAAAGCACAAGATACGAACGAAACTTATCAAAAGCAATGACGACGGCTAAAAGTTCCTTCTTGGTGGTGGTGTAGTTCTCTTGCGCGTCGTTGAGGGTTTTACTCGCATAATAGATCAGATGAAAGTGGTTCTCCCGTCTTTGACCCAAGACCGTCCCAACCGCGTAGTTGCTCGTGTCACACATGAGCCCAAATGGTAAGCTCCAATCGGGGGATAGTAGAATGGGTGCACTTACGAGTTTCTCCTTAAGAATTTCGAAGGCTTTAAGACACTCCTTATCAAAGACAAAAGGGACAACCTTTTCGAGGAGTCGAGTCATGGGGCGTGTGATTTTGGAGAAATCTCTAATGAAACGCCTATAGAAGCCTGCATGACCTAGAAAACTACGGATTGATTTCACACTAGTAGGTGGGGAAGCCTACTAATTGTATCTATTTTCACTCTATCTACCTCTATACCGGCCTAGAAATCTTATGTCCTAAGATAATCCCCTCCGTAACATGAAGTGACACATCTCCCAATTAAGCATCAACTTCGTCTCAACACACCTCTTCATCATCCTCTGAAGATTACCTAAGCACTCCATAGAACTCTCAACCATGTCTTGAAAGATGGCTATCATACATCGTTGAAAAGTAGCTGGAGCGTTACATAAGCCAAAAGGCATACATCGGTACGCGTGCATGCCATAAGGACATGTAAAGGTGGTCTTCTCTTGGTCTTCCGACGCAATAGGAATTTGGAAGTAGCCGGAAAAACCATCAGGGAAACAATAGAATTGTCACCCCGCGAGACTCTCTAGCATTTGGTCAATGAAAGGGAGTGGAAAGTGGTCTTTCCGGGTGGCGTCATTGAGCTTGCGGTAATCGATACAAACACGCCAACTGGTGACCGTACGAGAAGGGATGAGTTTGTTTTTCTCGTTCACGACAACACTCCCCCCCCTTCTTAGGGACGCCTTGAGTAGGACTCACCCAAGACGAATCGGATATCGGGTAAATTAAACCGGCTTCCATCAACTTCAACACCTCCTTCCTAACTACCTCCTTCATGTTGGGGCTTAGACACCTTTGGGGTTGCACCACCGGTTTAAATTCATCCTCCATAAGTATCTGGTGTGTGCAAAAAGTGGGGCTAATCCCTTGATATCAGATAACTTCCAAGAAATCGCTCCCTTTTGCTCTCTTAGCACCTCAACTTACTTCCCATTCTCCTCCTCCGTCAATTTAGAAGAAATAATGACGGGTAAGCTCGAATTCTCGCCTAGGAATACGTACTCTAGGTGTGATGGAAGGACCTTAAGCTCTAAGGGTGAAGTATCTACGGGTTTGCTCTCACTCTCTTCCTTGATTTCACAAAGCTCTAAGGTCTCGGGAACCCAAGTGGTATCTAACTCCTCACCCTCATCGTCTAACTCCTCTTCAACTACTCCCTCACTAACTAAAGCGGCTTCACTAATGAAACCTAGACACTGATCAAAGCATGAGATGAAGGAGTCTAGAAAGTAAACGGAGTGACACGGACCACTATAATCATCGCTACCGCTAGGGTGTTGCATGGCTCTATTTGTCTCAAAAGTGACATTCTCATTGCCTGCACGAAGTGAAATCTTACCATCAAAAACATCTATGATCGCCTTTGCGGTTCGAAGGAATGGGCCACCTAATATAATTGGAACTCTCTCGTCAGCCTACATGTCTAACACCATGTAATCTGCGGGAAACACGAATTTATCTACCTTAGCAAGCAAATTCTCTACGATCCCTCTAGGATATTTTACCGAGCGGTCGGCCATGGACAATGACATGCGCGTGGGAGTAAGCTCACCTAATCCTAATTTCTCGTAGAGAGAGAAAGGCATCAAATTGATGCTTGCACCTAAATCGGCTAAAGCATGAGCGGGAGTGGTGGAACCACCAAATAGGCATGGAACAGTGAATGTGCCCGGATCGGTTAATTTCTCCAATAGCTTATTCAAGACCACCGTGGAACAACCTCTGATAAATGGAATATTTGAAAGCTCACCTATCCTATCCTTATGTTTGAGAAGGTCCTTAAGGAATTTGGCATACTTGGGCATCGACTGAAGCACCTCGATAAACGGGAGACTGATTTTTAACTGTTTAAACATCTCAAGAAATTGCCCGTATTCCTTAGCATATTTCTGATGCTTAAGGCGGGTGGGGTATGGGACGTGCGTATGATCAACTAATGGTGATGGTCTAACCCCTATCGGTTGCTTCTCTACCCTTTTCTCCTCCTGAGGCTCCTCGGTGTGTGCGGTACTTGTTGAGTCTAGCCTAGAATGCACCTTACCGGGAGCTTCCATCTCTATCTCCTCATCGACCTCTTCCTTATCCTCTATCTCTACTCTCTCTTGCACTACCTTACCTGAACTCTTTCCACTACGGGTAGTAATAGCCTTAGCTGACTGATTAACTGGGTTTGGGTAAGTATTACACAAAAACTGACCATGAGGGTTCTCTTATAACTGTTTGGCTAAACCACCTACTGTTCTCTGAAGATCTACGAGTGCGGATTGTTGGTTTTTATTATGAAGCTCTTGACTCTTATTTATTTGATTTTGATTTTTAACGAAATTACTAAACTCAGTTAAGGCTTTCTGGGTAACCTGATCCCTAGTTACCAACTGAGCAAGAAGCTCCTCAATCCTCCCTAGACTACCCTCTGAACTTTTATACTAACCTGACCCTCTTGGTTCGACCCCCACTAGCGAACTGACCCCCTAACCCTGAACTTCCAAACAGACCCTGATGACCTGAACCTGAGTTTATACAAACCCTGACCCTGCTTTGGTATTTACTAGTTGGAAAACCAGGGGGTTACCGGAAGATCGAAAATTGTTATTATTATTACGCCAGTTGGAGTTATAATTAGAATTATTATTATTAAACGGACCCCTAGACTGACGGCTATGTACTCTACCTGCTCTAAAGTGATCGTGGGACAATCTATGGTATCATGGCCTCTTCTACAAACCTCACAACGATCTACTTTTTTTCTTGATCTCATCAAGTTCCTTAGTGATTTTTTTGAATCATGCCTAAAGCAGCACCTACCGATGAATCCAAGCTAACTTGGGATACCCCTCGAGAAGTCAAGAGGTACTAGTCATAGAAATAGAAGTCCTGCTGGTAGCGCTATAGTCCATGTCAGAATGTGCGAAGCTCTAGAAATGATCATTACTCAGCTACTGATTTCTTACCCATGAGTTGCCCACCAGCTGAAGTGTCGAACCGGGCTCTAATCTCTGGGGTGAGACCATTGTAGAACTTTTCTACAAGTGCCCAATCTGATAGGCCATGCTGTGAACAACGAGAGAGTAGGGTTTGAAATTTCTCCCAGGCCAGGTGATACGGCTCATCAGGTTCCATCCGGAACGAATGGATCTGATCGCGTAAACGAGATGCTTTTGCGGGTGGACAGTATTTAGCTAAGAAAGCATCCCGTAAACCTGCCCAAGTGGTAAAAGTGTCCGTTGGCTGTGAATCAAACCAGATGGCTGCACGGCCAGCAGGTGAAAAAGGAAATACCTGGAGATAGTGAGCGTCAAGGCTGACACCTTTAATGGAGAAAGTGCCACACAAGCGGGTAATACGGTTGATATGAGCCGGTGCATCATCATCCTCACGACCGTGGAACTGACAGGAGTTGGTAACGGCGGTCATGATGTACGATGGGATTTTCCATCGTACATGATAAATGTAACATTCGTCGAAAAACGGGTTTTCCAAACCCGCTTTGTTTAATAATCAAGTATTCAGTTATAAGATTTCGTTGCGTATTTATTGTTCAGATTATTTTAAATAGTACATAATTAATAAACATTTTAGGATTTAAAAAAAACCATAATTGATAACTAATAACAATATGTGAATAAAAAAAATAAAATGGAGCTGCCGGGTTTCGAACCCGGGTCGCCCACAAAGGCAAACACACACCACACCACTCCGCCACACACTTTCTTTGTGACAAATACTGAAACAAATAATACTTATAATAAAAACCGAAAAGTCAAATCTGCAAATCAGCGCGCCCAGAACTCGCAATCACCGGAAAAACCTAAACTCCGCGATTTTGGCTGTTTTTCCTTTGACCTAAACGGATAAACTGATTTCGACATCAGTTATAACCGTTGCCGGCAATCAATTTAGTCAAAAACCGTCGGAAATCTTTAATCGCGATTGTTGACCTTAATTCAAACCCAAATCAACTATTCCTCCTTATAAATACCCACACCAACCTCCTGTAAACCTTTCGCTCAGAACCGCGCTTACTTCCTGAAGCTTTAGTCCACTCAGAACACGTCGCCGGAAATTCTCGCACTCACCGGAATATCACCGGAGAATCGAAGCCTTACTCCTAATCGGTACAATCATCTAAACCTTTCTTGCTATCTCTTGATTAGTAATCTAATTGCTCAACACAATAATCGAAACTGTTAAAGACCGTCACCAAGATTCATGCGAAGCAATAAACGATAATCAAACACAATCAAGTATGCAAACACATCTAATCAATTGAACAAGTCTTCAACAATTCATAAATAATCCATAAAAATCAACTATCCATAATAAAAATCAAAACTTTAACAATCATTCATCCAATCTTGGTAGTTTAAAGGACTTAGCCAATCAAAGTCATGAAAACAATCAAAAACAAAGTATATTCAAGGGAACAAAACATGGTAAAGAGAAAGAGACGAAAGTGAGGACACCCGAGTGACACCAACGTGAACCGAATGCTTCCTTGAACTATAACCCTTCAACCGACAGCTCTGAATGCTCGAAATCCCTTGCTTATATGCTCCAAATTCGCCCAAAGATTTCACAATTCGTAAGTTAGGGTTTATGGGTTAATTAAGGGTGTTTTTATATGATTTCCAGCTCAAAACTTCACCCAGCTTGGAGATTACTGACGAAAACATCCTCTCGCGGGGCGCGAGAGGGATCTCCTACCAGGTTGTGGCCCGCGACCGTCTTTATGACGTCATCATTCAAGTAAGCCTCTCGCGGGTGGCGAGAGGCATACATTCTTCCTTTCGCGGCCCGCCAAAAGCCTAGAATTCAGCCTTTTTCGATCCGTTTCACCTCTCGAGCCTTCCAACACGTTCTAGGACTCGACTTTTTCATATTTTAACTTGTCTTCCTCACTTTTCAGTTGTTTTAAGCATACAAGACCTGCAAAACGCAATTGGATCAAAAGTCTATCTATTCTACCGAAAATGAAACTAAAACTAACGAAAACTATACAAACTGAACATGATAAATTTATGTATCTTACAATACATCAAATATCCCCATACTTACTCTTTTCGTCCTTCAAAAAGAATCTATACAAACAGAATCAAAGATGAATAAATATTTGGGTCAAAAGTACAGATTACTTATTAGAATCAAAACTTGTGTTAGCCACGATTGCAAGTATACTTGTCACCCGATTCCAAGCCTTATCATGCAATTTAAGTTTAAATGAGGTCAATCTACCTAGGGTCTCGTGCTAGAAGCCACAGTACATCTAATCCCGCCTCAAGCTTATAGAAGAAAGGGAATGAACAATTTACCCAATTCCCAATCGTTTTGTACCAAAATTCAAAGAATTTAGAATCAAATTTTTTCTTCTTTTCTTTGAGCATTCAACTTTGCTTCACCTAACCAAGAGGCTGCCTCAACCAGAGTCTCCATCCCGAGAGCGACAACTTAGGCGTCGGTAAATTTTGCAATTTTTTTCTTTTCTTACAATCATCCTAGAGGCAATCCAAGTCAGAGTCACCATCCCCAACGAAGACTACATTAGCCTGGTCTACTTTTTCCAATCTAGCTCACTTATTCCTTTTTTCTCATGATTACAAATTCTAAAAATTTTAGCTTATAACGGCATTCTTTATACTATTTTTGACGGTTTTGACTTCCCATTTTTCCTTGATGAGTACCCACTAGTAAACCGACAATTAGGGTATATTAAGATCAAAGGAATCAAGAACTAAGTCAGGCCTACCCGCATATCCCAAACTAGACACAAGCTCGAATACTTTATTCTCATATTATTATTATTTGAACCCGAACAAAAAACCATCTTTCTATCATTTTCCGTTCTTTATTTTGCAAACTTCTTATTCAAAATACATTTTTAGAATTTTTCAATTTGGATTTTTCGACTTTTTTATTTTTTGTATTTTTCAAATTTTTATGACTCAAACTAACAATATAACTATGTATCCCATCCCCACACTTAAAGATTGCATTGTCCCTAATGCAAGAACGAGAATACGACTCAACCTACTACTAAAACTAAAAAGATAAAACCAAATAAATACAAATACACAAGTGAAACGACTTAGCTGAATATGCGAGACTGTCAATGTGCCAGTCAATTCCACATATGCCCTCCACTCCAAATACGCTCAGCAAACAATTCCAAACTCTCGGTCATGCAACGGGAGCGGCAAACCAACACCATACCTATCACAACCAAAATAAACAAACCAACATAGCATACGATAGATAATAGCTTTTAACAGTATCAAACCATAACCATCAACCACCCCAACCCAAGCTACCACAATATTAAATTATTCAAAAAGTAGGGGTATAGACCAAATAACGATTAAAACAACATAAAAATAAAAATAAAGCATAAGATACTGCATCAGCTCCAGCTGCTATCATCTCCAATCAATCCTCCTCCTCCTCAGACCCCTAAACCTGATACGGCTCCACCCCTGCAAACCACTGGGTCCTGCCTGCTGCCTGAAGAAAGGAGGAACACCCAACGTAAACCCTCCATCATGTACCTCATATCATCCTCCAACCTCTGTTGACCCAGCAAAACCCGTCTCCATCCTATCATATAAAGAATCCAAAGTAAGTGGATCGGGTCGTGGCTCTCTCAGCAGATACTGCCTAGCAGGTATCTCTGACGAGTCGTCTGCCTCTGATAACGTGGAGGTATGGCATACAGGATAGATGCTGCAGCATCAGAACTTGGTGGAGGCTAAACCTGTGGTCCCTGGCGAATATGGCCCATGCCGGCGGATCGGTATATGTCAAATCCCTGGAGCCTAAAGATCTGCAACTCACATAAAACAAGGCGTTGGCCCCTCTCTCATCCTATCCACAGGGTACCGCCCAAACACTCCCAAACTCTCCACTAACCATGTAACATACGGCCCACAATATATCCTAGCTGCTGAACCACCTCTCCACAATCTCCTCATCGACCAAGCAAAAATAGTAACCAAGTTGGCGAGTCGCTGCTTGACCATGCACATCAAACAAAATAAACTCACCTAGTTCACCTTGTTATCACCCTGTCCTCTACTAACCAACGTGGCTACCAAAAATAAACCTGTAAACTAGATTGGTAATGTCACTAGCAACCATGTTGTTTGAATATGGGACCCGCAAAATCGTACTCCAAAACCTGACCAACTCATCCACTGAACACTGTGCGGATGCCTTTTCTTAAACACCCCTTGCAAACTCGTAAGAAACTCGGGTGACTGCACCTCCTCGAGTGTATAGAACTATGTAGCCAATGCAAACTATGGAATGGTCATCTCGTATGACTGCCTACCCAAAGCAAAGAAAATTGCATCCTTCTTGTTAAAGTTCCCTTGTTTGTATTCAAAAGTGGAGTGCACTCTAAAGTAATTTCATTGTATTGCCTCGCATCACAATCTAAAAATCTCCTAGCTCTCGCTCCCAGGCAGTCCAACAAACCCAATCAATCCTTCCAAATGGTAGCAGATCTACCAAAATCAGAGTAGCCAACCGTTGGCTCTCACCCGAATCAAGTTCAAACTGCAAAAGAGGGTTATCCCGAATCCTCCTCGGTCCAATATATTCTACTACCCTAACATAATCTGGTTGCACTGGTTCCTGTTGGAGTGGGTCTCCTTGTGAACGAGTAGTTGGTCCTCTCTTCCTACCTCTTCTGCTTAAGGAACCTTCACCTGACATTCTGCAAAACAATTCAATTTCTGGTATTTTTAATTTTTTTGATTTTTTTTGGATTTTTTTGTAAACTTTTTTTTAAGAAAATGGAGCAACCATATAGCATTTCATTCGCGGTTGAAACCAAACAATAAATAAAGAGAACTCAAAAATCAGGTTACCGTTTACAAAAGCATAAATTATAAACAACCTTCCCCGAATGGAGATTGAGTACGAGCGAAGTGTTTTGTACCTGTACGTGCGTATAAGTAAACCCAAGACCAAAATAGGCCTAAGTCTAAATGACTCAAATACAAGACTCAATGTACACTACCCCCTTCTGGCACTTTAATTGTCCTCAATTAAATCCCAAGTGACAAAACAAACTAACATTGAGTGTTAAATAATGTGAAAGTTTAAAACTTCCTGATGTAAGTAGCGAAACCGGGTTAAAATTCGGATACAAAACCCAATTTCATCTAAAAAATTACCAACCCGAATCCCCACACTCAAGTTTTACCAAACCTTAAACCATGGTGGCACAAACATATGTATAACACACCAAATCGAGCCACCCGCAACCTGCATTCAACTTCACTACCCAAACCAAATCACCCGCAACCTCAAACTACCCCTAATCATGCCAAACACAAGACTAAACCAAGACCCGACACTAAATCTAACGTTAATCTAACTAAAAACTGAAAGAAAGAACCTCAAAGTACAAGAAAGAACAAGAAAACGTACCTTGAAGTCGAGCTAGACAAGAAAAAACTAGAAAAATCCAGTTAGGAACTTGAAAACCCTGTAAAATCCTGTGTTCGTGGTGAAAGGTGTGAAATTTGTGGTGGAAATCGGTAGGATAATGGTTGTAGGTGAAATGGGAGTGAAATTTTGGGTGAGAATGGCAGATTTGCGGAGGTCTATGGTAGGTTTTGGTGGGTGTCGGCGGGATGAAGAAGAAGGAGTTAGGGTAAAATGGTGAAATTTGGGGATAAGAGGATTTTTGCTGCAGATAAGGTCTCTCGGGGGCCGCGAGAGATGAGGTCCTTCCTCTCGCGCCACGCGACCGTGTAAATGATGTCAGCATGCTATAGGCCTCTGGTGGGCCACGACAGGGAGAGCCTAGGCTCTCGCGCCCCGCCAGAAGCCATTTTTCACAGAATGTTTCGTGTGTTTTTCAAGTTTCATGCCTTAGAAAATTTTCTAAAAACTGGGACTTACCTTGAACCTCGTTTTTTCATCCAATCTCACACATCCTTGGTTATGAATTCCTGCATATTACTCAAAAACACAAAACAAAGACCGACAATCTACTAAAAACAATCATTAGCTACATAAAATAATCAAAATAAATGAAATTACAACCGGTACAAACTCTACACTTGAGCTTTCACTCAAGACTCTAAATGGTGGTGTTCGGCATGTCCTCGAGAGGGGTTACCTCCCTCTCGGTCTCGTCTATCGGGGCCACCTAAATAATGCTTCAACCTATGGCCATTCACCTTCCATGACCCTCTAGTAGCTTCGTCGTATAACTCGACTGCACCATGCGGGAACACCTTTTTCACAACATAAGGTCCCGCCCACTTTAATTTCAACATTCTGGGAAACAACTTAAACCTCGAATTGTAGAGAAGCACTTTATCCCTATGCGTAATTCCTTCAATCCCTTAAGCTCCTATCATGCAGCGCTTTCCTTTTCTCGTTGATACTCCACGAACGCTCATATGCCGCATCTCTAAGGGCCTCTAACTCATGAATTTGGAAGAACCTTTTCCTAGCCGCTTCGGTAAGATCTAAATTGATGGTTTTAAGAGCCAAAGCGTCGGTGCTCCAATTCTACCAGGAGATGGCATGTTTTGCCATAAACTATCATAAACAGAGTGGTTCCTAAAGGTGTTTTGTAGGCGGTACGAAATGCCCACAAAGCATCATCTAGTTTATCCGACCAATTCTTACGACTCTTTCCGACCGTTTTCTCCAAGATCCTTTTCACTCCCCTATTCACATTCTCCACTTGACCGTTCATTTGTGGATGGTACGCGGTGGACAAACGGTGAGTAACTCCATAACGCTCTAACGCCTTCTCCATCATATCATTTTCCCTCGGTCACTAATGATGGCTTTAGGTATATTGAAACGAGTGAACAACTTCTTTAGGAATCTCACCACCACTCGGCATCGTTTGTCGGCAAAGCTTGAGCTTCAACCCACTTCGAAACATAGTCGATCTCCACGAGGATGTACTGATTCCCATTAGAAGGGGGAAAAGGCCCATGAAGTTGATTCCCCATACATCAAATATTTCGAGAACTTGAATGGGGTTTTGAGGCATCCCATTCTTGGATGAGATATTTCCGGTAAGTTGGCAAGCATCGCATGTCCTAACGAATTCTATAGCATCCTCAACTACTGTAGGCCAAAAGGAACCGCAATCAAAGACTTTCTGTGCGGTAGTGTGTGTACCATGATGACCACCCGTCAACCCTTCATGGACATGCCTAAGAATCTATATACCTTCTTCCCTAGCTACACATCTCCTAAGAATATGATCTCCTCCTACCCTAAAAAGGTAAGGGTCGTCCCATATGTATTTTCTCGCATCCCTAAACAACTTCCTCTTCTGTTGGGCACTCATATCCTTCATCACATACCCATTGGCAAGATAATTTGCTAAATCACTAAACCAGGGTAAACCTTCTTTCTCGGCCGATACAAAATCTATAGATTCGTGAGGGAATCTATCTCCTATCGCCTCCTCACGAATCTCCTCCTACTTGGATCCTCTAATCGCGAAAGATGGTCCACCGCTACGTTCTCTGTTCCTTTCTTATCCTTAACTTCTATGTCAAACTCGGAAAGAAGTAGAATCCAACGTATGAGACGAGGCTTAGCGTCCTTCTTTTGGAAAAGATAACGCAAAGCCGCATGATCGGTGAAAATAAGGGCTTTGAAAGCACAAGATACGAACGAAACTTATCAAAAGCAATGACGACGGCTAAAAGTTCCTTCTTGGTGGTGGTGTAGTTCTCTTGCGCGTCGTTGAGGGTTTTACTCGCATAATAGATCAGATGAAAGTGGTTCTCCCGTCTTTGACCCAAGACCGTCCCAACCGCGTAGTTGCTCGTGTCACACATGAGCCCAAATGGTAAGCTCCAATCGGGGGATAGTAGAATGGGTGCACTTACGAGTTTCTCCTTAAGAATTTCGAAGGCTTTAAGACACTCCTTATCAAAGACAAAAGGGACAACCTTTTCGAGGAGTCGAGTCATGGGGCGTGTGATTTTGGAGAAATCTCTAATGAAACGCCTATAGAAGCCTGCATGACCTAGAAAACTACGGATTGATTTCACACTAGTAGGTGGGGAAGCCTACTAATTGTATCTATTTTCACTCTATCTACCTCTATACCGGCCTAGAAATCTTATGTCCTAAGATAATCCCCTCCGTAACCATGAAGTGACACATCTCCCAATTAAGCATCAACTTCGTCTCAACACACCTCTTCATCATCCTCTGAAGATTACCTAAGCACTCCATAGAACTCTCAACCATGTCTTGAAAGATGGCTATCATACATCGTTGAAAAGTAGCTGGAGCGTTACATAAGCCAAAAGGCATACATCGGTACGCGTGCATGCCATAAGGACATGTAAAGGTGGTCTTCTCTTGGTCTTCCGACGCAATAGGAATTTGGAAGTAGCCGGAAAAACCATCAGGGAAACAATAGAATTGTCACCCCGCGAGACTCTCTAGCATTTGGTCAATGAAAGGGAGTGGAAAGTGGTCTTTCCGGGTGGCGTCATTGAGCTTGCGGTAATCGATACAAACACGCCAACTGGTGACCGTACGAGAAGGGATGAGTTTGTTTTTCTCGTTCACGACAACACTCACCCCCCCTTCTTAGGGACGCCTTGAGTAGGACTCACCCAAGACGAATCGGATATCGGGTAAATTAAACCGGCTTCCATCAACTTCAACACCTCCTTCCTAACTACCTCCTTCATGTTGGGGCTTAGACACCTTTGGGGTTGCACCACCGGTTTAAATTCATCCTCCATAAGTATCTGGTGTGTGCAAAAAGTGGGGCTAATCCCTTGATATCAGATAACTTCCAAGAAATCGCTCCCTTTTGCTCTCTTAGCACCTCAACTTACTTCCCATTCTCCTCCTCCGTCAATTTAGAAGAAATAATGACGGGTAAGCTCGAATTCTCGCCTAGGAATACGTACTCTAGGTGTGATGGAAGGACCTTAAGCTCTAAGGGTGAAGTATCTACGGGTTTGCTCTCACTCTCTTCCTTGATTTCACAAAGCTCTAAGGTCTCGGGAACCCAAGTGGTATCTAACTCCTCACCCTCATCGTCTAACTCCTCTTCAACTACTCCCTCACTAACTAAAGCGGCTTCACTAATGAAACCTAGACACTGATCAAAGCATGAGATGAAGGAGTCTAGAAAGTAAACGGAGTGACACGGACCACTATAATCATCGCTACCGCTAGGGTGTTGCATGGCTCTATTTGTCTCAAAAGTGACATTCTCATTGCCTGCACGAAGTGAAATCTTACCATCAAAAACATCTATGATCGCCTTTGCGGTTCGAAGGAATGGGCCACCTAATATAATTGGAACTCTCTCGTCAGCCTACATGTCTAACACCATGTAATCTGCGGGAAACACGAATTTATCTACCTTAGCAAGCAAATTCTCTACGATCCCTCTAGGATATTTTACCGAGCGGTCGGCCATGGACAATGACATGCGCGTGGGAGTAAGCTCACCTAATCCTAATTTCTCGTAGAGAGAGAAAGGCATCAAATTGATGCTTGCACCTAAATCGGCTAAAGCATGAGCGGGAGTGGTGGAACCACCAAATAGGCATGGAACAGTGAATGTGCCCGGATCGGTTAATTTCTCCAATAGCTTATTCAAGACCACCGTGGAACAACCTTGATAAATGGAATATTTGAAAGCTCACCTATCCTATCCTTATGTTTGAGAAGGTCCTTAAGGAATTTGGCATACTTGGGCATCGACTGAAGCACCTCGATAAACGGGAGACTGATTTTTAACTGTTTAAACATCTCAAGAAATTGCCCGTATTCCTTAGCATATTTCTGATGCTTAAGGCGGGTGGGGTATGGGACGTGCGTATGATCAACTAATGGTGATGGTCTAACCCCTATCGGTTGCTTCTCTACCCTTTTCTCCTCCTGAGGCTCCTCGGTGTGTGCGGTACTTGTTGAGTCTAGCCTAGAATGCACCTTACCGGGAGCTTCCATCTCTATCTCCTCATCGACCTCTTCCTTATCCTCTATCTCTACTCTCTCTTGCACTACCTTACCTGAACTCTTTCCACTACGGGTAGTAATAGCCTTAGCTGACTGATTAACTGGGTTTGGGTAAGTATTACACAAAAACTGACCATGAGGGTTCTCTTATAACTGTTTGGCTAAACCACCTACTGTTCTCTGAAGATCTACGAGTGCGGATTGTTGGTTTTTATTATGAAGCTCTTGACTCTTATTTATTTGATTTTGATTTTTAACGAAATTACTAAACTCAGTTAAGGCTTTCTGGGTAACCTGATCCCTAGTTACCAACTGAGCAAGAAGCTCCTCAATCCTCCCTAGACTACCCTCTGAACTTTTATACTAACCTGACCCTCTTGGTTCGACCCCCACTAGCGAACTGACCCCCTAACCCTGAACTTCCAAACAGACCCTGATGACCTGAACCTGAGTTTATACAAACCCTGACCCTGCTTTGGTATTTACTAGTTGGAAAACCAGGGGGTTACCGGAAGATCGAAAATTGTTATTATTATTACGCCAGTTGGAGTTATAATTAGAATTATTATTATTAAACGGACCCCTAGACTGACGGCTATGTACTCTACCTGCTCTAAAGTGATCGTGGGACAATCTATGGTATCATGGCCTCTTCTACAAACCTCACAACGATCTACTTTTTTTCTTGATCTCATCAAGTTCCTTAGTGATTTTTTGAATCATGCCTAAAGCAGCACCTACCGATGAATCCAAGCTAACTTGGGATACCCCTCGAGAAGTCAAGAGGTACTAGTCATAGAAATAGAAGTCCTGCTGGTAGCGCTATAGTCCATGTCAGAATGTGCGAAGCTCTAGAAATGATCATTACTCAGCTACTGATTTCTTACCCATGAGTTGCCCACCAGCTGAAGTGTCGAACCGGGCTCTAATCTCTGGGGTGAGACCATTGTAGAACTTTTCTACAAGTGCCCAATCTGATAGGCCATGCTGTGAACAACGAGAGAGTAGGGTTTGAAATTTCTCCCAGGCCAGGTGATACGGCTCATCAGGTTCCATCCGGAACGAATGGATCTGATCGCGTAAACGAGATGCTTTTGCGGGTGGACAGTATTTAGCTAAGAAAGCATCCCGTAAACCTGCCCAAGTGGTAAAAGTGTCCGTTGGCTGTGAATCAAACCAGATGGCTGCACGGCCAGCAGGTGAAAAAGGAAATACCTGGAGATAGTGAGCGTCAAGGCTGACACCTTTAATGGAGAAAGTGCCACACAAGCGGGTAATACGGTTGATATGAGCCGGTGCATCATCATCCTCACGACCGTGGAACTGACAGGAGTTGGTAACGGCGGTCATGATGTACGATGGGATTTTCCATCGTACATGATAAATGTAACATTCGTCGAAAAACGGGTTTTCCAAACCCGCTTTGTTTAATAATCAAGTATTCAGTTATAAGATTTCGTTGCGTATTTATTGTTCAGATTATTTTAAATAGTACATAATTAATAAACATTTTAGGATTTAAAAAAAACCATAATTGATAACTAATAACAATATGTGAATAAAAAAAATAAAATGGAGCTGCCGGGTTTCGAACCCGGGTCGCCCACAAAGGCAAACACACACCACACCACTCCGCCACACACTTTCTTTGTGACAAATACTGAAACAAATAATACTTATAATAAAAACCGAAAAGTCAAATCTGCAAATCAGCGCGCCCAGAACTCGCAATCACCGGAAAAACCTAAACTCCGCGATTTTGGCTGTTTTTCCTTTGACCTAAACGGATAAACTGATTTCGACATCAGTTATAACCGTTGCCGGCAATCAATTTAGTCAAAAACCGTCGGAAATCTTTAATCGCGATTGTTGACCTTAATTCAAACCCAAATCAACTATTCCTCCTTATAAATACCCACACCAACCTCCTGTAAACCTTTCGCTCAGAACCGCGCTTACTTCCTGAAGCTTTAGTCCACTCAGAACACGTCGCCGGAAATTCTCGCACTCACCGGAATATCACCGGAGAATCGAAGCCTTACTCCTAATCGGTACAATCATCTAAACCTTTCTTGCTATCTCTTGATTAGTAATCTAATTGCTCAACACAATAATCGAAACTGTTAAACAGTTCACTCAGCCGGAAATCGCAAATCAAAGCCGACGAAATCTTGCCGGAAATCTGAAGCAAACTCGCTGTTTTGGTATACCATATCACTTAATCTTCTTTCCATTTCAATCAAGTATAAGTTGTGGTCGATTAAACAGAACAGTCGGTTTTCACTGTTCTGTATTTTAAGTGAAGAAGATGAAGATGAAAATGTGTATTAGTATAATTAAAAACGGATATTTAACCGGGTTAGACACACAGTCCAGCGGTGGACTGTGTGCAAATACAATACACACGTCCCGAGTTCGAATCGCACATGTTACCGACTTTCTGAAATAAACCAACGTTTTTAAAACCTATTCAGATCAATCCACAGAATGTATATAAGAGGAATATAATCCAGTAGTTAAGTGGATTAGACACACAGCCCAACTGGTTGGGCTGTGCGCACTCGAACCGGAGGTTCCGAGTTCGACTCTGGGTCTCTGCATATTAAATCATTTTTAATAAAAACTAAATAAGGTTAAAGTGAATTAGTATATATATATAATTAAAACAGAGAATATTTTGGGTTAGACACGTAGCTTAGTTGGTAGAGCTGCGTGCACACAAACGAAAGGTCCCGAGTTCGATCCCGCGCGCCGCATAGAATAAACATAGTCTGACCGGTCAGACCCGGTCAACTGTCAGAAAGTCAAGCCATTTTTTTATTATTTTTATTTAATTATTTAATTGAAAAATTATTTAAAAATACTTAAAAATAAGATTTTAAAGTTAGAAAATTTCATTAAACTCACAAAAATAAATCTAAAAATCCCACTAAAGAGCACTAATTAAAAATATTAATCTCAAATAAAATTTACTTATTTATCGAATCATTTCGTTATTATTTAGGTTAGTTTTTCCCTCGTCGGTTGAATCATAAATTCGTGCGCATTCATCGTCGTCAAAGAACGCACCCACTGTGAGTGAATCTCTACCAATTCCCGTTTTAATCATGTTTTGGGGTGTATCATGTGTCGTACAATTCTTTTATTTTATTTAAACACTTATGCATACATCATATCCGTGGTCAAATGTGTATCAATTGTTGTGTGAATTATATGTAGATTGGATTTATCATTTTCAGTGCACGCATTTCATTAGGCCCATCAGTTCCCGTGGGATATGGGTTGAGCATCAGGAGCCTCATTAGATCGGCTCCGTTTGATTTAGCCTTGATCTCACATACATCATCATTCATGTCATATACTCATCCAAAGTGGTTTGTGATTGTTTATCTATATATGTTTGCTCACATGTGATTATTGCACGAATTTTCTTTATTAAATAAAACTAGAAATTAGTAAAAATGTTTTATCAAGGTTCACTCGCCAACTTTTGTTGACCCAAAATCTCCCCCGTTTTACACATGATACAGGTGATCCAGCTGAGACAGGAAACATTTAGGAAGGCCTAGAAGAATAAACAAGTTTATGCTTTGGAATAATTATGTAGTTCATTTTCTTGTAATTGTATGAATTTTGTTTTGGATATTTAAGTTTGTAATTTGAATTTAATAAATATGAAACATCTTAGTAAACATCATGAGCTTTGGTGATAACCCAATTATGCCCCGACTTTTATTCCGCTACGGGTCGGGGTGTGACAGATTGGTATCAGAGCTTGTGACTATAGGGATATAGGATAGGTTATTAGACCCTTAGAGCCTATACTATAGTTGATTAAATTTTAAATTGTTTATACGTTACATACAAAATTCATGATGTTTATATGCTTTATCTTTATTTTCACACTCAATGTTATGCAAGCATGCTCACAAATACATGTTATTATCCAATGCTCATCATGAATCATATCCTCATAACATATCATATCCATGAGAGCACACACCTCACGATTCCATGATTTTTGCAATGATTTTTGTATTTTTCAAATCACATCAAAGTGAGTTCTCATGACGGGCATGTAGTAACTGGAAGGGTACGAGTACCGGTAGTCGGAACGTCCTGTCTAGGCTTGGCATTTGTATAAATCCAAAATAAAGGACCAGTTTGCCTACCTGGGGACTAACGATGAGAGTACGAAGGACCTATTAGGCCAAAGCATGCTATACCAAACGTCGTGTGAGCTAACCCCACTTTGAGTTGTCATTGTGTCTACACCTGGACACCCTCCTACCATACATCTCGCAATCATATTTTACGATTTTCATTCGGGTGATGCGAGTGTTAATCCGCCGTCACCAATGTGAATCCTACCAAGCCCAATAGTCATGGGGGCCCACATGACTACACAGGCAATGGTATGGGGGACATTGGAGGCCCAAACATGAGCAAACCCAAGACATCCTATGGATGTAGTTAAATTATTGCCAATTATGTTGTTTTTCATTCTTTTTACGACACATGACACCTAGGAAATTCTTAAACTCACAATCTTCCTATGTATGTTCCTTTAGATGTCGGCTAGGCAACTACGTGGAGGTAGAAAGTCAGGAAGATCAAATGAACGCTTGGCCACACAAATTGCTATACAAATGGCCGCAGTGCTTCCTGACATCGTGATTCAAGTTCAACAAGCTCTCACCACAAATCCCATCAACCCTCCCAATCAAGAAGACCAGAGCGTCGCCAACCCTCCTTCCAAAAAGTGCTCCTACAAACACTTCAAATCTTGCGATCCCCCAAAGTATGAAGGGACTGAAGGTGTTACCGCCCTCCTTCACTGGTTTGAAGAAATGGAGAACACTTTCCTCAATTGCGATTGTCCCGAGGACCGTAAGGTACGTTATGCAACTGGAAGACTGTTTGGGGTAGCCCTTACCTGGTGGAACACGGAAAAAGGTAAGCGAGGAGTTGAAGATGCCATGGCCTTAACATGGGAAGAGTTAAGGGAACTCATGACAAGACGCTTCTGTCCAAGAAGCGAAATCAAAAAGCTGGAAGACGAATTCCACTCACTGAAACAAAAGGAAGGAGATCACACTTCCATTAATAAGAGATTTCTCGAGCTGAACCAGATGATCCCTAATTTGTTCACACCCCGTGTACCGCTTGGTTGAACATTACATCGAGGTCTTCCCTCGAAAAATCAAGATTCGGTTTTAAGCACATCGCCTGCAACACTTGAAGCCGCGATGGAGTTAGCTACAGAACTCACTGAAAATCGCATTCGAAACGGCAAATTCAAAGATGAAAAGAAGAAAGCACCCATAGAGACCCCAACTACAAACCACCCAGTCTCATCCTCAAAGTTTGCTGGTAAGAGGAAACGTAATGGCAAGAATTTCGCTGTCACTCAAACCAACCCTCTTATCACTGCTGCACCAATCACCCAAATTACTCCTTCAGCTGCACCATTCAAAAAGCCATATACCGGCCCACACCCAAAATGCAACCACTGTCAATACCATCACCCTCCCGAAAACCCCTGCCAACATTGCACAAGCTGTGGCCGTGCGGGTCACGCCATCTAAACCTGCCGTACTCTTCAACGAATGAACCGCAATCAACCTCCAACCTCCAACCCAAACCCACAATCAGATAGTGGGCCAAGCCCAACAACCCTTACTTCTACCACCCACACAACACGTAGCCCAACCTTACTACCAACCCAACTACCCCATGATGCAACCCATGCGAGCTTGTTACAACTGTGGGGACCCAAACCACTTCAGGAACACTTGTCCACGCTTAGTGAACATCATCCATGCCCAAGCTCAAGCAAACCCGGTAAACCAAGCTAACCAAGCTCCTCCACCTGCCAGAGGAAGAGCTTTCAATATCAATGCCAACCAAGCTAGGGCTGACAACAACATGGTCAACGGTACGTTTCTCATCAATGGTAGTTATGCATCCATATTATTCGATACTGGCGCGGATAAGAGCTTTGTGTCCTTAGAATTTGAACCTAGCCTCAACCAAACTCGTGTTAATCTCATGGAATCTCTAACGGTGGAAGTTGCTGACGGAAAACCCGTTTCATTAAATTCTATTATACGCAACTGTACCCTCACTCTAAACGATCACGATTTTCCAATTGACCTTATTCCTATGAAGTTGGGAAGTTTCGATGTTATAATCCGTATGGACTGGCTCAGCCAGCATCACGCTGAAGTGGTGTGCCACGAAAAGTTCATTCGCATTCCTCTCGCAGACGATCAGACCCTATGTATTTTTGGGGAAACCCCTTCGAAAGGACTCAAACTAATGTCCTGCCTTCAAGCCCGAAGATATCTCCGCAAGAACTATGTCGCATTCCTAACTCACGTCGTCAAAAAGGGAAACAAGGAGAGGAAACTCGAAGATATCCCAGTTGTGAAAGAATTCCCACAAGTCTTTCCCGATGACATTTCAGGACTTCCTCCTGTGAGAGAAGTCGAATTCCGCATCGATCTTGTGCCTGGTGCTACACCAGTCGCAAAATCTCCTTATAGGTTAGCCCCATCCGAAATGCAAGAGCTGGCCAGTCAACTGCAAGAGCTGACTGACAAAGGATTCATACGTCCTAGCTCCTCGCCTTGGGGTGCACCTGTTCTCTTTGTGAAGAAGAAAGATGGAACGTTTCGCATGTGCATTGATTATAGAGAACTCAACAAGTTAACGGTTAAAATCGCTATCCACTACCTCGCATCGATGACCTCCTAGACCAACTTCAAGGCGCCACCTGCTTTTCAAAAATCGACCTTCGTTCTGGTTATCATCAGCTCAGAGTGCATGAAGAAGATATCCCAAAAACCGCTTTCCGGACTCGTTATGGTCATTCCGAGTTCATGGTCATGCCTTTCGGTTTAACCAACGCCCCCGCTGTCTTCATGGATCTAATGAATAGGGTATGCAAACCCTACTTCGACCGTTTCGTCATAGTCTTCATCGACGACATCCTTATCTACTCAAGTCTAAATCCGATCATGAACGACACCTTCGACTCATCCTTACACTCTTAAGGAATGAAAAGCTCTATGCTAAGTTCTCAAAATGCGAATTCTGGTTAGGAGAAGTACAATTCCTTGGACATGTCGTCAATGACAAGGGAATTCATGTTGATCCTTCAAAAATCAAGGCAGTGCAGGAATGGCAAGCGCCACGTACCCCTACCGAGGTAAGGTCATTTCTTGGTTTGGCTGGTTACTATCGGCGCTTCATTGCCAATTTTTCCCGTATTGCTGTACCACTCACGGCTTTGACTCATAAAGGAAAACCCTTCATATGGGGACCTAAACAAGAGGAAGCCTTCCAAACTCTAAAGCAAAAACTTTGTGACGCACCTATCCTCACACTCCCTGAGGGTTGCGATGACTTTGTGGTATATTGCGACGCATCGGGGCAAGGGCTAGGTTGTGTATTGATGCAAAGAGGAAAAGTGATAGCCTATGCCTCTAGACAACTCAAGGTTCACGAGAAGAATTACACCACCCACGACCTGGAACTTGGAGCCGTTGTGTTCGCTCTCAAGATATGGAGACTTACCTCTACGGTACTAAGTGTGAAATATACACAGACCATAAGAGTCTCCAGCATATCTTCAACCAAAAGGAGTTGAATATGAGGCAACGAAGATGGGTCGAACTTCTCAACGACTACGACTGTGAAATTCGGTATCATCCTGGCAAGGCAAACGTGGTGGCTGATGCGCTCAGTCGAAAAGGTTATGCGAACTCCATTCGTCTTCTATGTTCGCAAATCATAACCGACATCAAAGATCAAATCCGAGCAGCTCAACATGTTTCTGTAACAGAAAATGATGTACGCGATGAGCTGTCATGTGGAGCTGAACTCAAAATCGAAACCAAATCCGACGGTATTCTATACTATTTAAACCGCATATGGATTCCTGATCGCGATAACCTTCGTGATTTCCTCATGAATGAGGCGCACAAAACACGATACTCTGTACACCCAGGAGCCGACAAGATGTATCAAGACCTACGATACACCTACTGGTGGCCTGGCATGAAAAAGGATATCGTTGTTTTTGTTTCCAAGTGCCTTACCTGTTCCAAAGTAAAGGCTGAACATCAAAGACCTTCAGGACTTCTAGTCCAACCCGAAATACCCGTATGGAAGTGGGAAAACATAACCATGGATTTCATTACCGGGTTACCTCGCACCTCCGTGGGTATGACACCATATGGGTAATAATCGATCGTCTTACAAAGTCATCTCATTTCATTCCGATTCATGAGGACTTCAGGAACGAGAAGTTAGCTCGTATCTACATCAGCAAGATCGTAAGCCGTCATGGTGTACCTTTAAGCATCATTTCAGACCGTGATGGTCGTTTCACTTCACGAACATGGCGAGCCGTACAAACCGCCTTGGGTACACGATTAGACCTCAGTACCGCTTTTCATCCCCAAACTGATGGTCAATCTGAACGCACCATCCAAACCCTTGAAGACATGCTGCGAGCATGTGTCATAGACTTCAAAGGGAACTGGGACGCTCACCTACCATTAGTGGAATTTTCGTACAATAATAGCTATCATTCAAGTATCGGCATGGCTCCTTTCGAAGCTTTATATTGTCCTAAGTGCTGATCTCCAGTATGTTTGGGACGAAATTGGGGAAGCGCAAATCACCGGTCCAGAATTAATTCAAGAAACAACCGACAAGGTCATTCAAATTCGAAACAATCTTCTAGCGGCTCAAAGTCGTCAAAAGAGTTATGCAGACAAACGACGAAAGCCCTTGGAGTTTGACATTGGTGATCAAGTACTTTTAAAAGTATCACCGTGGAAGGGAGTGATTCGTTTTGGCCAAAAGGGAAAGCTAGCACCACGCTACGTAGGACCTTTCAAGATACTCGAAAGAGTAGGTCCTATAGCATACAAGCTTGACCTACCAAAAGAACTCACAGAAATCATCCCACATTTCACGTATCAAACTTGAAAAAGTGCCTTGCCGATGAAAATCTCCACATTCCTCTAGAAGACATTCAAGTCGATGAATCGATGCACTTCATTGAAAGACCATTAGAAATCATGGACTTCGGAGAGAAGCGTTTAAGGCGAAGTCGTATTCCAATTCTCAGGGTACGTTGGGAGTCGAAACGAGGACCAGAGTTTTCTTGGGAACGTGAAGACTCAATGCGCGAAAAATACCCGCATCTTTTTCCAGTTACCACCACTACTTTTCGGGACGAAATTCCTAAAAGTAGGGGATACTGTAACATTCGTCGAAAAACGGGTTTTCCAAACCCGCTTCGTTTAATAATCAAGTATTCAGTTATAAGATTTCGTTGCGTATTTATTGTTCAGATTATTTTAAATAGTACATAATTAATAAACATTTTAGAATTTAAAAAAACCGTAATTGATAAATAATAATAATATGTGAATAAAAAAATAAAATGGAGCTGCCGGGTTTCGAACCCGGGTCGCCCACAAAGACAAACACACACCACACCACTCTGCTACACACTTTCTTTGTGACAAATACTGAAACAAATAATACTTATAATAAAAACCGAAAAGTCAAATCTGCAAATCAGCGCGCCCAGAACTCGCAATCACCGGAAAAACCTAAACTCCGCGATTTTGGCTGTTTTTCCTTTGACTGAAATGGATAAACTGATTTCGACATCAGTTATAACCGTTGCCGGCAATCAATTTAGTCAAAAACCGTCGGAAATCTTTAATCGCGATTGTTGACCTTAATTCAAACCCAAATCAACTGTTCCTCCTTATAAATTCCCACTCCAACCTCCTGTAAACCTTTCGCTCAGAACCGCGCTCACTTCCTGAAGCTTTAGTCCACGCAGAACACGTCGCCGGAAATTCTCGAACTCGCCGGAATATCACCGGAGAACCGAAGCCTTACTCCTAATCGGTACAATCATCTAAACCTTTCTTGCTATCTCTTGATTAGTAATCTAATTGCTCAACACAATAATCGAAACTGTTAAACAGTTCACTCAACCGGAAATCGCAAATCAGAGCCGACGAAATCTTGCCGGAAATCTGAAGCAAACTCGCTGTTTTGGTATACCATATCACTTAAGCTTCTTTCCATTTCAATCAAGTATAAGTTGTGGTCGATTAAACAGAACAGTCGGATTTCACAGTTCTGTATTTTTAAGTGAATAAGATGAAGATGAAAATGTGTATTAGTATAATTAAAAACGGATATTTAACCGGGTTAGACACACAGTCCAACGGTGGACTGTGTGCAAATACAATACACACGTCCCGAGTTCGAATCGCACATGTTACCGACTTTCTGAAATAAAACCAACGTTTTTAAAACCTATTCAGATCAATCCACAGAATGTATATAAGAGGAATATAATCCAGTAGTTAAGCGGATTAGACACACAGCCCAACTGGTTGGGCTGTTCGCACTCGAACCGGAGGTTCCGAGTTCGACTCCGGGTCTCTGCAACCGGTTCGGCCATATTAAATCATTTTTAATAAAAACTAAATAAGGTTAAAGTGAATTAGTATATATATATATAATTAAAACAGAGAATATTTCGGGTTAGACACGTAGCTCAGTTGGTAGAGCTGCGTGCACACAAACGAAAGGTCCCGAGTTCGATCCCGCGCGCCGCATAGAATAAACACAGTCTGACCGGTCAGATCGGTAAACTGTCAGAAAGTCAACCCATTTTTTTATTATTTTTATTTAATTATTTAATTGAAAAATTATTTAAAAATACTTAAAATAAGATTTTAAAGTTAGAAAATTTCATTTGTGACATCCCGGGTTTTTCGGATAACTTAAACGCGACACTTGTCGAATAAAGTATATGCTAAGTATTAAACGTGTACGAGTTAATGAATACGTGATGTGTGTTTGTGTGATTGTTTTAGTTATAAAATAATTATGGTAGATATGTACACGAGCCGAACCGAACCGCGACACGAACCAACTTTGATTCCTTGTGACTCTAGGAATTAACCAAGTTTAGGACTCAAACTATTCTCGGCCGTGTGCAACCCAAACCGCAAACCCAAACCGAGATCAAGCCCAAAACCGCAAGATCAAACCCAAACCAAAAACCAACCCAAGTCCCTCGGCCACAAGCTCAAGCCTAACCGTAACCCTCATCTCTTTTGCGCTATATATACACACACCCATGCATGTTTCATTCACAAACTACAAAACCCTAAAAGAAAACTGCCGTCGGCAGCCTTGTTCTCGCCCCTTGTGATCGCAAACAGCTTCTTTCCTTCATCATATCAATCTGATCAGCCTTGTTCACCTTCACGGTCGCGCAACAGCTTGTTTTTTCTTTCCTCTCGGTCGCAGCAGCAGCAGCCCTCGCCATCTTCATCTCTCGGCTGTGAGCAGCTTGTTCTTTTCAGCCTCGGTCGCGATTTTGCTGGAACAGCCGGATCAATCTTGTCCAAATCTCGGCTTGTTTACCTAGTTATTCAAGGTTAGGGTTATCTTTGATTACGAGATCATGTTCGGATATATATGCTTGAATGAAGTGATTGGTTTGTTTTCGGATTATATGTGTTGAATGTAATCGGCTGATTTGATCGTTGTTTATATGCATGATTGTTTTCGGAACTTGTAAGTTTGCGAGTATGTTTGTTTGTAAAAACTAGAAGTATGAACTAGGGTTTGCATGGATATGTTATTAGTATTGATCTATGATTAGAAATCGGTTCTTGCTCGCCTAGGTTGATCATTGGAACGGTTTATGCAAGTTATGGTAATAATATGCTGAAAACAGTTGCTGAGTAATAGTTACAGCCGACTTCATCTGGCTTTAACTCGGTCGTTAGTTGTCGAAAAACGGATTTTCTGATGTCTAGAACGTAGAGATTTGAATAAGGAATCTAATGGCGCTGGATTCATAATTTTCTGAAGTCGTTTGATATTTTTAAAGGGCCAAATAAGTTCAGTAACTAAAGCTGTGAAAATCCTGAAATTTTGTTAGTCGTTTATCGAGTTGGATTTTAAAATCAGTAGGGAGTTGAGTCATGAATTTTGTACAGAAACTAGGTATGGAAATTTCCGGGCAACTCCAACTGGAATTTTGTTAATTGGACGATCGGTGATTTTTAAATCAATTCTTCCGTGGACTACAGTCAGAAAGCGATAAATCTGACTGCAGCCTAGTATATTAATATTTATGGTTAATTGGTAAAGATTTAGGACTTGTAAAATTTATATAAATTTCTATAGTATAAATGTCACCTACTGTAAAAATATTGGAATTTTTGGAACGTTGGAACTATTTTATAAAAATCCTAGAAAACAGCTGAATTATGAGTGTTAAGCTGAACTTCGATAACTTGTGATTTTGTGCACCAAAGTGTTGCATGGATTGGATTATGTTCATGATAAGTTGTTTGATTACTATGATCACATGAGGATACTTGCATGCATGTTTGAGTGTTAGATATGTTGTTTGTGTGTATCACTTTGTGCGTAAATTACGTGTAGAATTTGTATTGGTGTGTTCACACACTGACTTGGAATTAATTGGTTTGTTAGGACGCAACTAGCGGTCCCATCTCTTATAACTTCTTTGCTACACTAACCGAGCAAATAAAGGTGAGTTCACGGCCCCTAACTTTATCCGGTTTTTAAACAACAGGGGGAGAAACATGTATACACTCTTCAAACTCAATCTCTTTACGTTATACGAATTTAACGTCACATAACTATTCGGTAACTAAGTTAATGTTAATGTAATGTTGTGGTCACTAAGCAGCTATATCACTTAAGTCCTCGTCAATCTCTCGGATCGTTAGTATTGCTTTTAATAGCGGGGGAATTATAAGTAGTACTACTGGGCCCGACAAGACCCATCCGAGCTAGTCGCGCTAGCCGACCGGGTATGGTCAACGGGTGAATAATTTGGCCTAACTTCGCCATGGTCAGTGATAGGCCTGGCAACACGGAGGCACAACAGTCAGCTTCGATCGCGAAACTCTTACGTGACATGACTTTAGGCTAGCTACCTATATATGTTAACATTGAACTTAATTACGAAGCAACTTATTATTCCGGGTTTGGAATAATGGAAACAACAACTATATTATCCCGGGTTGGGGATAATGGAAACAACAACTTATTATTCCGGGTTTGGAATAATGGAACCAACATCATTATTATTCCAGGATGGGAATAATGGAACTAAATCGTTATCCCGGGTTAGGGATAACGGGGAAAACAAACTATAACCGAACAAACGAATTTATGAAAACCTGTGAACTCACTCATCTTTAATGTTGACACTTGTTTCTTTACATGTTTCTCAGGACGCTAGGAGCTCTAGGTGCACGCACATGCATTGAACAAGACATCTTTTATCGAGTCTTATTTATAAATATTGTTTTGGGTTTTTTTTCATTTGTTTTGGCGTTTGTGTTGGCGCCCGCTTCACTACTTATTTATGCTTCCGCTCAAACTTTAAAAACTGATGCTTCTGCTAAATATTGGTAACTAATCAAGACAATATAAAATCTACGACAAATGATTTTTGAAAACGTATTATCAAATCATATAGAGTCGTTCGACGTACTAGCGTTTCAGATTCTGGTTTGTTCACACGCCTCGCGGTAAAACTCCGCAAGTGGAAATTGAGGGTGTGACATCATTAAACTCACAAAAATAAATCTAAAAATCCCACTAAAGAGCACTAATTAAAAATATTAATCTCAAATAAAATTTACTTATTTATCGAATCATTTCGTTATTATTTAGGTTAGTTTTTCCCTCGTCGGTTGAATCATAAATTCGTGTGCATTCATCGTCGTCAAAGAACGCACCCACTGTGAGTGAATCTCTACCAATTCCCCGTTTTAATCATGTTTTGGGGTGTATCATGTGTCGTACAATTCTTTTATTTTATTTAAACACTTGTGCATACATCATATCCGTGATCAAATGTGTATCAATTGTTGTGTGAATTATATGTAGATTGGATTTATCATTTTTCAGTGCACGCATTTCATTAGGCCCATCAGTTCCCCATGGGATACGGGTTGAGCATCAGGAGCCTCATTAGATCGGCTCCGTTTGATTGAGCCTTGATCTCACATACATCATCATTCATGTCATATACTCATCCAAAGTGGTTTGGATTGTTTATCTATATATGTTTGCTCACATGGATTATTGCACGAATTTTCTTTATTAAATAAAACAAGAAATTAGTAAAAATGTTTTATCAAGGTTCACTTGCCAACTTTTGTTGACCCAAAATCTCCCGCGTTTTACACATGATACAGGTGATCCAGCTGAGACAGGAAACACTTAGGAAGGCCTAGAAGAATAAACAAGTTTATGCTTTGGAATAATTATGTAGTTTCATTTTCTTGTAATTGTATGAATTTTGTTTTGGATATTTAAGTTTGTAATTTGAATTTAATAAATATGAAACATCTTAGTAAACATCATGAGCTTTGGTGATAACCCAATTATGCCCCGACTTTTATTCCGCTGCGGGTCGGGGTGTGACAGATTGGTATCAGAGCTTGTGACTATAGGGATATAGGATAGGTTATTAGACCCTTAGAGCCTATACTATAGTTGATTAAATTTTAAATTGTTTATGCGTTACATACAAAATTCATGATGTTTATATGCTTTATGTTTATTTTCACACTCAATGTTATGCAAGCATGCTCACAAATACATGTTATTATGCAATGCTCATCATGAATCATATCCTCATAACATATCATATCCATGAGAGCACGCACCTCACGATTCCCAATGATTTTTGCAATGATTTTTGTATTTTTCAAATCACATCAAAGTGAGTTCTCATGACGGGCATGTAGTAACTGGAAGGGTACGAGTACCGGTAGTCGGAACGTCACTGTCTAGGCTTGGCATTTGTATAAATCCAAAATAAAGGACCAGTTTGCCTACCTGGGGACTAACGATGAGAGTACGAAGGACCTATTAGGCCAAAGCATGCTATACCAAACGTCGTGTGAGCTAACCCCACTTTGAGTTGTCATTGTGTCTACACCTGGACACCCTCCAGGACTCGACTTTTTCATATTTTAACTTATCTTCCTCACTTTTCAGTTGTTTTAAGCACACAAGACCTGCAAAACGCAATTGGATCAAAAGTTTCTCTATTCTACCAAAAACGAAACTAAAACTAAAGAAAACTATACAAGGTGAACATGATAAACTAATGTATTTTACAATACATCATATTAGCACTAGTTTTTTTCTAATAAATGCCAAAAAAAACTCTACTAATCACTAGCACTCATCATCAACAGTTAAAATCACAATCAATTCATTAACACATATAAATTGCTTAACACCAACACAATATCGCACAAATTTCAAAACTTAAACACCGTTACGGAAATTTGTAAATAGTTGAACCAAGTTGAGAAATTGTTAAATAACAACTTATGTGAGTAAACTTTATGAAAATCACAGTGCGTTATTTTGTATTTTTGTGTAACTAAATTATTGGTGAAGCAAGAAGATCAATTACCAAACAATTAAATGGCTAAGTACTAACCCAAAGATTTATATACAGGTTCGGTATGTATAAATTTTAGAGTTAATTACACAGATGGACCATGTGGTTTATAGTTAGTTTCGCCTTTGTGTACTAACTTTTTTTAACAGGTTCAGGTTTCATGTTTGAATTTTGTAACACCAAAACCAAACTTAGTTAATTTTATGTTTAATTTCAATAAAATGACTAAAACACCCTTTCATTTTAAAAGGACCATTTATGTCATTTTTAACGCTTCGCATTTTTGTACGTTCCTTATTTAGAAAGTGGAATCGTATTTCTATTTATGGAAACTAGTATTCGTACTCAACTTCAACTTTGTAATCCAAGATCTTGACCATGATGAAATTCATACATTATACATACTTGTTATACATGCAATCAATCATTTAAATATGTGAGTTCATGGAAACCAATACTTGATGTCACACCCCAACCGATGGCGGAAACATCGGGATGCGGCACTAAGCGACGGATTGCTCGAGGGATTCCACAGCGACTAAATTGCGACAATATAAATTAATTTCATTTCATGGCAAACTAATGTCATACAAACCAAGTACAAATTGTTCAAATATGAAATACATTTGATAGATAATAATCTAGGCGTGTATTTAAGATAGCCTAATCTTGATTCGAGATAACCTGCGTTTAACCTCCAACATACATTAAAATAATGTCAATACAAAAATGTATTGGCGAGCATACCGGTTTTTAACATAGTAATATAGTAGATGAAAGCGTGGCGAATTTCCACATACATAAACATGATACAACACAACATATGAACTAATTTCGACAATTACACATGCTAAGTTCCGTGTGGCAGCGAAGGAGAGGTGTGAAGCCCTTAACTAGACCCTGTTGGATGCGAGCCAAACTATAGTACCATACTAGCTAAGGTGGAAAATTAACAAGTAAAAGTCCTAGCATATATGTATCAAGCATCACGTGTAAATATGTATAACAAACGTTCACGTGTGAGAAATCAGTTTAGCATGTAATGTGTTTTGTTATGAACGTATGTTACACCCAAAAAGTGTGTTTAAAGCAAAAAGGGGTCAAGTATACTCACCGTGGGTGCTTAAACAGTAGACACGAGTGAGCTGGAGTGGATAGAGCGTCGGGTCAGCCTGCGCATAGAAACAGAAGTGTATTAGTCTTCCATAGTGCTGAACAGTTGAACGGGGAGTGGTGCGGGACAAACAGCTGGGTCGCACGAGGCTTCACTCGCACGAGGCATCACCCTCGTATGAGTCATCACTCGTACGAGTCATCATTCGTAAGAGCGACTGCTCGTGCAAGTGAGTTGTTTTCGAGTCCAAAATCGAGTGTTCATCCCACCAGTCTTAGGCCACTGATCGAACCTTGAGCCGGGGAGGTCTTTAGAGCGAGATAGCCCTTTTATCTTCTCAAAAGTACAACAAAAAATCCAGTACCAAAAAATCTAGCACAAAAAAAATCTAATACAAAAAATATAGTACAACAAAATTCAATACAAAAAATCCAGTACAAAAAAATTCAGCAAAAAAAGTTAAGTAAAAAAAATTTAAGACAAAAATTTAGCACCAAAAATTTAGTACAAAAATGTAGCACAAAAAATGTCATACAACATAGAAATACAACACATTTTTTGGGTTTTTTAGTTGTCATATTTTATGTAGCGATATGGTATTCAAATTAAAGATAAAACGATGCTCGATTTTACGATGATCTTTTTATAAAAAAATAATGTCGTATAAAAAAGTTATGAACGTTTAAAAAATGAGAGTGTAATATGCATATTGGAGAGAGGTCAATAAATAGAATTTTGCAAGATACCTTTACCCTCTCCTTTTTTCCAACATTTTAATCTTAATCATTGATTTGAAAAATAGAAGGTTAATATTCATTCTCATCCTACTTAGACAAAATAAACGTTTTATTTGATCTTATCTCCTATATCTATAATAAATCATAATAAATCCAAACCATCTTTGGTTGATTGACATATTTTTAAACCTCTAGATGCCACATGGCAACCAGAAACACACCTAATGAAAATAATTGAGCTGTAAAACCACTGAAGCGGTCTCCTCTCTTTTTCTTCACTCAACAATAAATTGTTAATGATTAGGAATTTCCTTTTTTGATTCTCCCATTTGAATTGAAAGGCGTTACAATCACGAACGCTAAATCCATAATTAACACACGTATTTCTTTTTTAAGTGAGGTTAAACTGGAATCGGGTGAATTTAGGCTCAAGATCAGGTAAAAGTGGTGATGTATGGATACAAACCAGGTGTTTAACGATGGTGTTATGACATTTAAAAGACAACGTAGGTAAAAGTTGATGATGGCTTGGTTGATGTTGGCCGAGAACCCCGAGGATGGTGGCTAGGGTTCTGCCTTATTAGCAGCGGCGACGATTATGCTTCCTAATTCTACCAGCGGCTGTTAGGGTTCAGGAGCTGGCAGCCAAGAGTGTATCTATTAAAGGACTCGAGTCACTTATATCATTCTCTAAAGGAAAGGTAAGCAACTTATTTTTTGTTACTTATTTTTATTGCTGATAAGTTTACTTATGATTTGCTTTGGTTGTTTCAGAATACATATAGAGAAATGGTTAATCTTACCTCTAATGGTTGCCCAATTGTAACAACACTCGAAACACCCTAGAACAAACCCTGATCAAAACCTCAAATACGTACGACGAAAACCAGCATGAAAAATCAAAAAGAAAAGATTTAAGTGCTTATCGCGGGCCGCGATAGGGTAGTCCCTACCAGTCGGGGGCGCGAGACTACCCCCTGACTCACGCCACCTATGCCCTAGCTAGGCCCACTCGCGGGCCGCGAGAGGGTTACGTGTGCATGTCGCGAGGCGCGAGAGACTCAGAAATCAACTATAAATAGAACGAGCACTGCATTTTCAAAACTCGTTAAATTCTTTTCTTTTCTCTCGGGTATAATATTACAAGTATACCTACGGCTCTAAAACTTTGCTCCGTACTCGGCGTGTTATCCCAAATTACTGGTACAATACCCTGTCTAATCAACCTATAAACAATTCAACGGATGTTTAAGTGCCGCCTGAATAAGGGTATACTTTATCATCATGTTGAGCTTTTGATCTCGTGATTATCTTTAAAAGTTGAAATGGGTTAATACACTAATACATGGGCATTGTGTGTTTAATTAGGAACTCAAGATCTAAACCAGCATGCTATTATTGTAAACCATAAATTTGAAATTGAGTCATATTCCTTTACTCAAATGATTTACAAAACCCTAAATGTTTTACAAGTTATATTTACAGTGATTAAGTTTTTGTATTCTAAAAGTATTACCGGTATGTGGGGTTTTGTATACACTACTAGTCCAGCGTTACTATTGGACGAAAGTTAGCCAATAATATGACCACAGCCACCTAGTGGGATAGGTGACAAATACTGATTGAGTAATTGAAAGATATAAACAAATGTAAAAACTCTTAATGGTGTAACTATAACAATATGTTTTAGTACAAGTTCGAATGAACTCACCAGTATTTTTCGCTGACCAAATGTTTTTAAAACGCGTTTCAGGTAATTTACTGTGAAGGGAAAGAAAGTGCTAGGAAGCACTCAAACTTAAATAAGTGGCTATGAAAACCTGAATAAAACGTGTCTTGTAATCAAGGTTGTATCCATGTAAAAGCCTTTATGTAAATATGGGTTTGATCCCATAATTTATGAAATGAAAAATGCGGTATTTTGAAAACTCTGGTATTTTTCCTGACACCCGGTCCTGATGAAAAAAAGTCTGTTGCTATAAAATTCAATAAACACTGTTACCACCAGCAGCGTCTAGTCGCGGCTCCCGCCAAGGGTGGGTTAAGGGCCGTGACAGAAGGTGGTATCAAAGCCACTGGTTTAAGCTAATTAAGTATTATAAAAATACTTCAAATTTGTAGGCAGGGAATAAATGAAACAACTTCTATGAATATTGTGATATTAACCAAATACTATATACATACGATTTTTGGAGTTCATTGTTTTTATTGTTTTTTACAAACAATATGAGCGATAAAGAGTTGGTTAAAGCTTTCAAGCATATATCAGCAGTAATTCAGATATGGAAGAGGATCAAGCCAGTAACCAAATCGGATACGAAGATGACAAAGTGAAAATATTGGTAATGGTATTTTATTATGGATGGTAGGAGGTAATAGTATTGTATTATGGATGGTAGGAGGTAATGGTAGTGTATTATGGGTGATATGATAGATGAAAGGGAAAGTGTATTCAAAGTAGTGTACCAAAACACCTTATATGATGTTAATACATATAGATGCACATGTGTATTTCAAATATTGGTAATGTAAAAAGTAGTGTATTACGTATTGTAGTGTAAATGAAAGTGCAGTTGTCTAATATTGGTAATGTATTACTAATTTGTCAAAGAAATGATACATATGCACACGTGCATGGATAACCGTTACTCGAAAAAAAACTTAAAATTTTTTTTATTATTGATGAAATATAGTGATTTTTCCAAAAAAAAAAATATTAAACAAAAAATGGGGTTTTTTAGATTTTTTTGGTTGTGTTCACATTGGTTCTCGCGATTCTCGAAATAAAGGGTGGTTCCTAACAGATCCTTCTCCTATATATATATATTTATATAGGGGTAAGATCAAAAAAAAAAGTTTATTTTGCCTAAGTAGGGTGAGAAGGAATCTTAACCATTCATTCTTCAAATCAATTGTTAAGATGAAAATGTAGTAAAAAATGAGTATAAGGGTATCTTGAGAAAATCTTATTTGCTGACTTTCTCTCTCCACATGCAAGGTACATGCATATTTCACCCCCATTTTTTAAATGTTCATAACTTTTTATACGACATTTTTTTTCATAAAAAATTCACAAAAAAAATCGAGCGTCTTTTTATCCTTAACTTGAGTATCATATTTCTATATAAAATATGGCGACTAAAAAAACCCACAAAAATGTGTTGTATTTCTATGTTTTATACCATATTTGTGTGCTACATTTTTGTACAACATTTTTGTGCTATATTTTTTGTGTTGAATTTTTTTGTCTTAATTTTATTTTCTAAAATTTTTGTGCTGAATTTGTACTAGATTTTTTTGTGTTGGATTTTTTTGTGCTGTAATTTTTTACTAGATTTTTTTGTGCTATATTTTTTGTACTAGATGTTTTGTTATATTTTCTAAAAAACAAAAGGGGTGTCACATGTCATTTTCACACACCTACTACCAAAATATTTTAGTCTCAAAATGCCATTCCTTCCTACTTATAAGGAGTGCCACTTGTCATCATCATAATCTTTCTTAGGCTACTTAGGAAAAATCCACTTTTTAGTGGATCCTTCCCCTATTTATATATATATATATATATATATATATATATATGTGTGTGTGTGTGTGGAAGTATTTATATAATATATGAAGCATAATATATATATAAAAAGAGTAAAGTCGCAACGATCGACGTTTTTGGCAATATGCTCTGACTAACTGTGTTTGCGATATTCTGATTATTTTATTATTTTATTCGGTGATATTAATATCTGAAATATGTTTGCAATTTAGATATCGAATGAAGTTAATCAATCAGTCCAGAACCATCAAGAAAACTCTTTGGATAAAAGTGCCATAGAGAGTATAGTTGCTCATGGAATAGGGGACTCAATACCCTTAATTCTCGAAGTTGTTAGAAACCCGGTGCCTATAAAAATAATAAAGTTGTGAGTAGCAGACGTAACCATACTAACAATGATAGTCAAAGTGTTAATATAGATAATGACATCTTTATTAAGCTCCACATCCTAAAAGAATAAAGGCGGTAACTTCTTGATGTACTTGTAGAGGTTTTCTAGCCTGTAAGCCAACTGAATTCGCAGGCAGTGAAGGAACCACTGCTGCTCTGCGATTGTTAGAAAATACTGAAGTTGTTTCGGGACAAGGCTAAGTCTGCAAGTGGAGTAAAACCCACTAGTGGACAGGTTCATGACACTCGGACTTGCCTCAAATGCAATGAAGTTGGTCACATTGCTCGCAAGTGTCCGAAGTCTAAGCCTGTGTATCCCTGAAGAAAAGAAGTTTCAAAAGAGGAAAAACAAAAGCAATCTGAAAATGATCAAATCCGGATTGTAAAAAGAAACGTTGACATCAAAGAAATGAAACGAAATGTTGAATCCAATCTTGAAATAAAACCTAAAAATGAATCAAAATTTGAAAATTCAGTTTTTCAAAAGGGTGAGACTTCAAAGTCAAACAATGATTCTAGGTTTTATATCAAGAAAGCTAAAGTTAATTCTCAAGCTTGGATTGCTAAAAAGAAATCACCTGAGAAAGTGAAGGTTATGTGTGATAAAATCGAAAATGTCAAATCAATCAAGAAAGATAAAAGTAAAGTTGATTGTGAGTTTGAAGGTTGTGATGTTGAATATGCTTATCAAAGAGCATACGAAAGTGATTACGAAGAGCTGTATGAGGAGTTATATCCAAAACCCAAGACCAAGAAGGCTTGGGTTGAACTTTTTAACTAAATCATTTCAGGTGCAGGAGTACCAAGATCCAGCTTATCAAAAATGATTCGGGATTGAGGAGCTTCATAATCTTTAACTTATCTAGAATGTTAAAATCTTTGTCATTTTGAGAGGGAGTAGTTAAGAAGAAAATTTTGAAAAAAAAAGTCAAAATTATGAAAATTCACATCGTTGAACAGAAAAACTGATTTCAAAGTTCTTACAAGTTCAAACTGCTTTTGCAAGTGGTAAACGAGTTTAATGTTTGTTTGTTAAACAATTGCATATACAGGAGTGAGAAAAAGGATCGGATGACGAGGTCACAGGATCCACACTGGTTGGTTATTTTTTTCAACTAGAATTTGTTAAAAAATCTAAAATTCAAAAATATGTTTTTGATTTTAGGGGGAGTAAGAAAATTTAAAAAATTGTTGAAAAATCAAAAACATATGAAAAAGTTGAATATTCAAAAACATTGAAAAAATTCAAAAAGTATAAAAACAGGAAAAAGATAAAAAGAATTGGTTGTCAAAAAGGAAATGATAGTACATCAGTGGACTATCACAGTATGCTAAAGAAATGTAAAGTTTAAAGTTATAAACAAGTCTTACTGTGGATGTATCGATAGGCTTTACACGTTCAGTAGATTATTTCCAGGATATAAACTAAATTTTATAACTGCTTAATCTCGTGGATTAACACATCTTGGATATATGGACTTAGTACTCTGAAATTTCGATTGAAGAGTTGCCTGATTCTGAGATACGAGGTCTTTATAGATAGTTGATATATGGGGTATTATACAAGTTCTTCTGATTTTGCGGAAGTAATAGCCTAGAACTTCTATAATGCTTTTTGCTATAAACCCCAAAATAGCATGCAATTTTGAAAAAATCGAAAGATCTAATCATTTGCAATGCTGAAAAGATTCCTTATGTGGAATACACCTGAAAGACGAGCTTTCATCTCTTTTTCTGTACAGTAGTTCTAACCTGAGCTCTCAAGGCCTCGCATAACCCAAATACAGATATCAATTACGCTATACTCACCTGTAAGATGAAATCTAGGAATCTTGATACGGGGGTATATTTAAGAGGTGGGAACCATAGTTAAGTCAAGTTTCATAAATCATATCCTAACATATCTTGGAACAATTGAGAAACGTGATGAAGTTTAAGTGGACAATATATCGACAATCTAGGTAAACAAGTTTAGAACTTAAAGTCTGAAAAAAGGTCAACGGTACTGGTGATATGTCTCAATGAAACTGATATGATCCTTAGACGCAAATTCACAAAAATATGTCTGTAAATATGTTTGTACATAGTTTACTTTACTTGTTTAAAAGTTCTGTAAATACTTTACTTACTTTTTAAATCCAAAAGATTTTCAACGTGCCAATGTTGGAGAACGGATCATCGAAGTCTGGTAAGAAAGTCATTAATTTGAATCTTTAAAATTGAAGATAATATCAGTTGTTCACAATGGGTTTAGCCAAGGTCATTAACTTGGACTTGGTAAACAAAATTAGTTAATCAAGGTCATTAATTTGGACTTGATCAACTAAGTGGATTTCATTTCAATAATTGAAAAATTAAATGAATTGAAAAAGGTTTTTGAATGTTAAATGTTTTCAACGTCATTAATTTGAACTTGAATTAACTGAAAAAGAAGATTAAAATTTGAAGTACAAGTATTGTACAAGTGGTATGTAATACAAGTGGTACAAAATTTCAAAGTTAGAATCTGAAATATTTATTTGAATTCCCAAGTACTTTGAAACAGGAAGTAAAGTTTTAGGGGGAGCAGGATGAAACGTGATTGAAGATAAAGCTCAAAGCTAGGGGGAGCATAGCTCACAGCAAGGGGAGCTGAGATTAAAGTTTTATCAAGTTAAATTGAAGAAAAGAGAATGTTTGAAGATCATAAAGTTTAATGCTTATTCAAGGATAAAGATAAAGACTCAGGAACTTATTTGAAGTCTGATGATTACAAGGCGTTCAAAGAAGACTATGACACTTGAAGACTGACGAGGATGATTATTGTCAAAGATGTCTATGAAAGAAGATGACTGCTGCAACATCCAAGGGGGGGTCTGTTGGTGCATATGTCTGTTGCCTTCGTCATTACACGAGAACGAGTCTGGAATAAACGAGAGTTTTCTGAAGACCGAACAAGACAAAGTAGATATCCAAAATGGAGTCTATTGGTGCATAATGTCTATAGTATAGTCTTGTTTCGAGTCTCTATAGTATAGATGAAACGAGGCGTATTTAAGTGTATTTAAGGACAAGTTCGCTCTAGGATGTTGATGAGAAGTCAAGTTCGGCCGAACTTGACTAGGTCAAGTTCGGGCGAACTTCTATCCCTCTCCAGCGAACTTCCATGTCTATATATAGGTGCCTTGGGATTTCATTTGTTGAACAGGGGAGATATTTTGGCACAGAGACGGTGAAGCTCTGTCGGATCCGGTTCTCGAATGTATTGAACTTTTGATCAATGAAAACAACAATTAAAAGAGTAATTCTTGTTATTTGATTAATTTGTCATTAGTTTCCGCCTAATCGGACAATGGATAACAAATTTAGGTTCCCATGCTAATCGTGGACGTTCCTACAATAAGTCTATGTATACGATGCATCCTAGTAGTGACAAGATGTATCAATATTTGAGGAAGAATTTTTGGTGGATAGGAATAAAAAAGGATATAGCTAGTTATATCTCTAAATGTTTAACTTGTTCGCAAGTTAATCCGAACATCAGAAACCTTCAGGTTTACTTCAGCAGTTAGAAATGCCAATATGGAAATTGGAATTGATAACAATGGACTTTGTTACCAAATTACCCAAAACTAGAAAAGGTAATGACGCAATCAGGGTGATTGTGGATGGCGATTAACCAAGTCAGCCCATTTTCTACCAATGAAAGAAACCTTTAGTATGGAAAGATTAGCTAAGCTATGTAGGACCGATCCTCGATGCTAAGGAATCTAAATTTGATATCTAACGTCCATAATAGCGGAAATATTACGTCGTGTTTACCAATAGACAAGAATTAATCAGTTTAACATCAGTTTTATTGATCAAACGTCAAGAGTACAAACTGACAGAGCTTCGCCTCCAAAATACCAAAGTTACAAATGAGTGAGGCAAGCTAGCTATTTATAGAAGATCAAGTTCGCCTGAGGGAGACCTAAGTTCGCCCGAACTTGCCTTAGCAAGTTCGCCCGAACTTGACTCAACATGTCAATCACGGGCGAACTTGTATCAACATTACATAAATACAATGTTTTGCTAGCCTATTCAACTCTATACTATACAGACTCGATATAAGACTAAGACATAGACATTATGCACCAATAGACTCCCCCTTGGATATCGTCTTCATCTTGTATCAGTCTTCGAAACTCTGTCTTCATAATAAACATTAACGCACACGACCGAAGAAGTTCTTGTAAGGCTTCTTTCGTCGTTCTTGTTTAGGATCCGGCATCTGGTCTGTAGGAGGCACTTTGTTCATATGCTGAAATCTTCTAATACTTGCCTTTCTAGTTTTCTCATGAATAGCCTCGAGACGCTTCTCCTCTTTCAGGAATTCAACTTTTTCTAAATCCCTCCAACTTGTTTGCCACATCTTTCCTGAATTTACTTCTCTTGCATAGCAAACATTCACAACTTTCTGATACCGCATAGCTTGTACCTTTTCACGTTCTTCAAATATGATCTTTCTGTAGAACAAGCATTTAATATCTTCTCTTGAACAATTAACCAACCACATCGGATCAAGAATCCTGATAGTTCTCCATAACCCCCTCATGCCCTAAGAACCAAGTATCTTAACTCTTTCCTTCGTAATATCCAAGTGTACTTCAAACTTTAAAACAATAACTGCTTCACAAGTAGATAGATCTATCTGCCACCACTTGAACAATGGATAGAAGTTTTGCTCAATCGGCATCAACGGCGTATTTCTCATGGCTCTAGGTCGCTTCATTATCAATATAATGTCTTTCTCCCCTGTTTTCTTGTTAGTCTTGATTCGGCGACCTGGAATGAATGGCTTCCAATATCTGAATCCTTTGACCGCTTCATACTTTATCAACTTCCACAATAACTGATCAATCACTTTCATGTGATACGTAACATTAACGGTCTAAACCAGCTCTTCCACATCCCAATATGGTAACGTCTTGAAATCAGCAAGATACTTGAAGTATTGCACTCCAAATTCTCTTTTGATTGCATATACATTAAGTTCCTTGAACTAACCCTAACTTAAAATATCCCCCAATGACACATCTTTGTCTCTGGTAAAGAATGCTAGAGGAAGTCGAAACTTACGTTCGCGTGAAATTTCTTTAAACCAAGACTTCTTTGCTTGAGCTATCTCTTCTTTTGTCATCGGCTTTGGTACTTTACCTTCTCGAACTGATTCCTCAATCCTTTCTTTTAACATGTCTTCGTCTAGCTGCTTGTACATCTCCTCAAAAGTAGGAAAACTATCAGTATTAGGACCGGCGTACTTCGCAGTTTGATCTGTTTCATCATCAGAAGACCAATCTTCCACAATCACTCTATTATGCTCGTCAGCTTCAAATCTTCTAACATACTGATAATCATTCGGTTCAAATGTGTTAACATTCAACACATCCTCTTCAAAATCAAATTCTAGATCTTCAGTATCAACTTCAATCAACTTGGCCAGATCTTCCTTTGTATAGTTGTGCACATACTCGCCTTCTCCACATTATGCTCTAACATCAACAATAAAGGCTTAGAAGGTACTGTAGCAACCGGCTTTACAAATCTTTCAATGTTAGACATATCAATCTCATCAGATGGCCCTGTCTACCCTGTCTGCCCTGACTCCACCTCAATTTTATCATCCATCCTATTTGATTCATCATCCATCAGCGAAGAGAAATTAAATTCATCTGAAACTTTAGCTTCAGTAATTTTCAGACCAACACCACCCTGATCATCATCGTCATCATCAGCAATATTCCAATCCTCATACTCAGAATCATCTTTCTGTTCATCATTATCTTCATCCTCTTTCTCTGCTTCTTCATCGTCCTTATCTTCACAAGCAACGATAGGATCAGAAGGCTTGACAGATTCGTCAACCTTTGGAATATCAGACTCAGAAGCTATAACAACATTCTCTTCAACAGATTTTTCTGCAGCTTCAGAAGACTTAGAAGTTTCACCTTCAACCCCTTTTCCTTCTCCATTAGCAGCTAACTCTTTCTCAGATCGTTCTTTAGCTTCTTGTTGATCCAGACGATCATATTCGGCGATGAAATCGGTATTCAGACCATTTGATAAAACTTTCTGCATCCTGGAAAATCTACGATCATTTAGAGCTTGAATTGACTTCAGATCTGCAATCTCTGTTTGAAGCTTTTCATTTGCATCCTGCAAACTCTCGATCAAAGCTTTGAAATATTCTCGCTCAACACTTTCACTTTATCGTCCAACATCTCTTTCTCAACATTGCTTTGATTCATTTTCTGAATAAGCTCAGCCTTCTCTACTTCATTCTTAGCCACTTTTTCTTCTAAGATCTTGACACGTTTTTCGAGAAGATCAACATTAGTATCTGGAAATAAATCACTCAGATCTTGAAGACTGATTGGATCATGCGGCATATCACCAAATAAATTCCCTCTTGGAGTTTTCAGTGTAGACTTTGGTGTTGCATCTTTTGGAGTAGACTTCTTTGGAGTAGAACTTTCAATATGAGAAGTTGTTGGAGCAACCGGCGATTGAGTAACTGATACTTCGAGTAATCCAGTCACAGGAGGTTCTTGTGTAACTCCTTGACGTTCAGCTTCACTTGTAACAACTACAGGAGGTTCTTATGTAGGAGGTTCTTGTGTAACTCCTATCTCCTGTGCGCCAGAAGGTTCTTGTGTAACTTCTGCGCTTTTCAGCTTACCTTTATATCTTTTACTGACTGCCTTTTGAACTTTCTTTTTCTTCTTGCCCTTTGTCTGAGGAGATCCTGTGGTTTTAGTTGTTGAAACCATTGCAGACTTAGCACGACTAACCTTTTTCTTTGGCATTTCTTCATCAGATTCTTTCTCTTGATTAGGATCAAAATCAGCATCAGTCTCTTTGGCCTTTTCTGCCTCAGTCTACTATAGTTTTCTTTGTAATTCTTTCAAGAGAATCGTCAGAATCATCATTTTCTGAAGTAGCAGATATAACATCATCCTCTTGCGTGGCTTTTTCAGTCTCTTGGCTTTCAATAACCACTGCTGCACTCGAACCAGCTTCAACTTGAACATTTTCTGGTTCTTCCTCATCAATAAGCATAGTATCAACTTTCTTTGCTGCTCGTTTCTTCTCAGGCTTTTCAACTTCGGCCTTTAAGAACCAATCGCTTCGAGACTTTGGTTTGAAATCTTTGAACCATTCTTTTTCAGCGTTTAGCTCTTTCTCATCACCATTTCCGTCTTTTCTCCACTTGTTGTCAGACGGTGCAACATAATTTGGATCTTTAATTGCTCCAAACACTGGCTTAGCAACAGGAGCTGTTGCTTGCTTCTTAAACTTTAAGAGCTTCTTCACAGTTGTATCATCGAGGTGGCTTAGGTATAGCACATCATTTGGATCCCGTGCTATATTAGTGAATTTCTCATCTATCAACATTTGCACGAACCTCGGATAAAGACATAGCCTTGAATCATCCATGTTTTTCGACATAATTGTGAAAACCAGCTTAGAATAGTTAAACGGCTTCTTCAAGATCAATGTCGTTGCCATACATGACATGTAGTCTTGAACATCGTCTAGACCTGCCTTGCAGTGACTAAAAGTATGAATAATTGCATGCATTAGGAGCTTGTAGGGGTTTGGCACTTCCCCTTTCTTCAATGTTGGCTATTCACGCTCCCCTTGTAACCCATTCTATAAACACAGCCTCTGACCATCTTTTCATCAAGAAACATCGGATCGTCTTTATCATCGTTGACTTGTAAGATCCGTCGAATATTGTCTTCTGTAACTGTAATAGGTTTGACTTCATTCCCGACTTTCACAGAAGATGTAATGGTCTTTTTATCTTCACTGAGACTCGTGTTCGTCCAGAAATGGTACGTGTGAGATCTATAAGACACTGTGCATCCGTTATGGCTCGATGAATAGGGCTTTCCTTTAGAAACTTCAACATATTGTCGTATTCTTTGAAAGATGGACATATCGTCTTATCGAGCGTAGTGCACATGTTATGTAATTTTGAGAAATCCATAGCAATCACCCTTGCTGGTTCTTGAACCTGAAAAACGACGCAAAACAATTAGCACGTAATACGAGAAAAACTTTCAATTTTTTTCAAACACTTTCATCAAGTTCGGGCGAACTTGATAAGTGTGTGACAAAACTGATTTGATCAAGTTCGCCCGAACATGCCTATCTAACATGCTCAACCTTCAATTATAAGTTCGGGCGAACTTATATACATTACAATTTTCAGAAATCAAATCAGGAGTTCGGTCGAACTTGTAACTTCAAAAATTTCAATTTTTAAATGTAAGTTCGGTCGAACTTAAGTTGCTCACATTCTGATTATTATTTTATTAACAAGTCCGGTCGAACTTGATAACAAGTTCGGCCGAACTTATTATCTTCTCCATTCAACAATTTGCTTTCTTCAGTAATAATCAAATTGTTCAAATCAAACGCAAAGATATGATCGATTTTAGATGTTAATCATAAATTTAAGTTCAATTGATTCATTACATTCCTAGATCTATCAGTTTTTAACAGTTCAGATCTATAACGTTCAAATCTCGTTCAATTCATGGTTCTATGAACAAACTCTCACCTCCTCCATTGAAAGTGGTGTGCAAATCACCAAGTTCAATTAAAATTTGGGCAGTATGACGGTACCATCTTGCCAAATTCTCAAGATCGCTCAAAAACTTCTCAAGTTCGCTCAGATATGTTTGGGATCAGACAAATGAATTCGGCCGAACTTGTATGGTATTTATACCATGGCAAGTTCGGGCGAACTTGCTAAGCCCAACCCGAAAGGCCCATCATAAGTCTGGGCAAACTTAAGTTATAACAACCAGCCACCATCTACAAGTTCGGTCGAACTTGCTTAAAAGTTAAACTCTGATCAGTTTGACAAGTTCGGCCAAACTTGCCAAAACCAAATTCAAAGTTTTTAAATTTTAACCCATGAATTTTTCAACTTTTACCAGTTATGAAAATCCACTCAGTTGACCAAGTCCAAGTTAATGACCTTAGTTAACCGATTTGTCTGCCGAGTCCAAGTTAATGACCCCGGTTTGACCTGTTACGAACAAACTATTGATATTTTCAAAAACAAAGTTTCAAATTAATGAACTTTTTATAGTTTTGACTTTTCAGATTTTACAGATTAGCTCCCAGCCCGTTGTCAATGAGATTCCCACCAGTTCTAGCATCTTACCAGACTTCGAAGACCCGTTCTCCAACATTGGTTTGCGGAACACAATGTAGGAACAAAATCTTTTTGTATTTTTGTAAGTTTATGCTAAAACACACTGAAATTCTTTTTGATTTTAATCTGTGAAGCTGATAAACTATTTACAGGATAATGTAAACTATGTACAAACATATTTACAGACATGTTTTTGTGAATTCGTGTCTAAAGGATCATATCAGTTGTATGAGACATATCACCAGTACCGTTGACCTTTAGATGACTTTAAGCTTTAAACTTGTTTACCTAGATTGTCGATATGTTTGTCCACTTAAACTTTACCAAGTCCTCAACTGTTTCAAGATATGTTAAGGTAAGATTTATGAAACTTGACTTATCTGTGGTTCCCACTTCTTGAATATACTCCCGTATCAAGATTCCCTAGATTTCATCTTACAGGTGAATATAGCATAATTGATATCTGTATCTGGGTAATGCGAGACCTTGAGAGCTCAGGTTAGTACTACCGTACAGACAAAGAGATGAAGGCTCGTCTTTAGGTGTGTTCCAGTTAAGGAATCTTTTCAGCACTGCAAATGATTAGATCTTTCGATACTTTTCAAGTTTGCATGCAGTTTTGGGGTTTATAGCAAAAGTATTATAGAAGTTCTAGGCTATTGCTTCCGCAGAATCAGAAGACTTGTATAATACCCCAGATATCAACTATCTATAAAGACCTCGTATCTCATAATCAGGCAATCTCTCAAACGAAATTTCGAAGTACTAAGTCCATATATCCAAGATATGTTAATCCAAACGATTGAGCAGTTGTAAAATTTAGTTTATATCTCGAAAACAGTTTACTGAACGTGTTAAGCCTATCAACACATCCACAGTAAGACTTGTTTATCACTTTTAAACTTTCTATTTCTTAGCATACTGTGATAGTCCACTGATGTACTATCATTTCCTTTTTGTGACACCGAATTCTTTTTGTCTTTTTCAATGTTTTTGTACATTTTTGAAAATTTTCATATGTTTTTGTATTTTCCCAAATATTTCTCCCCTAAAATCAAAAACATATTTTTGGATTTTAGATTTTAAGAAATACTAAACTAGAAAGATATTTACAAACCATACAAACCAATGCGGATTACGTGAACGTGTCGTCCGATCCGTATTCAACCTCAGCTTCCGCACCTGTAAGCAAATTTTTAATACCGTTAAGCTGCGTTAGATATTTAAATCTTGTTAATGGAAATGCTTTGGTATAAAAATCAGCCCTTTGTTCGTCGGTGTGGATTTTTCTATTCGAACCAATTTCTTTTCGTAACAGTCACGAATGAAATGGTAACGAATTTCAATGTGTTTTGTACGTGAGTGATTAACCGGATTTTTAGTTATATCGATTGCTGCTTTGTTATCTACAAATAAAGGCATGTCAAGAAACTGCAGACCATAATCCCTCATCTGTTGCTGAATCCAAAGGATTTGTGAGCAACAGCTGGAAGCAGGAATGTATTCTGCTTCAGAGGTTGAGAGAGAGACCGTGGTGTCACACCCTCAATTTCCACTTGCGGAGTTTTACCGCGAGGCGTGTGATCAAACCAGAATCTGAGACACTAGTAATATCGAACGACTCTATATGATTTACTTAAACGTTTTCCAAAAACATTTCTTTAACCATTCATAGTTATTTTCAAATTGTCTTAGTTTCAAAGTTTAGCGGAAGCATAGTAACGGGCGCCAACATAAACGCCAAAACCAAAAATCCCAAACAATATTCGTAAATAAGACTCGATAAAAATGTCTTGATCAAATGCAAGTGAGTGCACCTAGCGCTCCTAGCGTCCTGAGAAACATGTAAAGAAACAAGTGTCAACATTAAAGAAGAGTGAGTTCACAGGTTTTTATAAGTTCACAAGTTCGGTTAAATGTTTGCTTTCCCCGTTATCCCTAACCCGGGATAACGATATAGTTCCATTATTCCTAACCCGGAATAATAATGTTGGTTCGTAATTAAGTTCAATGTTAACATGTAGGTAGCAGCCTAAAGTTACGTCACATAAGAGTTCGCGATCGAAGCTGACTGTTGTTGCCTCAGTGTTGCCAGGCCTATCACTGACCATGGTGAAAGTTAGGCCAAATTAATCACCCGTTGACCATATCCGGTCGGCTAGCGCGACTAGCTCGGGTGGGGCTTGTCGGGCCCAGTAGTACTACTTATAATTTCCCCGCTATCTAACCCAATACTAACGATCTGAGAGTTGGTTGAGGACTTCCGTGATAAAGCTACTTAGTGACCATAACATACATTAACATTAACTTAGTTACCGAATAGTTAACGACGTTAATTCTGCATAACGTAAAAGATAGAGTTATAGAGTGTATATATGTTTCTCCCCTGTTGTTTAAAACCAGATAAAATAGGGGCCGTGAACTCACCTTAAATTGCTCGGTTAGAATAACAAAAAAGAAGCAAATGATGGAACCGCTATCGCGTCCTAACATGACAACCGATTTAAAGTTAGTGTATGAACACACTGACACAAAATCCTAAGCATAACTAACACACAGTACGGCACACACAACAACCAATTCGAAACCAAAATCATGCATGCAAAATATCACTATACAAAATAATGATCAAACCAACTTGTCATAAACACAGGTTAACTCATACAACACTTAGGTACACACAAACGCAAGTTATCATGTTTCAGCTTGTACGCTCATAACTGGGCTGTTTTCGAGGATTTTTATAAAATAGTTCCAACGTTCCAAAAATTCCAATTTTTTTACAGGAGGTGTCAACTAAACTGTAGAATTTTATGTAAACTTTTCAAGTCCTAACGCTTTACCAATTAGTTATAAACATATATATACTAGGCTGCAGTCAGATTCGTCGCTTTCTGACTGCAGTCCACGGGAAAAATTATTTAAAAATCATCGTTCATCCAATTAAGAAAATCCCAGTGGGAGTTTTCTGGAAATTCCCGTCTCCAGTTACTGTACAAATTTCGTGACCCAACCCCCTACAGACTATGAGATCCGACTCGATAAACAACTAGCAAATTTTGCAGAATTTACACAGCTTCAGCTGCTGCACTAAATGACCACTTAAAAATAGCAAATGACCTCAGAAAAATATGAATCCAGCGCCATTAGAAGCTTTTTTCAAAAATACACGTTTTACGCTTCAGAAAATCCACTTTTCGGTAATAATGATCAGGTTACAGCCAATTGAAGTTGGCTGTAAATGTCATTCAGCAAACAGTTTTCGACTTTTATCGCATTAGAACATGCTTAAACGATCATGACTCTTAATAACAATGATTAACAACAGGTTTATTTGTCAATATCATCATGTATATCAATATTCATGCAAACCCTAATTATATAACATGATCTTTATCGCCAAAACGCAGCTTATGATTTTAGTATTCAACATAACATCAAAATCGCAAAGATTCGCACAATCATCCGAACTAATCATAAATCACAACACTTTTCATACTAATAATCCTACCATTACACACAATCATGATCAAGATTATACAAACCCTAATGTGAATCGCAAAACAATTAAACCCTAACCTTGAAACGATAATGATTAGCGAACCGGGACAAGATTGGAATAAATCCTTGGAGAGTTGCGACCGTGAGAGGGGGGGGCTGCCGTCGCCTTCCTCTATGTTCTAGGGTTTTGTTTAAAACTATATATAGCACAAGGGAAAAGAAAAGGGTGGGGGGCGCGACCGCAAAGGGGGCGGTTTGGGTAAATGGCTTGAGCCTCAAGTTTAGGTTAGTTCCTTGGGCCGCAAGGAGGTGAGGTCGACACGTTTGCGGCTCGGTTCGGTTCGGCTATTCATTTATTATTATTTTTTTTATAACTAATAATTGCGAAATCAAAGCGTGATATAATAATATACGAAATCTACAAACGTCTAATAACACATAGCACGTAATTCACCCAATAGATTCACAAAGTTAGCGTAGTTATTGCGAGCGTGTAATTTAATTCTCCGAATTAATCAGCGTAGGAATGAATAACCGTGAAGTAGCGCGTTTAAGATACCTGAAAAGTCAGGATGTCACACGTGGTCTGTTTCTTACACTGCCACGTTACTAAACGCGTTCCAAAGAACTGGCATCCTGCAGTTGTAGATTTCGAGTTCACTTTGTCCACTCCGAAGTCTGAGATCAAAATTGTTGTTCTTGGGGTACCACAAACCGGTGCTTGGGCATCCTTTCAAGTAACGAAAGATTCGCTTGACTATCTGCATGTGCGACACTCGAGGACTTGACTGATATCTCGCACATAAGCAGGTAGGATACATGATGTCTGGGCGAGATGCCGTCAGATACATCAGCGATCCTATCATTGATCGATAGAGTGTGTCATCAAATTTTGTTCCCATCTCGTCTACACAAATCCCATGGTTCAGTGCCAGCGGTGTCGAAAGTGGCTTCAAGCTATCCATTTCAAACTTTTTGAGAATGTCGTGAACATACTTAGTCTGATGAATGAATATCCCGTCTGGCAGCTGATCCACTTGAAGACCTAAGAAGAACTTCATTTCTCCCATCGAGGACATCTCGAATTTCTTCTTTATGATTTTTTCAAACTCTTTGCACAGACTGTCATCCGTAGAACTGAAAATGATATCATCCACATAGGTTTGTACAATTATCAGATGCGATCCAACTTCTCTGGTAAACAAAGTGTTGTCCACTGTGCCTCTCGTAAAGCCATTTCAAACGAGATGTTGTGATAACGTCTCGTACCAAGCTCTCGGGGCTTGGTGTAGTCCGTACAAGGCTTTATCCAGGAGATATGCTTTGTTCTTGTTCAGTGGATCGACGAAACCCGGTGGTTGGCCGACATACACTTGTTCATGAAGTTTACGTAGAGAAATGCAGATTTTACATCCAACTGGTACACCTTAAATCCTTTCCAAGTTGCGAACGCTAGGAAAATGCAGATAGATTCTAATCGAGCAACCGGTGCGTATACCTCCGTGTAATCTATACCTTCCTGCTAGTGGAATCCCTTGACAACCAGCCGAGCTTTGTTTCTGACTATTACATCCCGATCGTCTCTTTTACACTTGAAGACCCACTTTGTATCAATAGCTTTCTGCTTCGATGGCAAGTCTACAAGCTTCCAAACACCCAACTTCTCGAACTGCAAAAGTTCTTCTTGCATTGCTATCACCCAATTCTCGTCAGCCAAAGCCTTTTTAACTGTTTTTGGCTCTATTTGAGAAATGAAACATGAGTAGTAGCAGTAGTTCTGAGTTGGAGCAACTCGGGTGTAGAAACAACTAAGTGCTTTATTGATTTGGCTTCGAGTACGCACACCAGTTTGTAGTTCTCCTATAATATTCATAGAAGGATGGTAAGAATATGATCGCGGAATTTCATCTGTTGGAACATCAACTGAGCTTTGCTGATTTGAAACAATCAGATCACTATTCACATCAACATTAGGAGTACTTGATGAAGCTTCATTTTGATTTTTCAGACTAGCAGATTGATTCAACAAGTTAGATATCTGCTCAACTTCTTCATCCGATAAGGTTTCACCATCAGCATCAAATGTTGGTGCTTCATCTGAGTCAGAATTCTGATTCTGAGGCATGATGGGACCTGATGTCGTAGTTCCTGGTTCATTAGAAGCATTCACTTGAGGTGTAGCAGGTGTTACTTCTGCTTCAGAAATATTTTCAACTTGAACACCGCTATTGCTCGGACTTGCTTCGGAAGATGAAGGTTCCAACGTGGGTTGATTAACCACAATTGGTCTAATGATTTGTTCTTGATTTGCCGACTGTTGAAGATAGTATAATGCTGCAATTTCTTCTTCAGACGGTTCTTCCGGCAAGTCGAATGACTTCCAAAGATCTTGATAGTTGAACAGCCACGCGTCACCTCTCCTTTGAATAGGATCCATATAGTTAAAACAATCCACATGTTGTGCTTCAATAACCTTTCTCAACGAAGGAACATATACTCTTCTTAGCGGACTCGCATATCCGACAAAGAAACCTTCAAGAGATTTAGCTCCGAATTTGCCATCTTGATCGATTACAGTACATGGCGCACCAAATGGTTCTAAGAATTTCAAATTTGGCTTCCGTCGGTTTATCATCTCAAAACATGTTTTCTTTGTTGGTTTGATAGTGAGAACTCTGTTTAGCTTGTAGCAAGCCGCAGCAACTGCTTCACTCCAGAAGCTGACTGGAAGTTTAGAATCTGCAAGCATGGTTCTCGCAGTTTCAATTAAAGTTCTGTTCTTCCGTTCAGCTACTCCGTTTTACTGTGGAGTATAAGGAGCACTAAACTCGTACAGAATCCCTTTTGCGTTGCATAATTCCTTCATTTTGTTATTCTTAAACTCTGTGCCGTTGTCACTTCTAATGTGTCTGACTGGCAGGTGATAAAGATTCTCGAGTTTCTTAAACAGAATCACCAAGTTCTCGAACGTTTCGTCTTTTCATTCTTAAAAGAATACCCACGAATATCTCGAATAGTCATCTGTCATGACCAAGCAATATAAGTCTCCTGAGATACTTCGAACATTGACAGGACTAAATAAATCCATGTGGAGACGTTCTAATGGCAACTTGATTGAGTTCGGAATTTTCTTCGGATGACATTTCTTGATCTGCTTTCCCTTTTTACATTCTAAGCAGTGATCGCTCATATGAAAGCTTCTCAAGTTCACACCATCCACTAGATCATTATGAACCAAGAAATTCATTTTTCGCAAATGAATATGCCCCATCTTGCGATTCCAAAGAATAGAATCTTTTTCAGTAGCCTTTGTCACAAAACATTGCGCTGACTTTGATGAAGTGGTAGCGACGCTCATATCAAGAACATATAGATCATTCTCACGTGGTGCTCGCATCAGAATCCACTCATCTGGTATTTTGAAACCCGGCTTCAAGATAATACATTCTTTGTCGTTGAAATGCACCGTGAACTTCTTGTCGCAAATCTGCGATATGCTCAGAAGATTATTCTCCAACTCTGCAATATAATTCACGTGATCGAATGAAACGACGCCATTAGAGAGTTTTCTCTCGGTGACTATCCTTCCACCCTGGTTACCCGCAAATCCAACATATCCACCATTGATAGCTTCTATGTCGAATAGCAACGCTTTCATTCCCGTCATATGCCTGGACACTCCACTATCCAAAATCCACTTGGAGAGTACGGATCTCTGGAGCCCCTGCACATTTCAACAATTAGTTAAACAGCGCAACCCAAGCCTTTTTGGTCTTGGGTTGAATTGGATAACCATCATCGTAATCAAACTCACATTCGTCAGCATAATCAAATTCATAATCATCATCTGAATTTTCTACGATGTTTATTTTGAAAACTTTACTTTCTTTTTATCTTTTGAAACATTACCACTTATGGATTTGATAGTGTTGGTTTCAATTTCAGATTTTGATTCTTTTGTGTTATCTGTCTTTACAGGCTCAGACTTAATAACATCGGATATTGTTGACCATTTCTTTGCAATCCAGGCTTGAGATTTGATGTTAGGCTTTTTGATGTAAAACTTGTTTTCATTAGCCTTTGAAGTTTCACCTTTTTTTGAAAATTGAATTTTCAAACTTCTTTTCTGTTTTAGGTTTAATTTCAGCTTTTGATTCATTTCTTTTCAAAATATTTATAGGTTTTACAAACTCTGGATGCTTCGGTTTCACAACATTTGAACTTTCTTTCCTTCAAAGATAAGCCGGCTTTGATTTCGGACATTGGCGTGCAATATGACCAATTTCGTTGCACTTGAAACAAGTCCGAGAATCATGTGGATGTCCTTTAGTGGGTTTTAACACTGTTGCACACTTGTAATTTTGGCTTTTTCTCGAAGTTCTTTTTGTTACTTAAACTCATCATTTGATTGTTTGCCAATCAAACTTTCCTCATGAACCGTGTTCGTCCCATATACAAAATTCATGTTTTTATTCTTGTATTCGTGAAATGGTGACGGTTTCTTTTTAGGTTCATCAGATTCTTCTAATCCCAACCCAACTCTCTGGTTTTCCGGAATGATCACCACCATTATTTCGGTAGTTGTTTCTTTTTGGTTTGGAATAGAATTTTCTTTCATTGATCTCTAGATCATCTGATGTAACTTCCATGAGTTTAAAGAATTTGTCTAACAATTCTTCCTTCACGTTCTGAATCGGAAAACTATCATCAAAGTACAATCTATCAGAGTCCTTAACCTTGTACATAACAACGTTAGGATCATCACTTAGATCGTCATCCGATGATTTATTGTCATCTTCGGACTGTGAATCAGAATTCTTTGAACTCGAGTCGGCGCTTTTAAAGATGCCTTCATCAGAATCATTCAGAACATTTTCAACCACATTCTTAACCACAGCATTGTCATCATCAGATTTAGTATAGATTACATCAATGTTCTCTGGCAACTTAGTTTTCTTTTCATATAACAACTCAAAATTGAGTGCCTTATCCATCCAATTAGTGGATTTGCGACAATACTTCTCGCATAGGGGTGGAGGAACATTGTTGTATTCTTTACCAATTTTCTTTTTAGGTTTTTCTTCCGATGGAATTGTTGGAAGAATGTGATCAATGACATATGCGTTGGTTGAGTAACTTCTTAAAAGTTGTTGAACATGCTGTGTTTCAATTTTCATGTCCTGGAGTTGTTGCTTAGTTTCAGCAATGGTGTTAATATAGATATTAATCGCTTTTTGCTTATCCATTACTGTTCCTTTCAACATCCTTACAGTGTTGTGTTGTTCGACATTGTTTCGATCGAGCCTGCCATAATCATCTTTCATTTTGTCATACGCTTCCTTCATTGTGCGATAATCGTATTTTAAAAGTTCATTATGCACATTGATTTCAACGATGATCTTTGATTTTTCGGCACATTCGATACATGGTTTAGTACATTTTGTACAAGGTTTCTCAACCTCTACAACTTGTACTTTGACAACTTCATTTACCTTTGGACCTACCTTGGTTAGATTTGCCATTAAAGCTTTGTCGGCAATAACCTTGAGGTTTTCGACATTCACTTCTTGAGTAACATCAATGACTTCTTCAACAATAGATTTCTCCTCAGCAACTTGTTCCTGAGAACTTCCATCAAAATGTCCTGCAAAACTATCACAAGAGTTAGGAGATAAAATTCATTGTTTCTGCATGTGGATATACTCCTCTTCCTCCTGTTGTTGTTGCAGATACTATTCCAGCAAAATATTCGCTAAAGCTGCTGCTTCTTCAGCAGATGTATCTTCAACAATTTGAGCCATCAATGCAACTCCGGTCTTCTTACCGATAGAAGAATTCCATTCGAAACCATCATCTTCGTTTGATGCAACCATAGCTTTCTCAGTGTTACTGCTATTTGGTTTCTCTTGGATTTCAACCTGAGTCTTCTTCGGGAAAGGCTTATACTGAAGTGACTTCTTATAATATTCATTGCCTCCTCCGAATGGACTTTGATTTCACGTTGCTTCAGGGTTTTTACACTCTCTCTTGAAATGCCCTTTTTGTCGACATCTGAAGCACGTGACTTTTGTCTTGTCAAAACCTAGTTTGTTGCTTGAATTTCGATATCTCGGCCTGTGAGAGCAACGAACTTTATGACTCTTCAGATGATAGAAGCTAAACACCACTTTATATCCATGAGCTCCAGTTCTTCTTCGTCCACCTGTCGTAGTCTTCGGCGGTCATCTCGGGATTGCCGATTTTCCCAGCTACAAGACTTTCATATGATTCTAGAACAGTGGCGAGAAGTGCCATGTGTTGCTTAGTAGTTTGCTCAGAAACAGCATTGTTCAAATTAACAGCGATGTTACATTTGAATACATTCAAATCAGAATTTGTTTGTTGATTCTGGTTTGCTTGACTCTGATAAGACGAATTTGAACCAGTACTTGAGAACGAAGACTATGGACTTTGATCATATTGAGGATATGATTGGTTCTGATTCTGCTACGAATTGTTCGAAGAATTCAAACTCGCGTTGAATGTTGTCTGAATCTTTGGGCTTGAAATGTTATCTTGCATTCCACTCTTGTAGTACAGACCAACGTCTTGAACAACATTAGCATTCTTTGACTTTGCAATCTTCAAAAGTTCCATTTCATGGCCTTCGAGTTTATCGATAAATGTTGACAGCTTGAAGAATTCCCATTTTTCACTTTCCTTCAGAACCATTAGATAAGTAGTCCACTCTCCATCTGGTAGAGCATCTGCAAGCTTGTCGATGTACTCTTGTTCCGTCTTCTCAAGACCATGTCTTCGCATTTGGACTTTAAGATGACAAAAACGTTCAATCATCTGCTTCATGGTCTCACCCTTCAGCATGTTGAAGATATCGAACTCTTTAATGATGAGCGCTTTCTTGCTCTTGGTCATCTCCGCGCTTCCTTGATATTTCTTTTGCAATGAAAGCCAGAGATCTCTCGCAATATCATTCTTTAACAGACTGTTGGATAAGACTGATCATCTTTTTCTCAGCAATGTATTTTTCTTTCTGTGCCGTGGAGTACTTGTATTTCTCCAGAACTTGCTAATGTTCGTCCAACGGAACTGTATAACCTCTCTCGATCGACACCCAGCCTAGGAATTGCATGGCTTGAACCCAATATGTAAATTTCTCCTTCCATCCTTCATATTCGTCCATGCTCATTAGCTTTGGCGGTTTACAGTCGTGCCCATCTCGTTGTCAAGATTGACTTGTTGGATCACGTTGGCATTTGACGAACCCGCTGCTGTCATATATGCTCTTTGTAGGCCATCCATCGCGAATAACGAGACACGTATACTGAAAACACTTTAAAAACTTTGAAAACATTAGTTCTACTACAAGTTCAGTCGAACTTGTAGTGGAAATGAAGAATTCTTAGAATTTATCACAAGTTCGGTCGAACTTGTGACTTATGATATGAAAAATTTTCTTATGCAACCTCGGTCGAACTTGTCAAGTGAATTTTATAAGATTTTCACAAGTACGGGCGAACTTGACTAAAATTTTCTTGAATTTTATCAAGTTCGGTCGAACTTGACAAAAAAACAATGAAATATTAGTAAGTTCGAGCGAACTTAGCAAATTTTCCAACAAAAACTCCTCAAGTTCGAGCGAACTTGGTAAAAAATCACTGAAAAAGTGAGTTTTTAGCACAAGTTCGGTCGAACTTGACTAACAAGTTCGATGGTTAGGGTTTTGCAAAACATGGTTTTTTCAAAATTTTGACATCAATTCGGTTGATTTTGGTCTCCAATCTTTAAAGGGTTTATCTTTGTTGTATTTTACATGATATATTCAAAAATGAAAAGATTTTGACCGTGAATTCTTCATTTTTTTGTGAAAAAGTAATGAAAAATAGAAGAATGGAGATGAAATAGAAGTGTTCTTGTCTTGATTACCATCAAATCAGGCTGTTCTAGCTCTGATACCACTTGTAGGACCGATCCTTGATGCTAAGGAACCTAAATTTGATATCTAACATCCATAATAGCGGAATTATTACGTCGTGTTTACCAATAGACAAGAATTAATCAGTTTAACATCAGTTTTATTGATCAAACGTCAAGAGTACAAACTGACAGAGCTTCGCCTCCAAAATGCCAAAGTTACAAATGAGTGAGGCAAGCTAGCTATTTATAGAAGATCAAATTCGCCTGAGGGAGACCTAAGTTCGCCCGAACTTGCCTTAGCAAGTTCGGCCGAACTTGACTCAACATGTCAATCATGGGCGAACTTGTATCAACATTACATAAATACAATGTTTTGCTAGCCTATTCAACTCTATACTATACAGACTCGATATAAGACTAAGACATAGACATTGTGCACCAACAAACTATATGTGATGAAATAGTTTCATTACATGAAATTCCATTATCCATTGTGTCTGATAGAGATAGTCGTTTCATTTCTCATTTTTGGAAAAGTTTCCAACAAGCTATGGGAACACGGCTAAATTTAAGTAATCACCCTCAAACCGATGGACAGAGTGAAAGAACAATCCTAAAACAATATTTATCACTCAAGCATCAATGCCGCTCCATTTGAAGCACTTTATGGACGAAAGTGCCGAACCCCAGTATGTTGGGGCAGAAATCGGAGAAAAGCAATTATCAGGTCCTGAAATTGTACAAGAAACAACAAACAAGATAATTCAAGTCAAGGAACGACTGAAAGCAGCACGAAATCGTCAAAAGAGTTGCGTAGATAATAGATGAAAGCCATTAGAATTTAAAGTTGGAGATAAAGTACTATTAAAAGTTTCTCCACGGAAAGGATTACTTCGATTTGGTAAGAAGGGAAAATTAAGTCCAAGGACCATTCAAAGTTATCAAGCGAATTGGTCAAGTAGCCTATCAGCTACAGTTACCTGAAGAAATGATTGGTATACATGATGTATTTCATATATGTAATCGAAGGAAATGTTTAGCTGATGAATCTTTGATAGTACCTCTTCAAGATATAGAGGTAAGTGAGAAATTAAAATTTGTTGAAAAGCCTCTGCAAATCGAAGATAGGAAAACTAAAAATCTAAGCATAAGAGATTAGTCCTGGTCAAAGTGAAATGGGATTCAAAAAAAGGACCAGAATACACATGGGAATTAGAATCAGAAATGAAGCGAAAATATCCCTACTTATTCCACTGAATCTCGGGGACGAGATTTTAAACAAGGTAGGGAGGATGTAACAACACTCAAAAACACCCTAGAACGAACCCTGATCAAAACCCCAAATGCATACGACGAAAACCAGCACACAAAAATAAAAAGAAAAGATTTTAGAGCTTCTCGCAGGCCGTGATAGGGTAGTCCCTACCTGTCGCGAGGCGCGAGAGCCTTGTTGGCCGCCAGTGACACGTGTAGGCCACGTGTCGTCCACGTGTGAAGACTACCCCTGACTCACGCCACTTATGCCCTAGCGAGGCCCTCTTGCGGGCCGCGAGAGGGTTACCTGTGCCTGTGGCGGGGCGCGAGAGACTCGGAAATCAGCTATAATTAGAATGAGATTTGCACTTTTAAAACTCGTTCAATTCTTTTCTTTTCTCTCGGCTCTAAAACTCTGCTCCGTACTCGGCGTGTTAACCCAAATTACGGGTACGATACCCTGTTCGATCGATCTATAAACAATTCAGCGGATGTTTAAGATCCGCCTGAATAAGGCTATGCTTTGTCATCATGTTGAGGTTTTGATCTCGTGATTATCGATAAAAGTTGAAATGGGTTAATACACTAATACGTGGGCATTATATGTTAATTAGGAACTCAAGATCTAAACCAGCAGGCTATTACTATAAACCATAAATCTGCAAAGTGTGTCATTCTTCTTTACTCCAATGATTTGCAAAACCCTAAATGTTATACCAGTTATATTTACATTGATTTATTTTTTTGTATTGTAAAATTATTGTGGGTATGTGGGGTTTTGTATACAATACTAGTCCAGCGTTATTATTGGACGACAGTTGGCCAATAGTAATATGACCACAGCCACCTAGTGGGATAGGTGACAAATATTGATTGAGTAATTGAAAGATATAAACAAATGTAAAAACTCTTAATGCTGTAATTATAACAATATGTTTTAGTACAAAATCGAAAGAACTCACCAGTATTTTTCGATGAACAAATGTTTTTAAAACGCGTTTCAGGTAATTTACTGTGAAGGGAAGGAAAGTGCTAGGAAGCACTCAAGCTTAAATAAGTCGCTATGAAAACCTGAATAAACGTGTTTTGTAATCAAGGGTGTACCCTGTAAAAAGCCTTTATGTAAATATGGGTTTCATCCCACATTTTATGAAATGAAAAATGTGGTGTTTTGAAAACTCTGATATTTTTCCTGACACCCGGTCCTGATGAAAAAAGAATTCGCTGCGATAAAATTTAATAAACATCGTTACCACCCGCGTCTAGGTTAAAATTGCCAATTTTTGTTCCATTTTGCTCTTGATTGTGTAATTAGTTGATTATTTAGGGTTTGTTGTACATGTAAATGTAAATGGTTAAATATTCAGAATTTGCTACACACTCAAAACAGGTGATTATGCAATTATATCGGTTCTACTATTTATTGTAGTTTGTTTTGTTAGAAGTGATTATCTGGTTTTTATTATATAATATGAAATAGGCACTTTTGCAGCATTCAATTGACTACTGGTTGTGGGCAGATTTGATTGTTCCAGAATCGGAAATACTTGTGAACAGTGTTGTACGTATTCATCAACAAAAGGAGGCTAGCCTCTTTTATGTTCCTCAAAACGATTAGTTTCTTCTTGCTGGAGAAACAACAGTGCAGGGCGTTTCACAGGGTGTGAATGGATACTAATGTTTCCTTGCCATTAAATTTATGTGGGCATGCAAAATATATCGGTTTATTAGAACATTACAAGCCAAGATAATAATAAACAAATAACAATAAAAAATAGTTACGACTTTGTGGAAGGTGTTTTGGTACAAGAATGCTACATGTATGAAGATTCATGGGTTGTTTGGCCTGGTCAAATACGTGATTGGTTGTGATGAATGCATTTTTGGCTTCAAGTAATCCTATGACTCAGATTCAAAGGCTACCGAGCTTTACTAATATAATGAATGCACTGTAGTTAATTATAATTTGCTACATCTTCCACCCGAACCCGATGTTTTTCATACAAACCAGTCAAACCACCAAGTGCACAAAACGAATTATACGTGGTCAACATCTATTATATGCATCATCATGTAAAATTTCAGAAATACTGTCAGATGCTTTTTGTTATATCAAATTTCAAAAATCTTGAAAAAAAGTGTGTTATAACATAGTCTATGCATTGTATCGTTTGCATTAATACACGAATCTATACTATTCGATGGTACAATGTAATCGTTAGAGACTTGTCATTTTTGCTTATTTGTTTTTAATTCATTGTAAGTTAATATATACTTAAATAATGGATTGTTTCTTTCACTAAAAAGTTTATATCACCAGTGTTAAATATATAATTTACTAACCTTAAACTACTTACAAATATAAAAGTACCAACAATAATAGAAATCGGTTAGTTTAAAAGCCTCCATCACAAACGATTAATTAACCGACAAATCAATTAAATTTCACATTTTTAAGAATTATAAACACAGAAACATCAAACATCCCAAATCAGAAAAAAAAAAATAAGGAAACATTCATGCATCTCAAAGCCCAAAAGTATGCTAACATAAGTAATCCCCGTGTTAATACATCTTCAAAATCAAAGAAAATCCATTGATACAAACAACTCTAGAGCGATCGATAATCAAGCCCACAGGAATGACAAAAAGGCCACGAGTAAAAGCATCGAGCAACGCTTAGGAAGAATTTTGTAAACAGAATTTATATTATTACTGCCAGGAGAATACCCGCCTTCCGGGGTGTTTGTAGTCAACACAACGACAATCCAATCATCTTCAGAACCGATCCCGACTCCAGTATACTTGGTGTCATTTAAGGAGCCTGAATACTGGGAGCGGGTGTAGTTGGAAAGGACAAGGGTGGGATCAAGATTAGGAACACAAGCAGGAAGAATAGTCCCATCTCTGGTAGTGCTGACATTCAAATGGCATTTGGTTAAAAGGTCTGGATAATTGGCAAATTCTGGTTCGGTTCCGGGTACAGTGTTGGAGCCGGTCGTGTTTGTGCATGGTTGGTTTTTTAATTGGTCGGCAATTTTATCAGCTAGGCATTTGGCTCGGTCATTTTCTGTTAGAGTTGTTAAGTTTAGGGTTGCTCTGTAGCTATTGATTCCAGAAAGAAGGCTGTCTTCTTCATCTGTAAAATTACCAGAACTTGTGTTAGTTAAATGGCAAAACTTTTTTTATTTTACCCAACAGAGAACACATGACCTAAATTATCCCATTAACGAGTGAATAGATTTTTTTTTGGACACTTGTTGTGAGATAGATCTCACACCCTCCGAAACAGAGGGCCCTAACCCCACTCTGGCCAGACTATGTTGTCTTAACCGGGTCCACGCTGGCGTCAAAGTTTGGCTAACGGCGTTCCCCGGGAAACCATACCCACCACTGCCAGTGGCAGGGGCTTGCGCCGCCAAAAGAGAGAATCTCTCTGCGTAACGCACGGTGGACTAAAACCCGGGGTGGCTCGGGATTGAACTCTTGACCTAGGGTCTGGGAGAACTAGCCTTCATTGCCTTTATCCACCGAATGTGGCACTAGTGAGGATTGAACTTGAGTCTCCAAGGAGAACTCAAGTCTTTCCAACCACTAGACCACAAGTGATGGATTAACGAGTAAATAGATAGGAATTGCCAAATCTACTAGTTCATCGTCAACTATTTGAATAAAGTAAGCACACGTACATAGATCTACAGATAGAAAGGGCCGTTTGGTTTTTTTTTTTCTACCTAACTCACACACCCTCTAATCCTACTCCTAAATCTACACATTTGTCCACCATGGACTAGAACCCATAACCACTTTAAGAATACCGAGCAAGCAAACTCTACTTCCAAAAGGCTACAAATTTTCTCACATGACAACTGGGCAATCTTAAAGAGAGGCTTATGGTTTAGCAAAGTTTGTCTTCTTTACAAGGCTTAGAAACTTTGCCCTCTATTTTGCAAATATGCCATTGTTATTCAAGCCCGTGAAACCTAACGCTTGCCACAAAGCTCATTTCAAGAATCAACAATCTTTAAAAACGAATCCCATCTTTAAGAGTCAACTTGAGCAACGATATCCTCTTCATCTAATAACCCAATGTAATGTTCCCGTACGTCAAAACACAAATAGCAAGGGCTCCAAAGAAATTAAAAGGGTGTTTGAACTTCGAACAGTATTCTGGAATTAATTATCTTCTTATTCTACAATAATCAGTTTTTAATGTTGGATAATATACAATTATACAAATGTTCCAACTATGTGACTATAGTATTTAGGGGCTAATATAATTGATGTCTAGCTAATAATTTTCCTACCTACTGCAGATAAACCATCTACTACCAACTACATCTATGTAAATCTGATTACACAAATAATTTAATTCTGATTATTAATACAACCAATAATCAAAACCACAAATCACCTACCCAAACCATGGTTGCCAAAGTCGCTCCCAAGTCCCATGTCGGTCAATTGGGAGTTGCGAGTACTCGAGCATGTTAATTATAAAGAAATTAATTGTCGGGAAATTATATATATATATATATATATATTTTATATATATATATATATATATATATATATACGCGTGTATCAATATAAGTAATAAAAGATACATGCTGAAATACTAAAGTGTTTTTCAAAAATTATTCATTCCATATACATTGATATTATAGACATAGAAATTATGGTTTACTTTTTCTTGGTCAAACATGACGGACGAAATCGATTCTGGTTGAGTTTGACCGCCTTTGATGGACTCCGAGTGTAGTTGAAGAAAATCGCCAAGAGTGCTTGGCCTCCTAGACCTAGTTTTACAACATCTACCCAAACACACTTCTTCCATGGGAAACAATAACCTAACTCTGGTTGGATTATTAGTAGATTTTCTCACCGACAGATCTAAATCCTCACACTAGATTTGACCCACAAATAAATCACAATCCTCACGCTAGATTTGAACCACAAACAGATCATTAATACGAAAATTCCACAACAATAAGTCACAAATTGATGGATCATGATTTACAAAAGCAATGCTGATTGGTGGAGATTAGGGGCATGAAATCAAAAGAAAGAAAGAAAGTAAAGTTACCATCGCACTTGACTGTGTGGTTGATGAAGAAGATCGAGTTGAGGAGGAGCGTCAGAATGATGTATCTGTCAAAATACGCCATGTTTGGTCGGTAAGATGAAACAAGATTCATATATAGAGTAAAGCTTATCAACGTTTTCTGAACAAACGGCGTCGTCTTAGCGGGGGCATCGGTTTCAAAGATCTTGGTGAGCTTAAAGTTGGATTCATATAAGTAAATTGTCATTTTCGTCCCTGCACATTTGTCATTTTCATTTAAAATGACACTTTGGTGCCATTTTACACCCTACGTTTTAACTTTTTGTCATTTTCGTTCAAATACCTAACCTAATAACTTTATAACGTTAGATGGGTTATTTTTGAAAGAGTAAATTGCCATTTTCGTCCTTGAGGTTTGGGCACATTTGTCATTTTCATCCAAAATGACACTTGTAACTCTGGCACCGTCTCCGGCACAACCTGCAACTCCGGCATCGTCTCCGGCACAACCTGCTACTCCGGCACCACCTACAACTCCAGCACAACCTGCAACTCCGGCACAAACCTGTAACTCCGGCACCGTCTCCGGCACAACCTGCAACTCCGGCACAAACCTGCAACTGTCGGAGTTGCAGGTGGCGCCGGTGTTGCAGGTTGTGCCGGAGACGGTGCCGGAGTTACAGGTTTGTGCCGGAGTTGCAGGTTGTGCCGGAGACGGTGCCGGAGTTGCAAGTTGTGCCGGAGTTGTAGGTGGTGCCGGAGTTGCAGGTTGTGCCGGAGACGGTGCCGGAGACGGTGCCGGAGTAACAAGTGTCATTTTGGATGAAAATGGCAAATGTGCACAAACCTCAGGGACGAAAATGGCAGGTTACTCTTTCAAAAATAACCCATCTAACGTTATAAAGTAACTAGGTTAGGCATTTGGACGAAAATGGCAAAAAGTTACAAACAGGGGGGCAAAACGGTACCAAAGTATCATTTTGAACGAAAATGGCAAATATGCCCAAACCTCGGGGACGAAAATGGCAATTTACTCTAATATTAAATATTCGATTGCCTTGAAACATGTTTTTTTGTGATTAACATGTCTGTTTTATGTGAATGATCTAGATCAAGTGTGTAAGACTTGCATTTTTCTTAGTAGATGCAAGTTTAACTCTCACTTGTTGCAAAGTGAGGCACTGGTGGGCAGGAGACTCAGAAAAACATGGGTTTGATCCTTAAGTCAAACAGGTTTTACCGGTAAATTCACTGTCATGCCATGGGCATGTGGGTTACCGGGTTTTCCTCGGAATTGGTGATGGACTCAGATTACTCTCGGTGTACTTCATTTGGTCCGGTGGATGCCCCGAGAGTATTCAGAATTAATTATGTTGGCCGTTCAATAAAAAACATGTCTGTTTTATAAAACAAAAAGAAAAAAAATGGATCCAATCGGTCTTTTATACGTTTTAGTTAATAAAACAAAGAAAAAAAATGGATCCAATCGGTCTTTTATAATGTTTTGGTCATATTTTGTTAGACCTATAACTTCAACTAAATAAAAGTAAAAACATCTTCATCTTAGGAGTCGGTGAGCCGACCTGGAAGAAAGAGGTAGGAGAGAAGATGGGCGAAGAGGAGCCATGCAAGAGAGGGTGAAAGTTCACAAGAAAAGATTGGGTGTGTGAGAGGGAGAGAGAGCCCAAGAGAATAGCCAAGGTGGGGGATATAGAATAGTGTTTATTTTTGTTGCTACAATAATTACAAGATTAGAGATAGTGGAAAGACTTGTTAGGCAAAAGGGTTTAAGGGTTTCGGTTTGCCTAACGCAAACGCAGGTCGTGGGGTCCCCCACGTTTGCAACACGTGGAGGTGGATCACTTTTTTATTGCTCGCTTTTAGATTCTGGAATGAAGAAAGCTCAAACACAGAATGTTAGTGTCAAGTGAGATGGTGTTTTATTGAGTGAAGAATATAACAAGCATAAAGCAAGTTCTAGAAGGGAGAAGTAAGATCAGAGATCAAGAGTGATCGGTGATCTGGAATGGCTCTTCTGAATGCCAAGAGGTTGTGATTTATAGGAAAAGGATTCTCTATAAGGAGAAACCTTTGACCATTGATCCTTGGCTACAGTGAGAGACTTGTCCTTTTGGGTAGGTTGAGGGGTTTGGACCTTCGGGTAAAAGAGTGTGCTCTCCACATGCTCTGTTGCGGCTGTGCAAGAGAGTTTACACGTAAAGTGTTGATGTGACCGGGTACTGTTCTCATTCTTTTTGCTGTTCACGACAGCTGGTCAATTCTGAACCATTTTACCTTTCAATCCTTTAAGCTATAGTGTACCTTAGTCATTTTATTGAGTTTGAGCTACCTATATCATCAGTTTTCATACTTGATAGTAAAGTTCACTCTTTCTAGCCATTAACTTCTAGTTGGTCCATTTATAAGTGTGGTTATTGTTACATATTTGATAAAACTTATTGGGTAATATAAATTTATATCCGTCAAGTTGTTATCACCATCAAGAATCGTGACTACTTATATGCTTGTTGTAAGTGCATTCAAATCCTTCTATCTTTTTTACCCTATAATTTCACTAAGAACAACCATATTTTCTCTCTTCTTTCAATTAAATAATACTTTTTTGTTCTTTTATTATTACCCTTTCTCTCTCGTCCACTCACAACCACTTTTAAAATATATTAAAAAAATTATAGAGGGTGAATAGTGTCCCCCCAAATTTACAGATGAAAAGTAACAGTTTGTCTCTCATCTATTCCCAACCACTTCCAACCATCAACAAACAATTTTCATAATATAAAAATCTCTCTCACAGAATTTAGGGGACGGATTGTGAATGCTCTAATGATCACATTTTAACTGAGAATGGAACCTTCAAAATGTTCATCTCTCTCGTTTCGTCAGAATGTTAGTGTCAAGTGAGATGGTGTTTTATTGAGTGAAGAATATAACAAGCATAAAGCAAGTCTAGAAGGGAGAAGTAAGATCAGAAATCAAGAGTGATCTGAGGTGATCTGGAATGGCCTCTCTGAATGCCAAGAGGTTATGATTTATAGGGAAAGGATTCTCTATAAGGAGAAACCTTTGACCATTGATCCTTGGCTACATTGAGAGACTTGTCCTTTTGGGTAGGTTGAGGGGTTTGGACCTTCGGGTAAAAGAGTGTGCTCTCCACATGCTCTGTTGCGGCTGTGCAAGAGAGTTTACACGTAAAGTGTTGATGTGACCGGGTACTGTTCTCATTCTTTTTGCTGTTCACGACAGCTGGTCAATTCTGAACCATTTTACCTTTCAATCCTTTAAGCTATAGTTTACCTTGGTCATTCTATTGAGTTTGAGCTACCTATATCATCAGTTTTCATACTTATAGTAAAGTTCACTCTTTCTAGCTACATTAACTTCTAGGTGGTCCATTTATAAGTGTGGTTATTGTTACATATTTGATAAAACTTATTGGGTAATATAAATTTATATCCGTCAAGTTGTTATCACCATCAAGAATCGTGACTACTTATATGCTTGTTGTAAGTGCATTCAAATCCTTCTATCTTTTTTACCCTATAATTTCACTAAGAACAACCATATTTTCTCTCTTCTTTCAATTAAATAATACTTTTTTGTTCTTTTATTATTACACTCTCTCTCGTCCACTCACAACTACTTTCAAAATATATTAAAAAAAATTATAGAGGGTGAATAGTGTCCCCCCAAATTTACAGATGAAAAGTAACAGTTTTTCTCTCATCTATTCCCAACCACTTCCAACCACCAACAATCAATTTTCATAATATAAAAATCTCTCTCACAGAATTTAGGGGACGGATTGTGAATGCTCTAATGATCACATTTTAACTGAGAATGGAACCTTCAAAATGTTCATCTCTCTCGTTTCGTCAGAATGTTCAGTGAATACTCATGCAAATTGTGTCTCTTCCCATTCTCTCTTGCTGAATAATATATAAAAAATAATGTATTTATTCCATAATGTTAAAAATATATATATTACCAACTATCGGGTCTTCGAAAACGTGGAGCCACGCTTGTGTTAAGGCCTGCTCCTCATTACTAGTCCACTTCTCAACCTTGTCAACCGCTTCCTCTTCGGTTCGCTTGGTACCACCACGTTTTTTTCCTTTTTGAGTAGGTGGCGGTGGGGGGTGTGTGTCGGAAATAAATTGTGTTTCCAAAATGAAGCTTAGTCCGAAATCATTCTCCAACGTTTGGAGTCGGTTGGCTTTCTAGTGAACAACAATACACATTTGTTTGATCAAAATACCGAAGATCAAAAAATATTTGAAGGATTGTTCACATTATTCGAAGGAGTTAGGTTCGGTTGCGTGTTCGCAAAAAATGTGTTCAGTTGAGCGTTGGCAAAAAGGGGTATCTTGGATCCCAAAGGTTCATGATTTCTTTGAGATAGTAGAATGTGATGTGTTTAGAGAATGAGAGTGTATATTTTAATTTAGGAATTTATACAATTTTTAAACAACAAAATCCTTTTTTTTAATTCCCAGCCCATGAATACCCCCCCCCCCCCCCAACCACGATACAATTTTCCTCGATCATCACACATATCAACGACTTTGTCGGATGTAACATGTTAACGAAGTCCATTAATGACCCGGCGCGATGTGCCAACCGTTAAGGACCTACGTGGCCTCGTTAACAGCTTGCTCATTAATGGAGAACAAATAGTCTTATTCTCCATATATTTTTGTTGGAAAGCATAAATAATTGATAATTCAAAAGCATAACGGTAAACATTTATTAGAACATATAACAATCTAAAGTTGGATTTTCGTTTTTTATTCGTACTCACTTTCTACAAATTGCACAATAAATATAAGTTGCACATTGAAATCTTATTTTGTTACCTTTTACTAGTTTATATAAAAAATCGAGTTAACAAGTGTTAATCCAACATTATTAAACATTTAAACGAGTGTTAATCATATGCATGTCATTTGTATTCTTTTTAGTGTGATTGATTCTGTGTTTTTTGTTTTTTTAAACGAGTTTATACCACACCACACGATCGTGCTCACTACACTTAAGTTAGTTTAGTTAAGGATCGGACGATTCGTGTTAAATTAACATGTTTATACCACACCACACGATTGTGCCCACTACACTTAAGTTAGTATAGTTAAGGATCGGACGGTTCGTGTTAGTAATTGGATTGCATTCTAGGCCATCAAGATAAATTGTCTATATAGCAAATTAAACAATGTTATCACTGATTAATTCTTGCGACCAAGTAACCAAAGCCAATACTAAAGGTGATTTCTTGTTTCTCATCTTTATTACCTCACGTGTTTTTGTGTGGTGTTAATTTTAATTAGAGTAAATGACACGATTTGTTCTTTAACTTTAGACCAACTTGAATCGTTTGTCTTTTATCTTTATAAATTACACCGTGTGTCATTTATTTGAAACTTTTGCACACCGTGTATCCTTTATACTAAACTCTATCCATTTTCATATACTGTTATTTTATCATTCGGGGGAGGGGGGTGGGGGGTGCACATGTTTAGTATTTATTTTTTTTATATAACAAAAATAGCGAAATTTAATAAAATAATTGTAAAAAAGTTGGTATGTTTTAGGCTATTTTTTTTGTTTTCTAGTTTTCTTATTTAAACTAGTTTTCAAAACTCTTAATAAACAATCATTATATATGTGTGTGTTTGATATTTTTTATCCTTTATCTATGTATTTTTTTTTTTTGGGGGGGGGGGGGGGGGGGGGGGGGGTTAGGGATTTTATGTTTTTTCGTAGTAATGCACATGTGTAATATTTATTTTTAATATTTTTTTATATAACAAAAATACGAAATTCAATAAAATAATTGTAAAAAAGTTGGTATATTTTTAGGCTATTATTGGCAGTTTTTTTAGTTTTCTCATTTAAACTAACTTTCAAAACTCCTAATAAACAATCATTATAAATAAATAAATATATATATATATATATATATAGGAATCGGTTCAAATGAAAACCATCCCCAGTTGCGAGAACCGCGAGAACCACTCTTCAGCAATCAGATCATGCCACCTATACACTATTATTTTAAATCTTAAAGGTTATTTTGGTAATTTACTCAAAATGTCATGTCTTCTCTCTCTCTTTAAAATCTTATCAGACTTTTCCATCCATCAAAATGTCATATCTACTATCTCTTAAAATCTAAAAAAAAAGATTGTTTTTTGGTAAAAAAATCTATTAGACATAATATTAATATGCTATGTCGGTGCTTCTTTCTAATTGGTCAATTTGACTTTCTTTTTCCATAGCAAAATTTTGTTATGTTGCAAACTTTTAATTAGTCATTATTTTGTATTGTGGAGTAAAAAATGTAGGTTAGTTTGATATGTTTGGTTTTGAGGCGAAGAAAAATAAATAAATAAATTTTTCTTTTACTTTTCATTTTTATATCCCACACTATATATGTGATACAAGTTTTTAATGATTTTACTAATTTGGTTTTTTAATACGTTTGTTAGCTTTCTTAAAAAAACGAATATGTAGTTTGCTTAATTTTTCAGTATCGTAAACATACGAGAGTCGGGCCGATACCGTGACGAACCGAATCGAATTCCCGCCACGGAGCGCGGGTAATCCCACTAGCTTTTTGTAAAAAGTTTAAAACCGTAAAAAAAATTGGCGTAAAAAAATATTTTAAAACCGGGTCGTAAAAAAAGTTTTATACCGAAGCGTAAAAAAACTTTTATACCGGGGCGTAAAAAAAGTTCAAAACCTGCGCGCAAAAAAGTTTAAAACCGGCGCGTAAAAAAAGTTTAAAACTGGGGCGCAAAAAGAGTATAAAACCGGGACGTAAAAAAAGTTAAAACCGACGCGTATAAAAAGTTTAAACCCGCGCGTAAAAAAAGTTTTATACCGGCGCGTAAAAAAAGTTTAAAATCGCGCTCAAAAAAAAATTATACCGGTGCGTAAAAAAAGTTCTAAACCGGTGCGTAAAAAAAGAGTTTTAAACCGGCGCTTAAAAAAAGTTATAAACCGGCGCGCAAAAAAAGTTTAAAACCGCGCGTAAAAAAGTTTAAAATCGGCGCGTAAAAAAAGTTCTTAAAAAGAGGCGCGAAAAAAAGTAAAAAATCGCGCGTAAAAAAAGGTAAAAATCGCGTGTAAAAAAAAGGTAAAAAACCGCGTAAAAAATTAAATTAACTAGAATTAAAAAAAAAATTATATGAGAATTAAAAGAAAATCAATAATGCATGTTTAAATTTTTGTAAAAACAATCTTATTAATTAAAACAAAATCAATAATCATACCAATCATTAAAGTTATAGTGAAAGACCAATATGCCCCTTTGTCACTAAAAAACTAAATGTTATTAACAAAAACACAACCATTACATTATTTTATTGTCTTTTAATCTTATCCATCAAAACCAACTTGATCAATGGACTAATATTAGTTCCTACAGTTTTCACAACTCAATGTGATTCTCAATTTACCTATATATATATTATATATATATATATATATATATTATATATATATATATAGTGGAGGGTTATCTTGAGAGCGCTAAATATCTCGAGAACCGTGAGAACGAATGAAAAAACCAATCAAAACCAATTTTTTTAATACAAACTTCATTGTAATTAAAATACATCAAAATAAAAATTTACAACATCAAATTATTCATTTTCTTCTTCAAAATCACTCTTATTAGATTTTTTACACATGTGTAAATATAACAAATTTACACATGTGTAAATGACAAACTTACACATGTATAAATGACAAACTTACACATGTGTAAAAAAAATTATTTACGAATTCACGTAACTTTAAACGTGTAAATTAAATTTCTAACATTGTATTCAAATAATAATGATAAGTGTAAAAAGAAATTTTAAATTTGAAATGTTTTTGACCAAGTTTTTGCGGTTTTTTCATTTGTTCTCACGGTTCTCGCGATATTTAGCGTTCTCATTTAAACCCTCCCCTATATATATGTGTGTATATATATGTGTGTGTATATATATATATATGTATATATATATATGTATATATATATATATATCAAGGAAAAACCACCCAAAGTTGTGAGAACTTAGAGAACTCGACCTTCCCGCGCAAGTTTCGACCCCATTTTTTTCACACCTCTAGATTAAAATGTTAGAAAACACTGTCGTAAAAAAATATAAAAAAAATTTCGAAGTTGTGTTTTTCGGCCCCTTACAACGGCTGTAAAAAGGTGATGACATAAGCATGACATCACCTTGTACAGCATTTACGGCTGCTGTAAATGAAAAAAAACAAGTTTTTTTTTGTTTTGGAAAAGTTGATTTTTTTTTTGGATTTTTGGTAAAAAAAAATTTGAAAAATCCTTTCGTAAGGCCGAGTTCTCTAAGTTTTCACAACTCGTATGAGTTTTCACTTTAACCTAACCCTATATGTGTGTGTGTGTTTGATAATTTTATCATTTATTTATGTATTTTTATGATTTGATACATGTTAAAAGTAATTTACATATGTGTAATAACCAAATTATATATACACGTTATAAGTATTTACATATATGTAAAAAAAATAATTTACATATGTGGAGTATAAAATCTCATATAGAAAATGATAAAAGAAGTTTTGCCTCTCATGTAAGGAGCACATGATTGGTTTTAACCATGAAAATGAATGGAGGTTAGTATAAGGACATGCGGTGTGCAAAAGTTTCAAATAAAGAACACTCGGTGTAATTTCTAAAGATAAAGACACACGATGCAAATTATTGTAAAGTTAAAGTAGACACTAAGCACATGCATTTTCTAGATACAAGACCCAGCTCAGGCCTACATAAATCATACAAGCGATGTGCTTTCTTCATGCATAATATTTCCAATCAAATTGAGCATGAACAAATAAGAGGGGAGAAAAACCAAGCTGAAGACATTTACGTTTGTTTACACACATAGGATAAACCAATTGGACAAATTGATAGGACTCTAGGGGATTGTTGGTAAAAAATCAACTATTTCAAATGAAGTATTCATACGTTCATGATGAGAGGACTTGAAAACGAATAGTAATAAGACAGATAAAATTAAGAGTTCTAAAAAAAATTATTCTGTTGAGATGGAAGGACAACACTTTTTCTTCATTCCTTCCTTACTGTAAATTTTTTGTTTCAATTAATAAAAGTACACTAAATCCTTGTAAGGAATGACTGAATGAGGAAAAAAATGGTGTTATTATCTTTCCCCAATCTAGTAGAAACCATATCAAAAAATTCAGAACTCCTAATTTTATCTCGCTTACCGGTTTCCACATGAATCTTAATGAGGTATGTGTACTTCACTTAAAGTAGTGGATTTTATTTTTACAAACAATACTCTTAAGAGGGGAGAAACACCCACGTTGAAGATACTGAATTCAAAACGTTTTCAACATGACTTAATCAAGATAAATTTTGACATCAATACCATTGTCAATAAGGGATTGAACAACTGCTCGGATTTTACCTTCAAACTTATCCCTTTCTCTTGGCGTGTATGAAGCTGTGTACACATCGGCCTCTCTTGCCCGTTGAGACAATATCCGCCCAATTGCCAAACACGCGGGGATATCTGACCGTGATTTAAGTGCGGCTTTGATGTCTTTTGAGTTGGTGCCAGCAACTGCAACTTGTTTGCTTGTTACCCTGTGAGTAATTGAAGCTGACACAAACCGTTTTGAGATGAAAACATCCAGTGTGAATGGCTCCATGTATGCTACTGTACGCTGTTTGAATGATATGTGCTTGTTAGGATTTTTGGACTTCTTTTCCTTTTGGTAAGTATACGGGCGACTGTTGTCATCATCCAAGAAATCATCTACCCCAAAAAAGCTTCTTGGTCCGAAACGAGCCTGTGAGTCAGTTTTTAACAAAACAATGATAATGTCATTTTACAAAAGTTTCCAATATATTTATCAGACGCCTTTCCTTAGATACGGTTTTCAACCTCCTAAATCAAATTTGTCCAAGAATACATACATTGGGGACAAAGTATATAATAATTTTTAAGTTCCTAAAAGAATTGAACAAACTCCCCTCCAATTAGCATTGTTTGTGAAGAAAAGAAAAGATGATAATACCTGAGCACTGTGAATGTGTCTGGCAATAGCCTTTAAACATAATTTGGCCGTCTCATCTCCACATGCCCGATTAAACATGACTACCACCGAAAGGGGAAAGAGGATATCTAGTCATTGTAAGTAAAGGTTAGCTTATTATTTTTTCTCTAATGGTTAGGGTAAATTCTCAGTAAAGAATGAACAATCATTTGAGACCAGCACAAAGCAATAAGTGAATATTAAATAAGCAAGGAGATCTCATACCTTGGATGTGAATTTCTCTATAATCACCCCAACCCTAGAAATCGCCTCCAGTTTCCGATCAAACAAGTTTTGAGATTCTCAAACAGCAGCGCCGATTGCTTCTACGAAACCCTAAACCCAGATGACCCGTACCCGTTTACATAGAATAATAGAAAATGATTTTTTCCTTTTTTTTCTTTACCGCGAATATAAATCCTTTTTTACACAATAAACATACACCTTGTGTCCACAATTAAGTTTTTGGGACTAATTGTTTCTTAGCCCACTCATACGCACTATGACCCTTCTCGTAACTATCATATCACCTTATTTTAATTCATTATTCAAAATCACTATTTTAAGGGTGTGGTCATGATCCAAACAATTTTCTTTTTATGTATTTTAATTTATTTTTGTCTAAACAAAAAGAAAAGAAAATATTAGAAAATGGAAAAGAGGACCATAGTTGCCATAGTTTAATCTTTGCGAACCACGGTTGATTAGGTAAGAGGTGGTGTAGTCTTTCATTCATGTTCATACGTAGCGAATCATGTCCCAATCATGACCCCCGCACCCTTCAGCCTAACACAGACGATGTCAAAGTTTTTTTTTTGAACGGCAAACTAGGATCACTGACAGACCACTGAAGTATTATCGTCCCACCAGCGGAACCACCTGATCATATCCATCTCCACTAGGCAATAATGTCTATACACCAATCCAGAGAGAACCCAATAAATGTGGGAAAAACCTCCTTGTTGGAATCAAACTCAGTACCTAATGGTTCTTAAGTCTTATCTCACCCATCAAAATGTCACTAGGGTATAATACCATGGGCAATAATGTCAAAGTTAAAAGTTGGATATGTTTGGATTTATGTTAGGGGTCTATGTTGGCATGGGATTTAGATTTGGGATTAGAGTTTGTGTGTTTTCTATAGGCCTACCAATTTAGGGCTGTTTACGAGCTGAGCTGAACCGAGCGGACCTTTGCTCGTGCCTGGATTGTTTACAAACGAATCGAGCGGAGCGGCTCATTTAAAACTGAGCCTCAAATCAAGCGAGCATTTTCCGAGCAGTAAATATTCCGAGTGAGCGTCAAGTGAAGTTCGAGCGATTTGGACAACCGAGTCGCCCGATTTATATTTGCTGAGAGAGATAGTGACAATTTTGGGTCTCAAGTTTTTATGTCTTTAAAAACAGACACATTTCATGGTATAATAATTTTCTTAGTAACAATGTTGTGGTCGACGAGGTGATGATCATATTTCACGAACAATGACATCGAGAGCGGCAGACGATCGACTTAGGCTAACGTCATGAAACATTGAGGCGATGAAGTAAATTAAACAACCAACGTATTGTTGATACAAATAAAACGAAAAGATAAATAAATGATGACATTACGCTTTTGTAGTTCGAAACAACCACAAAAGCTTTTTCACATGTTTTTAACACATGTTTTAAACGACAAAACGAAACATTTTATTACCCAAAAACCGGCCACATAGCAAGAAGCTACGCGACCCATATTACAGAGACAACAAATACTAAAAAAAAAACTCAAATGCACTACTTGATGTTACTGAACATAATTCTAAATTGCTAAATGAGATTGCCTCCATTCACACCAAGACACACCTGATACCTTTAATCTCTATCGACACCACTCGAACGTCCCCTTTTCTTATTTCTTCAATTAGTTTGCTCACCAAAATGTTTCTATCATCAAATAGTTCATCATTTATATTCTTCCATAGTCGCCATAAAGTCTGCATGAGGCACATTCATGAGAACATGAAGAAGACATGGCGTGGAAATGTGTACATGAACCTGCTTTGGAAATGTGCAAGTGCAACTAGCATGCCCTTTTCGATAGGGCAAGGGAAGATGTTAAGGCCCTAGACCAAAAATTGTATGATTGGCTGAAGGAGATCCTTGCAACAACATGGTCACGAGTCCACTTTTCAGGAAGGGAAAAGTGTGATATGCTGTTGAAAAATGTTTGCGAGGTGTTTAACAAGCAATTGGTCAGTGCAAGAGACAAGCCAATTATCACATGCTTGGAATAAATCAGGGAATATTTGACCAAACGAATAGTCAATGTGAAGAAGATCATAGCCAAAAGTGATGGCCCATTAACTCCTGTTGCTACCATAATGTTTGACACTATCAAGAATGAGGCTTCACAATACAATGTGTTGATGACAGGTTCTTCCAAGTACCAGCTAAGTATTGCAAAGTAAAATACTAGTTCATTTACATAATAACTATTTCCTTGATACTTAACATCCAAACTGTATAGGTTACTGGTCCAAGAAACAAGACGGTGGTTGATGTGCAGATGAGAACATGTTCATCCAGGAAATGGGATCTGACAGGAATGCCTTGTAAACATGCAGTTGCTGCGATTTAGAATATGGCTGAAAATGGTTTGAGTCTTGGAATCTAGAGAGCTGGGTTGATCCTGTTTATTGGCTGGACAGTTGGAGGAACGTTTACATGCACACCACTGATCCAATTGCAGGACCTGATATGTGGCCTCCATCAAGGTGCAACCAAATTGACTCCTCCTAAACATCACAAGCAGGTTGGAAGGCCCAAGAAGAAACAAAAGAAATCTCAATTGGAAGTTGAGGCTGTAAACCCCAAATCGCGTAGTACAACACGTGGCGGAAACACTTGGGGAGTCAAGTTACAAATTGTTTCACAACACATGTACTTAAAGTTTATTTTATTGAATTATCGGATTACAATGTCTGGAAATAATGGAAATGAAATACAATCAATTTGTTCTTCAAGTTTTAAAGTCACTAAGGCCCGAGTCCATCCTATGTAAGCATGCGGCGACAATCATCACATAAATAAACCTGAAACATATGTGAAAATAGGTACGTTAGCATAAAAATGCATGTGAGTAACATAGGTTTTGTGTGTGTCAAATTCATGGCTTTGAATATTTTATTGCAAAACCTCGTCCAACTTCGAGAGTCGACGAGTATGAACCTTAAAAACAAAAGTGTTTAATTTTGCAATATATAATCAACTTAACAAGTTGATATAAGTGAAAGAAAACCTTGTAACCATGAATGTTGACCGAAAGCTTTTCTTTTGTAAAACCGAGTAATAAATCGATTTAAAAGAAAGCATTTGGATGGTTTATATCGTTAAGTGAAATCATTGTGTGTCATTGTCCAAAACTACTATTCCTTGTCATAAACCATTGTTCGTGCCATAAACTAGTCGTCTGTGTTATCAGTTAATCGTCCGTGTTTTAATTGTGAAAACTTTTGGTCGTTCTTTAATGAATACATTCAAACCTATGTTGACTATACCCCAAGGGTATCTTTAATAGACCCTAAAAGATCTCTTTAACAAGACTAACAAATCAACAAATAATTTGTTAATCATAAACAACATATGTCGCTTCCCAAACTACCCACCATATTCCAGTGAATAGCCTAGTAACGGAATTGTCAGTCCCATGGTACCATAACTTACTACTGGTCGGCTTCTGTCACACCCAAACCAATGGCGAAAACATCAAGGCGGGACGAAAAAGATTACTCATTGCTCACAACACTAACGGTGACGATAATTAATTAAAACCGAATTTCATTTCTTAAGTAAATTGTCAAGTACAATACATGGAACTTCAAATAACGATAACAAAAGACAAAACTGATACAACATTAATAAACCAAAGGCGTCTATATGTGTATCTAGCATCAACGCTACTTCAATTTCGTAGCATCATCTTCATCAATCTGTAACATGATTAAAATAAAGTTCAATGCAAAAGCAAAGGCGAGTATACTAGTTTTCATACATACATAGCATAAAATGAGTTTAAACAATTCCACATGGCAAGCTATTGAAAAAAGATAAACATTAAAGTCGGCATGTGTTTAACGTAATCAAACCAAAGATTGAAACGCAATAAGCTCTTAACATAACCCAACGTTCACAGGCGGTGCGTTACTCCTATAGCGCTACATATGTCAAAGATAGGCTCGTACGAAGTTAATGATATGTCTAACACAAAAAGTATAACCCCAAGCTCAATGTATCAAGTAATCAAGTATGCATGCATGTATAAGGAATATTTGTGCTTTTACGAATAAAGTTTAAGTGTAAGTTTTCGTAGTTTTACATGTTACACCCCAAAAGTGGTAAACGAAAAAAGAGGGAGTTATACTCACGGTTTTGCAAGCTTTCCAACTTGATGATCCCGTGAAGAGTTGTTTGGTTGTGGAGGAACACCGAGTTATCCTACAAGAGGAAAACGTAGGTGTGAGTATGGGATGTTAATGGAGGATTCGGGATTTGGAATAAAGCATAACAAAATAATGTATACAAAAATGCACTAAGGTCTAGCACTCGTTTTGACACTATGGGAACCCATTAGGGTTTATATGATTTCATAGGTTAACACCTATTAGAATCACAACGAGGAACTAAACACTTTGATGACCTAACTTAGTAGCTCGATGAATAACTATTTAGTCATTATCAAGGGTTCGGTTAATAGTATTATTTATAAGTTATATATATACATTATATCATAAGTCCTTCAAGGATGTCATAGAAGTCATGTAAGAGATAGGAAGATAAATCTTCCATTTAGGAACCTCATGTAAAGTTCACCACTACACAAGTTGTCATAGACAACAAGGAGGGTCATGAACAAGAATAATAATGGAAATGAAATTACATGCTATCACTATACCAAGTAGCCAAGTAATCTACAACCCGGGTGAGCCGACGTCGACACAAGTCGAAGGCTAGACGGGGTTGTGTTATTTTCAACCAGCAAACTACTTGGGATAGAGATGAGAAAACATCAAGTGATGTGTGGACTTAGATGTAGGATAGCCTAAGCTAACCTTGTAATCACACTATCTTCAAGTTCAAGACTTGGCAACACTTGTGAGCTTAATGCTCATACAAAACAGAAAGTTTGGAGTGGTAAAACCTTTCCTATTTCATGTGAAACAACCTTAGTTAGGCTCACTAATCATAAACTTGATTAGGAGCATAAGAACACAAGCTTGTTTGAAGTATAACATAAGTTTAAAGAAGTTTTGTTCAAAATAGAAAGTTTGGAGCCCTTTTTGGTGAATTTCCAAGTTTGGATTCTCCAAGGAAAATCCGTGGAATCAAACCTAAGGTTCATCCAAGTATTTTGAAAGAAGAATCAAGTAAAAAGACTAAGAAATGAGCAAGTTATGCTCACTTTTGTGAAGTATGACGAATCTGCAATGTTCTTGATTTTCAGCAGATTAAGGGTGCTTGGGAGAGATTAGAGAGTGATTAGAAAGTGGAAAATGCTTGGAGGCTGCTTGGTACTTATATGGGATGAATTAGGGTTTGCTGGGAGGTGTTTAATGGAGGTTTGGAGGTGATTGGGTGAGTTTAAAGTGTGTGGATCCGTGCTTTGTCGCGGCTGATTCAAGTTTCTGCCCGCCAGACTGGCTTACGGACCGTAAGCCTAAGGCCTTGCGGTCCGTAAGGATTGGGCAAAAAATAATTGTTTTATTTTTTTGATTTTATTGTTTTGTAACTTGTCCAAATGTTACATGTTATGCATTTTATGATTATTTTAGGGCATTTAAGCATATGAAGCATGTTCTAAAGGTTACACAAGTATAAAATGAATTTGATTAAGTATAAGCATCATGTATAAGTTTCGTATGAAGTATGAATGTCACGTATTTGCAAGTTTATCAACGTTCCCAAGTATCAAGTGTCATGTGCATGAATGTATGAATATGTAGAACATGATTTGAATAAAATTACGAGTTTCATTATGATTCAAGTCTCGAATTAAAACGATTACAACGAAAGGACGAATACAAGATTACAAAGTTTCCAAAAATAGAATTACAAAACGAGCTTTTTAAATATGGAAAGTATGAAAAAAACAGGGCGTTGGCCAAAGTTAATGAATGTCATTCGTGTCATGGATAACGCACCAACAAGTTCGTTCACATTATTGAAATCGTATTGTTTATATAAACCATCGACTTTGTTATGAAAACTTGAAAATAGTTTAGCACATATGAATCACCCTAAAACATTTAGAAAAGGTAAAAGAGGGGAGCTATGTACTCACTTGGGATTGCGAATAAGCCTTGTATGAATGTGTGAACAAAGCCCAAAGATCAAGGAATTAAGTGTCTCCTAATGAGTCGGATAACATGTTAAAGTATGGGACATAATCGGAAGAATCGGGTAGAATGAGGTCTTGTAAACCAAATGAGTGTTGGAACTCATATGAAGTGGTTTAACAAACTCAACATTCTGATTTGGAATGGATCCTAAATACTTTTGACCCGTTATGACCCGTTAAGGTAGTTTACGCTACTTTAACGTGTCATTTGCGTAAACGCGTGATTGAATGGTTAAACATGTCCTATGATAAGTCTTTAATGGTCAAACATGTTTGAAAATGTTATAACATCAGTTTATATGCAAAAAATTTGATTACATATGCTTAAAATTGATTTATGCCCAAAAAAGGGCATTTTGGTCATTTTTAAGAACATATAAGCGACTTATCATACAACTAACCAAACAAAGTGACCATAAGGTATAACCTCAGAGGAGTATTCCCTATACAACTATGGTCACAAACATCTGTTTGGTCGGATCCTAAGATCGACCAAACTGGTCGGATTCGAAAGTCAAAGCGGTGGTCAAGACCACTCGACTTACGACCCAAAAAGCACTAAACTAGAAGTGACGAGTTAGACATGTCAAACATGTCTAACTAAGTTTATAAAACTGATTTGGTATCAAAACTTGGTGTTTTGATACCCAAAAATAGTTCTGTCGTAAAATGCACATAATGCGCATTTTGACCGAAACTTTGACTCGCCACTTCGACTTGTAAACGTGGTAATCAGAAGGTGCAATCGCTAGGGATTATAACCTTCGTGATTACGATCACGTTGCAAATTTCAATTGAACTTTGACTTGACCAAATATGGTCAGGACCGAAAGTCAAATAGAAAGTCAATTGTTTGACTTTTAGCTCAAAGTAACTAAAAGAAATGAAAGAGGCTAAGGAAGAACACTTACTCGTGTCCTAGGAAGCCAAGAATGCTCAGTAGGAAGCCTCTACAAGTGGTAGCAACTCCAATTAGAGCATATTAGAGAAAGAAAAGAATTGAGCAAGGAAAAATGGCCAAACTTGGCGGCTATTTATAGTGTTTTTAAAGCAACAAGATCATCACAAGTGTCCCATATGTTGGCATGATCTTAGGGAGGTGTTAACATGTGTCAAATGCAGGTACAAAGCTTGCAAATTCGAGAACTTGAAGCCCAAGGCTTTGCATAAGATGCTGCCAGGTTGCTGGGATGTTTTTGCTAATCTGGGGACCTCTTACGGACCATATGGGGTTGTGCCTTACGGTCCGTAAGGCCTGGTCTGGGGGCAGAACTTTGAAAAATGGCAGAAATGGCCCCTGGACTTGTTTCATCGCGTTTTGGCACTTCTAACACTTGTTAACCTCATTTTAAGCTCTATAAGGATGTTAAAGCATAGGGAACTTGAAATATGTCCAAAAATGTCATGGATGTTGGTTCGTTCGGTTGTATGGTTGCGTTTTTCGCTTAATTACGACGAACGCTTTAATTAATGCGAAAATGACCGTAATTGCGTAACGAATGATATTTTTGCATTCTCATCACTAAAATATAAGATTAATTGATTACAAAAATTTTTGAATACGTGTTCCGTATTAAGAAATACGCGAATCGGCTTACTTTTCCAGATTTTGCAAAATAGCCCTTGGAGTTGTATAAGCATGTTTTTGCCATACCAAACCTTCGAAACTTATTTCTAAGTTATGTAAAGGGTATTTAGGGTATGTTTAGCTTATGCCATTGTTACAGAGTGTACGTTGCGTTAAACTAATTACGTTAGCATAACAGTTTACATAAAATTTCAAGAAAAGCTTTGAGGTGTCGAAATTGTACATGGACTTAAATGTGTGTATGTCACATGTAATTCTACAACTTCCGGGAATGAAATGCAAGGTTTCCTTGGATTCGAAATCGTTTCGGAATTGTATGATGGTTGTAAAGTCACAAATGTCACAGTTTCCCCTACTTTAGAAAATTTCATCCTGAAATTTAAATTTAGAGGAAACTTGTGAAAACAGATGTGATTGTATCACTTTCAAATGATCCTTCGTTCCCTGAGTAAAACTATGAGACACATTTGGATTCTCAGCGAACTTTGTTAATTGTACTCGTCCATTGTCTATAAAATGAGTTCATATTCGAAATTCTAAACTTCAGTCCAATAGTTAGGTGTATGACATCTTTGATTATACCGAGCCTCTGAAGAGAGCCCTGTAAATGTCAAAGTGGCATTCTTGTAGAAGAAGAATTCAAAGGGGGTGTGAACTTTGGGGTTTCGAACAACGTACGGAAGAATGTTTCCTATGAAAACTATTATAAGGAACTTGTGTGTGTTCGAAGTTGGAAGTCTGAAGTGAAAGATTAAAACAACATTGGTTAAAGTCCAGAACTTCTAGTAACTTAAATAACGCCACGCTTGCAATGTAATAAGGAACACTTATATATAGGAAGCACCGGCGGCGTATCCACCATGCCCTTATTACATTGTTCCCGTTTCGTTATTCTTATCACTATGGTTCTTACACATGACAAAACTTGCTATGGGTTTCCATGCAAGGAATTTTATAATTATGTATGCATCCATAATTACTCAATTCATTGCATAGTCTGCATAGTTCATTTTAAGATGTGAAATCAAAGGTGTAAACATGCGAGGACTTGTCTAGGCCCCAAAATGGTCTCTTTAACTAGATCAACAAATGATCTCTTTAACTAAACCCTGAAAGGCCTCTTTAACTAGACCCTGAAAGGCCTCTTTAACTAGATCAAGAATGATCTCTTTAACTAGACTCTGAAAGGCCTCTTTAACTAGACACTGAAAGGCCTCTTTAACTAGATCAACGAATGATCTCTTTAACTAGGTCAACACATGACCTCTTTAACTAGACCCTGAAAGGCCTCTTCAACTAGATCAACGAATGATCTCTTTAACTAGGTCAACACAAGACCTCTTTAACTAGACCCTGAAAGGCCTCTTTAACTAGACCCTGGAAGGTCTCTTTAACTAGATCAACGAATGATCTCTTTAACTAGGTCAACACATGACCTCTTTAACTAGATAAGTACTTCGGAATCCAAGGGTCTAACTATTCGTATAGAAAGCCCCTTAAGGATTTAAGATAGTACTTCGGATATCCTTCTAAGAATCTAACACATTAAAATATGGAAGATTCTACAAGGATTTGGATAGTGAGCATTTTGAATCGATTGATCATAAAACACATAATCGTCAACTTGGTCATCAATTTGTACATACGCATTAAAGTACACAAGGAATCCAATCAAGGACTTCAACTTAGTACTTTAAACATCCTATAAGAGTCTAACTATGAAGATAGATAGATGCTTTAAGGATTTGGTTTGGTCACATTGTCTTGTCACATACGCATTAAAGTACATAAAGAATCCAATCAAGGACATCAATTTAGAAATTAAACATCGTCAAGAACCTAACTATGAAGATAGGAAGATCTTATAAGGATTTTGAGATTTGAGTGGCGAAAATATTTTGAAAACCATGCACTAGATATGTTAGGTCAACATACGAAGCAAGATGTCTTTGAACCGTGTACTTGGTATGCTTAGTCAACATACGAAGCAAAAATGCCTTTGAAAACCGTGTACTTGGTATGCTCAGTCAACATACGAAGCAAAGTGTCTTTGAAAACCGTGTACTTGGTATGCTCAGTCAATATACGAAGCAAAAATGTCTTTGAAATCGTGTACTTGGTATGCTCAGTCAACATACGAAGCAAAATGTCTTTGAAAATGATGCATGGAGTCTTTGAACATATGTTTAACTGTTTTTGAAATCATGTACTATGTAAAGTGTCATGAAACCAGGGAGTTGTGATATGCACATAGGTATATTGCATAAGACCAATTAAGGACTCATGGAAGTACCCTTAGGTATCCAATCAAGGATTTAAAGTGGTACTTTGAGTATCTGTTAAGAGTTATAACTTGTACCTTGTACTTTGTTTCTTAGAAGAAACGAGCACTTAGGATTTTTATGGGGATCGCGAGCGATCACAAAATGGAAGAAACTACGAGAGTAGTTTGATTTGCAAGGAACCATATCCTTGGTACCGGTATTGTAGAGGTGTATCACATATACATGTAATCACATTTGTAAATAAAATGGAAACAATCAAATTTATTTATGGAACCATCAAAGTGTTCAAAGATCCTTGCATAAACAAAGCGAAAATGTAAAAGTTTAAATATTCACAGCTACATTGTCATTAGTACTAGACTCATTAGTATTTATGTTAAATGCTCATCCACGGGCTGGATTTGCATTAACAAGCTTCGGGCAGTTGTTTCTAAAATGACCCATCTCGCCACAATTGTAGCAAGAAACTGATGGGAAGTGAGCTCGAGAAGATCAACAAGCGTTAGCTAAATGACCAAGTTGCCACATGAAGTGCATTGACGACACTGTAATTGCACCTGTTGCACATCGGTGCTGTACCAACATAAGGTTTCCTCGCAGGAGGTTGAGCTGGTTGGTTTGGAGCAATTTGGTTGTTCTGTGCAACTACTGCAAATTTTTGTGAAGCTTTACGCTTCTTTTACTTCTTGGGGGTTTCAGGTTTAGTGTCCTTGTCAGATGGTTTCTTGTCACCTTTGCGGAAAAGTTTACTCTTCTTGATTTGAGATTCAGTCAGGGTAACGGATAGCTCAATGGCCTATCTAACTGTAGTGGGATTACTACCACTGACTATGTCCTGAACTGGGTCAGGAGGCCATCAATGTACTTTTCAATTGCCTTGTCCGAAGGCGTAACCATGGTAGGACACAACAAACTTAGTTCCTCATATCGGTCAGTGTAGGCACGATGTTCCCCACTATCTTGTTTCAGATCGTGGAATTCGTTCTCTAGTGCCCTTTGCTCATGACGTGGGCAGAACTCTTTCATCATAAGAGCTCTAAGCTTTTCCCATGTCTGAGCCAGTGCTACATCAGCACCTCTATCCCTCATAATCCCGTTCCACCACGTGAGTGCTCTCTTTTGGAAAACACTCGAAGAAAACTCTATTTTCGCTCGTTCGGACACTGAACATAGCGGAAAGTGCTTTAGATACTCTCAAACCATTGTAGGAGCCCAGTAGCTCCCTCAGACCCACTAAAGTTGAGTGGTTTAGCTGAATTGAATTGTTTGAAGTTGCACGGAGTTGGTACATTATTGTTGTTATTGTTTTGGTAAGCTTGATTGAGTTGGGTACAACGTTTGGGAGTACAGAAGCCATCTGTTGAGCAATTAGAGCTGCCATTTCAGCGTCTTGGGTAGCGTTGCGACGAGGAGGCATTCTAAAAGAGAGAGGAAAATATGAGAGAGAGCAAATTGGATTGATAAAAGAATAGTCAAAATGAATGTTTAAAAATATCGACGAAGTATAAGGATTGTGTTCATTTGTTCATTACCTAAAACAAACAAATGACATTGTGACTAATCAAAGTAAATGGGTCTTTATAATGTATCGCGAAGACATACTTTAGCCTATAAGTGGACACTCACCCCAAGAGTTCCCAGGTAAGAGTGACTGGTCCGATAATGCGGATTTGTACGAACACTCTAGTCCTTAGATAGAAAACTCAGGGTACAGGCATTCACCCTCCCGGATTGCACATGTTCACATTATTAAAGCCCAAACTTTGACGAGATTTTGAAAACTCTGAAAGCAAAAAGCCCAAAAACAAATCATCTAAGGATAGATGATTTTTTGTGAAGTTTTGGAAAAATCTTGACTTTCAAGGATGTATTATGTTTTGTTTCTGGTAATCACTTAAGGATAGGTGATGGTATAGTATTAAGAATCTAAACATAAGTAAACTCGCGTTAGGGTCCTAGGAAGGTTATAGACTAGGTCAAACCATTACCAATAACCTAATTCCCTATAACCATGAGCTCTATTACCAACCTGTAACACCCCAAATCGCGTAGTACAACACGCGGCGGAAACACTTGGGGAGTCACGTTACAAATTGTTTCACAATACATGTACTTAAAGTTTTGTTTTATTGAATTATCGGATTACAATGTATGGAAATAATGGAAATGAAATACAATCAATTTGTTCTTCAAGTTTTAAAGTCACTATGGCCCGAGTCCATCCTATGTATAACATGCGGCGAAAATCATCACATAAGTAAACCTGAAACATATGTGAAAATAGATACGTCAGCATAAAAATTGCCTATGAGTAACATAGGTTTTGTGTGTGTCAAATTCATGGCTTTGTATTTATATTGCAAAACCTCGTCTAACTTCGAGAGTCGATGAGTATGAACCTTAAAAACAAAAGTGTTTAATTTTGCAATATATAATCAACTTAATAAGTTGATATAAGTGAAAGAAAACCTTGTAACCATGAATCTTGACTGAAAACTTTTCTTTTGTAAAACCGAGTAATAAGTCGATTTAAAAGAAAGCATTTGTATGGTTTTATATCTTAAGTGAAATCATTGTGTGTCATTGTCCAAAACTATTTTTCCTTGTATAAACCATTGTTCGTGTCATAAACCAATCGTCCGTGTTATCAGTTAATCGTCCAGTCATAATCGTCCGTGTTTTAATTGTGAAAACTTTTGGTCGTTCTTTAATGAATACATCCAAACCTGTGCTGACTATACCCCAAGGGTATCTTTAATAGACCCTAAAAGATCTCTTTAACAAGACTAACAAATCAACGAATAATTTGTTAATCATAAATAGTTTCTGTCGCTTCCGAAACTACCCACCAAATTCCAGTGAATAGCCTAGTAACGGGATTGTCAGTCCTATGGTACCATAACTTACTACTGGTCGGCTTCGGCCAAAGTTAATGAATGTCATTTGTGTCATGGATAACGCACCAACAAGTCCGTTCACATTATTGAAATCGTATTGTTTATATAAACCATCGACTTTGTTATGAAAACTTGAAAATAGTTTAGCACATATGAATCACCCCAAAACATTTAGAAAACGTAAAAGAGGGGAATTATGTACTCACTTGGGATTGCGAATAAGCCTTGTATGAATGTGTGAACAAAGCCCAAAGATCAAGGAATCAAGTGTGTCCTAATGAGTCGGATAATATGTTAAAGTATGGGACATAATCGGAAGAATCGGGTAGAATGAGGTTTTGTAAACCAAATGAGTGTTGGAACTCATATGAAATGGTTCAACAAATTCAACATTTTGGAATGGAGCCTAAATTCTTTTGACCCGTTAAGGTAGTTTACGCTACTTTAACGTGTCATTTGCGTAAACACGTGATCGAATGGTTAAACATGTCCTATGATAAGTCTTTAATGGTCAAACATGTTTGAAATGTTATAACATCAGTTTATATGCCAAAATTTTGATTACAAACACTTAAAATTGATTTATGCGCAAAAAGGGCATTTTGGTAATTTTTAAGAACATATAAGCGACTTATCATATAACTAACCAAACGAAGTGACCATAAGGTATAACCTCAGAGGATTATTCCCTATACAACTATGGTCACAAATAAGTGTTTGGTCGGATCCTAAGATCGACCAAATGGGTCGGATTCGAAAGTCAAAGCAGTGGTCAAAACCGCTCGACTTACGACCCAAACAAAGCACTAAACTAGAAGTGACGAGTTAGACATGTCAAACATGTCTAACTAAGTTTATAAAACTTATTTGGTATCAAAACTTGGTGTTTTGATACCCAAAAATAGTTCTGTCGTAAAATGCACATAATGCGCATTTCGACCGAAACTTTGACTCGTCACTTTGACTTGTAAACGTGGTAATCTGAAGGTACAATCGCTAGAGATTATAAATTTCGTAATTACGATCACGTTGCAAAGTTCAATTGAACTTCGACTTGACCAAATATGGTCAGGACCGAAAGTCAAACAGAAAGTCAACTATTTGACTTTTAGCTCAAAATAACTAAAAGAAATGAAAGAGGCTAAGGAAGAACACTTACTTGTGTCATAGGAAGCCAAGAATGCTCAGTAGGAGGCCTCCACAAGTGGTAGCAACTCCAATTAGAGCATATTAGAGAAAGAAAAGAATTGAGCAAGGAAAAATGGCCAAACTTGGTGGCTATTTATAGTGTTCTTGAAGCCACAAGATCATCACAAGTGTCCCATGTGTTGGCATGATCTTAGGGAGGTGTTAACATGTGTCAAATCCAGGTATAAAGATGGCAAATTCGAGAACTTGGAGCCCAAGGCTTTGCATAAGAAGCTGCAAGGTTGCTGTGTGATACGTGGTTGAAAACCGGTGTTTGTTTAGGTTTAAGCTTATGTTTTTACGGGACTTTTAATTCCGGATAGCCTACTTTTAATAAGGTTTGTGTTTTACAGGTCTTATGAAGTTTAAGGAGCTAATTGGGAGCCAAACGGCGCACCGGGACGCGAATTGGATCAACCGGAACCAAGAAACAAAGAAATCAAAAAGTTGAGTTTGGGGGCACCGTCGCCGACGCCATACTGGGCCGTCGGCGACGCACCGCATTATCTTTCGTCACCCGAAATTGTGCGTAGACAGGAGGTTAAAGCGTCGGGAGAAAAGCCAGAAGACACAGGCCGTCGCCGACGGGGCATCTGCCGTCGCCGACGGGCTTCCGTTTGCTGCATCGCGAATTTTGTGCTTTTAGATTTGGGGGACGAGTTAAAACCTACGTTTTTGACCTTTTTGAGGGAGTTACGAGTTATTAGAGTTTGAAACTTGTTCTTGGAGCCATCATCATCAACCACATCATTGGAATTCATCACCAATCATCATCATACAACCGAATCATCCCACCAATCCAAACCCTAATCCTTCATCATCATTCACCAATCACCTTCATACATCACCACAAACCCTAACCACCATTTACCTCCATTATTAAGCTTCCAGATGTCAAGACTCGAACTTTCATCTATTGTTGATCGTGTTCCGTTCACCATGAGCGGCTAATTCCCGGAAGTTTCACCCCGGTGTAGACTTTTGTAAGATTTCTAGGGTTTGCTATATGTTAAACATTTGGTTTGTGACAATTGAATTGCATTTAATCTTTTGATAATTGTCTTACGTTTGTATTGTATTTGCGAATTGTTGAGTGATTTATGAAATTTGACTTCGTGAAATGAATATGCATATTTATGCCTTGTCGATTGATAGGTTTCACTTGTCCAAAGTAATGGTGCATTGTGGTTCGTTGCCTATGACATTGATAGCAATTCAAACGGGTTAAAATAAAAGTGTCGGTGAAAATAATAAAACTACTCCCGTTGTGACCGTCCCCGTCCCAAACGCTAAGGAAAAGGGTCTGGAGGCTAATACCGCCCCTTATCCCAAAGCTTTGTTGGGACCATCTAAGAAGGTGGTTACAAAACGTGGCCCATAACAAGAGGAAATGTGGGAAATTTTTAAACAAGTTAAAATCAACCTACCTCTCTTAGATGCAATCAAAAAAGTACCCTCATATGCAAGTACTTAAAGGAATTATGCACCCAGAAACGAACTAACAAGTTTCCTAAGAAACCTGATTTGACTGAAAATGTTAGTTCGATTCTTTCGGGTGCACTTCCACCAAAGCTACAAGATCCGATGGCACCCATTATTTCTATTCAAGTGGGCGAATTCAAAATGATGCAGGCACTTTTAGATCTTGGGGCGAGTGTGAGTATCTTGCCGGGTAGTTTGTATGACCAATACGAGTTTGGTCCACTTCAGTCATCTAACACCACCGTGGTGTTGGCAGACTTGACACCCAAACTAGCCGCAGGATAGTCACCGATGTGATTGTGAAAGTCGATGACTTTTATTATCCGGTGGACTTCTTGTACTTGATTATGTCTCCTTAGACTGTACTAAGCAACCCACGGTTATTCTTGGTCGACCATTTTTGGCAACATCGAATGCTCATATTAATTGCAAAACGGGCACGGTCGACATGACTTTTGGTCACCGTCGGTTGCGGTTGAATGTATTCTCGGGTTTAACGGATCCTCTAGTTGGTGAGAATGTTATATGGCGGACGTTATTGACGAGTGTATACCTCTATGCGACATTAATGTCGAAGAGGAAAACACGATAGAGGAGTGCTTTATGTTTGACAGGTTACAGTTGGAGACAAATCAGAGCATGGATGAGGAAGCGAGAAAAGTTGAAGTGATGGCGGCTAAAGAAGGAAGACCCACTTGGTCACATCAAGTGGAAAGTCTTCCGGAAAATATTGACACCAAGTTGAAGCCGTCATTGGTAGAGCCTCCGGTTGTGGAGCTTAAGGTGTTGCCTAAGCATTTGAAGTATGCTATGTGGGTGAGGGCAACACGCTTCCGGTGATCATTGCGGCGAATTTAACCGGAGAGCAGGAAAAGCTCATGGAGGTCTTGGTTACCAATAGAGCCGCTATTGGTTGGACCATTGCTGATCTGAAGGGAATCAATCCCTTAGTGGTGATGCATAAAATCATCACCGAAGACGGTATCACTCATTCTCGCGACACACAAAGGCGATTGAATCCCAACATGCGAGACGAGGTCAAGAAGGAGGTGTTGAAGTGGCTAGATGCGGGTATTATTTACCCGATCTCTGATAGCCAGTGGGTGAGCCCAACGCAGACAATCCCGAAAAAGGCAGGCATTCAAGTCGTCACAAATGATGCAGGTGAAGAGGTTGCCACCCGCCCGGTAACCGGGTGGAGTATTTGTATTGATTATAGGAAGTTAAATTCTGCGACTTCCTAAGACCATTTCCCTTTACCTTTCATTGACCAAATTGTTGAGAAATTAGCGGGTCAAAAGTTTTATTGTTTCTTGGATGGGTATTCGGGTTACAATCAAATAGCTATTCATCCAGACGATCAAGCTAAGACCACGTTTACTTGCCCGTACGGTACTTTCGCATTTAGGCGAACGCCGTTCGGGCTATGTAATGCCCCCGTCACCTTTCAAAGGTGCATGATGAGTATATTTTCGGATATGGTGAGGGAATTGTTAGAGATCTTCATGGATGATTTCTCGATTTTTGGATCATCATTTGATGCTTGCCTTAACCAACTTGAAAAGGTTTTGAAAAGATGTGTAGAGAAAAATCTAGATTAAGTTGGGAAAAAAGCCATTTCATGGTTCAGGAGGGGATTGTGTTGGGACATGTAGTGTCGGGCCGTGGGATAGAGGTTGACCGTGCAAAGGAGCAAGTCATCTCTACCTTGCCGTATGCCACGAGTGTTAAAAGGGTTAGATCATTCTTAGGTCACGCGGGGTTTTGTAGAAGGTTTATTAAGGGGTTTAGTGACATCACGAAGCCTTTATGTAAATTGTTACTTAAGGACCAACCGTATGATTTTAACAAAGAGTGTCAAAACGCTTTTAACATTTTGAAAGAGAAATTAGTGGAGGCCCCAATATTGCAATCACCGAATTGGTCTTTACCATTCGAAATCATGTGTGATGCAAGTGATTATGCGGTTGGGGCCATATTGGGTCAAAGGGTAGAAAAGAAACCCGTTGCTATTTACTACGCAAGTAAGACTCTTTCGGATGTGCAATTGAATTACACGACTACCGAAAAAGAGCTACTTGCGGTGGTATTTGCATTGGAAAAATTTCGGGCTTACATATGGGGTAACAAGGTTGTTATATATTTTGATCATACTGCAATCAGGTACGTCATGGAGAAAAAAGATGCAAAGCCGAGATTGATCCGTCAGGTTCTTTTACTACAAGAGTTTGACTTGGAAATACGGGAAAAGAAGGGTAGCGAAAATGTGGTAGCGGACCACTTGTCCCGTTTATAGTGGAAGAGGGTTCCTCACGTGTAGAGATTGATGATACCTTCCCAGATGAGCACATTTTGAAAGTAACTGTTTTACCTTGGAATGCTAACATTGTGAATTACTTGTTGGTTAGCGCTCATTGGGATCGGAGGAGAAAATTGCACTTCATGTCGCAAATCAAATACTATACGTTGGAGGGACCGGACTTGTTCAAAATATGTCCGGATCAAGTTGTTCGAAGATGCATACCGGACGAGGAGATCCGAGTGTTTTGATGCACTTGCATTCATTTGCTTGTGGGGGCCATTTCAGTGGTCACAAAACTGGGCACAAAGTGCTTAATAGTGGGCTTTATTGGCCAACTATTTTCAAAGACGCATTTACTTTTGCTAAAAATTGCATTGAGTGTCAAAAGTTGGGGGTATTTCCAAACGGGATGAGATGCCCATGCAACCGATCCTCATTGTAGATATTTTTGATGTGTGGGGGATCGATTTTATGGGCCCCTTCCCTAATTCGCATGGCAACGTGTATATCTTGGTGGGGGTCGACTATGTGTCGAAATGGGTCGAAGCGATCGCCACCAAGACAAATGACCATACTGTGGTTTGCAATTTTGTACAAACGAACATAATTTCTAGGTTTGGGATTCCTCGAGTAATCATTAGTGATGGGGGATCTCACTTTAAGAATTTTAACTTTGGCAAACTATTGAAACGGTATGGTGTTGACCATCGAATTGCTACCCCCTACCACCCACAAACGAGTGCTCAAGTGGAGGTGTCCAATAGACAAATAAAAAAATTTTGCAAAAGACCGTTTGACAGGACCGAAAGGATTGGTCGACGAAGTTGAATGATGCTTTGTGGGCCTATCGAATGGCTCATAAAACACGTATTGGCACTACACCTTACCGCTTAGTTTATGGTAGAAATTATCACTTACCGGTAGAACTTGTACATCGTGCTTGGTGGGCTATTAAAGAAGTTAACATGAAATACGATGATGCAGGTAAAGAGCGAAAGTTAAAGTTGTGCGAATTGGAAGAGCTTCGAAAGGAGGCGTATGAGTGTGCTTCGAAATACAAGGATGGAATGAAGCGAGCACATGACGCAAAGTTGAAGCCAAAGGAGTTTGTGGTAGGGTAAAAGGTTTGGCTCTACAAATCAAGGCTTAAGTTCTTTCCAGGAAAGCTCAAGAGTGAGTGGATGGGCCCATACGTGATCACACGGGTCGGAAAGTTGGGTGATGTCACCATTGAGGACCCGAAAGATGGGTCGAAACAAACGGTTCACGGTCATCGTCTAAAACCATTTCTTGATGGTAATGACGATAAGGGCGAGAAGAACACGGAAGTGGTAAGCTTCTTGGTAAGCATACCGGACTATGATATCGCTTGAGAATCGGAAACATGTTTTGTAGAGTTGTGTATCTACTTTAATTGTTTGGTTACATCGTTTTAGAATAGTTGTGCTTATTGTTTCGACCTACTAACTCCTTGAGATGTGTGAAGTTCCGGATGCTATGAGCGAGTCTTGAAGGCATGGGTATGTTTTGAACTTGTTTATGTGTATTGGGGACAATACACGACTATTTGGGGGGTGGTAGGATCGTTAAACGGTAGGTCGCTAGTGAGTGTAAAACCGAAAAAAGTCACACAAAAAGATTTTTAATAATTTTTAGAAATTTTTCTAGCATAGGTTCCCTTTATAAAAAGTTCATATTTTTGCCCATATATTCGTAAAAAAATAAAAAAAATAAAAAAATAAAAAAATTGAAAATTGGGAGATGCGTCGGCGACAGGGCTTCAGGCCGTTGCCGACGAGCTGTGTATAGTGGCCGTCAGGTAAAAAGTTGCATAGACAGATGGTTAGTGCGTCGCCACTTGTGGGATTTTATAGGATGCGTCGGCGACGGACCAAGAGCCCGTCGGCGACGGGCCTTGGTTTGTCAGCCGACGCTGATTGTGTTTTTATGCAAAAGTTCGACCCGAAACCCATTTGTGACCCGTTTTCACTCCCTCAAACATGTTTCAAGCCATACATTTGACCCGGTAGACCCCATATCTGATTCATTCACCACAAAATCTCTGCATTCATCACCACCACAACTCCCTTCATCTTCATCTTCTTCAACTAAGAACCCTAACCTTCAAGCATTCATAACTTCTTCAATTCTCCACAAAATATAGTGATTCTTGAGCCTATCTTGCTTGTTTTTTCGAGGGGAACAAAACCCCATCATATCTTTCATCAATTCATACTCGTTTGCATGATTTCGGAGTTTTTAAATTCGGGTTTTTGAAGAGTGTTCATCAAGCTTCAAGCTTTTCATCCTTTTCTAGTTCTCTTGCTCAATTAACAACAAAGGTATGGCTGTTACTTAAATTTAAGCATGAATATCATATGGTTAGTTGATTTCTTCCAAAATTTTAAGCTTCTTGCTTAGAGTAGGTTGTTTATTGCAATTCATGATGTTATGGCTTGAATTTGAGATTGGATATTTGATTTGGGTGGGTTTTGAGCATGCAATAACTATATGACGTGATTGCACTCGTTGTTTACATGATCGAACATAAATATAATGTTGAACCTTATGGAGCTTTTAAGAATCTAATAGTGAAACATGAAAGAGTTAGTACTAGGTGATAAAGTTTGCAACTTTTCAAGTTTAAACAAGCTAATTTACATCTAAAATCTGATTTTTGGTTCAACATTGCGGCTATGTTCAAAGTTTGAAAAGTATTTGAAGTGGGTTTAGCTAATTGTTTCTTTTGTCTGTGATTGTAGCCATGTTTGGAAGGAAGAGGTGTAAGACTTCCGGTGAAGGCTTATCCTCGGGAGCCGGTTCTGGCTCGGGTTATGTTCAACGAAAGTGGGAACAATTGAGTGCGGTCGAAGAGAGGGATGCAAGGTTGTATCGACAGGATTGGGCTTTGGAAGAGTTCAAGAACAGTCGTACCGCATCGGCGTGGAACAATGAAAAGAAGAAACCTCTTTCAAGATTCAATAACAAAAAGTTGGAAGCTAAGATGTGGAAATGGAAGATGGTTTCAGGGAATGTTACCACCTCGGTACCGGAAAGAATTGTGCCGGAAAGGTCTGTTAATGTGGAGGAATTTAAAGCAATAGGGATTGTCCAGAAATTTGAGAAACTTGGTTGGGAACGTGTGCTTGATCGGTGTGAGGACATCACACCCCGAGTCTATTTAGCGGCAATATGTGAGTGGTTGTCAACGTTAAGGTTTGTTAACCATGATGGGCCCGCGTACACGTGGTAGCTAGTGGGTGATATTGGCAAAAACCAAATGATAATGTCATCTGAGCATATGAACGCAATATCTTGATTTGATTCATTGGGGGTCGAAGCTTACGATTATTACACAAGTGTCAATTTCTGGATAACAAGATGAATGGTGCTGATCCACGGGTATGTTGGCGGCGGTGTTAGTGAAATCAGCAGGGTTGGGGGAATCAAGGAATGATCTGCCTTTGGAAGGAAAGATTCTTCAAGGCATTTCATTGGAGAATGTAATGGTGCGGTTCGAAGACCGCGGAAAGGTGAAAGCTCCCGATTGTTGGGTGTTGCATGCACTGTTATACGGTTCGCCAAAACTGTCGTGGCGACAAATAGTCATGATGAATACATGGGATACAAGAGAGGTGTGCAACAAAAAATGATCCCATATGTGAGGATAATCAGTGCCATGATCCTGTAGCAAAACGCGTTGCCTGCAGAGTCACTATGGGTAGATAAACCAATTGATCATATTTCTTTTGCATCAATGAAGCGCCACTGGAAGTTTCATGTTTCAGTTTTCGGGAACCAGTATACAGTTAAGGATGAGCATGGTAACAGTTTTCAGTTTATGGATCAAGAAGCCCAAAGGGATGTACAGATGGGTGATGAGGAGGAAGAAGAAGAGTAGGGTGTTGATAGGAGACCCCGTCAAAGATACGCAAGAGCCCACCGGGAGGTATCGAATGAGGTGGCTCAGATTGTGGTCTCACGAAGAAAACCGATCACTGCAATTACAATCGGGGAGACCAAAGTATCTATGATAACGTATCTGCGGGCATTGGGGAAAACCGCGGGTACCAAGAGCAAAGGCACCAGTGGGAGCAAGGCTTCCAAGCGCAGTACCAAACTCATTGGAATGAGGAAGCTGCCCATCGGGCTAAGGTTGAACAATATTGGGAAGAGCAACAGTTGTTTCAAGCGCAGCAGCAATCCCAATGGGAGTTGATGGAGCAACAAAGGGCTCAAGAGAATGCCCGACGAAAGGAATGGGAGGACGAACAGGATCGTCTCCGGAGGGAGCAAGAGGCTTTGGAGGATCGTCGTTGGATGGCGACGGGCACAGATCAACAATTAGCGATCCTTAATACCAAGGCTCTTCATGATCAGGAACGGCATCAGCAGGATTGGTTGGTCGGCTTACGGTATAGCGAGCACTCGCCATGGACTAATTTCCAAAATCTACCCGTACCACGAGGTCCCTCCGACCCAACTCCCCATTGGCCCTAGGCACCGGGCTCTAGCTTCCTCCCACCGCAGATACCACCACCACCTGAAGGGGAATTGGGTCCACTCGACAATTGGAGGGAGGTGATGTCATCCCTCACCGGGTTCCCATGTAACCCGTACCCTCCTAGAGACCCAAACGAGCATTACCAGAGGTAGGCGAGGTATGTTTTATGTTGTTATAATTTTTGTTTTTAGCTTTATTTAGATAATTTTTATTGCTTTCCTAGTTAAATGAACGTTGTGGGTGTGTTCCCTGTATAACCCTCACGAGACCTACTCGTCCTTCCGAGCTATCGGAAGGTTTAAAAGGACTTGTTGCATAAGCTAAATGCATCCGTGATTCCTACGAAAGTGAGTTAGGATTGTTATTGTTGTATACTATTTTCCACACAAATTAAAAGTAAATTAACGTATGGCTTGGTAAATGTTCACAAAAATGGTAGAACTAGGTTGCTAACAAATTTTGATGGTTGTGAGAAGCATGCTTCTACACAAAAATTGAGATTTGTAGGTACATCATGTTCGTGAGGCGACCATTTTGTTGAAGAATGAAGAGCACATGACGGACGAGCTCAAAAAATCAGGTGCATATGTTTCTTTTTTACTTTTAATATTTTAGTTAGCAAATAAGTGGATTGTAAATTGTATATTATTTTCTGGGGTGAAATTTCGGGGAAGTTAGCCGTGTCACATTCCTTGTGCGATTTAAAAAGCCTATTCTTGCACATTGAGGACAATGCTTACTCAAGTGTGGGCATGGGGGAGAAAAAGTTTTTCGATTTTGACTCGTTCATTTAAACACTACACATTGAGGACAATGTTGACTTCAAGTGTGGGGATGGGGAAAATCTCAAAAAATTTTCAAAAATGCCTTTGTTTTGAGCGATCCAAGAAGCACAAGTAACTAAGTTAGCAATGGATGGCACAATCCATTTGGTCTTTCGTCATGGTCGGGTTCAAGTTAATAGCATGAAGGGTATTTAATGGGTGGTTATTTGGGAATAATTCGCCTAAGGAACTTGTAATTTGTGCATATCATACTTCATACCCTTTATATGTGAGGTTTTGAGCCACTTATATACATTATGCATAGGTATGTTTCTTTGTTGAGTGGACCATTAGTCATGTATTGTAGAACTTGCACCTTTTGATACGTTTGAGACCATAGACCGAATACAAGCACGAGAATGATTAAGGCATTAGATAAACCTTTTTCTTTTACACCATTTGCTTACCCTTATCCGAAATTTATCCCTTAGTCGCCAACTTTGAGCCTAAACCTTTCGTTTGATCACCCCAAATTAGCCTTTAACCATTAAACCTTTTTAACCCGTATGATGAAAATTCGATCATAGGATTAGTTGTTTGTAAAGTTGTATTGCGAAAAAAAATAAAATAAATAAAAATAAAATAAAATATGAAAAATTCAGAAAATGATATGAAAAATATGAGAAAATCATTGAGAAAAGTACAAAAATATGAGTTTTAGTTGTTGAGTAAAAGGCGAAGCTCGTTGCCTCGTAGTTGATAATTTGTAGTTAGCTTCGTTTAGATAGTTGTTTTGTAATAAAGAGCGAATTTTCATCACCTTAGTCACTTTAAAATATCCTATTCCATACCCTTAGCCTAGCCCCGTTACAACCCTCTAAAGACCTTTTGACTTGTGCTTAGTATTTGTGTTCAGTAGTGGAGAATGATTGAGTTGCAAGCTTATGCGGGTACATGTTCTATTCGGTTTCGAGTGATCACCTTCAAAAGTGCTAATACATCAGATAATTAGCCAATTTGTAACCGAGTGGAGTGAACATTGTGAGGGATATGCATATATTGTGAGTTTTAAGGGCGGGTTAATCTTGAATAACCATTTTCATGTGATTAGTTCATTGATTGTTAAGTAACTTGAAATTGCAAAATATCTTGAACCGGGTATGACTTAAGACCTTAACTTACGTCTCGAGAATGGGAAGTGTGTTTCTTGTTCGACCCACGTGAAAGTGAAAAACAGATTTGCTTGAGGGCAAGCAAAAGACAAGTGTGGGGATGTGATACGTGGTCGAAAACCGGTGTTTGTTTAGGTTTAAGCTTATGTTTTTACGTGACTTTTAATTCCGGATAGCCTACTTTTAATAAGGTTTGTGTTTTACAGGTCTTATGAAGTTTAAGGAGCTAATTGGGAGCCAAACGGCGCACCAGGACGCGAATTGGATCAACCGGAACCAAGAAACGAAGAAATCGGAAAGTTAAGTTTGGGGGCACCGTCGCCGACGCCATACTGTGCCGTCGGCGACGCATCGTATTATCTTTCGTCCCCCGAAATTGTGCGTAGACAGGAGGTTAAAGCGTCGAGAGAAAAGCCAGAAGACACAGGCCGTCGCCGACGGGGCATCAGGCCGTCGCCGACGGGCTTCCGTTTGCTGCATCGCGAAGTTTGTGCTTTTAGATTTGGGGGACGAGTTAAAACCTACGTTTTTGACCTTTTTGAGGGAGTTACGAGTTATTGGAGTTTGAAACTTGTTCCTGGAGCCATCATCATCAACCACATCATTGGAATTCATCACCAATCATCATCATACAACCGAATCATCCCACCAATCCAAACCCTAATCCTTCATAATCATTCACCAATCACCTTCATACATCACCACAAACCCTAACCACCATTTACCTCCATTATTAAGCTTCAAGATGTCAAGACTCGAACTTTCATCCGTTGTTGATCGTGTTCCGTTCACCATGAGCGGCTAATTCCCGGAGGTTTCACCCCGGTGTAGACTTTTGTAAGATTTCTAGGGTTTGCTATATGTTAAACATTTGGTTTGTGACAATTCGAATTGCATTTAATCTTTTGATAATTGTCTTACGTTTGTATTGTATTTGCGAATTGTCGAGTGAGTTATGAAATTTGACTTCGTGAAATGAATATGCATATTTATGCCTTGTCGATTGATAGGTTTCACTTGTCCAAAGTAATGAAGTGCATTGTGGTCCATTGTTTATGACGTTGATAGCAATTGGCACCTAAGCTTTGTGATTCTAAACCGGTAATGAACTAATTCGTTTAAACTAAGTTAAAACGTGTAGTAACCCTAGGTGTTGCAATTGTTGAACCGGGTGTGAACCTTGTTTTCTCACTATTGTTTTACAGTCGTAGTTACTTTCATTGCAATCGTTTTCAAGCTTTAGTAGTTAATTAATTAAACCAAACTTGTTGGTTCATTCCAACACCTTTCTCAAACAAACAAATCGATCATTTTCATAGCACGCTTCATAAAGTGACAATCTTATTTAAAATCAATCACATCCGACCGCAAACCACAGACTCTTCGTGGTTCGACCCCTTACTACCACTAACGCATTGTTAAGGGTAATTCGGGACTATAAATATTATCTTTGACCGGAGCATGACATTCCGATCACTATGATGTTTCTGCTGAGCTGGGGACCTCTTACGGACCGTCTTGGGGTTGTGCCTTACAGTCCATAAGGCCTGATCTGGGGGCAGAACTTTGAAAAATGGCAGAAATGGCCCTTGGACTTGTTTCGTCGCGTTTTGGCACTTCTAACACCCGTTAACCTCATTTTTAAGCTCTATAAGTATGTTAAAGCATAGGGAACTTGAAATATGTCCAATACATGTCATGGATGTCGGTTCGTTCGGTTGTACGATTGCGTTTTTCGCTTAATTACGACGAACGCTTTAATTAATGCGTAAAACGACCGTAATTGCGTAACGAATGATATTTTTGCATTCTCATCATTAAAATACAAGATTTTAATGATTACAAAAATATTTGAATGTGCGTACGTGTTCCGTATTAAGAAGTACGCGAATCGACATACTTTCGCAGATTTTGCAAAATAGCCCCTGGAGTTGCATAAGCGTGTTTTTGCCATACCGAACCTTTCAAAACTTATTCTAAGTTATGTAAAGGGTATTTAGGGTATGATTAGCTTATGCCATTGTTCCAGATTGTACGTTGCGTTAAAATGATTACGTTAGCGTAACAGTTTACGTAAAATTTCAAGAAAAGCTTTGAGGTGTCGAAATTGTACATGGACTTAAATGTGTGTATGTCATATGTAATTCTACAACTTCCGGGAATGAAATGCAAGGTTTCATGGATTCAAAATCGTTCAGAATTGTATGATAGTTGTAAAGGCACAAATGTCACAGAGGCCAGCTTAACAAAGGGAGGGTAGCTAACAAGATAATGAGGCACCACAAATGCAGCAAGTGCAATAACCTATGCCATAATAGTCGCAGCTGCAGGGGTCAAGGTGGGACACAAGCTTCTTAGATGTCAAGTTTGGTGAAATTCTGTGAAGGTTACTATTGGTTTGTGTTTGAACAATTATGTTGTCTTGTTTTTAAGTTTATGGTAGTTGTGTTTGAACTAATAAGTTGTTTGTAATCGAAAAATTAATTAGATGGTTAACTTGCCTATTTTCGGGACAACTACTATTGTATGCAAGGTTATATACCATATATTGACAATTTGCTTTATGTCAATTGTTTACATAACACTTGTACCTTCACAAAACCTTACATTTATTACTAAATATAACACAAGTTCCAGTAAAACAACATAATAAACTGCTCCTACCACATAACAGACTAAATTACCAACTAAACACAAACTTATTCAGAAACAAAGTGGAACATGGTCAATAGGACTATTTCCAATGACAATCTCCTCTCGATGATATGTCTAAATCAGACTCTTCCCCTGAATATGGGTTGTGCCAAACACAAGACCAATCCTCCTTATTTGATTCGTAGTTCCATGCATCCTTTAATACATCCGATTCATAATCTCCTCTAGGTTTGGGTTGAAACCAAGTTCTTCCACAACATCATCACCTTTCTTAACAGGCTTTGCTTCACCTTCTTTGTGTTTCCCATCAACATCCAACTGTTTGACCACATCATGACTCGCAACAACACTAGATGAACCTCATTCATTAACAGGTTCCACATACTTACCTTCACCAGCATCCAGTAAGTTTGATTGAAGCTTTGTTTCCACACAAGCTAGCTTGTCTTTGTTATCCATTACCCTATTTTGGTGGTAAGAGAAAAGAAGTAAACGTTTCTTACCTTGGTTATCCATTTTCTGTACTACTTGCTATGCCAATCATAAAAGAATCAAAACAATTGTATTTTATAATAAAATTTGAAAATTTACCTTTTCGTTACTTTAGCTAGCCGTTGGAAAACATACAAAGTTACAATACTTAGTCAGAATAACAGTATAATGCCCAAACTTTCACCATATGAGTACACAGATCAGAAATAAAAACCATGAAAAACCTAACACAAACTTTAGTCTTCGAGCTTCAACCCCTTCTCAATAGCTTCCTTTGCCTTCAACCTCATCGAACCTGAATTCTCCTTATTTGGCCTCATCAGGGATGGAAGAATCCCTCTCACATCTAGGACATGAAATTGGAGGTTTGATCCAGCGAAGCAAACCACACTCGTCGCTCTGCAATGTTTCAGCTCAACATATCAGAGTGTTTATTTCAAGATAAAGTCGAAATTGATGATTAAGAAACAGAGCAACACTTACATAGCAAAGAAACCTTCTCACAGGATTAGCTTCGATCCAAGATGTTCGAATGCAAGTAACAGCACCATATGAGCATTCTGCATTGGAGCAACCAGTTGTATTGCTAGTCCACGATGAAGCTGCTGCCAATTTTGGGTAACTTGACTTGTGGATGATGATGGGTTATGAGTTGCAGACCTTATAAAGAAGACAACACAAATTCGACTTGTAACTTTAAACCCTAAGTAGGGTTGTTCATAAGCCGAACCGAGCCGAGCTAGGGCAAAACTTGGGCTCGGCTTGATTATAAACCGAGCTAGCTCGGCTTGGATTTGAAACCGAGTTGGAAATCTAAGCTCGAGCTCGGCTTGGATTTGAAACCGAGCTGGAAATCTAAGCTCGAGCTCGGCTTGGATTTGAAACCGAGCTGGCTCGGCCTGGTTTGGCTCGATTTTGAAAATAAAAATTGATATATGGCTCTCAAAATTCATTAATCAAAATATTATTCAATAATTTAAAAGAACATATCCAATATAAGCTCAACCTACTATATTACAAGCCAAAATCAAGTTTGACACAACAAAATACGTTTTTATTTCAACGAAATATAATATAAGTTCATTAGCATAGTAATCGACATTTAAATGTGATATAGATATCAAATTACATTCTTAATAACATGTAAATGATAATCAATTTTTGTGATATATTATAATGTATATAAAAATAAAAGATATTAAAAGTTAAATAATCCGAGCTAAGCCAAGCCGAGCTGATATGCGAGCCAAACCGAGCCAATGCGGCTCGTTACGAGCTAAGCCGAGCCGAGCTAGACTCACTTTCTAACTGAAGCGAGCCGGCTCGGCTCACTTTCAAACCGAGCCACAGCCACAAGCTTTTTGGACAGCCCTAACCCTAAAGGGCATTTTGGTTATTAACATAAAAATGAGGGCTCGATAGTATGATTGATTGTAAACGATTAGGACTGAAATTGTAGTTAGTCTAGATATAAATATCATTTACCGTATTCATAAAGCCAAAAAAGTCAATTGGTCGAGTGAATTTAGATATTTGTTTTTTTAGCGATAATATTGTTTGATTCGAAGGCGTCAGAAATACGTGTAATACATTTATCCCATCCCATCCCATCCCATCCCATCTGCTCAACATCCCACATGCCTACCCTTTAAATATCAACAAACTCCCCTTTCACCATTCATCATCATCCACCACGAGTTTCTTCATCTATCTCGATTATTCATCAAGCGATCGATCAAACATGTTGGCAGTATTCGACAAGAGCGTAGCCACCATCCCCGATGGCCTACAAACCCCACAACAAGACCCATCCCTCAATGCCCTGAAAGATGCTGCTCTCTCTCGCCACTTCACCTCTCTCCACCCGTCAGCCGTCACCATCAATCTCGGTGGTTCTGGTCTCATCTCTTACTCCATTGATAAACAAAACCCCCTCTTACCAAGGTACCACTTATACTTGCTGTGGATCGTAGATCTGAGTAACTTTTGAGAATATTATCATGTTTTGTTTGGATTGCTTTAAATTTTTGGAGAATATGATTCGAATCTGGTCTTGTGATCCAGTTTTACTTTGATCTAGTCTTGAATAGATTTATTATATATATATATATATATATATATATTATTGTTGCTATAAGGAGGTAGTTTTCTATTAATATTTAACTATTCTTAAGCCCCCCGCGTGAGAGGCGTAAAACTGTTTGTAGGGCTGAGGGCGTAAACCGTGCTATGTAACAACTGAACTACGATCAAAATGCGGAAAACACATAATACAAAAACACGGATTTTTTAACCTCGAGTGACATACGTGACATAAAAATTATCAAACATCCTGCTAAATAGCAACCGAACGAATAAACCTAAGGAACCAAATATGGCCATCAAACATTATGCTAAGTAGCAACCGAACAACGACCAAATCCTCGAAAAAGCATACAACAAAAACTAATAAAAAACTAAGCTTGTTTAACTTTCTATGGCAAAAATATTAAAATAAAATCAAACTTGTAAAACAAAATAAATAAAAAAACCTTAAACTTTAAAAAAAAAAAAAACCACAAAAGACAAATTTATACACTATTCATGAAGATGTTATGAATTAATATATATATATATATATATATGAATTAACAAATGGATAAAGAAATACTTGACTCAAACTTGTTTTGTTTGGTTATCCGACCCACCGCCCAAACTCGTTTAATCAGTTACCCTGCCCTTCCATTTTGTTGAAAATCTGTGTGTTTTGTGACATGGTCTCTATAGACCAGGTTAAGTTCCCGGGATGATTGAGCCAACCCTAATGGGCTTAAGTTCGTTGGGCCAGATCCATTACGACCTAGGTCGTATTGGATCCGGCCCAATGAACCTAAACCCAACTCAGATGGCACATTAGGTCATTGGGCCGGATCCAATACGACCTAATGGGTCAATCTGAGTTGGGTTTAGGTTCATTGGGCTGGATCCAATACTAGCACATGGGGCTAGTCCAGACTTGTTCATTTGGTATGTTAATATAGTAGAAGTTATAAGCGTTTATTACTTGAACTCTCTCATTGATGTGGGGCTTTGGATATTGGACTAATGTGACCTTTTGTTAGATTGTTTGCTGTTGTGGACGACATATTCTGCTTATTCCAAGGTCACGTAGAGAACGTTGCACCTTAAAACAACAATACGGGCTAAACAAGACGGCAAATGAAGTGACAATTGTTATCGAGGCTTACAGAACTTTAAGGGACAGAGGTCCTTACCCTGCGGACCAAGTCATGAGAGACCTCCAAGGAAAATTTGCTTTCATTCTCTATGACAGCACTACAAAGTCCACTTTCATAGCCGCTGTGAGTAATTTAACGCTAGTTTTTTTTTAATTGTTATAATAATTTGGCTTACAATCTGCAATGCAGGATGCTGATGGCAGTGTGCCTTTCTTCTGGGGGGCTGATTCAGAAGGGCATTTGGTGCTCTCTGATGATGTGGAAACTGTTAAGAAGGGCTGTGGGAAATCCTTTGCACCATTTCCGAAAGGTTTATCTTCTCTTTCCAGCATTTGATTCCGTCTGATCAACCCGATGTAAGGGGTGTAAAATTCGTAAAATGGGCAGGGTGGAACATCACACTTTTTTTTGCAATAAATGATGTGTTTATAAATGCAAAACTATATGGTTTCAACAAAAAAAATTTAGGCGAATACCGTTTTATGCGTCTTTTAACCCATTTGATTCAATTTTTTAATTGAATCTTTGACTTTATTAAAATTGCATGCGAGTACAGTTTTATATGCCGCTCAACTCATTTGACATAACTTTGTACATAAATGACCTGCTCTATTTGGTTTGACTACAATACAAATGGTCGGTCATACTGCAGGATGTTACTTTACAACATCTGGAGGGTTAAGAGCTTTGAGCATCCACTGAATGAACTGAAGGCGGTGCCTAGAGTGGACAGTTCAGGAGAGATGTGCGGTGCAAATTTTAAAGTGGATTCCGGTTCAAGGAAAGAGTCTGGAATGCCTAGAGTCAGGAGTGCTGCTAATTGGTCCCAACACTACTGATAAGGAAGGGGTCATGGTTTTTTTATTACTATGGCGATAAAGAGACATGAAATCTTTCTTCTGTTTATTTGCCTAAGGTGTGTTAAAAAGTTTATGAGTAGGTGTGTTAGCAAACACCATGCAATAAAACAACTTTCACGAATCCCTTTAACAATCTCATATCATAATGCATACATAACGTTTATTAACGTTTGATACCCCAAAAATTAAGGTTTTGTACCATTATCGATACCCCAAAATACTAGCAGTTAACTTTTGATCCTGCAAAGCCTCATGTTCATCCAATGGTACAAATCGCTCTTGATCTCTGTTAAAAGATCATATTGCTCTTTAGTATTGAATAACCACAAGCCCATTTCCCGAACCAGATCCGACATATTATGTACGTATTTCATAAGTATGTAACTAGTCCCGTTTATACCAAAAGAAAACAGCATGGATGGTGAAATTGTAACTTCTAATGACCAGAATTAGTTTTGTTTTTACAAAGATAAAAGTTTGTGTATAAATGAAACTATATATACAGAGTGTCCTACGAGTATAAATGAAACTATATATACAGTGTGTCACTAGTTTAAGAACCCGTGACTTTCACGGGTTGCTAAAACAAGATATTTTCATTATCACCATTGACATAAATATTATGATTTTTATTCACGTTAAAACACAAACGAATATATTAGAGATCAACGAAAAATTGAAATACATGAATATACAACAATCACAATTATTTGAAAATCTCTTTATAAACCACACCGGTTGTTTTATATGTAGGTTTGCCATTGTTGTCAAGTATTAGTAGTTTGAGTCCATCTCGTGTTTTCACCCTTGATAAAGCAGCATAAAATTAACCATGAGAGAAGACAGATTATTTCAAGTACAAACCCACTCTAGAAAGTATAGTATATTATATGATTGATTGTTAAAATAAATAGTATATGTTTAATTGTTTATGTAGGCTCCATCAACACTTACTAAATTCAAAGCCGTTGGCAAGATAATATATTATTACTAGTAGGGAACCCGCGCGATGCGGCGGCGGCGACAATTTAGAATGGGATACTCACGCTTTTTAGTTAATTAATAGTCTCGTGAATATTGTAAATTACCATAGAAAGTTGATCAAGTTGTTTATCATATTCCACTACACTCATCAAATTCACCGCTTTCTTCTTCGATAAAAGTTGTTCAAATCGTTTATCACATTTAGTTACACTGCTCTTTGCATTCACCCGTAACACATAATAAACCAAAAAATCATAGTTCCAAAAAAAGAACAAAACTTAAAATTCAAGTTTCTTAAGCATCACCAAGATGTTGAAGGAGATAATCAATGACTTACATAGGAATAACAAGAAATGCAATTATCAGCATGTCAAAACAGCGGTAGTATGGTACTTTTAGTTCAAGTCAAAACAACTATGTTAAAAATTGAACATGTCATAACGGGTTGGTTTAGAAAAAGTATAGTAAAAAAAGAAAGAGTGAATTGCACGTTTTGTCTTTATCTTTATACCTAATTTCAGGCGGTGTCCTTTATCTTTAAAATTCACGAGTTTTGTACTTAACGTTTTAAAGTCTTACATGTTATGTTCTTTGAGGTAAACCCAGTTAATTTTAACCATTAAGTGAAGGGCATATTGGTCTTTTTACATATTTATTTAATAAAAATCATTTAATAATTATAATAACTAAACAAAATGATTTTACATATATCTAAATAGACTTTTCATCTCTCTAGAACACACAGAATCTCTCTCTCCCTCAGCACTCTTTCTCTCTCTAAACTCCCTATCTCTCTCTCTCATCCCGTTCAAGATCAAATCTATCTTTTTCTACCAGATTCTTGTTCAGGAGTCTGATCCTAATCCTGCTGCCAGTGAAGGCCGAGAATAACCGGAGCAGTGCCGGACTCGCCGGAATTCTGAATCGGTTTTGAGAGAAATTCTGAAACCCAAATTGGGGGTTTCTAGTTTGTGGTGTTGGAGAAAGAAGGCTCTGTTATCTCTCATTTCCAATTGTTATTGAGTATTCTTTTCCTTTATATAATGGACATATTATGAGATGATGTAAACTAGTATTTTACACATAATCCTAATCATCACAGTAGGAAAATTTTGAACTGAAAAGGCTTATTCGGACAATGAATAATCTAATGTGATGCAGTGGCTTGAAATGGTAAGGTTAGGGTTTGCTGATTTGACAAGGACGGTGATAGAGATGCAGGGAGGTCGGATTTGGGTGATGGTGGTGGGTGGCGAGTCTCCCTCGTCGGCTCGTTTTTCAGGTTAAACCAGATTCGGGCGCTCATTTTTGTGGAGGTGGACGGTGATTGTGGTGGAGTGAGGGTCGTGGTGTGGAGGTGGATGGTGGCAGGTGGCGGTGCTGGTGGCGGCAGCTGGTGGTGAGAGTGTGTTTTAGCGAGGTTGGGAATTCATTCGTTCTGTTGAGGCGTGGGTGAGACTGTTGTTGTTGCCACGTTGCACGTTGCGGGTTTTCAGACCTTCTAATCGTCAGGAGCGCAAGTCGGGGAACAGGAAGTCCTTACAATGTCTTAGTATTCAACGGGCCCTGGCAACGTGGGGTAATGGGGATGGTTTTGCTGAACTCATCCTATCACTTTTTGCCCAACCATCAGAGGTTGTTTCGCGCCCTGATGAGCATCCCCATGGGTCTGATAATTCTAGGGTGAGCACCAACGTTAAACAATGTTTACGGAAAGTTGCAGATGGCCATTTCACTGCGGCGGTTAAAGTTTTATGTTCTTCGGGGGTTGCACCGTTTGGTGAGGATACTATGAAACCATTGTTGGCTAAACATCCTGTCCTACCTCCTCCGGCTATGCCTGAGTCCTTACTATCGGAGCCACCCCTTACTGTGGATGTTGATAACGTCCTTGGGTGCATTAAATCTTTCCCCAAAGGGACCTCTTGTGGGAGGGATGGGTTGAGGGCTCAACACATTTTGGATGCTCTTTGTGGGGAGGGGTCGGTGATCGCATGCGGGGTGCTTAGGGCCATTTCTGAGGTAGTCAACTTGTGCTTGGGGGGGGGAGGTGCCCTAGGGTCTTGTCAGAGTTTGTTGCTTCTGCACTGTAAACATTTGTCGAAAAACGGGTTTTCGAACCCGCTTCGTTTAATAACCGAACAATCAGTTTTAAATTTTTGTTGTTCATTTATGGCTTATTTTAATTTTAAACGATACATAATTAATAAACAAATTAGATGATATAAATTATAATTGTAAAAAAATAAAAATTAATTAATTAAAAAGGAAAACCGGCTGCAGGGAGTCGAACCCGGGTCAGCCGGAAATCCCCAAAGACTTAACCTTGACACCATCAACCGCTCCGCAACTTTGATTTTCTGATATCATATTAAATCAATTAATTCAAATAATAAAGCACGGAAGTCAAATTCAGTCAAAATCGCGCCCAAATAGCAGTCGTCGGAAATCCCGACGACTTCGCCGATAATTTACGTTTTCGTCCAAGATAACCGAAGAATTAACTCTAACGACGGTTATAACCGACGTCTGAACCCGCGACATCAGTCGTAACCGCCGGAGAACGGCTAACCTTGAATTGAGACCGAATTCAGACCCCATACATCTCGGTTCTTTCCTATAAATTCACTCACAATCCACTGGAAGTCTTTTCGCTCACAAATCGCACCTCTTCTCGACGAAATTTTACTCGCCGGAAAACATCTGCAAGTCGCCGGAAAACCGAGACTTCCACCTTCACGGTAAATACTTCGATTTTTCTGTTTCATTCCTTTATTAGACCAATTCTAATATCAATCCCTCACCCAGAATCCTTTCCTGTTAACGTTGCCGGATTATCGGTTTTCGCCGGAGAAATTCTGAACTTTCAAGAACCTGCTGTTAACCGGTATGATTCTTCTAACTTACTGATAGTCGTTACCCAGTAGTTCCATTTCACATCTAATCCCTCCAAATTGTTGGTAAATCCTATTAGCCCAAGCTCACCAAGACGGAGCCGACGACCTTGCCGGACATCTGAAGAAAAACGAACAGTTTGGTACAATCAACCCTCCAACCTTTTTCCGTTCATTACTTTACCATGGCTCATAACATTCGTTAAGTTAATTTAACAAATATCAGTCAATTGGTCGATGTTTGTGTTTTGAACGAAGAAGATTGTCACACCCCGACCCGCAGCGGAAATAAGAGTCGGGGCATAATTGGGTTATCACCAAAGCACATGACATTTACTATTATGTTTCATAATTAAATGAAGTCAAAGTTACATTTCTCAAACATCCAAACATGTTCATTCAATACAAGGGAAAATAACCAAACATAACAATCCAAAAACTAAATCGTTTTATTCTTCTAATCCAGGTCCTATGTGTTCCTAGCTGCTGCTGGTTCACCTGTATCATGTGTAAAATGGGAGGTTTTGGGTCAACATAAGTTGGCGAGTGAACCTTATTAGATAAACATTTGATAATGATTTTATGGTTAGTTTATCAATAAAATATTGTGCATAATCATAAAAGAGCAAATGTAAGTAATCAAGCATTGGCAAATAGCAGTTACATTTATAACATACAATAACACTTGATAGCATACTTGAATATACCAATATCATACGATAACTAACATAAATGAATTGTGCGATCAAGGCTCAATCAAACGGAGCCGATCGTATTGCATGAACTGGAAATGTAAATTGAACTGTGCGCTCAAGGCTCAATCAAACGGAGCCGAACGTATTGCATGAACTGGAAATGTAAATTGAACTGTGCACTCAAGGCTCAATCAAACGGAGCCGAGCGTATTGCATGTATTGAAATGTAAAATGAAATGACCGATCAAGGCTCAATCAAACGGAGCCGATCGTGCGGGCACGCCACAGATCAACCGCATAATAAAATGGGGATCAAGCTCAACCTCGATGGATGGGGAGCTGCGGCCTCGGCAAATGCATGTACTGAAATAATAATTTGCATCCAATAATAACTACTTAACAGCAACAACTAATACACATGTCATGATATGATGTATGCACAATAATTTCGTTATAATATGTAAATAAACAAAGACACATGATACACCCCAAAAACGTTATTAAAACGGGGAATTTGAAAGGTTCACTCACATTGGGTGCGTTGAATTTGAGATGGTGAGATGCGCACGATTTAGATGAGCGAGTCGACGAGGAATACTAACCTAAATAATAATGGAAAAATATATTAAATGGATGGATTTTATTAAGGATTTTAAAGGGGATTTTTAGATATATTTTTGTGAGTTTATGGCTATTTTCTATCTTTAAAAATGTTATTTTTAAGTATTTTAAATTGATTTTTAAATTAAAATAAACAAATAAATATATAAAAAAATATTATTATTTTTTTTTTATTGTTGACCGTTGACCGGTTCGGTCAGCGGTAAATGCTGCGCCAAGCGGGATTCGAACCGGCGACCTTCCGTTCACGTGCACGTAGCTCTACCAACTGAGCTACGTGACTAACCCGTTAGAAACTCAGTTTTAATTATATTTATATACTTATTTAAATTAACCGAAAATACCTTTATTTACAAAAACGTTTTAATTCAATTGACCGGTGCTTGGGACAGGATTCGAACGCGCGACGTGAAGTTTATCTTGCACACAGTCCACCGCTGGACTATGTGTCTAACCCGGTTATATTCTTGATTTATAATATACTTAACAACTACCTGCTTTAACCCGGGTTAGTTCATGATTAAAAAGGAATGTTATTACGTAAGGCGTGCGCGTAGTAAGGATCGAACTCGGGACGTGTATATGAAATTTGCACACAGTCCACCGCTGGACTGTGTGTCTAACCCGTTTATAATCCGGATTTTAATTACTCTTATATTCTGAAAAAGCTTCATCTTCTTCGTCGGATTACACGGTCAGCATAATTCGACTGGTTAAGTTTGATTTTGTGATTTACAAAGTTCTTAGACACTAACAGTAATTCAAGAGTAAGGAATGGAGAGAGTTTAAAGAACAGAATTTACCGATTGAAGATAATCACAGAAATCCGGCGAAGGTTCGTCGGTACTGGAAATGAACTCCGACTGTTGAACCAATTAACAGTGTGGATCGATTATTCATAAAGTTAAATCACCTAAACAAGGTTTAAAAGAAGTGCAGGATATCTTACCAGTTCACAGTGGGATTCCGGCAAATCTCAGGAACTTTCGGGGAAGGTAAGATTTCCGATAAACGTTGGCTAAGATTGATTCTGATGATGGAGTTGTGTTAGAGATTGACTAATCACATGTTTTAAACAAAAAGAGTCGAAGGAATTACCGTGAGAATGTGAGTCCCGGTTTTCCGGTGATTTGCAGAAAAATTCCGGCGATCTGATTTAGAGAATCTTACGGTTCAGAAACTTGACGAAAATGAAATTGAGTGTTGTGTGATAGTTCTGAATCGTGTAAATGAACTGGAGCTCGAAATTAAATCAGAACTTGATGAAGTTTTCGGTTTCAAAAGCCGAAATGATAAGGTTTAAAGTTAAATTAATTCTGACTTAATTGGAAACTGTCGCACATCGGTTATAACTGAAATTGTGAGGTAAACAATCGATTTAACGATTGGTTTGCCGATTATCGGTTTTCAGTTGGTAATATTGATTAAACTGAGTTTGTGTATAAGTTTCTTTTGTTTTCATATAGATAACAGAAAATACATTGTGGCGGAGCGGTTTGGGGAATGGATGTTAAGTCTTGGCGACTCAGCTGACCCGGGTTCGAGTCCCGGCAGCTTCAAATGTTTTTTATTTATTTTATTTTAACTTCTTATCAAATAAAATTTTTATAGTTTAGTTTATTTATTAATTATGTAACGTTTAAACTCAAAATAATCATAAATAATTAACGAAACTTTTATAACTTGGTACAAGATTACAAAACGGAGCGGGTTTTGGAGACCTGATTTTTACAAATGTTACAGTATCCCCTACTTTTAGGAATTTCGTCCCGAAATTTAAACAGTTGAAGTAGCAGGAAAAAGATGCGGGTATTTTTCACGCATTGAGTCTTCACGTTCCCAAGTAAACTCAGGTCCTCGTTTCGACTCCCAGCGTACCCTAACAATAGGAATGCGACTTCGTCGTAGACGCTTTTCTCCATAATCCATAATCTCCACTGGTCTTTCAATAAAATGCATGGATTCATCAATCTGAATATCTTCCAGTGGAATATGAAGATTCTCATCAGCGAGGCACTTCTTCAAGTTCGACACGTGAAATGTGGGATGAATCCTGTCGAGTTCTTCCGGTAGGTCAAGCTTGTATGCTACAGGACCTACTCTTTCGAGTATCTTGAAAGGTCCTACGTAACGTGGTGCTAGCTTTCCCTTTTGACCAAAACGAAACTACTCCCTTCCACGGTGATACTTTTAAAAGCACATGATCACCAATGCTAAACTCCAAGGGCTTCCGTCGTTTATCTGCGTAACTCTTTTGACGACTTTGAGCCGCTAGAAGATTGTTTCGGATTTGATGAATCTTATCTGTGGTTTCTTGGATCAATTCTGGACCAGTAATTTGTGCTTCCCCAATTTCGTGCCAACAAACAGGAGATCGGCACTTTCGACCATATAAAGCTTCAAAAGGTGCCATGCCGATGCTCGAATGATAGCTGTTGTTGTACGAAAATTCAACTAACGGTAGGTGGGCGTCCCAATTTCCCTTGAAGTCTATGACACATGCTCTAAGCATGTCCTCAAGAGTTTGAATGGTGCGCTCAGACCTGTGGTCAGCACCGGTTTGTTACATTTAAAACCATTTTTAAAAATAATTAATTTCTGGATAAATCTAAATAGTATATAAGTATAATTAAAAACATAGTTATTTCGGGTTAGACACGTAGCTCAGTTGGTAGAGCTGCGTGCACGCGTACGGGAGGTCACGGGTTCGAGTCTCACCCAGCGCGTATAAATAATCGACCGGACCGGTCAACGGTCAACGGGCTTGGTCAACGGTAAAAAAAAATCAATGTTTTTTATTATTTTTATTTATTTATTTAATTTAAAAATCAATTAAAAATACTTAAAAATAACGTTTTTAAAGACAGAAAGTAGCCTTAAACTCACAAAAATATACCCAAAAAAAATCGTATTAAAATAGTTAATAAAATCCACATACTTACCGTACCTTTTCGTTATTTTATTTGGTTAGTTATCTCTCGTTGATCAATCCTCTAAACTCGTGCGCATTCAACACCTTCAAACAAACGCACCCAATGTGAGTGAATCTCTACCAATTCCCCGTTTTAATCACATTTTGGGGTGTATCATGTGTCGATATTTATTTATTATAATTAAACATTTGTGCATCCATCATGTTCATGATCAAATGTGTATTCAATGTGTATCCATTGTTTGTGTGGTTGAAGTTTAGATTAATTTTATCATTTCAGTACATACATTTCATAGGCCGTCGCTCCCCATTACCTATGAGCGTGAGCTGTTCCCCATTACCTATGAGCGTGAACCAGGCGTTGCCAACATAAGATCGGCTCCGTTTGATTGAGCCTTGATCTCACATACATTAGCATAGGCCGTCCGTTCCCCATTACCTATGAGCGTGAACGTGACGTTGCCAACATATACATTGTCATTCTTATTTCATGTTTAAGCAAGGTGGTTTGTGATCGTTATGTTTACATACATTTGTTCATATATGATTATTGCAAAATTTGCTAAATAAATTACAATAATGAATTGATAACAAATGTTTTTAAACAAGGTTCACTCGCCAACTTTTGTTGACCCAAAATTTTTCCATTTTTACACATAATACAGGTGATCAAGTTGAAGCAAGAAACATATAGGGCGGCTTAGAAGAATAAACCAGTTTAAATTATGGATTTGTTTTAGTTAAATTTTTCCTTTCCTTGTATTGTATGAATTTGACTTGGAACATTGAAATGTAATTTGAATTTAATAAATATGAAACATATTAGTAACATCATGAGCTTTGGTGATAACCCAATTATGCTCCGACTCTTATTCCGCTGCGGGTCGGGGTGTGACAGATTGGTATCAGAGCCATGACTATAGGGATATAGGATAGGTTATTAGACCCTTAGAGCCTATACTATAGTTAATTAGAAATTTTTAAGATTTTTGTGTGTTACATGCCAAATTACATGATGTTTATATGTTTTATGTTAAATGTTACATTCAATGTTATGCAAGCATGTTCATAAGTATATATTATCATAAAATGCCTATCATGAATCATATTCTCATAACATATCATATCCATGGAAGCACACACCACATCATTTTCATGATTGCTTTTACAATGATTTGTGTATTTTCAAATCTTATCAAAGTGAGTTCTCATGACGGGCATGTAGTAACTGGAAGGGTATCAGTACCGGTAGTCGGAACGTCCTGTCTAGGCTGGCATTCGTATAAATCCAAAATAAAGGACCAGTTTGCCTACCTGGGGACTAACGATGAGAGTACGAAGTATCTATTAGGCCAAAGCATGCTATACCAAACGTCGTGTGAGCTAACCCCACTTTGAGTTGTCATTGTGTCTACACCTGGACACATTCCGACCATACATCTCGTAATCATATTTCGTGGTTTTCATTCGGGTGATGCGAGTGTTAAACCGCCAATACCAATGTGAATCCTACTAAGCCAATAGTCATGGGGGCCCACATGACTATACCGGCTATAGTATGGGGGACATTTGAGGACCAACATGAGCAAACCCAAGATATCCCATGGATGTAGTGCATTATTTATATTTATGTTATTTTCATTTTCTTTAAGACATATGACACCTAAAAAAAAAAGATTCCATAAACTCACAATCTTTCCTATGTATGTTCATGTAGATGTCGGCTAGGCAGTTACGTGGAGGACGAAAGACAGGAAGGTCAAACGAACGCTTGGCCACTCAGATTGCGAAACAGATGGCCGTGGTACTTCCTGATATTGTAATTCAAGTCCAGCAAGCTCTCACCGCGAATCCTGTCAACCCACCCAATCAAGAGGATCAAATCATTGACAACCCTTCCTCCAAGAAGTGCTCCTACAAGCACTTTAAGTCTTGCGATCCCCCAAAGTTCGAAGGGACCGAAGGTGTCACCGCTCTCCTCCACTGGTTTGAGGAAATGGAAAACACTTTCCTAAATTGCGATTGTCCCGAGGATCGCAAGGTACGTTACGCAACCGGGAGATTATTTGGGGTAGCCTTGACCTGGTGGAACACCGAGAAGGGTAAAAGAGGAGTTGAAGACGCCATGGCCTTAACCTGGGAAGAGTTAAGGGAAGTGATGACAAAACGCTTCTGCCCAAGAAGCGAACTCAAGAAGTTGGAAGACGAATTCCACTCGCTGAAGCAAAAGGAAGGGGATCACACTTCCTACAACAAAAGATTTATTGAGCTGAACCAGATGGTTCCTAACTTGTTCACCCCGTGTACCGTTTGGTGGAACACTATATTCGAGGCCTTCCCTCGAAGATTCAAGACTCAGTCCTCAGCACTTCGCCTGTAACCCTCAAAGCCGCCATGGAATTAGCCACCGAACTTACCGAGAACCGCATCAGAAACGGTAAATTCAAAGAGGAGAAAAAGAAAGCCCCCGTTGAGGGCCAAACTTCAAACCATTCCACCTCCTCCTCAAAATTTTCAAACAAGAGGAAGCGAAATACCAGAAATTTTGCCGTCACCCAAACAAATTTCCCAATCCCTGCTGCACCCATACACAAGTTGCTCCTTCACCCGCACCATACAAAAGGCAATACTCTGGCCCTTACCCAAAGTGTACAAAGAGGAGAAAAAGAAAGCCCCCGTTGAGGGCCAAACTTCAAACCATTCCACCTCCTCCTCAAAATTTTCAAACAAGAGGAAGCGAAATACCAGAAATTTTGCCGTCACCCAAACAAATTTCCCAATCCCTGCTGCACCCATCACACAAGTTGCTCCTTCACCCGCACCATACAAAAGGCAATACTCTGGCCCTTACCCAAAGTGTACCCGTTGTCAATACCATCACTCCCCCGAATACCCTTGTCAATATTGCACCGGCTGTGGCCGTGCAGGTCACACCATCCAAGCCTGCCGCTCACTACAACGAATGAACCGCAACCAACCCACAACTCAAACCCACCATCAAATAATGGGTCAAGCCCAACAGCCCCTACTACCACCACCTACACAACATACAACCCAAACCTACTATCAACCCAACTACCCCATGATGCAACCCATGCGGGCTTGCTACAATTGTGGAGACCCAAACCACTTTAGAAACACGTGTCCACGCTTGGTGAACATCATGCATGCTCAAGCTCAAGCGAATCCGGTGAACCAAGCTAACCAAGCTCCTCCACCTGCTAGAGGAAGAGCATTTAACATTAACGCCAACCAAGCTAGGGCCGACAACAACATGGTTAACGGTACGTTTCTCGTCAATGGTAGTTATGCATCCGTGTTATTTGATACTGGCGCGGATAAGAGTTTTGTGTCCTTAGAATTTGAACCCATCCTCAATCAAACTCGTGACAAACTTATGGAATCCATAACGGTAGAAGTTGCTGACGGAAAACCGGTCTCATTAAACTCCATTATCCGAAACTGCATCTTTACTCTAAACGATCACGATTTTCCTGTTGATCTCATTCCTATGAAGTTGGGGAGTTTTGACGTTATAATCGGCATGGACTGGCTCAGCCAACATCAGGCTGAAGTAGTATGCCGTGAGAAGTTCATTCGCATTCCTCTCGCAGACGGTCAAACTCTACGAATCTTTGGAGAAACCCCTTCGAAAGGACTCAAGCTGATGTCCTGTCTTCAAGCCCGAAAATATCTCCGCAAGAATTATGTAGCATTTCTAACCCATGTTGTCAAGAAGGGAGACAAAGAGAAGAAACTCGAAGATATACCCGTAGTGAAAGAATTCCCGCAAGTTTTTCCCGACGACATCGCAGGACTTCCTCCCAAGAGAGAAGTCGAATTCCGCATCGACCTTATACCTGGCGCTACACCCGTCGCGAAATCTCCTTATAGGTTAGCCCCATCCGAGATGCAAGAGCTGGCCAGTCAATTGCAAGAACTGACCGACAAAGGATTCATACGTCCTAGCTCATCACCTTGGGGTGCACCTGTCCTGTTTGTAAAGAAGAAAGATGGGACCTTTCGCATGTGTATCGATTACAGGGAACTCAACAAATTAACGATCAAAAATCGCTATCCTTTACCTCGCATCGATGATCTTCTAGACCAACTCCAGGGTGCCTCTTGTTTTTCAAAGATCGACCTTCGTTCCGGCTATCACCAACTCAGAGTACATGAAGAAGACGTCCCAAAGACCGCCTTCCGAACTCGATATGGTCGCTATGAATTCATGGTTATGCCATTTGGTCTAACCAACGCTCCAGCCGTCTTCATGGACTTAATGAACAGAGTTTGCAAACCCTATCTTGATCGCTTTGTGATAGTCTTCATCGACGATATTCTCATTTACTCAAAGTCTAAAACTGATCATGAACGACACCTTAGACTCATCCTCACACTCTTGAAGACCGAAAAGCTTTACGCTAAATTCTCCAAATGCGAATTTTGGTTAAAAGAAGTATAGTTCCTTGGTCATGTCGTCAATGACAAGGGAATTCATGTCGACCCCGCAAAGATCAAAGCAGTACAAGAATGGCAAGCGCCACGTACCCCAACCGAAGTACGATCTTTCTTGGTTTGGCTGGTTACTATCATCGTTTCATATCAAATTTCTCTCGCATCGCTGTACCACTCACGGCTTTGACACATAAAGGAAAACCCTTCGCATGGGGACCTAAACAAGAAGAAGCCTTCCAAACCCTTAAGCAAAAGCTTTGTGACGCTCCTATCCTCACACTCCCCGAAGGTTGCGATGACTTTGTAGTGTATTGCGACGCATCAGGACAGGGATTAGGCTGTGTTTTAATGCAAAGAGGAAAAGTGATAGCCTACGCTTCTAGACAGCTCAAAACTCATGAGAAGAACTACACTACTCACGACCTAGAACTTGGAGCCGTTGTGTTCGCTCTTAAGATATGGAGACATTACCTCTATGGTACCAAGTGTGAAATTTACACTGATCACAAGAGCCTTCAACATATCTTTAACCAAAAGGAGCTGAACATGAGGAACGAAGATGGGTCGAACTTCTTAATGACTACGACTGTGAAATTCGGTATCATCCTGGCAAAGCAAATGTGGTGGCCGATGCACTCAGTCGAAAGGGTTATGCGAACTCCATTCGTCTTCTATGTTCGCAAATCATGACCAACATCAAAGACCAAATCCGAGAAGCTCAACATGTTTCCATAACAGAAAACGACATACGTAATGAGTTATCTTGTGGAGCAGAACTTAAACTCGAAACAAAATCTGACGGCATTCTGTATTATCTAGATCGCATATGGATTCCTGATCACATTAACCTTCGCGATACTCTTATGAAAGAGGCTCACAAAACACGATACTCCGTACATCCAGGAGCCGACAAGATATATCAGGACCTTCGATACACCTACTGGTGGCCTGGCATGAAGAAGGATATTGTTGTTTTCGTTTCCAAGTGCCTTACCTGTTCAAAAGTGAAAGCTGAACACCAAAGACCCTCAGGACTTCTGGTCCAACCTGAAATACCCGTATGGAAGTGGGAAAATATAACCATGGACTTCATTACCTGGTTACCTCGCACTCCTGGTGGGTACGACACAATATGGGTAATCATTGATCGTCTTACAAAATCAGCTCACTTCATTCCGATTCGCGAAGACTTCAAAAATGAGAAACTAGCTCGCATCTACATCAGTGAAATCGTAAGCCGTCATGGTGTACCGTTAAGCATTATATCAGATCGTGATGGTCGTTTCACTTCACGAACATGGCAAGCTGTACAAACCGCTTTGGGTACACGATTAGATCTCAGCACCGCTTATCATCCCCAAACTGATGGTCAATCTGAACGCACCATTCAAACTCTTGAAGACATGCTTCGGGCATGTGTTATAGACTTCAAAGGGAATTGGGACGCTCACCTACCATTAGTTGAATTTTCGTACAACAACAGCTTTCATTCAAGTATCGGCATGGCACCTTTCGAAGCATTATATGGTCGTAAGTGCCGATCACCAATATGATGGCACGAAATTGGAGAAGCTCAAATCACCGGTCCAGAATTAATACAAGAAACAACTGACAAGATTCATCTAATCCGAAACAACCTTTTAGCGGCACAAAGTCGTCAAAAGAGCTATGCTGACAAGCGACGAAAGCCCTTGGAGTTTAACGTTGGCGATCAAGTACTTTTAAAAGTATCGCCGTGGAAGGGAGTAGTTCGCTTTGGCCAAAAAGGCAAGCTAGCACCACGTTACGTAGGTCCTTTCAAGATACTCGAAAGGGTAGGACCTGTAGCCTACAAGCTTGACCTACCGGAGGAACTCAACAGAATTCATCCCACTTTCCACGTATCGAACTTGAAGAAGTGCCTCGCCGATGAAAATCTCCATATTCCTCTAGAAGACATTCAAGTCGATGAATCTATGCATTTTATTGAAAGACCAGTAGAAATTATGGACTTCGGGGAAAAACGTTTAAGAAGAAGCCGCATCCCAATTGTCAGGGTACGCTGGGAGTCGAAACGAGGACCTGAGTTTACTTGGGAACGTGAAGACTCAATGCGCGAGAAATACCCACACCTTTTTCCTGTAACTACCACTACTTAAATTTCGGGACGAAATTTCTAAAAGTAGGGGATACTGTAACATTTGTCGAAAAACGGGTTTTCGAAACCCGCTTCGTTTAATAACCGAACAGTCAATTTTAAATTTTTGTTGTTCATTTATGGCTTATTTTAATTTTAAACGATACATAATTAATAAACAAATTAGATGATATAAATTATAATTGTAAAAAAATAAAAATAAATTAATTAAAAAGGAAAACCGACTGCCGGGAGTCGAACCCGGGTCAGCCGGAAATCCCCAAAGACTTAACCTTCACACCATCAACGCTCCGCCACTTTGATTTTCTGATATCATATTAAATCAATTCATTCAAATAAAAAGCACGGAAGTCAAATTCAGTCAAAATCGCGCCCAAATAGCAGTCGTCGGAAATCCCGACGACTTCGCCGATAATTGACGTTTTCGTCCAAGATAACCGAAGAATTAACTCTAACGACGGTTATAACCGACGTCTGAACCCGCGACATCAGTCGTAACCGCCGGAGAACGGCTAACCTTGAATTGAGACCGAATTCAGACCCCATACATCTCGGTTCTTTCCTATAAATTCACTCAGAATCCACTGGAAGTCTTTTCGCTCACAAATCGCACCTCTTCTCGACGAAATTTTACTCGCCGGAAAACATCTGCAAGTCGCCGGAAAACCGAGACTTCCACCTTCACGGTAAATACTTCGATTTTTCTGTTTCATTCCTTTATTAGACCAATTCTAATATCAATCCCTCACCCAGAATCCTTTCCTGTTAACGTTGCCGGATTATCGGTTTTCGCCGGAGAAATTCTGAACTTTCAAGAACCTGCTGTTAACCGGTATGATTCTTCTAACTTACTGATAGTCGTTACCCAGTAGTTCCATTTCACATCTAATCCCTCCAAATTGTTGGTAAATCCTATTAGCCGAAGCTCACCAAGACGGAGCCGACGACCTTGCCGGACATCTGAAGAAAAACGAACAGTTTGGTACAATCAACCCTCCAACCTTTTTCCGTTCATTACTTTACCATGGCTCATAACATTCGTTAAGTTAATTTAACAAATATCAGTCAATTGGTCGATGTTTGTGTTTTGAACGAAGAAGATGAAGTGATGTATAATATAAGATTAATTAAAATCGGTTTAATTAACGGGTTAGACACACAGTCCAGCGGTGGACTGTGTGCAACAAACACACATGCGACGCGAGTTCGAATCCTGTCCCAGCTTTACTCACTCGAAATAAAAATTTGCCTTTTTAACTGAACCGGGTTGACTCACAGACCATGTTAAGTATAATAAAAACCAAGTTAATAACCAGGCGAGACACACAGTCCAGCGGTGGACTGTGTGTACGCTAACCCACAGGTCCCGAGTTCGAGACCTGTGGTCAGCACCGGTTTGTTACATTTAAAACCATTTTTAAAAATAATTAATTTCTGGATAAATCTAAATAGTATATAAGTATAATTAAAAACATAGTTATTTCGGGTTAGACACGTAGCTCAGTTGGTAGAGCTGCGTGCACGCGTACGGGAGGTCACGGGTTCGAGTCTCACCCAGCGCGTATAAATAATCGACCGGAGCGGTCAACGGTCAATGGGCTTGGTCAACGGTAAAAAAAAAATCAATGTTTTTTATTATTTTTATTTATTTATTTAATTTAAAAATCAATTAAAAATACTTAAAAATAACGTTTTTAAAGACAGAAAGTAGCCTTAAACTCACAAAAATATACCCAAAAAAAATCCTATTAAAATAGTTAATAAAATCCACATACTTACCGTACCTTTTCGTTATTTTATTTGGTTAGTTATCTCTTGTTGATCAATCCTCTAAACTCGTGCGCATTCAACACCTTCAAACAAACGCACCCAATGTGAGTGAATCTCTACCAATTCCCCGTTTTAATCACATTTTGGGGTGTATCATGTGTCGATATTTATTTATTATAATTAAACATTTGTGCATCCATCATGTTCATGATCAAATGTGTATTCAATGTGTATCCATTGTTTGTGTGGTTGAAGTTTAGATTAATTTTATCATTTCAGTACATACATTTCATAGGCCGCGCTCCCCATTACCTATGAGCGTGAGCTGTTCCCCATTACTATGAGCGTGAACCAGGCGTTGCCAACATAAGATCGGCTCCGTTTGATTGAGCCTTGATCTCACATACATTAGCATAGGCCGTCCGTTCCCCATTACCTATGAGCGTGAACGTGACGTTGCCAACATATACATTGTCATTCTTATTTCATGTTTAAGCAAGGTGGTTTGTGATCGTTATGTTTACATACATTTGTTCATATATGATTATTGCACAATTTTCCTAAATAAATTACAATAATGAATTGATAACAAATGTTTTTAAACAAGGTTCACTCGCCAACTTTTGTTGACCCAAAATTTTCCATTTTTACACATAATACAGGTGATCAAGTTGAAGCAAGAAACATATAGGGCGGCTTAGAAGAATAAACCAGTTTAGATTATGGATTTGTTTTAGTTAAATTTTTCCTTTCCTTGTATTGTATGAATTTGACTTGGAACATTGAAATGTAATTTGAATTTAATAAATATGAAACATATTAGTAAACATCATGAGCTTTGGTGATAACCCAATTATGCTCTGACTCTTATTCCGCTGCGGGTCGGGGTGTGACATGCACCCCTCACGCCTTTACTTAAACCGGACAACGGGATTAGGCCTATTGCCGTGGGCCCAATTTGGAGGAGGTTAGTTTCTAAGGCGGCTATGAGGGGGGTCGGGAAAGAGATGGCTAAATATCTCGGTGATTTTCAATTTGGGGTGGGTATTCCTACGGGGCGGAGGCTGTGCTCTATAGTGCGAACAGGTTTTTAAATGTGTCCCACTCGGATGGGTCGTTAGCCATGATTACTGTTGATTTCTCTAATGCTTTCAACTTAGTGGATAGAACCGCCCTTTTGTCAGAAGTGCGAACCCGATGCCCCTCCATTTCCTTATGGGTGGATTTTCTATATGGACAGCCGGCTAGATTATATGTCGGAAACGATCATATTTGGTCCACCACTGGGGTTCAGCAGGGAGACCCCTTGGGGCCTTTTCTCTTTGCCTTAGTTTTGCATCCCTCATTCATCAGATACGAGATAGATGCAAGCTACTTTTCTATGCTTGGTACTTGGATGATGGTACAATTATAGGTGATGCTAAAGAGGTGGCTAAAGCCTTAGAAATCATCAGGTCTTTGGGGCCATGTTTGGGGCTTCAACTTAACGTTAAGAAAACAGAAGTTTTTTGGCCATCGTGCAATGGAGTTAAGAAGCAAAAGGGTTTGTTTCCTAGTGGGATTGGGAGGCCGGTGTCGGGTGTCAAACTCCTCGGGGGCGCTGTTAGTCGCGATGCGGGTTTCATCAGTAGGTTGGCCGTGAAAAGGGCATCTTGTGCAGTGGATCTGATGAGCTATCTTCCACATCTGCGGGACCCTCAATGCGAGCTTCTCTTGCTGCGCTCTTGCATGGGTGTTGCTAAGTTGTTGTTTGGCCTCAGAACGTGCCAACCCACATTTGTTGGGGAGGCTGTTTCGGTTTTTGACAAAGGCCTTCGGAGAGCTATCGAGGATATCGTGGTTTGCGGGGGTCCGTTTTTTGGGATCTTCAATGGAGGCTTGCATCCCTCCCGACCCGTTTTGGGGGTTTGGGTTTGGGTTTGGGTTTATGTTCGGCTGAGGATGTATCCACGTATGCTTTTGTGGCCTCGAGGGCGCAATCTTGGAGTTTACAGGACCACATTCTTCGAGACTGTGGTATTGTTGGGTTAGATTCTGATTATGTGTGCGCGTTGGATTGCATGCACATGTCCCTTCCGGATTTTGATCTTGGTGGTTTCTCTAATAAGGACACCGCCCCCCCTAAAGCCCAGAATGCTTTGGCGAGTCCCCTATTTAGTAGAACTGTCCAGTGTTTGGGAGAGAAGTTTAGTCTATCCCCTCGTCAGAAAGCTGTGTTTGATTGTCTCCGGGCACCTCATTCTCAGGATTTTCTGACAGCTATCCCCATTGAAGGACTAGGCCAACACATGTCAGCAGTGGAACACCGGGCAATTCTTAAGTACCGCTAATGATCCCTTTGTTTCCGGTTGACGAGCCCTGCCCAGTTTGTCGCAAGGCTTGTTTAGATACTTTCGGCGAACATGCGGTCCATTGTAATGAGTTACCTGGTTTTAAATACTGACATGATTTGGTAAGGGATATTCTCTATGATGTTCTAAAGCGGGCAGGGATTTCGGCGAAAAAGGAGGCTCCGGTGAACTTTCTGACGGATCCGCTCGACGGGAGGTCTACTCTTCGGCCAGCTGATATTCTTGTGTTTGGGTGGGATAGGGGAAAACACGCTTGTGTGGACCTTACAGGAGTGTCCCCTCTTGTTGGACTCAGGGATAATGGGTTTGTTGCTGGCCAGGCTGCGTTAAAGGCGGAATCAGGCAAGGTCGCTAAACACGAGAAGGCTTGTTTAGAGAATCAACACGTGTTTATCCAATTCGCTTTTGATACATTTGGGTCCCTAGCCCCAGAGGCTGTGGAATTTCTAAACATGGTCCAACAGGTTGTGAATAGTAATCTTTCAACCTTTAAGGGCTGTTTCGTCTTTAGTAGGATTGGTTTTGCAATTCAAAAGGGGGTTGCGGCGCAGCTTGTTGCCCGTTTACCTGCCACTTGTTTGTAATTTGTTACTTTGGTATATAATATAAATATTTATTTATTTTTTAATAATTAGAATTATTAAATTGTTTATTTAAATAAATAAGTAAAAAGACCAATATGTCCTTCATTTAACAGTTGATATTAACTGGGTTAGAGCTAAAGGACAAACCGTGTAAGATTTTGAAACATTAAGTATAAAACTCGTCAATTTTAAAGATAAAGGACACTGCCTGAAATTGGATATAAAAACAAATGACAAAATTTACAATTCACTCAAAAAGAAAATATGGGAAGTGTCAAGTAGTAAAAAACGGTTGTCTTGTGATTTTTGTTTGTTTTTTTAAAGAAAGATCTTTAGTGTTATTGAATTTGATAGTACATTTACTTTTTTATATAACAATATCAATACATTTTGTTTATCATAATTTTATTGAAATAAGTAGTTCTTTTGTGACAGAGAAACACAAATTCTATCGTGTGAATTTGTTATTTCAAAAAATTTATGGGTAAATCAGTTAAAACCATATATATGTAACAACATCTGTATTGACCGGGGTTGCACTAAACAAGTTTGGTAACATCAAGGACGCCAAAACCAACTTCAACTGAAAGTCTCGTAACATTAACAAGAAGAAAACCCATGGTTACGGGACGGTACTATATTTTTGTTTTAATGGCAAATCTTACATACTCCTAAATTATACCATTGTGGAGCCATACCACACCACGCGAAGAGGGAATAAATAATTCCCGCTTGGTTATTGATTAGTTGTTGCACACAAACATATTAGAACCCAGAGCTAAACATACACCTACTACGTTGAAAAAATATATTTACAGTTACAGGGAAACCAAAGGTGACTTAATTCTCATGAACCTTAAAAAAAACAAAGCACTTGAGTGACCTAAACCTAATAGTACAGTGTTATCTTGTGGTTAGAAACGGGATGCACCACCATTTGCTCATTGTGATTACAAGCAGGTCAACAACACTCCAGCCATCGTTGACCAAAAATCCATTACAAAACTTACAAACGACTCATACCAGACCACTGTAGGATCGTCATAGTGATGCACACGGCTCTTAACCACCTTAACTACTGCCACCCTTGCTGCGTGTGCCGACATGTTAGCTGCCGCCGCCTTATTCAACTTCTCATCCACATTCTTTGCAACCGGTGCTTTCTCGGCTATTGTTCTGGCTTCCTTAGAAACAACAATCAAAGATTATTATTCCAACACTTTCAAATAGTAATGCCAAGCATGCGAATTCAAATTGGGGAAGGATATATATGAAATTACCTCAACCGCTTAAGAACTTTGGCATGAGAAACCAACAAAGGATATTGTGAATTGATGCTAAGAACACCATCTTCCCAGTGACCCGATTGAGTGAATTATCCTTTATTTTCTAGCACCCATCTACTTCCTAGAGTCACAGCCCTTCACAATTGGGGCATCGTCACCCGTTTAAGCCTTGAAGTTATCTATACAAATTAAACATGCAACTTTAAAAAAGAAGTGGGGCTGAATTGGCACCACCTGAAGCAGCACCCAAACCACCTGCAGCTCTAAGCTTTTTCTAGCAAACTAACATACAAGTATGCAGCCTTGCATATCAGGATGCAACCAGTAGCAACGTTTTTAACTTTTTATAACTGACGTGTTCGTATCAACACAGCGAGTTCCTTGGTCGAAACCCGTTTAACTCATTTATTTCTTTTTTAGTTTTATAAAATGTTCCAATCACATATTTTATTAACTTTTTGGAACAATATATCATTAACTATGCTGTTTTATTAAAAATAAAACAGCATAGTTAATGATATATTGTTCCAAAAAGTTAATAAAATATGTGATTGGAATACACGCACCACATCACCATCAATCAGAAAACTCAATTACTCGATCGACAAGCGGATGCATTAAAATGCTCCAAGAAGGATTAAGATAAATAATTGGAACACACGTACCTTGAACCTCATTTTTTCGGCACGACTACCTCTCGATCAGTCTAAAGAATTGTCAAGTTCACAGGTCATGCTAATAAAAGCTTGATAATTAGTACACAACTCAATAACCAGGATACATTAGTCAACATAATTCCAGTCTTGACCTGACCCAGCCAACAACTCATTAATCTGTCAAAAACATTGTTTATGTGCATTAGCCCGGATTATAATAGGTTGTTTTTTTTAACAAGAAACTTTATTCTGATCACAACCAACAGAAAGCCACAACCGATATTGCACAAACCGACCCAAAACAACAAACCGATATTAACCGGAACCAAACCCATTTACAGCTTGACCCGTAAACCAACAAAAAAAACCCATAACTCACTGTTCCGTAGACAAAACTAAACCTGAAAGGAACAAAATCATTACCTAAACTATGACTAAAATGCCCCTTGTAACAATTCTGCTGCCAATTAGTCAAGATTATTCAAGACCTGTAGTTTGACTAATAAAAGTCAAACAGTTTGACTAATAAACCATTAACTAAAGTTATGAAAAGATATAAAAGGCAACAGTGAGATTAAGAACCAGAAGAGTAAGCTCATTCTTCGCCATCCTCGTAAGCATCTCCACCAACAGCCTTCTTTGTAGCCGCCTTCTAGTTCTTTCACTTCACTCTTCCTGGTCGGCCACCTCCGAATGGGCTTGTGAGTGACAAGTCAATGTGCTTCTGTGAGTCCACTGAGTCCACTCTCAGCATGAGCAAATGGACACACTCAACACCTACCTTCCAACCCTACAAACGAAAACTTAACCAAAGTTAAAGCAACCCAAAGTGATGTACAACAAAAAAACAAATATTGTTGAGTTTGTAAACTTCAGTATACGTGATGTGTCTCTGTTTAATGACACCTCTAGCACATAGTTACCAAATTCGCTCCAAGAGCCGCGATTATCGAATTGGTACGAATTGTACCATACGGAATGCGTTTTCGATCCAATTCGCCCTCAACTCGTGAATTTAAAAAAAAAGCGTCCAGTAGTTCATGATGTCTCTTTGATTCCATATAACCATTTCGATTCCAAATTCGTTTTCACATTGCAGCAATTAGATCCATGAAATGAACATGTATAAATACATTCCAATCTCTACATAATTACGTCATTTAATAAATGTTGGACAAATTCTATTACCAAGGTTATGCGAGAACTGGACTGGGCTGAATTGCAAAAAGTCTTTTGTCTAATATTTGAAACTTTAAAAAAACAAGTGAGAGCCAACACATAATCAAGCTTGTTCTGGCTATCATCCAACAAAATGACAATCATACCTGTTCATTTCCTCATAAGACCTTCATCCTCAAAGATCCTACGTGGGTCCTTCTCCTCAAGAGTCAGAACCATTCTTGCTGCATTGCCAATTCGGCTCAAGGCATATTGCACCCTCCAAAGCTCACATTTGCATCTAAGACCATACTCACCAAGAAGCTTTAACTCAGCATCCACTCGTTCCTTCTCATGAGGACCATGTGGCTTCTTGAAAGTCTTACCATCTACAACACATTAAGACCTACAATTATGCTCAAAATGTAATGTTAAAATGAAAGCGATAATTAAAGGTTTCCACCGGTTCATTTTCAGTATAGTATATACGGTTTAATTTTTTTCTCGACCAAAGCAGAGAATCGCACCAGATTCAGAAAGTTCAAAAGCCAAACTAAAAACAGAATTTAAATGCACTTCCGCTTTAAACCAAATAGAAAAAGATGATTTTTCAATTTGTTTAATTTTGATACCATCATTTGTTATTAAATTTGTAACGTGATTGGTCTAAATGACAACATTAAAACCATCCAAATACATAAAATAAAAGTTTACTTTTATAATAAAAAAGGTAGCAGCTAGATAATTCATGTATCAAAATATACCAAAAGTAGTCAAATTAGCTACAAATCCTCAATAGAATCATGTTGACTGTCGGTATTATGATTGTGTAGGGTTCCAAACTTGTGCTTGAATGAATCTTGCCTCTGTAACAACAACCCATGCCCCTATATCCAACAACAACTACATATTTCAAAACAAACAAATAATCGGAGCAGCAGGCCACAACAATGTGAATCTTTATAAAGTTAGCAGCCATTTTGATAAAGAACATACATTCAACTAATTGAAACAAAACTAACTTTTAATAATGCAATCGGCAGGCCACAACAATGTCATCATTGAAAACAAAAACTGCAAAACGAAATTGTACAACATATAGCTTCAGAAAGAAAGTGGTTTGTAATTCAAGCAACTATTCTTAAAAGAAACTTATATGAAATGTATATACTCAGATTCTGAAAAGATGCAAACATATCAACTGTAATTATAACAACAAGCTCTTCTTTCCAGCCTTTAAGAACTCACTTCAATAAGCAAAAGAAAAAACAGTATATATATTTAGAATGTACATTAACCATTAGAAAATATATGAATTTAAAGCGTAAGGTACAACACATCAATGAATCTACCTGAAAGGTCACCTCGCCTACATCAACAACATCGCTCAGCAGTCCGGTGGTACAAAACCTGCAACAACGCCACCAAAATCAAGGAACGAACTCCAAAAGGAAAGGCCATATTGCGTTCAAAAATAATCAAATTGTCTATACCCTATGACCTCAAACAAGATATAAATTACTTCTCTACCTTACCATCACCTGGAATCACCTCATTAATCCTCAACAATCTTAAAACCCAAAAAATACGAGTCTTCCTTTGCTAGATTTGTCCCCTAAGCCACAAAACCACCGGAAATACGAACTCAAAATGAATGAATCTTACCTTAATTGTCTGAAGACCATACGTGTAGAAATAGATCAATAGTCGAAACCCTAGTTTGGTTGGCCTCCATCACCGGTCTAAACCCTAGATCGAGGAGAAAGATGTAAGAGCAGAAATTGTGGTGATATAGGCTTTAATCGACATCAGCAAATGGATTATTGTTCTTCTTCACTGATTTAACCGTGAATAGAGAGAGAGCGTGCAGATCTAGATCCTGGTTCCTGGGAATTTCAGAGAGAGTGAGAGAGGGGTTTGAAATTTGAAAAGTGATTAGGGTTTTGTTTGTCCTGAGCGTTGTTTGAAGATGTGTTAAAAGGCTTTCAAATTTGAAATGCTTTGAATGGTCCCGTCTGCGTGTTTGAAGGGGTGTTAAACGGCTTTCAATTTGATATACTTTAAATTTTTGTACATAAAGCTTCAAATAACCTAAGTTATCCTTGCTGTTGGGATTGAACATGTACAAAGGAACAGATGATATATATAGCTAAAATACTTTATCCGTTGATTGGTCCTTCTATCAGTGCTTAGAACCTCTGATCACCTAAACTCTGCCTTCTAAAGACTGATACCTTTACATCATCTGCTACGCAAATTGCCAAAGGTCTGACAGAAGAAAAGGAGCAGAGCTTAGCCATCAGAGTTTAGTTTATTTGTTTTTAGTTTCAATGTAACAGTGGTTAGGAGTCAATGTTTAGAGTTAGATGTCACTATCAACCCTGACGTCATCAAAGATGCTCAGAGGTTAGATAGTTAGTATAAATAGTAGTGTCAATGTAACAGTTAAATTCGTCTTCTTAAAAAGATCCTTGCACCAATCATCTTCTTCCAATTTTGTACTATCTAATTGTGTTGCAATAGGCTGAGGGGGAGTTTGTGAATCACATGCAAAGTTTATCAACTTAAAAGCATGATGATGATGAAAACAAACGACCTTTACTTGTAGTAAAAGTTTCAATTCTATTCCGCTGCATTTACTTTAATTTCAATCATATTTCCATTTTTGAAACAAAAACTACAAGTAAATCAAACTTAGATCCTAACAATTGGTATTGATGTTTGGTCAATCAAAATTTGATTAAGATCAATTTGATTTGAAAGATCAGCTCTCGCTGCTAATCAGTTGGATAGTTTTACTTGAATACAAAGTTTTATTACGTTCAAAGTTTTAAAACACAAATCTGTTGTAAACAAGCAGAAATGGCTCAAAACACACAGGATTCCAACATTGGATCCAAGTTTAAACCCCAATGTTGAAACGAAATGAATATTTTATATGGCAACGTCAGATGGGTCACATCCTGGCTCAGCAAAACACCGGCTGTTGGCGATCTGTTGTGTATGGACCACATATTCCAATGGTCCCAGCACAGAGGATCTCAATACTCAAGTGCCAAAAAGTCCCGAAAATTACTATGAGCAAGACTTTCAGGAAATAGAGTTGGATGCAAAAGCGTTTAGCATCGTTGCTTCCGCGCTACCCAACGAAATCTATGCTGGATTGCTCCACTGCAACAGTGCAAAAAAGTTATGGGATGCACTAAAAGAACATTTCGGTGGGACTGATGAGGTGATAGAGAATAATAGAGAAGTTTTAAATCAATAGTATGAGACGTTTTGTCACGTTAAAAGTGAGTCGTTAACAGAACAGTTCAAACGTTTTAGTTGTCTCATTAGTGAATTAAACTGGTTAATGTAGAATTTATAAATTCGACTGTCAATAGTCTCTTTTTGAGATCATTACTAGAAAAATGGGAGACTGTAGCTTACGTTACTCGAACATCTGTTGGTTTTAAAGAGATGACCCTCATTCAACTTCATGGTCGACTTCTCACTTATGAGAGAGAGTTGAATCAGAAAAAGAAGTTACAAGAGTCTGGGAAAACAACTGACGACTATACCTGGGTGACACTGCTCTTTATAGTCATAAAGAGAGTTATGGTAGTGGGAAGGATCAAGGTTATTATCATTATATTAATATAACATCTGGAAACAATTTTACCTCTAATCCTTACACATCCAGTTTTGCTTTTGCTGCAAATGGGGAAAGCCAAAATCTGACAACATGTCATTTGAAATGAATGACTTACAACATTTTGAACCCACTGATGTGGAAAAAATGGACATTTTACATCAGCTGGCACTGTTGAGTGTTAGAGCAAGTAAATTTTACAAAATGACTGGTAGGAAATTTCCAGGATTCCATGGGGGGTTGAAAGTGGGGTTGGATAAATCCAAAATCAAATGTTATAAGTGTAATAGGTTAGGACACTTTGCCAAGGAATGCAGATCTCAAACTGCAGGTCCAATTGTGACTCACCCAGGCCCTAGACCTCAAAGCACTGCTCATTACTCCCATTATACCCTTGCACCACAAATGCAACATACGACACATTTTGCACATCCTACTACTTATGTCCCTGTCCATTATATCCAAACACCTGCTCCATAGATTCAGTATGTTTAAGAACCACCTCAAGTGCATGTGCAACAAGCTCCACATGTCACGCAAACTACTCAAACTACTGCTCCGGCAGAAGGGAACCAACAGAGCTTCTTTACACAAGGCTTTGTTGATTGGAGTAGTTTGCCTGAGGATTTATCTGATGAAAACTTTGCTCTAATGGCTAAAAATGATTTTGAAAATGAAAATATCTGTTTAATGGCCTTAGAAACTGATGTGTGCAAAATGCAACATATAAATTACATCAATTGAGGCATAAAACTAACCCTTTTTAGTACTAATTTTGGAAAAAGCACGTTTCTTTGTTCCTTTTGTATTTTCAGAATAAAAAGAGCATAAAAAAACGAAAGAAGCAAATAAGCAACCAAAACCAACATAAATACGAAAAGAAGGAATAACGAACCATGCCCGACCCCTCAGCAACACCCCAAAAGACAAAAACAAGGTTACAGAAGACGACCACGGGTCGTGTCCATCCAACACGGGGCGTGGTCAGACCCTACACTTCAAGACAAAACCTTCAGAAGCTTCTACGCCCACCACGGGGCCGTGCTCAGGCCAACATGGGGCGTGGTCAACTATAAGATTTGCAGGATCCAGATAGTACAATGAACAGTTGACCATGGGGCCGTGCCTAGAGGCCACGGGGTCGTGTGGGGCCCTCTGTTGTCAGATGCAATTAATGAAGAAAGAGAAGGATGATGGCCACGGGTCGTGCCCACTGGACACGGGGCGTGGCGGCCTCTGTTTTGACTATAAATAGGAGTACTTGGTTCCCTTCAAAGGCATCCCTTGGCAAACCACTTCTCTCTCACTTTGCCACCACTCCACCACCACTACAACACCAACACCCACCACCATCACCCATCTTTCATCTTTAGAGTGTGTAGTATTCTCGGGATCCAAGATTGATTGTAAGGGTTTTTGTCAATCAAAGGCCATGCTTGGCTAATCTCTTACATCACTTGGTGAAGACAAGTCTTTAATGTATTACTTTTAATTTTTAATCTTTTGGCATGTGACATTTGATAAATTTTAATCATTTTAAAAATTCAAAATGAGTTTATATTCAAAAACGATTTCACATATTCAGTCCTTGTTCGATTTCAAATTCTTATACAGCTTCTGTAAGCGAAACCGTAAACCGGTATGCAAACGAAAGCCGTTTAACACGATGTATACTCCGAGACAATGACACAAGCTTAACATACCCTAAATAATCTTTACATAACTTAGAAATAAGTTTTGAAGGGTTTGGTATGTCAAAAACAGGCATATTTGATCACAAACACTATTTACGACAAACTACGAAAGTCTGCCGATTCTCGTAGCAACGCACACTCCTAAACAAAGTCATAAGCTTAACATACCTTAAATACCCTTTACATAACTTAGAAATAAGTTTTGAGGGCTTCGGTATGGCAAAAACACATTTTTGTAACTTCAGGGGCTATTTTGCAAATTTTGCGAAAATATGCCTTTAAGCGTTTTTCGCTCTCAGGAACATGTACGGACATCCAAAAATTTTTGTAATCACTAAAATATCATATTTTAGTGATTGGAATGCAAAAATATCATTCGTTACGCATTTACGGCCACACACGCGTTCATTATGATTTTCGTCGTAATTAACCGAAAACCGTGACCGTGTGACCAAACGAACCGACCTCTGGCATATTTTTGGACATATTTCAACTTCCCTATACTTTAACGTCCTTATGGAACTTAAATATTGGGTTAACGAGTGTTAGAAATGCCAAAACACGACGAAAACACATGCAGGGACCTGTTCTGCCCTTTTTGAAATTTAAGAATTGAAAATGGGGGCTAGGTGTAGCGCGTAGCTCTATAGGGTTACCCGTCGCGTAGTGCGATGCCCCTGTTTTCACAGAAACATGTGCTGGCAGCCTCCCAGCTCATTTCTTTGCCACAAATTCGCAAATTTTGACACCTAGCTCGAAATTTGCCACCCTTATTCTGCTTCTAACACATCATTAACACTTGTTAAGATCCTAGAACACCTCCTAACACTTGTCATGATCATATTAATCCAATTAAAGTATAAAAACCATGGTGTTCTTCATTTTTGAACTTTTTCAACCATTCTCCTTGCTCCATTTCGCTTCAATCCAAATTTACAACCATCTTGAAGGCTCCTCTATGATTCCTTGACATTCCTATAGTGTTTGTAAGTGTTCTCTATCATGCTTTGTTCAATTCTTGTAGTTTAATTGGATTAAAAGCCAAAAAGTTGACTTTTGTTTGACTTCCAGAATTTATCATGAATTGATCAACTTAAAATCCAATTGAACCTTGCAATATGATGGTAATCAAGATGGTTATGATTCTTAGTAATCATGCCTACTGATTTCCACCTTTTCTAGTCTTAGTGACAAGTCAAAGTTTCGGTCAAAATGCGATTTTTGCGCATTTTGCAACGGATCTATTTTCGGTATCAAAACAGGTTGTTTTGATGCCAAAAATACTTTTATAAACTTATTTAGACATGTCAAAAACATGTCAAATTCGTCACTTTTGTTATAATGCTTGTTTAGAGTCAAAAGTCTAGCGGTTTGACCACCGCTTTGACTTTCGAATCTGACCCGTTTGGTTGATCTTTAGATCCGACCAAATACATATTTATGACCATAAATATATAGGGAATAACCCTATGAGGTTATACCCAATAGTCATAACCGCTTGGTTAGTCAAATGACAAGTCGACTATGTAATTCTTTATAATGCCGAAAATGCCCTTTTTGCACATAAATTATTTTTAAACATATAAGAATGTTATTTTAACATCTAAACTGATTATACAACTTATATAAACTAACAATGGCATATTAGACTTGTCATAGGATATATTTAACCATCCGAACCAATAGTTACGTTTATGACCCGTTGAAGTGGCGTAAACCACTTTAGCAAGCCGTAACGAGCCAAAACACTTTGAAATGCTTTCAACTCAGAATGTTTGCTATTATGAACCATATTATACTAGATCCAACTCTTGTTTGGTTTATATCCTTCATTCTATCCGATTTCTCGTTTTCAAGTTTCGACACACTAACATATAATTATCCGATACACTAGGAACCACTTCAACACTTGAACTCTTGATCCATTGAGCTTTGTTATATCATTTGAACAAGATCTATACTCAATCCCAGGTGAGTACATTGCTCCCCTTCTTTTACGTTTTCCAAATGTTTTGGGGTGATTCATATGTGTAATCAAATTTTCTCAAATGTATGGCATGTATGTGTTTACTAAGTGCTTTTATGTATTAATTCCGATTATGCAACACGACAATTGATGACACGACAGTTAAAGAGGTCTTTCAGGCCTATATCCTTATAGGATCTTTCTATCTTTATAGTTAGATTCTCAAAGGATGTTTGAAGTACAGTCTTAAGTCTTCCTATCTTTATAGTGAGATTTCTAAGAAGTACTTTACAAGACAATGGTTATGGTTTATGTGTAGAATTGTTGGTGATTTAGATAACGGAACTAGAGTAATATAATAAGAACATGGTGGATACACCACTGGTACTTCCTATATATAAGTGTGCTTATTGTATTACCCTTCGTATCCTTATCCGAATCACCATCAGGATTATGTTTTTGTGAAACAATGTGACAAGACTTAATTCCCATTACATCTAGCTATCTTTATAGGTAGATATATGTGGATTGTTTAAAGTACTAACTGGTAGTCCTTGATTGGATTCTGTGTACTTTAATGCTTATTTGACAAGACAATGTGACAAGACTTAATTCCCATTACATCTAGCTATCTTTATAGTTAGATATATGTGGATTGTTTAAAGTACTAGTTGGTAGTCCTTGATTGGATTCTGTGTACTTTAATGCTTATTTGACAAGACTTAATTCCCATTACATCTAGCTATCTTTATAGTTAGATATATGTGGATTGTTTAAAGTACTAATTGGTAGTCCTTGATTGGATTTTGTGTACTTTAATGCTTATTTGACAAGACAATGTGACAAGACTTAATTCCCATTACATCTAGCTATCTTTATAGTTACATATATGTGGATTGTTTAAAGTACTAATTGGTAGTCCTTGATTGGATTTTGTGTACTTTAATGCTTATTTGACAAGACAATGTGACAAGACTTAATTCCCATTACATTTAGCTATCTTTATAGTTAGATATATATGGATTGTTTAAAGTACTAATTGGTAGTCCTTGATTGGATTATGTGTACTTCAATGCTTATTTGACAAGACAATGTGACAAGACTTAATTCCCATTACATCTACCTATCTTTATAGTTAGATATTTATGGAATGTTTAAAGTACTAATTGGTAGTCCTTGATTGGATACTTTAATGGTATTTGACAAGACAAGTGACATGTTGACGATTATGTGTTTATGTTGTTAGTTGTGATTATGATGACGAAACAAGTGTAATACCATAAGAACATGGTGGATACGCCGCTGGTACTTCCTATATATAAGTGTTCTTATTGCATTACCCTTGTAACGTTATTCGAGTTACTTTAGGATTTTGTGTGCAATTGATTCAAAGGTTCGACAACCAAATCCTTAAAGAATCCTTTCATAATTTGTATGATAGATTCCTAGAAGGATATTTAGTATTATTATAAATCATTGATTGATTTCAAATAATACTCACGCGAGCTATGACCGATTTCGGTATAGTTATTGTTAATCCTGATTGGATTTCTAATAACATACTCACAAGTTTATGGACGATTTCAATATGTTTACAAAGAACAAAGTACAATTTTCAAAGGTATGAAAATTACTTAGTAATGATCATAATGCCATATACAAAACTCTTTTGTCACAAGTTTCATAAACAAGTTAATATATTGCAATGCTAACCCTTTTCGCCATTCTTTGGCTAAAATGAGTCGATTTACAATTGGCAACTCTCGTAGTTGTCAAGTATTGCAATACTAAACCTTTTGCCATTTATTTGGCCAACAAAACTATGTGCTCACAAACATTATTTGTTAACGTCTCTTTTTCACATATGTTTCAGGTTAATGTATATTCGAGAATGCTACACATAGGAGTGCATCCTGGCTTTAGACTTCTTTAAACAAAAGACAAATACATGTATTCTTTGTATTGTAAAACAATGTAATAATAATGAAACAATTTAGTACCAGTTATGGCTGAGCAATTTGTAACTTGACTCCCTGATATTTCCGCCGCGTCTTGTTGTATTATGCGATTGGGGTGTTACAGATTGGTATCAGAGCACTGGTTATAGGGAATTAGGTTATTAGATTGCCTTTAACCTAGTCTATAACCTTCCTAGGGACCCGAACATGAGTAGGCTCAGGATTTCTATCCTAATCCTCATTCTTACTCATGCCACAACTATTCTATGATTCACAAATCATCTATCCTTAAATGGTTTATCCTAAATCCTTATGTTTTACGCCTTAAGGAATTTCTCAAACTGTTTTTCTTTCAAAACATTTTCATCGGAATGTTTCTCAAATATTTTCACAAACTTTTTCGTCAAAATACTTCTCGATATATTCATCTCAAGTATTATATCAACAAGGTTTCTCAAAAATGTTTTCTCAAACGCTCTCAACAAAATGTTTCTCAACCTATTTATCTCAAACATTTTATCAAAAGGTTTCTCGAAATACTTTCTCAAAAGTTTTCGACAGAATATTTCTCAACCTATTTATCTCAAACATTTTATCAAAAAGATTTCTCAAAATGTTTTACTCGCAAACATTTTTCGTCGAAATCTTGGTTTTTATTAATGTGAACTCATGCAATCTGGAAGGGTGAACGCCTGTACCCCGAGTTTTCTGTCTAAGGCTAGAGTGTTCGTACAAATCCGCATTATCAGACCAGTCACTCTTACCTGGGAACTCTTAGGGTGAGTGTTCGCTTATAGGCTAAAGCATGTCTTCTCGAAACATTATGAAAACCCATCTCCCTTGATTAGACAAACTACTTCTAAACATTACTACTTTTGTGACATTACTCCGACATGTTACCTTCGGTAAGATGTTACGATTACATTCTATACGCACGAAACAAATTTCATTTTCATTTTATTCATCTCAGGACACTTTACAATTCTACTTCATTTTCCAATACAATTTTCGACTTTCAAAATTTTCAAATTTTTATCATTGGATGAGAATTTTCAAGGTTTATCCACAAAATTTCTTCATTTCGAAATAAAAATTAAACAAAAATATTTTACCTTAAAAATAAAATTTAAAATTTAAACGGCAAAGAATTTATAACACCAACCATTAACTTGGTTTGTATTTTCTCATCCAAAACTATAACAAAAGTTTATTTTTAAAAAGCAATTTCAAAACAAAATCTATAACACTATTTTTCTATATACAAGAACAAGGTTTTTGAACAAATGTCAAGTCCAAATTTTCAATTTACTGTGGTATTTTAAACTTATAACAAATCGACGAAATCTATCTTAATTTGTTTACACTGTAGCTATTTCTGCAAAAGATGCCTCCTCACCGTGACAACACTTGGTACGCTGAAATGGAAGCAATGATCGCTCAGCATCTAGCTGCTGCACTCCCAGACATTGTGACCCAGGTTAATAAAAATAACAACAACCACAATAATGTTCCTATGCCATGTAACTACAAACAATTCAACTCGGCTGAACCACTTAAGGTTAATGGGTCTGAAGGAGCAACTAGGCTCCTACAATGGTTTGAGAGTATAGAAAGCACATTCCGCCATGTTCAGTGTACCAGTGAGCGCAAAGTAGAGTTTGCCTCGAGTGTTTTCCAAAAGAGAGCACTCACTTGGTGGAACGGGATCATGAGGGACAGAGGTGCGGAAGTAGCTACGTCACAAACGTGGGAAGAATTCAGGAATCTTATGATGAGAGAATTCTGTCCACGACACGAGATAAGGGCACTTGAAGACGAATTTTACTATCTCAAAAAAGATAGTGGGGAAAATTGTGCCTACACTGACCGGTTTGAATAGTTAAGTCTACTCTGCCCCACTATGGTCACACCATTGGATCGGGCCATTGAAAAATACATTGATGGCCTACCGGATCCTATTCAAGATATTGTCACCGGCAGCAGACCTGCGACGCTTAGGGAGGCTAAGGAATTAGCCGCCACCCTAACCGACTCTCAGGTTAGAAAAGGGAAACTTTTTTGAAAGGAAGACAAGAAACGAACTACACAAGAAACAAAGGGTGAATCTTCCCGAAATTCTAAGAAGCGCAAGACTTCAAGGAATTATGCGATCCCTGCGCCAATCCCACTCAACTACGTACCCGTTAGGGGGTTTTATCATGGGAAACATCCTCGGTGTAATCATTGCAACTATCACCACCCAGCAAATTCTCCATGCCGCCAGTATACAATCTGTGGTTTATACAATCTGTGGTCTTTTTGGGCATCTAGCTGCGACTTGTCGCATCTGAAACCAAGCTACCCCTACTCAGACACGTCCTCGTTATCCAGCTGGAGCATGTTTCAATTGCGGTGATTTAAATCAATTCAAGCGAAACTGCCCGAAGCTTGCAAACGCAAATGGACAAGTGTAAAATGTCAATGAGGTTCAAGCTGATGATCAAGCACTTATGATCATTTGAACCTTTACGTTTTCCTTATGTTATCTAGGAGCTATGAACAATATTTCAACTATGTTTGTAATGATAATATGAATATCAAGAAGTTTTCTTCATTTATTCGCATTTCAGTTACAAATTTCAATATGATTACACTGTGTGTAATTTACATCTACATACCAACTTCGAGGATTCTGTTCTTATTGTTAGGAACTAAATCTAGCAAGAATAGCATATTATGATTTGCACACTAGTGCATCCATACAATCGCTGCAAAAACAAACATTACAAATACTATGTGCCTATTACTACTACTTTTGTTTTCATGACATTACATGCGTGATTGATTATCGGTCATGTATAGCACACGATTACAAATACGTTTTTGCTTAGTATGTTGACTTAGCATACCTAGCACATGATTTCAAGACCTTTTACGACATACTTACATTGTTATGACAATTCATGCTTAATATATGATGCATACTATCAGTATGGTTAGTGTGAAACATATATTAATATTTGTACTAGAATGAAATACCTGACACAAATTTTGTTGTTTGCAAAACAAGTAGAGATATCATTACTAGTATGAAACGCGCCCGAATTCAATAGTTATTGTGTTGCGATGATGTATGTTTAATTTCAATATTGTGTTATGACGATGATTATTTGATTTAGTTATTGTTTCGACCTTATTATTTGTTTCCCTTACTTAACAAGAGGAGCTATGTGGACCATGTGACGAAACGCGTAATTATGGGTGCACACTTAATTACGAGGATTGACACATGAGAATCATAGTAAGCTTTGTTAAGATGGTGGCATAAAATCTAGAGTGATTAGGTAACGGGAAGGGTATGACGCAATAAGACCACGGTGGATACGCCGATGGTACTTCCTATATATAAGTGTTCTTATTGTGTTATTCTTCGGAACGTTACCAGGATCGCTTGAAGGTTTTATGTTATCTTGGACCATTATGTGATTATGTGACTATTTGTTATTTGGTTATTGAATGCAATGGACGATTGATGAGTACATTCATTAACTCTATTTAAGTCGACCGGGAGTATATTATGGTGTTAAAGGTGACGATCTTGATGCCATAGGTATGTTGACCCGTCTCCTATGCATGAGATGCTCATGGTACATGGGATGTACCACGTGGGACGTTAGAAACCGTGTACGTATGGCTAGGCTTGAATGTACACCCCTTTGTTGCTAGGATTTACACTATCGATGACGCCTTAAAGATTCAAAAGTTCTAAAGGTTTTGAATACCTTGAGATATTTTGAATATATACGATTATGTGCTTCGACTCCCCCAAACATTCCCAACACCAAATGATGCTCCGCATCTTTGGAATCTCGAGCCTTGTTATCATTCAATTGTTTCAAACACACTCTACGATCTCCTTTGAATAAATTTCGGGACAAAATTTCCTAAAGTAGGAGAGAATGTGACATCTGAGACATTTTAATCATTTTACAAATTCAAAACGAGTTTATATTCAAAAACAAATTTCACATATTCAGTCCTTGTTCGATTTCAAATTCTTATACAGCTTCTGTAAGCGAAACCGTAAACGGTACGCAAACAAAAGCCGTTTAACACGATGTATACTCCGAGACAATGACACAAGCTTAACATACCCTAAATAACCTTTACATAACTTAGAAATAAGTTTTGAAGGGTTTGGTATGTCAAAAACAGGCCTATTTGATCATAGGGACTATTGTCGACAAACTACGAAAGTCTGCCGATTCTCATAGCAACGCACACTCTGAAACAAATTCATAAGCTTAACATACCTTAAATACCCTTTACATAAATTAGAAACAAGTTTTGAGGGCTTCGGTATGGCAAAAACACACTTTTGTAACTTCAGGGGCTATTTTGCAAATTTTGTGAAAATATGCCTTTAAGCGTTTTTTGCTCTCTGGAACATGTACGGACATCCAAAAAAAATTTTAATCATAAAAATATCATATTTTAGTGATTAGAATGCAAAAATATCATTCGTTACGCATTTACGGTCACACACGCGTTCGTTATGATTTTCGTCATAATTAACCGAAAACTGCGACCGTGCGACCAAATGAACCGACCTCTGTAATATTTCTGGACATATTTCAAGTTCCCTATACTTTAACGTCCTTATGGAACTTAAATATTGGGTTAACGAGAAATGCCAAAACACGACGAAAACACGTGCAGGGACCTGTTTTGATGCCAAAAATACTTTTATAAACTTATTTAGACATGTCAAAAACATGTCAAATTCGTCACTTTTGTTATAATGCTTGTTTAGAGTCAAAAGTCTAGCGGTTTGACCACCGCTTTGACTTTCGAATCTGACCCGTTTGGTTGATCTTTAGATCCGACCAAATACATATTTATGACCATAAATATATAGGGAATAACCCTATGAGGTTATACCCAATAGTCATAACCGCTTGGTTAGTCAAATGACAAGTCGACTATGTAATTCTTTATAATGCCGAAAATGCCCTTTTTGCACATAAATTATTTTTAAACATATAAGAATGTTATTTTAACATCTAAACTGATTATACAACTTATATAAACTAACAATGGCATATTAGACTTGTCATAGGATATATTTAACCATCCGAACCAATAGTTACGTTTATGACCCGTTGAAGTGGCGTAAACCACTTTAGCAAGCCGTAACGAGCCAAAACACTTTGAAATGCTTTCAACTCAGAATGTTTGCTATTATGAACCATATTATACAAGATCCAACTCTTGTTTGGTTTATATCCTTCATTCTATCCGATTTCTCGTTTTCAAGTTTCGACACACTAACATATAATTATCCGATACACTAGGAACCACTTCAACACTTGAACTCTTGATCCTTTGAGCTTTGTTATATCATTTGAACAAGATCTATACTCAATCCCAGGTGAGTACATTGCTCCCCTTCTTTTACGTTTTCCAAATGTTTTGGGGTGATTCATATGTGTAATCAAATTTTCTCAAATGTATGGCATGTATGTGTTTACTAAGTGCTTTTATGTATTAATTCGATTATGCAACACGACAATTGATGACACGACAGTTAAAGAGGTCTTTCAGGCCTATATCTTTATTGGATCTTTCTATCTTTATAGTTAGATTCTCAAAGGATGTTTGAAGTACAGTCTAAAGTCTTCCTATCTTTATAGTGAGATTTCTAAGAAGTACTTTACAAGACAATGGTTATGGTTTATGTGTAGAATTGTTGGTGATTTAGATAACGGAACTAGAGTAATATAATAAGAACATGGTGGATACACCACTGGTACTTCCTATATATAAGTGTGCTTATTGTATTACCCTTCGTATCCTTATCCGAATCACCATCAGGATTATGTTTTTGTGAAACAATGTGACAAGACTTAATTCCCATTACATCTAGCTATCTTTATAGGTAGATATATGTGGATTGTTTAAAGTACTAACTGGTAGTCCTTGATTGGATTCTGTGTACTTTAATGCTTATTGACAAGACTTAATTCCCATTACATCTAGCTATCTTTATAGTTAGATATATGTGGATTGTTTAAAGTACTAATTGGTAGTCCTTGATTGGATTTTGTGTACTTTAATGCTTATTTGACAAGACAATGTGACAAGACTTAATTCCCATTACATCTAGCTATCTTTATAGTTACATATATGTGGATTGTTTAAAGTACTAATTGGTAGTCCTTGATTGGATTTTGTGTACTTTAATGCTTATTTGACAAGACAATGTGACAAGACTTAATTCCCATTACATTTAGCTATCTTTATAGTTAGATATATATGGATTGTTTAAAGTTCTAATTGGTAGTCCTTGATTGGATTATGTGTACTTCAATGCTTATTTGACAAGACAATGTGACAAGACTTAATTCCCATTACATCTACCTATCTTTATTGTTAGATATTTGTGGAATGTTACACGGCACTTTTTATTTAGGTTTGTATTAATGACTTTAATAACTAGCTTCTTATGTTTAAAGTGAATTTTCCTACCATTTCTTAATGATGTCATTGATTTGCTCATTCGTGTCTTTACGGTCAATATAAAGCGCGTTAACTAACCTTGTAGGGGGTTAGAAGGGTGGTTTGGTAAAAATTTGTCTCGTTCAGTTTATAGATCCTGCGAGGACTTGGTTCGAGCTTATTAGGACCTCCTTCAATACCCTAAAGGTATTGGATGGCGGGGGTGCAAACGGGTTGAACCCCTCATAAGTAAACTACTGTTAATATTTTAAACCGGCTACTTGGGATTGTATCCTTGCTGACTCAAACCATTTAGCCGAGAGTAACGTCACCTTCAAAAGAGGGGTCTACCATTCTTCGCATTAATAATTTACTTAATTGTCTTCCAATATTCCGACCCTTTGGGATTGTATCCCTGCTGACTCAAACCGCTGGGTTGAGGGTAACATCACCTTCAAAAGAGGGGCCTACTACTATAACTAAGATAATCTCTTAAAAAGTCCGAAAGTGCGAAAATCATCAAAGGATACATTAAAGATAAATTGGATCCAAGTGATTCTATCTTGTCTATCTTTTCTTTTTATTTTATTTATCTTCTTATTTTTATTTTAAATTTTAATTTTTATATTTGAAACTTTTATCAAAAATTTAGATTGATTAGACGTTGACGATAAACCGGTATTAAAAGCTCTTGTGTCCTTGGACGATCTCGGTATCTTACCAACGTTATACTACGCTCACGATGGGTGCACTTGCCGAAGTGTGTGTTTAGTGTTAGTATAATATCGTGTTTTATAAATTTAAAACTTGACTAATGCGTAAAATGAACTTAAAATAATAACAAAAAATTATAGTACGCTCAACGCACACCAAGTTTTTGGCACCGTTGCCAGGGACACAAGGATTTTAAGAAAGCTTAAAATCAACGGCCTAATCATTTTTCAAAACTGCGCGCTCGTTTTGTCATTTTTAGGAATTTTTAGTTTTACAGTAGGCTGAACACGGGCCGTGCCCATTGGACACGCCCCATGCTGCAGATTACTAAAACAGTTTTTCAAACGCCCAGATATAGAATTTGTCCACGGGTCGTGCCCACTGGACACGGGGCCATGGTGAACTTCTGTTTCTGCCTCTCAATTTTATTTTCTGGTCCCGAGACTTTGTAATCTGTTGGGTATTTACTTATGGATCAATACTCGGGAGATTACACTCACTACTACATAGAGGATGATTATGAGGAAGAATATTGTACCATTTGCGGCAATCCCCATTCGGTACAATATTGTGACCTTTTCCAACATCCGCCTCATATTCTAATTATGAGGAACCTAGTTTTGAACTTCCAAAATCAAGCTTTGATTGGAACACTTATCCCACTCATTTTGACACAGCACCGACTATCCTTCCCGAAGCCGAAAGAATAATAGAACATCTTAAAACTCTTGAGCGGTTACTAAAAGAATCTAGAGCAAGGGAAGAGGTTGTTTGTACCAAGGAAGTAATAATCGAAGAAGTAAAAACGGAAGAACAAATAAATGAAAAACCTACGCATGAGTCAACCAAAGAAGAAGGTAAGTCAACAAACAAAAATTTCGAAAAAGAGTCAAATTTTCAAGAAATTAGCATTACCACCTTCTTTCGAAAACCATTGTTTGGTACCCCTCATGCTAAGTTTTTAAAAGAGTTAAACACTAACGCTAAAGTTGACGAAATAGTTAGCATCAAATTAACAAATGATCAAACTACGCTAATAAAAGATGAACAATTTGAAACTAATATAACACTAGTTCCTTGTTTCTTTCAAAATAGCTTTATTAGCAATATCACCATCGACAAAGATCTTTGTGTTAATATAATGACTAACTATATTTTCGAAAAATTAAATATTAGTGATTTTTCTCCATTCAAATCCCCATTTTTCTATCTAATCGAAAGATGATAAAATCAACGGGAGTAGTTGAGGATGTGTTAATTCAAACAAACCAAGCGGTAGTCCCCCGACTTCATCATTCTCGATGATGCCCCACTTGTATTCGGACGACCTTTCATGAAAACCCATCAATCATTGATCAACCGGAAGTAAAACAACTTACCAATTCAATTAGGGGCCGACAAAAGGTATGTCAATCTTGACCAAACCATAAAATACCCATTCGGCAACGATGACCCCTTAATTGAAGATGAAGATGAGCCACCCGATACGGAAGAAGAGCTCGACCAACTTGTCCAAGAAGAAGACGCCATTGAACAAACCTTTATGGTCCTCAACCAAGAGCAACCATATAAGGAGTCTCCTAAAGACCCACCACTTGAGCTCAAAGAGCTCCCAAAAGGTTTGGAATACGCTTTTCTAGACAAGCATGGTAAATTACCAGTCATTATTTCATCAAAATTAACTAGTTTAGAAAAAGAAAAACTAATTTCACTTTTAATAAAACATAAAAACGCGATAGCATGGAAGCTTGTAGATATAAAAGGAATAAATCCTTCCATGTGCACATACAAAATTTTAATGGAAGATGACTACAAATCGGTAATACAACCACAGCGTAGAGTCAATCCAAATGTTCAAGAAGTGGTTAAAAACGAAGTCATCAAACTACTTGATGCCGGACTCATCTACCCAATTTCGGATAGCCCATGGGTGAGTCCCGTTCAAGTAGTTCCCAAAAAAGGAGGTATGTCGGTAGTAACCAATGAAAAAAACGAATTGATACCAACAAGGACGGTCACCAGATGGAGAGTTTGTATAGACTACCATAGATTAAATGAGGCAACATGGAAAGACCATTTCCCTTTACCTTTTATCGACCAAATGTTGGAAAGACTATCCGGTCACAAATTTTATTGTTTTTTAGATGGTTTTCAGGTTATTTTCAAATACCGATAGCCCCTGAAGACCAAGAAAAAACAACCTTCACATGCCCCTATGGAACTTTCTCTTATCGACTCATGCCTTTTGGTCTATGTAATGCCCCCGCAACATTCCAACATTGCATGGTGGCCATCTTCCATGATATGATAGAAAAAACCATGGAAGTTTTCATGGATGACTTTTCTATCTTTGGAGATTCATATGACAAATGCCTCGATAACCTTGAACAAATGCTATCCTGATGTGAGGAAACCAACCTCGCCCTTAATTGGGAAAAATGCCATTTCATGGTTACGGAAGGAATAGTACCCGGTCACAAAATCTCAAGCGAAGGAATGGAGGTTGATCGAGCAAAGATTGACACTATCTCTCGATTACCACCTCCATCCTCCGTTAGAGCCATAAGAAGTTTCTTAGGGCATGCCGAATTTTATAGACATTCAGCGGCGATGAATGATGATGATACAACAATTACATCAGTGGTACGTATTGGGGAAGAAGATAAAGAGATTACTGTGACAGAGGGTGATATCCGAAAGGTTATAAACTTCAACGACAACAAAGATGATCCTATGATGCTATATGAACGAATGGTTAGGGGTTGTTTCTGTCGAATGGGGTACAAGGGGCACGTGAACGAATCTACATTGAAGAAAGGATCAGTCCTAATCCTTACAAGTTTCTGCTGCACGCAATCATACACGCATTTAGCCATCGAAAGGCCGGATTAGACGATGTGCAAGCCTATATGGCATGCATGGCTACGACGCTTATTCTGAATAAGAGGTTCAATTATTTGAAGCTGGTTTTTACACATATGAAGAATAACATGGGATCCAACAAACTCGTCATGTATCCGAGGTTCATACAAATGCTGATTGATGATAAATTCAAGAAGATAGCAAAAGATCAGAACGACATTGTGTATCTAAGTCATTTGGATGATACTACCGTCAAAAAGTTAATCACATTTCTGAAGCAGTCGTCAGCGCCCATTGATAAACCTCTTTTTGGTGCTATTAATTCCGAGAACTACATTGCGCCGCCAGAGTATAAATGGAGGAAAGATGACAGTGGTGATGAAAGAGAACGAAATGCTGAGCTTGAATGGTTATCTACTTTGAAAGAGAAAAGAAGTGATTGGTTTTTGAAGAAGGTTGTTGTTCAGGATAAAAAGAAAGGCTCGCGAAAGCCGAAGAAAGTTGATACTATGCTGATTGATGAGGAAGAGCCTGATGCTGGATCTAGCGCTGCTGTGATTGTTGAAAGTCAAGAGAAAACCACACAGGAAGATGATGTGATATCTGCGACATCTGACAAAGATGAAGAAAATGATAATGATGATTCTCTGGAAATTGCAACAAAGATAGCTATGGCTGAATCAGCTGCAGAGAAAATAAAAGAAACAGACGCAGACTATGAGCCTGAGCAAGAAAAAAATTCAGAAGAGGAGAGACCAAAGAAGAAAACAAAACGAGTTAAGTCTTCAACAACTGATGTATCTACAAAGACTACAGGTTCTCCGAAAACAAAAGGAAAGAAAAGTCAAAAGCCAAAAAGTCGTCGATATGTGGGCCAAAAGAAAAGTACAGAAGTCACACAAGAACCTTCTGCTGCAAAATCATCAGGAGTTACACAAGAACCTCCTGCAACCGAGAAAATTCAAACTGCTGAAGTACAAGAAACGATAGTACAGGCAGGAGTTACACAAGAACCTCCTAAGTCTAAATTACTTGATTTTACGATTATCACATTGCAAGATCCTCCAACAGCTACTATCCTGCAAGCTCAACTCCTAAAGCTTCTACTCCAAAGAATACTCCGAAGTCTACACCGAAGCTTACTCCAAAGTCAAAGTTGTTTGGAGATATTCCTAATGAGACGATTGATATTAAAGATTTAAATTATTTCTTTCCAGAATCAGATGTTGATGTACTTGAAAAGCGTGTGAAAATTTTGGAAGACAAAGTTGCGAAGAATGAAACGGAGAAGGCTGCTTTAGAACATTTAGTAAAGCAAGGGGAAGTTGAAAAAGAGATTCTGAGTGATAAAGTCAAGTTATTGGAAGGTGACCGAGGGTATTTAAAGGCCCTAGTTGAAAGCTTACAAGATGCAAACGAAAGATTATTGAAAGAGATAGCAGAGCTACGATCAGAACGTGAAATGAATGATCGAAGGTTCAATAGGCTACAGAAAGCTCTGACTAATAGTTTGGGGATTGACTTTGATGCTGAATATGCACGTATATATCTGTAGGAAGCTAAAGAGAAAGCAGAAAAAGAAATGACTGAACAGGGGAAGGGTTAAAACGTGATTAAAAGTATGCCCGAGATTACTGAGCCGATAGCTGAGTCTATGAAAGCTTCTGAGTCTACTGTGTTCCTGAAGCAGAAACAGAAAAGAAAGACGATGAAGAAGCTGAAGATAAAGATGATGATGAACCTGCAGATGATACTAAAGACGACTCCGACAACGATGATGGTGATAATAATGATCAGGGAGGAGTTTGTCTAAAGATTGGTGATGACAAAGTAAATGATGAGTTTGATTTTTCCTCGCTGCTTAACGATGATGTAAATTTGATGGAAGATCAAACTCAGGGGGAGCAAACAGGGGAAAAAGATCAGAAAGATGATATTGATATGTCTGATGCTATTACAATGATGCCTGGTGCTGCTATGCCTACGAAGCCAATGATTCTGATGCTCAAACACAATGTTGAGGAAGGCGAGTATGTGCATAACTATTCTAAGAAAGATTTGGCGAAACTACTTGAAGTTGATGCTGAAACATTCGATTTTGACTTTGAAGAACAAGTATTGAATGTGAATACGTTTGAACCGAATGATTATTGTTATAAAAGAAGGTATGAAGCTGACGAGTACAACAAGGTTATAGTTGAAGATTGGTCGTCAGGCGATGAGAAAGATGAAGCTGAGAAGTACGTTGGTCCGAACACTGATAGTTTTCCAACTTTTGAGGAAATGTACGAGCAACTTAACGAAGATATGTTGAAAGAAAAGATAGAGGAGTCTGTACGAGAAGGAAGAATCCCTAAACCAATGACAAAAGAAGAGATTGCGCAAGCAAAGAAGTACCGGTTTAAAGAAATGCCGAGAGAATGTAAGTTTCGACGTCCACTAGCATTTTTTACCAGAGATAAAGATGTGTCATTGGGAGATATACTAAGCTGGGGTTGGTTTAAAGAGCTAAATGTTTATGCCATTAAACGTGAGTTTGGAGTTCAATACTTCAAATACCTGGCAGATTTCAAAACATTGTCGTATTGGGATGTTGAGGAGCTGGTGCAGACTAGAAACGTCACATATCACATAAAGTTTATTGATCAGTTGTTGTGGAAAATGATCAAGTTTGAAGCAACGAAAGGTTTTAGATATTGGAAGCCATTCATTCCTAAACGTCGAATCAAAACAGATAAGAAGACTGGGGTTAAAGATATCACGTTGATAATGAAGCGTCCTAGAGCTATGAGGAATATGCCACTAATGCCTATCGAACAGAATTTCAATCCTCTATTTAAGTGGTGGCAAGTCGATCCTAATACTTCTGAAGCAGTGACTGTTCTAAAGTTTGAAGATCATTTGGATATCACTCAGGAAAGGGTTGAAATGTTTGGGGTAGAAGGATTGAGAGGACTGTGGAGAACGATTCGCATACTAGACCCGATGTGGCTAGTGAACTGCTCAAAGGAGGATATCAAATGTTTATTCTTTAGCAAGATTTGTTTTGAAGAACGTGAAAAAGAGCAAGTGATACAATATCAGAGGGCCGTAAATGTCTGCTACACACACGAAGTTAACTCTGGTAGAATGTGGGAATCGAGCTGGAGAGAACTTGAACGCAAAGAGTTTTTGAAGGAAGAAGCGCGCATTGAACGAATACATGAAATGGGTAGGGAGGCGAGACTTAGAAGGTTTGATGAAAGTGCAACCTAGAGCTCAAACACCGATTCCAGAGCAAGAACGTCGTAAAAAGCCAATCAAGAACTTTGGGCGTGTCAGACAAAAGTAGAGCTTTGAAGACTGATCAAGACGAAGACGATATCCAAGGGGGAGTCTGTTAGTACATAATGTCTATGTCTTAGTCTTGGATCGAGTCTGTATAGTTTTGGCAAGAAAATGAAGGGTATTTATGTAATTAGTACACAAGTTCGCCCGGAATCTTTATGTAAGATCAAGTTCGGCCGAACTTGATTAAGACAATTTCGCTCGAACTTAACCACATCCCAGCGAACTTGTGTCTCTATAAATAGGTGTCTTGTTTCCTTCATTTGTAACTTCTACAATTTTGGCACACAGACAGCGAAGCTCTGTCGGATCTGGAACTGAATGTATTGAACTATTATGATCAATAAAACAATGTTTAAATAGTAAATCTTGTCTATTCGGTTAATCTTGTCATATAATTTCCGCTTGTATGGACAATAGATACAATTTAGGTTCCTAAGCTAAACGGGAGACGATCTAACAAAAAACCCTATCACTTTTGCTCCATACCCATAACCGATTTGAACCCGAAATTGGGTATGGCACAATACGCGATTTGTGCACCTCTATCTATATTAAGCAAGAATGGAATGTAGGATCCAGCATGGGCCATGTTTTATGTTTTATGGGGAGTAGGGTAGGTTAGGGGCATTAGTACATTAGCAAAAGGTTATATTAATCTTATCTTACTCTTGTTCTACAGTTCTAGCAAAAGGGCTTTAGTACATTAGCAAAAGAATGAAATCCCAAGTCAGTTGTTGAAAGCCATGCTTAAATTTGTATATCTACGTTGATAAACATATTTAATTGTTAACTAAGCATTTTAATAAAATAAAAGAGAACACGTAGATTCAATACTGTAGGCAGTGCATTTATACCTTGCCGCCTGTCCTGTTCACATACGCAAATCCTCTCGTACCCGACTTGCAATGCGATCCGATTACAACATAATATTGTTCCAATATGGCAGTCTCAATACCCTAACTTTGCGCACCTTTCTGATTACAACAAATAAATAAATCAATTTATAATGTAACCTAATTAGGATTGTGAAATAACTCAGAAAATGAGCATCAGATTACTTGTTAACTTCTTCGAGATGTCAAAATGATCATATGGTAAGTTTGCTAATGCATGTTCCAATTTCCATGTAATTGACTGGAAATGAAATGAGATTTTCTTTGCTGTCACATCCTTTAGACAAAATCAACCAACTAAAAATCTTATAATTCAAAAGTTATACAGAAAATTTAGAAACAAAATAGTAGAGACAATGCCTAATGTTTGAAGCAGTTTTAGCAGAGTTCATTATATGATTCATTATTTATGATACGCTAATAATCATCCAGTGGAAAATCTATATTAGATTGCAGCCTAACAAACTTCACATACCTACATCACACATATTACTTCAACAAACAAATATTTAACATAAATAAAAAAACTAATGAATTACTGAATACCAACTTAATATCAAAGCCACTTCCATCACCGCACTAAATTGCCGACAATGACTTTCCAAACATCACCACACGCAGTGATGATTGGCCATGCTCATCCTTCCACTCCTCTCGTAACTTTGATTACATCCCACGATCAATGAAATCTCGGTGGAGCGCTCCAAGTATACCCTCACAGCTTCGACCAGAACCCTAGAAACCAATTCCGATCCATAGTTGCGTGTATACCACGCTTGTGTATAAGATAATCAATCATTTACACATTCATCTTATATGTTTTAATAAACATATTTACAAACCTTAATCGCGACCCAAAGTTGTAGAAAGAAAAAAGGAATTATTACTGAATGAATGTAATAAAAGGTCGATAAAAATCTGGCGAAAGCCCATCCTAGTAAAGTCCCAAATACATACAGATTTTGCACAAAACAACCCCAATTAAATTTATCCAAGATTATTTCAATTCATTACATGCATCAACCATTGCCAAGTGTTCGGAGTCTTCAACAAAACATTGCATCCAATTAGAATCGCAAAAATAACAATCAATGAATCTCAAAATTAGAAACCTGGATGAGACGAATACAAACCTAGAGGAGAAGAATCAACAGAAATTTGTAACACTTACACAAAAAATTCTAGCAATTCTTCATATGTTTGCCTGAGTTCATACCATGTGACCAATTGCTATTTGAACATATGTGCCTTGCTGATCAATTTCATCATTCTACAAAAAAAAAACACATTTTTAGTGGCATAAGATTTTGTGGAAAAAACCAATTCAATTGTAATGATGTGCCTTTATAATAAAGTTTGACCCGGTTTAGTGTAACCAAGGATTCCAATAATCGGTATCAATTCCATTTAGAATCCCAACAAACTTTTGAGCATAAGCATTAGTGGTTTCATGAAGCCCTTGTCTGACCTATATGATAGATTAAAATTTCCGTATATGTACATTTTATACATTGAATATCACATTACCTATGAAGTCCGTACCTCTGGTGCATATGTTGGCGATATCTTAGCTGACTTTAATCCTTTGGGTGCATGCAAAGACCAGTAAAGAGGTGCCCAAAAATTAAGATAATATCGTCATTACAAATGTATAGATAAAATAAATAAAACATAAACCAAGGTTTAAACATCTATAACAAAAGTTGTTTGTAAATTAGTGGCGGATTAGCCATGCTTAAGTAGTAAATTTTAGAACATCAAACAACCATAATCTTTTTAAACAATAGAAAAAAAAAGACTAATCAATTTGACACAGAACTGAAAATCCAACAGAGCGCAACTAATTGCTATATGTACCTTTGTTTGTGTCAGCAAAGCGGAAGGACTCTTAGAAACTTGGTTTTTGAAAATTAAAGTATTGTAGCTCAGATGTTCAATAAAAGAATCGAACGCCAGCAACATTGATTACATATATATTTTTCCATGTCATTCAAAAAATATATATTTTTTTCCACATCAGTTCCTTTGACCATTGCAGCCTCTAATCACCATAGCCTCATATTTTTTCCACATCTGTTTGAAAAACTTGAGACTATAATTGTTTCACCTGTTAGGGTTCTGACTTTTTCGTCATTTTAAAAGAGGCAAAATAGATATTCATTAACGCCAATTAATGTTCCAATCACTAACCAATTCACTATACGATTTCAAGGCTAAAATAACAACAAAAAAGAATGAAAACTACCGGTGATCGAGGAATTACGAATTTATTTTAGTTAGGGTTTTTCAAAGAGAAGGGTTCAGAAGAAAGCGTATAAACTGCGTATAGTAAGAGATAGTAGGAAAGATTAGTAACACAAAATAACAATTATCAAAAAGAAGATTTTCTTACCTAATGGTTGAATCGATTGGATTGGATTGTAGAGGCTTCAGAAGGAAGGAAGAAGCGTGAAGGAGAAGATGTGTGTCTAGGGTTTGAGAGCATAAAGAAATGAAGGAGCGCGTGGTTTAAATAGGATCCGATTAATTTAGCCGGGTCAAATAGCTCCAATGGGGCTTCACTGTCAAAAAAAAAGCGACCCATCATTTTCCCGCCAAACCATAACCTAGATGCCCTAAAACATGACATGTGGCCAAAAAACTTTCATTTATTATATATAATAATAGATAATAGATATTGTATACATTCCATACCTGCAAACATACAAATTTAACTAATCATATATTTTGAGCTTCTGGTTTGCCCTACAAGTTCGGATACTTTGTGATCCATTAGTTTTCATTACTCGTGGCATATACATTATTATCATTACATCATGGACCCCACATAAATGAGGATTTATATATTGAAGAAACGTGTACCTTGAGAGTAGATCTTCGGGCAATATCTCCAACGTCAATAACTAGAACAACACCCTACAAAACATAACACTGTTAGGACTCGTTACAGGAATGGGGTTATTCCTGTAACCATCCTCCGACGTGAGAATAAGTATGGGTCTTTATATGAGTAAATAATATAGGGAGAGAATTCAGAAAGTAGATGTCTTACCTTTTGATTCGACCTCTGTATTTGTAGGGTTTGGTGATTTAGGAGTTCCCCTTATTTAGGAGTTGTAGTTACATTGGGATTATACCTAAAAATAGGAGATCAGGTAGATCTTCCAAGTTTCGTGGAGATTCGGTTCAGTTATGCCTGTTGTACAGAATGGAACTTTCTAGTGAATAACATTGTATTGTTATTATTATAAAGGGTTTGACCAGGTTAGTTGACTGAACCGGGTCATACCTCGTCATGTCCGCCTAGTCCGAGCTATGAGGAAATGCATGGGGTCGGACTAAAGAGAAAATGCCAAAAGTACAAAAATGATTTACAAAAGGTTTAGTACCAAGGTGTATACCAATAGGTGTCATGATGACAATGACAGGTAGGTTATCCCTGAATCGCCACGCGGTACCTTTCCATTGGCTCCCAATTCAAAAATACCAAAACAACATATAAAGAGGGAATAATAGTGTGTGTAACTCATTTGGCCCCAAGTAGAACCATAAAAAAATGTTCCACTTCTCCTCTGAATATCGTTATGGCCCCGAAGACTTCTGATTCCTCAAAATCTGACGCTCCGACCGATAGCCTAACATGTAACTGGGGCAAGGAATCCTTTGAAGGAATACGGAATCAACCGGAATGGCATCCGATCTTGCCATCTGAAAAAGATGTCGCTTTTCCACTTAAAGAAGGCAAAATTACTTTGTTTGGAGATTTCTTCAAATTCTACAACTTCTGGATTCCGATGACAAAGTTCTACAAAGGAATTTTGGATGAATATGCCATCCACATATCGCAGGTACATCTTCTTAGTGTTGCCAAAGTCCATCACTTTGAGTATGCATTGTTAAGCTTAGGGCATGTACCAGTGATTATGGTGTTTAGGGCATTTTATGGTCTGGTTTGGAAAGCACATTTTTTCGCCTTCGATCGCTGAGGCACCATTCTATCCTATCTCTGATCCGTTCCCACACGTTTAAAAGATAAAGAACGGAAAAGAAAGTTTTTTTATGTGGACACCAGCGCCGTCCCAGGTACCATGACAAGGCGAGAAGTGATAGCGAAAAAGAAAGTTAAAGATACCCCCCTCCCCACCCGGACGAATGCGTAAGGAGAATACTCCGTTCAAAAAATTATGTGCACAACCATCGTAATGCATAAGTATCCTAGAGGGTGCCTTAGTGTTGATTGAGATGAGTCAATTATGGATAAACAAACGTGTGTATCCAGGATTTAAAAGCACAGGCGGTGGTAAGCATCTTTCACCCAGTAGTACCCATTCATGTTTAAAATTATATATTCATAAATGAAGTGATTATAGGTGACTGGTCGTTGTTCGACATTGTGAATTCTCATAGAGCTTCCCATATTAAGCCCTAACGACCATCCCTTAACCGCTGAGGAAGTGGATGTGCTTAGTCTACATGTTGATAATTTCTATTTTTCTACCAATCAAAGAAAACAATCAAATTCTTTTGTCCCCTCCTCTTTAAATGACGCGGAGGCAGCGGAAAAAAAAGGGCGAGAACTGTACTATTACTTCCCACTTTTCTTCACTTGTTACTTGATCAAATCGATCCCCATCATTTACAACCGTATACAGATTCATAAGATACACTTCCGTTCCATCGGCGACCCGCAGTGGATTTCATTCTTATTCAAAATAGTCAAATACTCTTGAATAAACCAAGTAATCATTCGTATAAACTGAATCCTAAAAGCAAGTTTGTGCTTCGTTAATCTTTCATCAATTTTGATGAGTTCTAAGAAATCTATGCAACTTTCCATATGTCTTCTTGTTGATTTTTTCTTTGAAGTATCTCTCGTATATGAGAACGCATAAGCCACACTTCCTCTCGCGGTTTATCATGGACTTTCATATTCTCTTTCTTGAAATATACTCCATATGTGGCTTTTTCATTTTTTCCCTCAATCTCATTTGGAACTTCATGACCAATTTCCATCCCTTTTCTCTTTCAGTGTTTCTCAAATTCCTTCTTATATTGTTCTTCGATGAGTAAATTACGATTTTGGCCCACGTGGTTATATCACTTTTACCCTATTAGCCTAAAATAGAACTATTTTAATATCTGTACCCCCAACGTCTCTGTAACTAACTATTTTAGCCCCTGCATCTAACTCAACCTATAACCATGGTTAATTAAATTTCACATGCTCCTCACATGATGGGCAAATAAGTAATCTCACCTACCCACTTTACTTCCTTTATAAACAAAACCCCTGCCTTTTTGTCTGCCACTTTAGGTTCTTCACCTATTCCCTCTCAAACCCTAATTCAAAATTCAGCTATCCTAGTGTAAAATATAATAGTACATGAAATTAGGTCTTTTAGAAGCAATAAACACAATGTGCTTTAAGCTTTGAACCCCAACAAAGAACCAAATTGATAATTGTTGGATTTGGTTGTATATATAATTCTACATGAGTAAGATTGAACAGATGGTTGAGATTTGTAGCAATATTTTAGAGTTATTTTCACCAAATCCAATTACAATGCCATCGGTAACTACACAACAATATCTGTTATAAAAGTCACTTCGACTTGATATTCAATTTATAAACTGGTCACTATATTCAATATATGAATCCACGGATGACCATAAAAGTTCATCGTACATCATCATTTCTTGGCCAGAAACTGGGTAGACTAAATCCGAAGGTACCGATAACTTATCGCTTAATGACACGATGTTATCATTATCTGGTAGAAAAGGCTTGGTACAGAAGTTTTCGGCTGGTGTGTAAACCAATTAACGGAATTTATGTTTTGAACATTGGAGGATGAACATAGGGCTTGATGGAGAATGACGTGAGTTTCAGTTACGGGGTAGGGTGAAATTACTTATTTTCCCACATCTGCAGATCACCATTGTCGAATTAGGGTTTTGGGGGGAATGGGTGAAGATATGAAGTGATAGAGAAAAAGGCAGGGTTTTTGTCTATAGAGGAAGTAAAGTGGGGAGGTGAAATTACTTATTTTCCCATCATGTGAGGAGCATGTGACATTTAATTAACCAGGGTTATGGGTTGAGTTAGAAGCATGGGCCAAAATAGTTAGTTACAGAGACGTTTGTGACAAATGGCAAAATTACATGTTGATCCTACCACCTAATCATTGTTTATTAAATTAATTACGTGCATTTAGATGTAATTACGTGTTAATTGAGTAGATAAAGTCTAGCAAAGACTGGGTAAATGCATGGGTTTGCTTTTGGTAACCGTTATATATTGTATTATCATGTGACGGTAAAAGTGTAGAAACGAACGTTGGTGATACGCCAGTCCGAATTTCCAAACATGTTATTTAAATTTCCTTAAACATATATTTATTAAAATGAAACTAATATTTCATGACCTTGTACAATCTTTATATTTTATACGTATTTTCGTATTTATTTAAAGGTTTCGAGATCGCGAACATGCACATGTGTGTATATATATAATACACACAAAAGTCACGTATGATATGATTATGATATTTCATGTGGTTTGATTTTGATAAAACAAATTTTAAACGGATTGATTTATATAAACTAATTAAGTTCACGAATTTGATTTTTAATCTTGTTTTTGGTAGAACGTCCATCCCTAAATCGTCTTAAATCATTATTTAAGTTGTTAATGCTCTTGTTCTTGCTTTTTAGCTTAAATAAATCATTCCTCCACCTTGCCAAAACTGAATTTCAACCATCAGATGTTGAATTGTCTACATATATGACTTCCACAGTGGATTTTCCAATTAGTCAAGACAAAGTAAAAGTTGTCACTTTTTCCCCATACTGATGACCTGTCGTGAGTGTCATACAAAAACCAAATAAACTATATAGCTCGAGTAAGTAGGGTATCGAATCCAGAGGAGTATGGTGGAAAGTGCTTGTTGATTAAGTATTAAGAATCTAATTGCAAAAATGTAAAATTGATTGTTTGGGTGTTTTGAACTACGTTAAAACTAACTAAAATGGGTTGAATCAATAAGAGAAACAATGGTTCCTCTGGATTGTAGATTCAAAGTAGATTTCAATTATGTGTTTACTTGCAACAATCACAGAAACATGATTGTCTAATTCAATTAACAAATTGTGATTATTCAAAGACTAAGTACTTCGATTGCAAAACAATTGAAGGTTATCATATGAACATCAATTGCATTTACCAACCCTAATCCCTATCAAATATATCCCAATTACTAGAACTCTTGGGAATTGAATGGATTAGAAATAAGGTTTAAATAAAATCAATTGTTTACAACCGGTCAATCGAATCAAAAGGTAAAAAAGCATCGAATGCTTAGATTACTAAGTTCATAAACAATGAAAACACATAAAAATATATCCACTTACAAATGTAACAACTTCAAATTTTGTTGTTAATTTATTTATTTCCTTTTCGTGTATTTTGTTTATACTTATCAATTGTACTTCGAGATTTGGATTATGAAAAAGTTTATGTTAATGGAATTATGTTTTGTCGCATCTATATCACATTCAATCGCTTATTAATCGATAATTCAATGCAAACACAAGTAGTTATGCTACTATACGAGCCGAGTGTGTTATTGTTTAATAAACACTTGTGCCATCGCATCACATCGCTTATCTCACGCATCGCAAAACGCAGTTAATTATGTGGAATTATGTTTTATATGTGTTATACTTGTATATGCTTTGGTTTAATATCGCTAAAACGCTCGCACACTCACGTAACTCGCTCTCTCTCAAATCAATGGTAATATAACGCTTAACGCTTCGCTAAAACACTTAATATAACTATCTAATATGAACCGAATCGCTAAACGAACTCTTAACGCGAAATAATCGAACAAAACTTGGCCGCTAGGTCAAGTTCGGCCGAACTTGTATATCACAAGTTCGCCCGAACTTGTCTAAGCCACAATAGTCCTCAAGAAACTACAAGTCCACCCGGACTTGTCTCTAAAACACAAGAGACACACAAGTTCGCTCGAACTTGTAACAAGTTCGCCCGAACTTGATGTTCCAGCTCACCTTTTTCACCTTCACCTATAAATACTCAGCTCCTCTTCTCATTTGAACTTGCTGCAAGTTCGCCCGGAGCTCCCCAAAACTGAAACCCTTTGTTTTCTAGGTAAGATTCAACCCGTTTTTCAAGCTACAACTGTAACAATTGCATTTTTCAAAGCATTGTATAATTCCAATCGTTTTCCGTACTTAATAAAGTCTTATGTTTCATTTCGTTATTTTACATTTATGACATTATTCGCTTTGATTGGTATTAATTTATGATATTTGAAGTTTTGGCGAGCCCAAACTTTATTTAAAATTATGTTGGCAATAATGCGATACAAGCTTATTGCGTACCGATCAAAATGCGAAACGAACGCCGGTGACGGTCCGGTTAATATTAAAAATCATAAAAATATTCTGTTATGATTAAAATGTTATTTTAATCATATTCATGAGGAATAATTATTTAAAACGCTTAAAAATTCTTTTTTGCGAGTTTAAGCGCATACTGCGAAGTACAGCGCGTATACTGCGAAATACCGACAACGCAGCCTGTCTAGGCAAATAAATTATTATTGAGCAATATTATGGCAAGTTTATTTTTATAGAACAATAAAATAATTTTATACGCCTTAAAACGCATTTTAAACGCTAGATAAAAACCCGTCAATCAGTTAAATACTTGTGTAACGCATGAATATATGTATATATGTGTATGTATATATGAAATGTGTGTGTGTGCAAGTAGGTGGGTGCCCACCTTTTTATTTATTCTTCATTATTTACCAAGTGGTGAGACAAACATGCATGCAATCTCTACAAATCCAAGAAAATCTTCCATAAATCTCACTTTCCAACACCAAAATTCACCAAATCTTCCTCTCTCTCTCTCCTCCCAACCGTACTCTCTCTCTTCCATTTTAAATTTTTGATCTTCATCTTGAAGATCCAAATTGGTTCCAAGCAAGTTTCAAGTTTCGTTGAAGATCTAAGAATATATGGTTTTGAATAAAAAAGAATGGAAGTGTATATATACATATATATATGCATGTATGGCCGTGAATGTGTATATATATATATGTTAGTGGTTGTGTTTTGATTCTTGTTAAAATAATGATTTGATTCTTGAGAAGTGATTGCATGCATGATTAATAGGTTCTATATAAAGTTCACATGATTAAAGAAGAACATGAAAAGTGAAAATTTTTGGAAATGTATATGCATATATATATGTATATATGAATGCATGCACATAAGTTTTGCTCACAAGTTCATAAATAATACATGCATACATCTAGTGATGATTAGGGAATGATATGAAGTTGATTTGATGATGATCTGTTATGGTGTGATAAAAATATGTTGAAACAGATTATCAAAATGAAAAATAATGTATTTGATGTATTATGATGATACAAAGTCATGACATAAGTTTAGAAGCTTTGCGTGTTGTACATTAGGCTTAAAAAGTGGTAAAATGGGTGAAATTGTGTGATTTATGCGTCTTATGTGAGACCTGCACTATCATGAGTATAACCACCATTTTAATCAGTAAATCACATGTAATGTGTCAAAATATTAAGTCGTTACGATTTGGTATGCTTATAGTAAAATTCGGTGCAAAACTATGCGTTAAAAACGCAAAAATCGCCTTTTTAAGAGGTTTTTGTAAAACTGTTTTAGATCAGTAAATAAACTGATATTTTTGGTATAAATAATTTTTTTAACTTATATTAAGTATCTTTGGTGTTTGGCTAGTCATACGTGACTTCTGACGCCCGAAAACGTTACCGAAAACACTAAAATACGCATATTTAAGGTACACGAACGTGAGTAGTTTCATGCATGTATTGTATGTTGATGTGTGGTATGTGAATATGACATGCATTATGTGGAATGATAAGTAGTAGCATGACAATTGGATATAGATCTATGCATGCGTACTTGTGCGGTTTATATGATAGTTTCGTCAAAAGACCCGTTAAAATGCAACTATTATATATTGAAGCATGACATAGGCTAACTTGTGAAATTATTGCATGTATCAAATAGTCTAAGAATGATAAATTATATACTTTGGTGAAATACGTGCACTATGATATTCGATGATATGTTCAAATTTTGCGAAATTATGTTACCACGTGCAAAGTATGAATATTGTATATAAACGAGTGCATAAACAGATATAACACAATAATGGTCATCTATAAATCGTTCAAGCACACAAAATATATACATATATATATATATACACATATATATATATATATACAATATATATATATATAATATTATATATATATATATCTATGAACTCATATATAAACAAATTGGCAATATAAACAAAATAATAACTTTTTGAGAAAATCTTGAAGTTATGTGAAAAATCTTAAGTTTTGGAGAAACTTAGGGATTTTAGAATAATTGATCATTAAATCGTTCCTATTTGAAATTAGGACGTGTAGATCAACATTGAGGAATTTGTGCTTGTTAATATAACACACCCGAAGGTGAGCAACATAGTCCCCTCTTTTACGTTTTCAAAAGATTTTGGGGTGATTCATATGTGCCTATTACTATTTTCAAGATTTCAAACCATTATTATACATCATAATATAAGTGTTCAAAACATCTCTTTTTCATCTTCAACTACTTTGATTATTTATCTTATCAAGGTATACAAAATTTACTATCATGCATTGTTGAATTGTATCTTCAACAACTACAAAAGCATGTTCACATTTCATATAACATATTTTTTTTACATTATGTGAGACTTGATTCATCAATTATACATTCATTAGCTTAGGCCAAGCCGACCAGTAGTATGTTATGGTACCATACGATTGACAACCCCATTCCCGCTTCCTAGGTTTGTTTGGAAGTTTGTTTAGGGAATGACAAAAGCTGAGCAAATCAACGATAATCCCCTTCTGAGGGATTAGACATCAGTCAGAACAAAGGTTTGAATGTATTCATCATCAAATCATGGTTTCTCACAATAAGTCAATTGTTTTATTCAATACAAGTTATTTGATCATTTAAACAATATAAGTTATTGGATCATTATTCAATACAAGTTATTTGATCTTTTACTTAAAACAAGTTATTCGAACACTTATTCAAAACAAGTCATTTCATAACCAAAACCTATGTTACTCGCCAACATTTAATTGTTGACACGTTATTTTCACATATGTTTCAGATGCAGATGTGTGATGATTTACAATGTTTGGATCATGTAGGAATGGACCAGGGCCTTAGTTTGTTTAAAATAAACAGTAGTTATTTGTAATGGTTTGTATTTTCCTAAGACAATGTTATGTAATCTAATTCGATAAAACGAAACTTAAATACCATGTTTTGTGAAACAATTTGTAATGTGACTCCCCAGTGTTTCCGTCGCGTGTTGTTGCTACAGAGCACTGTTTATAGGGAATTAGGTTATTAGAATTACTCTTGACCTAGACTATAACCTTTCTAGGACCCAAACGTGTGGTAACTTGCGTTTAGATTCGTGAAATACACATAACCATCACCTATCCTTAGGTTAATATACAATATACAAACATCAATCCTCATTTAATTCAAGCTTACAAAAGTTTACTAAATAAAATCAACATCTATCCTTAGATGATTTACTTTAGGCTTTTAGCCTCAAATGATTTTCAAAATCTTGTCAAAGTTTGGGTTTTAATAATGTGAACACTTGCAATCTAGAAGGGTGGATGCCTGTACTCGAGTTTTCTGTCTAAAGGCTAGAGTGTTCGTACAAATCCACTTAATTGGACCAGTCACTCTTACCTGGGAACTCTTCGGGTGAGTGTCCACTTATAGGCTAAAGCATGTCTTCGCTATACATTATAAAGACCCATTTTCTTTGATTAGTCAGTGTATCGTTTATTTATTTTAATTAATGAATAAATGGGTACAATCCTTCGTTCTATATTCATTGTTTTAATTCCCTTTTTGAAACTTGAACCTTACCTGTTCTCATACGTGTTTTCTAGAATGGCTCCTCGACGGGACAACACTCAAAACGCTGAAACGGCAGCTCTAATCGCTCAACAAATGGCAGCTATACTCCCAAATCTCGTCACTCAGATAAACCAAGCTAACAATAACAATAACGCACCTACTCCTTGCAACTACAAACAATTTCACTCTACGCATCCTGACAAGTATTGCGGATCCAAAGGAGCTATTGTCCTCTTACAATGGTTCGAAAGTATGGAAAGCACTTTTTGCCATTGTCAATGCCCCAACGAGCGAAAGGTTGAATTTGCCTCGAGTGTCTTTCAAAAAAAGGGCACTCACATGGTGGAATGGCGTTATGCAGGATAGAGGTGCGGATGTAGCTATTGCAATTAGGTGGGAGGAACTAAGAACTCCTATGATGAAGGAATTCTGCCCGTGTCATGAGATAAGGGCTCTCGAGAATGAATTCCATGACCTAAAGCAAGACAGTGGAGAAAACCGTGCTTACACTAACCGATATGAGGAATTGAGACTTCTTTGTCCCTCTATGCTCACGCCTTCGGATAAGGCGATTGAGAAGTACATTGATGGTCTTCCTGATCCAGTTTAGGATATCGTCACCGGTAGCAATCCACTACCGTTAGATATGCCATTGAATTAGCAGCTACCCTGACTGAATCACAAGTCATGAAGGGTAAACTCCATCGCAAAGGCGACAAGAAACCATCTGCTAAGACTGCCCAGGGGAAAAATAAAGACAACAAGACCGAAACCTCCAAGAATTCACAGAAGCGCAAGGCTTCAAGAAACTTTGTTGTCACTACCGAAAACTCCGCTAAGCAAGTTGCCCCCAACCAACTAGTTCAAGCACCTGCCAAGAAGTCATACACGGGTACAGCACCTTTGTGTAACCAATGCAACTCTCATCATTCAACCCATACACAATGCCGCAAATGCACTAATTGCGGTCGACTTGGTCATTTGGCAAACTATTGTCGTAATACTACCCGAAACCAACAGTTCCAAATCCTGCTCCACCCATGGCTCAAAAACAAGCAAATCCTGCTCGACCTCACTACCCACCGTGGATCCTGTTACAATTGTGGCGACCTTACTCACTACAGGAATAACTGCCCCAAGCTCACAAATGCAGTTCAAGCTCATGGGCGTGCATTAAATATCAACGTTGACGAGGCTCGTGCCAATAACAATGTGGTGAATGGTATGTTCCTTGTTAAGAACCAACCAGCTTCTATTCTTTTTTATTCGGGTGCTGATAAAATTTTTGTATCCTTAGCATTTGAGCCTTTACTATCTTTACCTAGAACTAAACTAGGAAAACCCTTACTAGTGGAAGTAGCAAGTGGAAAAACAAGTGTACTCGATTCAATCATTTGTAATTGCCAACTAAATCTCAACGGCCATCTTTTTCCCATCAACCTCACACCTATGCAACTCGGAAGTTTTGACATCATAGTAGGCATGGACTGGTTAACCCCACATCATGCCGAAATCATTTGTTATAACAAAACCATTCGTATACCTCTTCCATCGGGTGAAACTTTAGAGATTCAAGGAGAAAGACTCTCTAATAAACTCAAATTCGTAACCTGCACCCAAGCCCAAAAATACCTGCAAAGGGAATATGTGACTTTCATGGCATATATTGTAGAAGATAAAGGCAAGGGTAAAAATCTTCAAGACATTCCCATTATCCAAGAATTTCCCGAAGTTTTCCTTGAAGAACTACCTGGCCTACCCCCGGCACACCAAGTGGAATTTCGAATCGACCTTGTACCTGGTGCCAACCAAATAGCCAAATCTCCTTATTGTCTTGCACCATCCAAAATGCAAGAATTAGCAAAACAACTCCAAGAGCTTTTAGATAAAGGGTTCATTCGTCCGAGTCATTCTCCGTGGGGTGCTCCCGTATTATTCGTAAAGAAGAAGGATGGATCTTTTTGAATGTGTATCGATTATCGTGAGCTCAACAAACTCACGATTAAAAATCGATATCCCCTACCTCGCATCGATGATCTTTCCGATCAATTGCAAGGGGCATCCTACTTTTCCAAGATTGATCTCCGTTCTGGGTATCATCAACTTCGTGTACTCGAAGAAGATATTCCCAAGACCGCTTTTCGTACCTGTTATAGACACTACAAGTTCACAGTCATGTCTTTTGGTTTGACAAATGCTCCTGCTGTTTTTATGGACTTGATGAATAGGGTCTACAAGCCTTATTTGGATAAGTTCATCATTGTTTCCATCGATGAAACCTTGATTTATTCAAAATATCAGACAGAACACGAACATCACCTCCGATTGACGATGGAACTACTAAAGAAAGAGCAACTTTACTCCAAATTCTCAAAATGTGAATTTTGGCTAAAAGAAGTTCAATTCTTAGGCCATATTGTCAATGAACAAGGCATACATGTAGATCCCGCCAAGATCACAGCAATCAAGGATTGGAGAACACCCACTACCCCTACCAAAATTCGTTCTTTTCTCGGTCTTGCTGGTTATTACTGTCGCTTCATTGCGAATTTCTCCAAATCGCGGTTTTCCTCACTACATTAACTCAAAAGAATAAACCTTTTGAGTGGCGACCCAAGCAAGAGGAAGCCTTTCAAACCTTGAAACACAAACTTTGTAACGCTCCTATTCTTTCTCTACCAGATGGCAACGATGATTTCGTGGTTTACTGTGATGCCTCAAATCTAGGCCTTGGCTGGGTTCTTATGCAAAGAGACAAAGTCATAGCCTACGCGTCAAGGCAATTGAAGATCCATGAAAATAATTACACACTCATGATCTTGAGTTAGGTGCGATCGTTTTCGCTCACAAAATTTGGAGACACTACCTCTATGATACAAAATGTGTGACCTTCACAGATCATAAAAGTCTCCAAAATATTTTAAATCAGAAAGAGCTTAACATGAGACAACGACGTTGGGTTGAACTTCTGAACGACTATGACTGCGAAATTCGTTACCATCCTGGTAAGGCGAATGTCGTGGCTGACGCACTTAGTCGGAAAGAACGTGTCAAACTCCATTGTATTCGAGCCCAAACTAATATTCAAACACATATTTACCAAGCCCAGCGTACCTTTGTGACCCAAGGCATGATGTCTGATGAAATGCCACGCAATCTTGAGCTTCAGCTGGAAACAAAAGATGATGGGTTACTCTATTTTATGGGTCGTTTATGGATCCCAAACCGTGATAATCTTCGCACTTTATTGATGAATGAAGCCCATAAGTCTCGTTACTCTATCCATCCTGGCACAGATAAGATGTACATGGATCTTCATACCCATTATTGGTGGCCTGGTATGAAGAAGGATATAGCTTTGTATGTGTCCAAATGTCTTACTTGTCTTAAGGTCAAGGCAGAACATCAACGTCCCTCTGGTTTACTTGAACAACTAGAAATTCCTCTATGGAAATGGGAAAGCATTGCCATGGATCTCATCACCAAATTGCCACGCACTCCTAGAGGTCACGATGCAATTTGGGTAATCGTTGATCGTTTAACCAAATCAGCACACTTTTTGCCAATCCACGAGGAATACTCTGCAAGCAAACTTGCTAAAATTTATGTTGATGAGATTGTATCTCGTCATGGTGTTCCCTTGGATATCATTTCTGATCATGACGCCCGTTTCTCTTCTCACTTCTAGAAAACCATGCAATCCAAAATGGGAACCAAGGTAAATCTAAGCACCGCTATCATCCTCAGACTAATGGACAAACCGAAAGGACTATCCAAACACTCGAGGATATGCTTAGAGCATGTGTGATCAACTTTAGTGGTAGTTGGGATTCACATTTACAATTGATTGAGTTTTCCTACAACAATAGTTATCATTCCAGTATCAACATGGCTCCTTTCGATGCTCTTTATGGTCGGAAGTGTCGTTCACCTGTCTGTTGGTTTGAAGTAGGTGAAGCCCAAATCACCGGGCCAGAACTCATTCAAGAAACCACAGACAAAGTTCTAAAAATCCGCAATAACCTTCTGAATGCTAGAAGTCGTCAAAAGAGTTATGCAGACAAACGACGCAAGCAGTTGGAATTCCAAGTTGGTGATCGTGTCCTTCTGAAGGTATCCCCTTGGAAAGGCATTGTTAGATTTGGGAAGAAAGGTAAATTAGCTCCTCGTTTTGTAGGACCTTTTAAGATCATCGAAAAGGTCAGAAAGGTAGCCTATAAACTCGATTTACCTCCCGAGTTGGGAAACATTCACCCAACCTTCCACGTATCCAATTTGAGGAAATGTTTAGCTGACGAAGGTCTCCACGTTTCTCTTGATGAAATCCGTATTGATGACACTATGCACTTCGTCGAGAAACCCGTGGAAATCATGGACCGTGAAGTCAAGAAACTAAAGCGCAGTCGGATACCAATTGTAAAAGTCCGTTGGGAATCTAAACGTGGCCCAGAGTTTCCTTGGGAACGAGAGGATCAAATGAAGGTGAAGTATCCACAAATTTTCTCACAAGTCTCCACTAAAAGAATTCGGGACGAAATTCCCAAAAGTAGGGGAGACTGTAACAATTGCATTTTTCAAAGCATTGTACAATTCCGATCGTTTTTCGTACTTAATAAAGTCTTATGTTCATTTTGTTATTTTACGTTTATGACATTATTCACTTTGATTGGTATTAATTTATGATATTTGAAGTTTTGGCGAGCCCAACTTCATTTAAAATTGTGTTGGCAAAAATGCGATACAAGCTTATCGCGTACCGATCAAAACGCGAAACGAATGTCGGTGACTGTCCGGTTAATATTAGAAATTATAAAAATATTCTGTTATGATTAAAATGTTATTTTTAATCATATTCATGAGGAATAATTATTTAAAACGCTTAAAAATTCTTTTTTGCGAGTTTAAGCGCATACTGCATAGTACAGCGTGTATACTGCGAAATACCGACAACGCAGCCTATCTAGGCAAATAAATTATTATTCAGCAATATTACGACAAGTTTATTTTTATAGAACAATAAAAATAATTTTATACGCCTTAAAATGCATTTTAAACGCTAGATAAAAACCCGGTAATCAGTTAAATACCTGTGTAACGCATGAATATATGTATATATGTGTATGTATATATGAAATGTGTGTGTGTGCATGTAGGTGGCTGCACCAAGGGTGCCCACCTTTTTCTTGATTCTTCATTATTTGCCAAGTGGTGAGACAAACATGCATGCAATCTCTACAAATCCAAGAAAATCTTCCATAAATCTCACTTTCCAACACAAAAATTCACCAAATCTTCCTCTCTCTCTCTCTCTCTCTCCCAACCGTACACACTCTCTCTCTCTTCCATTTTCAATTTTGATTTCATATTGAAGATTCAAGTTGGTTCCAAGCAAGTTTCAAGTTGCGTTGAAGAACCAAGAAGGTTTCCGAGGTGATTCCAAAGAAGAGCAACCTCCATAATGTCAATGCCCCAACGAGCGATTCCAAAGAAGGGCAACCTCCAAAGAAATCATCAAAACCCACTAACATACTTGGAAGGTATAAAATTTCTTTTAAAGTTAGTGTTCTTGCTTCTTGGTGATGATGTTGATGGAAGGTTTCTCAAAACTTGGATTTCTTAACAAAACTTAAACTTAAATCAAATATATGGTTTTGAATAAAAAAGAATGGAAGTGTGTGTATATATATATGCATGTATGGCCGTGAATGTGTATATATATATATGTTAGTGGTTGTGTTTTGATTCTTGTTAAAATGATGATTCTTGAATGATTTGATTCTTGAAAGTGATTGCATGCATGATTAATAGGTTCTATATAAAAGTTCACATGATTAAAGATGAACATTAAAAGTGAATTTTTGGAAATGTATATGCATATATATGTGTGTCGTGTATATGTATATATGAATGCATGTACATAAGTTTTGCTCACAAGTTCATAAATAATACATGCATACATCTAGTGATGATTAGGGAATGATATGAAGTTGATTTGATAATGATATGTTATGGTGTGACAAAAATATGTTAAACATATTATCAAAATTAAAAATAATGTTATTTGATGTATTATGATGATACAAAGTCATGACATAAGTTTAGAAGCTTTGCATGTTGTACATTAGGCTTAAAAAGTGGTAAAATGGGTGAAATTGTGTGATTTATGTGCCTCATGTGAGACCTGCACTATCATTAGTATAACACCAGTTTAATCAGTAGATAACATGTATTGTGTCAAAATATCAAGTCGTTACGATTTGGGATGCTTATACTAAAGTTCTGTGCAAAACTATGCGTTAAAAACGGCAAAAATCGCCTTCTTAAGAGGTTTTGGTAAAACTGTTTTAGATCAGTAAATAAACTGATATTTTTGGTTTAAAAATAAGTTTTTTAACTTATATTAAGTATCTTTGGTGTTTGGCTAGTCATACGTGACTTCCGACACCCGAAAACGATACCGAAAACGCTAAAATACGCATATTTAAGGTACACGAACATGAGTAGTTTCATGCATGGATTGTATGTTGATGTGTGGTATGTGATATGACATGCATTATGTGGAATGATAAGTAGTAGCATGATAATTGGATATAGATCTACGCATGTTTACTTGTGCGGTTTATATGATAGTTTCGTCAAAAGACCCGTTAAAATGCAACTATTATATATTGAAGCATGATACATAGGCTAACTTGTGAAATTATTGCATGTATCAATAGTCTAAGAATGATAAATTATATACTTTGGTGAAATACGTGCACTATGATATTCGATGATATGCTCAAATTTTGCGTAATTATGTTACCACGTGCAAACTATGAATATTGTATACAAACGAGTGCGTAAACGGATATAACACAATAATGGTCATCTATAAATCGTTCAAGCACATAATATATATATATATATATATATATTATAAACAAATTGCCAATATAAACAAAATAATAACTTTTTGAGAAAATCTTGAAGTTATGTGAAAAATCTTAAGTTTTGGAGAAACTTAGGGATTTTAGAATAATTGATCACTAAATCGTTCCTATTTGGAATTTGGACGTGTAGATCAACATTGAGGAATTTGTGCTTGTTAATATAACACACCCGAAGGTGAGCAACATAGTCCCCTCTTTTACGTTTTCAAAAGTTTTTGGGGTGATTCATATGTGCCTATTACTATTTTCAAGATTTCAAACCATTATTATACATCATAATATAAGTGTTCAAAACATCTCTTTTTCATCTTCAACTACTTTGATTATTTATCTTATCAAGGTATACAAAATTTACTATCATGCATTGTTGAATTGTATATTCAACAACTACAAAAGCATGTTCACATTTCATATAACATATTTTTTTACATTTGTGAGACTTGATTCATCAATTATACATTCATTAGCTTAGGCCAAGCCGACCGGTAGTATATTATGGTACCATAGGATTGACAACCCCATTCCCGCTTCCTAGGTTTGTTTGAAGTTTGTTTAGGAAATGACAGAAACTGAGCAAATCAATGATAATCCCCTTCTTAGGGATTAGACATCAGTCAGAATAAAGGTTTGAATGTATTCATCATCAAATCATGGTTTCTCACAATAAGTCAATTGTTTTATTCAATACAAGTTATTTAATCATTTATATAATATAAGTTATTTGATCATTATTCAATACAAGTTATTTGATCATTTAAACAATATAAGTTATTTGATCATTATTCAATACAAGTTATTTGATCTTTTACTTAAAACAAGTTATTCGAACACTTATTCAAAAAAAGTCATTTCATAACCAAAACCTATGTTACTCGCCAACATTTAATTGTTGACACATTATTTTCACATATGTTTCAGGTGCAGATGTGTGATGATTTACAAGTTTGGATCATGTAGGAATGGACAAGGGCCTTAGTTTGTTTAAAATAAACAGTAGTTATTTGTAATGGTTTGTATTTTCCTAAGTCAATGTTATGTAATCTAATTCGATAAAACGAAACTTATACCATATTTTGTGAAACAATGTGTAACATGACTCCCCAGTGTTTCCGCCGTGTGTTTTTGATACTACGCGTTGGGGTGTTACAACAACAACGTTTACAATGATTTTGCACAAGGCTTTGCCTTTGTTTTTCATCAAATCTCTTTTGTTTACGAAAATCTTCATCTTTTTATGCAAAACTTCTATTTTTCATTCAGATCTATGTTTAGATCTGAGTAAAACCTTTAAGACATTGATTTTTACACGATGTTGGACTAAACGACATATGTTTCGTTCACTTTGAAGTGGAACGAGGCGTTGTCAAGCTAGATCTCAGATCCGGAAGCAGAAGGACTAAAATGTCACTTTGCAAAAACTGGACTAACCCGTTCGAACCTTCAAGTTCGCCAGGATTAGTCCGAGTTTCTGTAAAATGGCTATACTTGCTCCAAAAGACCTCTTCAGCCTAAGTTTTACTCAGTGGCTTAAGGTTGGAGGGATGGACACTCGATTTCCTCAGCAAACGACGTGAAAACGCACGATTTTTGGATGTCAAAACAGTCAAGTTCGCTCAAAAAGCACCAAGTTCGCCCGAACTTGTATCTCACCTCAACAAAAAGGACAAGTTCGCCCGAACTTGTCTAGTTTCTCAGAAAACCAAAAACCAGACAAGTTCGCCCGAACTTGTACCTTCGGTAAGTAGTTAGTCAAGTTCGCCTGAACTTGTCTACTGTTCTCTCAACCGTTAACTGTTTCAGCAAATTGGAAGACTGATGCACTTCTGTTCGCTTACAGGCTGATCCAGCGCTCTCCGCAACTCCTCTCAGATCCCTCATCTCTCCCAAAAAGCACCGACAGTGAGTATACTTGAACCCCTTTTCGCTTTATCGCACTTTAGGTGTTACATACGTCTTTATATCAAAAACACGCTACACGCAATTCTAAACTGTTTTGAATGCTAACCGCTCTCGCATGTTATACGTGAATCGCTTAATGTTTGTTTGCTATATGTGAATAATGTATACTTGTAGACCACCCTTAGCAACGATAGTACTATAGTTTGGACTCAGCACCCGATTGGTTCGGGTGTTGTTAAGGCTCGCAAATTACTTACGTGCGTGTTCACCTTTTTGAGGATGTATAGCGCATACTCCACATCGCAATCGTGTTGGTTAGCTTGTATCATTATTAGCTGCTTATATTCGCTTTCTCTACGTATTGCATGTCGGTTATGCGTAATGCTTTATCGCTATTATTATGCTATTAAACCTGTATGCTCACCTTTACTTTATTGTATTGACTTGTATTTTAATGTATGTAAAAGGTTGAGGATGTTATCGCTACAATAGGATTAGGTCTTATGCTTTAGAAACTTGTAATAATTTAGTCGGTGAACTTTGATTTGTTTGGGAACTTATTGGATTTGTAATGATTTTGAATGATGATATTTTAATTGTATGGGAATTGACGTATTAAGTATTGTCGTTTAAATTAGTCGTTATGGATTCTCTAGAGCAATCTGGTTCGCCTAGTGCTGCACCCCGATGATTCCGCCATCGATTGGGGTTGACAGATTAGTATCAGAGCCATAACTGTAGGGAATTAGGTAGAATTGCCATATTCGACTTACTCTATAGTTAGAATGCCAAATCAGACAGTTAGGCATTGATTAAACGCCGAAAACTCATACGAACGGACAAGTTCGCCCGAACTTGGGGGCAAGTTCGCTCGAGTTGGGCAAGTTCGCCCGAACTTGATCAAGCTCGCCCGGACTTGTCCAAGTTTGGCCGGACTTGTCAGTCCCCCTCAACATCAAAAAAAGTTCAACAGGGATTGAACAAGTTCGCTCGAACTTGACATCAGACTGATGCCAAGTTCTCTCGAACTTGACCAGAACCCTTCGACATGAACTTTTAAACATTGTTTTTCCTAAAGCAACCACAATACACGTGAAGAACGCTCGTATCACACAAAACAAGTGATCGAGTAGTGAATAGGTGTGAAAACCAAGAACTCTCGATAAGATCATTCACCCCACGCATTCTCTCGCACAAGTTATCTTCGTTTAGTTAGGAGTGATATCCGAACATCGACGAAAATCTCCATCTCAATCTAGTGGAACTCCCGATTTGATCGGTGAGCATAACCACAACTAGGAATGAAGTTGTTAAGTTAGGGGTGAAACCCGCATCTTAATAGCTAGTTCCGCTCCCCGATTTTCAATCTCACCAAAGTCTCGATTATTTCGATGACTCGGAACACGACGTAACTGGAAGGATAAGTGCCGTTAACCGTTGTACGGCGAGAGCATTTGTCTATTAGGCCAAATCGTGTGTCCGAACTCAGAGAATCTTCGAATCACTTTGGGTAGTCGCTGTCTCAAAACCCAGAACGCTCCCAATTGATTTAAGCCTACAATCGTCGATTTTACGCATCATCGAGCTTATTTATTATTTATGTGTTTGAATTTATGGATTTTTCGCTTATTCGATTTCTCGCTATATCAATTTCTCGATTTATCGCTTTTACGCTCCATCGATATATGCACAACTTGCACAGCTCTCGTAATCTAAGACGCTAATTAATTCACCAACCAAACTAAAACGCTCAACTCTCCTACGCGTATGTTCTCATACGCAGCTCTACTCGCTATTTACGCTATTATATCGCATCTCGTACGCACTACGCATAATTTAGTTTGAAGATGAATACGTGCAAAATATGTGCCTATGTGCTTATGTGATTATGTGCCTACGTGATTATGTGCTTACATGCTTGCGTGTATCCGTGCTTATGTGTTATATGCCTTAACTGTATAATAATAATAATAATAAACTTTTAAACGTAAACCTATCATAATCAAATCTCATCCAATCAAATCCTTGTGTAGATGTCTTCTATGGGATCTCACACACGGAGGAACATCCAGCGCAGCAACGCCGATAAGCGCATCGCTTCAATGGTAGCCAAGGAAATGGCTAAGGTGATTCCGCAAATCGTCAGCGAGATCCACGCGGTCAGCAGCAACACTTTCGTGGACTCAAAGGCCGACACGCCCAAATCCCATTTCAGCTTCAAGCAGTTTAAAGCCTGCGGTCCTGCAGCATTCACCGGCGAAGACGGACCAGCCAAGTTATTTCATTGGTTCGATTTGATTGAAAATCTCCGCACTGTTAACGTCACTGGAGTCTTTCAGTCACGGGCACTTGACTGGTGGACCGCCGAGCGCAACAGGCGCGGCAACGACGAAGCCTACTCTCTCGCGTGGGAAGAACTTAAGGAACTAATGATCAAAGAATTCTACCCACCACACGAAATCCAGAAGTTGGAAAATGAGTTTTGGGGTATCAAGCAGAATGGTGGTGACAATGCTGGACTCACCACTCGCTTCAAGCAGCTCAGCCTTATCTGCCCAGGTCAGGTAGATACTACCAAAAAGGCAATCAAGAAGTATCTCCGCGCTTTACCAGATTGTGTAGCCGACTTTGTTCAAGCAGCCCGACCCACTACCATCGAGGAAACTTACAAGATCGCCGCAGAGATCAACGACAAACGGGTTCAAGCTGGTTATTTCAAAAACTCGACCAAGAATCTCAGCCAAGCTACCACTGAGCCAAGCACCGATACTGCTCCACTTCTAGCCCCCAAGACAAGTAACCAGAACCGCAAGCGCAAGGGAAACAACAAGAACTGCGCAATGGTCCCTGCTCCAAGCTCTCAGCATCGCCAAGCCGCTACTCCGCACGCACCAGCTGCTAAGCGTGCATACACAGGACCTCACCCATTGTGCTCCAAGTGCACATATCATCACGCGGTTGGAGGAAACTGCCGCTTTTGCGCCAACTGCAACATTTATGGTCATTTCACGTTGCATTGCCGTACGGGTCCTCGTCAGCAAGCTCCTCCTGCCCTTGCAGCTCCGCCAGCTCCTATCAATGCTGCTCCCATTAACCAAGCACCGCCAGCACCAGCAATTCAGGCTCGCGCTTGTTACACATGCGGTGACCCGAATCACTTCAGCAACGTCTGCCCAAACCGTGCCATCAAACAAGAGCCGAGCAGCAGCCACCACCTCAGCCACAGCAGCAACAACCACAGGCTGCGCGTGGACGAGCCTTCAATCTAAATCATCGCCAGGCTCAGAACGACAACAATGTTGTCAACGGTATGTTCCTTGTTAATGGTATTTACGCTTCATGTTTATTTAATATTGGTGCCGATAATTGTTTTGTATCGTTAGAATTCGAAAAAGTTTTAAATGTAAACGCGCTAAACTCCCAAAGACTTTCAATGTGTAAGTCGCCACCGGAAGAACCGTTACCGTTAACTCAATCAACCTCATACCTATGCAATTAGGTAGCTTCGATATCATAGTAGGCATGGATTTTCTTCGTGAAAATCATGCTGAAGTGGTATGCTTCGACAAAATGATTTGCTTCCCTCTCCCTAACGGTGATCAGCTACATGTCTATGGCGAAACTCCCTCAAAGAAGTTGATGCTTATGTCATGTACTCAAGCGAGCAAGCATCTGCGAAAGTAATGTGTTGTCTTCCTAGCCCACATCATGAACCCGGAGAAAGAAAAGAAAACCTGGAAAGATGTACCCGTTGTTTGTAAATTTACCCGTTGTTTACAACGATTTTGCACAAGGCTTTGCCTTCGTTTTTCATCAAATCTCTTCTGTTTACGAAAATCTTCATCTTTTTATGGAAAACTTCTATTTTTCACTCAGATCTATGCTTAGATCTTAGTAAAACCTTTAAGACATTGATTTTTACACAATATTCGGACTAAACGACGTATGTTTCGTTCACTTTGAAGTGGAAGGAGGCGTTGTCAAGCTAGATCTCAGATCCGGAAGCACAACGATGAAAAAGTCACTTTTCAAAAATTGGACTAACCCGTTCGAACCTTCAAGTTCGCCTGGATTAGTCCGAGTTTCTGTAAAATGGCTAAACTTGCTCCAAAAGACCTCTTTAGCCTAAGTTTTACTCAGTGGCTTAAGGTTGGAGGGATGGACACTCGATTTCCTCAGCAAACGACGCGAAAACACCAATTTGGATGCTAAAACAGTCAAGTTCGCTCAAAAAGCACCAAGTTCGCTCGAACTTGTCACCAGTTGGTGATCAAGTTCGCTCGAACTTGATCAATTCTTCACCAAAGACTACACAAGTTCGCCCGAACTTGTGCTGATTTCCAAGGAAATCGACGAGTTCGCCCGAACTTGTATCATCCCTCTTCAACACAGGCAAGTTCGCCCGAACTTGTATCTCACCTTAACAAAAAGGACAAGTTCGCCCGAACTTGTCTGTTTCTCAGAAAACCAGACAAGTTCGCCCGAACTTGTACCTTCAGTAAGTAGTTGTCAAGTTCGCCCGAACTTGTCTACTGTTCTCTCAACCGTTAACCGTTTTAGCAAATTGGAAGACTGATGAACTTCTTTTCGCTTACAGGCTGATTCGGCGCTCTCCACAACTCCTCTCAGATCCCTCATCTCTCCCGAAACGCACCGACAGTGAGTATACTTGAACCCCTTTTCGCTTTATCGTACTTTTGGGTGTTACATATGTCTTTATATCAAAACACGCTACACTCAACTCTAAACTGTTTTGAACGCTAACCGCGCTCGCATGTTATACGTGAATCGCTGAATTTTGTTTGCTATGTGTGAATAATGTATACTTGTAGACCACCCTTAGCAACGATAGTACTATAGTTTGGACTCAGCACCCGATTGGTTCTGGGGTTGTTAAGGCTCGCAAATTACTTACGTGCTTGTTCACCTTTGTTAGCACGAATCGCGCATACTCCACATCGCAGTCGTGTTGGTTAGCTTGTATCGTTATTAATTACCTGGTTATATTCACTTTCTCTACGTATTGCATGTCGGTTGTGCTTAATGCTTTTATCGCTATTATTATGCTATTAAACCTGTATGCTCACATTTACTTTATTGTATTGACTTGTATTTTAATGTATGTAACAGGTTGAGGACGTTATCGCTACAATCAGATTAGGTCTTATGCTTTAGAAACTTGTAATAATTTAGTCGGTGAACTTTGATTTGTTTGGGAACTTATTGGATTTGTAATGATTTTGAATGATGATATGTTAATTGTATGGGAAATTGACATATTAAGTATTGTCGTTTAAATTAGTCGTTATGGATTCTCTTGAGCAATCTGGTTCGCCTAGTGCCGCACCCGATGATTCCGCCATCGGTTGGGTGTGACAACAAAAATCCTCCACCCGAAGGAAACCACAAAGGAATTAGCCACTCATCTTGGTGAATCGATCTTCAAAAGCTTGATTCATGGTTGAATTCATCTACTTGATCTTTGTTTCGGTGAAAATTATGATGAGAAGAGGTAAAAGTTCGTCTAAATATGCTCCCTAGATCCCCTTGGTTCGTCCACGGCTTGAATGATCCATTAGGGTTTGAAAAACAGCGTTTGTACGTCCCAAAAACTCAAAACACGCGTTTCAGTCTAGGTCCTGTCGTAACCTATGGTTGACTGACCATAGATTACGGCCAGCAGCTGCTGGTTCCTTTTGTTTGCCTAGCCGTAAGTTACAGCTGACATGCCATAACTTACGGCGCGTTTTGCCCACTTGGTTTTCTTCTTGAGTCAACTTCCACCAAATGACAATGAGACCCCCGAACATCGTTTTGCCACTTTTCCGTGCTTCCAAACTATCCTCTAAGCGAAAACACGCCCCGAACGATGTCTTTTACCTTGCTTATCAACTTTGGGTGTTCCACTTCATCTCCAAGTACTTTAACTCAACCAATTTAAGTGATTAACATACAAAACCACAATTTCTCATAGTCATTCAAACAATATAATCACTTAAACAGCAACAAACCCATAACATTAACACATTAATGTTCGGGTTTCACCCTCTCCATCACATACATCTCGATGGACATTAAAAAAAGAGTAATTGATGAAGTCAATATTTTGTCCAAGATTACACTAAACAAAAAATATCTAGCATTTCATGATTTAAACAGAAAGCCTACCAACCTCACCATGCTAGACATTATGGGATTGCATATAAAATATTAAGGTATTCGGTTTCTTCATAATTGAACTTCCATTTTCATATCATATATGTGTTCGCTCAACATATCCATCGAAATACATTTTATTCTTGCAAAAATACTTTCTACCTCTACAACACACACTTCGGCTCCCAACCCACCCAACCGAAACCCCTCTTCTCTCCATTTTTGGTTTTGTGTGTTCAAAATCAAGCTCCATTCATTCTCAAGTTCAAGTGTTTCAAGCTTGTTTTTTTAGTATTCAAGCTCAAGTATACTTTTCTTTTTCCTTCCTTCTCCTTGCTTACTTGTGGGTAAGATATCAATCTAACCCTATCTTTATGCTTTAAAAATACAATTAAAGTGCATGTTAGTTCACCTAAGTTTGGTAGATTTTCTCAAAGTTTTTGTAAACAATTAAATTACACACTAAATAAACTTGTTTTTGATGTGTTGTATGTATTTGGGGCGTGGGTGATCAAGTATATATATATATTAGGTACTAGCATCAAGTATATATGTTTTTTTTAAATACTAGTATGTTAAATTGGTGTTTGGTATGAAAAGTTAGTAGTGTTTTGGTGGTGGGTTGTATAATAACATTTTCTATAGTTGATATGGGTATTTCGATATAATAAAAAATGGCATTATTTTACAAAAATGCGAGGTTCAATACTATAAACATGTTTTAGTATAAATCTAGAGATTTTGTATAAACATAAGTACTTTGACTAAAACAAGGCAAATATATATTTTTGCCAGAATGTGATGTAAGGCTTATTATATATATATATATATATATATAGGGGATGGATCATAAGAAAATTAGTTTAATTGAGAAAACAAAAAAACTAACTAAAAAAGCCAAAAAACATATCAATTTTTTTTATTTTTTATATAAAAAATCGCAATATATATTATTATATAAAAAAACTTAAAAAAAATATCATATAATGCACATGTACAACATATACATATAATGCACATGTGTAGTATACATATAGTCACAGTTATGCACATGTGTAGTACACATATAGTGCACATGTGCAGTACAAGTTTTTTTTTTTTTTTTGAAAAAAAATAAATTTTTATACATAAAAAACAACGATTTTTATAAAAAAAAATTTTAAAAAAAAATTGTATGTTTTTATGCTTTTTTTGGCTTTTTTTAGTTAGTTTTCTAGTTTTCTCATTTATATTTAGTTTTCTCATGATCCTCACCCTATATATATATATGTGTGTATATATATAGGGTAGGGTTCATTTGAGAACCACTCTTATTGCGATAACCATGAGAACTAATGTGAACACAACAAAATAAACCCACCACCACCACCCAAAACCTAAACACCCACCCCCTTGTATATTTTTATTAAAAATCGCTAAATTTCGTCATTAAAAAATGAACAAAAAGTATCGCTTATATGCACATGTGCAACGGTACTTTTTGTTCAACTTTTTTTTATAAAAAAAACGTTATATTTCGTCACTAAAAAACAACAACAGACCGCTGCACATATGCATTGGTACTGGTGTTCAATTTTTTTTTGTGACGAAATATAGCATTTTTTATAAAAATAAAAATATTATTTTTGTATGTTTTTAATTTTTTTACGTAATTTTGGTTGTCTTTATATTGGTTCTCATGGTTCTCCCAATAAAGGATGGTTTCTAAGGATCCTTATCCCCCTCCTCTCTCTCTCTCTCTCTTTATATATATATATATATATATATATATATATATATATACACTAGTGGGAATGCCCGCGCGTTGCGGCGGGTGCGTCAGTGTTGTCACCTTGTAGTTGTTAAGGTTTGTGGTTTGCATATGAAGTTTGTGGATTATTCGTTATAGTGATGTTTGAAAAGATTTTCAGAGAAATAATCTTGTACCAAATGGTTATGAGCATTTACATGATCCCACTCTTGTGGTAGTCGTTGTGTAAGCAGTTGCAGTTGAGATGCTTGGTCATGTTCGACTAACATTTGTACCCCCACTCGAACCACTTTAATGATCACCCCTCATCCACGCTCTATTAACATAGCTTATAGGGTGGTGCATCCATTTTTTTTGGTGAGAAACTTAGAGATTGTAAGAGTAAAATAGAGAGAACTTGGTTAAAAAATGTTAAGGTTTGTGTGTACTAGTGTACTACCAGAAATTTTAACGTGAAAACTTTATAAAATAAAATCCTCAATAAGAATGAGTTGATAAAATATTCGATCTAACTTCAATACATGACGAGCATATATAGAAAAAAAGAACCAGTTACCTCATAATCAGCTCAACCCTTCCAAACTAATTCAACCATCCAAATTTGGACCTCTATGTTAACTACCACCACCAACCCCATATCTGACACCCCCATAGTCGGTCGAAAGGCTGGTGTTGAAGAAACAGAGTCCATTGCCACATCAGCCATTGGCTACCAATGACAGTTAAAACAGGTATCCCGTCTTAACTAACTCCTATCATTCTATATATTAATTTAGCTTCAAAAGTGTTCATCTAGGCATTACTTGAGTAATGGTGGTAGAAAAAGAAGTTATTTGACGGCTCGTGGAAGCAGCAGACATCTTTTTGTTGTCGTTAGGTTCTTGGCTCATCATTGGCCTTTGGTTTGCAGTTGCTTGAGTACAAAAAGGCAACTTTTATGTACTTAACACCATCATCCTCAGGATATGTTTTAAGGTTAGGATCCATGAGCTCTAGAAATCTCCCTTCCCCATAAAGCTCCCATGCCTGTGTAATGTAGAAACTTGTTACTTTCATTTTTCTTTTTAAATAAAAAAATATGGTTTTAAGACGACTTACCCATTCTGATAGAACCAGGTTGACAGCGAACTACTTCTGCCACTTATCATCTCAAGGATGAGGACCCCAAAGCTATACACATCGACTTTCAAAGTCAACTGTCCACCCAATACATATTCCGGGGCCAATTAACCGCAGAGGGTAAAAAACGGAATTTCATCAAACAAGATTCATGTAATAAACAGAAACTCTTGACCGTTCCCCAATTAAACAGAGACCGGATTTCCAATTTGTTTATTAGTGTATGCTCTTCATAAGGTCTCATAAATATAGATACACACGGTCAGCTATTTAAGTGAGGTGGCAATTCAGACTCATTTGACTTATAAACCGGTTGACTTGGTTTATATTTTATTCATAAATGGTAAAGCGTGCAAAACTTATAAAAAAGGAAAAAAATAACATACGAGCAGAGGCAGAGGCAGGGAATGGAGTACACGTCGGACAGTCGGGCATCATCCCAAATGACAGAAATGTTTTTAATGCACAATGAACAATAATTTTTAACTGGGCGGCCGAGGAGCTCTGGCGCATTCAAATTACCATAATACCTTGTTGAGACAAAATTGGATGAATTCAAACTCCTCTTTTAATAACTCTATTCAGAACAGATCTCCAATACAAGGTCAGCCCTTGTAGATTAGCAGAAGCAGTATCCCAGTTGGATATAAGTGGTTTTTGAGTGGCATATTCCAGGCGCAGCAGTCATCCTCTCAAGCTGGTGGTCAGGTGGCACAACACGACATGATTCAGCAAGTGCTCAAGGGTATGAACGATGGAGGAGTGAAAACCATGCCCGTTCGGGTGAAAGTGCTCGTCCCATTTATCCCCCGATTTTGTCCACATGTCACTCTCGCAACGTTTTGCTCATTAGATGATAAATTAGAAGATTCTATGCATTTTGAACATACAACCCGCCTCCATACGGCTGAGCACCAACTTCCAAATAACCACCCTTTTGATACCTGGTCAGGATATATCACATCATACCTTTCAATTTCTATCACTGGGAAAAAAAGATCCATAACTTACAAAGTTTTAATAGAATTTACCTTTGTAATAAGGTAAAACAAGCTGTGTTAATTGTAGGTTACCAACAAAAAGCTGTATAAAAACAAAAACAAAAAAAGATTTCAAAATAAGAAGTTAAACTAATATCTTAAAGAGATGAAGAAGTAGCTTAATCACTTAGCCTGTTATCATTTCCACCTGACACTAAATCACAATTATCAACTTAAGTCCATAGACCTACAATTCAAAAGTGGAGATAAGAAAGAAACCATAGATGGTGTAACTGGAATTTACATCTGATTTATAACCACTTATAATCTATGGTGTAACTATAATCTATGGTGTAACCATAGATGGAAAAGTTACATCTGATTTATAACCACTTAGCTTACTATCAAAATAACCTAAATTATCCATAAAAAATGAATATAATTATCAGAGAAGAACAAACAAAAACTGAAAGTTGATTTCATCTTAACTCACCAAATTGACGGATAATTTCCCAACAAGGGTAGATGGTCAACACTTTTTTTATCCATCCATATCTCTTTGACTTGCATTGAAACCTAAAGAAGATTCTAAGAAGCATTTTTATAAAATAGTAAACTTAACAACAACTACAAAATACATATTAAAACAAAAAAAAAACATGAAACTGAAACAATTAACTCCTAATTTGTGCATACCTGGTGAGACCAGCGGCGGAACACCAGCGCCGGTGGCCGGCGGAACAACAACATAATTTTCCGGCCAGGTCAGCATTCTAAACTTAATAATACCCATCTCAAAGAATCGATGATTTGTGCTTGATAATGGACGGTTCAAGTCACTGATATAAATGTGATACAATTGCAGGGTTCTAGAATTCCATGGATGAAAGGGTTAAATGAGATTCAATCCACGTCTTCAATTGCTTTCAATGCGAAAATTGAATGGACATTCAATCAGGAAATCGATTACACACTCCATGATAGAAAGAAAAAACTGGATGAAATCATTAAATACGTCTTTGAAGGGCAGATTTGGAATTGGGGATGAAAATAAAGGGAATTAGGCCTGACCTTTCATATGGCGTCTTAATATTCAAGGGGGAAATTACATTTTGGTGATGCTTTATATAGGTATGTAGATATTTGGTGATGCTTTATATAGGTATGTAGATATTTGCGAAAAATAGCCTTTCGATGACTATAACTCAAATATGTGAATTCAGGATTTGAGTATTAATTTGTGAAATGATAAGTGTTGAACCACACGCGGATATATTTTACTAAAATATAATTACATAATTATGCATTTGATTAAGACATATGAAATTACGTGTTTTAGTCGATTCTTGTCGAGTTATATGCTTAAAGTAGTTAAGCATAGTTAAGCATATATTTGGGTGATTTATCGCTTCATGAGAATATATTATTTTTCACTTTGACGACGAACTCTAATAAGTATATATTTATTTAAAAAATAAATATAGCTACTTGGTAGATTTTCACATCTACGAGGATAGTGGATTATTTTCGTTAAAATAGATATATATTATTTTGTTTAAATATATATTTATTATACGGGTTAGACGTGTATTGACACGGGTTTTCAAACAAGGTTCATGGATGGGATCCCGACATTGATGGGACTTATATTTTTATTTTACATATGGTGTGGGTAAATATGTATAACGATAACATGGGCAATAATCACCAATGGGTTATTAAGTTAAACGTTTTTTCTTAAACGAAAACACCTCATTCGGTCTAAGCAAGTTGGTGAACGACTTGCCGGGTAGACACATATTTAGACCTTAGTGTCTTATTAGATTAGGGCACTTGTAGGTCGGAATACAAAACAAGGAACCACCCAAGATTGCTAGCACATTAGCTCGGAACGCAAACAGTGATTTCATGTCCCTTCTTTCAAACTTTTCAATGTTTACTATTAAACATCGATGGGGAATACATGTTACAATAAAGGGTATGTTTAGCTATGGAATGAAATCACTTTAGATTATGTGCGCATAAGTAGAAAATGAACAAGAGTAACCATTAATCGTACATAACAACCGAGGTGCAAAAGGTGTAGATCTATTGAGTTTTGGCAAGCGCCACTCCTGGTTTATTAACCTTTTAGGAGTGCTTTTGTGGTCCCATATCAGAAGGGTCTTAATATCATCGTCTAGGTTTGGTTGCTTACTTATGACATACGTATTAATGTCCTTGCAAAACATTAATGATCATCGAATTTCATAGACGCTTTCACATACCGGTTTACAATACAAGATTTTCAAATGTTTTCGAGATTCTTTGATACAAAACAAACAAACACATGAATTCACCAACCTTATGTTGACTTTTCAAACTTACATGTATTTCAGGTAACTAGTGGATCCTTGCACTTCATGAAACAAGAACCAACATGTCAAGAAAGCGATGTCATCCTTATGGAGGATTTGGTTCACATCTCCCGCCCTTGTGCGAAAGATTGAATGCAAAACCTAAATCTATTAAAACTTTATTTTGTACAAGCCTTCTTTTGTGAAACAACATTTCTAGTGATGTCTTTTGAGAGCAAACTTGTGACTTGTATACTTTTTATATCTTGGAATGGATGAACATCGTGCATACTTTATTCATATAGATTGTTTACTTACATCGTATGCAATGAAAACTAATCAAGTTCACACCTTGTGCTTCCGCCTATGAGCGGGTGTGACAACGTTGGGGGTACAAATGTTAGAAAATTCTATTTTGGGCTAATAGGGTAAAAGTGATATAACCACATGGTCCAAAATCATAATTTACTCTTCTTCGATGCATGTTTGAGGTTTCTCTTTCCCTTTGTATATGGTTGGTTTGTCCAAGTGTTCGTAAAACTTACATAGAAAATCTTCCTAAACTTCTGCTTCCCTTTTATCAAACACATCAAATCTTTTACTTTTCCTTTCAAACATTGATCCTAACATACATCAATCTACGTTGACGAATGTTTTTATCCCTTGAAACAGAAGTTATTCCTAACTAAGTATGTTATTCTCCAATTTTGGTACATAACTCACACACAACATTCTTCCCCTATAGGTTATCTTTACTTCCTCGATACCGTGAATGAAAACCAAAGTTTGTGTAAGTTTGTGTGCCTTGATCCCAAAATTATGTTTGAAAATTCTAAACACTGCATATGTTGTTTTGCCTTAAGATCAATGTACCAAATGTAGTTCCAACCCCCCCCCCCCAATCGGTTTCGTTAATCGTATAATCAATATGAGATCAACATACTTTCATGGGCATATCATAGTAATATGACCAACTTCATCGCAATAGTTAGAACGTGCCCCTTGTTTGTTTCTTCGGTCTCCCTACCGATCATTTCGTCCTACTATTGAACATCTTTTTCTAACACCTTTCCAATACAGTCTTGCAAGCAAACTTTTCCCTCGATGTCTCCCTATGGTGAGATGACGACCCATGCGCAACACTTTTCCCTTTGGCATTGCCCCGTCATGTCTTCTTCCACCAAAAATGAACATTTCAGGCTTCATCCCTATTCCCGAATGTACCATTCGTTAACCCTAAAGTGCCTGATTCCTTTTCATCTTCTTGATTAAAATCCAGATATGATTCTGAACCTGGCTCTGATACCACTTTTCCATGATCTTCATCGGACCCTGACCAGCAATCATAATCATAATACTTCTCCATAGTAGCGTCTCTGAAAATTTATGTACCCTGTTCGAGCTCAAAAAAATGTGCCCTTCCGTGGTATATTATTATTATTTTTTAAATTTAAATAGGTATTGGGCTCATTAAACCTAATGCCAATGATCTAACTTCTAAACCATAAAAATTGTCTTGTAAATAGGCCTATCTTTGAGTTGGTATGGATATACTATTTAAAAAAATAACATATATATGTATCGGAAATTTATAACAAAAAACACGTGCCCCTTGAAATCACAGGCCTGTACGGTGGTCATCCCCGCACACCCTCATCACCGCCACTGCTTCTCCATGACATTCGTTATGCACACGAACAACACCACCACCACAAGCAAATCGAAATTAATAAGAACAGTAATAAGAACGAAAATTATTTGATTGTAATTGAAAAGTTGTGAATACAGAAACCCTTCTTTGACACCCTATTTATACAACTTGAAACACTGCTTCAGTTTGGGACGCACCGATTGAAGAATCGGTTTGTTAACCATCGCTACCCAAGCATTGGCGAAGCTATTCATACAACTTGAAGCATTGCTTCCGTATGGGACGCACCGATTGAAAACATCACTGCCAAGCATGGGCGAAGCTTCATGGGGACCAAGATCTCCCTATTTTTCACGTGCGTAATTTTACTAAAAATTTACGTTTTTTTGTAGTGTAAAATATATGATGACGCAATACAGATACTAAATAAACATAAATAATTAAAGTCCCAAACTGATTTAGGATTAGAATTACTAACCCGATCAAGATGGTCTAAGTAATCACTATTTGGACGAAATAACAAATAAATGTGTTTAAAAATGAAGGAATTTTAATAATGATACCTTTTAGAACCAAATATAATGCATGTATTATTGGTTGTTTACTTGTATATTTCATTTTCGGTCACACACTAACATCAAATCACTTGCATTTGGAAAAACCTAACAAAATTCTCTCCTGCTCGCCATTCTAGCAGCTGGAAACTTGGATTAAATCCATCAATGGCGGAATTCAATAACGTGAAATCCCTCGAGGAGGTACAGTGTTCTTCATCTTTTATGATCATATATTTCCATTTCTTCATGTGATGTATGTCTGATTCCGTAAATATGTTGTTTTAAATCCAGGTAAAAATAATTCTACCAGTTTCTCCTCAATGAGATCACATTATGTTAATTTTTTATTTCGATTTGACGTCTTGATGAGATCTTTCATAATCATATTTTTTGTTCTTTGAATCATATGCTGTTTGTTTCAGATTGACGCCTTGATGTGATTTTGCGTTATCCTAGTTTTTGTTCTCTGAATTATGTGGTATTGTTTCATTTTGATGTCGTGATGAGAATTTGTGTATTTGAATGTTTTGTTGTTTGAAGGACGAGAATAGAAACGGTCACGTTTATTTAATAAACAGACGAACAAGAACACATTTTTGTTCATTTAATTGACAAGAGATATGAACAAATGTCTCTTTAGTTTATTCAAAATGGTTTTTGATGTTTGTTGGTTTTTGTTTATTCATTTATGTAAGTTTATATTCAATCATTTACGTTCGTATAACATATGTTCCTTCGTTTATGTTCGTCTAATATTCATTCAAATTTATTTGATACTAATATTCTTCTGAAATAAAGTTGATTTTCATATTTTGGAACCCTTTTAAGATGTATTTTTTTTGAACGGTGACTTTCTTTTTGAGTGACCCAATGTCACACCGCCTAAACGGTGGCCCTAGCAAAGATCTGCCCAGACTACGTTGTTTTAACCGGGCCCGCGCTGGGTTGGTCAGACTTGGTTACGGTGTTCCCCCGGAAACCGTACTGCCTCCACACGAGTTGCCTCGTTGAAGTAACAGCCGGATGAAAACCGGGATGCGGCTCAGGATCGAACCCCCTCGGTGGGTTTGTAATGTTGATGTAATGAGGATGGTATTTTAGACTCTAATTTGGATATTCATGTGTACTTATAACTCGTGTTCGTTTATGTTTGTAAACCGTTCGCTTAGAGTATGAATGAACATAGATGAACATGAACACGTAAATTTTCTTAATGATTGAACATGAACAAGAAAATCTGTTCGTTTTTGTTTGGTTAAAGTTAGATGAACGCATACGAACTAGCCATGTTCATGTCCGTTTGGATCGGTTCATTTACAGTTGTTTTCTGTTCTTTAGAATCTCCACATTTTGATTAGTTTCTTTCCAAACATAAATTCTTGCAGCATTATCTCCTTAAGGATCTTGTAAAACCTATGGAAGCCAGTGAAATTACCGAACATGAAAACACCAGAGCAAAAAAGCCGGAGATTGAGGTATAGTTAATCGAATAAGTCAATTATTTATAACTTGCAAATACATCTTGGTTTGATTGTTTGGTAACAGCTTGAAACAGCACCGGCAGATTATCGATTCCCAACTACAAATCAAAGCAGGCATTGCTTTAGCCGATATGTTGAGTACCACCGGTCAGTCTCCTTTATGATCCCCTAATACTTCTCATGTATTCATAGTTCTCACAGTGTATGAATCCTTGGCTCTGGGGCCCTATCGCCTCGGTGTGCCTTGCGCTTTTTAGAACCCAGATGGTTGTTAATCTTGATTCTTTCATTAGGTGTGTTGCTGCCAAGGGAGAAGGTGCACCTGAATGTGATAAGTTTGCAAAATACTACAGGTCGCTTTGCCCAGGCGAATGGGTATGTGATTGTCCTCTTCTTAATACAACCTATAAAACATGTGTGTATATAGAAATGGAACTAGTGAGCTAACCGAGATGTTGTTAACGTATGCATGCAGGTAGACAGGTGGAATGAGCAAAGGGAGAATGGCACTTTTCCCGGTCCTCTGTAAAAGAGTCGACGGTTAGGTCCCTGGTATGCATTGAGTATGCAACCAAACCAATGAGGTAATAAAACATTTAGTTCGCATACGACAGTGTTGCTACTCGTTCGAATGTTTTTGTGGCAATTACAATTTCTTTTGACATAAGGTTAATAAAAAGTAGCAGGTTATTGAGTTCACTGTTGGCACTTGTGCTTGTTGTTCCTTATTATCACATTGACCCAATATATATTATGACCAGTTCCATTCCTTGCATACTAGTAATGATTAAAGTTTTTTGCCCAAAATTTGGCTAAAAAGTTTGAAAAGAAAAAGGAATCCAAACATATGATTGTTAGGCTGAATAGGAAGTTATCAAACTGTCAAAAATTGGTTAATCATATAAAATGAACAATAAAACCGATTGACCATTTAAAACTGGAACTGATTTTGACTGAAACTATCTGTTGAAAGATCCCATATCGGTTATGTTTGGTTGGCGTGTGAAACTAACCCATGCATATCCTAGCTTACATTTCTACTTGTTTCACAGGGGATGACAAGATAAAAAACGACAACTTATTATTGTTAAAAGATTAAGGGTTTAAAAGTTAATGTTCATGTTTTACAATCATCTCTTAGTTGATATGGTCGGTCTAGGAAAAAATTAAAACGCATTTTGAATCATTTTCACCCTTTGGTATCTTGGTCGGCCTTTGTTCAATGTAATGTGGTGATGGATGCAATGTTGGTGGTGTTGCAATGGCAGCGACAGTAGGGGGTGTGATGACGAGATCACTGATGCAGATATGAAATGACAATAGAGTCGTAAAGGAGCATCTTGGTGGCCCCTGGACCCTCCATTTTTTCGCTCACGGGGTTAATTTTATCGATTTTTGTTTTCTTTTGTAGTGTAAAATATTGGATTTTAAGAGTCCGACCCCACTTATTTGGATTTTGAGAGTCCGGCTCCCACTGATTTTCCGTTCAAGCTCCGCCACTGCATGTGAAGTTCGAGTCACGTTTGTGAGTAATTTTTTAAGCTCGAAGGCAACTCACACTCAACTTGCTTATTATTTATTATATCTTTAATTACCTATACAAATATAATTATTTTTATTTGTTAATATTTTTAAATGTTTATAACATAATATCAAATACTTGGTTTTTTTTATCATAATCAACTATATATATAAAATAACGTAGCAGGACTAGTTTTCAACCCAACCGTTATAAGGATTTCACCGATCGCACCAACTCAAAATCGAATCACATTAAATTTTAATATTTAAGTATTGAACATAAGCCTGGTTCAAAAATATAAAAAAAGAACATAACCCCATGTTATTTGTTCCACGTATTAGAATGGCCCAATTACCTGGAGTTTAACACACCCACCAAGTTATAAGAGAAAGTAACGCACGTGTCACTTAGCCGGCCCACCTACAAAGCTAACAGAGATGAATAGTTACCAATTCACTATGTGAACCCCTTTCTCCACAATTTACACACTAAAAACACAAAGTCTTGGGCTTTTCTTCTACAGCCGGTATTCTGTCATTTATGTGGCCTAAACAGCAAACCTCTGGACAACTCAAATGAAAGCGGTGCTAGGGAAAGCTGCTCCGGCTCAAGCTTCAACCCAAAACACTTGTTTGAATTTTTCTTAATCTAAGATTTTAACAACCCGGAGTTCAAACAACTTTAGACCCGTAAATTTCGAGTGACAAATGTGAAAGCGAATCATACTCAGTTTCTTCAGTTTTATTATTTGAAACACTAAACTCATCTTTCACTTCAATTTAGGTTTCTGTCACAAGCATCCTTTTACAACAATAATTTCCAACCAAGTTTCATCACCAACAATCAAAGTTAATAAAGAAACCTAAGGTTTCCCATCAAACAAACACATTGATCCAAGTTTTACTATAAGCCAGCCATTGCCAATCAAGCCCTCTCACCCCTATTTCTGCGAGCCAACTGAATGTCCTTAGGCATGATGGTCACACGTGTGGCATGAATCGCGCACAGGTTGGTGTCCTCAAACAATCCATCAAGGTAAGCTTCAGCTGCCTCTTGCAATGCCAACACAGTGTGACTCCGGAAACGAAGATCAGTCTGCAAAACACATGTTTAGTCACATCACAATAACTTGGAGAGAATGTGGGAAAGTGACCTTAAAGTCTTGAGCAATTTCGCGAACAAGCCTCTGGAAAGGTAATTTCCTGATTAAAAGCTCAGTGCTCTTTTGATACATGCGGATTTCACTGCAACGCATACCCAAAATCAAAATATATACGAATCAGAGAAACCGAGGAGCAACTGTTCCTGGTCTGTATATGTGTGGCTTCTTCACACCTCCTGTGGTTGGAGCAGACTTGTGGCAGCCTAACAATAACAATAACAATATAGACTCGTGACATTTGAATGTCACGAGAAATATTAATACCTTGGTAGCAAGCTGCTTCCTGGGGGGCCTTTCCTCCGGTCGATTTACGAGCAGTTTTCTTGGTACGGGCCATCTGCAGATCTAATTGAACTTTAGAAAACCAGCCAAACAAATTGTTCCTACATGATTTAACTATTCATCATTCTACGACAGAGAGACAGACAGACGCTCCAATGCGTAACACAGAGGTATTAATTAATTCTTATATTATCCTCACAATATTAAGACCCTAATCGCATAATCTACAAAATCGATATAACACAGGATTAATCAATTCCTAATCAACTAATCGATAGAATTTATTTATAAGGATTGAAGATCGTACCGTAAATTCTCGGCGGTGGATTTGAAAATTGGGGAGAATAACTTTGAAAAGTGAGTGGAGATATGAAGATAGAAGGTATTCATAAGGTGGTCTTGGAGTGTGACGTAGACTAGAAAACGGGATAGGAAATCGGACCTGTTCATACATAATACCAAGCACGATTCTTTCAAAATTCGTTGTTTCACGAAGAATACCGAAAATTAGGATTTTCACACACAAAACACACAATAGCGAATTGGGAGAGAAAAATGACTGTTCATATATTTCAAAACTAATTTGCTTTCTCCCACTACATCCATATAATAACAAGGTAAATTGAAAACGGGCCTCAAAAAACACTTGGGTCAAAAGCTAGAACGAAATAAATCCACCAATAGCACTAAAAACATAAAACGATAAATAACTCATAGAAATAAGCGTTTTTGGGCCCGATCGATGACCCAAACCGCCTTTGGCACGTCCAAAACGAACCCCCGTAGCCCAAGTTAGAGCCATTTTAGTGTAGCCCCATTTGTCACACGATCTTGGGCCTCCAAATAAAAGATGGTCCGCTCCTCCACACTTGGGCCCGCATCATTCCCCCTGGATAGTCAAAATTCGCCCTCGAATTACCAACAGGTTCATCATCAGAAGAATCACCATAATAAGGCAATAGGTGCCTCACATTAAACACATCAGAACAAGAACAACGAATGTGACTAGGCAGCTTTAGACGATATGCATTCAGATTGATCTTCTCCACGATTTCAACTAGTCCAATCTTCTTAGCTGACAACTTGTTGTATTCCCCAACTGAAAAACGATCTTTAGTCAAAACAGCCCAACCAAAATCACTTTATTTGAAATCAACATGTCTACGCTTCTGATCCGCAGCTTGCTTATACTTCATATTAGGTCGGGTCAAATTATCATAGACAGCCTTATGCATTTCATGTGAACCCTCCACAAATCTTGGACTCTCTTTGGAACAGGTCCAGAAACAGGAATCGACATCAAATCAAGTGGTCCCCGAGGCTGAGATGAATAAACTATCTTAAACGGGCTAAATTCGGTGCTCCGATTAACAACATGATTATGAGCAAACTCAGCTTGGCATAACTTTTGATCCCACGCCTTCACATGATCACCAACCAAACACCACAGCAAATTTCCAAGTGACCGATTAACAACTTCAGTTTGGCCATCAGTTTGTGGGTGATAAGCACTACTGAAGTTGAGTTGAGTACTCACCATCTTCCACAAACTACGCCAAAAATGACTCAGAAATCGGGTGTCCCGATCAGACACAATAGAAGAAGGTAGCCCATGCAAATGGTACACATCACGAAAGAAGAGTTGGGCCACATTAACAACACCAGTCGTCTTCTTGCAAGGAATAAAATGGACCATCTTAGAAAACCGATCTACAACCACGAAAATAGAATCATTACCCCTCTGAGTACGGGGTAACCCCAACACGAAATCCACACTAATATCAACCCATGGCCGTGAGGGGGCAGGAAAAGGCATATAGAGACTTGCATTAGTAGCCGCGCCCTTTGAAACCTGACAAATATGACACCTCTTCACATAACGATCCACCTCTTTCCTCATAGTAGGCCAAAATAAGAAGCTTGTACCAGTTGTAAAGTACGGTCACGACCAACATGCCCTTCACCATGTAACTCCCTAATAATCTGCAAGCGGAGACTGGAATCAAGGATACATAGTTGATTCCCTTGAACAGAAAACCATCATGCAAAAGAAAGTCTGACTTTTGCCCAGTTTCCACATCCTTCAAAACAAATGAGAAATAAGGGTCAATGGCTAACTGCTCACGAATTACCTCCAGACCCGGCACATCAACCTTCATGGTTACAAGCAGATTACTCCTACTTAAGGCATCAGCAACCCTATTTGAAACACCAGTCTTGTGTTTGACCACAAAAGTAAACTTCTCAAGAAAGGCAAACCATCGCCCATGCTTATGAGATACCTTGTCTTGAGTACGAATATGCCTTAGGTAGTCATGATCAGTGAAAAAGACAAACTCCTTTTGAAACAAGTAATGACGCCAATGCTTTACAGCTTGGACCACTGCATAAAACTCTAGATCATAAGTATTGTACGTCAACTTAGGCCCAGTTAGCTTCTCACTAAAATAAGCAATAGGTCTACCACCCTGACTAAGAACCCCACCAATTCCAACCTTTGAGGCATCAGTATGAAGTTCAAAAACTTGAGAAAAATCAGGCAATACTAGAATTGGTGCTGTAGTGAGCTTGTCTTTCACAACTTGAAAAGTTAACTCTGCCTCCTTTGTCCATACAAACGTCTCCCCCTTCATACAATCTGTCACTGGGCCATAATAGAACTGAAATGTGGAATAAACCGTCTATAAAAAGAAGCAAGCCCATGGAAACTGCGAACTTTAGTAATGGTAGTAAGAGTCGGCCAATTTTTAACAGTCGCTACTTTGGATTCATCAACCTGTACCCCATCACCAGAAACAACATACCCCAAGAACAACACCTTAGGGGTCATGAACACACACTTCTTGGTGGCTGCATAAAAACTGTCCCTGCGGAGTAAGGTCAAAACCTGCCTCACATGCACAACATGGTCACTGAAAGAAGCACTATAAATAAGAATGTCATCAAAATACACAACCTCAAACTTCCCAATAAAAGGTCTAAGCAAATGATTCATCACACGCATAAAAGTACTAGGCGCGTTTGATAAACCAAATGTCATCACCAACCACTCATACAATCCTTCACGAGTCTTGAAGGCAGTCTTCCACTCGTCACCCGTCTAAGACGAATCTAGTAATACCCACTCCTCAAATCTAACTTTTTAAAGATAGTAGCACCTCTAAGTTGATTAAGTAAATCATTAAGTCGAGGAATAGGAAACATGTACCTCACAGTAATCTTGTTGATTGCTCGACTATCAACACACATACGCCAAGTGCCATCTTTCTTTGGAGTCAACAAAGCAGGAACGACACAAGGGCTTATACTTTCATGAAAATGACCTTTAGAAATCAACTCCTCAACCTGCCTTCGTAACTCCTCATGCTCACTAGGGCTCATCCTATAATGTGGTCTATTGGGTAATTGTGCCCAGACCCAAAGTCAATATGATGTTGGATGTCACGCAAAGGTGGTAATCCATCAGGCAACTCATCAGGGAAAACATCATAAAATTTCTCAAGCAAAAGAACCATAGCATCAGGAATGTTGACTCGTCAACCACTTCCTTACCAATCAACCATAAATCAACTCCCACCTCCAATTCGTTCTCAAACTGAGAAAGAGTCAACATGGTGCCAGTAGGCTTGGCGGCTACTTCCTTAGGTTTATTAGGCAACAAAGTTATCTTCACATTATCAAACATAAATCTGTAGGTATTGGAACGCCCGTTATGCTCTATGCAACGATCATATTCCCAAGGCCTTCCCAACAATAAATGACATGCGTCCATAGGTACCACATCACACCACACATCATCCTTATAGTTTTACCAACATAAAAAGAAACAAGGGCACGCTTACTTACCTGTACCTCACCTCCCTTCTTGAGCCACTGGTGCTTATAAGGTTTATGGGGGTTCTCTATCTTCAAACCTAGCTTTCTAACAGCCTCCTTAGAAACTAGATTGTCACAACTCCCTGAATCAATAACAAAAGTACAAACCTTTCCCAACACAGAACATGTCGAATGAAAGATGTTATGTTTAAGCCAATCATCATTTTTGGCCTTTGGTGTATAGCATGAGCACCTAACCACCAGACTCAATCCCATATCTCCAGCCACCTCCTCTTCTTCATACTCATGCTCCACATCATAAATCGGGTCGTCCTCATAAGTGCCACCGGCCTCATCATCATCTTCCCATACTCAGTGTCATTAGATAAATGTCTCTTCCCAGCCCTCTTGCACTCTGCCTGTCGATGACCCGTCTCTCCACAACTAAAGCATTTCATGCTACTAATATCAGCCCCTTTAGAACTAGGTCCAGTAGTGCCACCACCCAGTTTTGCTTGGTTGGGCACAAAACGAGACGCCACGTTGCCCGAACTACCTCCCGTCAAGGCAGATGAGGCTGAACCACCAGTACGTCGATTTTGTTTTTCAAAAACCAGGGCACGTTGATGTGCATCAGAAATTGTCACCAGAGAACCCTCAGACCACCAATGTAACGAGAGACAAGTTGATCTTCATTCTTTTGAATATCATTTCGAGCCACCAATTGATAGAAATCTGTTGTGTAATCTTCAACAGATTTGGCTCCTTGCTTCAAATTCTGTAACAGCTGGCACATTAAACGCTGATAATTGTGAGGAATAAAGTTGGCCCTCATGCACTTCTTCATCTTCCTCCAGATTGTGACTTTTGACTTTCCAACCCTCTCATGAGACAGTTTTAGTTATTGCCACCAAGCAGATGCCCTACCACGTAACTTGGTAGCGATCAAAGGAACTTTTTTGTCTTTGGGAACCTCTTTGAACTCGAACACTTCTTCAACCCCAACAAGCCAATCAATGAAATTTTCTGGATTCAAAGTATCACCATCAAATTCTAGAATGCTGGTTCGCATTCCCGACTCCTAACGTCGATTATCGCCCCTTCGATTCCGCTCTAGTTCTTCATCAAAAGATGAATCGCTATCCTCAGCAAACACATTTTCATCTTCCTCATAACGATTACGATGCCTTCTCGTATTCACCAAATCACGCATCTGATCAGTCAACTGATCAACGAACTGATCTAACCGCTCCTCCATTCTAGCAAAAAGACGCTGCTCAAACTCTTGATCATTCACTTCATTAAGAGGTCTTCTTCTTAGAGGCATCTTGGTCAGGAACTTTGGCTCTGGTACCAACTGATGTAGACTAGAAAACATGAAAGGAAATCGGACCTGTTGATTCACACAGAATACCAGGAACGATTCTTCCAAAATTCGTTGATTCACGAAGAATACCGAAAATTGGGATTTTCACACACAAAACCACAATAGTGAATTGGGAGAGAAAAATGATTGTTCGTATATTTCAAAACTGATTTGCTTTATCCCACTACATCCATATAAATAACAAGTTAAATTGAAAACGGGCCTCAAAAAACACTTGGGCCAAAAGCTAGAACGAAATAAAAGTCCACCAATAACACTAAAAAACATAAAACGATAAATAACTCATTGAAATAAGCTTTGTTGGGCCTGAACAATGACCCAAACCGCCTTTGGCACGTCTAAAACGGACCCCGTAGCCCAAGTTAGAGCCATTTTAGTGTAGCCCCATTTGTCACACGATCTTGGGCCTCCAAATATAAGATGGCCCGCTCCTCCACACTTGGGATGCATCAGAGTGTTTTGATGGATCTCGTGATAATGATTTGACCGTCCAGATTTGCCTCCAAGGTGGATCATGGAACCTTAATAATCTATTCTCGTTGGCTGGTTTTCAAGATTACATAGACGTGGTTTTAAAATCATAAGTCAGTCGGTTAGTTCATGTGTAATGGGGCTGGATGTCGCGCCTAATTAAGCCATAGCGCCTCTATAGCGCCCGACACACCATTACGACCGGCGCAATGGAGGTCAAAATTTGAAAGGGGGTGAAATTTTTCGCGGCGTGATGTTTATGTTTTCAAAAAGTTACCGTTTGAAACGGTTAAAAAGGAAAAAAATATTTAATTTTTGTTTATTTTACTATATATTCTTCTCCTTTAAAAAACTTTTTTTTTTACAAACAAACACTCTCAACCATCAATCTCCCTCTATATTTTTATAAAAATTCAAAGTTTTTATACAATGCAACCATACAATCGTGGGTTTGTTCCTCCCCGGTCTAACGCTGACACGAACCAAACGTCCACCCCTCGCCAACCCGTTTCTCCGATCCCATTCGGCCAACCCCTTACGGAACCGGTTTCGTTGATTTCAACCAAATTCAAACCGGGTTTATGACCCTTTTGAACCAACCCCTTTCATGGGACCCGAATCAATACGGTTGGAACCCGAATCAAGATCTCTGAGGATTCGGGTCGTCTTAAGCTTTCGACACAGATGAAGCTTCAGCTCATCACTACGCGAGCCCGACGTAGTCCCCGACACAAAACCGGATTTAGAAGAGCCACAACAAAGCAAGGGCAAACGCGTTCATAAAAAGAAAGCCGGCGAGCCGCGATAAAAAAACCATGCAACTATGGGGTGAAAAAGAAGAGTTCGCGTTAACTCGCGATTGGCTCGACGTGTCGGAGGACCTAGTAATAGGTAATATATTTTTCGGTATTATATTATTTTTTTGGTCCTATTTATTTTGCTAAAGTGTTTGATATTATTTTTTGGTGCTATTTTTATTTTGTAGCAAACAATCAACATAAAACCGTGTTTTGGAACCGTATCCGAGAACTTCTTTTCGAGTTAATGGGCCGGGAGATAAGTACCAGTTACCGGATTCGATATCCGGCAAGTGGACATAGATTAATAAGAAATGCACCAATTTTCAAACTGTTTACCAACAGTTAAGAAACGGGTGGAAAACCGATCGTAAAGATGAAGACATTACACAAACCGCTTTAATAGAGTATCAAGCAACGCAAGGAAATTTCCCGTATTTATAGTGTTGGCAAATTCTTCGTAATAGGGCCAAATGGGCCAACGTCCCTACCGTGGTTGGAACAAGTCTGGTCGGGCTGCAAACAAGAGGCCGTCAAAGAGATCTAAAACCACCGAGTCGGTTGAACTCGAAACGCCAACGTCCGACGCTTGAAACATCGACTTAAACGATGTTAATCCTTTATTTGAAGGTGAGAAGGTGCTGATGAGCCGCCGGAGGAGCTACAAGGTCCACCTGGTAGAAGAAGCGGTGGTAGAACTAAGAGAGCCGAGTCATCTTTGGTGGGTTCCGACTTGACTAACGCGGTTACGGAGATGAACCAACGTCTCAAAGTGACATGTGCGTGTATATACATATTTTTACAATGAATTTTACACATGATTCGGTTTTAAATTTATAAAAATGATTTATACTTCAACATTAAAACACACACGAAAGGGCAAGTGTACCCCGTCATATATGTAATAAAGTATGGGTAAGAACCAAGTATCGATCCAAGGATGCGGGCGGAGACGATAATACTAACCCTTTGTCATTACTCTACCGGGAGAAAAGATAAGTGATAAGTTGTTTAAACTAGTAAATGACAAAAACCATAATATTTTTGTTTCTTTTTCTTTTTGTAAACATAATAGACTCCATATATGAAAAATATAAATATAGCCTTGCTTTATGAACAACCGGAATATGTTAACTAAGTCGGTTATACCACTAAGTCACTTGGTCAATTTTCCATTTTTCAAAGACAATTAGTATCCCTTTTGGGAATCCTAACATGACAACTCTTCAGAAAGTTAAAATGATAAACATACTTTAACCACCTAAAATTGTTCTTTAACCCTGATTAATGTTCATGAAGGCAAATTTGGCCTATATTACTAACTAAACTATAGTTTATGTTAAGAATCCGTAAAACACCATCTAACCCGCTAAGGTCTTTCTGTGAGGGAAAGCATTCTTGATTACTCTTAATTACCCATTATTAACCCAATACCCATTCTTGTCTCATGGGGTAAACATTTTAACTAAGCTAAAAGTCTACTAATATATGATTAATTAAGCTTCTTCTTTCAAATATCCTGACTAACCACATACTAATCATCCAAGATAATTAACTATAATAAAAAATCCAACATCAATAAAAAAGGTTGCAAACTAATCATCAAGGATTAACATAAAAAGTTGTTAAGTGTAAAACATGATTAACATCTAATGGTTGTTTAACAAGCAAGGAATTCATAGTGTTTTTGCCATGAGGCTACAATATTACATAAACAACAATCTAATGCTTGAAACATAATTAAAATCATGGAAAGATTCAAGAATCAAAACATAGACAAGCTTAAGATTGAAGAACCGGATGATAACGGAGCTTCTCCTTATGGGGGCTTGATTCGGAGCAAAACGACTTGTTACCGAAGCCCAAAAATGGCCAGAATTGCTCCCAAAAGTCCAGTCTACCGATTAGAATGCGTACCTTGTGTTTTATATCTTTTTGAGTTTCACACGGTCGTGCTGATAAAGTGCACGGTCGTGCACTATTCGCGCAATCCGGTGACGTCATCTTATCCGGTAAGGTTTTTAAATATGCACGGCCATGCCGATTTGGGCACGATCGTGCGTGACCGAGATTTGCTTGCACTGGAGATTGCACTGGCAGTGCACACGAGGAAAACACATCCGCACGGTCATGCATCCAGCCGCACGACCGTGTGTGCCGAGAAACATGCTTGCACCAGGGCCTGCATGGTCAGTGCGAATCTTCTGACTTGGGTTGGCACGGCCGTGACGGCCGTGCACTACCTGAATCTCCACAGAAAGTTCGCAACTTCGTCGTTTCGCCCGGATAATCCTCGTTTTCTGCATCTTCTTGTCCGGCACGCTGTTCAAGGCCTGTAAATGAAAACATACACGGTTAAGTGTCTAATTCTTGATTTTATGGCCGAAAACGTGTAAAATGGGGATAAAACGGGGGACTAAAGTATATGTATTTTAACATATATCAAACCTCCCCACACTTGAACTTTTCTAGTCCTCAAGCAAACTAAAACCAAAGTAAAATAAGAGAACACTTCTAATGAAAATACATAATTTACAAACCACACGACTAATACACATACGTAATAGTTAACCGATTTTTTTCGAAAGACATCGTCAAAGAATCCAAACCACACAAGCGCATGCAAATATATGTAAAGATAACTAAAAACCATGATTCCACACAAGCGCATGCAAATATATGTAAAGATAACTAAAAACCATGATTCCACATTCGATTGACTTAGCATGCAAATCTTCAAACCTCTCACAATATCACACACACTCGGTTATATTTGTGAAACATACATAGATGTGTATATGTAAACGCTCTATGCCTAGACGAAGAATCGTGTAACATCATAGGCTTGTCAAAAGATCTAATCTCCACCAAACAATATGTGAAAAAGCGCATATCTAGAGGTCTTGGCGGGTTGTAATGATAGGCTAGGGTGAAGGGTATGGAATGGACATTTACAAGTGACTAAACGGCTAAAACTCGGTAGTTGGTTTAACAAGTAAACATAGGTAAAAACTCTACATAAATAATGCGTAAAAGGAGATTTTCGTAATTTCGAGCTAATCATCAATATTCTCCTGTTTTTGCACTCAAAATTGCTCCAACTTTTGTCGTCTTCGCCCTCATTTGTGGTATTATAATTTTCTGATTTTTTTTGCAAACTAAGTGGCTAATTTACAAATAACGCTAGTTAAACGGAAACTTTAACCGAGTTTTAGCACTAAGGTTTGAAAATAAAAAGGCTAATAGTTGGCTAGGTGGGTTAATTGGTAGGTTAGAAGAAAGAAGAACACAGGTAAAGGCTCGACATGGTGAATCCTAATGGGTAATATCGGGTTTAGGGAAAACAAATGGAAGAAAAAGACTAGAAACAAAAGGTTTTCTAGGTGCCTCAATCATTTTCACGCAATCTCACAATGTTTATGGTCTTGACAAGCATACTGAGGACAAGTTCTAAGTTACACAAGACATCCGGCTCACTCCTAATCTGAAATGAATAAGCATCTAACAACTCTAAGGCTTAAAACATACTCACATAACAGAAGGGGGCGAGTAAAAGCGTGAGAATTAACATGCAAGTCTTTCTTTGTTTGTCGCGTTTTTAATTATCTTTTTCGACTTTTATTAGGCTTGTTGGTTCTTTAACGTATCTGATGCTTTCTAAAACAGAAATTTAATCGGTTGTGTAATTTATTTATTTTTTTAAAATCTTTTTTTACAAGGACAAACAAAGTTATGATATTAAACCCCCTCCCCACACTTGAACTTCGCATTGTCCCCAATGCGAAACCTAAAACTAGAGAAAAGGAGAATAATACTCCCCTAAAGCCGAAATAGATGCAAGAGTGATCCGCTAACTCGTAATCGCATGCCTCGCCAATTCGTGCTCCAAATACCTGCATACACGTCACCATACAAAACACAACCCACAAAACAACACACTGACCGCAAAATAAACTAAAACGTAGATAATAAAAATACTAGTACCATTCAGACATAGAACATAAAAATAACGAAAGGAAATGTCTGAAAATAAAAGTACATAACCGTAGGTGTTTGAAATGAAAACCAAAATGAACACCTCAAAAGCAAACTACTAATAATAGATAAAAGCACCAAATGCCAATGCTCCCGACTACTCATCGTCTATATCATCATCATGTCCGGCATCGGAAGGTCCCGCCCCGCCTTGGTTCCCGAATGGGAACTGTAGGGGATCTCCGAACTGGCATGGAAACGCGTTGTGGAGGCCACTGAAGATGTAAGAAAACCCGGCGTGCATCTCTTGACACATGTAATCCTGGTTCATCTGCATCTGCTGGAACTGACTATAGAACTCAGGATACGATGGAATGCCGTGTGGCCAATCCTGGTGTTGTGGCTGGTGCTGCTGCGGGTCTGGAGGCGGTTGTATGAATACCTCATCATGCTGCTCCTCTTAATCGTGCTCCATATCTACCTGCTCATCTTCGTTCGGTAACAGTGGAAGTGGATCCCATATCTCTCCTTGTAACCCCCTCAACCTTGGGCCATTGTCTGTATCAGTCGTCATGCCCATAAATTTCAAAGCCGTAAGATCAACATCAAACCCTCATGAACCAAAGTGAGACCATTCAAAACCTCATCCGTCATAATCCCGAGAGAGTAGGCTAACTGTGTCACATACTCGCCACCATGTATCTCACTACTAGCCGTCTCACCCGCGCTATTAATAAAAAATGCCGCAAGTCTTGCTGCAAGATTGACATGCACACTGTTGACAATAGAGTACAGAATGGTCAAATCAGGTGTGGGACAGTTCCCTGAACTGTCCATGCGTCCGGCTATCGTATGACTGATAACCTGGTGAAGTACCCGAAGAAGCGGGTCTCTCAATCGCAATGCTTTGGCTTTCCTTGCATCATAAGCATCCCTGACCACTACTTGGGCCCAAAAGTTGGCCCTTTGCTGATCACTCTCGAAATTGTGAATAGAAGTGAAAGCTCCTCCTTAGTGTATATCCCCAACTTTTTTCCAAATCTTGCAGCCGTATAGTGGTGCCATTGACCTCCAAGTCTGAAGGTGATCCTTTTAGTGTTGGGGAAGTCGGGATTTGCCCCACCACTTGGTTTGTCATAGGAGCAGGAGGCAAGGAACTCTAAAGTGAGTTCCAAGTACACCGGACGACGGATATCTAAAAGTCGAGACATGGGAAAAGAAATCATATCGGCCAGCCTCTCAGATTCGTTTAGAGCTTGCATAGTCGACCAACTCAGCCTTCATGGAGCCCCGATTTTACCCCGTCGGTTCCATAAAGCTTCGAGCTTGTTGATGCACGGGTGATTCTTGTTGTTTTCGGGATCGAATTGGAGGAAAGGGTGATTCATCTACATGCAGAATACAGAACAATAAGAGAACAGTTAAAAATTCTAGACCCCAACACATGAACAGGATGTTATGAACATTCGGTTTGTTTGCTGTTCCATGTGGCGCACGGCCGTGCCAACCATCCGCACGGCCGTGCGGATCGAGATCGCAAATCTGTGCAGCCTGTTTGTCGAGTTCGCATGATAGTGCCAGCAGACGGCATGGACTTGCGTCGGCTGTAGATTGCTAAAAACTGGTCCATTCACCGACTTTAACCATTTGTTCTCAAAATAAAGTAATTTCTTAGAGAATGGACCACGGGTTCGCGATTAGTTTAAACAACCAAGAACTAGGGTTTGTTTGAAGTTATGAAGAAAACCCCAAATGTTCTTGGACAAAATCCTAATCTAATGATGAAACATGACTAAAAACAAGAAATTATGAAGGAAATCCATACCTTATTCGAGGAATCGAAGAAATTTGTGCAAAAGAAGGTGAGTTTTGAGAGGAAGAACTGCAGAAACGGTCGTGTGTACTCGTTTTAGGGTTTTAAAAACTTTTTTTAGTGAAAAGTTGTTTTTATACCCTGACAAAACTACTGTTCAACTTTTCACGCGCACAACCATGCGGATTTTCGCATGGCCGTGCGGATCCGGGGGTCCCTGGTTTGTCCTTGTGTTCTTGGTTGGCACGGTCGTGTGGATGGCCGCACGGTAGTGCTGGACGAGAACCGGATCGACCGGACTGCCAACATAGAGCTTTAGTCTATGGCCGTTCACTTTAAAGTTACACCATCCGCATTCTCAATCGTGACGGTTCCATACGGGAACACCTCGTTCACCGTATATGGTCCCGTCCATCTTGAATGTAACTTTCCCAAAAATAAACGCAACCACGATTTGTAAAGCAAAACAAGATCTCCCGCTTGGAATTTTTGTGGTCCTTCAAGCGCTTATCATGCAATCTCTTGGTCTGTTCTTTGTACAAAAAGGAGCTCTCATAGGCGTGCTTTCGAAGTTCTTTGAGCTCATGAATATGTAAAAATCGGGCTTCTCATCCGCTCTTAAGATCTAAATTTGCTGTTTCCAACGCCCACAACGCCTTATGCTCCAACTCCACCGGTAGATGGCACGCTTTTCCATAGACCAACCTAAATGGAGTAGTTCTTATAGGCGTCTTGTAGGCACTCCTAAATGCCCAAATCACCTCATCCAACTTGCTGACCATTCCTTGCAGTTCTTACCAACCGACCACTCAAGGATTTCTATTTAACCCCCGGTTCGTGACCTCCACTTACCCACTTGTTTGCGGATGATAGAGCATGGATAACCTATGGTGTACACCATAGCAGGACAGAGCTCTCTCAAGCTGCGTATTGCAAAAAATGGGTCACTCGTCACTAATTAGTGCTTTCGGAGCACCGAACTGGGCAAACAAACTTTCAAAAACCTTACGACCACCCCGGCATCATTGGTGGGTAAAGCTTGCGCCTCTGCCCATTTCTATACATAGTCTTCCGCAACCAGGATGTACTTATTCCCATGTGAGGGAGGAAACGGACCCATGAAGTCGATACCCCATATATCAAAGACTTCACAAACCTGGATCAAATGCTGAGGCAATTCGTCTCGTGCAGATATATTAGCAGTCCTCTAGCACGCATCGCACGCTGCGATCCATCTCTGCGCGTCACGGAATATAGTAGGCCAATAAAACCCGGAGTCTAACACCTTCTTTGCGGTGAAATTCGCACCGTGATGATGTCACACCCCTAATTTCCACGTATAACCCGGTGGGCCCGGTTGGGGAATATCGTGATGTAAGTTGATATCATCATTACCAAACAATATAATATAACACAGCGGAAGTCTGGATAATCACTATACAAACGTATGAATGTTCAAAGTTCAAAAATAATATACAACACTTGTAACTAGATCCACAGGCGGATCGAAATGATTACAAACGGAAACTTGACAGACTAAGGCCTTCTAAGCAAAGGGTTGCAATTCCTTATAAGCTTCGCCGAGTACGTCCAGCCTATTACGTATACTTGTCACATGCGCTTAGTCTTTTGAAAATACGTCAGTTTTCACTGGTAAATACATTTAACCAACAAATTTTGAAAATATTTGGAAAACATTTAGTGTACGCAATGGTACTTAGTTTTATAAATAACTTGGGATAAATAATTTTCATGTTATCAGTTTTACATGCTAATAATAACATTTAGAGCCCGAAAACTATGCCGGGATCATGATAATCGACACGCGAGTTAACACCTTTAATAGGTGCACCCCTAATGGGTTATAATTTAATTTAGCATCTGACGGGTGTATGCCTACACCCTATGTTTAGGTCGTGGCCATTTGCAATTAAATGAGCCGTGGATTTTCAGGACATGGTCGTTTTAACCCCCAAATGTTTAATATTAAGCAATACGAATTAAAATAGATTATTTGAATTCCTGACTCATTGGTCTTTGATCCCATATCCAACCATGCAGTATTAGTATACCGTATCCCAAGCCCGTATAAGGGAAAATAAGTTAAAGTATTTACCTGGCTTCCAAGGTCTTTAAATAATAAGAAAATATGCAAGGCACAACCGTAATCAATTAAACTAGCTTGGCGACAATCTACTGGAAGTCTATAGTCTGGAATGGATGGTATTAAAAACCGATTAGTTAGCTAGCGGGTCTTTATTTAGTCATTGACTTAGACCGGCTAACTTAAAATAAAGAATACGGTACGAAAACGCTAGATTAAGCGATGACTGGAAAAGAACGTATTTTGGACCCAACAAGTACTAGGACTTGTATAATATGGGTTATAGTTTTACATTCTGGAGTTTGAGAATATTTTGATATGGTTAATCCTGTTTCGGTTAAGTTGCGTAAACTAGTCACGTGGGCTTAACCGTACGCATATAAGCGAAATGGGGTAACCGGGTGAGTCCTATACAAGTTCCATATGCCGTTAAGTTAAAAATATGCTATTATAACAGTAGGTTATCCATATGTTGGCCCGTTACGGTTTTAAAAACAATTTATGCCTTAAAAGGACAAATTGGTCATTTTCAATGTAATAAATGAGTTTATATGTTAACTGATGTTATTGTCATAAACATTCTGTAAAAATACTTATTTTATGATTTTGTATCAGTAGGATATCAATTATATGTGTGGTTTGTAGTTTAAGACCAAACTATGTCCCGAAAGGGCATTTTGGTCATTTCACATATAATTCGATAATTTATTTTGGAGTCTGAGTTTGGGACATGTACCTACTGTTAATAAGTTCAAAATATGTTTTTAAATCAGTAGGTATCAAGCCTTGATGCTTTAATTTGGTTTTAAACCATATTATGCGCCGAAACAGCGATTAAGTCGCTAAATGATGATTTAAATGGTATTTAAGTAAAACTAATGCTGTGACCAGGTTTGTATGACCAAAATATGTTAATATGTATATTACATTAGTAAATATAAGGTTTTGGTCCATTAAAATGTTTAAAACCCATTTAAAGTGCCGAAAGGGTAATATCGTCATTTAAAGGCATAATGGGCAACTATAGCGTAAACTCAGTTTGCAACATGAATGAATATCCCAAATAATCCTAATAATGATATTACATCAGTAGGTATTGATTTTTAAATGTCAAGTTTAAGTTTAAACCATTTTATACGTAAAAAGGGCGTTTTAGGCATATTTAACGTATACTTGCATAATGACTCGGATTACTATATGACCATGTCCTATAACTCCAGTAGGGTTATAGTATATTATAACATGGTCATAATGCAACTTAGGGACAGTAGCTAAGGTTGCTAAATCGGGTCAGAACTGAAAGTCAAAGCAAAAGTCAACTTCCGACTTTCGGTTGCGAACCGACCTTAGACCTGGGGATTGACGAGCCGAACATGATCCTACATGTTCTTATAGTTATTACCAAGTAATTAGAGTGTCAAAAAATGTTTTATAGCATCTACGTTGTTAGTTATGATTTTATTTAAAACTGACCCGTTTGACTTTTTATTAACATAACTTTGACCCGTTAATTGACCAAGCAAACGTGGTTATCAGGAGGTGCCCTCTTTGGGGATTAACACCTACCTTATTAAGATCACGTAGCCACGTTCGCTACGAACATTGGCTGGACCATAATGGTCTTAGCGCAAAATCAAAGCGTTTTTACGTCAATGCTTTGACATTGGCTTAAAACTTAATAAAACTTAAAAGGAGGGCTAAGAACACTTAAATATGACTAATTAGGAAGCTCCCAATGGTTAGGAACCTCTAGATAAGATGAGAGGGGTGATTGTAGAAATGAGCAAGTCTCCATGATGCAACTACAAGGGTATTTATAGTTGGAGATGCTTCATATGATTGATCCAGGTGTTGGCAAGAGTTAAGAGATGATTACAAGTGTTTAGGGTCGTGGCAAATGCAGAGGAAGGGCTCAAGTTCGCGAGAAAGAGTGGCAAACATGCTGGCTGCCAACAATCTGCCATCTGCAGTCCCTCTTACGGACGGTAAAGGATTAAGCCTTGCGGTCCGTAAGGACCTCTTGCGCCCACAGATTTGAATTGGTTACGGACCGTAACCATAAAGGCTTGCGGTCCGTAAACGCCTTACTGAACTTATGATTTGAATGCCTTATGGTCCATAACTAGAGGTGGTTACGGTCCGTAAGGACTTTCCAGAAGTTAAATTTTTGGCATTTTTCCACTTTGATCCTCTGACTTTTTCCGATGCTCGTTCAGAGGTTATTAAAATAACATGACGGCGTCTTTGGTCCCTCTCGTTAGACGTGGCAACCAAGAATCTTCAGGCACGTGTCGGATTTTTATTCGACGAAATTTTCGAGGTGTTACATCTTCACCCCTTAATAAAAATCTCGACCTCGAGATTTATTCAAATAGGTAAGGGTACTTTTGTCTCATATTGGACTCGACCTCCCAAGTATATTCGGGACCTCGATGGGCGTCCCATTTAATCTTCACAATAGGTACGTGCTTCCTACGAAGCTTCTTAACTTGCCAATCCTCAATCGCAATTGGTCCTCTCCACGAAATGCAAGTTTTAATCAATTTGAATATCTTCATGAGGCATCGCTAGCGACTCAACCACTAGATATTTCTTCAGGTTGCTGATATGGAAGACATCATGGATTCCACTGAGTTTCTAGGTAGCTTAATCCTATAAGCTACTGATCCGATACATTCAGTTATTTCGAATGGTCCGAAGTACCTTGGGCTTAACTTGCCCTTATTGCCAAAACGCATTACACCTTTCCAAGGTGATACTTTTAACATAACTTTGTCCCCAATTTGGAATTGTAAAGGTTTACGCCTTTTGTCGGCATAGCCTTTTGTCTATCTCGAGCTGCCTTAAGTCGATCACGGATTTGCATAATCTTTTCTGTGGTTTCAAGAACAATTTTGGGTCCAGATAGTTGGGCTTCTCCAACTTCAGCCCAACACACAGGCGTCCTACATTTTCTTCCGTATAAGGCTTCAAAAGGAGCGGTCTTAATACTTGTGTGATAACTATTATTATAAGAGTATTCGATTAGGGGTAAGTGATCGTCCCAACTTCCGCCTAAATCGATTACACAAGCTCGAAGCGTGTCCTCCAAAGTTTGAATGGTACGCTCACTTTGTCCGTCCGTATACGGATGGTAAGCCGTACTGAAATTTAATCTGGTGACTAGAGATTGTTGGAAGCTCTTCCAAAAGTGAGATGTGTATCTTGTATCTCTATCAGATACAATGGATATTGGCACACCGTGCAAGGACACAATCTCATCGACACAAACTTTAGCCATCTTATCAGAATCGTATGTTTCTTTAATTGGTAAGAAATGAGCTGATTTGGTTAATCTATCCATGATAACCCAAATCGTGTCATTTCCACGCTTGGTCGTAGGTAACTTAGTGATGAAGTCCATAGTTACCATTTCCCATTTCCATACTGGAATTTCAAGCTGTTGTAGATGTCCTGACGGTTTCTGGTGTCTGCCTTAATTTGAGAACATGTCAAGCACTTTGCTACATGATCGGCTATATCTTTCTTCATACCCATCCACCAATATCTGGGCTTAAGATCTTGATACATCTTGTCACTTCCTGGGTGAACCGAATATTTAGAACTATGTGCTTCTTGGAGGATTACATCTCTAAGTCCTCCAAAGATCGGAACCCAGACCCGAATATTAAGCCTAAACATTCCGTCCTTTCCAGATGCTAACTGATCAATGGTTGCACCTAGCCCTTCCTTCACGATGTTGTCCTCTGACATGGCTTCCTTTTATGTAACTAGTAGTTTTTCATTTAAGCTATTCTTCAGTTCAATGTTGTTGGCATTGATCCTTAAAGGTTTGACTCTTTCCTTGCGACTAAGCGCATCAGCGACTACATTCGCCTTTCCTGGATGATATCGAATCTCGCAATCATAGTCGTTGAGTGTTTCCATCCAACGACGTTGCCTCATGTTCAAGTCCTTTTGATTGAACAAATGTTGGAGACTTTTATGGTCAGTGTAGATGATACACTTTGTTCCATATAGATAATGTCTCCAGAGTTTAAGTGCGAATACTACCGCACCCAGTTCCAAATCATGGGTGGTGTAGTTTCTCTCGTGCACTTTCAATTGTCGTGATGCATAGGCAATCACCTTGCCTCTCTGCATAAGCACACATCCATACCAGTGTGTGAAGCATCACAGTAAACTACAAACTCTTCAACACCTTCTGGCAGAGTTAACACCGGGGCATTGCTTAACTTAAGCTTTAAAGTTTCGAAGGATTCCTATTGCTTTGAACCCCAGTTGAACATAGCATCTTTACGAGTTAAGATTGTCAAAGGAGCGGCTATTCATGAGAAGTTCTCAATGAACCTTCGATAATAACCAGCCAGTCCTAAGAAACTACGTATCTCAGGAGGTGTCTTTGGGGCTTCCCAATTCATTATTGTTTCTATCTTTGCTGGATCTACTTGGATACCACATTCAGTTACTCCATGACCAAGGAACTGAACCTCATGCAGCCAGAATTCGCATTTAGAAAATTTTGCGTTTAGCCTTTCTTGACGCAAAATTTCAAGAATGCGCCTCAAATGTGTCTCGTGATCCGATTGATTACCAGAGTAGAGAAGTATGTCTTCTATGAAGACAATGACAAACTTATCTAAATATGGCTTGCAGACTCTATTCATGAGATCCATGAATGCCGCGGGGGCATTCGTGAGCCCGAAAGGCATAAGCAAGAACTTGTAGTGACCATATCTCGTTCTGAAAGCAGTTTTCAGAACATCTTCATTTCTAACTTTAAGTTGGTGGTATCCCGACCTTAAATCGATCTTCAAAAAGTAACTTGCACCTTGCAATTGGTCAAACAAATCATCGATCCTGGGCAAGGGATAACGATTCTTGATCGTTATCTTATTGAGTTCACGGTAATCAATGCACATCCGCGTTGATCCATCCTTCTTTTTGACGAACCGGATAGGAGCTCCCCATGGCGAAGAACTAGGTTGAATAAAACCTTTCTCTAAGAGTTCGTCCAATTGGGTTCTTAATTCTTTCATTTTGGTGGGTGCTAACCGATATGGAGCTTTAGCGATGGGAGCTGCTCAAGGTATGGTGTCAATACGAAACTCTACCTGCCGATCTAGAGGTAGGCTAGGTAATTCTTCTAGGAACACATCTGGGTATTTAGAAATGATAGGTATATCCTCGATCCTCTGTTTGGGTTCATCGATGGTAACTTGTGCCATGTAATTGACACAACCTCTCGTCATACATCTAGATGCCTTAAGCAAAACTGCTTTATCAGGCAATCCAAAGTATTTATATCCATGAATAGTGGGATTTTACCAGACGAGGATTTGATCTTGTAGGATTCCCAAGAAATTCTTCGATTTCTTCCGGAAGCAGATGATTAATGAGTTTCTTATCGCAGGCAATGCGAGCTTGGTTATGCGATAACCAATCCATGCCTAAGACTACATCGAATCCCACTAGTTTCATAGGTAAATAGAAACAGGGATAGGATGATTTTGATGGATATGAAGCATCCGTCAAGAATGGATGAAGCGGTTTCTATAGTTCCATCAGCGAGCTCTACTCCATAGGTTATGTCTAGAGTTCTCACGGGCAAGTTTAATAGTTCACTAAACTTATGATTACAAACGATTTATCGGCGCCCGAATAAAAAAGAACTCTAGCAAAAGCATCGTTGATAGGGAACGTACCCGGTATGACATTGTTATCCTTCACTGCCTCCTTGGGATTCATTTGAAAGGCCCTAGCAGTGGCTTTCTTAGCTTCAGAAGTTTTTGCCTTACCCTTAGTATTCGCCTTTGGGCAGTTTGTATTGATGTGGCCTTTCTCACCACATCCAAAACAGGTAGCATCCTTTATGTTACGGCATTCATACAATCGATGCCCTGTTTTCTTGCAGATATTGCATTGCTTCGGTTTTTGTTCCAAGCGACACTGCCCATAGTGTTTTTTTCCACACGTCTTGCACGTGGGTTTGTCGCTCGGTGTTTGATTATCTTTGCTAAACCCATGTTTACCCTTTTTGTTGAATCTCTGGTAGTTACTATCCTCTCGTTTCCTCTTTCCATCAGTGTCAGTCTTAACTGACATTTGTCTGACATAGTCCTGTGTGAGAGAGAGGGATAACTCCACAGCGGACTTGTAGGTGCCAGGCTGCACCGCTTTAACCACACTCCTAATTTTAGGAGCTAGCCCAATAAAACCCGGAGTCTAACACCTTCTTCGCAGTGAAATTCGCACCGTGATAATGTCACACCCCTAATTTCCACGTATAACCCAGTGGGCCCGGTTGGGGAATATCGTGATGTAAGTTGATATCATCATTACCCAAACAATACAATATAACACAGTGGAAGTCTGGATAATTACTATTACAAACGTATGAATGTTCAAAGTTCAAAAATAATATACAACGCTTGTAACTAGATCCATAGGCGGATCGAAATGATTATAAAAGGAAACATGACAGACTAAGGCCTTCTAAGCAAAGGGTTGCAATTCCTTCTAAGCTTCGCCAAGTACTTCCAGCCTATTACGTATACTTGTCACCTGCGCTTAGTCTTTTGAAAATACGTCAGTTTTCACTGGTAAATACATTTAACCGACTCATTTTGAAAATATTTCGAAAACATTTAGTGTACGCAATGGTACTTAGTTTTATAAATAACTTGGGATAAATAATTTTCATGTTATCAGTTTTACATGCTAATAATACATTTAGAGCCCGGAAACTACGCCAGGATCATGATTAATCGACACGCCACTTAACACTTTTAATAGGTGCACCCCTAATGGGTTATAATTTAATTTAGCATCTGACGGGTGTATGCCTACACCCCGTGCTTAGGTCGTGGCCATTTGCAATTAAATGAGCCGTGGATATCTACGACACGGTTGTTTACCCCCAAATGTTTAATATTAAGCAATACGAATTAAAATGGATTATTTGAATTCCCGATTCATTGGTCTTTGATCCCATATCCAACCATGCGGTATTAGTATACCGTATCCTAAGCCCGTATAAGGGAAAATAAGTTAAAGTATTTACCTGGCTTGCAAAAATCTTTAAATAATAAGAAGATAAGCAAGGCACAACCGTAATCAATTAAACTAGCTTGGCTACAATCTACCGGAAGTCTCTAGTCTAGAATGGATGGTATTATTAGCCAGTTAGTTAGCTAGCGGGTCTTTATTTAGTCATTGACTTAGACCGACTAACTTAAAATAAAGAATACGGTACGAAAACGCTAGATTAAGCGAAGACTGGAAAAGAACGTATTTTGGACCCGACAAGTACTAGGACTTGTATAATATGGGTTATCATTTTACAATTTGGAGTTTGAGAATATTTTGATATGGTTAATCCCGTTTCGGTTAAGTTGCGTAAACTAGTCACGTGGGCTTAACGTACGCATATAAGCGAAACGGGGTAACCGGGTGAGTCCTATATAAGTTCCATATGCCGTTAAGTTTAAAATATGCTAATATAACAGTAGGTTATCCATATGTTGGCCCGTTACGGTTTTAAAAACAATTTATGCCTTAAAAGGGCAAACTGGTCATTTTACAATGTAATAAATGAGTTTATATGTAAACTTATGTTATTGTCATAAATGTTCTGTAAAAACACTTATTTTATGATGTTGGATCAGTAGGATATCAATTATATGTGTGGTTTGTAGTTTAAGACCAAACTATGTCCCGAAAGGGCATTTTGGTCATTTCACATATAATTCGATAATTTATTTGGGAGTCTGAGTTTGGGACATGTACCTACTGTTAATAAGTTTAAAATATGTTTTTAAATCAGCAGGTATCAAGCCTTGATGCTTTAATATGGTTTTAAACCATATTATGCGCCGAAACGACGATTAAGCCACTAAATGACGATTTAAATGGTATTTAAGTAAAACTGATGCTGTGACCAGGTTTGTATGACCAAAATATGTTAATATGTATATTACATTAGTAAATATAAGGTTTTGGTCCATTAAAATGTTTAAAACCCATTTAAAGTGCCGAAAGGGTAATATCGTCATTTAAAGGCATAATGGGCAACTATAGCTTAAACTCAGTTTGCAACCTGAATGAATATCCCAAATAATCCTAATAATGATATTACATCAGTAGGTATTGAGTTTTAAATGTCAAGTTTAAGTTTAAACCATTGTATACATAAAAAGGGCGTTTTAGGCATATTTAACGGATACTTGCATAATGACTCGGATTACTACATGACCATGTGCTATAACTCCAGAGGGTTATAGTATATTATAACATGGTCATAATGTAACTTAGGGACAGTAGCTAAGGTTGCTAAATCAGGTCAGAACTGAAAGTCAAAGCAAAAGTCAACCTCACGACTTTCGGTTGCGAACCGACCTTAGACCTGGGATTGACGAGCCGAACATGTTCCTACATGTTCTTATAGTTATTACCAAGTAATTAGAGTGTCAAAACAGGTTTTATAGCATCTACATTGTTAGTTATGATTTTATTTTAAAACTGACCCGTTTGACTTTTTTATTAACATAACTTTGACCGTCAATTGACCAAGCAAACGTGGTAATCAGGAGGTGCCCTATTGGGAGATTAACACCTACCTTATTACGATCACGTAGCCACGTTCACTACGAACATTGGCTCGACCATAATGGTCTTAGCGCAAAATCAAATCATTTTTACGTCAACGCTTTGACATTGGCTTAAAACTTAATAAAACATAAAAGGAGGGCTAAGAACACTTACACAAGGTCCTTAGCACGAAATATGACTAATTAAGAAGCTCCCAACGGTTAGGAACCTCTAGATAAGATGAGAGGAGTGATTGTAGAAATGAGCAAGTCTCCATGATGCAACTACAAGGGTATTTATAGTTGGAGATGCTTCATAGGATTGATCCAGGTGTTGGCAATAGTTAAGAGATGAGTACAAGTGTTTAGGGTCGTGGTAAATGCAGAGGAATGGCTCAAGTTCGCGAGAAAGGTGGCAAACATGCTGGCTGCCAACAATCTGACAGCTGCAGTCCCTCTTACGGACCGTAAGAGATTAAGCCTTGCGCTCCGTAAGGACCTCTGGCGCCCACATATTTGAATTGGTTACGGACCGTAACCATAAAGGCTTGCGGTCCGTAACCGCCTTACTAAACTTATGATTTGAATGCCTTACGGTCCGTAACCAGGTCCGTAAGGACTTTCCAGAAGTTAAATTTTTGGCATTTTTCCACTTTGATCCTCTGACTTTTTCCGATGCTCGTTCAGAGGTTATTAAAATAACATGACGGCGTCTTTGGTCCTTCTCGGCTACACGTGGCAACCAAGAATCTTCGGGCATGTGTCGGATTATTATTCGACGAAATTTTTGAGTCGTTACATCTTCACCCTTAATAAAAATCTCGACCTCGAGATTTATTCAAATAGGTAAGGGTACTTTTGTCGCATATTGGACTCGGCCTCCCAAGTATATTCGGGACCTCGATGGGCGTCCCATTTAACCTTCAAAATAGGTACGTGCTTCCTACGAAGCTTCTTAACTTGCCGATCCTCAATCGCAAATGGTCTCTCCACGAATCGCAAGTTTTCATCAATTTGAATATCTTCATGAGGCATCGCTAGCGACTCATCCACTAGACATTTCTTCAGGTTGCTGATATGGAAGACATCATGGATTCCACTGAGCTTCTCGGGTAGCTTAAGCCTATAAGCTACTGATCCGATACATTCGGTTATTTCGAATGGTCCGATGTACCTTGGGCTTAACTTTCCCTTTTTGCCAAAGCGCATTACACCTTTCCAAGGTGATACTGTTAACATAACTTTGTCCCCGATTTGAAGTTGTAAAGGTTTACGCATTTTGTCGGCATAGCTCTTTTGTCTATCTCGAGCTGCCTTAAGTCGATCACGGATTTGCATAATCTTTTCTATGGTTTCAAGAACAATTTCGGGTCCAGATAGTTGGGCTTCTCCAACTTCAGCCCAACACACAGGCGTCCTACATTTTCTTCCGTATAAGGCAAGATAAGTGGATATAAGAAGTAGTGAGATCTATCTAGCTTTTGGATTTTCTCCATTTGAAAGTCTATTTAAATGAAAGGTAGTGGATTTTGGGGTTCAAAATGATACATAGTGCGATACAGTCAAAACAAGGTATTATAGTACAAACCGAATAGATACCACGGCTACAGATAAACTTATAAACATATTCTCTATCCTCTCTTTTTCCCTTTAAAATTAAGTATTTATGTTCGTTTTCATTATAGGATAGCAAGATGATTAGAAATCCTTTACTTTTTTCAACCCAATCGCTCTTTTGATTTTGGAAATGTTTTTATCAATATACTGTTTCTTATACACATAATTCTCCATTATGGAATGGAGAGTGGTAATATTTAGGATTCATTAAAAAATCAAGAATACATTCCTGGGAGAAAGCTTTCCCGTGTTGGGCACTAATATTTTTTTAACATCTAATTAGATCGGGTAATCATTAAAATTAAGGACGGAAGCTTGTTGCTTTTTCTTTCCCTATAATCAAAATGAAATGAATTGAAGCCATGGGCCCTATCCATTTATTAATTCGACCCAACTTGAAATTGACTTCGATTTGCTCCCTTTAAATAATTTAAATTTTAAATGAAGGCTTTGTATCGAGCCGGAAAGAATAAAATATTCTCAGAACTCTTAATTGATACGACATGCTATTTTTTCCATTCATTCCCTTTCAGGATCAGTCATGGTCTTCCAAACTTTACCGATGGTATGGTCGAATCCCTCGCTTCATCTAAATGTGTATAAGATCCTAGCTGCACTTAAAAGCCTAGTACTCTACCGTTGAGTTAGCAACCCAAATAGAAAAAAAGGTATGTAGATACAGTCAGAATAAAACAAAATGATTAAATCAAAGCATTAATCTACAAGAAATTCTATTTTCTCTCCTATTTACTACGGCGACGAAGAATCAAATTATCACTATATTTATTCCTTTTTCTACTTCTTTTTCCAAGTGCAGGATAACCCCAAGGGGTTGTGGGTTTTTTCTACCAATTGGGGCCCTCCCTTCACCACCCCCATGTGGATGATCTAAAAGGTTCATAACTACTCCCCTTACTACAGGGCGCTTACCTAGCCAATGCTTAGATCCGGCCCTACCCAAATTTTTATTGTTCACCCCGACATTCCCCACTTGTCCGACTGTTGCTGAGCCGTTTTTGGATATCAAACGGACCTCCCCAAAAGGTAATTTTAATGTGGCCGATTTCCCTTCTTTTGCAATCAGTTTCGCTACAGCACCCGCTGCTCTAGCTAATTGTCCACCCTTTCCAAGTGTGATTTCTATGTTATGTATGGCCGTGCCTAAGGGCATATCAGTTTAAGTATATTCTTCTTTTTTATCAATCAAAACCCCTTCCCAAACTGTACAAGCTTCTTCCAAAGCATATGGCTTTATGGATGTAGATGGTGATATCTATACAGATGGATCTTATCTATATGGTATAATGAAGTACCACATGGGTGGATATATAGGAATCAAAATCTGCCGAATCACTCATGTTATGATCTTCTACATCCTAGGTCTTCCCGTTCCATCATCTGGCTTATGTTCTTCATGTAGCATTCAGACCGAATGACTCTATGAAATTATGTTGATACTTCCACATATTATGGGTAACGTAGGAGACATCTCTATTTTTTCCCCCCAGGAATCTTTAGAATTACCACTGCTTAGCTTTAAATTCGCCTTTGACCATCAAATGAAATGTGAATAATCCGTCTCTTCTCTTTGAAAGAAGGGGTGCTTCCGGTTCTGTCGGTGCTTGAAACAATTTTGTCTTCTCCATATTACTATATCTCTAGAGTCAATAATTTTATATGAGGAACTACTGAACACAATCACTTGCTGCCGTTACTCTTCAGTTTTCTGTTGAGGTCAATCCTGTAGAGGTACTCAAATTGGATCAGTGATCGATTTCTAGGTTTCGTCGTAAACCTAATTGGTTACTTCCAATTACGTAAATCAATTGGTCAAACCGCATTCAAAGGTAGGGCATTTCCCATTTTTATAGGAACTTCTGTACCAGAAACAATGGTATCTCAAATTATAGCCCCCCTGGGATGTAAAATATATCTCTTCTCACCATCCCTATAGTGTATGAAACACATGTATGCATTTCGATTCGGGTCGTATTCTATGGTTACGATGCTTCAAAAGGAGCGGCCTTAATACTTGTGTGATAACTATTATTATAAGAGAATTCGATTAGGGGTAAGTGATCGTCCCAACTTCCGCCTAAATCGATTACACAAGCTCGAAGCATGTCCTCCAAAGTTTGAATGGTACACTCACTTTGTCCGTCCGTATACGGATGGTAAGCCGTACTGAAATTTAATCTGGTGCCTAGAGATTGTTGGAAGCTCTACCAAAAGTGAGATGTGTATCTTGTATCTCTATCAGATACAATGGATATTGGCACGCCGTGCAAGGACACAATCTCATCGACACAAACTTTATCCATCTTATCAGAATCGTATGTTTCTTTAATTGGTAAGAAATAAGCTGATTTGGTTAATCTATCCACGATAACCCAAATCGTGTCATTGCCACGCTTGGTCTTAGGTAACTTAGTGATGAAGTCCATAGTAACCATTTCCCATTTCCATACTGGAATTTCAAGCTGTTGTAGAAGTCCTGACGTTTCTGGTGTTCTGCCTTAATTTGAGAACATGTCAGGCACTTTGCTACATGATCGGCTATATCTTTCGACATACCCATCCACCAATAACTGGGCTTAAGATCTTGATACATCTTGTCACTTCCTGGGTGAACCGAATATTTAGAACTATGTGCTTCTTGGAGGATTACATCTCTAAGTCCTCCAAAGATCGGAACCCAGACCCGATTATTAAGCCTAAACATTTCGTCCTTTCCAGATGCTAACTGATCAATGGTTGCACCTAGTCCTTCCTTTGCGACGTTGTCCTCTGACATGGCTTCCTTTTGTGTAACTAGTAGCTTTACATTTAAGCTATTCTTCAGTTCAATGCTCTTGGCATTGATCCTTAAAGGTTTGACTCTTTCCTTGCGACTAAGCGCATCAGTGACTACATTCGCCTTTCCTGGATGATATCGAATCTCGCAATCATAGTCGTTGAGTGTTTCCATCCAACGACGTTGCCTCATGTTCAAGTCCTTTTGATTGAACAAATGTTGGAGACTTTTATGGTTAGTGTAGATGATACACTTTGTTCCATATAGATAATGTCTCCAGAGTTTAAGTGCGAATACTACCGCACCCAGTTCCAAATCATGGGTGGTGTAGTTTCTCTCGTGCACTTTCAATTGTCGTGATGCATAGGCAATCACCTTGCCTCTCTGCATAAGCACACATCCATACCAGTATGAGAAGCATCACAGTAAACTACAAACTCTTCAACACCTTCTGGTGCAGAGTTAACACCGGGGCATTGCTTAACTTATGCTTTAAAGATTCGAAGGATTCCTGTTGCTTTGAACCCCAGTTCAACATAGCATCTTTACGAGTTAAGATTGTTAAAGGAGCGGCTATTTGTGAGAAGTTCTCAATGAACCTTCGATAATAGCCAGCCAGTCCTAAGAAACTACGTATCTCAGATGGTGTCTTTGGGGCTTCCCAATTCATTATTGTTTCTATCTTTGCTGGATCTACTTGGATACCACATTCAGTTACTACATGACCAAGGAACTGAACCTCATGGAGCCAGAATTCGCATTTAGAAAATTTTGCGTATAGCCTTTCTTGACGCAAAATTTCAAGAATGCACCTCAAATGTTTCTCGTGATCCGATTGATTACGAGAGTAGATAAGTATGTCATCTATTAGGACAATGACAAACTTATCTAAATTGGCTTGCAGACTCTATTCATGAGATTCATGAATGCCGCGTGTGCATTCGTGAGCCCGAAAGGCATAACCAAGAACTCGTAGTGACCATATCTTGTTCTGAAAGCAGTTTTCGGAACATCTTCATTTCTAACTTTAAGTTGGTGGTATCCTGACCTTAAATCGATCTTCGAAAAGTAACTTGCACCTTGAAATTGGTCAAACAAATCATCGATCCTGGGCAAGGGATAACATTCTTGATCGTTATCTTATTGAGTTCACGGTAATCAATGCACATCTGCATTGATCCGTCCTTCTTTCTGACGAACAGGATAGGAGCTCCCCATGGCGAAGAACTAGGTTGAATAAAACCTTAAGAGTTCGTCCAATTGGGTTCTTAATTCTTTCATTTCGGTGGGTGCTAACCGATATGGAGCTTTAGCGATGGGAGCTGCTTCAGGTATGATGTCAATACGAAACTCAACTTGCCGATCTAGAGTTAGGCTAGGCAATTCTTCTGGGAACACATCTGGGTATTCAAAAATGATAGGTATATCCTCGATCCTTGGTTTGGGTTCATCGATGGTAACTTGTTGTAACACCCCAATCGCGTAATACAACAAGACGCGACAGAAATATCAGGGAGTCACGTTACAAATTGCTCAGCCACAACTGGTACTAAATTGTTTCATTATTATTACATTGTTTTGCAATACAAAGAATACATGTAATTATCTTCTGTTTAAAGAAGTCTAAAGCACGGATGCATTCCTATGTGTAGCATGCTTGAATAATCGTCAACCTGAAACATATGTGAAAAAGAGACGTCAACAAACAATGTTGGCGAGCACATAGTTTTGTTGGCTAAATAAATGGCAAAAGGTTTTGTATTGCAATTCTTTGACAACTACGTGAATTGCCAATTGTAAATCGACTCGTTTTAGCCAAGGAATGGCGAAAAGTTAGCTTTGCAATACATTAACTTGATTATGAAACTTGTGACAAAAGAGTTTTGTATATGGCATTATGATCATTACTAAATAATTTCATGCCTTTGAAAAATTGTACTTTGTTCTTTGTGACCATATTGAAATCGTCCATAAACTTGTAAGTATGTTATTAAAATCCAGTCAAGGATTTCGATAACTATACTGTAATTAGTCATAACTAGCGTGAGTATTAATTGAAATCAATCAATGATTTAATATAATACTAAATATCCTTTTAGAATCTATCATACAAATCATGAAAGGATTCTTTAAGGATTTGGATATTGAACATTGAAATCAGTCGTACACAAAATCCTAAAGTGACTCGAATAACGCTACAAGAGTAATGCAATAAGAACACTTATATATAGGAAGTACCAGCGGCGTATCCACCATGTTCTTATGGTATTACACTTGTTTCGTTATCCTAATCACAACTAACCACATAAACACATAATCGTCACTTGTAACTTGTCTTGTCAACTTGTATCACATATACGCATTAAAGTACGGAGAATCCAATCAAGGACTACCAATTAGTACCTTAAACATTCCACACATATCTAACTATAAAGATAGGTAGACATAATAGGAAATAAGCCTTGTCACATTGTCTTGTCAATTTGTATCACATATACGCATTAAAGTACACAGAATCCAATCAAGGACTACCAATTTGTACCTTAAACATGCCACACACATCTAACTATAAAGATAGGTAGATGTAATAGGAAATAAGCCTTGTCACATTGTCTTGTCAACTTGTATGATAAAATCATAATCCTAGTGGTGATTTGGGTAAGGCTACGAATGATAATACAATAAGCACACTTATATAGGATGTACCAACGACGTATCCACCATGTTCTTATTATATTACTCTAGTTTCGTTATCTAAATCACCAACAATTCTACACATAAACCAATTGTTCATCGTTCATTGTTCATCGTTCATTGTTCATCGTTCATTGTTCATTGTTCATCATTCATTGTTCATTGTTCATTGTTCATCATTCATTGTTCATTGTTCATCATTCATCGTTCATTGTTCCTCGTAAAGTACTTCTTAGAAATCTTACTATAAAGATAGAAAGATTTAAGAGCATACTTCAGACATCCTTTGAGAATCTAACTATGAAGATAGAAAGATTTTACAGGATATAGGCCCTAAAAGACCTCTTTAAATATCGTACCATCAATCGTCATGTTGCATAATCGGAAATAACACACAAAAAGAACTTAGTAAACATATACATGCCATACATTTAAGAAAAAAATGATTACACATATGAATCACCCCAAAAGCATTTGGAAAACATAAAAGAGGGTAGTAATGTACTCGCCTGGGATAGCGTATAGATCTTGTTGAAATGATATAACAAAGCTCAAAGGATAAAGAGTTTAAGTGTTGAAGTGGTTCCTAGGGTATCAGATAAATATAATGTTAGTGTCGGAACTTGAAAACGAGAAATCGGATAGAAGGAAGGATATAAACCAAACAAGAGTTAGATCTTGTAGAATATGGTTCATATTACCTAAATTCTGATTTGGAAGCATTTCAAAAGGTTTTGGCTTGATACGGCTCGCTATAGTGGTTTACGTCACTTTAACGGGTCATAAACGTAACTAGGGGTTCGGATGGTTAAATATGTCCTATAACAAGTGTAATATGTCAAAACTAGTTTATTTAAGTTGTGAAATCAGTTTAGATGTCAAAATAATGTTCGTATATGTTTAAAACTAATTTATGTGTAAAAAGGGCATTTTCGGCATTTTAAAGAATACATAGTCGACTTGTCATTTGACTATCCAAATGGTATGACCATAAGGTATAACATCAGAGAGTTATTCCCTTGATATTATGGTCATAATAATGGTTTTGTTCGGGATCCTAAAGTTGACCAAATGGGTCAGATTTGAAAGTCAAAGCGGTGGTCCAACTGCTAGGCTTTTTGACTCTAAATAGGCATTTTAACAAAGGCGAATAATTTGACATGTTGCGACATGTCTAAATAAGTTTATAAAAGTATTTTGGCATCAAAATAGCCTGTTTTGATACCCGAAAACACTCTATGCCTAGACGATGAATCGTGTAACATCATAGGCTTGTCAAAAGATCTAATCTCCACCAAACAATATGTGAAAAAGCGCAAATCAAGAGGTCTTGGCGGGTTGTAATGATAGGCTAGGGTGAAGGGTATGGAATGGACATTTACAAGTGACTAAACGGCTAAAACTCGGTAGTTGCGTTTAACAAGTAAACATAGGTAAAAACTCCACATAAATAATGCGTAAAAGGCGATTTCCGTAATTTCGAGCTAATCGTCAATATTCTCCTGTTTTTGCACTCAAAATTGCTCCAACTTTTGTCGTCTTGCCCTCATTTGTGGTATTATAATTTTCTAATTTTTTTGGCAAACTAAGAGGCTAATTTACAAATAACGCTAGTTAAACGGCAACTTTAACCGAGTTTTAGCACTAAGGTTTAAAAATAAAAAGGCTAATATTTGGCTAGGTGGGTTAATTGGTAGGGTAGAAGAAAGAAAAACACGGGTAAAGGCTCGACATGGTGAATCCTAATGGGTAATATCGGGTTTTGGGAAAACAAATGGAAGAAAAAGGCTAGAAACAAAAGTTTTTCTAGGTGCCTCAATCATTTTCACGCAATCTCACAATGTTTATGGTCTTGACAAGCATACTAAGGACAAGTTCTAAGTTACACAAGACATCCGGCTCACTCCTAATCTGAAATGAATAAGCATCTAACAACTCTAAGGCTCAAAACATGCTCACATAATAGAAGGGAGCGAGTAAAAGCGTGAGAATTAACATGCAAGTCTTTCTTTGTTTGTCGCGTTTTTAATTATCTTTTTCGACTTTTATTAGGCTTGTTGGTTCTTTAACGTATCTGATGCTTTCTAAAACAGAAATTTAATCGGTTGTGTAATTTATTTATTTATTTTTAAATTTTTTTTACAATGACAAACAAAGTTATGATATTAAACCCCCTCCCCACACTTGAACTTCGCATTGTCCCCAATGCGAAACCCAAAACTAGAGAAAAGGAGAATAATACTCCCCTAAAGCCGAAATAGATGCAAGAGTGATCCGCTAACTCGTAATCGCATGCCTCGCCAATTCGTGCTCCAAATACCTGCATACAAGTCACAATACAAAACACAACCCACAAAACAACACACTGACCGCAAAATAAACTAAAACGCTGATAATAAAAATACTAGTACCATTCATACATAGAACATAAAAATAACGAAAGGAAATGTCTGAAAATAAAAGTACATAACCGCAGGTGTTTGAAATGAAAACCAAAATGAACACCTCAAAAGCAAACTACTAATAATAGATAAAACACCAAATACCAATGCGTCCTGACTACTCATCGTCTATATCATCGCCATGTCCGGCATCGAAGGTCCCGCCCCGCCTTGGTTCCCGAATGGCAACTGTAGGGGATCTCTGAACTGGCCGGGAAACGTGTTGTGGAGGCCACTGAAGATGTAAGAAAACCCGGCGTGCATCTTTTGACGCATGTAATCCTGGTTCATCTGCATCTGCTGGAACTGACTATAGAACTCAGGATACGACGGAATGCCGGGTGGCCAATCCTGGTGCTATGGCTGGTGCTGCTGCGGGTCTGGAGGCGGTTGTATGAATGCCTCATCATGCTGCTCCTCTTAATCGTGCTCCATATCTACCTGCTCCTCTTCGTTCGGTAACGGTGGAAGTGGATCCCATATCTCTCCTTATAACCCCCTCAACCTTGGGCCATTTTCTGTATCAGTCGTCATGCCCATAAATTTCAAAGCCCTAAGATCAACATCAAACCCCTCATGAACCAAAGTGAGACCATTCAAAACCTCATCCGTCATAATCCCGAGAGAATAGGTTAACTGTGTCACATACTCGCCACCATGTATCTCACTACTAGCCGTCTCCCCGCGCTATTAATAAAAAAATGCTGCAAGTCTCGCTGCAAGATTGACATGCACACTGTTGACAATAGAGTACATATTGGTCAAATCAGGTGTGGGACAGTTCCCTGAACTGTCCACGTGTCCGGCTATCGTATGACTGATAACCTGGTGAAGTACCCGAAGAAGCGGGTCTCTCAATCGCAATGCTTTGGCTTTCCTTGCATCATAAGCATCCCCGACCGCTACTTGGGCCCAAAAGTTGGCCCTTTGCTGATCACTCTTGAAATTGTGAATAGAACTTAAAAGCTCCGAATCTAACTCCTCCTCGGTGTATATCCCCAAGTTCTTTCCAAATCTTGCAGCCGTATAGTGGTGCCATCGACCTCCAAGTCTAAAGGTGATCCTTTTTGTGTTGGGGAAGTCGGGATTTGTCCCACCACTTGGTTTTTCATAGGAGCAGGAGGCGAGGAACTCCAAAGTGAGTTCCAAGTACACCGGACGACGGATATCTAAAAGTCGAGACATGGGAAAAGAAATCATATCGGCTAGCTTCGCAGATTTGTTTAGAGTTTGCATAGTCGACCAACTCAGCCTTCGCGGAGCCTCAAGTTTACCCCGTCGGTTCCATAAAGCTTCGAGCTAGTTGATGCACGGGCGATTCTTGTTGTTTTCGGGATCGAATTAGAGGAAAGGGTGATTCATCTACATGCAGAAATACAGAAGACTAAGAGAACAATTAAAAATTTCAGACCCCGACACCCGAACAGGCTGTTACGAACGTTCGGTTCGTTTGCTGTTCCAGGTGGCGCACGGCCGTGCCAACCATCCGCACGACCGTGCGGATCGAGATCGCAAATCTATGCAGCCTGTTTGTCGAGTTCGCATGATAGTGCCAGCAGACGGCATGGCCTTGCGTCGACTGCAATTGCTAAAAACTGGTCCATTCACCGACTTTAACCATTTGTTCTCAAAATAAAGTAATTTCTTAGAGAATGGACCACGGGTTCGTGATTAGTTTAAACAACCAAGAACTAGGGTTTGTTTGAAGTTATGAAGAAAACCCCAAATGTTCTTGGACAAAATCCTAATCTAATGATGAAACATGACTAAAAACAATAAATTATGAAGGAAATCCATACCTTATCCGAGGAATCAAAGAAATTTGTGCAAAAGAAGGTGAGTTTTTGAGAGGAAGAACTGCAGAAACGGTCGTGTGTACTCGTTTTATGGTTTTAAAAACCTTTTTAGTGAAAAGTTGTTTTTATACCCTGACAAAACTACTGTTCAACTTTTCACGCCACAACCATGTGGATTTTTCGCACGGCCGTGCGGATCCAGGGGTCCCTGGTTTGTCCTTGTGTTCTCGGCTCGCACGGTCGTGTGGATGGCCGCACGGTAGTGCTGGCCGAGAACCGGATCAACCGGACCGCCAACATAGAGCTTTAGTCTATGGCCGTTCGCTTTGAAAGTTACACCATCCGCATTCTCAATCGCGACGGTTCCATACGGGAACACCTCGTTCATCGTATATGGTCCCGTCCATCTTGAATGTAACTTTCTCGGAAATAAACGCAACCACGAGTTGTAAAGCAAAACAAGATCTCCCGCTTGGAATTGTTTGTGGTCCTTCAAGCGCTTATCATGCAATCTCTTGGTCTGTTCTTTGTACAAAAAGGAGCTCTCATAGGCATGCTTTCGAAGTTCTTCGAGCTCATGAATTTGTAAAAATCGGGCTTCTCATCCGCTCTTAAGATCTAAATTCACTGTTTCCAACGCCCACAACGCCTTATGCTCCAACTCCACCTGTAGATGGCACGCTTTTCCATAGACCAACCTAAAGGGAGTAGTCCTTACAGGCGTCTTTTAGGCACTCCTAAATGCCCAAAGCACCTCATCCAACTTGTCTGACCAATCCTTGCAGTTCTTACCAACCGACCGCTCAAGGATTTCTATTTAACCCCCAGTTCGTGACCTCCACTTGCCCACTTGTTTGCGGATGATAGAGCATGGATAACCTATGGTGTACACCATAGCGGGACAGAGCTCTCTCAAGCTGCGTATTGCAAAAATGGGTCACTTGGTCACTAATTAGTGCTTTCGGAGCACCGAACCGGGCAAACAAACTCTTCAAAAACCTCACGACCACCCTAGCATCATTAGTGGGCAAAGCTTGCGCCTCTACCCATTTTGATACATAGTCTGCCGCAACCAGGATGTACTTATTCCCACGTGAGGGAGGAAACAGACCCATGAAGTCGATACCCCATATTTCAAAGACTTCACAAACCTGGATCAAATGCTGAGGTAATTCGTCTCGTGCGAATATATTAGCAGCCCTCTAGCACGCATCGCACACTGCGACCCATCTCTGCGCGTCACGGAATATAGTAGGCCAATAAAAACCGGAGTCTAACACCTTCTTCGCGGTGAAATTCGCACCGTGATGATGTCCACACCCTAATTTCCACGTATAACCCGGTGGGCCCGGTTGGAAAATATCATGATGTAAGTTGATATCATCATTACCAAACAATACAATATAACACAGCGGAAGTCTGGATAATTACTATTACAAATGTATGAATGTTCAAAGTTCAAAAATAATATACAACGCTTGTAACTAGATCCACGGGCGGATCGAAATGATTACAAAGGGAAACTTGACAGACTAAGGCCTTCTAAGCAAAGGGTTGCAATTCCTTATAAGCTTCGCCGAGTACTTCCAGCCTATTACGTATACTTGTCACCTGCGTTTAGTCTTTTGAAAATACGTCAGTTTTTACTAGTAAATACATTTAACCGACTCATTTTGAAAATATTTCGAAAACATTTAGTGTACGCAATGGTACTTAGTTTTATAAATAACTTGGGACAAGTAATTTTCATGTTATCGGTTTTACATGCTAATAATACATTTAGAGCCTGGAAACTATGCCGAGATCATGATTAATCGACACGCGAGTTAGCACCTTTAATTTGTGCAAGCCTGATGGGTTATAATTTAATTTAGCATCTGACGGGTGTATGCCTACACCCCGTGCTTAGGTCATGGCCATTTGCAATTAAATGAGCCATGGATATCCAGGACATGGTCGTTTTAACCCCCAAATGTTTAGTATTAAGCAATACGAATTAAAATGGATTATTTGAATTCCCGACTCATTGGTCTTTGATCCCATATCCAACCATGCGGTATTAGTATACCGTATCCTAAGCCCGTATAAGGGAAATAAGTTAACGTATTTACCTGGCTTCCAAAAATCTTTAAATAATAAGAAAATATGCAAGGCACAGCCGTAATCAATTAAACTAGCTTGGCGACAATCTACCGAAAGTCTCTAGTCTGGAATGGATGGTATTATTTACCGATTAGTTAGCTAGCGGGTCTTTATTTAGCATTGACTTAGACCGGCTAACTTAAAATAAAGAATACGGTTCGAAAACGCTAGATTAAGCGATTACAAGAAAAGAACGTATTTTGGACCCGACAAGTACTAGGACTATATAATATGGGTTATCATTTTACAATTTGGAGTTTGAGAATATTTTGATATGGTTAATCCCGTTTCAGTTAAGTTGCGTAAACTAGTTACGTGGGCTTAATCGTACGCATTAAGCGAACGGGGTAACCGGGTAAGTCCTATACAAGTTCCATATGCCGTTAAGTTTAATATGCTACTATAACAGTAGGTTATCCATATGTTGGCCCGTTACGGTTTTAAAAACAATTTATGCATTAAAAGGGCAAATTGGTCATTTTACAATGTAATAAATGAGTTTATATGTTAACTGATGTTATTGTCATAAACATTCTGTAAAAATACTTATTTTATGATGTTGTATCAGTAGGATATCAATTATATGTGTGTTTTGTAGTTTAAGACCAAACTATGTCCCGAAAGGGCATTTTGGTCATTTCACATATAATTCGATAATTTATTTGGGAGTCTGAGTTTGGGACATGTACCTACTGTTAATAAGTTCAAAATATGTTTTTAAATCAGTAGGTATCAAGCCTTGATGCTTTAATATGGTTTTAAACCATATTATGCGCCGAAACGGCTATTAAGTCGCTAAATGATGATTTAAATGGTATTTAAGTAAAACTGATGCTGTGGACCAGGTTTGTATGACCAAAATATGTTAATATGTATATTACAATAGTAAATATAAGGTTTTGGTCCATTAAAATGTTTAAAACCCATTTAAAGTGCCTTAAGGGTAATATCGTCATTTAAAGGCATAATGGGAACCTATAGCGTAAACTCAGTTTGCAACCTGAATGAATATCCCAAATAATCCTAATAATGATATTACATCACTAGGTATTGAATTTTAAATGTCAAGTTTAAGTTTAAACCATTTTATAAGTAAAAAGGGCGTTTTAGGAATATTTAACGGATACTTGCATAATGACTCGGATTACTAAATGATCATGTCCTATAACTCCAGAGGGTAATAGTATATTATAACATGGTCATAATGCAACTTAGGGACAGTAGCTAAGGTTGCTAAATCAGGTCAGAATTGAAAGTCAAAGAAAAAGTCAACTTCACGACTTTCGGTTGCGAACCGACCTTAGACCTGGGATTGACGAGCCGAACATGTTCCTACATGTTCTTATAGTTATTACAAAGTAATTAGATTGTCAAAACAGGTTTATAGCATCTACATTGTTAGTTATGATTTTATTTTAAAATTGACCCGTTTGACTTTTTATTAACATAACTTTGACCCGTCAATTGACCAAGAAAACGTGGTAATCAGGAGGTGCCCTCTTGGGGGATTAACACCTACCTTATTACGATCACGTATCCACGTTCGCTACGAACATTGGCTAGACCATAACTGTCTTAGTGCAAAATCAAAGCGTTTTTATGTCAACGCTTTGACATTGTCTTAAAACTTAATAAAACTTAAAAGGAGGGCTAAGAACACTTACCCAAGGTCCTTAGCACGAAATATGACTAATTAGAAGCTCCCAATGGTTAGGAACCTCTAGATAAGATGGAGGAGTGATTGTAGAAATGAGCAAGTCTCCATGATCCAACTACAAGGGTATTTATAGTTGGAGATGCTTCATAGGATTGATCTAGGTGTTGGCAAGAGTTAAGAGATGAGTACAAGTGTTTAGGGTCGTGGCAAATGCAGAGGAATGGCTCAAGTTCACGAGAAAGGTGGGAAACATGCTGGCTGCCAACAATCTGCCAGCTGCAGGACCGTAAGGGAGTAAGCCTTGCGGTCCGTAAGGACCTCTTGCGCCCACAGATTTGAATTGGTTACGGACCGTAACCATAAAGGCTTGCGGTCCGTAACCGCCTTACTGAACTTATGATTTAAATGCCTTATGGTCCATAACCAGAGGTGGTTACGGTCCGTACGGACTTTCCAGAAGTTAAAATTTTGGCATTTTTCCACTTTGATCCTCTGACTTTTTCCGATGCTCATTCAGAGGTTATTAAAATAACATGACGGCGTCTTTGGTCCCTCTCGGTTACACGTGGCAACCAAGAATCTTCAGGCACGTGTCGGATTTTTATTCGACGAAATTTTCGAGGTGTTACATCTTCACCCCTTAATAAAAATCTCGACCTCGAGATTTATTCAAATAGGTAAGGGTACTTTTGTCGCATATTGGACTCGACCACCCAAGTATATTCGGGACCTCGACGGGCGTCCCATTTAACCTTCACAATAGGTACGTGCTTCCTACGAAGCTTCTTAACTTGCCGATCCTCAATCGCAATTGATCTCTCCAGGAAACGCAAGTTTTCATCAATTTGAATATCTTCATGAGGCATCGCTAGCGACTCATCCACTAGACATTCTTCAGGTTGCTGATATGGAAGACATCATGGATTCCACTGAGCTTCTCAGGTAGCTTAAGCCTATAAGCTACTGATCCGATACATTCGGTTATTTCGAATGGTCCGATGTACCTTGGGCTTAACTTGCACTTATTGCCAAAGCGCATTACACCTTTCCAAGGTGATACTTTTAACATAACTTTGTCCCCAATTTGGAATTGTAAAGGTTTAATCCTTTTGTCGGCATAGCTCTTTTTTCTATCTCGAGCTGCCTCAAGTCAATCACGGATTTGCACAATCTTTTCTATGGTTTCAAGAACAACTTCGGGTCCGGATAGTTAGGCTTCTCCAACTTCAGCCCAACACACAGGCGTCCTACATTTTCTTCCGTATAAGGGTTCAAAAGGAGCGGCCTTAATACTTGTGTGATAACTATTATTATAAGAGAATTCGATTAGGGGTAAGTGATCGTCCCAACTTCCGCCTAAATCGATTAACAAGCTCGAAGCATGTCCTCCAAAGTTTGAATGGTACACTCACTTTGTCCGTCCGTCTGCGGATGGTAAGCGTACTGAAATTTAATCTGGTGCCTAGAGATTGTTGGAAGCGCTTCCAAAAGTGAGATGTGTATCTTGTATCTCTATCAGATACAATGGATATTGGCACACCGTGCAAGGACACAATCTCATCGACACAAAGTTTAGCCATCTTATCAGAATGTATGTTTCTTTAATTGGTAAGAAATAAGCTGATTTGGTTAATCTATCCACGATAACCCAAATCGTGTCATTGCCACGCTTGGTCTTAGGTAACTTAGTGATGAAGTCCATAGTTACCATTTCCCATTTCCATACTGGAATTTCAAGCTGTTGTAGAAGTCCTGACGGTTTCTGGTGTCTGCCTTAATTTGAGAACATGGCAAGCACTTTGCTACATGATCGGCTATATCTTTCTTCATACCTATCCACCAATAACTGGGCTTAAGATCTTGATACATCTTGTCACATCCTGGGTGAACCGAATATTTAGAACTATGTGCTTCTTGGAGGATTACATCTCTAAGTCCTCCAAAGATCGGAACCCAGACCCGATTATTAAGCCTAAACATTCCGTCCTTTCCATATGCTGATCAATGGTTGCACCTAGTCCTTACTTCGCGATGTTGTCCTCTGACATGGCTTCCTTTTATGTAACTAGTAGCTTTTCATTTAAGCTATTCTTCAGTTCAATGCTCTTGGCATTGATCCTTAAAGGTTTGACTCTTTCCTTGCGACTAAGCGCATCAGTGACTACATTCGCCTTTCCTGGATGATATCGAATCTCGCAATCATAGTCGTTGAGTGTTTCCATCCAACGACGTTGCCTCATGTTCAAGTCCTTTTGATTGAACAAATGTTGGAGACTTTTATGGTTAGTGTAGATGATACACTTTGTTCCATATAGATAATGTCTCCAGAGTTTAAGTGTGAATAATACCGCACCCAGTTCCAAATCATGGGTGGTGTAGTTTCTCTCGTGCACTTTCAATTGTCGTGATGCATAGGCAATCACCTTGCCTCTCTGCATAAGCACACATCCCATACCAGTGTGCGAAGCATCACAGTAAACTACAAACTCTTCAACACCTTCTGGCAGAGTTAACACGGGGCATTGCTTAACTTAAGCTTCAAAGTTTCAACGGATTCCTGTTGCTTTGAACCCCAGTTGAACATAGCATCTTTACGAGTTAAGATTGTCAAAGGAGCGGCTATTCGTGAGAAGTTCTCAATGAACCTTTGATAATAGCCAGCCAGTCCTAAGAAACTACGTATCTCCGAAGGTGTCTTTGGGGCTTCCCAATTCATTATTATTTCTATCTTTGCTGGATCTACTTGGATACCACATTCAGTTACTACATGACCAAGGAACTGAACCTCACGAAGCCAGAATTCGCATTTAGAAAATTTTGCGTATAGCCTTTCTTGACGCAAAATTTCAAGAATGCACCTCAAATGTTTCTCGTGATCCGATTGATTACGAGAGTACATAAGTATGTCTTCTATGAAGACAATGAAAAACTTATCTAAATATGGCTTGCAGACTCTATTCATGAGATCCATGAATGCCGCGGGGGCATTCGTGAGCCCGAAAGGCATAACCAAGAACTCGTAGTGACCATATCTCGTTCTGAAAGCAGTTTTCGGAACATCTTCATTTCTAACTTTAATTTGGTGGTATCCGGAATTTAAATCGATCTTCGAAAAGTAACTTGCACTTTGCAATTGGTCAAACAAATCATCGATCCTAGGCAAGGGATAACGATTCTTGATTGTTATCTTATTAAGTTCACGGTAATCAATGCACATCCGCATTGATCCGTCCTTCTTTTTGACGAACAGGATAGGAGCTCCCCATGGCGAAGAACTAGGTTGAATAAAACCTTTCTCTAAGAGTTCGTCCAATTGGGTTCTTAATTCTTTCATTTTGGTGGGTGCTAACCGATATGGAGCTTTAGCGATGGGAGCTGCTCCAGGTATGGTGTCAATACGAAAATCTACCTGCCGATCTAGACGTAGGCTAGGTAATTCTTCTGGGAACACATCTGGGTATTCAGAAATGATAGGTTATCCTTGATCCTCGGTTTGGGTTCATCGATGGTAACTTGTGCCATGTAAATGACACAACCTCTTGTCATACATCTAGATGCCTTAAGCAAAACTGCTTTATCAGGCAATCCAAAGTGTTTGTCTCCATGAATGGTGAGGATTTTACTAGACGGGGATTTGATTTCAATGAGTTTCTTATCACAGGCAATGCAAGCTTGGTTATGCGATAACCAATCCATGCCTAAGACTACATCGAATCCCGCTAGTTTCATAGGTAAAAGAGAAACAGGGATAGGATATTCTTGATGGATATGAAGCATTTGTCAAGAATGGATGAAGCGGTTTCTATAGTTCCATCAGCGCGCCCTACTTCATAGGTTATGTCTAGAGTTCTCATGGGCAAGTTTAATAGTTCACTAAACTTATGATCTACAAACGATTTATCGGCGCCTGAATCGAAAAGAACTCTAGCAAAAGTATCGTTGATAGGGAACGTACCTGGTATGACATTGTTATCCTTCACTGCCTCCTTGGCATTCATTTGAAAGGCCCTAGCAGTGGCTTTCTTAGCTTCAGAAGTTTTTGCCTTACCCTTAGTATTCGCCTTAGGGCAGTTGTCTTGATGTGGCCTTTCTCACCACATCCAAAACAGGTAGCATCCTTTATGTTTCGGCATTCATGCGATCGATGCCCTGTTTTCTTGCAGATGTTGCATTTCTTCGGTTTTTGTTCCAAGCGACACTGCCCATAGTGTTGTTTTCCACACGTCTTGCACATGGGTTTGTCGCTCGGTGTTTGATTATCTTTGTTAATGTCACACCCTCAATTTCCACTTGCGGAGTTTTACCGCGAGGCGTGTGAACAAACCAGAATCTGAAACACTAGTACGTCGAACGACTCTATATGATTTGATAATACGTTTTCCAAAAATCATTTGTTTAACCATTCATTGTAGATTTTATATTGTCTTAGTTAGTTACCAATGTTTAGCGGAAGCATTAGTTTTTATGGTTGAGCAGAAGCATAAAATAAGTAGGGAAACGCGTGCCAACACAAACGCCAAAACAAATGAAAAACCCAAAACAATGTTTGTAAATGAGACTCGATAAAAGATGTCTTGATCAATGCAAGTGAGTGCACCTAGAGCTCCTAGCGTCCTGAGAAACATGTAAAGAAACAAGTGTCAACATTAAAGATGAGTGAGTTCACAGGTTTTCATAAATTCGTTTGTTCGGTTATGAGTTTGTTTCCCCCGTTATCCCTAACACGGGATAACGATTTAGTTCCATTATTCCCAACCCGGAATAATACTGGTAGTTCCATTATTCCTTAACCGGAATAATAATGATGTTGGTTCCATTATTCCAAACCCGGAATAATAAAGTTGTTGTTTCCATTATCCCTAACCCGGGATAATATAGTTGTTGTTTCCATTATCCCCAACCCGGGATAATATAGTTGATTCGTAATTAAGTTCAATGTTAACATATATAGGTAGCTAGCCTAAAGTTATGTCACGTAAGTGTTCGCGATCGAAGCTGACTGTTGTGCCTCCGTGTTGCCAGGCCTATCACTGACCATGGCGAAGTTAGGCCAAATTAATCACCCGTTGACCATACCCGGTCGGCTAGCGCGACTAGCTCGGATGGGGCTTGTCGGGCCCAGTAGTACTACTTATAATTTCCCCGCTATTTAAACCCAATACTAACGATCCGAGAGATTGTCGAGGACTTATGTGATATAGCTGCTTAGTGACCATAACGTTACATTAACATTAACTTAGTTACCGAATAGTTATGTGACGTTGAGTTCGTATAACGTAAAGAGATTGAGTTGAAGAGTGTATACATGTTTCTCCCCCTGTTGTTTAAAACCGGATAAAATTAGGGGCCGTGAACTCACCTTTAGTTGCTCGGTTAGTGTAACACAGAAGTTGCAAAATGATGGGACCGCTAATTGCGTCCTAATAAACCAATTGATTCCAGTCAGTGTGTGAACACACTAATACAAATTCTACACATAATTTACGCACAAAGTGGTACACACAATCAAAATTCCTAACACTCAAACATGCATGCAAGTATCCTCATGTGAACATAGTAATCAAAACAATTTATCATTAACATAATCCAATCCATGCAACACTTTGGTGCACACATTCACAAGTTATCAAGTTTCAGCTTACATACTCATAATTCGGCTGTTTTCTAGGATTTTTATATATATAGTTCCAACGTTCCAAAAATTCCAATTATTTTACAGCAGGTGACAACTATACTGTAGAAATTTATATAAATTTTTCAAGTCCTAATACTTTACCAATTATCCATAAATATTAATATACTAGGCTGCAGTCAGATTCGTCACTTTCTGACTGCAGTCCACGGAAGAATTTATTTAAAAATCACTGTTCATACCAATTAACAAAATTCCAGTGGAGTTGCCCGGAAATTTCCATACCTAGTTTCTGTACAAATTTCATGATTCGACTCCCTACAGATTATTAAATCCAACTCGATAAACAACTAACAAAATTTCAGGATTTTCACAGATTTAGTTACTGAACTTAATTGGCCACTTAAAAATATCAAACGACTTCAGAAAAATATAAATCCAGCGCCATTAGATTCGTTATTCAAAACTCTACGTTTTAGTCTTCAGAAAATCCGTTTTTCGACAACTAAAGACCGAGTTACAGCCAGTTGAAGTCGGCTGTAACCATCATTCAGCAACCTGTTTCAGCACTTTATCACAACTAACTCGCATAAACCGTTAAATATATTGAACATATGCGATCAAGAACAGATTTTTCCAATCATATATCAATATATATATCATATCCATGCAAACCCTAATCATAATCTCTAGTTTTTATCAACAAAACACAGCCTATGTTTCCAGATTTCGAACAAACATCAACTTACAAACATCATCAATGAATCGGCTAACATAACACTACATTCAAACATATAATCCGAATATGATCTAGCAAACCATGATATCCTAACCTTTAATAACAAGATCAATGAGCCGAGACTTGGACAGGAATGGATTCGGCTTGAAGGTAGATCACGACCGAGAAGGAGAAGGCAAGATGCTGTCACGACCGAGAGAAAGGAAAAGGAGAAGGCTGTTGCGCGACCGAGAAGGGGTGTAGGAGGCTGCCGTCGGCTTCCTTAGATGCTAGGGTTTTGTGTTTTTGTTTTGTGAAATCAAACTCATGCATGTATGTGTTTATATAGCGTAAAGGGTGAAGGTAAAGGGGAATGGGTTTGCGGTTTGGTTTGCACACGGCCGAGAGTGGTTTGGGTGGGGCGGTTTGGGTTTAAAACTTGATCCCCAAGTTTGGTTAACTCCTTGAGTCGCAAGGAATCGAGGTTGGTTCGTGTCGCGGTTCGGTTCGGTTCGTGTACATATTTATTATATATATATTTCGTAACTAAAACAATTCACGTAATCGAACATCACATATTCACCAACTCACAAACGTTCATACACATAGCACGTAATTAGTTTGACAAGTTCACTAAATTATCGTAACTATTTCGAGCGTGCAAATTCAAGTCTCCGAATTAATAACCGTGAAGTAGTGCGTTTAAGTTATCCGAAAAACCGGGATGTCACAGTTAAACCCATGTTTACCCTTTTTGTTGAATCTCTGGGAGTTACTATCCTCTCGTTTCCTCTTTCCATCAGTGTCAATCTTAATTGACATTTGTCTCACATAGTCCTGTGTGAGAGAGAGGGATAACTCCATAGCGGACTTGTAGGTGCCAGGCTGCACCGCTTTAACCATACTCCTTATTTCAGGAGCTAGCCCATTGATAAAACGCGCAATGCGTCTGGGCTCTAGGGTAACAAGATAAGTCACTAGCCTTGAAAGAGAATTGTAGTCAGTGACAAACTTCCGACAATCCATGTTCTTCATAGTCAGATTTAAGAAATCTGACTCAATTTTCTCCACCTCATGAGGTGGGCAGTAGGTATCCTTCACTAATTCTACAAACTTGGAACAACTCAAGTTGTAGAGATGAACCTTGCCCGTAGACTGAACCAGGGCTTTCCACCAGATAAGGGCATCACCCTTGAATGACTGAGATACGTACTTAACAACATTCTTATTAGCGCAGCCGCTGATATCCACCACGGTTTCCATTTCATCTAACCTCCTTAAGCATTCCACGGCTCCTTTTCCCCCGTTAAAGTTGCGGGGTCTACAAGGCACGAAACACTTGTAGGAGCAACTGTCACCATCGACATTCGGCATCTTAGAATGCTCATCACTCTTTGCTATACTCCTCACATTCGAAGAGTGTGCCTCACTCTTTTTTGGCTTTGAGTGGCTAGGCTGAGATTTCGGTTTAGAAATAGGCTTGGAGCGAGAAGCGCTCGACTCCGGTTGTCGTTCAGACTTTTCCTTTAAAGCTTTGCCAACTTCTGCGGCAATAAGTTCTCTCAAGTCGTTCTTACTAATAATAATGTTTTCGTTAGCATCATCGTCATTGCGTTTGCTGTTGACTTCATTTGAATCCGCCATTGTTGTAATTTACTTCTAAATATTGAGATGAATTCGGTTAGATGCTATGGCGTACCCTTATTCATGGCATGGTTCTATAACCATACAAAATTTCAAATATTAAATGTGGTATATTTATATATAACCTAGGTCTCAAAGGACCATCATAGGCATTTATAGATAGGACATAGTCCAGAATTTATCAGTTAGTGCGTCATGCGTCACTACTGTATTATTGCTCATTGGCTTTACACTACTAATGAGTGTTTAAACATATTAGCCAGGATCTAACTTGATCACTTAAGCGATACGGTTTGAACATTGTCATTTACCCAAATGATTAATGTGACAACATTTATCACTAGGATTTAAGAGTTATCTCCCATTGAGTTTGACACAGAGAAATGATAAATTTGGAAGTTGAACATGGTTCACCTTTGCTAGACAGAAGGTTACTTCCGAAATTTTCATTTGCCAATCTATTTGATTATAATCATTGGCTGATCAATAAACTTGAATAAAATCACGATAATTGATTGGATAAAGTAAATAATAATAAGGAAATTTTACTAAAAGGAACAATAAAAAATGCCTAATACATAGGACTTGAAATAAAAAAAATGGTTCACGCAGGAACTTAACAGAAATAACAACGTCCACGCAGGGACTTTTGGAATTTAAATTACATATGAAAATACAAAACTAGTCATCCTTCCTTCCTTTCACAGTTTGTAAAGTTTCTTGATAAATTTGGTCGTTTTCTTCTCTGATTTCTTAACTTGTTGCCGCATTTCTCTAACCTGATCTAAGGCCTCATTAATAGCCTCAAGTGGTGCTTGTGGTTGGGGCTGAGGCTGAGGTGGAGGTGGTTGCGGTTGATGCATACCCGGGTGCGTATACACATATGGTGGATACCCGATAGCCGCATAGACAGGGTAAGAAGGTGGGTAACTAGGATAAGGAGAATATCAAGGGCATTGTGCATGGCTCTTCAAGATACGGATCGTATAGCAGGAAATCAGCACCATATCCAGATAGATTGGGTAGGTGGAAATCGGGTTACCAAAACCCGATGAAGATGACTGAACTGCCGGTTGGGGCGTCGGATCAGCAGCAGGTTATGGGGTTGGAACCGCCACAGGTGAAGTGTTTGAGGGCCCACCCATTTGTGGGTCCTCAGGGATAATGGGGTAAGAAGGTGGCAAAGGTGGTAGCGAACCCGACCTTTGACCAGCATGCACCGACATACGTGCCCCATGCCTTCGGCGTGGTTGTGATGATGATTCAGGTGGTGGCTGAGGTTGATCCACCTGTTGCATATCTACATCCTCGATTTGAGGATGTGGTGATGGAGCATGATGTTGGGGAGTGCTATGGTATGAGGGCGTGTTGACAAACACATATTATGCCCATCGTTGCTCATATTCATCAGGACCTCGAAACGGAGACCCTACCAAAGAGTTCGAGCCACTAGACAGCTCGATGGGGTGGCCATAGGATCCAGTTTGGGGAAATTCTTCCGGATCGGAATCTTCCACCATGTGAGTTGGCGAGTCGACTGGAGGGGTTTCTAGTGAGGGTTGGTTGACTGGGTTGACAAAGTTAAAGTTGAAAAATTCTTGATGCGAATGAGAATGAGAATGGTGTGATTGGTGGGAATGGTGAGAATGGTAGGAATGATGAGAGTGTGATTGTGGCAGGGAGTATTCGTGTGAAATGGAATGTCTGAAAGGTTCAAAAGGGGACGAGGAATCTCCGGATCCCTCGTAAGGATTGTAGTCAGGCAGATCAGCTGGTCCAGCTAGGGATGGTCTATAAGGTGGTCTAAAGGATGGTCCGGTCATAGAGGGTCCACCCCTCATGGGTCCTTTGCCCTTTCCCCCACGTCTAAATTTAGGCGGCATTATTCTTGTTTCAGAAACAAGTTAAACAAAATACAAAGCTAGAATAATAAGATGGAAATGATTACACCTAGGTCAAAGTCTAGACTCGAAAGTCTAAGAGATATGTGTTAATATGTATTCCCGAGATTAAACACAAAAAAGCTAGTGTTTAATTCACTCGAAAGTTGACTCTGATACCAACCTGTTACACCCCTAATTTCAACCTATAACCCGATGGGCCCGGTTGGGGAATATCGTGATGTAAGTTGATATCATCATTACCAAAAAATACAATATAACACAGCGGAAGTCTGGATAATTACTATTACAAACGTATGAATGTTCAAAGTTAAAAAATAATATACAACGCTTGTAACTAGATCCACAGGCGGATCGAAATGATTACAAAAGGAAACTTGACAGACTAAGGCCTTCTAAGCAAAGGGTTGCAATTCCTTCTAAGCTTCACCGAGTACTTCCAGCCTATTACGTATAATTGTCACCTGCGCTTAGTCTTTTGAAAATACACCAGTTTTCACTGGTAAATACATTTAACCGACTCATTTTGAAAATATTTCGAAAACATTTAGTGTACGCAATAGAACTTAGTTTTATAAATAACTTGGGATAAATAATTTTCATGTTATCAGTTTTACATGCTATAATACATTTAGAGCCCGGAAACTATGTCGGGATCATGATTAATCGACCGCCACTTAACACCTTTAATAGGTGCACCCGTAATGGGTTATAATTTAATTTAGCATCTGACGAGTGTATGCCTACACCCCGTGCTTAGGTCGTGGCCATTTGCAATTAATGAGCCGTGGATATCCAGGACACGGTCGTTTTAACCCCTAAATGTTTAGTATTAAGCAATACGAATTAAAATGGATTATTTGAATTCCCGACTCATTGGTCTTTGATCCCATATCCAACCATGCGGTATTAGTATACCGTATCCCAAGCCCGTATAAGGGAAAATAAGTTAAAGTATTTACCTGGCTTGCAAAAATATTTAAATAATAAGAAAATAAGCAAGGCACAACCGTAATCAATTAAACTAGCTTGGCGACAATCTACCGGAATTCTCTAGTCTGGAATGGATGGTATTATTAACCGATTAGTTAGCTAGCGGGTCTTTATTTAGTCATTGACTTAGACCGGCTAGCTTAAAATAAAGAATACGGTATAATGGGCAACTATAGCTTAAACTCAGTTTGCAACCTGAATGAACATCCCAAATAATCCTAATAATGATATTACATCATTAGGTATTGAGTTTTAAATGTCAAGTTTAAGTTTAAACCATTTTATACGTAAAAAGGGCGTTTTAGGCATATTTAACGGATACTTGCATAATGACTCGGATTACTACATGACCATGTCCTATAACTCCAGAGGGTTATAGTATATTATAACATGGTCATAATGCAAACAATAGCTAAGGTTGCTAAATCGGGTCAGAACTGAAAGTCAAAGCAAAAGTCAACTTCGCGATTTTCGGTTGTGAACCGACCTTAGACCTGGGATTGACGAGCCGAACATGTTCCTACATGTTATTATAATTATTACGAAGTTATTAGAGTGTCAAAACAGGTTTTATAGCATCTACATTGTTAGTTATGATTTTATTTTAAAACTGACCCGTTTGACTTTTTATTAACATAACTTTGACCCGTCAATTGATCAAGCAAACATGGTAATTAGGAGGTGCCCTCTTGGGGGATTAACACCTACCTTATTACGATCATGTAGCTATGTTCGCAACAAACATTGGCTGGACCATAATGGTCTTAGCGCAAAATCAAAGCGTTTTTACGTCAACGCTTTGACATTGGCTTAAAACTTAATAAAACTGAAAAGGAGGTCTAAGAACACTTACACAAGGTTCTTAGCACGAAATATGACTAATTAGGAAGCTCCCAATGGTTAGGAACCTCCAGTTAAGATGAGAGAGTGATTGTAGAAATGAGCAAGTCTCCATGATGCAACTACAAGGGTATTTATAGTTGGAGATGCTTCATTGGATTGATCCAGGTGTTGGCAAGGGTTAAGAGATGAGTACAAGTGTTTAGGGTCGTGGCAAATGCAGAGGAATGGCTCAAGTTCGCGAGAAAGGTGGCAAACATCCTGGCTGCCAACAATCTGCCAGCTGTAGTCCCTCTTACGGACCATAAGGGATTAAGCCTTGGGGTCCGTAAGGACCTCTGGCGCCCACAGATTTGAATTGGTTACGGACCGTAACCATAAAGGCTTGCGGTCCGTTAGTGCCTTACTGAACTTATGATTTGAATGCTTTACGGTCCGTAACCAGAGGTGGTTACAGTCCGTAAGGACTTTCCAGAAGTTAAAATTTTGGCATTTTTACACTTTGATCCTCGACTTTTTCTGATGCTCGTTCAGAGGTTATTAAAATAACATGACGGCGTCTTTGGTCCTTCTCGGCTACACGTGGCAACCAAGAATCTTTGGGCACGTGTCGGATTTTTATTCGACGAAATTTTTGAGGTGTTACAGATGACCTCCGGTAGGTTCCTCGTGACAATGACGTAGAATATCAACTGCCTCCTCTCCAGACACACATCTCCGAATCACCTGATCCGCGCCAACTCGAAATAGGTAAGGGTCGTCCCAAATGTAATGATTGAGATCCGAGAAGAACTTCTTCTTCTGCTGATATGTCATTCCTTTGATAAGGATCCCACAAGCAAGATAGTTCGCAAAATCAGTGAACCAAGGCGACTCATCACACACCTCAACATTCATCAAAGACTCGTGCGGGAAATTGTCATTTATCTGCTCCCAACGCGTGTCCTCGGTATCGTCGTGCTCTAACCTTGAAAGATGATTGGCCGCAACATTCAATGAACCCTTCTTATCCTGAATCTCAATAAAGAACTCCTATAGCAACAAAATCCACCTGATGAGACGTGGTTTAGCGTCTTGCTTGCTGAACAGGTATCGGATGGCCGCGTGATCGGTGTACACAATCGTTTTGAACAACACTAAGTACGATCAAAATTTATCAAATGCGAAAACTACCGCCAAAAGCTCTTTCTCCGTAGCAGTGTAATTCTCCTGCGCGTCATGTAGAGTTTTGCTGGCGTAGTAGATCGGATGGAAGTGTTTGTCCTTCCGTTGTCCTAATACGGCCCCTATCGCATAGTCACTTGCGTCACACATAATCTCAAACGGCAAAGTCCAATCCGGTGCGACCAAAATATGGTCCTCCACAAGCTTCTGCTTAAGAAGGTCAAAGGCCTTCAAGCACACGTCACCGAAAATAAACGGAGCATCCTTCTCCAACAAACGGGTCATGGGTCTATGAAGGTCTGTGATCAGGCGGTTCTAGACGGAAGTTAGTGCATAAACGTATATAGCAGTTTTGGTAGAATGTTATTAAGAATGGAGTAGAAACAAAATGCAGCGGAAGTCTTCATTCATACCGAAAGAGTATACATCTTTAAGTCAAGCTGCCGGAGTTCCTATAGAGAATCCGGCAGCACCTCCCCGTAGGGATGCCAAAAACTTAAATGACAAATGAACAACACACCTATATATAGGGTAACAAGTTCGCCCGGAGTGTGCATGGACAGGTTCGGGCGAACTTGACCATGACATGTCAAGTTCGGGCGAACTTGTTCCCAATTACAGTATTCGCTCCGTATTTTGGTCGTGTGTTCGATTCTAACCTATACAATATTCAACACACGCTCAATCTAGCCTATTCCACAAGTTACGAACACAAAATGCATCAACAGATTCCCCCTTGTTCGTTACTGTCGAAGCTTGATCTTCAAATCTCTGAGCCGTGTTTGAATATTCTGCAACTTCAATCAAGGTGTCCGTCGATGTCGTCGAGATGCGTCAACAAATTCCCCCTTAATTGATGATCCGGGCTCGCATTATCAACTTTCAATTCCGCGGAAATCTCCAGTTCAGAACTTTGGTTGCACGGTTTCCGACCTCCTCAGATTTGCTCGATCAATCAAATTTTCTTGAATAATCATCAACACGAAGCTAAGCAATGCAGCAGCTTCTCTGTTTCGACGATAACCGCATACGAGTTTAGTTTTTGAATAAGCGTTGAGCATCGGGAGTTTATTCCGCACACTCCTAAAATATCAAAAACTCAACCGGCAATTGATAGAAACTTCGAATCACCGCATCGGAAAACTTCAAATCAACGAATACCCTCGAAAATCTGAAATCCCAATTCTGTAATCGCAGTTAAGCACCCTTCAGAAAGATTTGATCAGCAAATCGGTAATCTGCTCAATCAGCAAATCTTCATCGGAAACAGATAATCTGGTAATGCATCGAATCTGAGAAACATACGTCCGTGGCCAAAATCACATTCTTTTTCTGCAGTCACAATGTCAGATATATAGGTATCTCCGGTAAACCTGCGCCACTTAGTCAACAAACATCGTCATCCAACGGCGGTTAGTCTAAAGAGAAGAATGATTCATCTGCTTGAAGACTAAAAATAATGGCCAACAAAGGATATCATCAGTTATATCTTGAATAAATTCAGATCTCCTTGGAAATTTTGAAACCATCCGTCTGCGGAGCTAGTCATTAATTCCTAAGATCATCACCGAACGTTCTGAACGTCCTTAGTTCCTCACTGGTACTAACGAATATCCAGCTAACTATTCCTTCACCGGAGATCAGGACTCTAACCCTTAAGCATCACTCTGTGTCATGATCTGAAAAATCTGAACTTCCTGTGATCACTCGATGAATCTCGATCCTTTGCATTTCCCAATAATTTGCAATCGGTAACCACCCGGATACTGTTGCAGTAGTCACGAATTTCAAAAATGCCGAAATTTTCATATAACGTAAAATTTTTATTCCCCCTCATTTTTGAAAATTCTGACCATACTAAAATTTTCACTGAAGTACTAAGTTCATATATCCGAGATATGTTAATCCACGAGATTAAGCAGTTGTAAAATTTAGTTTATATCTCAGAAACAATTTACTAAACGTGTAAAGTCTATCGACACATCCACAGTAAGACTTGTTTATCACTTTTTAAACTTTACAATTCTTTAGCGTACTGTAATAGTCCACTGAACGTGTCTGTTAGTACAGTATGTCTATGTCTTAGTCTTGTATCGAGTCTGTTTAGAATATGTGAGATCGCATTAGAAAAAGGCGTATTTGTGTATGTTGGGATCAAGTTCGCCGGGAATCTAGATGTGAGAACAAGTTCGGCCGAACTTATTCAAGACAAGTTCGCCCGAACTTGTTCACCATCCAAGCAAACTTGTAACCTTATAAATAGGTGCGTTGGGATTTCATTTGTAAGGATCAGAGATTTTGGCACAGAGACGGCGAAGCTCTGTCAGATCCGGGACTTGAATGTATTGAACAATATTGATCAATAAACAAACATTAAATGAAACATCTGAACTTCCTGTGATCATCCGATGAATCTCGATCCTTTGCATTTACCGATAATCTGCAATCGGTAACCACCCGGATACTGTTGCAGTAGTCACAAATTTCAAAAATGCCGAAATCTTCATATAACGTAAAATTTTTATTCCCCATCATTTATGCAAATTCTGACCATACTGAAATTTTCACTGAAATTCCCCCTCAAATCTGGAACTTTTGGTATTTAACAAATGCGGATTTAACATTTAGGCCTATTACTAGTCACAACACCCAAATGATCAACATTCTGCATCGGTATCCGTGACTATCCTAATATCTTCACAATTTTGCAATCGTATCATCAAATATGTACTCTGAAGCTCCAAGCGGTGTCCCCGAACATCCCGGTTCGGTCATCGAAAACTCGAAAAAATTTCTATCACCAAATTTTTTGTTTTAGACTCCCTAGACAAGTTCGGGCGAACTTGTCCACTAGATACAAGTTCGGGCGAACTTGATCATATGATACAAGTTCGGGCGAACTTGATCTCCAAGATACAAGTTTGGGTGAACTTTGTTGGCCAACACCAAGTTTGGGCGAACTTGAAGCAACCCATTTTTACATTTTTCGATCCAGAATCCTTATTTCTTCGAATTTCGAGATGATTCCACCATAGATCTGTTCGAAAATGGTTTTCTAACAATCCTATCCGTTCAATTTTACTTTTTGTCTGTGGATTGTATGTCTATATGATGATTTACGTCTAAAACCCCTCCTAATGTCCATAAGTGTAAAATTCATGAGCGTATGTGATAACCGTAGCTCCGATACCAATTGAAGGTCCGTGATCAGGCGGTTCTAGACAGAAGTTAGAGCATAAACATATATAGCAGTTTCTGTAGAATGTTATTAAGAATGGAGTAGAAACAGAATGCAGCGGAAGTCTTCATTGATACCGAAAGAGTATACATCTTCAAGTCCAGCTGCCGGAGTTCCTGGAGAGAATCCGGCAGCATCTCCCCGTAGGGATGCCAAAAACTTAAATGACCAATGAACAACACACCTATATATAGGGTAACAAGTTCGCCTGGAGTGTGCATGGACAAGTTCGGGCGAACTTGTTCCCAATTACAGTATTCGCTCCGTATTTTGGTCGTGTGTTCGATTCTAACCTATACAATATTCAACACACTTTAATCTAGCCTATTCGACAAGTGACGAACACAAAATGCATCAACAGTCTAGCAATTTTCGAGAAATCTTTAATGAATCGCCGGTAGAACCCTGCATGACCAAGGAAACTCCGAATCGCTCTAACCGAGGTGGGAGGTGGAAGTCGTGAAATGATGTCAACTTTCGCTGGATCAACTTCCATGCTACCCGTGAGATCTTATGCCCTAAAACTATGCCCTCTCTTACCATAAACTGGCCTTTTTCCCAGTTCAGCACAAGGTTCGTTTCTTCACACCTCTTCAACATTTTCTTCAAATTTTCCAAGCAATGATCAAAGGAATCCCCGAAAACTGAAAAGTCATCCATGAACACCTCCATTGAATCCTCGATCGTATCATGGAAAATTGCCACCATGCAGCGTTGGATGGTAGCCGGTGCATTACACAACCCGAAAGGCATACGCCGGTAGGCGAATGTGCCAAAGGGGCATGTGAAGGTAGTCTTCTCCTGATCCTCTGGAGCGATAGGAATCTGAAAATAACCGGAGAATCCATCCAGAAAACAGTATAAGTCTTCCACGATAGACGTTCCAACATCTGATCGATGAATGGAAGCGGGAAGTGCTCCTTAGGGTGGCGTCATTGAGTTTGCGGTAATCGATGCAAACTCGCCATCCTGTGACTGTCCTGGGTCGGAATAAGCTCATTCCTCTCATTCGTAACTACCGTCATGCCACCCTTTTTGGGCACTACCTGTACCAGACTAACCCAAACCGAATTGGAGATAGGATAAATCAAACCTGCATCTAACAATTTTATTACCTCCTTTTTGACAACTTCTTGCATGTTCAGGTTTAATCGCATCTGAGCTGCGCACAATGCTGGTAATCATCCTCCATAAGAATTTTATGAGTACAGAAGGAGGATTGATTCCCTTGATGTCCATGATCTTCCACGCTAAGGCTTCTTATGAAGTCGCAGTACATCAAGAAGTTTGCTCTTTTCCTCGTCCGACAAAGATGATGAGATAATAACCGGCAGACAGCATTCCTCGTCTAGAAACACGTACTCAAGATGTGGCGGAAGCTCCTTAAGCTCAAAGGACGGCGGATCCTCAACTGAAGGCTTCGACTTCTCCTCAAATCCACGATTAATTTCCGTAAATCGATCTAGACTCTGGGAACCATCATCACCAATCTGATAGATGTGTGTCCGAATCAATCTCCTCAATCGTCCCCACGCAATAGATGTGTGTCCGAATCAATCTCCTCAATCGTGCCCTGGAAATGGGTACTGACATACGTGTCGACAATGTCAACATAGTATAGCGCATCATCCTGACTCTTCGGGTGCTGCATTGACCGCTTGATGTCAAAGGTCACATGCTCATCATTCACTTGGAGTGTAATCTGGCACGCGTCCACATCTACGATCGTCGGGCGGTATTCAAGAATGGACGTCCGAGTATCAAAGGCACCCTAGAATCCTCATCCATATCCAAGATAACAAAATCCACCGGAAATACAAACTTGTCAATCTTGACAATTCTCCACAAACCCACGTGGATACTTGATAGAACGGTCCACTAGTCGAATGCTCACCTAGATCCAATTTAGCAAAAACCTTATAGGGCATAAGGTTGATGCTTGCTCCCAGATCCGCCAATGCGTGACTAACCGACATATTGCCAATAAGGCACGAAAGAGTAAAGATGCCTGGATCTCCAATCTTTGTAGGCAGACGGTTCCGAAGGATAGCCGAGCAACTCTCATTCATTACAACACGGGACATATCCTCAAGTTTCTGCTTGTTCGAGAGGATGTCCCTCAAGAACTACGCGTACTTAGGCATCTGGGCTAAGGCTTCAACAAATGGTATGTTTATATGTAACTGCTTGAACAACTCTAGAAACTTACCATATTGTTCCTCATTTTTCTGCTTCTTTAGCCTGCCTGGGTACGAAACTGGAGGAGTATAATCTTTGACTGGCTCCCGGAGCTGTGCTGTACTTGCTGGGCCTCGTCTAGCGTGCACCTCGTCCGGAGCATCAGTCTGGACCGCCTCAGTGATCGGTGGTGAGTCCGATATGTCGGGTCCTGTGGCTTTGCCACTCCTCGTCATCACGGCATTTACATGCCCTCGTGGATTCGGCTCGGTATTGCCTAGGAGACCACCCGGGGGTCTCTCGACATCATCTTCGCCAACTGTCGTACCTGATTCTCGATGTTCTGAATCGGGGCATTCTGACTCTGCATCTATCACTCGTGAGCTAAGAAACGTTCTTTGTTTTGCTGGTAACGTTTCTCAGCTAGCTAATTCGTGCTATAGAGCTACTCAGAAGCTGGGCCATCATCTCCTCCTGCTTGGAATTATCCAAAGGGCCTTGTTGCTGAGAACTACTCCCGGCCCCTTGATTATGATGTTGATAAAAACGAGGCTGGTAAGACTGATTATATGGCTGAAATGATTGACCTTGAGCTTGCTGCGGTGCTGGAGCTCACTAATTGTATCCGAGCGGGTTTTGATTATCCGTGTTTGCTCTCCATCCAAAGTTCGGGTGATTTCTCCATCCCGGATTTTACGTGTTGCTATAAGGGTTATTTTGCGGCCTTGCTTGATTGCTGACAAAGTCTACCTCTTCCTGACCTGCAAACATAACACCCTGGTCACACGCCCTAGCTCGTGTGAAACTCCACACTGATCACATCCCGAACTAGTCTGTGCCACTGTCTGGGATTGTGATTTATCAAACCTAGCCGCCAACACCGCGATCTGTGCAGAAATTGTTGTGTAATCCTCAACAGCGTCGAGACTCCTGGGTGAGATGAGGATGTCCGGCTCCTCTCTCCACCATGTCGTGAACTCGACTTCAATGCGGCTCTCTCGATAATCGCGTAAGCTTCATTAGGCATCTTTGTCCCTAGATCGCCTCCTGCATACACATCTAAGCGCTCCTGCGTGTCGTAGTTGAGTCCCTGGTAGAAGGTCAAGACTAGCTGCCTCTTGGAAAAACTGTGATGCGGAACATCAAGTAGTAAGTCTCTAAATCGCTCCCAGACTGCATGTAAGGACTCCCCGTCATCTTGCCGAAATGTCATGATACGATTCCTCAGCTTGGTTGTCTTTTCTGGCGGAAAGTACTTTTGCATGAATAACTCTGCCATCTCGTCCCAAGTCCTAATTGATCCAGCAGGAAGTGATAAAAGTTACTGCTTGGCTTTATCCCGCAATAAGAATGGGAAATGTCGCAACCGTATAGCATCCTCGAAAACGTCTCGTATCTTGAATGTCTGAAAAGATTTCTAGAAAAGAAGCGACATGTCGACAGGGATCCTCATTCTCACATCCGTCAAACTGCACCGAATTTTGCACCATATTAATTATACTAGATTTAATTTCAAAATTAGGCGCTCTCTATCGTCGGTCCGGCGATGCTCGGCTCCAAACCACCACCACCGGGCTGGTTCGTCGCATTCAGCGGTCGGTCGTTGTCCGCCATGGCTATGCCTCCCTCGTCCTCTGAGCTCTCGGTCTCAGAGGGTACCACCGGCTCATCCCTAGCTGCCTCTATTTGCTGCGCAACTGCATGGGATCTCCCTCGAAGACGCCTCCTTAGAGCACGCTCGGGTTCGTCAGATGGTTAACAGTGGCGGGTGCGGGGGTTGAGGACATCAACCTGCAATTGAAAAACTGACACACAAGAATATTATATTATTATTATAATTCTGTTTTTTTTTTGCTGCTGTAAAGATCCGAAATTTTATGTTTTGTAGTATAAAAATTTCAAAAATTGGAAATAGGCCAAAAATTTGTAGAAAAATAAAAAACTCATAAAAACACTCGAACCGGTAATGTCAAAAATGGTTTTTTCGGTTTCGAAAATTCAATAAATAACCGAATAATTAGTTCGAACTCGAAGAAATAAATATATTTTTTTTAAAGAATGTGTTAACAATCATAAAAACGAATAAATGTCATAAAATATTAACAAATGAATAAATAAATAATGAAATGAAAATATTCACAAATAATTACAAGCATGTACACCGGTAAAATATCGACTCGGGTGGTTCCCAAAACTCACCATATCCCTGGCAACGACGCCATAAACTTGACGTGTGCGTGTATATACATATTTTTACAATGAATTTTACACACGATTCGGTTTTAAATTTATAAAAATGATTTATACTTCAACATTAAAACACACACGAAAGGGCAAGTGTACCCCCGTCATATATGTAGTAAAGTATCGGTAAGAACCAAGTATCGATCCAAGGATGCGGGCGGAGACGATAATACTAAACCTTTGTCATTATTCTATCGGTAGAAAAGATAAGTGATAAGTTGTTTAAACTAGAAAATGACTAAAACCATAATATTTTTGTTTCTTTTTCTTTTTGTAAACATAATAGACTCCAAATATGAAAAATATAAATATAGCCTTGCTTTATGAACAACCGGAATATGTTCACTAAGTCGGTTATGCCATTAAGTCACTTGGTCAATTTTTCATTTTTCAAAGACAATTAGTATCCCTTTCGGGAATCCTAACATGATAACTCTTCGGAAAGTTAAAATGATAAACACACTTTAACCACCTAAAATTGTTCTTTAACGCCCTATTGATTAATGCTTGTACTGGAGATCGCACTGGCAGTGCACACGAGGAAACCACATTCGCATGGCCGTGCGTGCCAAGAAACATGCTTGCACCAGGGCCTGCACGGTCAGCGCCGATCTTCTGACTTGGGTTGGCACGACCGTGCCAAACTTCTACACGGCCGTGCACCTGAATCTCCATAGAAAGTTCGCAACTTCGCCGTTTCACCCGGAAAATCCTTGTTAAACATACACGATTAAGTGTCTAATTCTTGATTTTATGGCCAAAAACGTGTAAAATGGGGATAAAACGGGGGGACTAAAGTATATGCATTTTAACATATATCACCAAGACATACGCGACCTTGGCCAACATATGCAAGAGAACTGGGGGGTGACCGAGATTATGCGGGATAGACAATGGGAAAAAGACTTTGAGTTCTACTCGATGCCGATCGACCACCTAACAGGAAAACAATTGAAGATGGCGTTACAACAAAGGGAGCGAATAAAAAAAATATAATCTTTGAGGTTTTTTTATTTTAATGTTTTGTTTTTTTAGTTATTGTAATGTTTTTAATTTTAATGAAATGTTTTTTTGTTTTTTATATTTATTAAAGTTGTTTTTTAAAAGTATTTGAGATTAAATGTAATAAAATAATTAAATAATAATAATAATAATTAAGTAATGATGGGTGTGGGGCTTTATGACTACAGATGCTTGTGATATAAAGCCCCATCTTACACTTTATCGTCACGTGTCGCATAACGCCCACCCGGGGCTTTATGACTACAGATGGCCTTAGAGTAAAATGTCAAAAGCAGACACTTTGCTATCCCAATTAATATATATTTTTTTTGTAACTGGATATAGCATTTTATTCATCTATTATTGTTTCACAATTTTTTACTCATGTACAAAAGTGTTTGGTAAATCGTCGTCGTGAAAGCATGGTGTTTCATTTAAATTTTTCAACCTTTGGGGGTTAATAATATCTAGATTTTCACCATTGTTGAGTAATAATACACCCAAGGTACATGGTCGTGCCTATGCGCATCAGTCTGTCTTTTGGAAAAATCGTAAAGATCAGATAAATGTGGTGGGCAAGAAAAGAAAGTACAACGCACAATTGTGCATACCTAGGCACGGTCGTGCCTCCCATAAGAAAACAAATCGGACAAGACAAATCTAGTAGACCAGAAATGCACATGTTTTAGTGTAACGCCTCGCTTTTCATACTTTCCATGTTTAGAAAGCTAGTCTTGTATTTATATTTTTGGAAACCTTTGTACTTGTATTCGTTCTTTCTTGTAATCCTTGTAATCGAGACTTGAATCATAATAGAATATACATTGTATCCCAATACTTGTTATACATACATACGTTGATACATTACACTCGAAAATGCGAACATACTTGAAAATACGTGACAAATATGCCTCAACATACTTTATACGTGATGCATATACTCGATCTCGCTCATTTGAAATTTATATACATTTTAGAACATGTCCATTATACTTTAAATACTTTATATGTTCACAAAATGCCATTACATAGCACCTAGACCCGTCACTATTCAACAAAATAACAAAATATAAAACTTTTGATCTGCACCAAGTCCTTGCGGACCGCTAGGGAAACCCCTTACGGTCCGTAAGGGGGACTGGGCGGGTCAGATTGTTTTGGCTCGCAATTTTAACATGGATCCCCACAACCAAACCTCACCCAATGGCCTTGTATCATCTTTAAACACCTCCCAACCACCTCCTAACTCTTCCATTATAAATACCAAGCTTCCCAAGCATTTCACACTTTCAAAACTCCTTCTAATCTCGCTCAAACACTCTCAAATCACTCACAAAATCAGTTGTAACTCAAGTTCAAGCAGATTGTACCTCTTCCACAAAAGTGAGCATAACTTGCTCATTACTTAACGAAATCACTTGATTCTTCTTCCTACTTCCTTGGATCAGTCTTAGGTTCGATCCCACGGACTTGCCAAGGCATTTCCAGACCTGGGAATTCACCAAAAAAGACTCCAAAGTAGGCTGAAAGTTTCTGATGTGGTTAAAACCTTTTCAAAACTTGTGTTTTCTTCATTCAACCTTGTGTTCTTGAGCTTTTAATCAACTCTATGATTAGTGAGCCTAACCTAGGTTGTTATACATGTAAATAGGAGTATTTAGACACTCCAAACTTTCTGTTTTCGAAGAGCTTTAAGCTCACAAGTGATGCAAGTCTTGAACTTGTTCATGTGTGACTACCTTGGTTAGCTTGGGCTATCCTAACTCTAAGTCCACACATCACTTGATGATTTCTCATCATCATCCCAATTTAGTTTTCTAATTGAAAGTGACACAACCCCGTCTAGCCTTCAACATGTGTCGACGCCGGCTCACCGGGTTGTAGTTTGCTTGGCTACTTGGTATAGTGATAATCTTCACATTCTTGTTGTTAATAATGTTCTTGACCCTCCTTGTTGTCTATGACAACTTGTGTAGTGGTGAACTCCTAAGAGGTTCCTAAATGGATGGTTCTACCTCCTACCTCCTACATGACTTCAAACTCTTATGGGTTATCATAGTGTCAAAAACGAGTGCTAGACCTTGGTGACTATTTTCATACCTACATACTATACCTTATTATTTATTATTCATGCTCATATTCCGAATCTTCCGTTAATCACCGTACTCATACCTATGTTCTTCGTGCAGAAGGACAAGGTGCCAATCCTTAACCATCAAACAAGCTCGCGGATTTCTCTAGTTGGAACAATTTTGCAAAACCGTGAGTACACTCGACCCATTTACCGCTTTGTCACTTTTTGGGTTGTAACATGTTCACCTATCAAAATACACAAATCACAACTTATGCTTTACATGCTCAATCCTTATTACATGATACTTGTTATTCTTAGATACATGCTAGATTCGTACATACTTAATCATTAACTTAACTAGCCCAACTTGAGATATATAGCGTTATAGGAGTAGCACACCTCCCGTCGGGGTTATTTTAACCTTATTCACACTTTTTAGTCTCGTTGCTTTTGTGACGAGGGAAGCTCATTATACTTGTGGAAACTCGGGGTTTGATCTAGTGTTGCATGATTAGCATTTACCTTGCATACGATTAACATGTGGATTCGAGTTATACTTTTATACTTATGCTATGTATCACCAAACTTGTGTACTCGCCTTTGCTTTTGCATTGAACTTTATTTTAAAACATGTTACAGGTTGATGAGGATGATGCTATGAAATTGGAGTAGCGTTGATGACTAGATACACACATAGATGTTAGGTTTACTAATGTTGCATCAAATTTTTTCTTGATTAATGTTGTACTTGAAATTCCCATGTATTGTATTTGACAATTTTACTTATGAAATGAAATTTGGTTTGATTAAATATTGTCGTTATTAGGGTTGTGAGCAATGAGCAATCTCTTTCGTCCCGTGTTGATGTTTTCACCATCGGTTGGGGTGTGACAGATTGGTATCAGAGCCATAACTATAGTGAATTAGGTAGAATTGCCATGTTCGACCTAGTCTATAGTTTAAGTGTCCCGTTTTGACCATTCATATATTTGCTTGAAACTTTATTCTTCCTACATTGCTTCTTCCTTTCTTTTTGCCTTAAAACTTACATAATGTCTTTCCTAAGACATTTACACAATACACTTGAAGACACTCATGATGCAAACGAGGCGATTTGCACCAAGATAGGTCCAATGACTTACAATTTTTGGTGAAATCCCTCATTCCATGTATTCGATTTTCACGAGGTTACGCCTTCAAGTTAGGAGTGATATCCACATCTTGATGGAAAACTTCCATTTCATACTCTAGTGGATCTTAAAAACGAGTCGGAATATGCTCCTCGTTTAGTAAGAAATAACCACACTTAGGGTATGAAATCGTCAAGTTAGGGGTGAAACCCGCACCTTGTCGATTAAGTCCCGTTCCTCGATTTTCAATCTCGCCAAAGTCTCGAATTTTCGATCGACTAGGGACATGTAGTAAATGGAAGGGTAAAATGCCGTTAATCGCTTCTCGATGAGAGCATTTTACCTATTAGGCCAAAGCATGTTCCCTAACTCGAAAGATTTTACGAATCACTTTGGAATAGTCGACGTTTCTCTACCCGAAACAATCCTATGTTTTATTGAGCCAATCTTTATGTTATCTCCATTTTTATGTGATTTTATACTTGTTACCTTAATCGTTTCGAACCGTTACACAATTCGCACGTCTCTCGCAATAAAAAACAATAATAATCCTCTTGAACAAACTAGATTTACACTCTTTATACGCATTCATACGTGGTTATACTTGTTAAATACTTGTTGAATACTCGACAAATACATGCAACATATGTGAATTATCCATGCTTATACATGCAAAACTTATTTTCTTACATTATGATCAAGTCTCATCCTTTTCCTTCTATTTCAACCCTAGGTGTCTTCTCCAAGTTCTTCCAAGAAATCTAAGGGTTCCAAGAAGGGTTCAAACAACCAAGGGGACTATATCTCCAACCAGGAACTGGTAGGGTTAGTCGTGGAACAAATGGCCGAGCAGATGGCTAAGATTATCCCCAACATCATGAGCCAAATCCAAACCATTCATGAAACCCCCAAATCCTCCGTTGACTCAAAGGTGGACCCTCCCAGAGCAACATTCCAGTTCAAACAGTTCATGGCTTGTAAGCCCATGGAATTCACTGGTAATGATGGTGCTACTGCCATGATGAACTGGTTTGACATGATCGAACTCACCTTTTTGCAAAGTGGGTGCCCTGATGAGCTCCGAACCTTAAACGCCACATGGGTCTTTCGTGAGAGAGCCCTCGAGTGGTGGACCACTGAGAGAAACAAACGTGGCAATGAAGCAGCCCACGTGCTACCTTGGGAAGAGCTAAGGCAGCTTATGAAGGACCAATTTTGCCCCCCTCACGATACCCAGAAACTTGAAAACAAATTCTGGAATCTTGACCAAAAGGGGAGCGACGCCGAAGGACTGTTGCACGCTTCAAACAACTGAGTATCCTTTGTCCTGGACAAGTGGATACTGTTCCCAAGGCAATCACCAAGTTTATTTGTTGCCTCTCCCCTGAGTTGATGAACCATGTAGCCGCCGCAAGCCCCAAAACCATTTAAGATGCTTATAGCATCGCTATCGAGCTCAACCACAACTGCATTCTCCATGGGGCCTATGACAAGGTCTCCATGAAGAGTTGCACACCAAGCTACCACCAACACCACCACTGCCGAACCCTCACTCTCCCAAGCCAAGAAAAACAACAACAGGAACAAGAAGCGAAAGGCGTCTGTTCAAAAATTGTGCGATCGTTACTCCGCCCAACCCCACACCATTGAACTCCATATCCACTACCCCAAACAACGAACCACCCCAGAGAAACTACACCGGGACTTGGCCCAAGTGTGATCGGTGCACCTACCACCACCTTGCAACCGCCCCGTGTCGTAAATATGCGAACTGTAACAGTTTTGGGCATTTCGCCGACCGTTGCCATCAACCCCTCAAAACCACCCAAGATCAAGCCTTGGTTCCCAACCAACCTCAACCTCAACGCCAGACTGCTCCTGTGCGAGCATGTTACAAGTGTAGCGATCTCAACCATCTCGCCAATGTTTGCCCCCAACTCAACCAAAGTAGCAACTTCAACAACAGCAGTAGCCTTAGCCTGCTAAAGGACGAGCTTTCGTACTTACCTCTACCCAGGCTCAAAGCTCCAATGACGTCATCACTGGTATGTTCCTTGTCAACCATATTTATGCTTCATACCTATTTGATACTGGTTCCGATAAAAGTTTTGTGTCTGTCGAATTTGAACCTTTACTTAAGTGCGAATGTTCTAAGTTGCCTAAACCTTTCGTTGTCGAAGTCGCTAACGGCAAAACCATATCTGTTGATTCTATTCTTTCTAGGTGTTCTTTGATCCTTTACGACCATACGCTCTCCATCGACCTCATACCCATGCAAATGGGAAGCTTTGATATCATAGTAGGCATGGACTGGCTCAGGCGAGTTCGTGCCGAAGTCGTGTGTTCCGAGAAGTTCATTCGCCTTCCTCTTCAACACGGTGACTCATTGCACATCTATGGCGAGAAACCTTCTACAGGTCTCAAACTTATGTCGTGTATTCAAGCGAACTAGTACTTACGTAAGGAGTACTTTGCCTTTCTTGCCAACGTTGTGGAGAAGAAAGATAAAGGTCTAAGCATAATTGATGTTCCCATCGTTTGTCAGTTTCCCGATGTCTTTCCCGAGGATCTTTCTAGTCCTCCGCCTCCTCGATCCGTCGATTTTTGTATTGATCTTATTCCTGGCGCAACTCCTGTTGCGAAAGCTCCCTATCGTTTAGCACCCTCAGAAATGCAAGAGCTATCGAGCCAACTTCAAGAGATTCTTGATAAAGGCTTTATACCACCTAGTACTTCTCCTTGGGGCACTCTCGTTTTGTTCGTCAAGAAGAAAGATGGATACTTTCGGATGTGTATTGACTATCGCGAACTCAACAAACTTACATTCAAAAACTGATATCCTCTTCCTCGATTGACGATCTCTTTGATCAGCTTCAAGGTGCGACGTGTTTCTCCAAGACCGACCTCCGTTCTGGCTATCATCAACTTCGAGTTCTCGAGGAAGATGTACCAAAAACGCCTTTCGCATGCGTTATGGGCACTACGAGTTTATGGTCAGGCCTTTTGGTTTGACTAACGGCCTGCAGTGTTCATGGATCTCATGAACCGACTGTGTAAACCTTTTCTCGATCGTTTCATAATCGTATTCATCGACGATATTCTCATCTACTCCAAGACGAAAGAAGAACACGGGCGACATTTGCAACTTATTCTTTAGCTTTTGCGTACCGAACATCTTTATGCCAAATTCTCCAAGTGTGAATTTTGGCTAAAAGAGGTTCAATTCCTAGGTCACAACGTCAATGAACTCAGTATACATGTTGACCCCGCAAAGATAAAAGCTGTGAAGAATTGGATTGCACCTAAATCGCCTTCTGAAATTCATTCGTTCCTTGGCCTAGCTGGTTATTATCGTCGCTTCATCTCGAACTTTTCTAAGATCGTTGTTCCTCTAACGTCTTTGACTCAAAAGGATAAACCTTTTGTACCGAACAAGAAGAGTCTTTTCAAACCCTTAAGGACATGCTTTGTAATACTCCTATCCTCACACTCCCCGATGGAAACGATGATTTCCTCGTGTATTGCGATGCTTCAAACCAAGGTCTTGGTTGCGTTCTTATGCAACAGGACAAGGTCATCGCTTACGCGTCGAGACAACTCAAAATACATGAGAAGAACTATACTATGCACGACCTTGAACTTGGTGCAGTTGTTTTAGCATTAAAGATTTGGTGACACTACCTGTACGGTACTAAGTGTACGGTCTTCACCGACCATAAGAGCCTCCAACATGTCTTTGATCAAAAGGAACTCAACATGCGTCAACGTCGTTGGGTGGAATTGTTAAACGACTACGACTGTGATATTCGCTACCACCCTGGCAAAGCGAATGTTGTAGCTGATGCACTTAGTCGCAAGACTCATGTTAAGAGTATTAGTTGCTACCAAATCGTGGGAAAACTTCATGAGCTAATTCGCCAAGCAAAATTTCCCGTCATTAACGAGGGTAACCTCGATAACGAGTTGAATTGTGGAGTCGAAACCCACTGGAAGCTAAGCCTGATGGTATCCTTTACTACCATGATCGCATTTGGATTCCCGATCGTCTCAACCTTCAAAACACCTTGATGGACGACGCCCACAAATCTCGATACTCCATTCATCATGGCACCGACAAGATGTATCATGATCTTCGTACATCTTATTGGTGGCCTGGGATGAAGAAAGATATCGCTCTTTACGACTTGAAGTGTCTTACCTGTTCCAAGGTGAAAGCTGAACATCAACGCCCCTCTGGCTTGCTCGAACAACCAGAAATTCATGTCTGGAAATGGGAGAGCATTGCCATGGATTTCATTACGAAACTGTCTCGTACTCCTTCTGGTCATGGCATCATTTGGGTCATCATTGACCGTTTGACCAAATCCGTGCACTTTTTAGCCATTCATGAAGATTACAAAGTCGAGAAATTGGCTCGTATCTACATGAAGGAAATCATCAGTCATCATGGTACTCCTCTAGATATTATCTCTGATCGTGACGGTCGTTTCACCTCTCGCCTTTGGTAAACATTTCAAACTGCCCTTGGCACTCGTCTCAATATTAGCACCGCTTTTCACCCGCAAACCCATGGTCAAACTGAACGTATAATCCAAACTTTGGAAGATATGCTTCGTTCTTGCATAATCGATTTTGGCGGCAATTGGGATTCGCACTTACCCTTGGTAGAATTCTCATACAATAATAGTTATACGCCAGTATTCAAATGGCTCCATTTGAAGCATTGTATGGTCGTAAGGGTCGTTCGCCTATTTGTTGGCACGAGATTGGAGATGTTCAGATCACTGGTCCCGAATTAATACAAGAGACGACGGACAAGATCCTACAAATCCATGATAACCTCCTCAAAGCTCGAAGTCATCGGAAGAGTCACGCAGACAAGAGACGCAAACCTTTGGAATTTAATGTTGGTGATCTAGTACTTCTCAAGGTATCTCCTTGGAAGGGCGTTGTTCGTTTTGGTAAGAAAGGAAAACTCATTCCTCGCTACGTAGGTCCTTTCAAGATTCTCGAAAGGATTGACAAGGTAGCATATCGATTGGACCTACCTCAAGCGCTCAACAATGTCCATACAGTTTTTCATGTTTCAAACCTAAAGAAGTGTCTAGCTGAAGAAGGGAAATTCAAGTTCCACTCGAAGATCTTCAAATTAACGAGACATTGCATTTTGTGGAAAAACCAGTTGAAATCATGGATCGAGGAATCAAGCAATTGAGGCGCAGTCGCATTCCTATCGTCAAGGTTCAATGGGAAGGAAAACGTGGCGCTGAATTTACTTGGGAACTCGAGAGTGATATGAAGACTAAGTATCCGCATCTCTTCGTTGCATCTTCCCAAATTTCGGGATGAAATTTCCTAAAGGAAGGGACACTGTAACGCCTCGCTTTTCATACTTTCCATGTTTAGAAAGCTAGTCTTGTATTTCTAATTTAGAGAAAACTTTGTACTTGTATTCGTTCTTTTGTTGTAATCCTTGTAATCAAGACTTGAATCATAATGGAATATACATTTTATCACAATACTTGTTATACATACTCATCATACATACATACGTTGATACATTATGCTCGAAAATGTGAACATACTTGCAAATACGTTATGCCTCATACATACTTTATACGTGATGCATATACTCGATCTCGCTCATTTGATACTTATATACATCTTAGAACATGTCTATTATACTTAAAATACTTTATATGTTCACAAAATGCCATTACATAGCACCTAGACCCGTCACTATTCAACAAAATAACAAAATATAAACTTTTTTCCCGGACCAGGTCCTTGCGGACCGCAAGGGAAACCCCTTACGGTCCGTAAGGGGGTCTGGGCGGGTCAGATTATTTTGGCTCGTGATTTTAACACGGATCCCCACAACCAAACCTCACCCAATGGCCTTGTATCATCTTTAAACACCTCCCAACCACCTCCTAACTCTTCCATTATAAATACCAAGCTTCCCCAAGCATTTCACACTTTTAAAACTCCTTCTAATCTCGCTCAAACACTCTCAAGTCACTCACAAAATCAGTTGTAACTCAAGTTCAAGCAGATTGTACCTCTTCCACAAAAGTGAACATAACTTGCTCATTACTTAACGAAATCACTTGATTCTTCTTCCTACTTCCTTGGATCAGTCTTAGGTTCGATCCCACGGACTTGCCATGGCATTTCCAGACCTGGGAATTCACCAAAAAGACTCCAAAGTAGGCTGAAAGTTTCTGATGTGGTTAAAACCTTTTCATAACTTGTGTTTTCTTCATTCAACCTTGTGTTCTTGAGCTTCTAATCAACTCTATGATTAGTGAGCCTAACCTAGGTAGTTATACAGGTAAATAGGAGTATTTAGACACTCCAAACTTTCTGTTTTTGAAGAGCTTTAAGCTCACAAGTGATGCAAGTCTTGAACTTGTTCATGTGTGACTACCTTGGTTAGCTTGGGCTATCCTAACTCTAAGTCCACACATCACTTGATGATTTCTCATCATTATCCCAAGTTAGTTTGCTAGATTGAAAGTGACACAACCCCGTCTAGCCTTCAACATGTGTCGACGCCGGCTCACCGGGTTGTAGTTTGCTTGGCTACTTGGTATAGTGATAATCTTCACATTCTTGTTGTTAATAATGTTCTTGACCCTCCTTGTTGTCTATGACAACTTGTGTAGTGGTGAACTCCTAAGAGGTTCCTAACTGGATGGTTCTACCTCCTACATGACTTCTATGATTATCCTTGTTAGTTGTACATATGTATATCTATGGACCATATAATGAACCTAAACAGAACCCTTGATAATGACTAACTAATCACTTGTCAAGTTATTAAGTTTATCACCAAAGTGTGTAGTTCCTCGTTATGATTCTAATAGGTTTCAAACCTATGAAGTCACATCAAACTCTTATGGGTTATCATAGTGTCAAAAACGTGTGCTAGACCTTGGTGACTATTTTCATACCTACATACTTTACCTTATTATTCATTATTCATGCTCATATTCTGAATCTTCCGTTAATGACCGTACTCATACCTATGTTCTTCGTGTAGAAGGATAAGGTTCCAATCTAACCAACAAACAAGCTCGCGGATTTCTCTAGTTGGAACACTTTTGCAAAACTATGAGTACACTCGACCCATTTACCGCTTTCTCACTTTTTGGGTTGTAAAAATTTTTGTCTTGATTAATGTTGTACTTGAAATTCCCATGCATTGTATTTGACAATTTACTTATGAAATGAAATTTGGTTTGATTAAATATTTTCGTTATTAGGGTTGTGAGCAATAAGCAATCTCTTTCGTCCTGCCTCGATGTTTCCGCCATCGGTTTGGGTGTGATATTTAGGACCTGACGGGACACGTGTCCTATGCATGGTCTTGCAAATGCTGGCACACTCGTGCATAATACCACAACAAAGACAAATAGGATGACTTCTAGAATATTCTGGGGGACAAATGGACAAGGCACGATTGGGCCTCACCATGCACGATTGTGCATGCCTGCCTCTAGCTCCCTGTAAATAGAGATCATGTCCTCTCATTTCAAGCATGCCTTTCTTTGTTTCTTATTCCTTAGTTACTTATGTCTCAAGGCTGATATACTTGTGTCTTCTTGGCCTTGTTCTCTCTTCCTTGAAGGTCATAACTTCTTGGATGATGTGATGATTCATGGCCCTTGGTGCATTAATGTCTAAGTATCCCATGATACTGAATGAAACCTTGTTAGAACTTTTGAGATCGTTGATACTTGATTATCTAGGTTTTTGAAAGTTGTTTAATTGGTTTATTATGTTTTAGATAGTTCAGGGGTTAGAAATGTAATTTTGGAAACTCATGTACTGGCCGACGTAATTATATGACTGGCGTAATTATTAATTACACCAGTTGGCCAGACACTATATATATGATGCTTAATGGAAACCCTAGCTCCAAGGTTCTTGGACTAGTGATTTTGGTGATTTCTTGTGTTGTGATTCCTATGATTGTAGTTGTGCTTAATCCGTATATCCAGGTGCTTAAATCGTTATTATAAGTTGGGATTCAATATACAACACTTGTATCTTCATCCAAAACAAGAATCTTCATCTTCTTCTTTGATTTTTCCTAACTAAATACATTCAAACACCTAATCTATAGGTGTTTGTATGTTAACAATCAAACCACTGTGATCCGTAGTTGATTTGGGACTCACAATTTGGTATCAGAGCCTTTGTGCTCTTGATTATTTGATTTTTGTTGAGATTTTTCAAGTAAAGAAGATATTTCAAAGGTTTTTCAAAGTTTCAAGGTTTTTCAAATTTTTGGGCTTAAAATGAGTTGATTTGGTGTGATTAATTGTTGGGTTGTTGTTAATCAGTTTTTGGACAAACACTTGGGTCATTTTGGTTCAAAGAATCATGGATTTTGAGTCATTTTTGACTGATTAGGGGGTTTTTGTTCGTTTAAAACCCTGCTGGGCGTATTTAACTTGACGCCAGCGTAGAACACTTTGAATTTAGCGTAAAACTCCTTGAAGACAACGTATTTGTTTTTAAAGGTCGCATTATTGATAAATACGCCGAAATACACCAGCGCATTTGTTGATTTCCTGCGAATAGTGTCAGCGTTGTTAAAATTGAAGGCGACTTCGAAGTCAGTGATAAGGATCCTCAGCGACCTTATTACGGTGATCAGCGAACTTAACAGAACTCTTGTTTGTTTTGTGTTTGCCAGCGGATTTAGCATCTACGCCGGGTCAGGACTCAGGGATCATCAGCGTAATTGTTCATCTCAATGAATTTGTTTAGCGTACTTAACATATCAGACCAACGTACTTGTTTTTGGAAATCATATTGTCCAATGTAATTAACATCTGATCAAGAAATTAAAATCAAATCTGTTATCAAAATGTCTCTAAGTCAATTGAACACTGTTGCACAAGCCGAACTGGAAACTGGAACTACGACGAGACCTCCTAAGTTGAAAGGATCCAAGGACTTTAGCAGTTGGAAAACCAGCATCAAGGCATTCTTTGAGTACACTGACTACACTCAATGGTCGTCTGTTACCGTTGGACACCATGTTCCTGTGATCATAGAAGATGATGTTCGTGTTGTAAATTAAGATCCAACTACTTTCACTGAAGAAGATAGAGCACTGATTCAGCGTGACCGTCATGCTCATGTTGTTCTAACCATGTCGTTGAACAAGGATGACAACAATTTGTTCGAAGAATACACCTCAGCTCACGAACTTTGGTTGGCCCTCATTGAACACTACGAAGGAAACCAAGAACTGATGGACAACAAAAGAGATATGGTACAAAGGGAATATGATATGTTCAAAAGTGTCCAAGGAGAAAGCATGTCCGACCACATCAGTCGCTATCTAAATGTGTTGACCAAGATGAAGAAAGTTGGAAATCCGGTTGCCAACTATGCCTCAATGAAGAAACTTTTGGACTCACTTCCAAAAGAATGGAACCTGCAATGCATGATGATCAAGAGAAGCTTTCTATGCAGTACCACACCTGTCACTCTGTCTGACCTAATTAACACTCTGAAAGCGTTTGAAATGGATGTTATCAAAAGAGAAATGAATTAAGCTAGACAAAAATCTGCACAGTCAGCTGCTGTTGTCATGCCCAAGAACATGGCCTTTCTCGCACCAACAAGCTCAAGAGGATCAAGTTCTCAAAGTGCTAACGTATCCTACAACAATGCTTCCGCAAACTCCGCTACATCCTCACAGCCAAATATGAAATCTATTGTGGTCGCGGATGCTCAAGCACTCAAAATATCCACTGAACATGTTGCTTTGTTCAATACCTTCTTAAGAAGTTATGAAGCTCTTATGTCCGGAGAGTTGAAATGAGATTACCTTACTACTGAAGATATGTATCATGTGGATCCAAATGACATGGAAGAGATGGACTTGAAATGCAGATGGCTATGATCACTCTTCGTTTGAAAAAGTTCCAAGACAAAATAGGGAAGAGATTATCTCTCGGTAAAGCTGGTTTTGATAAGTCAAAGCTACGTTGCTACAACTGCAAGGACCTTGGTCATTTCAAGAGAGATTGTCCTTTGCTGAAAAAAGAAAATGTTGAAATTGCTCCTGTCAGAAGGCCGATCGCCATAGAGGGAAACACAAATGCTGTTGATAATGCTCCAAAGGCACTAGTAGTTGAAGATTACGATTGGGCAGACGAGATAGCTGAGACAAAGGAAGAATTCAACAAAGCATTGATGGCTAAAATCTCGAAGGAGCCACTACCAAGATAACAACAGAATCACCAGCTGCATCTCCGAAATTTGTCCATACCAAAATTGCTGGTATTCTAAAAGAAAATTCAGTTGACAAGGGTCTGAAGAGCATTGTGAATTCAACAAATGATGAAGCTGATAAGAAAGCTCCAGTGGATGGCAAAGGAGAAACGGAGCAAGATGGTGAAGCGTCTGCTGCCGCAATGAAGGTTGAGTCTGCAAAAGAAAAGGAAGATAAAGAATTGGTAAACAGCATCCCATACGAGTTTAAAGCAAAATTGTGTTCGAAGCCATGTATGAACGTCGTGGCGCACTACAAATCAATCAACCGTGACCTTATTAAAGAAAAAGAAAAGGTTTTACAAATAAACAAAGAAATGAAACTGAACGAAGCTGCATATCAGAGAAAGTTGAACTCAACTTTAACTGATATGCAGTCTTTAAAGGAGTTGTTTTCTAAAAAGAATTTCATTATAAATGATCAAGCTAAAGGATTAGAAAATTCTGAAATAAAAAACATTAAACTGCAACTCACCATTGATAAATCGAATGTTAGCAAAAAGGCACTGGTTGATATCAAAAAATAGCCAACGACCAACATACGTGAAAGATGACATTGGGTACAAAGACAAGCTGGGAAACAAAGAAGAATCTTTCCACCTCCTCACAGCAAAAACTATGTACCCATGCCAACTCCTCATCCTGAAAATGACTTAATTGATAAATCTGGCTTAATTGCTCAAAGTATCGATTACTTGAATGATAAAAATATTAATGTTTCTATGAGTAATGCAGATGCAAATGAGCGTGAAGGAGATGTGTGCGATGAGGATGGTGAAGGCACAAAAATGGGCATAGGTTATTCAGGAGATAGTTATACCACGGTAAACTGGTTCGCCTGGAATTGTGGAAAAACAAAAGACAAATCTATTTGGGATGAATGTAATAATTTAACTAGTATGGATGACTGTATTAAACCTAGTTTAAATATTCGGGATGACTGTAGTAGGCAAGTGCCTAAACCTTTGACTCAAAACCACGAAAATGTAGTGGTTGAATGCATGGACTTGAAGTCCGCCTTTTGTGATGAGTTGTGCTTGTATCACCTGTGTTTGTTCCAGAATTGAAGAATAACAGATTCGGAAAATTCCTTATAGAGGAAATTCCATAGTTTGTTCCATCATGTACAGGTACATCAGCGGATGAACAAGACTCAAACCAAAATTCAAGTCAAGATTCAAGTCAAGAATGCAGCAGTGAAGATTCACTCACATCTGTCTCAACTTGTGACGAAGAAAACTCAAGTGAATGCCAAGAGTCATCTTCATCAGAATATGAGTCAGACGAAGAAATCATCGAGGATGAAAGTCTGCTTGACAAGAAAATGAAGAAATTGACAAACTCGAGTGTCGACAAAACGAGCAAAGATTCCTTCAGCTCAAGACACTCATCACATACATCATTTCAAACGCTTCATCCTCCAAAAGAAAGAAAATAAGTTGCTTGAAATGTTTTCGTTGTGGTCATTTAGGACATACAACGAATCATTGCAAAAATAAAAAGTTTTCAGAACCTAAAATAAATTTTGTCAAACACTTCACAGAGTACCTTGACAGCCTTAAGAAATCAGTAAAATATCTTGTCAACACATCATGTTTTTGGAAAAGAAAAGAAGATCTAAATATCCAAAATCATGATAGATTAAAATTAAAGCAAGTTTGGGTTCCAAAATCTAGCTAACTTGTATATATTTTGTTTGTTATTGTATTATAGAATAAATTGCAAAAATGGCTCCGAATGCTTATGGAGTACATTTGGCACGTGGACAGTGAATGCTCAAGGCATATGACTAGATTGAAGGAGCTGTTAAATAATTTCCGATCCATCGATGGTGACTTCGTGTCATTTGCCAGAGATGAAAAGGGTGGAAAAATTGTCGTAATAGGGGATGTTGTGTCAGAGGCTCTTACTTTGGAAAACGTGAATTTGTTCCAAAACTGTGCTACAATCTTATGAGTGTATCACAAGTCTGTGACAAAGGGATCTTGGTTCTCTTCAATGATGTCGAATGTCTCTTTCTCAAGCCAGAATACACAGTTCCCGCCGAAATGATTATGCTAACTGCTCCTCGTCAAAACAACACCTACGTGTTCAATTGTGATATATGTGGCGATCCGATCATGTAGCGATTTCCGAATGATGTATCAATCAATAAAATTCTGTGTTTTATTTATGATTTTTGTATATTTATCATGACAATTGCACATATTCAATTTTTGCACAATTCCAAACTTTCAAACAACTTCTGGAAGCGAAACCGTAAACCGATACGCAAACGTAATCCGTTTAACATGACGTACATTCTGGAACAAATTCATAAGCCAAACATACCTTAAATAACCTTTACATAACTTAGAAATAAGCTTTGGAGGGTTTGGTATGGCAAAAACCTGCTTATGCAACTTCAGGGGCTATTTTGCAAATTCTGTGAAACTATGCCTTTTCGCGTATTTCGCTATCCGGAACATGTACGGACATCCAAAAATTATTTTAATCATTAAAATCTTGTATATTAATGATTGGAACGCAAAAGTATCATTCGTTACACATTTACGGTCATACACGCGATCGTTACAATTTTCGTCATAATTAACCGAAAACCGCAACCATACGACCAAACAAACTGACTTCTGAGATATTTGTAAGCACATTTCAAGTTCCCTATACTTTATTGTCCTTCTAAAGCTTTAAAATGGGGTTAACGGGTGTTAGAAGTGGCAAAAACACGTCAAAAACAAGTTTAGGGGCCATTTCTGCCAATTTTGAAACTTCTACCCCTGCAAAGGCCTTACGGACCGTAAGGAAAAACCCCATACGGTCTGTAAGGGGTTCCCAGCTCATCAAAATTGTTGAATCAAGGTGGCAGCTTCTTGTTAATTCCCTTATTGACTAAGCAAACGAACTTGCCACCCTATTATCTGCATCTAACATGTGTATTTACACTAATCCACTTCACGGATGACTCATGGACACATGTAATGCTCATATTAATCCAATTCAACTATAAATAGCAATGGATTTTAGCCATTTGAACTTTTGCAACCTTCATCCTTGCTCCAATCTGCCATAATCTGAAGTTTGCAACCACTTTGGAGCTTTCCTCTGAGATTCCTTGGCTGCTCTAAGTAGTTGTAAGTGTTTCAATCAAGTCTTGCTCAATTCTTGTAGCATAATCGAGCTAAAAATCAAATAGTTTGACTTCTGTTTGACTTTCAGTTTTGATCATAAATTTGTCAAAACAAAATCCAATTGAACTTGCTAATGTGGTCATAATCATGATGGTTATGGTCCTTAGTGATCATGCCTACTGATTTCCACATTTACTAGTCATTTTGACAAGTCAAAGTTTTGGTCAATGATGCGATAAATGTGCATTTCATGATGGAACTAATTTCGGGTGTCAAAACAGTTTGTTTTTGTACCAAAACTCTTTTACAACTTAGTTAGACATATCAAAACATATCTAACTCGTCACTTTTAGTATGGTGCTTGTCTAGGATCGTTTGTTGAACGGTTTTGACCACCGCTTTAACTTTCGAATCCGACCCGTTTGGTTGATCTTTAAACCCAACCAAATACATACTTGTGACCATAGTTGATGTTGGTGCATAATGTCTATGTCTTAGTCTATTATCGAGTATGTATTGTATAGAGCTGAATAGGATAGGTATAGCAAGTATTTATGAAGTATGTAGCCAAGTTCGCCCATGTGTATGAAATGTATACATGTTCGGGCGAACTTGCTTATGCAAGTTCGGGCGAACTTGTATCTCCTTGGGCCGAACTTGTAATGCTATAAATACCTAGCTTGAGTGTCTCATTTGTAACTTTGGCATTTCATAGGCGAAGCTCTGTTAGTCTCTATTCAGAATGTTTGATCTATAAAACTGACGTGTAACTGATTAATTCTTGTCTATTGGTAACACGACGTAATATTTCCGCTATTATGGACGTTAGATATCAAATTTAGGTTCCTAAGCATCGAGGATCGGTCCTACAAGTGGTATCAGAGCTAGAACAGCCTGATTTGATAGTATCAAGACAAGAACACTTCTATTTCTACTCCATTTTTCTTTTTTCTTAAGTTTTGATCACAAAATGAAGAATTCATGGTCAAAATCTTTTGAATTTTGAATAAATCATGTAAAACATAACAAAGATAAACCCTTGAAAGATTGGATACCAAATTCAACCGAATTCATGTCAAAATTTTGAAAAAAAAAACCATGTTTTTGAAAACCCTCAGGAACGAACTTGTTAGCCATGTTCGGCCAAACTTGCCCTGAAACATCACTTTTCAAGTGATTTTTTAGTAAGTTCGCCCGAACTTAGGTGTTTTTTTTGAGGAAATTTAGTCAAGTTCGCTCGAAGTTACGAAAGTTTCACTGATTTTACATCAAGTTCGACCGAACTTGATGTAATATCTAAGAGATTTTTAGTAAGTTCGCCCGAACTTACCGAGCATTTCATCAAAATTCTGTTGATAAGTTCGCTCGAAGTTCTGTGTGTTTTCTCAACGATTGTCAAGTTCGACCGAAGTCACACAATATTTTTCAAACCAATCTAACAAGTTCGACCGAACTTGTTAGAAAATCCAAGAATTCTTCATTAGTTGCTACAAGTTCGACCGAACTTGTAGTAGGACTAATTGTTTTCAAAGTTTTTGAAAAATTTTCAGAGTACACGTTTCGTTATTCACAATGGAGGATCAACTAAGAGCTTTTATGTCCGGAGCTAGTTCGTCAAATGCCAATGTGATCAATCAAGTCAATCTTGATAACGAAATGGGAACGACCGTCAAACCGCCCAAGCTGATGAGCATGGACGAATACGAAGCATGGAAAGAGAAATTTACCTACTGGGTTCAAGCCATGCACTTCGCTGGATGGGTGTCAATCGAAAAAGGCTACACTGTTCCGGTAGATGAACATCAACAAGTTCTTGAGAAGTACAACTACTCGACAGCTCAAAGAGACGAATACATTGCAGAGAAAAAGATGATCAGTCTCATCCAACAGTCAGTAAAAGAAGATATTCTGATTCTGTTACCAGAGTATACTACAGCAGGAGAACTTTGGTTGTCATTACAGAAGAAATACCAAGGCAGTGCTGAAATGATCAAAAGCAAGAAGGCTCTCATTCTGAAAGAATTTGATATCTTTAGCATGTTAAAGAATGAGACCATTAAGCAAATGATTGAGCGTTTCTGTCACCTCAAAGTGCAAATGCGAAGACACGGTCCTGAGAAGACGGAACAAGAATACATCGACAAACTTGCTGACGCACTACCAGAGGGTGAATGGTCAACTTATTTGATGGTTCTGAAGAATAGTGATAAGTGGGAATTCTTCAAGTTGTCAACCTTTATCGATAAACTCGAAGGCCACAAAATGGAGCTTCTGAAGATAGAAAAGTCTAAGAACGCTAATGTTGTTCAAGACTTTGGTTTGTACTACAAAACCGGAATGCAAGATAACATTTCGAGTCAAAAAATTAGAACTGCTTTTAGTGCAAACATGAATGCTTCTCCATAGAACCAGTATCATTCACAGCCTCAGTATGACCAAAGTCCACAAAGTTCTTACTCGAGCACTGGTTCAAATTCAACATTTCAAAGTCAAGTAAATCAGAACCAACATCAAATTTCTGATCTGAATGTTTACAAATGCAACATTGCAGTGAATTTGAACAATGTTGTTTCAGAAGAAGTTGCAAAACAACATATGTCACTTCTGGCTACCGTCTTAGAGTCTTATGAATGTCTTGTTGCCGGTAAAATCGGAAATCCCGAGATGACCGTAGAAGATTATGACCAGGTAGATGAGGAACTAATGGACATCAAATGGTCCTTAGCTTCGATCATCAGGAGAGTGACAAAGTTCGTTGCACTCACAGGCCGTGACATAGGAAACTCCAGCAACAAATTGGGTTTTGACAAATCCAAAATCACATGCTTTAAATGTCGACAGAAGGGACATTTTAAAAGAGAGTGTAAGAACACCGAGGCAACCGAAAATCAAAGTCCTTTCGGAGGAGGGAATGAATATTACAAGAAGGCACTTCAATATAAACCATTCCCGAAGAAAACTCAAGTTGAGATCCAAGAAAAGCCAAACGTAGTGCCACGGAGAAAGCCATGGTTGCATCCACAGAAGATGACGGTTTTGATTGGAACTCTTACATTGGGAAAAAGACTGGAGTTGCTTTGATGGCGGAGATAGTTGAAGATAATTCTGCAGAGGAAGCAGCGGCGGCAGCTGAAGCAGCAGCAGCAGCTTTCGAACAAGCTATTCTGGAACAATACTTGCATCAACAGCAGGAAGAAGAGGAATATGCAGAGATGAGGAATTTTATCCTTAATTCTTGTGACAGTTTTGCAGGACATTTTAATGGAAGCTCGAAAGAACAAGTGGTTGAGGAGAAAAAGATTGATGAAGTGATCATTGATGTCACTCACGAAATGAAAGTTGAAGACATCAAGGACATGGCAAATAAAGCTTTAATGGCGAATCTAACCAAGGTAGGTCCAGAGGTAAAGGTTGTCGAGAAAGAAGTTGTCAAAGTACAAGTTGTAGAGGTTGAGAAACCTTGTACAAAATGTACTGAACCTTGGGTCGAATGTGCCAAAAAATCAAAGATCATCGCTGAAAACAATGTGCATAACGATTTGTTAAAATATGATTATCGCATAATGAAAGAAGCGTATGACAAAATGAAAAATGATTATGACAGACTCGACAGAAATAACATCGAACAACATGATAATATAAGAATGTTGAGTGGTACAGTAATGGATAAACAAAGAGCAATTAACACTTATATCAACACCATTGCTGAAATCAAACAACAACTTCAAGATATGGCAATTGAAACTGAAAGAGTTCGACATTTGTTAAGAAGTTATACCACCAACGCGTATGTTATCGATCACATTCTCGCAACAATCTCAACGGAAGAAAAACCTAAAAGGAAAGCGGGCAAAGAATATAGTAATGTTCCTCCACCCCTTTGCGAGAAATACTGTGTTAAATCTACAGACGGGATGGACAAGGCACTCAATGTTGAATTAATTTCTGAAAAGAAAAACGAGTTGCCAGAGAACACTGATATAGTCTATGCTAAATCTGATGATGATAACAACGCTGTGATTGACAAAGTGGTTGAAAATGTTTTAAGTGATTCTGATGACGGCAGCTTCAAAAGCGCCAACTCGAGTTCAAAGAATTCCGATTCACAGTCTGAAAATGACGATAAGTCGTCAGAAGATGGTCTAAGTGACGATCCTAATATTGTAATGTACAAAATTAAGGATTCGGATAGACTGTACTTTGATGATAGCTTCCCGATTGAGAATGTGAAGGAAGAATTGCTTGATAAATTCTTTAAACTCGTGGAAGTTACATCAGAGGAATTGGTAATCAATGAATGAAAATTCTATTCCAAACCTAAAAGAAACAAATATCTAAGAAACAGTGGTGATCAACCGGAAACCAAAGAGCGGGGTTGGGTTTAGAAGAAGAAACTGATGAATCTGTAAAGAAATCGTCACCATTTCATGAATATAAAAACAAAACATGAAGTTTGTATATGGGACGAGTACAATTCATGTGGAGAATTTGATTGGTAAACAGTCAAATGATGAGTTCAAGAAGGAGAAAGAAATTCGAGATAAAGCCAAGATTACAAGTGGTGTCAAAACTTCAAATAGGGTAAAACCACTCATTAAAGGACATCCACTTGATAATCGGACATGTTTCAAGTGCAATGAAATTGGTCATATGGCACAACAATGTCCGAAATCAAAACCGGCTTATCTTCGAAGAAAAGAAGATTCAAATGTTGTTAACCAAAGCAATCAGTGTTTGCAAAACCTGTAAAGATTTTGAAACGAAATGAATCAAAACCAGAACTTAAACCAAAGTCTTAAAAGATTTTTGAAAATTCCATTTTTAAAAAAGGTGAAACTTCTAGGTCTAATGAAAACAAGTTTTACATCAAAAAGGCTAATATCAAATCTCAAACCTGGATTGCCAAGAAAAGGTCAACAACATCAGGTGTTGTTAAGTCTGAGCTAGTAAATACTGACAACACAAAAGAATCAAAGTCTGAAATCACTAAGTCTGACCAGGTGAAGACTAGTGAGAATGTGAAAGAAATTAAAACAGAAATCAAGAACGATAATGTCAAATCTGTAAAAGATAAGAAAAAAGTGAAAATTTCAAACATTAACATTGTTGAAACAGATGATGAATTTGATTTTGATGACGTAATGAGTTTGAATATGCTTTTGATGATGGTTATCCAGTAAAACCCAAGACCAAGAAGGCTTGGATAGAGCTTTTCACCTAATTGCTGAGTCTTGCAGGGGCTCCAAAGATCCGTACTTTCAAAGTGGATTTTGGATAGTGGAGCGTCCAGGCATATGACGAGAATGAAGGCATTGCTATTCGACATTAAAGCTACCAATGGTGGATATGTTGGATTTGCAGGAAATCAAGGTGGAAGGATAGTCGCCGAGGGAAAACTGTCCAATGGCGTAGTTTCATTTGATCGCGTGAACTATATTGCAGAATTTGAAAACAATCTTCTGAGTATATTGTAGATTTGTGACAATAAATTTACAGTCCATTTCAATGATAAAGAGTGTATTATCTTGAAGCCAGGATTCAAAATACCAGATGACTGGATTCTGATGCGAGCACTGCGAGAGAATGATTTATATGTTCTTGATATGGGTGTTGCTGCCACTTCATCATCATCAGCACAATGTTTTGTATCAAAGGCTACTGAAAAAGATTCTATTCTTTGGCATCGTAAGATGGGGCATATTCATTTGCGAAAAATGAATTTCTTGGTTCATAATGATCTTGTAGAAGGCGTAAATCTTCGAAGTTTTCAGATGTCTGATCATTGGTTGGAATGCAAGAAGGGAAAGCAGATCAAGAAATTGCATCCGAAGAAAATACTAAAATCAATCAAGTTGCCATTAGAACGTCTCCACATGGATTTATTTGGTCCTGTAAATGTTCGAAGCATCTCAGGAGACTTATCTTGCTTGGTCGTGACAGATGACTATTCGAGATATTCATGGTTATTCTTTCAAGAATCAAAAGACGAAATGTTCGAGAACTTGGTTATTCTATTCAAGAAACTCGAGAACATTTGTCATCTGCCGGTCGGACGCATTAGAAGTGACAACGGCACAAAGTTTAAGAATAACAAGATGAAGGAATTCTGCAACGCAAAAGGGATTCTGCACGAGTTTAGTGCTCCCTATACTCCACAGCAAAACGAAGTAGCTGAACAGAAAAACAGAACTTTGATTGAAACTGCAAGAACCATGCTTGCAGATTCTAAACTTCTTATCAGCTTCTAGAGTGAAGCGGTTGCTGCGGCTTGCTACACACTAAACAGGGTTCTCACTGTCAAACCAACAAAGAAAACATGTTTTGAGATAATAAATCAACGGAAGCCAAATTTGAAGTTCTTAGAACCATTCGGTACTCCATGTACCGTAATAAACCAAGATCGCAAATTCGGAGCAAAATCTCTTGAAGGTTTCTTTGTCGGATATGCGAGTCCGTTGAGAAGACTATATGTTCCTTCATTAAGAAAGGTTATTGAAGCAAAGCACGTGGATTGTTTCAACTACACGGATCCTATTCAAAGGAAAGGTGACGCGTGGCTGTTTAACTATCAAGACCTTTGGAAGTCATTTGACTTGCCCAAAGAACTGACTGACAAAGAGGTTGCAGCGTTATATTACCTTCATCAGTCAGTGAATCAACAACAAATTGTTCGACCAATTATGGTTAATCAACCCACATTGGATCCATCTTCTTCTGGCGCAAGTTCAAACAATAGTGGTGTTCCAGCTGAAAATGTTTCCGAAACATTATCAACACCTACTACTCTTCCAACAACTGCCTTTACTGAACCGTGAATACAACAACGGAGCCCAGTATGCCTCTGATTCAGATGAAGCACCCACATTTGATGCTGATGGGGAATCATCTTCTTCAGATGAAGAAGTGGAGCTTATAACAAGTCTTCTTAATCAATCTGCAGTCCCGAACAACAGAAATGAGCTTCATCAAGCTCCCCAAACATTGAATTGGTTGTTGATCTCAACATCACGAATCAGCAAAACTCAGTAGATGTTCCAAGTGAAGAATTGCCGCGATCATATTCCTATCATCCGTCAACAAATATTATCGGAGAACTTCAAACTGGTGTTAGAACTCGAGGGCAAATTAATAAAGCACTCAGTTGTTTCTACACACACGTTGCTACAACCCAGAACTATTGTTTCTATTCATGTTTCATCTCTCAGATTGAGCCTAAGACAATTAATGAAGCTTTAGCAGATGAAAACTGGGTACAAGCAATGCAAGAAGAATTATTGCAGTTTGAGAAGTTGGGTGTGTGGAAGCTTGAAGACCTACCAGAAAATCAGAAAGCGATTGATACAAAATGGGTCTTTAAGTGTAAGCGTGATGATAGAGAAGTTATTGTTTGTAACAAAGCTAGGCTTGTTGTCAAGGGATTTCACCAACAGGAAGGGATAGACTACACAGAAGTCTATGCACCAGTGGCTCGATTGGAATCTATTCGAATTATTCTAGCTTTTGCATCATGGAAAGGATTTAAGGTCTATCAATTGGATGTCAAATCGGCTTTTCTGTATGGTAAATTACGCGAAAAGGTGTACGTTGGACAACCACCGGGGTTTGTCGATCCATTTAACAAGAAGAAAGCGTACCTGCTGGATAAAGCTCTTTATGGACTACACCAAGCCCCGAGAGCTTGGTACGAGACGTTGTCATAACATCTTGTTGGAAACGGCTTTATCAGAGGAACTGTGGATAGTACTCTTTTCACTAGAGAAGTTGATGGCCATCTGATTATAGTTCAAATCTATGTTGACGACATTTGGATCTACAAACGATAGTGTCTGCAAGGAGTTTGAGGGAATCATGAAAAAGAAATTCGAAATGTCCTCGATGGGCGAAATGAAGTTCTTTCTTGGTTTGCAAGTAGATCAGCTTCCGGATGGTATTTTCATTCACCAGACTAAGTATGTTCACGACATCTTGAAGAAGTTTGGAATGGAAAGCTTGAAGCCTCTATCTACGCCTCTTGCTCTCAATCATGGCATTTACGTTGACGAGACTGGAGCCAAAGTTGACGAGACGTTATACAGATTGATGATTGGATCGCTGATGTATCTGACAACATCGCGCCCAGATATTATGTATCCCACCTCCTATGCACCAGATATCAGTCAAGCCCGAGGATCTTACACATGCAGATCGTGAAGCGTATCTTCAGATATCTGAAAGGATGCCCAAGCACCGGCTTGTGGTACCCGAAGAACGACAATTTCGACCTCACAGGCTATGCTGATTCCGATTTTGGTGTAGATAAGTTGAACTCAAAATCAACTACAGCGGGATGCCAGTTCTTCGGAACAAGAATGGTAACCTGGCAGTGTAAGAAACAAACTACGGTCGCTCTCTCTACCTGTGAAGCTGAGTATATCTCGGCCTCTAGTTGTTGTTCACAGATTCTGTGGATTCAACAATAGATGAGAGACTATGGTCTGCAATTTCTAGACACTCCGTTGTATGTTGATAACAAGGCAGCCATCGATATAACTAAAAACCCGGTTCATCACTCACGCACAAAACACATTGATATTCGTTATCATTTCATTCGTGATTGCTACGAAAAGAAATTGGTACGGATAGAAAAAATACACAACGACGAACAAAAGGCTGATTTTTATACCAAACCATTTTCTTTGTCACGATTTAAATACTTGCTGAGAATTAACGGTATGAAAATTTGCTGACAGGTGCGGACGCTGAGGTTGAATACGGATCGAACGACGAGTTCGCGTGATCCACATTGGTTTGTAAATATCTTTCTAGTTTAGAATTTTATTAAAAACTAAAATCCAAAAAGATGTTTTTGATTTTAGGGGGAGAAATGTTAGAGAAAATACAAAAACATTCGAAAATTTTAAAATCCAAAAACATATAAAAACTCAAAATGTACAAAAACATTGAAAAAGACAAAAAGAATTCAGTGTCATAAAATGAAATGATAGTACATCAGTGGACTATTACAGTATGCTAAAGAATTGTAAAATTTAAAAGTGATAAACGAGTCTTACTGTGGATGTGTCATAGGCTTAACACGTTCAGTAAACTGTTTTTGAGATATAAACTAAATTTTACAACTGCTTAATCTTGTGGATTAACACATCTTGGATATATGGACTTAGTACTCCGAAATTTCGTTTGAAAGATTGCCTGATTCTGAGATACGAGGTCTTTATAGATAGTTGATATCTGGGGTATTATACAAGTTCTTCTGATTTTGCGGAAGAAATGGCCTAGAACTTCTATAATACTTTCGCTTTAAACCCTCAAATTGCATGCAATATTGAAAAGTATCGAAAGATATAATCATATGCAATGCTGAAAAGATTCTTTAAGTGGAACACACCTTAAAGACGAGCCTTCATCTCTTTGTCTGTACGGTAGTACTAACCTGAGCTCTCAAGGTCTCGCACAACCTAGATACAGGTATCAATTATGCTATATTCACCTGTAAGATGAAATCTAGGGAATCTGGATACGGGAGTATATTCAAGAAGTGGGAACCACAAATAAGTCAAGTTTCATGAATTATATCTTAACATATCTTGAAACAGTTGAGAAATGTGGTAAAGCTTAAGTGGACAAACATATCGACAATCTAGGTAAACGAGTTTAAAACTTAAAGTCATTTAAAGGTCAACGGTACTAGTGATATGTCTCAATCAACTGATATGATCCTTAGACACGAATTCACAAAAATATGTTTGTAAATATGTTTGTGCATAGTTTACATTGCTTATTTCATAGTATTTTAGTTTTGAAGATTAAAATCAAAAAGATTTTCGGTGTGTTTTAGCATAAACTTACAAAAATACAAAAAGATTTTATTTCTACATTGTTTTCAGCAAACCAATGTTGGAGAACGGATCTTCGAAGTCTGGTAAGGTGCTAGATCTGGTGGGAATTTCTTTGACAACGAGCTGGGAGCTAATCTGTTAATCTGAAAAGATAAAACGATAAAAAGTTCATTAATTTGAAACTTTGTTTTTTGAAAATATCACCAGTTTGTTCGTAACGAGTCAAACCAGGGTCATTAACTTGGACTCGGTAGACAAATTGGTTAACCAAGGTCATTAGCTTGGACTTGGTCAACTGAGGACTTTTCATAACTGGTAAAAAGTTGGAAAGTTCAGGGTTAAAAATGAAAATTTTGAAAAAGTTGAAATTTTGAGGTTTGGCAAGTTCGGCCGAACTTGCTAAACAATTCAAGTTTAACAATCAGCAAGTTCGACCGAACTTGCAGATGGCTGGTTGTTGTTTTTTAAAGACAAGTTCGCTCGAACTCAAATGGGCCCTCATGTTGGGCTTAACAAGTTTGCCCGAACTTGACATGGTATAAATACCATTCAAGTTCGGTCGAACTCATTTACCTGTTATCAGAAAATAGAGCAAACTTGAGCATTGAGAGCATTTGTGTGAAATTGATAATTTTATACCGTTACGCTGTCCAATTAGAGTTAGTTTTTGGTGATTAGCACACCAATCACTATGGCAGAGGTACTGATTTGAGATTAAACCATGAATTGACCATGAACTAACCGAATGGATCTGAAATCGTTAAAAACTGATAGATTTAGGTGTTGTTGGACAAAATTGATCATAGATTCTGAATCTACACAAGAAATTGACTGTATAACTTGTTTTGATTGAAGAAAAAAACAGCTGATTAAATGTGTTGAACTTGTTTGGTCTTTTGGAGAAGACGACATGTTCGGCCGAACTTGTTGTCAAGTTCGACCGGACTTGTCCAAACATGATTAAATGATCCAGAAGCATGTTCGACCGAACTTGATTATTGAAGTGTTTTGATCTAATCATGTTCGACCGGACTTATGTTAATGAAAAGTGATTTGGGTAAATTGTAAGTTCGACCGAACTTGTCCTTTAATGTAAAACATGTGTTTCATACATGTTCGGCCGAACTTAGATAAAATTTGAATGATAAAAAAAGGTTGTAAGTTCGCCCGAACTTGCATTTGAAAATCTTGAACATGTTTATCACATGTTCGGGCGAACTTGATCAAAACAGAGTGTTGTAACACCTAATCAAGTTCGCCCGAACTTGATTAAAGTGTTAGAAAATTTTTTTTGGTGTTTTTTCTCGATAAGCGTGCTAATTGTTTTACGTCATTTTTAAGGCCCAGATTCCGGCGCATGTCATTTCTGTTGAGTTTTCCAAAACTCACAATGCGTGCATCACGCTTGATAAGACGATCTGTCCGTCGCTGAAAGAATATGATAGTATTTTGAAATTTCTCGAAGATAGTCATATTCGTCGTGCAATTACTGAACGCACCGTATCATATCGTTCTCATATTATTCATTTCTGGATGAACGCAAGCCTGAGCACTGACGAGAAGACAATTTCTTCGACAGTACAAGTTGGTGATGAGCTAAAGCCGATCACAGTAACCGAAGGCGATATTCGAAGGATTTTGGAGCTCAAAGACAAAGAAGACGATCCGATTCATCTAGATAAAAAGATGGTTCGCGGATGCTTTTTCCATATGGCTACAAAGGAAGCGTAAACAAACCGACGCTAAAGAAAGGGGAAGTGCTAAATCCCTACAAGCTTCTGATTCATGCGTTGATTCATACATTTAGCCATCGCGAAGCCGGTTTGGATGATGTACATGATTATTTGGCTAACATGGCAACGACGCTTATTTTGAAAAAGCCGTTCAACGTTTCGAAGTTAGTTTTTACTCACATGTCGAAGAACATGGAGGATTCAAGATTGTGTCTCTATCCGAGGTTTATACAGATGTTAATTGACGAGAAATATCCTAACATTGCTCGAGATCCGAATGACGTTCTTTGTCTAGTTCATCTCGACGAGACTACAGTGAAGAAGCTTATTAAATTCCAGAAACAAGCTTCAGCTCCTGTTGCAAAACCAGTATTCGGAGCGATTAAAGACTCGGATTATGTATTGCCGCCTGATAACAAATGGAGAAAAGATGGTAGCGACGACGAAAAAGAACTTAAAGTTGAGCAAGAATGGTTTAAGGAATTCAAACCAAAGGCAAGGAGTGAATGGTTTTTGAAGGCTGAAGCTGATAAGCCGAAAAAGAAGCGAGCGTCAAAGAAAGTTGAAACTTTGCTTGTTGATGAGGAGGAAACTGAAAATGTTGAAACAGTTGCTGGATCGAGCGCTGCAGTAGTTATTGAGAGTAAAGAAACGGTGAAAACGACTCAAGAAGATGTGATTTCTGCTACTTCTGAGAATGAAGAATCTGATAAAGAGCCTGAAAAGACTGAGGCAGAAATTAGAGCAGAAAAGGAAAGAAAGTTGGGTGCAGATTTTGATCCAAACGCTGAAAAAGAATATGATGAGGAGAGGCCTAAGAAAAAAGCGAAACGTACAGAGTCTCCAGCAGTTGAAATATCAAAGAAGACTACAGGATCACCTCATACAAAAGGAAAACGAAAAGCAAAGAAAGCTCAGAAAGCTGTTAGCAAAAGATACAAGAGCAAGGTGAAAAGCACAGAAGCCACACAAGAACCTTCTGGTGCTCGGGAGAAAGGAGCCACACAAGAACCTCCTCCACAAGAACCTCCTGTTATCGTTCATGCTGAAGCTGAAAGGCCAGGAGTTACACAAGAACCTCCTGTGTGTGAATTTGTTGAAGTTCCTATCGCTGAATCGCCTAGTGCTCCAAAGACTTCTGTTCCTGAAAGCTCTACACCTAAGAAGTCAACACCGAAAACTGCAACACCGAAATATTCAACACCAAAGACACTAAGGGGAAGTATGTTTGGTGATATGCCATACGGTCCAATCAGTCTTGAAGACTTGGATGAATTTTTCCCAAAGACTAATGCTGAGATGCTAGAAAAACGTATGAAGGTATTGGAAGAGAAAGTTGAACAGATTGAGATAGAAAAGGCTGAGCTTGTAAAGAAGATGAATCAGAGCGAAGTCGAAAAAGAAATTCTTGACGATAAAGTGAAAGTGCTTGAGAATGAACGAGAATATTTCAAGGCGTTGATAGAAAGTCTGCAAGACGCAAATGAAAAACTACAGACGGAGATTGCAGAATTAAAGAAAATTCAAGCTTTGAACGATTGAAGAGTCATCAGATTATAGAAGGTGTTATCTAACAATCTGAATATTGATTTTATTGCTGAGTACGATCGTCTGGATCGTCAAGAAGCCAAGGAACGTGCTGAGAAAGAATTGGCTGAGAGTGGTAAAGGAAAGCAGGTTGAGGGTGAAGCCCCTAAATCTACTGCTGATAAATCTTATGATATTCCTGAGAAACCAATTGAAGATATTACGAAAGCTTCTGAGTCTGATATCCAAAAGGTTGACGAATCTTTCAAGCCTTCTGATCCTATCATTGTTACTAAAGAAAAAGACAATGAAGAAGCCGAAAAGGAAGATAAGAATGAAGAAGAAGAGGAAGAAGGTTATGAAGATTGGAATGTTGGGGATGACGACGATGATTTTGATCAAGGAGATGATGATTTTGATCAGGGTGGTACAGGTTTAAAGATCAATGACGCAAAAGTATCTGATGAGTTTGATTTTTCTGACCTCATGGACGATGAATCGAATCGAATGGAAGATAAAAGCCAGGGGAGTCAGGGTAGAAAGGTCCTTCAGATGATATTGATTTGTTAGATGTTGATCGATCTGCGAAGCCTGTGACTGCAGTACCTACAAAGCCTTTGATACTAATGATGGAACACAATGTTGAAGAAGGTGAGTTTGTACATAACTACAAGAAAGAAGATCTGGCGAAACTAGTTGAAACTAAAGCTGAGAATTTAGAGTTTGATTTTGAAGAGGTTATGAATGTTAACACATTTGAACCGAAAGAGTATCAGTATGAGAGAAGGTTTGAAGCTGATGAGTACAATCGTGTGATAGTTAAAGATTGGTCCTCAGATAATGAAACAAATCAGAAAGCTAAGTAAGAAAGTTTTCCTACATTTGAAGAGATGTATAAACAGCTGAATGAAGATATGTTGAAAGATAGGATTGCTGAAGAGTTACGAGAAGGAAAGATTCCTAAACCAATGACCAAAGAAAAGATAGCTGAAGCGAAAAAGTCCTGGTTCTAGGAGATGCCGCGTGAACGTAAGTTTCGACGTCCACTAGCATTCTTCACCAGAAATAAAGATGTTTCTTTGGGAGATATACTGAGTTGGGGATGGTTTAAAGAGCTCAACGTATATGCAATCAAAAGAGAATTTGGAGTGCAATACTTCAAATATCTTGCTGATTTAAAGACATTGCGGTATTGGGATATGGAAGAGCTAGTGCAAACAGTGAATGTTACTTATCATATGAAGACTGTTGATCAGTTGTTGTGGAAGATGATTAAGTACGAAGCTGATAAAGGTTGGAATCACTAGAAGCCGTTTATTCCAAGACGAAGAGTAAAGATCAATAAGGTTACAGGGGAAAAGGACATAACGTTAATTATGAAACGTCCTAGAGCCATGAGGAATATGCCACTTATGCCGATCGAACAGAACTTTTATCCTTTATTCAAGTGGTGGCAGATTGATCCAGCTACTTGTGAAGCAGTGATTGTGTTAAAATTTGAAGATCACTTGGATATTGCTAAAGAACAAGTTGAAGTGATGGGTCATCAGGGTATGAGAGGTTTGTGGAGGACGACAAGGATTCTAGATCCTATGTGGTTGGTTAACTGCTCGAGAGAAGATATAAAATGCCTTTTCTACAGCAAGATTGTTTTTGAAGAAAGAGAAAAGACGAAGTAGAGGGATTTGGAGAGAGTTGAATTTCTAAAAGAAGAAACCAGAAGTGAGGAGATCAAAGAAAGAATGGAAAAAGCGGTAAGGCAAAGTTCGCTAAAGATGGCTAATTTTAAAAGACCACCGCCAACTGATCAGACGCCGGATCTGAAACAAGAGAGACGAAAGAAGCCTTTCAAGAACTTCTTTGGTCGTGTGTGTTAACATTTATATGAAGACATAGTTTTGAAGACTGATAAAAGATGAAGACGATATCCAAGGGGGAGTCTGTTGGTGCATAATGTCTATGTCTTAGTCTATTATCTAGTCTGTATTGTATAGAGCTGAATAGGCTAGGTATAGCAAGTATTTATGAAGTATGTAGCCAAGTTCGCCCATGTGTATGAAATGTATACATGTTCGGCCGAACTTGCATATGCAAGTTCGAGCGAACTTGTATCTCCTTGGGCCGAACTTGTAATGCTATAAATACCTAGCTTGACTGTCTCATTTGTAATTTTGGCATTTCAGAGGCGAAGCTCTGTCAGTCTATATTCAGAACGCTTGATCTTTAAAACTGACGTTTAACTAATTAATTCTTGTCTATTGGTAACACGACGTAATATTTCCGCTATTATGGACGTTAGATATCAAATTAAGGTTCCTAAGCATCGAGGATCGGTCCTACAGTTGAATAGGGAATAACCCTCTGAGGTTATATCTTATGGTCACATCATTTGGTTAGTGTTATGATAATTAGTTGTTATGATCTTCAATAATGACCAAAATGCCCTTTTTACGAATAAATCAACTATAAGCATATGTAACATAGATTTTGACATGTAATCTGATCAAATAACATTTTCAAACATGTTTAAACATTAAAGACTTATCATAACACATATCTAACCATCCGAACGTATATTTACGCAAATGACGCGTCTAAGTGGTTTAAACTACCTTAACGGGTCATAACGGGTCAAAAGCACTTAAGAACCTTTTCAAATCAGAATGTAGACTTTGTTAAACCATTTCATATGAGTTCAATCACTCGTTTGGTTTACAAGATCTCGTTCTATCCAAATCCTCCGATTTCAAGTCCCGATATTTATATAGATATCCGTTTTAGGATGCGCTTGATTTCTTGGATCATTGAGCTTTGGTTTTCTTTTGATTCAAGATTTCTTTGCAATCCCAAGTGAGTACATAGTTCCCCTATTTTATGTTTTACAAATATTTCGGGGTGACTCATATGTGCAAGTTGTTTTCAAGCTTTCAAATTACAAATGCTATGGTTTATATTTAACACGACGATTTCAATAATATGAACGAACTTGTTGGTGCGTTATATTCATAACAAGAATGACATTCATTAACAATGGCCAAGCCGACCAGTAGTAAGTTACGGCGCCTAGGACTGACAATCTCGTTACCAAAATTCCCGGGGTTTTTGGGGAAGTTTGGGAAGCGACTGAAACTGTATTTGTAACAAACCCTTTGGTGGTTTGTTATACGATTAAGGGACCCCTTGGGTGGTCTCGAACAACTCAACAATGGTTTGAATGTATTCACGAAACGACCAAAAGTTTTCACAACTAAAACAAGGAACAATGAACGATTGGTTAATAACAAGGAACGATGAACGATTGGTTTATAACAGGAACAATGAACAATGTGGTTTACGACAAGGAAAATGAACAATGGACGATTGGTTATGCTAAGTGATTTAGATAACGGAACGTGTGTAAAGTGATAAAAGCATGGTGGATACGCCGACGATACTTCCTATATATAAGCGCTTTTATCATATTACATACGTGGCGTTATTTGCATCACTTGGACAAATGTTTTCAAACAATGACACGTAACGATTTTCAAATAAAGATATAAACCATACAAGTTATTACAAAATGATTTACTACTCGGATTTACAAAACAAATGTTTTGGTCAAGATTCATGGCTACAAGACTTTTATAAACTATAACTAACTTGTTTTATGGTTAGTTATCATTGCAATACCAAATACTTTTCGATAACAAGGTTTTCAATTAAGACACTAGTAGTCTGACGAGGTATTGCAATACATATTCAAGGCCAGTAATTTGACACAATCACAAAACCTATGTACTCACCAGTATTCTTTTATGCTGACTCGTTTTCACATATGTTTCAGGGAACAATGCTTGATGATACTGATGCATGCTCACGTAGGAATGGACTTGGACTTTAGTGCTTTAAAAACAAGAAAGACAATTTCAATCCTTGTTTTGTTTGTTTAAAAGTTCTATGACAATATAACAATGTAATCAATGTTTAATATTCAATAAAACGAAACTTCATTTACCATGTTGTAACAAACTGTTAATGTGACTCCCCGACGTTTCCGTCATGGTTTGTTGTTTTACGCGGTCGGGTGTTACATCAATATGAAGAATGCCAAAACAAATGAGCAAATGACTTGCTTGATTTCTAAGGCCTCGGAATCGGAATCACTACTTTGGCACAGGCGCCTAGGGCATGTGAACTTTCAAAATATGAACAAACTTTCAAAATTAAATCTCGTAAGAGGTTTACCTGTAAAAGAATTTCCTTTTTCTGAAAAATGTATCGCATGCGCCCAAGGCAAGCAACACAAAAAGCCACACTAATCCAAAACAGTGAATACGATCACAGCACCATTGCAATTGCTGCACATGGATCTTTTTGGCCCTATTAGTGTTAAAAATTTAGCTAAAAGATCTTATTGCTTGGTGATTACAGATGATTTTTCTCGATTCTCATGGGTTTACTTTCTAGAAACAAAAAGCAAAACATCATCGATTATTCAGACATTTATTCCTATGATCGAGAACGTCATCAAACTGAAGGTCAAATTAATCAGAAGCGATAACGGATCAGAATTCAAGAATCATTCGGTTATCTCATTCTGTGAAGCAAAAGGGATTAGGCTTCAGTATAGTGCAGCTAGAACTCCTCAACAAAACGGTGTAGCTGAACGTAAGAACAGAACACTCATCAAAGTGGCTAGAACTATGTTGGTAGACTCAAAGCTTCCTATCATCTTCTGGGCAGAAGCAGTCAACACAGCATGCTATGTCTTGAATCGAGTTCTCACCATCAAAGCTCATGGAAAAACTACCTATGAACTTCTTTTCAAGAGAGAACCTCTGATAGATTTCTTTAGACTGTTCGGATGTTCGTGTACACTCCTCAACACTAAAGACAATCTTGTCAAGTTCGAAGCAGTCGGTGATGTGTGCTATTTCATGGGTTATTCGTCTACACAAAAAGCATATCGAGTCTACAACAAACGAACCAAAATGGTGGTTGAGTCGTATTACGTAGATTTTCAATAAGGAAACTACACCAACACTGGAAGTTTTCCAGATTGGTTCTACGATGCAGACATTGTCTTCAATACCTTTGACACCTGTTTCCGAACGGGAAGAAACTGCTCAAGTGGAACCACTATTTGATTCGTCAGACGTCGGTTTCACTCCTTTCACCACTCGCCTCACTCCTCTCTCTGCTGATCCAATTATTCCTGTGGATGAAACAAATGGTGACACTTCGGCTGAGAATGCATCTGCAAATGATGCTTCTTCCTCACAGACGAATGTGAATGAACCAACACAGGAAGATGGACTTCCAATCATCTATTTTGATGAACACTTTTCCAATCTACCTCAACAAATTGAGACCCACATCAATGCAGAATATAAGTCAAATCAGAATCATCCACTTGAAAATGTTACCGGTCCTGTAGAAGATGGTGTACGAACTCATGGTCAAACTTATGTCATCAACAAAGTACTGTATGCCGCCTTTCTATCGCAGTCCGTGCCACACGGCATAGAAGAAGCAATTCAAGACTACAGCTAGGTGCAAGCGATGCAGGAAGAATTATCTCAGTTCCAGAAGCTTAAAGTTTGGGAGCTTGTAGACTTATCTGAAGGAAAGTTTCCAATAGGAACAAAGTGGGTATTCCGCAACAAGATGGATGATCGTGGGTAGTTACAAAGAACAAAGCAAGATTGGTCGTTTAGGGTTTTCGACAAGAGGAGGGGATTGTTTACGAAGAGGTTTTTGCACCTGTTACACGTTTGGAAGCTATCAGAATATTCTTGGCATAAGCATCATACAAAAACTTCAAAGTATTCCAAATGGACGTGAAGAGTGCCTTTCTGTATGGAGATATTAAGGAAGAAGTCTATGTCTATCAACCTCCTGGCTTCGAAGATCCACACTTCCCGAAAAGATATTACAAGCTAGACAAAGCTCTCTATGGTCTTCACCAAGCTCCTCGAGCATGGTACGAGACTTTGTCAACCTATCTTCTGGAATGTGGTTACACTAAAGGCAAAATTGACATGTCTCTCTTCACAAAAAGGATTGGAGACAATGTGATGCTGGTTCAAATTTATGTAGACGACATCATTTTTGGGTCAACAGATGAAGCGTTCTGCAAGGAGTTCGAAAAGGTTATGAAAGCAAAGTTCGAAATGAGTATGATGGGTGAACTCACCTTTTTCTCAGGATTGGAAGTAAAACAAAGAGAAGACGGGATTCTAGCTAAATATATATCAGAGTTGCCAAGTACAACATGAATGACTGCAAGACTGCAAGTACCCCGTTTGCACCTCAAACCGAGCTAAATCTCGATCCTCAAGGAAAACAAGTGAACAAGTCTTTCTACCGCTTAATGATAGGCTCGTTGATGTATCTTATTGCAAGTAGGCCTGACATCATGTGGGTCGTCTGCATCTGTGCACGTTTTCAGACCAATCCCAAGGAATCTCATGAGACAGCAGTCAAAAGTATCTTCCGCTATCTGAAAGGAACGCCCAAGCTTGGGCTTTGGTATCCTAAAGATAGTAATTTTTATTTAATTGCATTTTCTGATAGTGATCATGCAGGTTGTAAAGTTGATCGGAAATCTGCCTCAGGAGGATGTCAATTCCTAGGAAATCGTCTCATATCGTGGCAAAGCAAGAAGCAGACAACTGTGTCCACCTCTACTACTCAAGCTGAATATACGGCTGCCTACAGTTGCTGCTCACAAGTTCTTTGAATACAAAATCAGTTGCTGGATTATGGAATCAGCGTCATGAAGACTCCTATATTCATCGACAACAAGGCGTGTCTAGGAATTGTGAAGAATCCAATCCACCACTCAAGAACAAAACACATTGAGATTCACATTCACCCAATTTGAGATGCGTACGAAAAGGGTTATATTCAAGTGGTGTCGATTGACACTACGCAACAGAAAGCCGACGTCTTCACGAAAACCTTTGATAAAACCCGTTTCAACCAGTTGGTAACATGGTTAGAAATGGTTAATTTCCTAGAGTGGAAATGAGCTTTGCTAAATAACCATTTGTACATATTTTTCTTTAAAAAAATAAAAAAAATGAATGAGTATCGTAAAATCGTGCCCAACAAAAAGTTTTTCGACAATTTAAAATTTCCTTTTCAAGCAATGGGCACTCGAAAATAAAATTTTAAGGGGCAAGATTATCCAGAAAATCAAATGAAAATTAAATAAATATTTTTGATCTCCTGCTTGACACCTGTTTTAAGAAATGATAGAAAACTGCTAACACGTTTGTTGGTCATTGAAACAGAAAAAGCAAAATCAAGATGCTACACAAAGAAATTCGGGGTACCAAGCAACGACGTGTCAGTAGATTCAGCAATACTTTCGAGTAAACTGCGATTAGGCGTCAAAAGATAAAGATTACACAATAATTCTGGATACCCACAATACTGTGCTTCCTGTAGGTAACACGTTGCAGCATATGGCTTAAGGGTCTTAAATCTTGCGTTGATTGATTGACAAAGCCTGAGATTTTGGGTCTTTATGTCGTTTATTATTCGGGGATATCATAGTCGCTCTTATGTTGCATCAAGAAACATGCAGACCTAGACACGATTATGATATCCTATCTAAAAGAGTCCAAGAGGCTAAAACCCTACAATTGAAAACGCTCAAATCAAAAGAGCAAATCAAAAGTAATCATACCACAACGAGGTATCTGCCTAACCCTGGTCAAGACTGCAACTGGTCTCTTTGACTGCACGAAAGTGCATACCTGTTCACCTCTATGCTGATCTTGTATCTTTCAAACGAATAAACTCGGTATACTCACCTGTTATGAGGAATCTTTGCGCATACCTTGATCGCGGGGGTATGTCCTGACGTGGGACTCGCGGGCACAGTATTCTAAACTTCTAGCTAGAGTGGAGGCCATTGCAATTTTTGTCTATTTTACCACAACATGATAAAACGCACACCGAAAGCATGTTGAATGAAGGATGCATGGATTTAAGTGGACAAACATACTGACAGTTTTTCTTGTGCTTTGATTATTTAGAAATTTAATCAATAAACTGAAAGTGTTAACAGTATGATCTTTTGCAGGGTTGTCATGGAGTTTCAAACAATTGCATAATTATGAAAAAGGAGCTTCCTCAGTTCGAAAAACAAGTTTTAGTGTCCAAATTGCTAAATTTCTGATTTTTGTAAACTTATTTTTGATTCTTGCTTTCATTATAACTAAAATGGGCATGTTTTTCGAGAAAATTCAAGATTTTCGAGCGTATTTGTTTTAGATTTCCTAAGAAAGAAGAATCTTTTGAAACTAAAAGGTGTGGCATATTTAACATACCAGCGTAATTGTAACAATTACGCTGGTAGATATTTTTGTATATATATACACAATTTTTTTTCTTTTTTTACCATTTACTTTTCAAACTTTATCTTCTTCATTTTTCAAAACACTTATCAAACCCCTTATCAATCTAATATGTTCTTTGATCGTAATACGGTATGGACAAAACTGTTATCTGATTGTTTCCAAGACATTTACCTCATCGAAATCTGATGTAGAATGCACTAAGATATCATTAAAATCAAGTTCGGTTTTGGATTTAGGGGTTTATAAGGGTTTATGAAGAAAAACTTGAAGATGGCGTATTTAGTTTGAATATAACGTATTTGCCATGAATGCCGTGTATTGGTCTCAAGTCGGTGATTAGCGAAGTTTAGACTTGAACGCGAGTTCAAGCATCTGGTGTAATTGTTTAATTGCACCGATAGCCAAGCGTAGATGAACTTTTACGCTGATCAGGACTTAGTGGACAAGGATTAACCACGCTGTCATTTGTCAGCGTATATAACCGGCGATTTTAATATTTTTCTAGCGTAAATAGTTCATTTCTAGCGTAACTACTATCTGATCAGTGTTCCTCTTTTTTCTTCTATTATTTTCTTTATTATTATTTTTTTGTAAACACTCTAACACACTAACCTGTCTCTTTTATCTATCTCCTGTTTTCATGTGTACAGAAATGGTGAGAGAAGTGTTCTGGGATCCAACTATGAAACATAACCAGTCTGTGATCAGGCGATTCTAGACAGAAGTTAGTGGATAAATGTAAACCGATTCGGTAGAATGTTATTACAGAAAGGAGTAGAAGTAGAATGCCGCGGAAGTCTTCATTCATACCGAAAGAGTATACATCTTTATAAGTCCAGCTGCCAGAGTTCCTGGAGAGAATCCGGCAGCACCTCCCCGTAGGGATGCCAAAAACTTAAATGACAAATGAACACACACAACTTATTTATAGGGAAAGATCCAAGTTCGCTTGACATGTGCATATGAGGTCAAGTTCGGGCGAACTTGTCTATCATATGACAAGTTCGCCCGAACTTGTCTGTCACATGTCAAGTTCGAGCGAACCTGACCTCCACAGGTCAAGTTCGAGCGAACTTGTTCCCTTTTACACTAAAATCTTCGTATTTCGGCCGTGTGTTAGATTCTAACCTATACAATATTCAACACACGCTCAATCTAGCCTATTCGACAAGTGACGAACACAAAGTGCATCAACAGATTCCCCCTTGTTCGTTACTGTCGAATCTTGGTCTTCAAACGTGAGCCGTGTTTGAATATTCTGCAACTTCAATCAAGGTATCTGCCGATGTCATCGAAACGCGTCAACAAATTCCCCCTTAATTGATGATTCGGGTTTGCATTATCAACATCTAATTCCCCCTGAAATCTCCACTTCATATATTTGTTGCACAGTTTCCCAACCTCCTCTGATTTACTTGACCGATAGATTATCTTGAATAGACCCCAATTTGAAGCTCATCAATGCAGCTTCTCCATTTCAACATTAACCACATCCGCTTTCAGTTTAGCGCATATCTCCCATGCTCAATCTTCCGATCTTCAAAACTCAACCGGTAATTGATAGAAACTTCAAAATACCACACCGGTAAATTTCAAGTCAATGTTTACCCGCAATAATCTGACATCCCAATTTCCGTAATCACTCCAGATCAGCAAATCGGTAATCTTTTTCAATCAGCAAATCTTCATCGGAACCAAATAATCTGGTAACACCTCGACTCTAAGAAACATTCGTCCGCGATCAATATCACATTCTTCTTCTTCAGTCACAATGTCATATATATAGCTATCTACGGTAGACCAGCGCCACTTAATCACCAAACATCATCATCCAACGACGGTTAGTCAACGAGAAGAATGATTCATATGCTTGAAGACTAAAAATAATGGCCACCAAAGGCTATCATCCGTTAGCGTATCTGGGATAACTTTAGATCTCCTTGGTAATTTTGAAACCATCCGTCTTCGGAGCTAGTCATTAATCCTAAGATCATCACTGAAGGTTTTGAACGTCCTCAGTTCCTTCATCGGTACTAACGAGTGCTAATCCAGCTAACTGTTCCTTAACCGGAGATCAGGACTCTAACCCTTAAGCATCACTCTGTATCATGAACTGAAATCTCGGAACTTCCTGTGATCACAGAATCCCAAATGGATAATCTCGTTCGTCAGCAAATGGTACACTTCTTTGTCTGGAAGATCCGATCCCATAAATCATCTTCCTTAATCATGGTACCACGTACAACCCAGGGCAACTAAAACTACAAAGCATCCTTATCTCCTGGCGGTTAGTCCAGTCAATAATTCATGTGCAAAGCAGAGTTAAAGATAAGCAGTCGTTTGTGCTTCCAAACTATACACGCGACTCAGGTGTCAATCCACAACCATGTCCGAAGATCTGATAAACAACTCCTCCAAGACTCAGTTATGTAACCACCTGCTTTCAAACTAGACATCAACTTAATCAATTTACAAATGAATCTCAAATCTCTGTATTTCCTGGTTAATCTCTAGTCGGAAACCACCCGAATACTGTTGCAATGTCATGAATTTCAAAATTGACAGAATCTTCAAATATTGAAATTTTTTTATTCCCCCTCATTTTTACAAATTCTGACCATACTGAACTTTCACTGAAATTCCCTTCAAATCTGGAATTTTCAGTATTTTACAAATGCGGAATTTACTTTAAGGCCCATCAGTAGTCTTCAACTCTAATGATCACCAAATTGCTTTGGTATCAATGACTATCCTCTCATCTTCAACCATCTCTAACCTCATCATCTCAGCCTCTCTCTAAGGCCTCCGACGGTGTCCCTGAACAGTCAATATCGACGTTAAAATTTTGAAAAAATTTCTATCAGCAATTTTTTTTTAGGCTCCTTGACAAGTTCGGGTGAACTTGTATATGCTAGTGAGACAAGTTCGGGCGAACTTAGTCAAATTGTGACAAGTTCGGGCGAACTTGGTTGGCCACCACCAAGTTTGGGCGAACCTTCATGAAATAGACAAGTTCGGGCGAACTTGTGCTTAATTTCAATGAAAAACTTTGTCAAGTTCGGGCGAACTTGATGAAAAGTCTTGAAAAACCATGTTAAGTTTCTAGCGAACTTGACCTCGACAGGTCAAGTTCAGGCGAACTTGGTCTCCCAAATCAGCCATTTTTCACATTTTTCGATCCAAAATCCTTATTTCTTCGAATTTCGAGATGAATTCACCATAGATCTGGTCGAAGTTGGTTTTCTAACAATCCTATCCATTCAATTTTGGATTTTGCCTGTGGATTGTAGGTTTATTTCATGATTTACGTCCAAAAGCCCTCCTAATGTCCATAAATGTCCAAATTCATGAGCGTAGCTGATAACCGTAGCTCTGATACCAATTGAAGGTCCGTGATCAGGCGGTTCTATACGAAAGTTAGTGGATAAATGTAAACCGATTCGGTAGAATGTTATTACAGAAAGGAGTAGAAGTAGAATGCAGCGGAAGTCTTCATTCATACCGAAAGAGTATACATCTTTATAAGTCCAGCTGCCGGAGTTCCTGGAGAGAATCGGCAGCACCTCCCCATAGGGATGCCAAAAACTTAAATGACAAATGAACACACACCACTTATTTAAAGGGAAAGAGCCAAGTTTGCTTGACTTGTGCATATGAGGTCAAGTTCGGGCGAACTTGTCTATCATATGACAAGTTCGGTCGAACTTGTCTGCCACATGTCAAGTTCGAGGGAACTTGACCTCCACAGGTCAAGTTCGAGCGAACTTGTTCCCTTTTACACTAAAATCTCCGTATTTCGGTCGTGTGTTCTATTCTAACCTATACAATATTCAACACACACTCAATCTAGCATATTCGACAATTGACGAACACAAAGTGCATCAACAGCCTGTCGCACTTGATGACATCGTAAAGGAATTTGAAGATGTGATTGATTGGTTATCCCGCAGCAAAATCAGTTATGCAGTTCAAGCAAATCCTGAAATCTACAGTACTCACATTGAAGAATTTGGAAGACTGCAAAGTCAAAACTGTGAACCAGATCAGACGAATCACTCAATAGTTCGAAACAAGGAGATCATTGTGACAGAAGAGAGAATTCGAAAAGTTTTGTCTTTGGGAGACTCTTCGAGAGATCCACAAAGGCTAAGTAAAGATTATATCCTAGATGGTTTTCGTGGAATGGGTTATTAGGGAGATTTCAGAGGAAAACGAGATAAAAAGGAATGGGCTAACAAGAGACTAGTGATATATCTTGCACACATTTGCAGTAAGTTTGGCTCATCGAAAAGGGGGATATGATGGTTTGAACCTGGAATGGTTAGTAGCAATGCTTAATCTATGCACAAACCAACCATTTTACATTTCAGGCCTAATTTTCTGTTGCATGGTCGATAACGTCAACAAAGGTCTATGGGCGATGTATCCCAGATTTGTGCAGCTACTGATCAACGATAATCATCAAAACCTACCTAATGATGGATACCGATACATGTTTCAATTGCCAAAAAGGAAGACAATTGACCGAACTAAAGACCGAGAATGGGTGATGCTCCACAATCACATGTACAAAGCCGAAAGACTTCCTTTGGTGCAGGCAGCCTACAACAAGTACAGAGAAGAAGTAAGACAAGCTAGAGAACGTCAAACAAAACAAGTAGCTGGTGAAGAAGCAGAAGTTGAAGAAGAAGTACCTTTAGTTCGAAAAAGGAAAGACAAAGGAAAGAAGAAAGCTGAAGAAGAACCTTCCAAGAAGAAAAGCAAGAAAGATTCTTCGGGTCCTGAGTGATTAATGGATGATAGTATTCGAGCTGGATTGTCTCAAGAGGCAATAGAACAAATGCAAGCTATTCACGAAGTGGGGGAAGTAGAGAAGCGTGAACGTCGTTTGAAAAAGGAGAGAGATGACTGAATCTGTGACTCTAGTTGTGGTGACTGAAGTACAAGAGAATCTGGATCAGTTCGTTGAGAGTTTAATCAGTGATCCACCTGAAACTGGCCCCAGCAAGTCTCCTGCTCCAAAGAAACGAGGAAGTGAGGAAGGATCCTCCAAAGATGCACCGCCAAAACCAAGTCATCCAATCGCAGAAAATTCCACCGCGAGCTCCAACAAGGCCACGACCTTTCCATGACATTTATGATCGTCTCTCAAAGGACATCGGAAAGTTTCCTGCTAAGGAATTTTGTTTATAAAGAATCAAGTGAAGACACAAATCTGCTCCGCAAAAAGCTAAAGGAGCAACGTAAAAAGAACAAAGAGCTGAGTCTGTATGTACCAAAGCAAACCGACTTCATCAGGTTTCAACAAGAGGGTTTAGAAAAGCTACACGAACTAGTTCAAGACTTATACAAAGCAGCTAATCGAGAACCCATATATTTAAGTGATGAAATCTTCGATTTTGATAGCTTCAGAGAAAGAGAAGAAAAACGCAAGACGGAGCTTGCAGAAAAGAAAAAGAAGCGTCTTGACTCTACAGTGGAAGTAACTGCCGGTGATGATAGTGATGAAGAAGAGTTTGATAGGCTATAGATGCCTGAAAAGTTTTTAGAATGTGGGTTGGAGGATGAGGTTGTTTATGAAAGAGATGGAGGAGATGAATTTGCTCCTCAGCACCCTGAGTGGTTCAAGAAAGAAAGAGCCAAGTTGCCAGACTTCTATCAAGTCATTATTGTTGAGAAAACCAAGGCAACATACCGTATTATAAGCTGGAAATATGATAATCTTACTGGGGGGTTTATAGTTAAGCGTAGAGGAGGGGTGATCTAGTACTTTTGAAATGGAAATGCTATGCAAAGCCTACCCACATGGGACATCAGAGAGTTGAGCAAGCACGACATGATCAACCCCACCAACAGCAGCATTGGTGGAGATTTTGAAAGACTAATCTTACGTGAGTGTGCTCGTGGCTTCACCACCTTCAAGCCTCAACGCCCACGCCGAAGAGTCTCAAAAACCACCAAAGATCCCCTCACTGGAAAAGGGAGAGTTACTTGGGTCATCAATCCGGCAAATGTGGTCACCAGGGTGAAACTTCCTCCTGAACAGCCTGTCACGCTCACCAACTTCAAGAAATGGTTTTATGATGGTCAAACAGGTGAAGCTGTTATTCGATCCAACGACAATGAAGACATTAGAATTTTGGATCTGATGGACGTGTTTATGTTTTTTTGTCTGGCCTGAACATTCTCTATGGCAACAAAATACACGTTGGAGCAGGTAATGTGTTTCTGGAGGAAGGTATGCTATTTCAGCGAGCAGTCGAGCGAGCTAGAGAAAGAAAGATAGAAATGATGGAAATCATGAGCAGAATTGCAAAGCCAAGTCAGGAAAAGGATGCTGAAAAGGCTACGGAGGCGCAACCATCATCATCCCTCCCACAAGATCCTCCACCAAAGTCAGATCCTCAAGTCGTCGTTCCAGCACCTCTAACTTCATCCACATATGAAGTCACTATGGAGGTTGAACAACAAACAAGTGAAGCTGTTACAAACCAACAATAGACAACAGAAGCACCACTTGAACAATCAGCCGAGAAAGTTGCAACAACCCCAGAACCGGAAACTAACAAATGAAGAATAGTCAAGTACGCAACGATCTAGGGGGGATATTGTTAGAACTTTTGAGATCGTTGATACTTGATTATCTAGGTTTTGGAAAGTTGTTTATTTGGTTTATTATGTTTTAGATAGTTCACGGGTTAGAAATGTAATTTTGGAAACTCATGTACTGGCAGGCGTAATTATATGACTGGCGTAATTATTAATTACGCCAATTGGCCAGACACTATATATATGATGCTTAATGGAAACCCTAGCTCCAAGGTTCTTGGACTAGTGATTTTGGTGATTTCTTGTGATTGTTCTTGTGCTTAATCCGTGTATCTAGGTGCTTAAATCGTTATTATAATTTGGGATTCAATATACAACACTTGTATCTTCATCCAAAACAAGAATCTTCATCTTCTTCTTTGATTTTCCTAACTTTATACACTCAAACACCTAATCTATAGGTGTTTGTATGTTAACAATCAAACCACTGTGATCCGTAGTTGATTTGGGACTCACAAACGTATCCAAAGTCTATCTTTGCTTGGAAGATGATAGGTTGATTCTAAAAGGAAGGAAGGCATTCATACCGACTGAAACCTATCCAAAGTCTATCTTTGATCATCCATATCAAGAATAAGGCATCGGTAGATTCGTTTACTGATATATCTAATAGATGAGACTTGAGAGACACTTATTACATACACTTACACTTGAACTTGAACTTTAAGATCATGGAAAAATGGCCATCGTCATGCGTAAAAGTTTTAAGATCTTCGTATGCTTATAATCTCTAAGTCTTCTCAAACTCTGGGATTAGTTAGGCTTATTAATATAGTATTTATTTTATCAGACTTGTTTATTTTTTACTAATTCTTGGTTTATTATCTTTTGTGACAAGATCACTTGGATCCTTTAAAACTATATTAACTTAACAACTTATTTTAACTAAATTAATCTAAACTAGCTTAACTTGACTGGGTGTGTGTATGGCATTTGGTTCCTTTAATCAGATCTGGTGTAAGCTTATGGTATTCAACCATATCTTACTATGGGTATTCTAGTATTGAACCATATTCGGGTGACAATCTATCATGGGATAATAAAAAGGCTTTTGATATTACATCAATATCCTTGGAGAGGCTTCTAGTAATGCACCAGATTTGATTGGAGGGGTGGTAAAAGTTAATAATGGCTGGTTAATGGGGGTTTGTGTAATTCAACAAAGTAATGAAACTAGTGAAATTGTTATGGAGCACCATAACATATCCTTAGTGGAATGGATCTATTAGGGAGATCATCACTTACCTTGTTTATTCGGCAACTTAATGAATTTGGATGATTAATCGCCCCGATAATTAATAAGACCCTAACCACGATCCCATTTGTGGGCTTGACATAACAAACTAATTAAGTTATAAAAAGACAATAAAACCAAAAAGTCCTTAAAACCAAGCTTTTTGTGGTATATTGTTTACTAGTCGAGAGGCTAGGGATGGTCATATGGAGCGCCTATAGAGCCGACAAATTCAACCTAGTTTATCAGTATAAAGAGAAAATTGATGAAAAGTTGGTAACCTTAGCAGGAACTTCTTCCAATTTTTATACATGATAAAATAGAAGATTTAACCGTTTTCCTCGTTCATAAATAACAGTTTTCCTAGTTTTCACATCCTGATTTCCTAGTGGGCCCTAACTTGGGGTTTATGCGTGACGATTGATAACAGTATCACAAATGGCTGCGGAAGATGGAATAAAGTAAAGTAATAAACGTAAAAGCTTGAATATAATAAATAAATTTTATAAGAGTCGTTCATACAAATATCCACAAGAACGATTGAAATAAAAAGCCACTTCAGACTATAATGGGTCTTTTATCGCGGAGTTGCAAATTCTAATTTCTAAGACCAAGCTCACTACAGCCTAGTCCGTACTTGCTTTAACTTATGCTTAGTCTTTTGAAAATATCACTGGTAATACTAATAACCGACTCTTTTGAAAATCTTTTCAAAATTTATTTGTTACCATTTGGTGTTTCTTTTTTAAATAACTTGGGACAAACTATATATCTTTTTACCAGTTTTACAAGCTTGCCAATACAGTTGGGGATCGGAAACCAAATGCCGATACATGATTAATAGACACACCAGTGTTATCTGCCTTATGTCCAAGGCTTTATGCAACACTACTATCAAGCTGGGGGTCTCACTAGAAGCAGCCTCTCTATTGCTACGGGGTAGAGGTAAGGTTGTCTACATCTTACCCTCCTCAGACCCTACCTTAATTTTGCTATTGGTGGGATTTACTTGTAACGCTTCGCATTTTGTACTTTCCTATTTAGAAAGTGTAATCTTATTGCTATTTATGGAAACTTGTATCCATATTGTAATCGTATTTCATTTCCAAGTTTCTAATCCGAGACTTTGATCGTAATAAAACTTATATATGCAGCTGATGCTTATTATACGTGAAAAACTCATACATACATTCTCGATACTCGATTTATACTTACACACATTTATTATACCTAGAAATATGTTAAAATACTGAGTTTATGCATAAAATGATGAAATATATGAAGTTTAGGGGTCAAAGTGTTAATAAACAAACTTTAGCAGATAACGAAAGCGTCGCGTCGCGCGACGGTCTCTTCCCCCCATTAACTTCGCGTGACGACGGGTCGAATCCGTAGAAGGATGTTACCAGCTCGTGGATTGGCCATTTTTGTCACCTTTCTCCTTCCCCAATCATCATACAAGCTCATTAAACACAAGGCCCTAACACCTCTCTATATAAACAAGCCTCCACACAACCATTTTCACTTTCCAAACTCCTTACCACTTCTAAGTTACAAAAGTGAGTTCATACTCACTTCTCTTCCATTTTCCTTCACTTCTTCTTCCTCTACAAAGCTTGGAACACCTCTAGGAGTGTTTCCACAGGTTTTCCATGGAAAACCAAGGTGGAACATCACCATTTTGAGGTCCAAACTTTCTGTTTTGGAAGAAATCTTCATAAACTTTTATTAAACTATCATTTTCTCATACAAACTTATGCCACTTATGCACCTAATCAAGACTATGGTTAGAGAGCTTGGCCAAGGTTAATTCATTCAAAATCGAACGTGTAAATTACCTCCAAACTTTCTGTTTTGTTAGGGTTATTAACCCACAAGGGTTGAAACCATCCAAGCTTGATCTTGTGACAAGGCATGTCCATTGGTATGAGTGTGAATACTTGAAAGCCTTGGCCATCCTACCTTCATTCCACCACCTCACTTGATGATTTACAATTGCTATCCCAAGTAGTTTGCTAGCCTAAAAGTGACATAACCCTGTCTAGCCTCTGACACTTAGTTTTCTATGTTGGTTTAGGCTCACCGGGTTAAAGATTACTTGGCTACTTGGTATAGTGATTAGCTGTACAATTTCATTTCATTCATGACCATCCAAATCGTCCTTGTGATGATTTGCGTATTGGTGAATCATACAATGAGGTTAAATGGATGTTTATCATCCTACCTCCATGCTTGACTTACATGATATCTATGATACTTATGATGGACCCATGGTCAACTCTTTACTGTACTATGAAGATTCTGCAAATCTTAGCATTGCCACACCCGTGCTTGGCTGGACACAGCCCCGTGGTGGCATGAAATCTGCATTGTCTTTTCTGCAGGTCTTGTAGACTGACCATGGCCCATGTCTGGTGGACACGGCCCCATGGTGATCTTTTGTTTCTCTTTTTTTGTTCTTGAGATGCCGCTGAGGGGTCGGGTATGTCACGTTATTCCTTCCTAGTGTACTATGTGTTGGTTCTAGCTGATAATTTGCTTCTTTTGGTCTTCTAAGCTCATTTGATCCCGTAAATTAAAAAGTAACAAAGAAACGTGCTTTTTTCAACATTAGTACCGAAAGGGTTGGTTTTACGCTTCGCTTGATGAAATTTATATGTTGCATTTTGTACACATCAAATACCCCCACACTTGAATCTTTGCTTGTCCTCAAGCAAAATCATTAAATGTGGCTTACACACCCAAATGGAATTGGTAGAGAGGAAGTTTTTGTGGCTTGTCAAGAGTGTCGGGAATCCAAGATCTTTATTTTATTTACAATCCTATTCGTCATGATTTATTTAGAACATTTTTAAGAAAAAATATTCTTTTAGGCATAACATGCCCTTTTTAAAATTCTATTTAGTTATATACAAGTTCACACACCTCATAAGAGATCACTCAACACTCGGCCAGAGATGTATTTTTGTGATAACACTTGATCCCGGGGTGGAACTTACTTCTACCATATGCTTGACAAGAGATCAAACCTCCTCCTTTTTAACTAAAAACCTTTGTAAATATCAAGAGGACTTTTTAAAAGGGTTAGGCTTGGGCTAAGGGTAGGTGTTTTTGGGGTAGAAGTTAGTAAAATGGCGAAAAGCGTAAAAAGCGTCGGTGTCGTAAATTTTTTTATTCTTGTGACATTTATTTAAACCAGATAACTTCAAACAAGATTCTTGAGGTTGTTTGGTTAATTCAAGAACTACATGTGTTTTTTTGGTTATATGTCATAACTTTTTGAAGACGACCAAGCTTTTTACTAAAATAAATGGTTTTAAAATGAAAAAGGTCTTTGGTGAGTAATGGGTGTTTTTACGCTTTGTGGGTTTAGAAATGAAAAGGTTTAGGCTCAAAGGGGTTAACTAGTGGGATTTTTGGGTGATGGATCAAAAAAATAATGGTTTTGAATAAAGAAATGGGTTAGTCCTAATGCCTCTACCATTTACTTATTTAGGTTTAAGTTGGTAAGGACCGAGAATGCATCGTCTTGGAAAATTCTAGAGTCGTAAGAACCAAGTGGGCTAATCACACAAGAAACGAAAAATGAGCATTTAGTTAAAGATGTATACTTGTATGCTCGGTAAAGGCTCAGAAATCACTTATTGTTGGAATGAGTTTATATTGTGAACATGCATATATAATCAGATTTTAAAAGGATTTGTTATGCCTTTTTATAATTTTCTTTATTTGGTTCTTTTTATCACGACGCAATCGGTTGTGAGTAAACACAATTTTTTTTAGAACTTGATATTCGCAAATTAAACCAAGACAAGTAAAAGTAAAAAAAATGAAAATTTTTGAAAAGATTTGGGGTGATTAGCGGTTCCAAGGTGAGTTTTGTGTAAGACTTGTTTTTAGGACTCACAAAATTCAAGGTTTTAGCATCCCCCTCACTTAAATTACACATTGTCCTCAATGTGTCCAAAAATAAGTTTTTCGGTTGATAAGAATGTGTAAAAGAGGATTAAAAACAAGTTTTTATGTTACCGGATAGCTGGTCACGAGCCCGTGTTGTCCGGCCACGGCCCGGTGGTCAGGTTGCTAGTATCAAATTGTTACAAAAGGTTGACACGGGGCGTGCTGAGTGAGCACGGCCCGTGGTCAGGTACCTGTGGAAAAATTTTTCTGCAGATTCAGGTGCACGGGGCGTGGTGGCTAAGTACGGCCCTGTGCTGGACATGCTGAAATGTGGGATACGTTGTCGGGAAGCTTCTGTTTACATGCATGGGGTGTTGATTTTACGTTCCTTTGGAAATTTCCATCTCTTTTTCATTTGTTAGGTTATTCCACGAGTTCCAAACACCACAATATTTATTTAAACCATCCATAATTAAAACTAAAAGTACGAATTACAAGGGTCCTAGGATTATTTAGATAGATAGCTCCTAAATGCAAGAAATTTAAATCACAAGGAAACTCTACCCTAGATGTAACGCCGCACGTTCTCTATACTTTCTAATTATAGCAAAGCTAGTGTTGTAATTCAATTTTCGGAAATCATTGTATTCGTAATCTTCATTTCGTTGTAAACGTTGTAAACGAGACTTGAATCATAATGGAAATATACATTTTTATCGCTATACTTATTATACATACTCATACAATACATACACATGATGTTCATACTTGAAAGCATGTCATACTTGTTAATACGTGACTCTTATACTTAATACATACTTCATACGTGAGTGATATCTATACTCGATCTCGATCTCGATCACTTGATGCATACACATACGTTATAACATGTTACTTATGCCTATGATACCCTAATATACCTTGAAACATCATAAAATGTCCTTAAAAATGGTCCAAACCCGTCAAAAATGAACAAAACAACAAAATACAAAAATTGTGTCCTGGCCCGGTCCTTACGGTCCGTAAGGGTATCTAGGTGGGACAGATTGGTTTTGGCTCGCGATTGTGCACGGTTCCACACATCCACAACCTAACCAATCACCTTCTAACCTCCATTAAACACCTCCAAAACAACCCTAATAATCCCCCTATAAATACAACACTCCTCCAAGCCATTTGACACTTTCACAACCCTATAATCCTTCCTAAATGACTCTCAAATCATCTCAAGAACACTCATAATCAGAATTCCCAAGCAGATTGTACCACCTTCACAAAAGGAGCATAACTTGCTCAAATCTTGGTCTTTTTACTTGATTCTTCTTTCATATTACTTGGATAACCTTTAGGGTTGAATCCAAGGGTTCTCCATGGAGAATCCAGCCCTGTAAATGCCCCTAAAGTGTCCCAAAACTTTTTGTTTGTTTTAAACTCTTTCAAATCTTGTTTATGTTCATCAAACTTGAGTCAAACTCATCGCAAACCTATGTCCGAATGCTTACAACACTTCTTGTAGTTGGTTAGGCTTAAAAACAAGCTTGAGATATTCAAACAAGAGGATTTATCCTCACAATAATTTTGTTTTCATAGAGCTTCAAGCTTACCTCCATGCTTGATTTACTTGAATATAAAAGAGGTTCCTAAATGGGTGTTCATCATCCTACCTCATGCTTGACTTATAACATATGTATGTACATAAATTATATATGTAAGGACTATAATATAAATCATTAAAACCAAACACTTGATGATGATTAAGTAGTCACCTATCAAGTTAATTAGTTTATCACTAAAGTATGTAGTTCCTTGTCACGATTCTAATAGGTCTCGAACCTATGAAACCATATTAAACCCTTTCGGGTTATCATTAGTGTCAAGAACAAGTGCTATGTCTAGTGATTATTTTCATACATAATACTTTAATTCTCATTTTCGTAATCTTGCTCGAATAATCCGAATCTACCGTTACACTCCTAACTAATACCTAGGTTCTTCTTGTAGAAGGACAAGGTGCCAAACTCTAAACATCACAACAAAGCTCCCGGGATTTCTTAAGTGGAACTCTTAGCAAAACTGTGAGTACACTCGACCCATTTACCGTTTTAATCACTTTTGGGTTGTAACATGTTTACCTATCAAATTACACATATCACAAACTCATACTTTTACATGCTCAATCCTTATACATGAATACTTGTTATGCCTAGATACATGCTTGATTATACATGCTTGATCAGTAACTTTGCTAGCCCAACTTATCATATATAGCGCTATAGGAGTAGCACGTCGCCCGTCGGGGTTATGTTAAGATTATCATACTCATTTTAATCTTGTCGCTTTTGTGACAAGGGAAGCTCGATCTCGTTAAACTTTTGTGGAAACTCGGGTTTGATCTTGTATTGCATGATTAGTATAGTCTTTGCTTACAATTACCATGTGGATTCGAGTTAATCATTTTATACTTATGCTATGTATCACCAAACTTGTGTACTCGCCTTTGCTTTAGCATTGAACTCGTATTTTTAACATGTTACAGGTTGATGAAGATTTTGCCATGAAATTGGAGTAGTGATGATGCTTAGATACACATATAGACGCTAGGTTTATAAAATGTTGTATCAAATTTTTTCCTTTGTTATTGTTGTATTTGAAATTCCTTGTAACGTATGACAATGTTGTTATGAATGAAATATGGGTTTTATTTAAATATTATCGCCAATTAGTATTTATGAGCAATGAGAATTCTATTTCGTCCCGCGTCGATGTTTCCGCCATCGGTTGGGGTTCAGTTCAAAACAACGCGGTTGTCACTCCGCCTGCCCCTACACCTCTAAATGCCTTCTCCTCTACCCAAAACAACGATCCACCCAAACGAAGCTACACCGGCACTTGGCCTAGGTGTGATCGTTGCACCTATCACCATCTCCCTTCCACCCCGTATCGAAAGTGCGCCAACTGTAACCGGATGGTGCATCTTTCTAGCCATTGTCGCCAACCCCAAAGCAACCAAGCCATCGTCCCTAACCCTAACCCGAACCAAACTTAACCGCAACGTCAGAATGCTCCTGTGCGAGCATGTTACAAATGTGGCGATCTCAATCATCTCGCCAATGTCTGTCCTCTTCTCAACCAGCAGCATCAGCAAAAGCAGCAATAACAGCCTGAACCTGCTAAAGGACGAGCTTTCATGCTTACCTCTGCTCAAGCCCAAAGCTCTAATGACGTCATTACTCGTACGTTCCTTGTGAACCATATTTATGCTACATGTCTATTTGATACTGGCGCCGATAGGAGTTTCGTGTCGCTAGAATTTGAACCCTTGCTTAAGTGCGAGCGATCTAAAATGCCTAATCCTTTCGCTATCGAAGTCGCTAATGGTAAAACCATCTCCGTCGATTCCATTCTTTCTGATTGCTCTTTGATTCTTAACGATCATTCGTTCTCCATTGATCTCATTCCCATGCAAATGGGTAGTTTTGACATCATAGTAGGCATGGATTCGCTTATGCGAGTTCGTGCCGAAGTTGTTTGTTCCGAAAAACTTGTCCGCCTTCCTCTTCCTCAAGGTGATTTTCTACACGTCTATGGCGAGAAACCTTCTAAAGGTCTCAAGCTTATGTCATGCATCAAAGCGAACAAGTACTTACGTAAGGAGTACTTAGCCTTTCTCGCCCATGTTGTGGAAAGAAAGACAAAGGTCCAAGCATAAGTGATGTTCCTGTCATTTGTGAGTTTCCTTCTGTTTTCCCTGAGGATCTTCCTGGTCCTCCGCCTCCTCGAGTCGTCGATTTTCGTATTGATCTTATTCCTGGCGCAACTCCTGTTGCGAAAGCTCCCTATCGTCTAGCACCCTCGGAGATGCAAGAGCTATCTAGCCAACTTCAAGAGCTTCTTGATAAAGGATTTATACGCCCTAGTACTTCCCCTTGGGACGCTCCCGTGTTATTCGTCAAAAAGAAGATGGGTCTTTTTGGATGTGCATTGACTATCGTGAACTCAATAAGCTAACAGTCAAGAACCGATACCCACTTCCTCGCATTGATGATCTCTTCGATCAATCGCAAGGCGTGAAGTGCTTTTCAAAGATTGATCTCCGTTCTGGCCATCATCAACTTCGGGTTTCCGAGGAAGATGTACCCAAAACCGCCTTTCGCACACGTTACGGACACTACGAGTTCGTGGTCATGCCTTTTGGTTTGACCAACGTACCTGCAGTGTTTATGGATCTCATGAACCCCGTGTGTAAGCCTTTTCTCGATCATTTCATCATTGTATTCATCGATGATATCCTAATCTACTCCAAGACGAAAGAAGAACATGGACGACATTTGCGTCTCATTCTTCAGCTTTGCAACCTGAAAGTCAGTCGCTACCTTAAGGCATGCCTTGACTCCAAGAGCTAACTCGATGGGACTTGCTTTCCAAAATAGAAGACGAAGAGGATGACACTGGGGATCGTTCTTACTTAAAGAAATTCTCATGAGCTGCCTTGAGCTGGTAACTCCAAAATCGATGATTCTTGGCCACTGACTTACTGCTTTCACTCAAATGCCACTGATGCGTAAGACATTGAGTTGGACTACTTTCCTTCTGGTAATGCCTTTCCCTGTGGTCACCTTGCCCTTCTACTTACTGGCTTGGCTATTTCGAAGGATTCGCTTCGGCGGGTGATTGAACTAAAAAAGAATTCTTGAAAATATCTATGTTTGTGTTTCGGTTACTTATACATACTACTCATAACACGATCTTAAAAAAAATTACATCGTGTCAACCAATTAAAATAAAACACCAGCATACTTTTGCTAAAAAACTAAAACGATGAAAGAATATAATTTTAAACTGGGAGCAAAACTGTAATTTTTTAGGACAAATGAGCATGAGGCATGCCTGGACGAATAAAAATTACACTGATGCCCGCCCTTGTTGCGTGGCGTTCAATCGAATATTTCTTAGTTTTATAACATGTATGTATGTATGTATGTATTTAGGTTACTTATAGATTTATGTCAAATTCTCCAAATGTGAATTTTGGCTAAAAGAGGTTCAATTCTTAGGTCACACTGTCAATGAACTCGGTATTCATGTTAACCCTGCAAAGATAGAAGCTGTGAAGAATTGGATTGCACCTAAGTCGTCCTCTGAAATTCCTTCTTTCCTTGGCCTAGCTGGGTATTATCGTCGTTTCATCTCAAACTTCTCGAAAATTGTCGTCCCTTTGACTTCGTTGACTCAAAAAGATAAACCTTTTGTTTAGGGTTCCGAACAAGAGGAATCTTTCCAAGCGCTCAAGGACATGCTTTGCAATTCTCTTATCCTCACTCTCCCCGATGGGAACGACGATTTTGTCGTGTACTGCGATGCCTCTAACCAGGGTCTTGGTTGCGTACTCATGCACGAGATAAAGTAATCGCTTACGCGTCGAGACAACTCAAAATATATGAGAAAAACTATACTACACATGACCTTGAACTTGGTGCAGTGGTTTTTGCATTAAAGATTTGGCGACACTACCTTTACCGTACAAAGTGTACGGTCTTCACCGACCATAAGAGCCTCCGGCATATCTTTGATCAAAAATAACTCAACATGCGTCAACGTCGCTGGGTAGAATTGTTAAACGACTACGACTGTGATATTCGCTACCACCCTGGTAAAGTGAATGTCATGGCCGATGCACTTAGTCGTAAGACTCATATTAAGAGTGTTCGTTGCTACCAAATCGTGGGAAGATTCAACGAGTTAATTCGATAAGCACAATTTACCGTCATTAACGAGGGTAACCTCGATAGCGAATTGAATTGTGGAGTCAAAAACCCACTCGAAGCCAAGCCTGATGGTATTCTTTACTACCATAGTCGTATTTGGATTCCCGATCATCTTAATCTTCGGTCTACTTTGATGAATGAAGCCCACAAATCCCGATACTCCATTCATCCTTGAGCTGATAAGATGTAACATGATTTGCGTGCATCCTATTGGTGGCCTAGAATGAAACATGATATCGCTCTTTACGTATACAAATGCCTTACGTGTTCCAAAGTCAAGGTAGAGAATCAACGTCCCTCTGGTTTGCTTGAACAACCAGAAATTCCTATCTGGAAATGGGAGAGCATAGCCATGAATTTCATAACGAAATTGCCTCGTACTTTGTCTGGTCATGACAGCATTTGGGTCATCATTGACCGGTTGACCAAATCCCGCACTTCCTCGCTATTCGTGAAGATTACAAAGTCAAGAAATTGGCTCGTATCTACACGGATGAAATCATTAGCCGTCATGGTACTCCTCTTGATATTATTCTGATCACGATGCTCGTTTCACCTATCGCCGTTGGCAAACCTTTCAATCCGCCCTTGGTACTCAACTTAATCTTAGCACCGCTTTTTATCCTTAGTCTGATGGTCAAACCGAGCGTACTATCCAAACCTTGGAGGATATGCTTCGGCCATGCGTAATTGATTTTGGCGGCAATTGGGATTCGCACTTACCCTTGGTTGAATTCTCGTACAACAATAGTTATCACGCTAGTATTCAAATGGCTCCATTTGATGCATTGTATGGTCGTAAGTGTCGTTCGCCTATTTGTTGGCAGGAGATTGGAGACGCACAAATCACCGTCCCGAGCCAATACAAGAGACAACGGACTAGATCTTGCAAATACATGATAATCTCCTCAAAGCATGAAGCCAACAAAAGAGCTATGCTGACAAAAGACGCCAGCCCTTGGAATTTAACGTAGGTGATCATGTACTTCTCAAGGTGACCCCTTGGAAAGGCGTTGTTCGTTTTGGTAAGAAAGGCAAACTCACTCCTCGCTACGTAGGTCCTTTCAAGATCTTGGAAAGAATTGGCATGGTAGCATATCGACTGGACTTACCTTAAGCGCTCAACAATGTTCATCCTGTGTTTCATGTTTCAAATCTCAAGAAGTGTCTAGCCGAAGAAGGACTTCAAGTTCCGCTCGAAGATCTTCAAATCAATGATACCTTGCACTTTGTGGAGAAACCGGTCGAAATCATGAACCGAGGAGTCAAGCAGCTAAGGCGCAGTCGGATCCCTGTCGTCAAGGTTCGATGGGAAGGGAAACGTGGCGCCGAGTTTACTTGGGAACTCGAGAGTGATATGAAGACTAAGTATCTGCATCTCTTCATTACATCTTCCTAAAGGGGGGAGACTGTAACACCTCACGTTTTCTGTACTTTCTAATTATAGCAAAGCTCGTGTTGTAATTCGATTTTTGGAAATCATTGTATTCGTAATCTTCATTTCGTTGTAAACGTTGTAATCGAGACTTGAATCATAATGGAAATATACGTTTTTATCCCTATACTTATTATACGTACTCATACAATACATACACATGATGTTCATACTCGAAAGCATGTCATACTTGTTAATACGTGACTCTTATACTTAATACATACTTCATACGTGATATCTATACTCAATCTCGATCACTTGATGCATACACATACGTTATAACATGCTACTTATGCCTATGATACCCTAATATACCTTGAAACATCATAAAATGTCCTTAAAATGGTCCAAACCCGTCAAAAATGAACAACACAACAAAATATGGAAATTGTGTCCTGGCCCTGTCCTTACAGACCGCAAGGGGTTACCCTTACGGTCCGTAAGGGTATCTGGGTGGGACAGATTGGTTTTGGCTCGCGATTGTGCACGGATCCACACATCCACAACCTCACCAATCACCTTCTAACCTCCATTAAACACCTCTAAACTAACCCTAATCATCCCCCTATAAATACAACACTCCTCCAAGCAATTTGACACTTTCCCAACCCTCTAATCCTTCCTAAATCACTCTCAAATCATCTCAAGAACACACATAATCATAATTCCCGAGCAGATTGTGCCACCTTCACAAAACTGAGCATAACTTGCTCAAATCTTAGTCTTTTTACTTGATTCTTCTTTCATATTACTTGATAACCTTTAGGGTTGAATCCAAGGGTTCTCCATGGAGAATCCAGACCTGGAAATGCCCCTAAAGTGTCCTAAAACTTTCTGTTTGTTTTCAAACTCTTTCAAATCTTGTTTATGTTCATCAAACTTGAGTCAAACTCATCTCAAACCTATGTCCGAATGCTTACAACACTTCTTGTGGTTGGTTAGGCTTAAAAACAAGGTTAAGACATTCAAACAAGAGGATTTATCCTCACAATAATTATGTTCTCATAGAGCTTCAAGCTCACAAGTGGTGCAAGTTCATAACTTATTCATGTGTGTCCACCTTGCTTAGCCTTGGCTATCCTAAACTTTAAGACCACAAATCACTTGATGATTTTCATCATTATCTCAAGTAGTTTGCTAGTTCTAAAGTGTCACAACCCTGCCAAGCCGTTGACATGTGTCCTTGTGTGCTCTCCGGGTTGTATTCACTTGGCTACTTGGTACCATAATGACATACTTACAATTCTTGTCATTTTCATTCTTGTATTGTTCTCATTCATGACCCTCCTTGTTGTCTATGACAACTCGTGTTGTGGTGAATCATATAAAGAGGTTAAATGGATGTTCATCATCCTACCTTCATGCTTGACTTACTTGAATATAATAGAGGCCCCTAAATGGGTGTTCATCATCCTACCTCATGCTTGACTTATAACATATGTATGTACATAAATTATATATGTAAGGACTATAATATAAATCATTAAAACCGAACCCTTGATGATGATTAAGTAGTCACCTATCAAGTTAATAAGTTTATCACTAAAGTATGTAGTTCCTTGTCATGATTCTAATAGGTCTCGAACCTATGAAACCGATATTAAACCCTTTCGGGTTATCATTAGTGTCAAGAACAAGTGTTATGTCTAGTGATTATTTTCATACATAATACTTTAATTCTCATTTTCGTAATCTTGCTCGAATAATTCGAATCTACCATTACACTCCTAACTAATACCTAAGTTCTTCTTATCGAAGGACAAGGTGCCAAACTCTAAACAGCACAACAATGCTCCCGGGATTTCTTAAGTGGAACACTTAGCAAAACTGTGAGTACACTCGACCCATTTACCGTTTTAATCACTTTTGGATTGTAACATGATTACCTATCAAATTACACATATTACAAACTCATACTTTTACGTGCTCAATCCTTATACATGAATACTTGTTATGCCTAGATACATGCTTGATTATACATGCTTGATCATTAACTTAGTTAGCCCAACTTATCATATATAGCGCTATAGGAGTAGCACGCCGCCCGTCGGGGTTATGTTAAGATTATCATACTCATTTTAGTCTTGTCACTTTTGTGACAAGGGAAGCTCGATCTCGTTAAACTTTTGTGGAAACTCGGGGTTTGATCTAGTATTGCATGATTAGTATAGTCTTTGCTTACAATTACCATGTGGATTCGAGTTAATCATTTTATACTTATGCTATGTATCACCAAACTTGTGTACTCACCTTTGCTTTAGCATTGAACTCGTATTTTTAACATGTTACATGTTGATGAAGATTTTGCCATGAAATTGGAGTAGTGATGATGCTTAGATACACATATAGACGTTAGGTTTATAAAATGTTGTATCAAATTTGCCCTTTGTTATTGTTGTATTTGAAATTCCTTGTAACGTATGACAATGTTGTTATGAATGAAATATGGGTTTTATTTAAATATTGTCGCCAATTAGTATTTATGAGCAATGAGCAATCTATTTCGTCCCACCTCGATGTTTCTTCCATCGGTTGGGGTGTGACACTAGATATTACACATGATCAAACAACAAAAACCCGAAAATAGTTTTTCGGAGAGTAAAGGCTTTAGAGCTTCCTTCCCGGAGGGTGTACCCCTCAAATGTCGTTGAGCATCTCCTCAGTCTCCGTAGGGAGAAGATGAAGGTCTCATCATCCACATTCTCATGTGGGAAAGGTGCGACGGTCACTGGAACCTCGTGTTAGCTTTAGCTGCTAATTTGCTTCTTTTGGTCTTTTAAGCTCATTTGGTCCCGTAAATTAAAAAGGAACAAAGAAACGTGCTTTCTCCAACATTAGTATTGAAAAGGGTTGGTTTTCCGCCTCGTTTGATGTAATTTATATATTGCATTTTGTACACATCATCCTGACCACCTGCGTACCATCAACGACGGGCGTCTTCCGATCAAGAGCTCTTGATAGGTGGACCTCCGAGCGTAACGCTCGTGGGAACGATGCCGCTCATGCCCTCTTTGGGCCGACCTCAGAAAGCTAATGGAAGACAAGTTTTGTCCTCCTCATGAGCACCAGAAACTTGAAAACAAGTTTTGGAACTTGAAACAAGTTGGGAACAACAACGTTGGCCTCATAGCTCGCTTCAAACAACTGAGTGTGATCTGCCCTAGCCAAGTCGACACCGTTGACAAGGACATTGCAAAGTACATTTGCTGCCTTCCCCCTTCGCTCATGAACCTCGTAGACGGCGCCTCACCCAAAACCATCGAGGATACGTACTGCCTTGCCGCTAAATTCAATAATAATTGTGTTCAACATGAAGCCTCCAACATGGTTTCATCAAAGAAGGCGCACCAAAGCACCATCGATACCGTCGTTGAACCTACCCCGCCCAAGCCACCCAAAAACAACAACAAGGGCAAGAAGCGGAAGGCTTCAAGCCAAAACTGTGTGGTAGTCACTCCAGCAAACCCTCAACCCATCCAGCAGTTTGCACCAACCAACCCTGAACTTGCCAGAAATGTATACACTGGGAATCGTCCCCAGTGTAAAATGTGCCAATACCATCACCCTACCCAAGCACCATGCCGCCAACGCACAAATTGCAATAGGATTGGTCATTTTGCTAACCGTATTCAAAGTACTCAGTTAGGGTTAAAATTACTAGAGGCTTCTAGTCTGAAATGAACAGAAATATTATCCATTAGAATATTAACGGGTCATTAATAAGTCTTTTTCTTTGACCGGTTAACTTAAGGATACGCTCGGTTCGCTAGATTAAGTGTTGATCGGAGAGAATGTGGTTTATACCCGCCCGAGTTCTAGGCCTCGTGTAATATGGGTCTATTAACCAAACATTCGGATTTGAAAGGTTTTGGCCCGATTCGACTAGTTTATGTATTTTATTTATTTAAACTAGTCGTACACGTAAATACGATATCAGGTGGTCTAATAGGTCTATGACGAGTCCGTTATATAAAAACATGATTTAAAATTTGTTTTATTTAAACTAGTCGTATGCTTAAACATTCGGATTTGAAATGGTATTTGAAAGGTTTTGACCTGATTTCACTACCTGAATCTGTATCTGAAATTTTGGATATCCGATCGGATAATGGATCAGATATCCGAATATTAATTTTATTTTGATTTTTTCATTTATTTTAACTAAATATTTCGGATATCCGATTATATTTTTTGATATATTTGGGATGATTCTTGAATAATTCGCACATTTTCGCTTATTTTGGATATACGAAAATAAAATTTATAATTTTCCAATATCCAAAACTTTTTAAAATTTGAATATTCGGATTCAGATAGTTTGGATTCGAATATCGATAGTGCGAATCGGATTTTCAGATTCGGAATCTTTTGAACACCCTTAATGATGAAGAGAGAGAGAGAGAGAGATAGAGAAATGAAGATGTAGAGAGAGAGAGAAACGAAGATGTAGAGAGAGAGAATTGAGACTGAAATTATGTGGAGTAATGTATTTAACCAAGGGTAATAGGGATTTCACATGATTCTAACGGTACTGACAGGAGGGATTCAACATGTAGCGATTTTTAAGCAATGGAGACTCTGGCAACAGAATTTTAAATTTAGGAACTCAAAATGACCCCGGCCATAAACACATTAAGCAAATTGCATTTTACTCTATTATGAATTTATTTATTTTTTTAGAGTAAACTACAATTTTACCCCATGTGGTTAGGGGTGACTGACATCCTTACCCCGTATTTTGATAATATTGTTATCTTACCCTCTCGACGTTTCCTTATTGCATCAATATACCCCCTCAAAGTAAAAAGACATTTTTGCCCCTGATAATAATAAAAGATATAAAGAGTAAATGACACATTTTGTGTTTTACCATCGTTCATACGTTTACATCCTATTTTATTACAGTCGTCTTCTCTGGCGATATTGTTGGTGCAGAATGTCTATGTCTTAGTCTTATATCGAGTCTGTATAGTTTAGAGTTGAATAAGCTAGTGATATGAAGTATTTATATGTAATAGGGTCAAGTTCGCCCATGATGTTCTTGGAATGTCAAGTTCGGCCGAATTTGCTAAGGCAAGTTTGCCCGAACTCACCTCCTCCATGAGCGGACTTGTACCTCTATAAATACCTAGCTTGTCATCCTCATTTGTAACTTTTGCGTTTCTGAGGCGAAGCTCTGTCAATTTGGAGACTTGATGTTATATCAATAAAATTGACGTTTAATTGACTAATTCTTGTTATTTGGTAAACTTGTCATAATATTTCCGCTATTATGGACAATAGAGATCAAATCTAGGTTCCTATGCGTTGAGGATCGGTCCTACAAGTGGTACCAGAGCTAGAATAGCCTGATTTGATTGATATCAAGACAAGAACACTTCTAATTATACTCCATTCTTCTATTTTTCTTAACTTTTTCACAAAAGTGAAGAATTCACGGTCAAATTCTGTCCAATTTTGAATATGACATGTTAAATACAACATAGATAAACCCCTGAGAGTTTGGAGACTAAAATCAAACGAATTGGTGTCAAAATTGTGCAAAAACTATGTTTTTCAAATACATCAGGATCGAACTTGTCTAACAAGTTCGGCCGAACTTGAGCTAAAAAGTAACTTTTTCAGTGAGTTTTTACCAAGTTCGCTCGAACTTGAGGAGTTTTTTGAAGGAATTTAAGCTAAGTTCGCTCAAAGTTGCTAAAATTCATTGATATTTTATCAAGTTCGACCGAACTTGATAAAATTCAAGAAAATTTAGCTAAATTTGCCCGAACTTGCTAGATTCTTATTAAATTCATTCTACAAGTTCGCCGAAGTTCAAACTCAGGAAATTTTCAAAACAAATCACAAGTTCAACCGAACTTGTGAATAAATTATAAATTCTTCATTCACAACTACAAGTTCGACCGAACTTGTAGTAAATCTAACTTTTTCAAAAGTTTTAACGTGTTTTCAATGTACGTGTCTTGGTATTCGTGATGGATGATATTCAGAGAGCGTATATGTCCGGAGTGGGTATATCCAATGCTACTGTCATACAGCAGTCAATCTAGACAACGAGATGGGCACGTTCGTTAAACCGACAAAGTTGATGAGCATGGACAAGTATGAAGGATGGAAGGAGAAATTTACCTATTGGGTTCAGGCCAAGCATTTCCAAGGCTGGGTGTCGATTGAGCGAGGTTATACTGTTCCGTTGGATGAACATCAGCAAGTTCTGGAGAAGTACAAGTACACCACAATACAGAAAGATGAGTACATTACTGAGAAAAAGATGATAAGCCTCATTCAACAATTTGTTAAAGAAGATATTCTGGTCTTATTGCCCGAGTATACTACTGCAAGAGATCACTGGTTATCACTACAAAAGAAATACCAAGGCAGCACAGAGATGATCAAAAGTAAGAAAGCTCTCATCATGAAGGAGTTCGATATTTTCTACATGTTGAAGGGTGAGACAATGAAGCAGATGATTGAGTGCTTCTGTCATCTGAAAGTCCAAATGAGAAGACATGGTCTTGAGAAGACTGAACCAGAATACATCAATAAGCTTGCAGATGCGTTACCTAACGGAGAGTGGACTACTTATTTGATGGTTCTGAAGAAAGTCCGAATTGGGAATTCTTTAAGTTATCAACATTCATTGACAAACTTGAAGGTCATGAAATGGAACTTCTAAAGATCGCAAAGTCGAAGAATGCTAACATTGTTCAAGATGTCGGTCTGTATTACAAGAACAGAATGCAAGACAGTATTTCAAGCCCAAAGATACATACAGCGTTCAATGCAAACATGAATTCTTCTCCACAGAATCAGAACCAATCATATCCACAATATGATCAAAGTCCACAAAGCTCTTCGTTCTCAAGCACAGGGTCAAATGCTTCTTATCAGAGTCAAGCAAATCAGAATCAACAAACAAATTCTGATCCAAATGTGTACAAGTGTAACATTGCTGTAAATCTAAACAAAGTTGTTTCTGAGCAAGTTGCAAAACAACACATGTCACTTCTTGCCACTGTTCTAGAATCATACAAAAGTCTTGTAGCTGGAAAGATCGGTAATCCCGAAATGACCGCTGAAGACTACGATCAGGTGGACGAAGAAGAGCTTGAACTGATGGATATCAAGTGGTCTCTAGCTTCTATCATTCGAAAGGGTCACAAAGTTTGTTGCACTCACTGGCCGAGATATCGGAAATTCAAGCAACAAGCTAGGGTTCGAGAAATCGAAGGTCACTTGTTTCAGATGCCGACAGAAAGGGCATTTTAAGAAAGAATGCAAAAATCCTGAAGCAACGGGAAATCAAAGTCCATTGGGTGGAGGCAACGAATATTACAAGAAATCTCTTCAATACAAGCCTTTTCCAAAGAAGACACAAGTTGAGATCCAAGAAAAGCCAAACAGCAGTAACACGGATAAAGCAATGGTTGCTTCAAACGAGGATGATGGCTTCGATTGGAATTCTTATATCAGTAAGAAGACCGGAGTTGCATTAATGGCTAAGATTGTTGAAGATACATCTGCCGAAGAAGCAGCAGCTCTAGAGAATATTCTATTGGAACAGTATCTGCAACAACATGAGGAAGAGGAGTATCTTCACATGAAGAACCAAGGAATATTATCTCCTAACTCGTGTGATAGTTTTGCAGGTAACTTTGATGGAAGTTCTCAAGAGCAAGTGATCGAGGAGAAATCGAATGAAGAAATTACTGATGTTGTTCGAGAAGTAACTGCTGAAAACCTCAAGGACTTTGCAGATAAAGCTATGATGGCAAATCTTACAAAGGTAGGTCCAGAGGTAAAGGAAGTTGTCAAAGTGCAAGTTGTAGAGGTTGTAAAACCTTGTACAAAATACACCGAGCCATGTGCTGAATGTGCCAAAAAATCACAAATCATCGCTGAACTCAATGTACATAATGAACATTTCAAATATGATTATTGTACAATGAAGGAAGCGTATAACAAAATGAAAGATGATTATAGCAGGCTCGATAGAAATAATATTTAACAACAAAGGATGTTGAAAGTTACAGTAATGGATAAACAAAAGAAAAAAACATTTATATTAACACCATTGCTGAAACTAAACAACAACTTCAGGACATGAAAACTGAAACAGAACGTGTTCAACTTTTAAGAAGTTATTCAACTAACGCTTATGTCATTGATCACATTCTTCCTACAATTACATCGGAAGAAAAACCTAAAAAGAAAATTAGTAAAGAATACAGCAATGTTCCTCCACCCCTATGCGAGAAGTATTGTCGCAAAACTGTTGATGGGATGGATAAGGCACTCAATATTGAGTTGTTATCTGAAAAGAAAAATGAGTTGCCGGAGAACATTTATGTAGTCTATACTAAATCAAATAATGACAATGCGGTAGTGAAAAAGGTGGTTGAAAATGTTCTGAATGATTCTGATGATGGCAGCTTTGAGAGCGCCACCTCGTGTTTGAATAGTTCTGAGACAAATTCCGAAGATGACGACACATCATCAGAAGATGATCTATGTGATGATCCTAACGTTGTCATGTACAAGGTTAAGGAATCTGATAGATTATACTTTGATGACAGTTTTCCGATTCGAAACGTCAAAGAAGATCAATTGGATAAACTGTTTAAACTGGTTGAAGTCACATCAGATGACCTAGAGAAAAATGAAAAGAAATTCTATTCAAAACCCAAAAGAAATTACAATAACTACCGGAGAAATGGTGGTGATCATTCGAAAATTCGGATGGCTGGGTTGGGTTTAGAAGAATCTGATGAACCGAAAAAGAAAATGTCACCATTTCATGAATACAAGGATAAAAACATGAAATTCGTTTATGGGACAAACACGGTTCATGAGGAGAGTTTGATTGGGAAGCAATCATACTACGAGTTTAAGAAAAAGAAAGAACTTCGAGATAAGGTGAAAGCCACAAGTGGTGTAAAATCCACTAGTGGACACTCACATGATAATCGGATTTGCTTCAAGTGCAACGAAGTTGGTCATATTGCACGGAAGTGTCCGAAATCAAAACCGGCTTATCTTCGAAGGAAAGAAAGTTCATATGTTGAGAAACCAAAGCAACCAGAGATTGGGCAAATAAGAATCTTAAAAAGAAATGTTGACAAAGAAGAAATGAAACAAATTTTTGAAAAGAAATTTGAAAATTCAATTTTTGAAAAAGGTGAATCTTCAAAAGCAAACGAAAAAAAGTTTTACATCAAAAAGGCTAACATAAAATCATAAGCCTGGATTGCATAAAGGAAGTTGACAACATCTGAAATCACTAAGTCTGAGTCTGTTAAGACTAGTGATAACATGAAAGAATCAAAATCTTAAATCACTAAGTTTGAGCTTGTTAAGACTAGTGATAACATGATAGAATCAAAATCTGAAATAAAAATTGAAAATGTCAAATGTTTGAAAGATAAAAAGAAAGTGAAGTTTTCAAACATAAACATCATAGAGAATCCAGATGATGAATATGAATTTGATTATGCTGACGAATGTGAATTTGATTACGATGATGGTTGTCTAATTCAACCCAAGACCAAGAAGGCTTGGGTCGCGTTGTTTAACTAATTGTTGAAATGTGCAGGGGCTCCAGAGATCCGTACTTTCCAAGTAGATTCTGGATAGTGGAGCTTCCAGACATATGACAGGAATGAAAGCCCTCTTGTTCGACATAAAAGCTATCAATGGCGGATATGTTGGATTTGTTGGAAACCAAGGTGGAAGGATTAAGCTCTCAAATGGAGTTGTTTCATTTGATCAAGTGAATTACATTGCGGAGCTTGAGAACAACCTTCTGAGTATTTCTCAAATTTGTGATAAGAAATTTACCGTCCACTTCAACGATAAAGAATGCATGATCATCAAACCAGGTTTCAAAATACCAGAAGAGTGGATACTCATGCGTGCACCGAGAGAAAATGATTTGTATGTTCTTGACATGGGAAATGCTACTACTTCTTCAAAAACGGCACAGTGTTTTGTCTCGAAAGCTACTGAGAAGGAGTCAATCTTATGGCACAGAAAGATGGGCCACATTCACCTAAGAAAGATGAATCATTTGGTGCATAACGATTTGGTAGAAGGTGTGAATATGAAAAGTTTTCGTATGTCAATTAATTGCCTCGAGTGCAAAAAGGGAAAGCAGATCAAGAAATCTCATCCGAGAAAGATTCTCAATTCGATAAAGTTGCCACTCGAAAGACTTCATATGGATCTCTTCGGTCCAGTGAATGTCAGAAGCATCTCTGAAGATCTCTACTGCTTGGTAGTCATAGACGATTATTCCAGATACTCGTGGGTATTCTTCCAAGGATCAAAAGATGAGACGTTTGAAAATTTAGCAATTCTTTTCAAAAAACTTGAGAACCTGTACCATCTTCCGGTGAGATGCATTAGAAGTGACAATGGTACTGAGTTCAAAAACATAAAAATAAGGGAATTCTGCAATGCTAAAGGGATTTTGCACGAGTTTAGTGCACCCTACACTCCGCAGCAAAACGGTGTCACTGAACGGAAGAATAGGACACTGATAGAAACTGCAAGAACCATGCTTGCAGACTCAAAGCTTCCAGACAGCTTCTGGAGTGAAGCAGTTGCAACGGCTTGTTACACACTTAACAGAGTCTTAACAGTCAAACCAACGAAGAAGACCTGTTTTGAGATGATCAACCGACGGAAACCAAAGTTGAAGTTCTTAGAACCATTTGGAGTGCCATGTACTGTAATTGATCAACATGGCAAATTTGGAGCTAAATCACTCGAAGGTTTCTTTGTCGGATATGCAAGTCCATTACGAAGAGTCTATGTTCCCTCATTGAGAAAAGTCATTGAAGCGCAGCATGTTGATTGTTTTAACTATACGGATCATGTTCAGAGAAAAGGTGATGCATGGTTATTCAACTATCAAGACTTGTGGAAATCATTTGATTTGCCTGAAGAACCATCCGATGAAGAAATTGCAGCATTATATTATCTTCATCAATCAGCAAATCAAGAGCAAATCGTCAGACCAATTGTGGTTAATCAACCCACATTGGGATCATCTTCTTCTGGTGCTAGTTCAATTAATAGCGGTGGTCAAGAAACTCAAACAGAACAAATGTCACCGACTATAGAACCAGTCAATACGACAGTGATTCCTAATCTTTCTGAAGCACAGAGGTCAGACTCGGACGAGGCTCCAACATTCGATGCCGATGGATAATCTTCTTCGGATGAAGAAGCAGAGCAGATTACAAGTTTATTGAATGAATCTGCACGACCGAGTAGTGCTCCTGAAGTTGAAGTAGTGGTAGATCAACATATCACAAATCAAGAGAATATTGTGGTTGTTCCAGGCAAAGTGATGACTAGATCATATTCTTATCATCCGTCAAATTCTATAATAGGCGAATTACAAGCTTGTGTGAGAACACGGAGTCAAATAAACAAAGCTTTGAGCTGTTTCTATACTCGTGTTGCTCCAATTCAAGAGTATTGCTACTATTCATGTTTCATATCCTAGATAGAGCCAAAAAGTGTTTCTGAAGCTTTAGGCGATGAAAACTGCGTACAAGCAATACAAGAGGAACTGTTACAGTTCGAGAAGTTAGGATTGTGGAAGCTTGTAGACCTACCTGAAAATCAGAAAGCAATTGATACTAAATGGGTCTTTAAATGCAAGCGAGATGATCGAGGGGTTATAGTTCAAAACAAAGCTTGACTTGTTGTCAAGGGATTTCACCAGCAGGAAGGGATAAACAACACAGAAGTCTACGCACCAGTAGCTCGCTTAGAATCTATTTGAATAATTCTTGCTTTTGCAGCATGGAAGGGATTTAAAGTCTATCACTTGGATGTCAAATCAGCTTTTCTGCACGGAAAATTACGCGAGAAGGTGTACATTGGACAACCACCAGGGTTTGTCGATCCACTCAACAAAAGGAAAGCATATCTTCTTGATAAAGTACTTTACGGTTTACACCAAGCCCCGAGAGCTTGGTACGAGACGTTATCGCAACATCTCGTGGGAAACGGCTTTGTCAGAGGAACAGTGGATAGTACTCTCTTCACCAGAGAAGTTTGTAGTCATCTGATTATAGTTCAAATCTATGTGGACGACATCATCTTTGGATCAACGAATGATAGTCTTTACAAAGAGTTTGAGGGCATCATGAAGAAGAAATTCGAAATGTCTTCGATGGACGAAATGAAATTCTTCCTCGGATTGCAAGTAGATCAACTTCCAGACGGTATTTTCATTCATCACACCAAGTATGTGCACGACATCTTAAAGAAGTTTGATATGGAAAGCTTGAAGCCGTTATCTACTCTTCTTGCTCTTAATCACGGGATTTGCATCGACGAAACTGGAACCAAAGTTGATGAGACGCTTTACAGATCAATGATAGGATCACTGATGTATCTGACGGCATCGCGCCCAGATATCATGTATCCTACCTGCCTATGCACCAAATATCAGTCAAGCCCAAGAATTTCACACATGCAGATCGTGAAGCGAATCTTCAGATACTTGAAGGGATGCCCAAGCACCGGCTTGTGGTACCCGAAGAATGACAATTTTGATCTTGCAGGATACGCTGATTCTAATTTTGGTGTAGATAAGTTGAATTCAAAATCGACTACAGCGGGATGCCAGTTCTTCGGAACAAGAATGGTAACCTGGCAGTGTAAGAAACAGACTACGGTTGCTCTCTACCTGTGAAGCTAAGTATATCTCGGCCTCCAGCTGTTGTTCACATATTTTATGGATACAACAGCAGATGAGAGACTATGGTCTGCAATTTCTTGACACTCCGCTGTATGTTGATAATAAGGCAGCCATTGATATAACCAAAAATCCGGTTCATCACTCACGCACAAAACACATTGAAATTCGTTGTCACTTCATTCGTGACTGCTACGAAAAGAAATTGGTGCGAATAGAAAAAATCCACACTGACGAACAAAAGGCTGATTTTTATACCAAACCATTTTCTTTATCACGGTTTACTTGTTGAGAATTAATGGTATGAAAATTTGCTGATAGGTGCGGACGCTGAGGTTGAATACGGATCGGATGATGAGTTCACGTGATCCACATTGGTTTGTCTATATCTTTCTAGTTTAGAATTTTATTAAAAACTAAAATTCAAAAATATGTTTTTGATTTTAGGGGGAGAAAGGTTAGAGAAAATACAAAAACATTTGAAAATTTTAAATTTCAAAAACATATGAAAAATGCAAAATGAACAAAAACATTGAAAAAGACAAAAAGAATTCGGTGTCACAAAAAAGGAAATGATAGTACATCAGTGGACTATCACAGTATGCTAAAGAAATGTAAAGTTTAAAAGTGATAAACAAGTCTTACTGTGGATGTGTCGATAGGCTTAACATGTTCAGTAAACTGTTTTCGAGATATAAACTAAATTTTACAACTGCTTAATCTTGTGGATTAACATATCTTGGATATATGGACTTAGTACTCCGAAATTTCGTTTGAGAAATTGACTGATTCTGAGATACGAGGTCTTTATAGATAGTTGATATCTGGGGTATTATACAAGTTCTTCTGATTTTGCGGAAGCAATAGCCTAGAACTTCTATAATACTTTCACTATAAACCCCTAAACTGCATGCAAACTTGAAAAGTATCGAAAGATCTAATCATTTGCAGTGCTGAAAAGATTCCTTATTTGGAACACACCTTAAAGTCGAGCCTTCATCTCTTTGTCTGTACGGTAGTACTAACCTGAGCTCTCAAGGTCTCGCATTACCCAGATACAGATATCAATTACGCTATATTCACCTGTAAGATGAAATCTAGGGAATCTTGATGCGGGAGTATATTCAAGAAGTGGGAACCGCAGATAAGTCAAGTTTCATAAATCATACCTTAACATATCTTGAAACAGTTGAGAAACATGGTAAAGTTTAAGTGGAAAAACATATCGATAATCTAGGTAAACAAGTTTAAAACTTCAAGTCATCTAAAGGTCAACGGTACTGGTGATATGTCTCAATAAACTGATGTCTCAATAAATGATATGATCCCTAGACACGAATTCACAAAAATATGTCTGTAAATATGATTGTACATAGTGTACTTTGTTTCTGTACATAGTTTATCAGCTTTATAGATTAAAACCAAAAAGATTTTCAGTGTGTTTTAGCATAAACTTACAAAAATACAAAAAGATTTTGTTTCTACATTGTTTTTAGCAAACCAATGATGGAGAACGGATCTTCGAAGTCTGGTAAGATGCTATAAACTGATGGGAATCTTATTGACAACGGGCTAGGAGCTAATCTGTAAAATCTGAAAAGCCAAAACGATGAAAAGTTCATTAATTTGAAACTATGATTTTGAAAATATCAACAGTTTGTTCGTAACGGGTCAAACCGGGGTCATTAACTTGGACTCGACAGACAAATCGGTTAACCAAGGTCATTAACTTGGACTTGGTCAACTGAGTGGATTTTCACAACTGGTAAAAGTGGAAAAGTTCAGGGACTTAATTGCAAAATCTTGAAATAGTTTGAATTTGGTTTTGATAAGTTCGGCCGAACTTGTCAAACTGATTAAAGTTTTAACAAACAAACAAGTTCGACCGAACTTGTAAATGATGGTTGGTTGTTATAAGTGAAGTTCGCACGTACCTCATGGGCTTTATTCATGGGCTTGCAAGTTCGCCCGAACTTGCAAAGGTATAAATACCTAGCAAGTTCGGCCGAACTCATTACTTACAAACAAGAAATTCTTAGCGAACTTAAGAGCATTTGAGTGATTTGATTAAATTGGCAAGATTGTGTCGTTATACTGCCCAAATTCGAATTGATCTTGATGATTTGCACACCACTATCAATGGAAGAGGTGAGATTTTGGTGATTGAACCGTTAATTGGACAGTTAATGATGAACTCAGATCTATACTTGTTGAAAATGATAGATTTAGGATATAATGGACCAAATTGAACATAAAATCTTGATCTACAACATAAATCGACCATGGATTCACGTTGAATTTGATTAAAATGGTCATGATAGGCTTGTGCAGGTTTTGATTTGTAGGAGATGACAAGTTCGGCCGAACTTGTTATCAAGTTCAACCGAACTTGCATATAAAGCCTATATAAATCAGATGATATCACATGTTCGACCGAACTTTAGGTTTAACTTAGAACTTTTGATTGTGATGGAAGTTCGCCCGAACTTAGATGTTAAAGATTGAAAGTTGAATGTTCATAAGTTCGCCCGAACTTACTGAATTGTTGAAAATGTTTTCGGGCGAACTTGGCAAAGTCAGAATGTTATGCACACATCAAGTTCGCCCGAACATGTTGAACATGTGTTGAAAAATTTTTGTAACTTTTTCTCGTAAAGTGTGCTAATTGTTTTGCGTCGTTTTTCAGGCTCAAGTACCAGCGAAGGTGATTTCTATAGATTTTTCTAAGTTCCATAATACGTGTATCACGCTCGACAAAGCAATATGTCCGTCGCTGAAGGAGTACGAGAATATTCTAAAGTTTCTGAAGGAATGTCCTATACACAGAGCTATTACGGAGCGCACAGTGTCGTATAGATCACACACTTACCATTTATGGATGAACGCAATCATCAGTGATGATAAAAAGACCATTACATCATCTGTGCAAGTTGGAAATGAGAACAAAGCTATCACAGTTACTGAAGATGATATACGAAGGATCTTACAGTTCAATGATGACAAAGATGATCCTATATTTCTCGACGAAAAAATGGTGCGAGGTTGTTTTTACAGGATGGGCTATAAGGGGAGCGTTAACAAACTGACATTGAAGAAAGGGGAAGTGCCTAACCCCTACAAGCTCTTAATGCATGCGATTATTCATACGTTTAGTCACCGTAAAGCAGGCCTTGACGATGTTCAAGATTATATGGCTTGTATGGAAACGACGTTAATTCTGAAAAAGCCGTTCAATTATTCAAAGCTTGTGTTTACACATATGTCAAAGAATATGGATGATTCGAGATTGTGTTTATATCCAAGGTTCGTGCAGATGTTAATCGACAAGAAGTTCACAAACATTGCACGTAATCCGAATGATGTCTTATATCTGAGTCATCTTGATGATACTACTGTTAAGAAGCTGATAAAGTTCCAGAAGCAAGCGTCAGCACCAGTAGGAAAGCCAGTATTTGGGGCGATCAAAGATAAAAATTATATTGCACCGGCTGACAACAGATGGAGAAAAGACGGTAGTGGTGACGAGAAAGAGTTGAACGATGAGAAAGAATGCTTTAAAGATTTCAAGCCAAAAGCTCGCAGTGATTAGTTCCTAAAGGCTGAAGTTAATAAGCCTAAAAAGAAGCGTGCAACAAAGAAAGTTGAGACAATGCTTGTGGATGAAGATGAACCAGAAAATGTTCAAGCTGAAGCTGGTTCTAGTGCAGAAATTGTCACAGAGAGTCAAGAAGTTGAGAAAACGACTCAGGAAGACGATGTTATTTCAGCTACCTCAGAGAATGATGAAGATTCTCATGAAACACCTATGAAAGAGCCAGAAAAGCCAGAAGCTGAAAAGAGAGCTGAAAAGGAAAAAGAATTTGATGTTGATTTCGATCTAAATCAAGAAAAAGAGTCTGACGAGGAAAGACCCAAGAAAAAGGCCAAACGTGTGAAGTCTACTACTGTTTCAACGACAAAGACTACAGGGTCTCCTTAGACAAAAGGCAGGAAGAAACCAAAGAAATCTCAGAAACCTGCTAGTCGTAAATACAAAGGAAAGCTGAAAAGCGCAGAAGTTACACAAGAACCTTCTGGCGCACAGGAGAGAGGAGTCACACAAGAACCTCCTTCACAAGAACCTCCTGTTGTGATTCCATCTAAAGTTGAACATCCAGGAGTTACACAAGAACCTCCTGTGATTATTTCATCTGAAGTTGAACATCCAGGAGTTACACAAGAACCTCCTGAGACTGTATTATTAGGGATTCCGATGATGCAATCTCCAGATCCAAAGATTGTTCAACCTGAAGGATCTACACCAAAGACAACACCAAAGAATGCTACTCCAAAGTGTACTCCAAGGGCAAATCTATTTGGTGATATGCAAAATGAGCCGATTAGTCTTCAAGATCTTAATGATTTCTTTCCAGAAACGAATGTTGAACTTCTTGAAAAGCGTGTGAAGGTGTTAGAAGAAAAGGTTTAACAAATTGAAGCTGAGAAAGCATAACTGATAAAGAAAGTGAATCAAAGCTCTGTTGAGAAAGAAATGCTGGATGACAAGGTCAAAGTGTCGGAAAATGAACAAGAATACTTCAAAGCCTTAACTGAAAGTTTGCATGATGCAAATGAGAAGCTGCCAACAGAGATTGTTGATCTGAAGTCAATCCAAGCCCTAAATGATCAAAGATTCACGAGAATGCAGAAAGTGTTATCTAATACACTTGGGATTGATTTCATTACCGAATATGATCGTCTTGATAGATAGGAAGCTAAAGAAAGATCTGAGAAAGAGCTTGCTGCTAGTGGCAAAGGCAAAGGGGTTGAAGGTGAAGCTCCTAAATCATCTGAAGCTGCAGAAAAGTCTGTTGATGATGTCGAAAAAGCTTCTGAGTCCGATATTGCTAAGGTTGACGAATCTGTCAAGCCTTCTGATCCTGTAATCATTTCTGAAGAAAAGGACGATGAAGAAGCAGAGAAAGAGGATAAAGATGATGACGATAAGAAAGAGGATTCTGATTATGAAGATTGGAATGTTGCTAATGATGATGATGATGATGATCAGGGAGGAGTTGGTATAAGAATTAGTGAAGGAAAAGTATCTGATGATGTTGATTTTTCTTCTCTGATGGATGATGAATCAAACAAGATGGATGATCAGATTCAGGGGGAGTTAGGGCAAACAGGGCCAACTGATGATGTTGATATGATTGATGTTGATAGGTTTGCAAAGCCTGTTGCTGCTGTACCAACAAAGCCTTTAATGCTTATGCTGGAACACAATGTTGAGGAAGGCGAGTACGTGCACAATTATACAAAGGAAGATTTGGCTAAATTGATCGAAGTTGATGCTGAAACTCTTGAATTTGACTTTGAAGAGGATGTGTTGAATGTTAACACGTTTGAGCCAAATGATTATCAGTATGTACGAAGGTTTGAAGCTGACGAGTACAACAGGGTTATCGTTGAAGATTGGTCTTCTAATGATGAAATTGATCAAACTGCGAAGTACGTCGGTCCTTATACTGATAGTTTCCTACTTATGAGGAGATGTATAAGCAACTTGATGAAGATATGTTGAAGGAAAAGATTGAAGAATCTTTACAAGAAGGGAAAGTTCCGAAACCAATGACGAAAGAGGAAATAGCTAAAGCTAAGAAGTCCTGTTTTAAATATATGCCACGCGAACGTAAGTTTCGACGTCCTCTAGCATTCTTTACCAGAGATAAAGAAGTGTCATTGGGAGATATCCTAAGTTGGGGTTGGTTCAAGGAGTTGAATGTTTGTGCAATCAAAAGGGAATTTGGGGTGCAATACTTCAAGTATCTGGCTGATTTCAAGACTTTACCATACTGGGATGTTGAAGAGCTTGTCCAAACCGTGAATGTTACATATCATATGAAGTATATTGATCAGTTACTGTGGAAAATGATCAAGTTTGAAGTGACAAAGGGATTCAAGTATTGGAAGCCATTTATTCTAGGTCGTCACATCAAAACGAATAAGAAAACAGGGGAAAAAGATATAACGTTGATTATGAAACGACCGAGAGCAATGAGAAACATGCCACTGATGCCTTTTGAATAGAATTTCTATCCAGTGTTCAAGTGGTGGTAGATAGATCCCACTACATGTGAAGCCGTTATTGTTTTACGATTTGAAGAACATTTGGATATCACGAAGGAACAGGTTGAGATATTGGGGTTTCAGGGTATGAGAGGATTGTGGAGAACAATCAGGATACTAGACCCGATGTGGCTAGTGAATTGTTCAAGAGAAGACATCAAGTGCTTGTTCTACAGCAAGATAGTGTTTGAAGAATGAGAGAAAGAACAAGCCATGCAATATCAAAGGGTCGTTAATCTATGTTATGCTCGTGAAGTGAACTCTGGGAAGATGTGGAATACAAGATGGAGGTATCTTGAGCGAGTTGAATTTCAACATGTAGCGATTTTTAAGCAATGGAGACTCTGGCAACAGAATTTTAAATTTAGGAACTCAAAATGACCCGGCCATAAACACATTAAGCAAATTGCATTTTACTCTATTATGAATTTATTTATTTATTTTAGAGTAAACTACAATTTTACCCCATGTGGTTAGGGGTGACTGACATCCTTACCCCGTATTTTGATAATATTGTTATCTTACCCTCTCGACGTTTCCTTATTGCATCAATATACCCCTCAAAGTAAAAAGACATTTTTGCCCCTGATAATAATAAAAGATATAAAGAGTAAATGACACATTTTGTGTTTTACCATCGTTCATACGTTTACATCCTATTTTATTACAGTCGTCTTCTCTGGCGATATTGTTGGTGCAGAATGTCTATGTCTTAGTCTTATATCGAGTCTGTATAGTTTAGAGTTGAATAAGCTAGTGATATGAAGTATTTATATGTAATAGGGTCAAGTTCGCCCATGATGTTCTTGGAATGTCAAGTTCGGCCGAATTTGCTAAGGCAAGTTCGCCCGAACTCACCTCCTCCATGAGCGGACTTGTACCTCTATAAATACCTAGCTTGTCATCCTCATTTGTAACTTTTGCGTTTCTGAGGCGAAGCTCTGTCAATTTGGAGACTTGATGTTATATCAATAAAATTGATGTTTAATTGACTAATTCTTGTTATTTGGTAAACTTGTCATAATATTTCCGCTATTATGGACAATAGAGATCAAATCTAGGTTCCTGTGCATTGAGGATCGGTCCTATAGATATTCCGACCACTCCGGCGACATTCCGACCACCGAAGCAAGTTAGGTTAATTAAGCGACGATAAATGTATATTACAATGGCACAAGTGCATTTGAGTAACGGGAATTATGAAAAGTCACTAGATATAATGGAACAAATGAGATCTAAAAACGTAACTTTTTCAAGATTTGCGTATATTGTTTTGTTGCAATGCTATGTAATGAAGGAGGATGTAGAAGCTGTTGAATGTACGTTTCAATCTATTTCAGAGACCGATTTTCCCAACTATCATTCTTGCACAGACATGTTGAGTTTGTATATGAAACAAGGGCTTACCAAGAAGGCAAAAGACTTGATCGTCCATATACGAGAAAATAAAGTAAAATTTGATAAGGTGCTTCTGAAAATAGTTATGAAGGTATATTGTAAGGAAAACATTTAAGGAGAAAAAGCAAAGAGCAAGGATACCAGAGAAGACGACAAAGACGTGTGTAATTACGGTGTTCGGAGCGGTAGCAGTAGGTGTTTACCGGGGAAGACGAGTTGCAGGTTTTTCTTCGGTGGTTGGAATGTCGCCGGAGTGGTCGGAATATCATGTAAGACCCCGGGCCCCCTGGATCAAAGACGAACAACCTCCATTGCCCTTGAATACAACGTGAAACAACATAAACGTAAAAGATAGATAGATGTAGCAAATGAAAACCCTTTATTATTGAATCATTCATCACATATTTACAAACCGAAAAAGTATACATCATCTTCCCCAACCTTGTTTAGGTCACACATACCTAAACCAGGACTTTCTCTCTCTACACACACAGTGTCACACCCCAACCCGCTGCGGAATGGTACGGGGCATGATTGATTGCTCAAAGCTTATAACAACTATTTAAAGGTTGTAGAATTTAAAGCATCATTATTACTAAGTTACAAAATCAAATAAATAAAAGCAACATATCATAGCCGGCTCGTCTTCAACTCAAAATCTACCGACCCTTGTGTACCTGTATCACGCGTAAAAGAGTTTTAGATCAACAAAATGTTGGTGAATAGATTCGGTTTTTTTATATAAAAACGTTTTCGTTTTATTATTTCTAGAAAACCTTATTTTATAACATGTATTATCTCATGTGAAACTAGGTCTTTCAATATAACAAGAATTCAACACATATCTCATAAGCAACACAAACATAACCATATTAGTAACCATATACACATAGAGATTCAAGCCCCGAAAGGCGAATCTGTGAAAAATGATGGTGATACCGAGTTCGACCCATACTTTTAGGAATTTCATCCTGAAATTAGGAGGAGATTGCTCGTTATGAAGTGTAGGGTCTTTCCTAGGCGTAAACGATATCAGCTCGATTAGTAATAGCGTTGGGAACTCGAATCTTAGGATTAGATTGCTCTTTAAGAATGTCAGGTACTAAGTGTTAAACAGAAGTCCTAACGTTGTTGAGAAGGCGCTCGAACTAGGATATATCAAGAGGTGTAGACTTACTGAGGCGGTAGCATTGCTGACAAGGGTTGCATACCCAACTAAGGAATCACTTTTAAATGCCAAAGGTGTAGAAATGAAATGCGTTAACTGATAGGTACAAGGTAGCCGGTCATAGGCTCTTTGACCATTACAATCTCGAAGCCCAAGATTGGCGTATCGAGGAAGTATTGCGGTTAAAGAGAAAATCACGTACCAAAGATGACTTGTAACACGAGATAGTTTGCAACTGAGTCGTGAGGTATATTCGCGATGCCCAAACTGCAATCCGTGTCACGACTTGAGATCTCGAAAAAAAAATTCTCATAAAAAAGCCACAATTTGAATTAAATGAGCGAAATCATAGAATTTGAATTCTCTAATCACAGAACAAAACAACTAATTAAAACTCTCATGATTAGTCTAACGCTAATTTTGAAAATTTGACAGAGACACTTATATATATAGGAAGTACTAGCGGTGTATCCACCATGTCTCTATCAAACTTTCATCCACATCGTTATTCGAATCATGATGGACAACACACGACTCCTCATGACCAGTCTAGCGAGGCTTTTAATACTTCGATAAGAACACATATATATAGGAAGTATGAGTGGCGTATCCACTTTGTCCTTATTTAATTTCATCGGCTTTGTTATTTGGATCATGATTAACGACACAAACATAATTTACATAGAACTTCTCTCAACCAGTCTAACGAGGCTTTTGATGGTTTGATAAGAACACTTATATATAGGAAGTATCAGCGGCGTATCCACAATGTGCTTATCAAATTTCATCGGCTTCGTTAGCAGTTTTGATTAGTTCTATGTGACGACTCAAACTTACTAATTAAATAAACATATCCAAACCATAAACAACTAATGCGCGAGTCTCGAACTCAAAAAGGACATGACTAATGCTGGCAGTACCTACATACATAGTTATGAGGGAAGGGTCAGTCTATGGAAAAGTGAGACGATACCAACATCACATAAACTATGGGGAAGGTAAGCCTTGATGATGTGAAACTGCAACAACATGAAATAGCAATAAAATATAACATAAATACATAACATGGCGATGACATAAAACATCAAGTAACGGATGAAAACGACGATCGATAGTAACATTGAAAGCGTGATATCGGCATAAGTTATCAACAATATTGAAGAAGAGTTGATAATTGTACCGATAGGCGTTAATACGAACGTCAAGGATACGAAGTGGGAGTAGTAAGGAAAGTCGATAATGAGGGAAATAGCTGTAGGGTAAACCCGAGTTTTACTAAAAAAACATTTATCAAACAATCTTACGTTATCCATAACTTTGCTAATCAAACTCATGTTTATTGCATTTTATTTACTTAACTATTTTTACATTTCACCAATTGTAAATCATTAATATGTTATTTTTTTTGGTTTTCATGACCATAAGCAAATAGAAAAGTATTTCCACTAGGTTTTAAGAAAAATATTTTTGGGTGAAAGTAGAGGATTTACTAAATATATTTATTATATATATATATATATTTTCTAAAATCAAATTTTTGAGGTCAGAAAAATTTTATCGTTACCGTGTGCCCTCGACTTGAATTTGCTTAACTCTGGGCACATATTATGAAAGTGATTAGGGTTGTGACGTTCAAGTCGTAATGAACGACTCATTAAAATTTAAAACATATTACCAAAAATCACATCATTACATTTGCGTCCGAAAATTCGTAACAATCTTCATTTGATTTTAACTAGCTCATAAAAGTCAAACTCGAAAAGATTTAATTCAAAACAAACGCATCGCGTTAAACGATGTCGTGCTGCTGACCACGTCCTGGTTGTCTTGGAACTGGATGAGTGCTCGTTCGCGTGCCTTCTAGTTATACTGATTCTCTGGGTCAGCTTGAACCGCTCAACTATAAGGAACGAGTTGGGTGTCGAATGGCACAGTCGATCGACCCATCAATGGAGTGTCGGATTGGACATACAGTTGGGTCATAAGGTAGGTGTTGATTGCTCAAATGGGGGAGTCATGGATTTGTGAAATCATAGAACTTAGGGAAAATCCCATGATTCAAGTATACAAGTCACATGAAAATATTATGGAGCATCAAAGGGTAGCAAAAATCAAACCCTTCTACAAGGTACAAAAGATAGGGTGAGTTATTTTAAAGTCATTAGAATCTCGTGGAATATTACAGATTTGTTCCGGTGGTTTATATACGAAATGATAATATAACACATGGAATATGATATAATAATAATAAAACTTATGATAAAATATTATTCCATCATAAAATATAGAAAATCATAGGTTTGGCACATCAAAGGGTTTAGTATGACTTCATGCATCACTTTCGTAATTACGTGTGCACCCGCAATTACCGAGCTTTCGCATGGTCCTCATATGTCTACCCATTGATGTACAACTTAACCCAAAGTAAATCATGAATAAGTAAATGACTCGAGTTTTGGGGTGTTGAACGATGTTTAGGATAGTATCTATGAATTAACACGGACACGTTTGACATATCAAGTGTACTTAGTTCACGTGACTTTGGTGTGACATGCTTTGGCCTAATAGGTATCGATACTCTCATCGTTAGTCCCCAGGTAGGCAAATTGGTCCATTAATTAGATTTATACAAATGCCAGCCTAGACAGGACGTCCCGACTACCGGTACGTAACCCTTCCAGTTACTACATGTCCGTCACAAGAACTCACTTTGACGAGAGTGAAATCTTAATTGAAATTTGAAACTCAAAAACAAAATGAAATCAAACTCATGAATAATTGAAATGTATTAAAGAAATAAATTGATTCAAGACTTTAGATATATAGATATAAAGAGGACATAACATTAGAATATTATATGTTCATATGTAATATAAGGTTTGTGCATATGTGACAAAGAAAAGAAAATAATATACTATAGTTTATTAATAAAGCATATATCAATTAAAGTGCTTACATGCATTTGTGTGTGACATTAATATTTATAAGCTAAGGCAATTTAAACAATTAAGCACATAAGGTACTACGGTACCTAATCAACTATAGACTAAGTCTAAGAGTCTAGTAACCTATCTTAATTCACTATAGTCATTGGCTCTGATATCAATCTGTCACACCCCAACCCGCAGCAGAATGGTACGGGGCATGATTGATTGCTCAAAGCTTAAAATTACTATTTAAAGGTTGTAGTATTTAAAGCATCATTATTAAAATGTCACACATAACATAGAATTCAAATATTAATACCAAGTTACAAAATCAAATAAATAAAAGCAACATATCATAGCCGGGTTATTACTAAGGGAAATCTACATGTCTTCAACTCAAAATCTGCCCACCCTTGTGTACCTGTATCACGCGTAAAAGAGTTTTTGGTCAACAAACATGTTGGTGAATAGATTCGGTTTTTATATAAAAACGTTTTTGTTTTATTATTTCTAGAAAACCTTATTTTATAAGATGTATTATCTCATGTGAAACTATGTCTTTCAATATAACAAGAATTCAACACATACCTCATAAGCAACACAAACATAACAATATTAGTAACCATAGACACATAGAGATTCAAGCTCCTGGGCCAGACGGTTTCAACTTCAAGTTCATTAAAAGGTATTGGCACTTATTTGAGAATGATTTTTCTAACTTGTTAGCTTCCCTTTACATTAAAGGGTCGATTACGGAAGGATGTAGCTCGTCCTTCATTACGCTTATCCCAAAAAACAAGGATTCGGTGGGGCTGAGAGATTACAAACCGATTAATTTAATGGGGTGATTAGAAAAAGTATATCCAAGATTCTAGTAAATCGTCTTAAGAAGGTGATCGGGAGCATCATTTTGGGAAATCAGACGGCTTTCCTGAAAGGTAGGTGCATTCTCGATAGCCCCTTAATGTTAAATGAACTTATAGCTTGGATTAAAAAAGTGAATAAAAAGGTTTTCCTTCTTAAAATCAATTTTGAAAATTCTTATGATAACGTTAATTGTAAGTTTCTTTTGGACATCATGGGTCAAATGGGTTTTCCTAGTTTATGGTGTAAACAGGTTGAAGGGGTTTTAGTTTCGGCTAGGTCCTCGGTTTTAGTGAACAGGTCTCCTACTTTTGAATTTAGTTGCTCTAAAGGTGTGAGACAAGGAGACCCTTTGTCACCTTTTTTGTTCCTATTAGTTATGGAAGCTCTGTCTAGCATTTTCTCTAAAGCTGGGGTTGAAGGGTTATTTAAAGGGATCCAAACTCCTAATATGGGCCGAAAATCTCTCATATGTTCTATGCGGATGATGTTCTTTTGATGGGGGATTGGGATAGGGTTAATGTGTTAAATGTGGTACGATGCCTGAGATTTTTTATCTATGTTCGGGGTTAAAAATTAACCTTCATAAATCTAACTTATACGGGTTGGGAGTGGAAGATGGTGATATAAGGGATATGGCTACAGTGGTGGGGTGTAATCCTGATAATATTCCGCTCAAATACTTAGGTATAATGGTGGGAGCTAACATGAATAGAATTAATAATTGGACTTCGGTTATTGAGGTTTTCGATAAAAGATTGTCGGTCTAGAAAGCTAAAACTATTTCGATAGGGGGAGACTCACTTTGATTAATTATGTGTTGGAAAGTCTCCCTATCTATTACTTCTTGTTACACAAGGTCCCAATTGGAATTACTAAAATCCTTGAAGCTAAAATGAGAAAATTCCTATGGGCGGGATCTAGTGATAATAACAAAATGAACTGGGTGGCTTGGGATTGGATCATGTGGCCTACATCAAAAGGGGGTTGGGTATCTACAGGCTTAAAGAGGTTAATATGGCACTTTTGTTTAAATAGGGATGGAGATACAAGGTTGAAAATCAAAATTTATGGAAGAAAGTGGTGGAAGCTTGCCATGGTAAAAATAATCAAAAAAGTTACCTCCTGTTAAATAGAAATATTATAGGATGTTGGAAAAATATAGTGAATTCAATTTCTAATTTGAAATTAAATGGGAAGGGTTTAAACCAGATGATCTCGGGTAAGGTTGGGAACGGGGAGGAGATTCGTTTCTGGTTAGACACCTGGGTTGGCGATATGCCCCTCATGGAAAGATTGCCGCATTTGTTCGGTTTAGAATTGGATAAGATATGCAGGGTTGCCGACAGAAGGGTTACAAACCAAGGAATCGCGGATATGTGTGGAATTGTTCTAGACAGTCCGAGTCTGACGCGGAGCTTAAGGAATGGCAGGAATGCTAGGAGGTTCTTAGTAGGGTTAGGATTTCAAACAAAAAGGATGTTTGGTTGTGGAACGATGGCAATCAGGATGGATTTTTAGTGAAGAACGTCAAAAGGCTTTAATCGGTGATAGAGGAGATAGTCACCTTGCTAACTTTAATTGGTGCAAATGGGTGCCTCTCAAATGTAATATCGTGGCGTGGAGAGGCAATTTGAATAGATTAGCCACGAGAGTCAATCTGAGAATAAGGAACGTGAATATTACCTCGGTTATGTTCCCTTTCTGTAAAGAATTTGAGGAAACTGTAGAACATTTATTTACTGCCTGTGCGGTGGCGGATAGGGTGTGGCCGTCTTTCAGTGGTTGGTGCAACATACCTCAGATCTATTCGTTCGACTTCAAATACATTTTAGAAATACACAATTTCACTCAATTAGGTAAGAAAGCTAAGAGTTTCATTCAAGGATTGGTGATTATTTCGTGTTGGTGTATTTGGAAAGGAAGGAATGAGTTCGCTTTCAAGCAAATCAGACAAAGTTCGAAAGAAATTTTGGGGGAGATAAAATCGAGGGGTTTTGCCTGGGCTAAAAGTAGATCTTCTTGTAAAAAATATTAGTTGGGTAGAATGGTGTAAATATCCATTGTATATTTTGTAATTGTCTGCCTTTTGTCTGTTTGGGTCTGGGGTGTTGTTTGTTGTTTGGCCCTTTGCCCGCTTGGGTCGGGGGTACGTTTTAATGAAGTTTTTCTTTTCAAAAAAAACGTTATTGGCTTATAAACATATTTAATGTATAATCATTCATATAAACAATTATCTGATTCGGTTAGTCAATAAAGTAATTTTCAATACGTACAAAGACAAGTTGCTGGCGGGAATAGTAAGCGCTTCTAATTCGTCAAAAAAGGCGGTCAACGAAAGCATATACAAAATTGAAATCAAATTGCAATATAAAAAAGGCATTTGTTGGAGTGGTTTATGTGTTATCAACCGGATCTAAAGAGCCACGTTCGAAACCCATGAGCCACTAATTCTGTTTTCTCCTTTTTTATTCTTTGGACATCGCTCCAACGCTCAACCTCTGGCCAACGGCGGCGGTGGGTTTTGTCACACCCCGACTCGCAGCGGAAGACAAATGCAGGGTGCGGCAGACACGTGGTAATTCTCCATAGTTTAAAAACATATTATCATATATAGAGAGAACCTCGGTTACAACATATTATCAGTATCATATTACACACCATAAGTTTAGTATAGTACTACGAGCTATCACAACTCTTATTCTGCTACAGTTTACTACTACAGCCCTCCACACGCACGTTCTTTACTCCTTTTTAATTTTACCTGAAATGCATGTTAGTTTTAAAAAAGGTCAGCTAAACGCTGCGTGAGTTCCACTGGTTTAATTGCTGTGTAACAATATATGTTATCAAGTTTAATTGCACGGGTCGTAATCACAATGACGGACATAGTCATAGTCGCAGACGGAATTACACGAGGACAGAAGTTAAACCTGACTGTTTTACCCCGGGTCGTGTCATCCCAGACACTCCCGGCCATCGGACCGTGTCACCAAGACACTCCCGGCCCATCAACTGCGTCATGTGCAGTGCAATGACCCTTAGCAGTTATGCCTAACAACATAACTAAATTAGGACACGTGCAGACCTGGTTGCCAACCTTCCTGTCGGGCGCGGCCTAGGTTTGTCAGACCAATAGTGCTATTCACTGCCCACGGCTTACGCTAATCACTTGTAGAGGGGAGGAAGTTCGTGCGTTAGAAAATTCACATCATAAGTTGGTGCAATTAACACAGTTTCATAACATGCCAATCATCTCAGAACCAGTATCACAGTTTATAAGCGGGAGAGTAAAACTCACTCTCAGGTTGGTGTAATCAACACGGTGCATAACATGCAAGTCCCTAGAAAACAGTAAAACAGTTTAAAAGTGGGGAAGTGAAACTCACTCCCAAATTGGGCAGGGATCACAGTTTGTAACAAGTTCTTGTGTTAGGGAAGTGAAATTCCCTTCATAAGTTTGTGTAATCAACACAGTTGGTAACATGCATTCCACCCTAAGTGAAACAATAAAATAGTTAAAAGCTGGGTAGTGAACTCACAGTGCCAATATGAGTCTTAACACACGAGTGGTCAAATAGCTGGATCAACTTTAATGACACATATGCAAGCATGGACTCAAATCAGTATCTAAGCTGGCAATGGTTATAACTTGGATCTGGTCAGGAGTTTTTACTCCAGATTGAGCCTGTAGGACACTGGTATGGTGATGGACATTAGGGTAGTATTAGTTTTCAGTTTGGCTTCTGGCACCGATTCGCGTGCCAGCCAAAGTCAGTAGTTTAACGTGTTTGGATAATGGTACGGGAATACCAGTAGTGCCAACACGTGGTTATTCAAGAATGATTAACTTTCTATTAAGGGAGTTTGAGTGTTTGGGGGGTCTAAGTTGCCCAAATTTGAGTTTCCATTTTCACCGTCGGGAATTCTCCCGAACTGCCTTAGGACACACCTAGGGTGCCTAATTTGCCAGAGAATCTCCCAAAATACTCCCGGTGTTCCAATAATACTATTTGATGGGTTGGGTTAGTTCCCAGTTCCAGCAGGTTCGTTATACGGTAAACTGCCGAAATTGCTTTAAAATAATCTATTTTTAATTCCATAAATTCCCATTTAATCAATATTTTATATAAAAATCCGTAAATTTTCATATAAATCAGTAAAAATCATTAGATTATTGGAAAAATTTCTGGGAATTATTTTGTTAATTTACTTATTTAAATAAATTATTTATAAAACTATTTTTAACCACATAATTCCAATTAAATACCATCCGTAGTTAAAAATCCAAAGAAATTCCAGAACACCTTATACCTGTCCAGGAACTTCTCAGAAAATTTTGGGATTTTTCCGATTTCGTTTCGGTGCGTTCCCGGATACAGAAAACTCGCAAAAACATGGATTTTTAACCCAAATCAAAACTCAACCAATAGACTCCAAATTATTTCCAAATCATTCCCCATATGTTTCTTAGTGTCTCTGTAAAATTTGGTGAGTTATTGAACCTGTTTGATATTTTTTCCGAAATTCTTTCGGTAAAACAGTTAACAATTAACTAAAAATCATAGAAAATTCCAAAAATTCTAAAATTTTACATGGGCCTTCCTGACAATACCCTACATCACTATACCAAAGTTCAGCTAATTCCAAGCTACACAGACTAAGTTATAGGCAAAACCATTTTCTGCCTAGCCTAGATTCAGTTTTCGGGTGATATACCTAGCGATTCTTCCGTTTCCAAGCGTTTATCTTGATCCCAGAAGTATGTAAAGGATATATTCAGTACCTACACACCAAGTACAATCCAAATATGCTAGAACTTAGATCAATCAAGCTTAAAATCATTGTTTTTCGGTTAATCGAATAGTTAAGCAATTTTTGTCGAATATGAGTTTATTAGGGTATCAACCCTATTGATTAGCAACCATGACTGTCATATAACACCAAGGATATATGTGGTGTTCATATTCAGCCCAAAACATGTTTAAAACTCTAAAATTCATGCATTAAAAAGCGTTTTTCGGCTAGAAACCATGTTTAATCAAGAAACCATGCTTGAAACCTTAATGATTTGAGTTAATACCTTTGATTTGAGTTGGTTTATGGATGAATTCAGCTGATAAAGAAGGGTTCGAGAACAGATTATGAGTGGTTTTTGTTGAATTTTTGATTAAAAATAAAAGAAAAAGAAATAAAAAAACTATTTATAACCATGGGGGGTTGATGGCGGCATAGAGGTGGGCCCCTAGGGCCACCTCGGGCTTTGTTTTGCGCGTGTGAAGATGATGTTTATCTTACAGATAAGTATGGGTTCGTTTCAGGTCCGGCGCGCGTTCTCGATTTGCGTGACGGACTCCGTTTTGCACGTACTTAGTGTCAAAAGACTCGGTTTTAAAAATTATGCATAACCGTCTTAAAATCAGAACCCAGTTACGTTTTAATCATAAAAGTCTCATTTGACGCTCGTTTAAGTGTTTTTAAGCTTGATCGATTGTTCCTTGCACATTCGGTTGCCTTAAGTTATGCCCGGAACGAATGCGTTTCCCCAATCGGGAGCTGCTTCGTTTTACGTGCCCGGGCTTTGATTATTTTGAAACCTTATGTCACAGTCTATGGCACAAATCTAAGTTATTCCTGGAACTCGGAATCTTAAATAAGGCTACCGATAAACTAATAATCAACGTCAAAGGTCTAATGCGCTGTTAAACGTCAAGCCTTTGTTTAACACGTGGTTCAAGGCTACGGATGTCCACCTCGCGTCGTTGGTCCTTAGTAGTGTCATGTCAACCATGACGTGCTCTCGGATTCCTCTGAGATATAACATATATCGTTTGGCACAACACACAAGTCATGAAATTTCACAAGGTTTACGCACAATTATAGTTTTAGTCATGCTTTAAGTTTAGGACCAATTAAGGTGTACCTGGTTTCGTCATGGTATCACAGTCTCCCCTGGTTAAGAAATTTCGTCCCCGAAATTTACTTTGTCACGCTAGGGAAGAGGTGAGGGTATTTTCTACGGAATTCATCCTTCCGTTCCCAGGTATATTCAGGCCCTTGTTTAGAGTTCCACCGGACTTTAACCAGTGAAATTTTGTTATGTCTTAACTGCTTGACCCTACCATCAACTATTTCCACCGGCTCTTCCACAAAGTGGAGCCTATCGTCAACGTGTATGTCTTCCAAAGGTACCTGGGTAGCTTCGCCTGACAGACATTTCTTCAGGTTTGATACATGGAAGAGATCGTGAATGGCACCAAGTTCGGTTGGTAACTTCAACCGATACGCTACCGGACCTACCTTGGCTAGGATCTCATATGGCCCAATGTAGCGTGGGGCTAGCTTTCCTGACTTTCCAAATCAGATGACGCCCTTCCACGGCGATACCTTTAACAGAACTCGTTCACCCACTTCATACGATAATGGTTTTCTGCGTACATCAGCCCAGCTTTTCTGTCGACTCTGGGCGGCTTTCAGACGGTTCAAATCTGATGGACCTTATCGGTCGTTTCCTGAACTAGTTCAGATCCGTCAGTTGAGTGTCACCCACTTCGACCCAACAAAGTGGTGATCGATACTTTCGACCATAGAGGGCCTCATACGGGGCTGCTTGAATGCTACTATGGTAACTATTGTTATACGAGAATTCCAATAGTGGTAGATGCTTGTCCCAACTTCCTCCGAAGTCCAGGACACAAGCACGAAGCAAGTCCTCTAGTGTCTGAATCGTGTGTTCCGATTGACCATTGGTTTGGGGATGATAAGCAGTGCTCAGATCGATGCCCAATGCTTCTTGTAGATTCTACTAGTATCGCGAAGTAAAGTGGCTGTCTCGGTCGGAAATAATATCAATCGGGACACCATGTCTAGCTACTATCTCATTAGTATAAATTTCGGCCAACTGGTCGGTTTTATACGTAGTGCGGATCGGAATAAAATGTGCGGATTTGGTCAATCGATCTACGATTACCCAGATCGCATCATGACCACGAGGCGTTTCGGAAGGTGGGTCACGAAATCCATCGTGATTTGTTCCCACGTCCACTAAGGTATCTAGGGTTGTTGCAACATCCCCTAGGGTTTCTGATACTCGGCCTTGACTCACGCACAAGTCAAGCATTGGCTCACGTATTCGGCCACGTCCTTTTTCATTCCCGGCCACCAATAAAACTCTTTCAAGTCATGGTATATCTTATCCGTACCGAGATGAATCGAATATTTCGATTTATGAGCCTCGTCCATTACTAATTGTCTCAGCTCCGCTCTTGCAGGAATCCACACTCGATTCTTAAAGTACAATACCTCATCTGTTTTTCTTGCAAAACTTTTCTCGTTCCCGTACAATCCTTCACCGGGTAACTGGCTTTCCTTCAGGGCTTGCATCTGCGCGTTCCGGATTTTATCTATCAGACTTGTCTGCACGACCATTCCCAAGGCTCTCACTCGAAGGGGCTTAATTCGATCCTTCCTACTTAACGCATCTGCTACCACATTAGCCTTCCCCGGGTGGTACTTTATTTCACAATCATAATCATTTAACAATTCCACCCATCTGCGCTGCCTCATGTTCAAATCTTTCTGGTCGAAGATATGTTGAAGGCTTTTGTGATCGGTATATATAGTACACTTGGTACCATATAAATAATGTCTCCAAATCTTTAATGTGAATATAACTGCTCCTAGTTCCAGGTCATGGGTCGTGTGGTTCTTCTCGTGCACCCTTAGTTGTCTAGAAGCGTACGCAATAACTTTATTCCTTTGCATAAGGACGCATCCAAGTCCTTGTCGTGATGCATCGCAATATATGACAAAGCCGTCATTGCCTTCAGGTAACGTCAAGATTGGGGCCTCACACAACTTTTTCTTTAACAGCTGGAACGCTGTTTCCTGGTCTTCACCCCAATCGTACTTCCTATCATTTTGCGTCAATGCGGTTAACGATTGCGCGATACTAGAGAAATTTTCGATGAAGCAACGATAATATCCTGCCAATCTAAGAATTGGCGTATTTCTTTTGGGGATTTCGGCGCTGGCCAGTTCTTGATTGCTTCTATCTTGCTTGGATCTACATGAATTCCATAATGATCCACCACATGCCCTAAAAATTGTACAGCTTGTAACCAAAAGTCGCACTTAGACAACTTAGCGTATAGTTGTTCGGCCCGTAGTATCTCCAAGATAGCACGCAAATGATGCTCGTGCTCATCCTTACTCTTGGAGTAGATCATAATATCGTCAATGAAGATGATGACAAATTTGTCAAAGTAAGGCTTACATACCCTGTTCATGAGGTCCATGAATACCGCAGGTGCGTTGGTTAACCCAAAGGTCATAACTAGGAATTCGTAGTGGCCATAGCGAGTTCGAAATGCGGTCTTAGGAATATCGTCCTCTTGGACTTTCACTTGATGGTAACCTGAACGAAGGTCTATCTTAGAAAAGTATCGGGCTCCTTGCAACTGATCAAAGAGATCATCGATTCTCGGAAGAGGGTAACGATTCTTGATAGTGACTTTATTCAATTCCCGTAGTCAATGCACATTTGGAAGCTACCGTCCTTCTTCTTTACAAACAAAACTGGGGCTCCCCAGGGGGAATAACTAGGACGGATAAAACCACGATCGAGTAACTCCTGCAACTGCGTCGATAGCTCTAGCATCTCGGACGGTGCAAGACGATATGGAGCCTTGGCAACTGGTGCCGTTCTCGGTATTAAGTCAATGCGAAACTCGACTTGCCGATTAGGCGGCAATCCGGGCAGTTCTTCCGGGAACACATCCGGGTATTCACATACTACCGAGATGTTCTCAATCCGCTTCTCGGCTTGCTCCTCCGATATGACGCTAGCTAAGAACAGGTCACATCCCTGTCGTATACACTTCAACCCCTAAGGTGAGATATGAGGTTCAACGTGGCGCCTAACTTCTCTCCTTGTACCAAAATTATATCCGTGGGGGATAAAGGAATCTTCACAACCTTTTGTTCGCATAACACCTCCGCACGATGGTTGGACAACCAGTCTATTCCTACGACAATATCAAAACTACCCAACTCTACTGGTAAAAGGTCAATAGTAAACTGGTAACCGTTAAGGGTTATAGGGCAATTAACAATAAGTTGGTGACTAGTAATTGGTTTCCCGCTGGCAAGTTCAACGGTATAAGGTTGTTTCAGGTCAACAGTAGGCATATTTAAGAGTGGCAAAAATGCAATCGACACATAACTTCTATCGGCTCCCATATCAAATAACACTGAAGCAAATTGATTGGAAACGAGGAACATACCTGAAACCACGTTGGGATCCTGGCATGCGTCACCAGGTCCCATGACAAAGGCACGGCCTCGAGCTGCATTTGAGGTAGATGCTTGGTTCGGGGGTTCCTTCCTGCCATCTGCGGGGCTAACTTCGGACAACTATTATGAAAATGCTTCGTGCTGCCACATCCAAAGCATGCACGGGGATAGGCAACCTGTGGGGCTGGTTGCTGAGGTCGCTGCTGAAGAGGTTGAGGCCTGGGAGGTTGAAAACGGGTTGGTTTGGGATTGGGTTCCATGGGCACCTTACAGTTTTGGGCATAATGTCCACTCCTATGACACCTCGAGCATATCATTGCTCGACACCCACCAAAATGGTGGTAAGTACACTTGTTGCACTTTGGAGCCTTTCCTTTGTAGCTTTCAGAGTTACCCGTGGGGGTAGTCATGGCGTAGTTTTGGCTAGTATTCCTCCCCCTCTTCGGCGTTGCTGCCCTTGCGCGACTATTTTCCGGGGCCTCCCACTTGTTCCCAGCCGGCTCTCCCGGCATTGTTAGAATCTTACGCCTAACCATATCATATGTAACGGTACCTGACCTTGCTACCACCTCGTGCATGGTTCGGTATTCCACCGAATTAATGATACTCCTTACTTCTGGGGCCAGTCCCCAGATATACCTTTCGATCCTCTTAGACTCTGGTCGGACCATGTCTGGCAAAATACGCGCCAGTTCATTGAAACGGTTGGTATAACCTGCATGATCAGCGCCTTGCATCTGCAGGTTCCAAAACTCGCGCTCAAGCTTCTGAATTTCATGAGTTGGGCAAAACCTTTCCCTCGTCAGAATCTTGAGATCATCCCAAGTCATAGCATTAATCGTGTCTTGTCCGCGAGTTTGAACAATAGTGTTCCACCAATTTAAAGCATAGTCGATAAAGGTACAAGTGGTATACATAACTGCACAATTAGCAGGACAATTACTTATGTTTAGCACTGATTCTGACTTCTCCACCCATTTCACAAACCCATTGGGTCCTTCAGTACCATTGAATTCCATCGGTTTGCATTCCATGAAATGCTTATATGTGCAAACCGGCCTACCATTATTCTGATTATCGTTCTGACCAACCGGTCATGGTTGCGGGTTCGGCTGCGGGTTAGCATTAATACTGGTGCTAACCTGCGCCACAATCGTCGGAATAACAGCTTGGAGTTGTTGCGCTATCATTTGCGCAATATATGCCTCAGTCATCTATGGGGCGCGTTTCGGGGCCATTCTATTATAAACAATAGATGTCTAGGTATCAATGTCACGCATCCAGTTAACACATATCACATATTTGGTTAAAACATATCACACACTTCATCACACACATGAATCCATGGCACAAATAGTCAAACGCATCATCATATATATATGTAAGGTCATCATCATACAAGTGTCAAAATTTGCACATAGACTTAACCCATAAGGGCCAGTGCTTAGATGTGCTATCAAAATGTGTCACCATAGTGACGTACAGACTCGATGCAACAAAAGTACTAACCAGGAAAACGTGAAAATACTATGACTGCATCACTACCTCGACATGGGTATAACCCAGTGTTTGGTAGGATGTACAAAAGATACACCATCTTTATCTATACTGAAAGAAAACCATACTAAGGACGCCACATCCACCATGCCAATCTCCCAAAACCTACGATCAACCCTACAATAGTACCAACACATCCGTATACCAACGCACGGAAATGATCATGCTCATGGTGAACATACCCCATACCCTGCTGTAACGCGATGATCGCCTGCTGTAAGACTATCAAGTAGTCTCCCATCGACCTCCGCTGCTGCTCATCCTCATCCCGTGCCATCTGTAGTAATGAAATCTGCTCGAACAGAAATCCCATCAAGCTGCTCTCGGTGATGGGAGCAGGCACCTCCTGAGGAGGAACAGATATACCCCAGACAGGTGGAGAAGGCTCTCTAAATGGCTGGGAAGGGGCCCCTCGCTCATATGTGTGAAACGGGGAAGGGTCCTCCCGAGGTGGGGTCAGAAAACGAGCAGTGAAGTGCTGTTGAGTCCTTATAGGTACGGGTGTTGGATGAATAGGGGACCTAGGTTGTGTGAACACAGGTACCATTGTAAGCACCCTCCGACGTGCCGTCTGTCGGAGGCCAAAAATGGGTATCTCAAGAGGGCTAGATGAGGAGGGTGAATAAGTACTCGGAGTGGAAGGAGTGTAAAGGTCAGGCAGTGTCTCGGGTGACGGTAAGCGGGGTGCTACCGGCTCCCACTCCTAATGCCCCGTGGCGGGAGTAGGGCTCCTAGGGATAGGTCCTACGGGTATGGCAACATCCGGAGTACGACTATGCTCCGAGTAGCTAATCGGGTGGTGTGATGGCGAACAGTAGGCGCTCGAGGCCTCCCCCTAGGGCCTAGTACGAGGTCTGGGTGGGTACGGACCACAACAATGCCCAGAGGGATCGGACGAGTAACTCGATGACAAGAGGGGTGTCAGCGGATCCTCCTCAGGATCAGTCTCCATATGCGAAGTCGACTGGTGACTCGAACGATCAGACATGCTACCTGAAAAAGAAACCACACACAATGCTGATTTGACTGACCCGAAATACTGAGCTCAACATTCCACAAATATACACATAAGCACGTATTGCACGCAGATTCAATTTTTAATATTTATAAAAATTACTTGCGGTTGGTGACGTTAGTAGATGGATTTCCGTCCTATCTCAACGACGTTCCCAGAACCCCCAAGTATGAGCAGATAAATTATGGTGTTCCGGACCACAATAATTTATTTTCCCCACCAGGGCTTCCTGGTAATAGCCATACTACACAGTTTCTAAAGGTTCTTAGCGTGTGGAGACTAACTTAGGATTATAGTCTAGGTTCTTTGAAGATACCTAGTTCGCTATAACCGAAGGCTCTGATACCATCTTCTGTCACACCCCGACTCGCAGCGGAAGACAAATGCAGGGTGCGGCAGACACGTGATAATTCTCCATAGTTTAAAAACATGTTATCATATATAGAGAGAACCTCGGTTACAACATATTATCAGTATCATATTACACACCATAAGTTTCAATACAGTACTACGAGCTATCACAGCTCTTATTCTGCTACAGTTTACTACTACAGCCCTCCACACGCACGTTCTTCACTCCTCTTTAGTTTTACCTGAAATGCATGTTAGTTTTAAAAAGGTCAGCTAAACGCTGCGTGAGTTCCACTGCTTTAATTGTTGTGTAACAATGTGTGTTAACAAGTTTAATTGCACGGGTCTTAATCACAATGACGGTCATAGTCATAGTCGCAGATGGAATTACACGAGGACACAAGTGAAACCTGACTGTTTTACCCCGGGCCGTGTCATCCCAGACACTCCCGGCCACCGGACCGTGTCACCAAGACACTCTCAGCCCATCAAATGCGTCACGTGAAGTGCAATGCCCCTTAGCAGTTATGCCTAACAACATAACTAAATTAGGACACGTGCAGACCTAGTTGCCGACCTTCCTGTCGGGCACGGCCTGGGTTTGTCAGACCAATAGTACTATTCACTGCCCACGGTTTACGCTAATCACTTGTAGAGGGGAGGTAGTTCGTGTGTTAGATAATTCACATCATAAGTTGGTGCAATTAACCCAGTTTAATAACCTGCCAATCATCTCAGAACCAGTATCACAGTTTATAAGTGGGAAAGTAAAACTCACTCCCAGATTGGTGTAATCAACACGGTGCATAACATGCAAGTCCCTAGAAAACAATAAAACAGTTTAAAAGTGGGGAAGTGAAACTCACTCCCAAATTGGGGCAAGGATCACAGTTTGTAACAAGTTCTTGTGTTAGGGAAGTGAAATTCCCTTCATAAGTTTGTGTAATCAACACAGTTGGTAATATGCATTCCACCCCAAGTAAAACAATAAAACAGTTAAAAGCGGGGTAGTGAACTCACAGTGCCAATAGGGGTCTTAACACACGAGTGGTCGAATAGCTGGATCAACTTTAATGACACACATGCAGGCATGGACTCAAATCAGTATCTAAGCTGGTAATGGTTATAACTTGGATCTGGTCAGGAGTTTTTACTCCAGATTGAGCCTGTAGGACACTGGTATGGTGATGGACATTAGGGTAGTATTAGTTTTCAGTTTGGCTTCTGGGCACCGATTCGCGTGCCAGCCAAAGTCAGTAGTTTAACATGTTTGGATAATGGTACGGGAATACCAGTAGTGCCAACACGTGGTTATTCAAGAATGATTAACTTTCTATTAAGGGAGTTTGAGTGTTTGGGGGGTCTAAGTTGCCCAAATTTGAGTTTCCATTTTCACCGTTGGGAATTCTCCCGAACTGCCTTAGGACACACCTATGGTGCCTAATTTGTCCGAGAATCTCCCGAAATACTCCCGGTGTTCCAATAATAGTATTTGACGGGTTGGGTTAGTTCCCAGTTCCAGCAAGTTCGTTATACCGTAAACTGCGAAATTTCTTTAAAATAATCTATTTTTAATTCCATAAATTCCCATTTAATCTATATTTTATATAAAAATCCGTAAATTTTTATATAAATCAGTAAAAATCATTAGTTTATGAGAAAAATTCTGGGAATTTATTTTGTTAATTTACTTATTTAAATAAATTATTTATAAAACTATTTTTAACCACATAATTCCAACTAAATACCATCCGTAGTTAAAAATCCAAAGAAATTCCAGAACACCTTATACCTGTCCAGGAACTTCTCAGAAAATTTTGGGATTTTTCCGATTTCGTTTCGGTGCGTTCCCGGCTACCGAAAACTCGCAAAAACACGGATTTTTAACCCAAATCAAAACTCAACCAATGGACTCCAAATTATTTCCAGATAATTCCCCATATGTTTCTTAGTGTCTCTGTAAAATTTGGTGAGTTATTGAACCCGTTTGATATTTTTTTTCGAAATTCTTTCGGTAAAACAGTTAACAATTCACTAAAAATCATATAAAATTCCAAAAATTCTAAAATTTTACATGGGCCTTCCTGACAATACCCTACATCACCATACCAAAGTTCAGCTAAGTCCAAGCTACACAGACCAAGTTATAGGCAAAACCATTTTCTGCCTAGCCTAGATTCAGTTTTCGGGTGATATACCTAGCGATTCTTCCTTTCCAAGCGTTTATCTTGATCCGAGAAGTATGTAAAGGCTATATTTAGTACCTACACACCAACTACAATCTAAATATGCTAGAACTTAGATCAATCAAGCTTAAAATCATTGTTTTTTCGGTTTATCGAATAGTTAAGCAATTTTTGTCGAATAAGAGTTGATTAGGGTATCAAACCCTATTGATTAGCAACCATGACTGCCATATAACACCAAGGATATATGTGGTGTTCATATTCAGCCCAAAACATGTTTAAAACTCCAAAATTCATGGATTAAAAAGTGTTTTTCGGCTAGAACATGTTTAAAACTCCAAAATCCATGTTTAATCAAGAAACCATGCTTGAAACCTTAATGATTTGAGTTAATACCTTTGATTTGAGTTAGTTTATGGATGAATTCAGCTGATATAGAAGGGTTTGAGAGCATATTATGAGTGGTTTTTGTTGAAATTTTTGATTAAAAATAAAAGAAAAAGAAATAAAAAAACTATTTATAACCATGGGGGGTGTTGATGGCGGCATAGAGGTGGGCCCCTAAGGCCACCTCGTGCTTCATTTTGCGCGTTTGAAGATAATGTTTATCTTACAGATAAGTTTGGGTACGTTTCGGGTCCGGCGCGCGTTCTCGATTTGCGTGACGGACTCTGTTTTGCGCGTACTTAGTGTCAAAAGACTCGGTTTCAAAAATATGCATAACCGTCTTAAAATCCGAACCCAGTTACGTTTTAATCATAAAAGTCTCGCTGACGTTCGTTTAAGTGTTTTTAAGCTTGATCGATCGTTCCTTGCACATTTGGTTGCCTTAAGTTATGCCCGGAACGAATGCGTTTCCCCAACCGGGAGCTGCTTCATTTTGCGTGCCCGGGCTTTGATTATTTTTAAACCTTATGTCACAGTCTATGGCATAAATCTAAGTTATTTCTGGAACTCGGAATCTTAAATAAGGCTACCGATAAACTAATAATCAACGTCAAAGGTCTAATGCGCTGTTAAACGTCAAGTCTTCGTTTAACACGTGATTCAAGGCTACGGATGCCCACCTCACATCGTTGGTCCTTAGTAGTGTCATGTCAACCATGACGTGCTCTCGGATTCCTCCGAGATATAACATATATCGTTTGGCACAACACACAAGTCATGAAATTTCACAAGGTTTACGCACAATTATAGTTTTAGTCATGCTTTAGGAACCAATTAAGGTGTACCTGGTTTCGTCATGGGTATCACAGGTTTTCTTTCCCCCGCTAACCACCTGCCGCTACCACAATTGTCGCCGCTGCAGTCCCTATACTACCGCCACCGATGCACCACCAACACCGTCTTTGCTGCAGATGAGTGGAAGATTCGACGACTACCATGTAGATATGGGACTCCATGTTACCATCTAGACAAGATTCGGCTTCCACGGTGACCATGTGGTTGTTTGAATAACTTTCTGGCCACTCGACCGTTGATGAGGAGAGAGATGGTTAGGGTTGTGATGACGGTCAGGTGGTCGGAGGTTTTGCCAAACAGAGAGTGAAAAAGGGTTGAAGAAGCTCCATTAATAATAAGGTATAAAAATTCATAGAGGATTAAAGAGGTGGGTGTACCTGTGGGTGGGATTCCAATTATTTTCATCCTTTTAATAAACATTTTTAATCCTACAAAATAAATCATTGTATGTTTAATTATGGTGGTTTATAAATAACTTTTGTAACTGTACATTTACACGCCAAAATAAATGCTAAGGAATATTTCTTCTAAACAAAATTATATCTTCAGACTCACATATTTAACTATTTTTGTTACAGTAAGAAATAGTATTATCAGTATTACTATTATAATTATCACTATTATAATTATTACTAATTTTTTGTCTTTGTTTGACCTAAATTTAGTTAGGAAACCAGTTGAAAATATAATTTGTTTTCTTCGACTATGTAAAATTGAGTTAGTGTATGTTTTGACGTCGGCGCAACACGTGCAAACTTAATGGAGGGGAATAATGTTAGGCAGCCTGCCACTTCCCCATTGCTCCGAACAAATTACGATTTCAACCGAGTTTAGAATTACAATTTTACCCTCAGTTAAAAATTACGCCTCGTCCCCAAGTTCAAATTTACAGTCTTGTCATCTTTGTAGATTTTGATGAATTACGATTTTACCCCCACCTCAAAATTACGTTTTCCCCCCAGTTTAAAATTACAGTCTTGCCATTGTTATAGATTTTTACAAATAACAATTTTACCCCAGCCAAATTTACGATTTTGCTCCCAGTTCTAAATTACGTTGTTGTTATTATAGTAGCTTTTGACAAATAACGATTTTAACCCCACTCAACCTTATGATTTCCTCCGGTTCAAAATTACATTCTTGCCATCAGATTTTTTTTCAAACCTATTGTAGTGTTTTGTTTTAATTGGTTGACTCGATGTAATTTTATTCGCTAGCGCTCGCTCTTTGGTCATGACAAATTCATTAGCGCTCGCCCAGCGCCCCGCAACGCGGGCGGGGCATATACTAGTTAAGTCACAAACTTCCTTTTTTTTAATAGAAGTATCGGGTAAATAAATTTATAAAAGCGCTATAATATTTAATGTTAGTTACACTAATAAAACATAATGATCACATTGTATGGTAAAAAAAAAATTTTATATGAGCCTGCTAAATTATTCTATAAAAACTAAAAGTAATTTGATATAAATAATTAAAATCAATTAATACTAATACATTCGTTATGTCGTTGTCTAAAAATTCTAACATAGAATATATATTTAAATGTCAAGTTTTAAATCCATTAGTTTATTTATTTCAATTGGTTAGGCAAACAAACTTTTGATAAAAGAATTCTTGGTTGGATTTTATCCTCGATTTGTTTACATAATAAAATTTGGTGTCATAAACAAGAGAGCATACAAAAGAAAATTATTATTTTATTAGTATTATATTAACGATTAGGACTTGTTATATAATTAGTTAATTATTATTACTAAGTTATATTGTGACTATTAGTATTATCATTATCATAATTATTATTATTTCTATTAAAATTATTATTTTATTAGTATTATATTAACGATAATAACATAATAATTATTTTTATAAAGTTATTATTATCATTATTACCATTAAATATTAATAATATCACTATTATTAATATTATATTTATTAATCACATTATACTATTATTCTAACCCTTACAAAGGTTGATCGTAAGCGAAGACGAATAATTAAAACGACACCTATAATCTATAATCAACCAGTTACCATCAAAGCACGTAATTTGAAAATAATAACGGAATCATTATTTCATTCTAGGTTAAAATAATGATTCTAGGTTGAAAACGCTTACGTTGATCCTTTACTCGTGCGAATTCCAAGAAACTCATATGCAATCTAAGGTGAGCATACTTGTACCCCTTTTTAGTTTATACACTTTTGGGGTGTAACACGTATCTTTGTCAAAATTACACAAATGCTTTTATACTTGTGCACACTCTATCCATGCTATGTGAATATACTTGACAATTTGTGTGTTTTGATGCTTTGGTTATATGTTCGTTAACTTTGTTGGACGATATTGAACGATATTTGAACAATATTACGCTCCTATGGCCTAAGAGTAAGACAACACCCACTTTAGGGTGTTGTATTAAGCATTAACCTTCCGCTAATTAATAGGGGTTGATTTACACCATCATTGAAGTTCGACATATAGTATGCCTTAGCATGTACTCAGTGTCTTGAAGTTTATCATTATGGATATGAGTTAATCTATTTTTCATCTATGTATGCTATGTATTAAACTTGTATGCTCGCCAACATTATTTGTTGACATATTTTGATACGTGTTGCAGGTTGATAGATGTAAGATGAAGAAAACAAGTTAGGATGGTCTTTAGATACTCATCCAAATAAAACATAGTCTTGTTTATGTTATTTTGTTTTGAACCTTGTACTTGAATATTAGCAATTTATAAAATTTTGGATTTTAATCATATTGATGCTTTGAACGCTTTGTTCGTCTCATCCCGATGTTTCCGCCATCAGTTGGGGTGTGACAGTAACAAGCTCGATACAATGATTTCCTAATGTGAAAGTGTGTGTTTCGCTAGTTGGAGTCAGAGAATGCGAGAGAGTGTGTTCGTGTGTCTCTATTATGAGCTTGTTTACCCCTTTTAGAATTAGAAATATCTAGCTAACAAACTATTCGAAATCCATGCAAGGTTCACACGTTCTCCCTCAACGGTCATTGCTTTTTCTGCACGTGCTACGTTCGGCATATTCCTCCGATATTCCCATATTGACTTAGTTCACTTTATACATGCAAACATAAACTAAATGCACAAGGAACAATTGTTAAAAACATAAACATTAGTAAGGATCCTTGATCCTTAGACTCCCTACATTGTCCGTTAAGGATCCGTGATCCAGGCCCAGTTCAGGATTGATGACCCTTATCATAAAAACCATGCCCTAACAATTGCCTCCAAAATATGAGGAATTAATTGTAACTAGATGAGTCATATTGTCGTTGATTATGGATTATTCGCTGCTAGAAACTAGCTGTTATAGCCGGACTAGCCGTTGTCGTGGTGACGTCAGCGATAAGACCTTCCCTGCAACAATCATCATTATATATAGGGAATAGATAGAGATGAAATTATCATTTAAACCTGATCTTTGGCAGTTATATCTGCAACTCAGACGTCTCAAAGGTATTCTCTCTCTATTTCTCCCTTTATCCTTAGCTTTTCTTCTTCTTTCTTTCTGCAAATCCATGGCGAAGATGGTCACTCGTTTCTCTCCAGTCAAGGATCTTAAGAATGACAGCCCACCGAGAAGTCAAGATCTTCTCAAAAATCCTTCCCAAGAACTTTGTCGTTTCACTGATCCTGAAATCGATCAGATTCGCCATTGTTTCCCAGAGGGAACTATTTTTAGGGATTTCGACTCTTCTATGAAGAGTGATTGTCTTTCCAACACCTGGGTCTGTTTCCCTTTCAGATCGGCTTTACCTATCCCTTTCCGGCGTTCACAAAAAGTTTCTTCACCATGACTGGCCTGTCCTACATACAGGCAATGCCAATGCTGTGGAGAGTACTCTTCACACTTGAGCAGATCATTGAGTATGAGGGTATAAACTTAGGGCTCTCTGAACTGAAAAATCTGTATAACCTGGTCAGCCATGGGTCTCACTGTTTTCTCTTCAAAGCTAAGCCACAACACCCACATCCGCTCCACAAAGTTACCAAGAATGATACCAACTGGAGGAACCAGTTCTTTTTGTAAGGAGAGATTCCATTCCCAATGGAAACCATCTTCCCAAAAAATGGAACACCTTGGGTAGGATAGAGGATCCTTAGATTAGGACCTAAGAAGGTTCCTTTTCTTTTAGAAGATAATTGTTAACACTTATTTTTCTTGTTTATGCAGCCATCAGTTTGTCAAAATTGCAAGATACACCGGCTACTCCTGAAAAACTCACTGCTTTCTGGAACTTCGACTCAACTGTCAGGATATACCAACCAAGGATCAAGGATACAGAAGAAGCTTCATCAGCCTCCTACACCATGTCAAGTAAGTATCTACAGATAGATGAAAATTTTGTAAAGAATTAATTATGAATACTTATATGTTTCGTGCTTATAGGTGCTGCTAAATCATCCAAGTCTGGTTCTCGGTTCCGAATGAGTGACATAGACGGCATTATCTCCCCCAAGTCCACCAAAAAGGAGCTGGCCAGTGGCCAAAGCCAGGTAGAGACCAGAGGCACGACCAGCAAAGCCAAATCCGGAGCGAAGAGGAAGAAGCCCAGTGAACCATCCGGTGATGCTCCCCACATTGAGCAGCAAATCAACGACTTCATCTCCGAGTTAAGGATCACATATCCTTTTTTCTGAAAGTATTTAAGTGTCACTGATTCTGACTATTGCCCCTTATGTCTGCAGAAATTTGTAGAGATCCAGGCCATCCAAAGCAAACACCTCGCTGACACTGAAGAAGGCCTTGTGGGCCTGCGAACCATTGCGGTTGCCAAGGACAAGAGGATCTCCCACCTAGAGAAGGAGAACAAAGCTCTGCAGAAGCAAGTCTTGATTGGTGAGATGACGGCCAACAAGGATCGGCTGGAGATCACGGAAGAAGCCAAACAATCTGCTGCCATAGCGATCCTCAAGAGCAAATTCCAGATGGCCAAGGAGGCTGCTGACCCTTCCTTCAACAGGATTGAGTGGGACATTGCTGCTTGGAGTCAAAGGTTACGTGAGCTCAGAGATGAGATGAGCCGGAGGAGGTGTTGACACTTGAAGCTGGTACAAGCGGCTTTAAGGATCCTGAGGAGGCAGCAGCGGCTGGTGGCAATGGTGAAGGTGGTAAAGCAACGGTTGTGTAGGCCGCACAAATGGGCGATGATGGAAATTTCTAGACGTGGCCGGAGCCCATTTTTTAGTAATCATGGTTTTTTGTGGTTTGTGAACAATAGTTTAGGTTAAAGGATCAATGATCCTTTGGATAATAGGGGGTAGCAAAGATGGATGGGTCCTTCTATTTATGGAGGATGAAGTCTTTGATGCCCCTCGTCTTTAATTTCCTGCACTTTATGAACCGTTAGTATGGACACCCTTTGCCAACCCAAGTGGACGGGCCACGTTTTGCTGGTAGAAACTTGGGTAGGCAATTTTGACAACCTTATAAGGGTTTCAATAAATAAAACTTCAATCTTTTGGCTATCTCTGGTGTTACCTACTTATTTTATACTTTGACTATCGTGGCATCTATACTTATTGGTCAATTCCCTATTATATAAATTTGGAGTTTATAAATTGTTAAAAAGAATACCAAATAAGTGTCAAAACAAGTTCTCTTAAAGACTTATCATTATATGATCAAGGATCACATATCCTGTTGTCAAAGGTTTAAGGGCAACATAAATAATCCAGAAATAAAACAAAGGCAAATGAAGGATCATACTAGTAAATCCAAGTTAGGATTCTATATCCTTAACACTTACAGTTGTGTTAATCAAAGCATAGCAATCGATACAACTTTAGGATTTAGGATCCTTAGCTGTTAAACTTCGTAAACCTGTAACAGTATATAACTTGGGACTAAGCCAAACATCAAATGAAAGAATCATTAGTAACTGGGGGCAATCCCAACAAACTGGGGACAAGCCCAAACAACTGGGACAAGCCCAAATAACTGGTGAAAACTGGAGTATGGCCCAAACTGGCATCTATCCAATCATGAGCGACATGAAAATGCCGAAACCTTAGCTAACGTGAAAATGTTAGAAACCTTAGGAACGGATGTATGGTACGTGTACCATTATACTTAGGATCCTACATATAGCCAACAACAATGAAATTGTCAGCCCCTAAAGCGGGTACTGGTCCCATTGCCTTGAACTATACTTGGATAACGTGCACTGCTGGCGGGGTGTTGAAACCCAATTCGTGTGAAAGGTGAAATCTTTAAACCTTAGAAGGTATTGGATACCTTAAGCTGGGGACATGCCCAAAGTCTTGGAGAGGTGGCCAACCTCTTGATCTTTTGTCAATGATGTAATAAACTCTGCAATAGCTTAAAACTTAATAAAAGTATATGTTAAATGTTTAACATCCTTTCCTTATAATGAATATAATATGAAATAACAATAAAATGTTACCGAGGAAAGGATCATATATCCCTTAAGGATCCTTCATCCTGAATTGAATATCAGAATTCTTAAGGATCCTTGATCCTTATTACATAAAGTATCTCTTCAAGTGAACAACATTCCAAGCTCTTGGTAGGAGATCACCATCCATGGTTAGTAAACGATATGCCCCCTTTCCGGCTTCAGCCTCAATGAGATAGGGACCTTCCCACTTTGGTGCCAACTTACCATCAGAAGGATTCGTAGTATTCTGGAATGCTTTCCTCAATACCATATCACCAACTTGAAACCTTCTCATTCTGACATTCTTGTTATATGCACCAGTCATCTTTTGCTGATAACTAGCCATCCTTATTCTTGCCATATCTTGCAATTCTTCCACAGTATCCAAATCTTGAGTTAGAATCTCAACATTCGCTTTAGGATCACAGATGCTTGTTCTGGCTGTCGGTACTACCATTTCTGTAGGGATCACTGCTTCAGCTCCAAAGACTAAAGAAAAGGGAGTTTGACCCGTAGCATTCTTGGGAGTTGTTCTGTCTGCCTATAACATATGGCAGTTCTTCAGCCCATTTCCCCTTCTTGGATCCAAGCTTTTTCTTCAGATTGTTGATGGATGATCTTGTTGGATGATTCTGCCTGGCAATTAGCTTGTGGGTGGACTGGTGTTGATGTGATCATGCTAATCCCCCAGCTATCACAAAAGTTAGTAGTACGTTTCCCAATAAACTGAGATCCGTTATCACAAATAATCTCAGAAGGAATACCAAATCTAGTAATGATATTTCTCTTAATAAAGGATATAACTTCCTTTTCCCTAACTTAGGCAAAAGCTTCTGCTTCTATCCATTTAGAGAAATAGTTTGTCATAGCTAGCATGAATACTCTTCCTCCTGGTGCCTTGGGAAGCTTGCCTACTATGTCCATCCCTCATCTCATAAATGGCTAAGAGAGGATATAGGATGCAGAGGTTCTGCTGGCTGATGAGGATATTACTGTGTCTTTGGCAAGCATCACATTTCCTTGCTTAATCTACAGCATCCTTCTTCATTGTGGGCCAGTAATAGCCTGTTATGAGGATTCTTGAAAATAGTGCTCTGCCCCAAGTGTGATTCCCACAGTCTCCTTCGTGGAAATCCTTCAAGACTTCTTGTATCTCAGGATCCTCGATGCACCTTAGATAGGGTCCTGCAAGAGATCTTTTATATAACATGTTATTAATTACAGTAAACTGGGATACCTTAATCCTGAATGCTCTTGGATTTTCCCCACTAGGGATTCCTCCATTCTGAATGTGTTTCAAAATTGGAAGGATCCAGGATCCTGAATTTGACTGCATATCATATTGGGAACAACTGCAGCACCATCCACTATTTCCATTGCTTCATTCTCCTCAATTGCAGGAGTTAGTACATGGATAATAGGTATCTTCACATCCTCAGGCATCTTCAATGAGGATCCAAGGTTGGCTAGAGCATCGGCTTCTGCATTCTCTTCCCTAGGCACCTGTGTTAAACTGAAAAAAGCAAAAGAATCTGCCAGTTTCCTGACTATCTCCAAATATTTGATTAGTTTTTCGCCTTTAACAGCATAGGATCCGTTATAATGATTAGTAATCAAAAAAGAATCTACAAATACTTGAAGATATCTGATCCTCATATTTTAGCTAGTTGCAAACCTGCTATCAAGGCTTCATATTCAGCCTCATTATTAGTGGCCTGAAATTCACAAGCTATAGATTGGGGTATAATGTCCCCCTGTGGCGATTTTAGTAGTAAGCCTAGTCCAGTTCTTTTCACATTCGAGGCTCCATCTGTGAAGAGTGTCCAAGGATCCTTGGTCTCCTCAAGTTGTTGCACTTCTAGTTCAGCTTCCCTTTGTAGATCACTACTGAAATCAGCCACAAAGTCAGCCAAAGCTTGGGATTTAATAGCAGTTCTAGGCTCATACTTAATGTCATATGCACTAAGTTTAACAGCCCATTTTTCCATTCTTCCCGGTGTCTCTGGTTTCCTGAGAACATTCTTAATAGGAAAGTTAGTTTTAACAACAATAGTATGAGTTTCAAATAATGTCTTAGTTTGGTAGAAGCCATGATTAAAGCAAGAATGAGTTTCTCTAAGTGAGAATACATGGCCTCAGCATCAAGTAGACTTTTACTTACATAGTATACCGGATGTTGTTGGCCTCCGTGATCCTTAACTAGGACCGCACTTACCGCTTTACCTGAAACAGATAAGTATAAGGACAAGGGCTCTCCATTTTCTGGTTTCATCAAAGCTGGTGCTGAGGATGGGTAATCCTTAAGGGCTTGTAGAGCAACTTCATGCTTCTCAGTCCATTCGAACTTCTTATTTCCTCAGAACATCATAGAAATCCTTGCATCTTTCTGAGGATTTTGAAATGAATCTATTCAAGGCGGCAATCCTTCCTGTCAATCTTTGCACATCCTTGGCATTGGCAGGAGACTTGATGTTCACTAAAGCCTTGATTTGTTCTGGACTTGCTTCAATTCCTCTCTTGGTCACCATATATCCTAAAAATTTTCCAACTTTGACCCCGAAATGGCATTTAGAGGGGTTTAATTTCATATTGTACTGGTCAAGAATATTGAATGCTTCTTCGAGATCCTTCATGTGATCCTCAGCTTTTTTAGACTTGACCACAATGTCGTCTATGTATACTTCCATTGTGTGTCCAAGTTGCTCCATGAACATCATATTTACCAGTCTTTGGTATGTAGCACCTGCATTTCTTAAACCAAAGGGCATAGCAATATAACAATATATGCCGGTGGGTGTCATGAATGCAGCATCCCCTTGATCAGATGGTTCCATCTAAATTTGCTGAAATCCAGATGAAGCATCCATAAAAGTTAAAAGCTCATGACCTGCCGTAGCATCCACTATGGAGTCAATGTGGGGTAAAGGGAAAGGATCTTTGGGACATGCCTTGTTTAAATCAGTAAAATCGACACGTACCCTCCACTTTTCATTTTTCTTTTGAAAAACAACCACATTGGCTAACCACCTTGGATACTTGACTTCTCTTATCATACCTGCCTTTAGTAACTTGTCTATCTCTTCTTGGATAATCGCATTTCTTTCAGGTGCAAACTTCCTCCTCTTTTGGTGAATTGGCCTGAAAGACCTGTCAATACCAAGTTTATGAGTAATAACATCCTTTGAGATACCTGTCATATCTTCATGCTTCTAGGCAAAGGTAGATTTTCTATGTTTCAAGAAGGATACTAGATCCTGCTCTATGCTCTCCTGGATCCCGGATCCTATATACACCTTGGATTCAGGATCCTCAGGAACTAAGAGTATATCCTTGACGTCTTATTCTCTTGCCTCCATGACGTCTCTTGGAGGATGCTTTAATTGTTATGCTTCCCTAGACTTGGAAGCTGGTTTCATCGAGGAAGTGTAGCAATTCTTTGCCTCTGGCTGATCACTTTCTATTTGACTATTCCCCATGGACTTGGAAGCTTGAGACATTGGTGGTATGTAGAGGGGACTGCCTTCATGTCGTGTATCCATGGCCTGCCAAGAATAACATTACAGCAAGATAAGCAATCTACGACACACAATTTTTGGATAGAATTCACTCCCTCTATGTAAATTGGGAGTTTGATGTCCCCCAATGTATTCTTGGTTTCCCCACTGAATCCCACGAGCACTGATGATCTTGGAATGATCTCGGATTCAGGAATGTTCATCTTTTTGAGGACATCCAACTGAATTATGTTTACTGAACTCCTTCCATCAATAAGGATCATGCGGACGAAATGGTTAGAAATAAATAAAGTAATGACAAGACCATCATGATGAGGATCCTGAATGTCTACGCGATCCTCCTCATCAAAGGATATCACTTTTTGCTGCGTCAGGGTAGATGTTCAGACTGGCCTCTCCCCATTCTCCTTATTTGTCTCCTTAGCATGCCTTTTAGCCGCTGAAAATAAAGTTCCACAGATATCAGAACCACCAGAAATAAAGTTAATGATCTGAGCATCTGCTGGCGGTGGAAGAGCTCTTTCAGGAACTTTCTCAGTATCCTGTGTCCTTGAGCGTTTCCTTCCCAGTAATTCCTTCAAATATCCTTTGCTAAGAAGATAGTCCCAATCTCCTTCCTCAACGCTATACACTCATCAGTAAGGTGGCCAAAATCCTCATGATAAGCGCACCATTTGGACTTGTCTTTATTGGCTGTGGGCTATTTTTCCAAGGCCACCTAGCTTTGTCACCTAGACTCTGCATAGCAAGGATTAGTTCATGATTATCAACAGAAAAACAATACTCAGATATTGGAGGATAATCCTCATCGTCTTCTTCTTGTTCAACTACATTCACATTGTGATTGTCATGTTTAGAGTATGACTTGGATCGATTATTCTTAAAGAATGATCCTTGTTTTTCCTGTTTCGAGGATCCTGAGAACCTCTCATAGATCCTTTTGTCATCCTCTAAACGAATAAACCTCAATGCCCTGTTCCTCACTTCATCTAAATTCCTGCAAGGTGTCATTACAAGGTCATCATAGAATAAGGAATCCTTAAGCAATCCCATTTTGGATGCCTCCACAGCAGTGGCAATATCCAAATTAGGAATTTCTAAGGATTCTCAACTGAACTTAGTGATGTAATATCTTAATGATTCACCACGTCCCTGAGTTATTCTATATAGATCACTAGTTAACCATTCAAAGATTCTACTACATGAAAACTGGTTATTGAACAAATAACTAGATGAGAAAATGAAGTAATTGAGTAAGGAGGAAGACTTAGCAGCCATTTGAGTGCTGATCCAGTGAGTGTGGATCCGAAGACCTTGCAAAAGCAGGCTTCCTTCAATCTTTCTGGAATGGGATTGATCTCCATCCTTTCCCGGTATTGTGCCACATGCTCCTCCGGATCAGTTGTACCATCATACAACTTCATGTTGGGGGTTTGAAAGCGTTTTGGTATCTCAGCGTTGCATATAGGAGGTGCAAAACAAGACACCCTGTGACTTCCATCCGGGATCTCAGGAATGGGCTTAACCACTCCTGGGACGTTGGATATCATATCCTTAAGCTTCTGGAGCTCCCGTGCCATAGCCTGATTGATATCCTACATGAAACCATAGTTAGTGCCAAAAGATGTATTAACATTGTTACCTCCTGATTGGTTTGGAAGTGGTATGCCAGAAGTATATCCAAAGCTGGACACTTCAGGTGTAACAGTTGGACTAGATGAAGCAATAGTCTGCATAGGGATGAAGTCCCCTTTGTGAATTTCAGAATCCTTGAATATCTGACTTCCTGAAAATCCTTGATCCTGAAAGACATTGGGTCCAGGATACACGGGTGCTGAAGGGCTCGGAGGATACTCCATGGATCCTTGAGCCTGGGATGAGGATCCTTGATGCTGGAAGTAAGATACTTTAGGTGGCACCGTCCCCAAGTATCCTCCCGAACTGAGGTAGGATCCTTGATGCTGATTTGAGGATCCATAAGGTTGGTAATGAGATGCTTGTGGCTGCGTCATTGCCAATGATCCATGCTGCAATCCTGAGGATCCCTGATACTGAACACCAGAAGCCTTGGAATGCTGAATGGTTGTTGCTGGAGTGGTGAAATCCAACGACCTGGGCATCAATGGAGAGTGATCCTCCGCTGATCTCTTCTGTTTCTTGATTTCATCAATTTCACGAAGGATCCTCTGTTTAGTTTTGTCATGCTATTCGATGTATCATTTCATCTGCAAAATCAAAGTAGACAGATCGTTGTTAGTAGGTGTAGAGGATGAAACAATGGAAGCCTCGAGAAAACTGGTGTTGGCTTCTTCTGAGCATTATCAGCACTCCTCGCTGGTGCAGGGGGAATGGGAGGCCATGATGCACAAGTCTGAGATGAGGTAGCCACGGGCATGGCACTTGAAGTAGATTTTCCATGGGAAGCCATGTAGTTAATGGAGATGAATAGAACTGAATGAAATGAACGGAATTTTCTAGAATTGAAGCTCCGATTGCCCCATGGTGGGCGCCAAACTATTTTGGTCAAAAATCTGATCAAGGATAATGTAACCAAATCTGATTTTTGTGAGGTTGGATGCTTGGTTAAATGAATAAGTGTATGAACAAATATCAATAGTAAATGACAAAGAACACAATGATTTGTATGAGGAAAAAGCCCTTGATCAATAGTTGATCTCCAGCATAAAAAACCTCGGGTGATGGAAACTACCTATCACCAACTATATTGAACAAGAAAGATTACAACTTTGGATGGTAACAAGCTCGATACAATGATTTCCTAATGTGAAAGTGTGTGTTTCGCCAGTTGGAGTTAGAGAATGCGAGAGTGTGTTCGTGTGTCTTTATTATAGCTTGTTTACCCCTTTTAGAATTAGAAATATCTAGCTACCAAACTATCTGAAATCCATGCAAGCTTCACACGTTCTCCCTCAACGGTCATTGCTTTTTCTGCACGTGCTACATTCGGCAATTCCTTCGATATTCCCGTATTGACTTAGTTCACTTTATACCTGCAAACGTAAACTAAATGCACAAGGAACAATTGTTAAAAGCATAAACATTAGTAAGGATCCTTGATCCTTAGACTCCCTGCATTATCCGTTAAGGATCCGTGATCCAGGCCCAGTCTCAGGATGGATGATCCTTAGCATAAAATCCATGCCCTAACATCTGGGATACAATAAACTCGGACCACTAAGTCTTGACAAACTCTTCTATCCGAATTTAAAATAAATTCGGACAATACATATAAACAAACTCGGACACAATACATAATAAGAAGGCTTCCGCATTCAACACATAAATTCGGACATGCAATACATACAAATTCGGACAACTCAATTTGAACTTCGACTTCTTTGACTTGGACCTTTGACTTAGACCTTTGACTTTGCTGACCAGAACTGATAAAGCATAGTTACCTGGCAGGAACTGTACTTACATATCGCCGGATAAGACAAATTTAATAAAACAAGTTGTAAACGTGTCAATTTAAGTAAAATACAGGGTGTACAACTGAATTTTACTATATACATATAGGTAAGGCCTTTTGGTAAGGTTATAGTTTTACCCCTTAGGGGGGTACATTGATGCAATTGGCCAAATGCGGGGGGTAAGACAACAATATTTTTAAAATAAGGGTAAGGGTGTTAGTCGCCCCTAACTAAAGGGGTAAAATTGAAGTTTACACTTTATTTTCTATTTTACTAGCTTAGAATCCTTGCATAAATCTAATTTTATATAATTTATATACTAAGCAATAGTTATATCTTTAAAATACCTCGTATATTGCACGATTAAATAAATACAATGTAATCGATTAACACATACGATCGTCAAGATATGTATTTAAAGGATAAATTTGATGTATTATTTATTTAATAAAATTTTAATTTGTTTTGCTATTTATTATTAGGTTAGAAACATGTGTATTACATGTGGTAGAATCAATAAAATATTAAATAATTATCAATAAGTAAAAAAATAAAAATAAAAGAAATAATAAATAAATAAAATAGATTCATAAAATTTGTGATTTAATATAATTTTCTAATTTCTAATTTTTGTATCCTATTAAAGAGTAAATAATAACAGTACTAAAAATAATTCAGCTAAATCTAATTTAAATGAGAACAAAGAGTTATATATTTGCGTGCTTCTAGAAGAAAAGAACTTCTCTTTCTCATCCAAAAAAGAAAAAATTACAAATTATATATTATTATTAATTCAAAATTTAATAAAAAGTTGTTATCCTTATATAAATTATATTTAATTAAAATATTGTTTTAAATTAGTTGGAGAAAGAAATTGAAAAATAAAATACTAAAGTTATTAATTCAAAGTTTCATAAAAAAGTTATTATATTTATTTAAATTATATTTAGATTATTATTACTAGTATAATAAAAAAAATAAATTGAGAAAAATATAAGAAGACATCAGAGATTTAACATGTGTAAAAAAAATATTTTTATTTATTATATTAGTATAGAAAGAATACGAATAAATGAGAAATAAGGATAAATACAAAACGGCCACAGAGATAGGATGGCATCTGTGAGTTTCATCTTTTCAGTTCACCCAGAAGCAGAGATGGCGCTGCAGTGTTGTTACGGCGGAAGCACCATACAAACCCTAAAACTCGCTTCAATTCCATCGACAGCACCTCTATCATCATCCACCATTTGCAGTCCTTTCAAAACCCTAACTGTAACCCCTTCGGCACACCTCATCAAAGCACTAGCGGTTGTTGATTCCACCACCACTACTACTTCAGTCGATCACGGTACTACAAATTTCACTTCCTATTACAACTTGTTTTCTGACTAATGAAATGAAATGAAATGATGTTGCAGTTGTGAAACCTCAATGGAAAGCAGCTATAGATTTTAAGTCAATTGTAGAGAATAAATCTGCAGTGGCAGAAAACCTAAAGAACAGGAATTCTACTGCCAGTTTGGAGCTTGTTATTGAGCTCTACGAGAGGTTATTGCAACTTCAAAAGGTTAGGGGTTTATCCATCAAAATTTGCATTGTTGTGGAATATTATTGCTAAGCAATCTTCTGAGCCTAATGTTTAAATGATGAATTCCGCAATGTGGAACCATTTCTTATTTTACTATTGCTATGTACAACTTTTTTCAATAGTGATAATGAAAAATTCTCTTCCTAGATTTATCTTTCGCTTCACAGGGCGGTTGAATCAGATTGATCAACATTTCACCTTCTCAATCCCAAATCCAAATTCATTGATCAATCAAGATCTTGTTCATTCAGTTACAACTTACAATTCCTTATTCAATCAAGATCTTAATCAAAGGGCAGGAATAATTTCACAAACAAATGTTATTGAATTCACACTTTGATTGAAGAAAAGCACTTGGCCATAATTCATTTTCATGGTTGAACAGGTCTCAACTCTCTGAGAAAGTTTCTGTGACTTCTTGTCAACTTTTCTCTGATTCCAATTCCATCTTATACTCAATTACCCTTTCCCTTGTACTTCTTCTGTTAACTCTCAATCAATTTCACAACCACGTGATCCTGACCTACCAGTACCACTTCATACTTTCAAGATTACCATTATATTGCTGCGTCGTTACTAACACTTCATCATGTTTATTACTGCATCTTGCAGCAGTTGTTAACAATATAAAAAATATCAATCACAAGAACGTTTAAGGTTTAAACTATGATGAGGCGGCTCGTCAATTAGTGTGGCAAGAAAGAGCTTATGGCCCAAGATTTTGAAGCCACTTGGTATGGTGGCTAAACCCGGTGTTCATTAGATTCTTGTACTCTAAAATCTTAAATGCTAACATGAGCAAATTTTACTCAGAAGGAGTGGTTTATTGTGTTGTAGCTAATTGTTGCTCGCAGATAGCAGGAAGTTGAAGATCTCCGTTTTGAAAGAAATACAGTTGCAAACAAGATGAAAGGAAAAGTCGAACCATTAGAGCGTCAAAGACTCATAGAAGAAGGTAAGTACAGATATTATTTATTTATTTATTCCCTATTTTTGGTTCCTTGACTTACCTTCATTCATTATTTACAGGAAAGAATTTGAAGGAAAAACTGGTTACACTGGAAGAAGATCTTATTAAACTTACTGACGCGCTTCAACGAGAAGCACAATGCATCCCAAACATGACACATCCAGATGCTCCAATTGGTGGAGAAGATAGTTCAACAATTAGGAAAACGGTATCTTTTTTTTTGTTATCTTTTATTCCTGCCTTTTCTCTTAATTAGAGTCTTAACCTCTACATGATTTTTAATAGGTGGGTACACCCCGTGATTTTACATTTTCTATCAAAGACCACGTACAAATCGGGAAAGAGTTGGATCTTATTGATTTTGATGCAGCTGCAGAGGTATTATTTTGTTATTTTTAGTTGTAGAAGCTTAATCTAATGTCAGGTTTCTAATATTGTTAATTAAAGTTGTGACTTAATAATAGAGTAAAGTACACGGATGGTCCCTATGGTTTAACAACATTTTGGATTTGGTCTCTAGCTTTCCAAAAGTACACAGATGGTCCCTTGGTTTGAACTTTGTAACACATTTAGTCCCTAGCTTTTTCTAAAAGTACATGGATGGTCCCTGTGGTTTGCAATTTGTACGCATTTAGTCCCTAACTTGTACATATGCTAAAACCTTTAGATTTGTTGGCTGGGGACTAAATGCGTTCCAAATTGTAAACCACAGGGACCATCGTGAACTTTTGGAAAGCTAGGGACTATATCCAAAATTTTGGTAAACCACAAGGACCATGCGTGTACTTTACTCGTTCATAATATCCGACTGGTTTTATTAATAATATAACTTAAGCTTGCATTTATTTGTTTCTTCAGGTTAGTGGGTCAAAATTCTATTACCTTAAGAATGAAGCGGTCCTGCTAGAAATGGGTCTTATAAACTGGACCCTATCAGAAGTTATGAAAAGGGGTTTTACACCTCTAACAACCCCAGAGATTGCTAGATCTTTAGTGGTTGAGAAATGCGGTTTCCAACCACGTGGAGATAACACACAGGTTTATTCTATTGAGGGCAGTGATCAATGTCTTATCGGGACAGCAGAGATCCCTGTTGGGGGCATACACATGGACTCTATACTCGCTGACTCATCTTTACCATTAAAATATGTGGCATTTTCCCATTGCTTTCGTACCGAAGCTGGAGCTGCTGGTGCTGCTACTAGGTATGAATTGTTATAATTACCTATATCATGTTGATTCATTACTAGCAGGGTTGTAAACGTGCTGAGCTCGAGCTTAGAGCTCAGCTTATTTATTTTTTATTCTTTATTTAGTTATTTGTATACAGTTTTTCCGAGCTTAATCTCCCCCCTTGTTATTTTTTATTTTAATTATTTAATTTAAATACATATATGATTATAATATATGGGGTGGATATATTGAGTTGACTAAACCCTGAAAACCCTAGCGTAAAAAACCGTTTTCTTTTATAAAAAAAGTTTGGGCATGTAATATTCATATTATCAAGCGGCTTTTTTTTTTGAAAAAAAATCCAAAAGTAGCTGAGCGTTTTTTTAATTATAAGTTTTTGTTAAAAAATAAATAAACTTTTTAACGTAACATGTGTAACATCATATGTTACAGCAGATGTAACATATGTTACGTAGGTGTTACAAACATTTTTGCACTAAAACAATGCATATGTTACCGAATGTTTACGTAGGTGTTACATATGTCACATAGGGTTTAGTCAACTCAATAGAGTTCAAAGCTATATACTTCTCCTATAATATAATATATACACTATTTAGTTATTTTGATCATAATTATATATAGAGCGAATTGCAAGAATTGTTCTTTATCTTTATACCCATTTTTAGGCGATGTCCTTGGTGTTTAAAATTGACGAGTTTTATACTTTATGTTCTAAAATCCTGTACGTTCTATCCTTTAGGCCTAACCCAGTTAACTTTTTCAGTTAAATTAGATAACAAAAGGGTATTTTAGTCTTTTTACCTATTTATCTAAAAAAATATTTTTAATAAAAAAACAAAGTTAAATTTAAAAAATGAATATAATATTATACATGTATATACAATATACATCTCTCTCTACGCACCCTCTATTTCCATCTCTCCCTCAGTAGTTCTCCGCCACCACCACTGCCACTAGTGCGCTACCGCATCTGCCACAATAATAAGGATTATATTAACTTCTCCTATGAATTATATATTTTTTCCCAATACAACTAAACCTCAACAAGCAGAGATTGAAAAATTATACACACTCACCCGTCATAGAAGATGAAAAAAAGAAGGGGCGGGGGTTTTAAAATCAGAGGGAGTATATTATACAGCAGAAGGTAGGTCTGCATTTTAATTTGGGGCATGGCTTGTTTGCATAAAAAACAACTTCACCGTTTCTTCTTCTTCCTGCAAATCCTCCAGAAAAAAATGCAAGAATTGAAACAGAGTGTGGCATTACCCCACTTTTGAATTTCAATTTCAATTTCAACAACAAATTTTACAACCATCATAATATATACAACCATCATCGTCTTCCCCAATCCAAGAACCCTAGAACCGTTCCAACTTTCATATCAGAAATTTGTGTTCATTGTTCAGTGACAAGTGACAATAGACCAAATCATAGGGTATATTTTTAGAGAATCAAAACGAGTAAAATGATTGTATGTTTACCTCTGATGGTGCTCGATTTAACAGTGAAGTTCGCTGGAGAGGTGCGGCGATGGCGGAAAAGAGGGTGGGTGGCGGGTCTCCCCCAACGGCTCAATTTCCAGGTTAAACAAGATCCGGTGTGATAGTGGTGGTGTGGGCTGGTGCGGTGGTGTTGCTGGTGTGGGGGTGGATGGTGGCAGGTGGTGGCAGCAGGTGGTGGTGAGGGTGGGAGTTCTCAGTGGATAAAGAGAGAGTAGAGTGGTTTCAGAATTAGTCCCTGCAAAGTTGAATATTTATGTTTGGGTATTTACACTATTAGTCCCTGCAAAGATGAATGGACAAAAATACCCTCATGGCACATGACCAGTTTTAACTGAAAAAATTAAGTGGAATAGGCCTAAAGGATAGAACGTGTAGCCGTGTAGGGTAATAAACATAAAGTATAAAATTCATCAATTTTAAACACAAAGGACACCGCCTGAAAATAGGTATAAACTTTATATATATAATAATAGGTATATATCATGTAAATATATGTTTATCATATTAAAGAAAAGTTATTATTTTTATATAAATAGTAGGCCCATTTACACTCGCAAGTCCATTCAAGTTCGGTATTTGAAGCTTGGGCTCGAGTCATTTATTAAAATGGCTCTAATTGAGCTTGAGCTCATTTATGCTCGGCTCAATCCGAGCTTTAGCGAAGCAATCTAGAGTAGCTCACGAGTTGCTTGGGCTCATTTCTACTCCTGTTCGTCAGGGTCTAATATATATTTATTGTGGAGCAGGGGGCTATACCGAGTGCACCAGTTTAGCAAAGTGGAAATGTTTATATTGTGCCGACCTGAGGAAAGCAATGCTTACCATGAAGAACTAATTGGAATCGAAGAGGAACTCTTTTCAAAATTGGGACTTCATTTCAAGTGTGATGATTGTATATTTGAAAACTCATGGAAGTTTAAATAATAGTTTTGATATATTTGGAATTTCTTGACAGAACTTTGGATATGGCAACTGAGGATTTAGGTGCACCCGCTTATCGTAAATATGACATTGAAGCCTGGATGCCAGGTTTAGGACGATATGGAGAGGTACATATTATATAATTATTTGTAAAACTTCTTAAGAAGCTGTCGTTATGTTTGTTCCAACTTGTACATTGCAGATATCAAGTGCATCAAATTGTACAGATTACCAGAGTCGAAGATTGGGGATAAGATACCGTCCTGAAAGTTCAACAAGCCCCCCGACAAATACCAAGAAGAGTAAAGGGTGGAATTTAAGCCCGCCAGAATTTGTGCACACACTAAATGCAACCGCGTGTGCAGTTCCGCGCATGCTCGTGTGTTTGCTCGAGAATTATCAACAAGAGGATGGATCTGTTGTTATTCCTGAACCATTAAGGCCTTTCATTGGTGGCATTGAGTTAATTACTCCTAAATCAAATTAGAATCTCATAAACTAAATTTTATTTTTATTTTTGGTATGTATGCTGGATAAACAAGAAATTGGAGGACTTGTTATATCATGTATTTTACAAATTTAAAAAATATAAGTATATTTATTTGTAGGAGTAAGGATCAAATACAATGGGTGAAATAAGTAAGAAGGGTAAGAAAGATTTTAGGCCATCGATCTTAGATATGAAGGGTTGAGATTAATTGTAGGAAAAGAAGATAATAGAAGGGCATAAAGAAAATCCTATATTTATAGATTTTCTCTCTCCACATTCAAGGCACATATCAATTCCCTCATCGATTTAAAACGTCCATAACTTTTTCATGACATTTTTTTAAAAATTCACCATGATAACGAGCGTTTTTTATCCTTAATATGAGCATTATATTGTCATATAAAAATAAAATAAAAATTTTCATTTTTACCAGGGTTTTTTTTTTGCATTGTGTTAAAGGCTCTGGTCATTGTGTCTTTTAACTGGGTCTTGGTCATTACGTTTTAGTAGGGTTTCTACACATTGTGTTACTAGGTTAGAACCCGTGTATTACACGTGGTTGAATAAATGTTGTTTTTTACGAAATAATAAAAAAGTTATATTTTTAAAAGACCTCATGTATTGTATTAATTCGGTTGAATAAACCCGTGTATTACACGTATAGTCGTTAACATATGTTTAAAAACATAAACTTTGATGTATTGTTTATTTACTAAGGCTTAAGAGGTATTAGAATCCTAATTTAATCACAAAATTAATAATACAATCTTAATTAAAATGTGAAAGGGCTAAAAAGAGCAACTCTAAATAAAAGGTTACTAATAACATATAAACAACTTATATATGTTGTTTCAAATACGAAGTTATTAAGTTGGAATGTTGTCCGAAAAACAAAGATGGATATACTTTTAAGTAATATAATATATAAAGTTTGGATAAAAAATAAAAGAGAACATACTTTAAAATAAAAAGAAAAACAAAATATTTAGCCCATACTAATATTTGAAATAACTCATTTATTCCGAAAGTTAATATGCTCTAAGATAGTATATTTACCTTAATATTAATTTTGAAATTAATTTTTTTTTATAAAGGAAGATATTAACCTACTTTTAAAATATGATATTTAGAAACATAAATTAAAGTAAACTTTTAAAATTGATATTTATCATATTTATTTAACTTATATAAATTAAGTATAGATGAATATCTATATTTTAAAAGTAAACTTTTAAAATTGATACTTATTATATTTATTTAATTTATAAAAATTAAGTATAAATGAATATCTATAATTAATTAGAAGAGATTAAACTAAATAATAATTATTCATAAGATATTAAACTAAATAATATTTAACAGAAGGATTATCTATAACTAATTTAAAAAGATTAAACTAAAATAATAATTATCTATAAGACATGACCTAATATGATGACAAATGTCTCATATATGGTTTATTTTATCATATTGTATAAGATATAAAATTTTGCAATAAAGCAAAAACAGGATTAATATAAATGAAAAACAAAATAGTAAAAGATAAAAATCATTGATTAAAATAATATATTTTTTATTTAAATTATATTAATTAACATATATTATCTATATCTACTTATTTAGGGTAAATGATAAAAAGATAAAATTCATGGATTAATATAATATTTTTTATTTGAATCTTATTATCAGATATTATCTCTATCTATTTATTTAGGCGAGAAAACATAATTGAGATCACTCGATAGAGCGACATGTGTCCCATATATGATTTACTTTAGGGTAAATTACACTTTTCGTCCTTTATGTTTGTATTGAATTGCAACGGATAGCCTTTATGTTGGGATTGAACCTTTGGAAAGGAACAGATGATACAAAGTCAAAACACACCATCCAAGCTTTGATCAAACCATCAGGGGTTCTAACCGCTGATGAGTATTTACCGCTTTCATTAAACTCATTGCTTCCTATCCTCTGACAGAAGAAACTCACAACCGATGATAGAAGATCACAAGAACAGAGGATAGCCAGCAGTGCTTAGTTTAGAATTAGATTAATTAGTGTAACAGTGCTATGCACTGATAGTTTAGTCTAAGCATTGTTTGTAGTTAGTTACGTTTGTTAGCTGTCACTATCAACCTTGACGTCATTGTGAGACGATCAGTGGTTAGACATTTAGTATAAATAGACGCTCAATGTAATAGTTAACACTTGTCTTCTTAAAAAGATCAATTTCGCATTTCTTCTTCATTTCTTACTATCAAACGATCGTTATTGGGCTAAGGGGGAGTTTGTGAATCACATGCAATAGTTTGATTACTTGAAAGCATGATGGTGATGAAAACAAATGACCGATTGATTGTTGTAAAAGTTTTTCCATTAATCCGTTGCATTTATTTTCTGTTTTCAATCATTTTTCATTACTTGAAACAAAAACAGCAATCAATTCAAACTTAGATCCTGACAATTGGTATCAGAGCTTGGTCAATCGATTTTGATTTAAAAGTCAAATTGATTTGAACAAATCAGCTCTTTGTTGCTAATTTTGTTTGATAAGTTTTGCTTGAATACATAGTTTTATTACTACAAAAGTTTTTAAAACACAAATCTGTTGTAAACAAGAAAAATGGCTCAAAACACACCAGAATCCAATATTGGATCCATGTTCAAACCACCTATGTTGAAACGAAATGAGTATTTTATTTGGCAACGTAGGATGGGTCATATTCTCGCCCAACAGAACACCGGATGCTGGAGATCCGTTGTGTTTGGACCCCATGTTCCCATGGTTCCAAGTACAGAGGATCCCCACACTCAAGTCCCTAAAAAACTCGAAAATTACTCTGAACAGGATTTCCTCAAAATCGAATTGGATGCTAAGGCTTTTAGCATCGTTGCTTCAGCTTTGCCCAATGAGATTTATGCGGGATTACTTCATTGTAATAGTGCTAAAGAGTTATGGGATGCTCTTAAAGAGCAATTCGGTGGTACTGAAGAGGTGATCGAGAATAATAGAGAAGTTTTAAATCAACAGTATGAAACGTTCTGTCACGTTAAGGGTGAGTCATTAACCCAACAATTCGAACAATATAGCTGTCTCATCAGTGAGCTCAAATTGGTAAATGTGGAGTTTCCAAATTCGACTGTCAATAGTCGTTTCTTGAGATCTTTACCAGAGAAATGGGAGACTGTAGCTTATGTCACTCGAATTGCTGTTGGTTACAAAGATATGACCTTGACACAACTTCATGGTCGACTTCTCACATATGAGAGAGAGCTGAACCAGAAAAAGAAGTTACAAGAGTCAGAGAAAATGACCGATGAGTATACTCTGGGAAACACTGCTCTCTATAGTCATAAGGAGGGGTCTGGCAGTGGAAAGGATCAGAGTTTTGATCATTACATTGACATAACTTCTGGAAACAATTTCAACTCTGATCCCTGTACACCCAACTTTGCCTTTGCTGCAAATGGTGAAAGCCAAACCACTGACAATTTGAGTTTTGAGATGAATGACTTACAACACTTTGAACCACGGATTTGGAAGAAATGGACATCCTACACCAGTTGGCACTTTTGAGTGTCAGGGCTAGTAAGTTTTACAAAAGAAATGGTAGGAGGTTTCCAGGTTTGCATGGGGGGTTAAAAGTTAGGTTGGATAAATCTAAGATAAAATGTTTCAAGTGCAATAGGATGGGACATTTTGCCAGGGAATGTAGAACTCAAACTGCAGGATCAATTATCACACATCCTGGCTCCAATCCTCAAAGCACTGTCCAATATTTCCAGTTTGCCCCTGCACAACAAATGCAAAACACTGCTCATTTTGCAAATCCTGTAACAACTGTCCCTATTCATTATGTCCAAACCTCTGCTCCACAGATTCAATATGTTCAAGCACCACCTCAAGTGCATGTGCAACAAGTTCCACATGTCACTCAAACTACTCAAACCACTACTACACCAGCAGAGGTTACACAACAAGCTTTTTTACCCAAGGTTTTGTTGACTGGAGTAGTTTGCCTGAGGATTTAACTGATGAAAACTTTGCTCTCATAGGCAAAAATAATTTTGAAAATGAAAACTTGTGTTTAATGGCTCTTGAGACCATAGTTGAAGGTGACGAGTCTGTGGAACAGGAGTCAAAATCTGATGTGGTTGAATGTTGTGAAGCAGTGGTTACACCAGGAGTTACACCTGTGATTGAAACGAATGCTGTTGATGTTGAAAAAGACAATCTATCTGACCCATGGGATACAAAGGTGTGTGAAGAAGAGTGTGACTGTGCTCTTATGGCTGCTTGGAAGGTATCACCTCAGATCCTGAAAGATCTATGTTCTGAAAAATGCATTATTGCATTTGCAAACATAAAACAAGTGAATGAAAACCTGAGAAACAAAATTTTAGAAGATGAACTTAATTTTGAAAAACATTGTTAAAGAGTTGAAAACAAAGTTAAGTGAAAAAGATTCTGAAATGAGTAGCCTAAGGCATGAATCAAGCATAACCAAAGATCAGTTCCAAACTATGGTAGAAAAATACCAAGTTTGCAAACAGGAGCTAGAATCTAACCAGATCACTTGTGAAAAATGGGTAGAGTCTTGCAAAGGTTATGAGCTTATGCTTGATGCTCAAGTCAAGAGCAACATAAAGTTTGGTATAGGCTTTAGGGAATACGACCATACTTGTGAAAATGCTGCAAAATTGACTCTGAGCTTGTTGAAATAGTCCCCACAAACTTGGCTGGTGAAGAAATTAAAATCACTGATAAAGAAGGAAACAAAATTGTTCTTGAAAAACCACAGGTTTCACCAAAAGAAAAAGAAATTGAAAAATATCAGTTTAAACCAACCTGGTCAGATGAATGTGATATTTTGGAAAACTTCATGCCAATGGACTTTTCAACTCTTGATGGTATAAAAGCACCTAAAGCACTGGTGATCCCTATCAAGGACTTTCAGCAGAGGTTACACCATCTGCTCTCAAAAAGTCTGATAGGAAAAGGAAAGAAAAGGTTAAACACTTGTTTTGTGAATTTTGTGAAAAGAGAAATCATGAAACGGCAGACTGTTTTCTTTTGAAAGCTAATGATATAAACAAAACCTGTGTTATACCTAAATCTCCTAGATGCACCATCTGCAACAAAACAAATCATCCAACTCAAGAGTGTGTCTATCTCAAAACCTATCATCAAAAGGTAAAAGAGATTAGAGAAAAAGCTCTAGAAAGAGAATATTCAAGCTCTGCTGGAAATAAATCCAAGCAGAGGTTTGAATCAATTGAAACATCTGTCACCAAAGCTTTAAATTAAACCTCTGTTGGCAGAGAAATTCAAGTAACAGATGTACCTCCATCAAACCAGTTTCCAAGAGGGAAAAGCCAGCCTAATTACCAAAAGGTGCCTATGACTTATGAGACTTACAAAAAGCCTTCTAAGCCAAGGGTAAATAGGCATCCTCATGGTTACCAATAGTTGATAGGAGGTAGCTCACAACAGTGGTTACAAAAGCCTGATCTAACGACTGCTCATCAATCTGAACTTGAGTCTAGATCATCTGATACCCCATCCAAAGCCATTTTGGCTTTGGAGACCCACCTGAACTAATTATTTCAAAACATGTGCAGGGAGCTTCTACTTGCCTTGACAGTCTTTGGTATGTAGATAATGGAGGCTCCAGGCACATGACAGGATGTAAAGCCCTGCTCAGGGATTTTAAAGCTCATAGAGGGGGTGATATATCCTTTGGGAATAATTCAAAAGGGAAGGTGTTAGGGTGAGGATGTGTCTCAGAAGGAAAACTCAAGTTTGAAAATGTGAATCTCATTGACAATCTCAAATTCAACCTTTTAAGTGTCTCACAGATGAGTGATAAGGGTTATGGTTCCTTTTTCACAAAGAAAACTTGCCAAATTGTAGGGGCAGAGGTTGTCAAAAAGATTGATCAAATCATTGCAGAGAGCAAAGCACAGTTGACTGCTCATAGAGTAGGAAATGTGTATGTGGTTGATATGGTAAAGGATAATCCTATGTCAAATGCATGCTTATTCTCAGTTGCCTCAAGCAAAGAGACAGAGCTATGGCATAAAAGGCTAGGACACACAAATCTAAAAACCATCTCCACTCTCTCAAAACAAAGTCATGGTTAGAGGTTTGCCCCAAAAACAATTTACTTGTGAAGAGCATTGTGTTTCATGTTTAAAAGGTAAACAACATAAACGCTCTTACAAGTCAATTGAGGAGTCCAAAAGAAGTCAGTGTTTACAGTTGCTTCATATGGACTTGTTTGGACTTGTAAAAATCATGAGCTTAAAACACACAAGATATTGTCTGGTGGTAGTTGATGATTTTTCCAGGTTCACATGGACTTTCTTTTTACAATCTAAGGATGAAACAACAAACATTTTGCAAAATTTTGTCAAACAAGTTGAAAAGCAATTTGATCTTCCTATAAAAATCTTTAGGAGTGATAATGGGGCAGAGTTTAGGAACAAGGAGTTGGATGCCTTCTGTGAGTCAAAAGGGATTTTTAGACAATACAGCATCCCTAGAACTCCAGAACAAAATGGGGTTGTTAAAAGGAAAAACAGAACTTTAATTGAATCAGCCAGGACCATGCTTGCAGACTCAGGTTTACCCTTGTCCTTTTGGGCGGAGGCTGTAAACACTGCTTGCTATGTCCAGAACAGAGTTTTGATAAAATCTAGGCATCAAAAGACTGCCTATGAATTGCTTTACAAAATCAAACCTCTGATCTCTTATTTCAAAGTCTTTGGCTACCCATGCTTCATTTTAAACATCAAGGATTCAATATCCGAGTTTGCAGCCAAAGTTGATTGTGGTTATTTTCTGGGATACTCAACCACTGCCAAAGCCTACAGAGTCTTCAACTCTAGGACCAAGTGTGTTGAGGAAACTCTAAATGTGAAGTTCAATGAACTCCCATCTTTGAAAATCCCAGCAAATGGACCTGCTGAATTGTTTAATCTATCTAAGTTTACATTTGAAGATGTGTCTGTCAAGACTAACCCTGCAGGTACCCCACAATCATCATTTCAAGAGCAAGGGTATGATTGTATTCTTCCAAGTTTCAAAATCAATCCTACAGGCAGAGGAGCAGATTTTAGTAGCAATGGTGAAAGCTCTGCCAGGTCAACAGTGGTTAATACTAAAACCTCTGTCAGCTCCCAAAACCAAACATCTATTGATAAAAGTCCATAACAAATGGACAAAAATCAACCCACTTTCCCATCCATGCCACCAATTCCTCCACCACCATTCCAATCAGAGGCTGGACCATCAAATTCACCAGCAGGGGTTAGCTCAGATGATACACATTTGCAAGCTTCTCCTCAGAATGCCATTGTTCCATATCAAGGTGATTTGATTTTCCTCAAAAGCTATCCATTGGATCAAGTTATTGGAAACATCAATAAGGGTGTGCTCACAAGAAGCCAAGCCCAAAACATTTGTCTTTTTGCTATTTTCTATCACTCACACAGCCTGTCAAGTACCAAGAGGCACTGAAAGACAACAACTGGGTAGAGGGCATGCAAGAAGAGCTCCCTCAGTTCAAAAGACAACAAGTATGGGAACTTGTACCACTGCCAAACGATGTGAGTCCCATCGGCACAAAGTGGGTCTTCAAGAACAAAACTGATGAAAGGGGTATTGTTGTAAAAAACAAAGCAAGGCTCGTGGTTCAAGTCTACAGACAGGAATAAGGGATTGACTACGATGAAACTTTTGCTCCAGTAGCAAGGTTAGAAGCCATTCGTCTGTTCTTAGCTTTTGCTGCTAACCACAACATCAAGGTGTATCAAATGGACATCAAAAGTGCATTCCTGTATGGAAAGATCAAGGAAGAAGTATATGTTTGTCAACCTCCTGGATTTGAGGATCACTTTCATCCTGCTCATGTTTACAGGTTAAACAAAGCACTGTATGGTCTAAAACAAGCACCAAGAGCCTGGTATGAAACTCTATCCACTTTTCTCTTATCCATTGGTTTTACCAGAGGTAGGATTGTGAAAACCTTATTTTTAAAATGGAAAGGAAAAGATTTGATGCTTGTCCAGATTTATGTGGATGACATCATTTTTGGATCCACATGCACTGCCATGTGTGAAGAGTTCAGAAACTCATGGCAGCAGAGTTTGAAATGAGTGCAATGGGTGAGTTGCAATGTTTTCTTGGTTTACAAGTCAAACAAATGCAAAAAGGCACTTTCATTCATCAAAATAAGTATGTGAAAGAACTACTTAAGAAATTCGATATGGATGATTGTAAACCTTGCAGCACACCCATGGCAACATCCAAGCTAGTCACTGTAGATGGCAGGGATGACCTTGTTGATCAAACATTGTATAGAAGTACGATTGGGTCTTTATTGTACCTAACTGCATCAAGGCCAGACATTATGTTTGCCACATGTGTCTGTGCCAGATCACAGTCAATGCCAAGAAAATCCGATCTTATTGCTGTAAAAAGGATATTCAGATACATAAAAGGTGCTCCCACACTTGGTATCTGGTATCCAGCTAATGGTAACATTGAGCTTGCAGGATATTCTGATAGTGACTTTGCTGGATGTAAAACAACAAGTAAGTCCCACCAAACCCAAAAAGGGTCCTCTGGAAGATGAGATCCCAGAGGTTAACCCTGTGACAGCACAAACATTACAAACCACTGCTGCTACTTCTTCACAGCAAATGCTAGAAAGATCTCAAACCGGCTTTAAACTCCTCCTGTATCTTCACAAAAGAATCAGGTTGCAGGCACATGGATACCAAATTATGAAGCTCTAGGATCACTTGGCTCTATCTTCCACAGCCCTTCTCCCAGGGCAATGTCGCTTTCTACACAACCACTCTCACCAATGACATCACTTCCACCTACAATGTTACGCTTGCTGAATGCAATAGAGATTGAGTAGACATTATCCAGCACTTCTCACCAACTCATCAATGAGAATATAATTCAACAAGAAGCTGGGTTTGACTTACTTCTAATTGCTAGCCCATCAGCAAATGAAGATGCTACATCCCTTGGGTTACATGTAACCCTTGGTGATAGTTCAACAAAGGCAGCCACTACAATTGCTGAACTCCCAAGTTCTCAATTGGACAGTGGTTACATAGCTAAGTCCTTGTTGAAGGCAACCACTGCTGAGGCTACTAAGGTAACCTCTGTTCCAGTGGGAAGTCCCCAGAACCGAGACAAAGGGGCATCTAAGATTGAAGCAAGTGGAAAACCAGATGCTCATGATATCTTAGTTACAACTACCACATCTGGTAGGAGTTCAGATGATCCTATTAAGTTAGGTGATGAGCTAAAATACCAAGAATTGACGGAGAGGGTTACCAATGTTGAAACCACTTTTGATGAAATTAAAGATCTTTTGAAACAGTTGATCATTATTCAGAGTCAACCCCCTGTTCCAACCACTGCTGAGCTCAAATCTGCCATAAATCCAATATTTCAAAAAGAGAAACATTTCCTGGAGCAAAAACATAAGCATCAGATGATGGAACTCAGGAATATGGTTGATGCAAGATATAATGATACTGCTACAGATATTAGGCAATCAAAGCCCACTTGCTCATCACCACTGGTAATTCTCCTCCAACTGTTATTTTTGTTAGTCCATATGAAGACAAAAAGGGGGAGAAACCTTTGGAAAAAGAAAAGTTGAAGATGGATGATGCCAAGGCAAGGCCTACAGTGAATATCCCTAAGCCAGATGGCTCAAAGAAACCTGACACAACTGAAGATATCCTAGCAAGGGCAAAGATGTCTCATAAGAAGACTGTGTTTGATGAAGGTAAGGTGCTGGTTGAGAAAAAGATTGATCAGCAGTTAGAAAAGGGAGAGACTGGTACCTCAACAAAGAGGAGATCTTCTACAAAAGCAAGACAACTAGAATCCACACCTCTCAAAAATAAAGTTGCTACCAATCCAACCACAAAAACCTCCGTCATCACAAAATCAACCACATCTTCTCACACAACTCCCATATCCACCTCAACAAATGTTATAGCAACTGTTGTGCCAACATCTGTTGACACAACAGAGGTTGTATCAGATGTTATCACAACCACTGCCATCCTAACCTTTCCCACTTCCACACAACAACTACCAACACCACCCAGAATTCCAAGCCATCCATCGTCACCATAAATCATTTTTAAGAGGAGGAAGGTTACAAAGGTCATAAATGAAGAAAAGACCTCTGCTCCTATGCCTCTTGCATCTGCACCAATGTTAAACCTAACCTCTGCTTCCCCAACTACAACATTTGCTCCTTCAAAAGAAGTGGTTCTTGGAGCTATAAAGTTTCCTCTTGATTTGCCTGCAGTTAAGAAAGAAATCATATCTTTCTATGCTGAAGAAGATCCAGACAAAAGACATTTCCCATCTCTTCAAGGTTATCCAAACCCTGCAAACATTGATAAGTATATGGAACTCAAAGAAAGACAGGCAGAGGATATTGCTAAGAAGTTGTCTAAAGGCAAAAGTGATAGAGAAGTGCAGAACCAACTCCAGTTTCAACTGAGCAAAGTCCAATCACTGGAAAGATTTTCAAAGAATCTGTCAAATAAGATTTCTGAAGCAGATGATAAATTTTTGAAAGAAAGGTATATCTCTCACATCATGGAAACCAAGAAATATGTTGCAACTAGGGCACAGTTCAAAGATTGTTCGGTGAGTGAACTTCAAGAAAAAATTGCAAGAATAGAAAAACAACTAAAAGATCCTCACAACAAACCTACATGCCCTGATTGGAACAAATACAAAAAGAATGTACCTGAAAAGACCCTGAAGCTCAAAGAATGAAAGAAGAGATAATTCAAAATCATTATGGGTCAAAGAATCAGGTAATGAGATGGGGGGAGTTAAGAGTGTTGGCTACTTACAAGATGCTGGAAGCCAGAAGGAAAAAGGATCCATCAATGCCTCCTAAACCTGACTATACCAAAGAAGATGCTGCTCTCAAAGCCCAACTTTCTAAAAAGCCCAGCTCAACATCTGCCCAATCCACACTTGCCTTGCTAAAGCGAAAAAGGCAAGAGGAGATGTCAGAGAAGGTTGACAAAGAGTTTGAAGAAGTATTCATCAAAGAAGGCATCAAAAATATGATGGAATATCCAACATATGATAGAAGTACTAAGTTGGCTGAAGATCTAACAAGAATAACTCCTTTTCTAACCTCAGAAATAAAGGCTCCTTCAAGAAAGCCTTCAGACCCAAAAAATCTAAAGTGGAAGGTCAACAAAGACACCCACGAATTGACTCTGCTCAAGTCTGATGGTAAAGCCACTAAACTATCCATGGAAGCTGCTTATGGGCTTACAGTAGAAGACTTCCACAAACTACTAAGTTTAGAGCTTGAGAAGGATGCTGATGACTTAGAATCTCTTAACTTTGAACTACAATTCAAGGGTCAAATAAGAGAATTCTTTCTGAGGAATAAAGATCAAGAATAAGGTGTTTCTGGCATCATCTATTCCAGGGGGAGATTGTTGGGATTGAACCTTTGGAAAGGAACAGATGATACAAAGTCAAAACACACCATCCGAGCTTTGATCAAACCATCAGAGGTTCTAACCGCTGATGAGTATTTACTGCTTTCATTAAACTCATTGCTTCCTATCCTCTGATAGAAGAAACTCCCAACCGATGATAGAAGATCACAAGCACAGAGGATACCCAGCAGTGCTTAGTTTAGAATTAGATTAATTAACGTAACAGTGCTATACATTGATAGTTTAGTGTAACCAATGTTTGTAGTTAGTTACGTTTGTTAGCTGTCACTATCAACCCTGACGTCATTGCGAGATGATCAGTGGTTAGACATTTAGTATAAATAGGCGCTCAATGTAACAGTTAACACTTGTCTTCTTAAAAAGATCAATTTTGCATTTCTTCTTCATTTCTTACTATCAAACGATCGTTATTGGGCTAAGGGGGAGTTTGTGAATCACATGCAATAGTTTGATTACTTGAAAGCATGATGGCGATGAAACAAATGACTGATTGGTTGTTGTAAAAGTTTCTATTAATCCGCTGCATTTATTTTCTGTTTTGAATCATTTTCCATTATTTGAAACAAAAACATCAATCAATTCAAACTTAGATCCTGACACTTTAACTTTAATAATTACAGTCACAGTCCTTTATTTGTAAAACTCATGAAACTCTACGTCCTTTAGTCCTAACCTAGTTAAAATTTCAGGTTAAGTATGGCATGTGCCTTGCACATGAGGGTAGATTTCTAATTTTACTCCTTTAGTTATCTAAAACAAATTTAAACAATAAAATAAACCACATTTAAAACATAAACTCATTTATCTAAATAATAAATATACTGTATTTTTTTCTTTTTTGTTTTAAGATCTGGTGTATATGAAGGTAGGTGTTTGTTTATTCAATATTTTGGGGTTCTGCAACTTAAATGAAATTAGGGTTCTTACTCCTATACCGCCACCACTCCACCACCTCCAACTGACCACCACCTCCACCAACCCCACACCCTGTCTTTCTTTCACTTTCTCGCCGGTTTGTTTCACCACGACAGCCCCACCACACCACCGTCAGGTATTACACCCACCACCACAACGATCAAAGGCCAATCTTTCAGACATCGAATCTATTTCCCCAGCTGCCATTCTTTTAGACATTTCAAAATAGTTCAACCACCGCCTCCACCTCCAATCTCTGGACCACGAAACACCTACCTTCTTTCTCCACCCAAATCGGTGAATAACAAGTCAGCAATGGGTCCTATTGTTTCAGTTGATGTTAAATCAGCGCATCGGATCTAGGTTTGTAAACAGGTCAGCGACGACTTAGATCTAAGGTTTTAAAGGGTAGTGGTGGACAGCTTGTAAACATGTTAATGTGCTAATGCTGATGATGGTTGATGATGTGGATGGCTGATGGTTGAAGAAGAGAGATGCAGAGAGAGTGAGAGAACAGGGGAGAAAGTGAGTTAGAGAGAGATAGAGATAAACACGGAGAAAGGGGTTTTATGGATTTTGATATAAGTTTTTTTTAATTTGAATTCCTTTTTGTTTTATATATTAAATGACTGTTTTGCCCTCATGTGTAAGGCACCTGTCACATTTAACTGAAAATTTTAACTGGGTTAGTGTCAAAGGACCTAGAGTGTAATGAGTTTTTCAAATAAAGGACTGTGACTGTAATTATTGAAGTTAAAGGCTATCCGTTGCAACTCGATACAAACATAAAGGACGAAAAGTGTAATTTACCCTTTACTTTATTATATGTATAGATTATCAAAACCTATAACACAATGTTAATTTGAGTTCTACCCATTGCGTTTTTATAAGAACCTATAACACAATATATGACACAATGAAGATGGTGTTGTATCTCGGTTTTCTATAAATTGCGTTATTGGTTAGGTCATTGTGTTTAATTTGTTATCCATTGTAATTTAATATGTTGTCCATTGTGTTCTAATTTCTTGTTCATTGTGTTTTAGTTTGTTGTATATTGTGTTTTTAGTTTATTTTCCATTGTGTCTTTTATCTGTTGTTACCAATTGTATTTTTTATCTGTTGTCATCAATTGTGTTTTTATTTAGTGTGATACTTATTGTGTTGTATCTGAGTTTTCTATAAATTGCGTTATTGGTTCAGGTCATTGTATTTAATCTGTTATCCATTATATTTTAATATGTTGTCCATTGTGTTTTAATTTCTTGTTCATAGTGTTATAGTTTGTTGTGTATTGTGTTTGTAGTTTGTTTTCCATTGTGTCTTCGTCCACTCTCCATTGTGTCTTTTATCTTTGTTATCAATTGTGTCTTCTCTCTATTGTCAGCAATTGTGTTTTTATTTAGTTTGATACTTATTGTGTTATTCATTATGGCCATTGTGTTATACGTCAAGGTCATGGTCATTGTGTTTTAGTCTGTTGTCCATTGTGTCTTTATATGTTGTCATTGATTGTGTTTTTCATCTACTTTACATTGTGTTTTACGTCATGTTCATTGTGTTATACGCAACTGGGTTTTTGAATTTCTTTTTTTGAAAAATATAACAATATGGTACTCATATTAAAGATAAAAAAGCTTGATTTTATGGTATATATTTTTTTCAAAAACAAATGATGTATAAAAAAGTTACAGACGTTTAAAAATTGGAGGGGAAATAACATGTGACTTGCATGTGCATATTTTCTTTCCTCTTATAGACAAAATTACCCTTCCCATTTGAATCCTCCTAGGACACTTGTCACTCTCTGGTGTCTTCTTACACTTCTTATTTTATACTCCTTTGTAGAATAACTCAACTCTTATTTGTAGAATTACAACAAGATGAAACAAAACAAATGAGAAACACACATTTGGCTGACACGTCATCCTTGTAGTTATCCACATCTTCGATCACACCAGTGTCTTGCATAGTCGGCAACAAATACTTCACACCCTGCGCATGCATTGTAGTTAACCTTTTATCCGTCAAAACATTTACCGGTGCAGGCCGTAACTGCCTCCAATGGAGCTTATGATGCCGTCAACACCAATGTCATTGGCATTTTTGGACAAAACATATATGGGCTGTGCAAAAGGCCTGGCACAATCACCTGGACACAGAGTAACCCACCCATGCGTACGCGAAGTTGTACTACGATTAAAGCCTTTAGCTTTAGAAGCCAAAGCAATAAGATTGGAATCTTTAAGTGATTGATGTCAATGATTTGCTACCCGACATGTATGCTCCGCAAACCACCTTTGTATTGACTAGTGGGGAGATGGTTGTTGAGGGATTTTAAGAAGTTGACGATCACTGCCTTTGGAGAAGGTGGAAACTTGCCATACCGGAGGAGGTTTAAGGTTATAGGACGGATCCCTTGTGGACTGTAGGTCCGTGATCAGGCGGTTCTAGACGGAAGTTAGTGCATAAACGTAACCGATTCAGTAGAATGTTATTAAGAATGGAGTAGAAGTAGAGTGCAGCGGAAGTCATATCTTCATTCATACCGAAAGAGTATACATCTTGTCAGGCTGCCGGAATTCCTAGAGAAATCCGGCAGCACCTCCCCGTAGGGATTGCAAAAACTTAAACAATAAATGAACACACACCACCTATATATAGTGGAACAAGTTTGGACCAAAATCACTGGGTTAAGTTCGACCGAACTTGATTTCGAGCGAACTTGTCCCTTACATGACAAGTTCGACCGAACTTGATTTCTTCTGAACTTATCCTAGGCATGACAAGTTCGTCCGAACTTGGTCGTGTGTTCGATTCTAATCTATACAATATTCAACACACGCTCTATCTAACCTATTCGACAAGTGACAAACACAAAGTGCATCAACAGATTCCCCCTTGTTCGTTACTGTCGAAGCTTGATCTTCAACTTGAAATCTAGCCGTGTATGAATATTCTGCAACTTCAATAAAGTGCCTGTCGATGTCGTCGAGATGCGTCAACAAATTCCCCCTTAATTGATGATCCGGGCTTGCAGTATCAACATTCAATTCCTGCTGAAATCTCCAGTTCAGATCTTTGATTGCACGGTTTTCGAACTCCTCTGATTTACTTGACCGACAAATTTTCTCGAATAACCACCAACTCGAAGCTAATCAATGCAGCAGCTTCTCCATTTCGACGATAACCGCATCTGAGTTCCATTTTTGAATAAGCGTTGAGCATTGAGAGTTTATTCCGCACACTCCTAAAATATCAAAAACTCAACCGGCAATAGATAGAAACTTCGAATCACCGCATCGGAAAACTTCAAATCAATGAATACCCTCGAAAATCTGAAATCCCGATTTCCATAATCGCAGTTAAGCACCCTTCAGAAAAATTTGATCAGCAAATCGGTAATCTGCTCAATCAGCAAATCTTCATCAAAAACAGATAATCTGGTAAAGCATCAAATCTGAGAAACACACGTCCGTAATCAGAATCACATTCTTCTTCTTCAGTCACAATGACAGATATATAGCCATCTCCGGTAGACCAACACAACTTAATCAACAAACATCGTCATCCAATGGCGGTTAGTCCAAGAAGAATGATTCATCTGCTTGAAGACTAAAAATAATGGCCACCAAAGGCTATCATCAGTTATATCTTGAATAACCTCAGATCTCCTTGGTCATTTCGAAACTATCCGATACACCAGAGCTAGTCATTAATTCCTAAGATCATCACTCCTCAGTTCCTCACTGGTATTAATGACTGCTAATCCTGCTAACTACCCCTTCACCGGAAATCAGGACTCTAACCCTTAAGCATCAATCTGTATCATGATCTGAAAAATCTGAACTTCCTGTGATCACGGAATCCCAAATGTATAGCCTCTTTTGTCAGCAATACATAGCTTTGTCTGAAAGATCCGATCCCATAAATCATCTTCTTTAATCATGGTACCACGTACCCCACGAGGCAACTGAAACTACAGAGCATCCTTATCTCCTGGCGGTTAGTCCAGTCAATAATTCATATGCAAAGCAGAGTTAAAGATAGGCAGTCGTATGTGCACCCGCAAAATACGCACGACTCAGGTGTCAATCCACAACCACGACCTCAGAATCTGATAAACAACTCCTCCAAGACTCAGTTATTCAACCACCCGCTTTCAAACTAGACATCAACTTGGGATCACCAATGAATCTCGATCCTCTGCATTTCCCAGTTAATCTGCAACCGGTAACCACCCGTATACTGTTGCAGGAGTCACGAATTTCAAAAATGCCGGAATCTTATTGTAAAATTTTTATTCCCCCTCATTTTTGAAAATTCTGACCATACCGAAATTTTCACTGAAATTCCCCCTCAAATCCAGAATTTTCAGTAATCATCAAATGCGGATTTAACGTTTAGGCCCATTGATAATCACTATACTAAAAGATCAACATTCAGCATCGGTATTAGTGACAATCCAAATATCTTCACAATTTTGCAATCGTATCATCAAATCTGTACTCTGAAGCTCCAGACGGTGTCCCCGAACATCCCGGTTCGGTCATCGAAAAATCAAAAAAATTTCTATCGCCAAATTTTTTCTGGACACTCATCCAATCAATACAATCAACAAAATTTTTCCATGCCTTTTTTAGGCTCCATGTACAAGCTCGGGCGAACTTGATCAATATGTTACAAGTTCGGGCGAACTTGATCACCACGTTACAAGTTCGGGCGAACTTGGTCTCTAAAAACCAGCATTTTTTCACATTTTTCGATCCAGAATCCTTATTTCTTCGAATTTCGAGATGATTCCACCATAGATCTGGTCGAAAATGATTTTCTAACAATCCTATCCGTTCAATTTTACTTTTTGTCGTGGATTGTATGTTTATTTCATGTTTTACGTCCAAAAACCCTCCTAATGTCCATAAATGTCCAAATTCATGAGCGTAGGTGATAACCGTAGCTCTGATACCAATTGTAGGTCCGTGATCAGGCGGTTCTAGACGGAAGTTAGTGCATAAACGTAACCGATTCGGTAGAATGTTATTAAGAATGGAGTAGAAGTAGAGTGTAGCGGAAGTCATATCTTCATTCTTACAGAAAGAGTATACATCTTGTCAGGCTGCCGGAATTCCCGGAGAGAATCCGGCAGCACCTCCCTGTAGGGATTGCAAAAACTTAAACAACAAATGAACACACACTACCTATATATAGTGGAACAAGTTCGGACCAAAATCACTGGGTCAAGTTCGACCGAACTTGATTTCGAGCGAACTTGTCCCTTACATGACAAGTTCGACCGAACCTGATTTCGTCCGAACTTGTCCTACGCATGACAAGTTCGTCCGAACTTGGTCGTGTGTGTGATTCTAATATATACAATATTCAACACACGCTCTATCTAGCCTATTCGACAAGTGACGAGCACAAAGTGCATCAACATGGACAGTGGTTGGTGTTTGAACGAGGACAAGTCGCACATGGGGAGATGATTATGAGGAATGATAAGAATATTGTCAAGTTTGAAACCAGTTGTGTAGAGATTGTGGTTTTCGTTTTCAGAGACATTTGTTTGAAGGCGATGGCAGGGAGCAATATATATATGTTTTGGAAAATGGCCCCTGTGGTTTGGGCAGTTTTGCCGGTATAGTCCAAAGGTTTCATTTATCGCCTGTGGGTCCAAAAAGGTTTCACCATTGCCATTTTGGTCCAACTGAGTTAACCCTATCCATGCTCCTTAGTTAGGCAAGAGCTTTTTTTGTCATTTCGTATTTTCATTTAATAAACCCTTTATATTATATTACGTTTGAAAGTGTTATTATACACCATTCGAAAATACATACAGGGGATTTGTGCAAATCGTTTAAACCAAATTTGCAAACCCGCCCCTTTCTCGTTTTCATGCTATAACCAACACCGGCCATCATTCCGGCTGGCGCAAAAGCTATATTTCAAAGGAAGCTGTGTGTCTTGATCATCTTTAAGCCATTTACGGTGTCTTTAGCGGCATATTTATTGTGAATTATGTTCTAATGAACTCAGTTGCAAATGTTTTCTATAGTACCGGGCTCGATTTGCTTACTTTTCAAGATGCATTGTCTTTAATGGATCCGGTTTGGTTACATAAAAAACTTCCATTCTAAATTGACTTTTGTGTAGCCAAGCTGTGCAATTACAATTTTATGCAGGTATACAGTTTGATCGGACCTTTTAATACTGATTCTATCCCTTTCAAATCATACTACAACATTGACATGGAAGTTCAGCGATCAACCTGTCGTTCAAAATTTCTTCAAAAACCGACATACGGAATTTAATGAGGGTATATCGTCGTTTAATGAGGGTATAGGTCGTACCCTTGTCGAAACCCTAATGGAGCCTATATAAAGAACATGACGGCAAGGAAACCTTTACATGCGAAAATGGGTGACTGTGGAAGCGAAAAAGGTGTTGTTCGGGTTTACCAACCAAGGTTGAAGATCAATAAAACATAGGAAATGGAGATCTGACATATTCATTGTATTTGAAATTCTTACTGAGTTAGATACTTTTTATTTCTGTTTTCCTTGGTCTCTATCATGTATTCATTGAATTCTGGTTGTTAGCTTTGTTTATGCCTACCTTATAGTCTTGTTAGGTAGGATGTATTCTAGTTTTTGTTAGGTTTGAATGATTTGGATATGTTTATGTGGATGATATAGGTTTTCTATGAGATTATGCATGTTTGATCTGATTATTCTATCTCTAAGTTATATATCGATCAATAACTTAGGGCTTGATACTTAGTCGGTAATAGATAAATTGATCAAATGGTTGGTAATATTTTGCTTTAAATTGAGTCGTATAGATAGTAAATCGGTATGTTCGTTAATTTATATAGCTAAAACAATTAACAAGCTCTAAATCACAAGGGATTCGTAAATTACTTAGCTAAATCGGATAATCTAGGTGTGTATAACTTAGGTGTTCAAGATTTATAGATTATGTGGTCAACCTGGTAGCAGGGACGGACCCACATATAGTGGGTTGGGGTCACTGGACCCCAATCTTTTCAAAAAAATTAGTAGATTCGGTATATTAAATTTTGCAAGGATCCCATAAAATATTTAGTTGGACCCTATATTATCAATAACAAAGCTGGTGTAGTGATATATTCCCTTTCATGTTCTTTAAAATTTTAATTTTTTTTTTCAATTCGAATGTTATGTATTTATTTCTTTTTCAAGGTTCTTGGCTCAATAAATCATCCCCACGTTCTTTAAAGTTTGTAGTTTTTTACAATTCGAATAACATTTAGTGTGTGTATTTTAATATGTAATGGTTATATATTTTTGTTAGGATATTGTATTTTATTGTGTTCCTCTCTCCGACTTGACCCGAACGGCGATCGACCCAAAAATTCTAACTTTTGGTTTTGAAAAATCTAAACATCGAAAAAAGGGGACCCCGTTGGAAAAAATTACTGGGCCCGCCACTGCCTGATAGTATTGATTTTTTAGAACTTCACCCCTCATTTTGGTATTTTATCAAAAAGAGTTTTTATATAACATAACTAGATTAGGATACATAACTAGATTAGGGACCTGTGTATTACACAGGTTAATTAAATATTTTTTAATATTAATTTTAAATAACATGTCATGTAGCTTTTAAAATGTATAGTTTATAAGAATTTGACATGTAACATTAAATATTTAATACGAGAAAGAGACGGAATGTATAAATAAACTGGTTATTTTCTTAATAGTTCTGAAAGTTTTGCAATTATTTAAAGTTCTGAAATGAACTCAATCCTTTATTATAAAAGATTACACATTATAGATTATTAGAGTATTAACATAAACTATTTTGTTATAGGTTATTATTTTTGTAATAAAGCAAAAACAAGATTAATATAAATGAAAAACAAAATGGTAAAAGATAAAAACTAAGAATTAAAATAATTTATTTTAATTAACAAAATGGTAAAAGATTAAAAAATAAAAACCATGGATTAAAATAATATATTTTTTATTTGAATCTTATTAATTAACAAATATCATCTATATCTTATTTAGGGAAAGGATAAAAAGATAAAATTTATGAATTAAAATAATATTTTTTATTTGAATCTTATTAACAAATATTATATCTATCTATTTATTTTGACAGGAAACATAATTGAGATGAGGGACATGTGTCCCACATATGATTTACTTTATTATATGTATAGATAGATATGTCACTTTTCAAAAGACTTGAGGGATTTCGATCCTAACTGATTATCTTTCTTATATTTGATTTCTTACAATATCTTTACATCTACCTCTATAAAGTATAAAAAAATACAGTTATACGTTTAATTAGATAAAATTTAAATTACACCCAATTCAATCATTCAACTCTTTAAGTCATAGAGCAATGTCTAATTAGCAACGTTTAAATAGATAATATTTAAATTACATCCAATTCAATCGATCACTCAACTCTTTAAATCATAGAGCAATGTCTATTTAGCAGAGTAAAAGAAATATATAGTTAACCAGTATTTAACCACTTACGGATTACTCAAAATATTTTTCATAAAGTGTTAAGACTTTTATAGATGATGATTGATAATAATAGTTTTTAGGTTACGTTTTTATACAAATTATTAGGCTACTACATGTGGGAGAGGATAATCCTCAAAGAATGCCCCGTTACGTAGGCGTACAAGTGGGTGTGATGATGGACCTAAAGAGGGGTGTAGAGGATGGACCTAAATATATATATATATATATATATATATATAGGTGTGTATAGAGAAGAAGAGAGAGGACCGGCAACAACGTCTTGGAGAGGACGTGCACGACGCGACGGGCCAGGCAGAAATAGTGTTGAGGCCCACGACGGTTGAGGCCCACGACGGACCGAGACGGGCCAGGCTGAGCCCTACACCGAGTGGCCTTACAACATGACTAGGAGGAGTTTTAAAGTTGTTATGAAACAACATAGTATTCTACTATTCTTGGAAACAACTTGTGTAAGGCACCATAAAGAAGTAATCACACACAAACTATATTTGATAGTAGATGAATAAATTCGTTACTATTTCCGCAACCGACCATTTCTAATTCGTAAATAACCTTGTACTCAACAACTATCTTATCATCGATGACAATTTAGATACGTGACTAGATAAATATTACCCTTATTATAAAAAAGTTTCAGTTTTCTTTTTTAAAATGTACATGTAATAATTTCGATACGTAACTAGATAAATAATACGTTATTATGAAGAATTTTCAGTTTTCTTTTTCAAAACGTACATGTAAGCCATATATTGTTTTTGCAAGTTCATTATAGAAAACATCTAGAAAAATTAGTTTGTTGTGTAAAGCGATGTTAATACTCGATATATTTGTTTCCTCTGCGAAGTAAAAACTCAACTATCCATAACCAAATGATACAAGTGTGATATTAAATTAGTTCGTTTGTGTAAAGCAATGTAAATACGCAAAATAGAAGCCAATGTGAGAACCTACTTTCAAAATATAAAAAATACGCTAAATAGAAAAAATACATTAATTACAACCGTGGCTTCAAAAGATTTGTACGTTTGTGAGATCAGTACTCAATCGTCAATCGGATTACGAATTATATATTTTTGTCCTAAAACAATATGATTCAAACTAATCAAGGGTATTTAACAAGAGAATATATACAAGAAAGTGACAGTTGTATTTAGTCGAAAACACAATCATAAATACCCAATATTTTTGGCACTGCAAGATGCATGAGTATAACAATTTCTTGCCAAAGAGTTTGGACCCTTCTGTGGCAAAATTTTCCCAAATTTAGTTACAATATTCGACCATGTAATTTAAGGTATTAATATTTAGCACCTAAATATATTAAGTTTACAAAATAAGACCAAATTTAGTTACATCCATTTCTATATACCATCTCATTCTCTCCAGCTAGATGTTATCCCTCCTCTAATCCAATGTGCTCACATTCTTCAACTTCACCAAGAAACACCCTCATCTTTCAACAAAACATGGATCTATTGGCTTCTTTGAGTACACCAAAAATCGCAGTTTATGAGCCGTTAGATTTGTTTAAGGGCAAAGACGCAGAAGAGATGGTGAAAACAATACCCTTTTATAGCTTTCTTCCTCACGAACCATGCAAGCTCGATGGTAGTTCAAGATCATTCGGTAAGGTTGCAAATGATGACGATGAGACTGTAGCATTGCATATTGGGCTTCCTAGCAGCAGTGATAAGGTTATTGTTGCGGATAATAGCAATGGTGACAACAATAACAAGATGGTGCCAAATGTGTCACCAAATTTTGAGTACTGGATACCTACCCGCACACAAATACTTGCTGGATTTACGCACTTCGCATGCCATATCTGTAATAAAACCTTCAATCGTTATAACAACCTTCAGGTTATGCCAGTTTTTCATTATATATTATCCATTTTCAAATTTTATAAGCGTGTGGAAGTTTAATTTGCATATTTACCTAAAAAAGTTATCGTATCAACAAATCACTTTATCAGCAACTATCATGTTCCACATTTATCAACAAATCACTTATATTTGAAAAATTCTGAGTACATTTGTGTTTAAAACATCAAGTTTAGGTGATTGATGCATAACTTTAGGCACAACTGTTTTATATGTCCCCTCTCTTTCACAAGACCTTTTTTAATAATAAAAATTTGAATAATTAATTTGATACATTTGTGTATCCTCAATTATTTTATAGAATTATATTGACATATGGTTTCAAATGATTTGGTAGATGCACATGTGGGGACATGGGTCTCAATACAGAAAAGGAGCGGATTCTTTACGAGGAACACAACCACGAGTAATGATAGGGGTGCCATGTTATTGTTGTGAAGAAAAATGCAAGAACAACATCAACCATCCGCGGTCTAAGCCACTCAAGGATTTCAGGACACTCCAAACACATTACAAAAGGAAACATGGGAATAAGTGTTTTTCGTGTAGAAAGTGTGAAAAGAGTTTCGCGGTAAAAGGTGATTGGAGAACACATGAGAAGAATTGCGGCAAACGGTGGCTGTGTATTTGTGGTTCCGATTTCAAGCACAAGAGATCGCTTAACGACCATATATTGTCTTTTGGTCTTGGCCATTCTCCAGCATCACCATCTTATCATGCTGTATAATCAGTTTATACAATATCTACTTTCAAGCTTATCATTATATAATCAGTTTATACAATATCTACTTTCATGCTTATCATTATATAATCAGTTTATACAAAATCTATTTTCATGCTTATCATGTTAAATAATTGAAAGCAAATATATGATAAAAGTTTATACAATGCGGTTTATGTGTTACTGTTTTACAATTTAAGTTGTACTTGGTTTTCATGTTGAAATGATTAATTTAGTTCGTGGTTTTCATGAAAGCTAAAGTGAATTAGGGTCTATGTTGATTAAGTTTTGTAATACTTAAATTTGAACTTATATAGTTTAACCCTCAAAATAATATTTATCAAACTAAGTTGATCGATTTGAACTTAGTTTAAATTAGATCAATTTATCGGGCCTAAATCATCACTGATTATATAAGATCAAAGTTTTAGATGTAACAGTTCTATAGGAAAACTAAATCAATATGAAGTTTGAATCTCAAAATAGAATCACAAAAATAGTTAATATTACCGTGTAGAAATGTACAACAAACACATGATATAATACAACATTTATTTTCAACAGTCCATCGTCAACCTTAATTCTGATTTTACTGTGCCTCAATATAGATTTTTTTTTTCAAAATGATAATGTTTTCCGTTCTACGCATCATCATCATCCCACCAATAGCAAAGTTATGGTAGGGTCTGAGAAGGGTAAAATGTAGACAACCTTACCTCTACCCGATAGGAATAGAGAGGCTGTTTCCAGTGAGTCCCCCGGCTCGATAGTAGTTTTGCATCAAGTCTTGGACATAACACACATAATACTTAGCAATTGAGACAAACGCCAATTAGTGCATGTACCCTTGTCTTTCGGCTATCAACGCAACCACATGATGCATGATTAACCATCCCCGTCTTTTAATGTTATTTTCACGAAATTAGTAAAATAACGTTAAAATTAGTGCATCCACTTTTGCCCCCCGAGCGCCCACACATATGTACATTATATGCGTATACCGCAACACTTCCACCTTTCCGTTCTACGCCTGATCACTAAACTACATTAATTGTATATTTTAAAAATTGTATATAGGGGTAAAATCTTATTTAGCCATTACAATTAGCATTAGTTGTAGTCTGCTTTTTCCTAAAATAAAATGTTTGTGAATAAATCTGAATGTTCCACTCTTTAAGTTCTAGTTTTTATATGTTTTGTGTTAAATCCTAGGATTTATTTTCCTTACTATTATTCAGAAGTGTGAAAAGAAGAATATTTGAGTATCATCTTGATCTTGATTCCAACAGGTTAATTGTCAGTTAAGTACGTATCTAAAGTCAAATCAGTTCGTGATCTTCTACTATCTGATTCTTGTGAGTTTGGTTCGTGGGTGTCGGAATTGGCTATGGTTGATTAGTGTCCCCATTACATTAAAGGAGGAATGATGTGTATAATATCTTACAAGATCAAGTAATGGTTCACCTGGTGAACGGGTATTTTTTCGTCATGTGATGTCCACGTCAGCACGGGTGAAATTACTCTCAAAATGGTATAGTGGTCACATATTATGTAACACATCTCTTGTTTTATTGTGATAAATATAGGCTTTGGTTATTAGGACATTTGTAAGTCCCGAATCAACCAATATCAAGCAAATACAATTCTTTGACGAAATCAAACAACTATATGATCAAGAACACGAATAAATAATTTTCCAACCTTGTATACGATTATATTAAGTATAAAAAATCGGCTGATACAAAGTATTCTCTCTAAACGAATCTCTAGAATCGCTCTCTTTCAAAGTGACTCTCAAAACTAGCTAACCTAACTAATGAAGTATAAACTTATTTGAATACTAGCTAGGTAGACATGTTCCCTTGTGGGCTCCCCATGGACAGCCTGGCCCACATGGCCTGACACGGCCCAAATAACCTTTTATGGCCCAAATCCTAATGCGAACTAACCCAAATAATTCCAACTCATAACCCATAGCCCATCGAATATATTTAATACATCAGCCAAAAAAATATGGTCCAACGATATGCACATTATAGCTTTGTATGCGGTATAGAACTTGTTTTATTTTTGGGTGGAAAGACACAATCAAGGTGAAAGTATGGTTTATAAACTTTTTAATATATTTTTATATAAATGTTGTTTTTTAACCATTTTTATTATCATGTTGATTTTTTTTAAATTATCCAAATTTCTTTACAAAATGTTGTTTTTTTTGTTAAACAATTTTATAAACATGTGAATAAAAAATTGGTGTTTGAAAAATAAAATCGTTGTTATGCAATTTATTTATTTATTTAAACCGTTTGTTTTTTTAAATAAAACGTTGTTTCTTGTTAACAAATTTATAAATATTTATAGAACAACCAATCAAACAAACTGGGCATGCAATACATAACGAGCAATTTAAACAACCATTACAAATAAAAAACCGAAAAGATACAACTAAAAAAATACCTAAAAGTAGTACATTTACATGTCTCTATTAGTAGTTTCAGAATCGTCAACATGACCTCATGTGCCCACAGGTGCGCCTGACGTCCCTGCATGTGTGGCTGACATACCGACTTGCGTACTTAATGGGGTTGCATCCGGATACAATCGTAGTACCCATGAGGCGAAACATCTCTGTTGGTGCATATTGTGACAATAACTTAATAATTGGGTGTTTGGATACCTTGTAAATTAGTAAAACGGTAACTGATTAGCGGGTTTAGTATTGTGTGGTTTGTTAGCATTGGGTGGGCTATATTAAACCCATGTATGGTGATTTTAGTGGATGGGCTTGATCCTGTTCGCAACCCATGTCTCCTAACCCATCTTTAGCATGAGTTGTGTATATAAATAAGGTCTTTCATTAGGCTTTAGGTTAGACACTTTGCAAACATTAGAGAGAGACCTTGTAGAGAGAAAGAGAGAGAGAGAGAGAGAGAGATTTGATGAGAAAGAGTGTTGATGCACTATTGTGTTCGTCATTTGTCGAATTGGCTAGATTGAGCGTGTGTTGAATATTGTATAGGTTAGAATCGAACACACGATCGAAATACGGAGATTATAGTGTTAAAGAGAACAAGTTCGCCCGAACTTGACCTGTATTGGTCAAGATGGCCCGAACTTGATGTGTCTTTAGTAAAGTTCGCCCGAACTTGACTATGGCACATCCGGGCGAACTTGTCTCCCTATATATATGTGTGTGTTCATTTGTCATTTAAGTTTTTGGCATCCCTATGGGGAGGTGCTGCCAGATTCTCTCCAGGAACTCTGGCAACCGGACATTAAAGATGTATACTCTTTCGGTATGAATGAAGACTTCCGCTGCATTTGTTTCTACTCCATTCTTAATAACATTCTACCAAAACTGTTACTTTAAGTTTATGCACTAACTTCCGTCTAGAACCGCCTGATCACGGACCTTCAAAGAGGGAGTTGGAGTCTTTGAGAGATTGTATATTGCAAGTTAGATAATCAGAAAAGACTATTTGTATAATTGGAATTATGTTTCACTGCTTTATGTGTTTGTTTGATCAAGATGATTCTGCACTCTTGATTGGATTGTCAATCTTGTCAAGATCCAAGGCATTAAGGAGACCTATAATTGGTATCAGAGCAATAGGCTCTTGATTGGATCAATTCAGGATTGTATGCTGCAAAAAAAACATTGATTTTCGGGTGTTTTAAGAGCTATTTAGGAAGTAGAAAAAGTTGTTCAATGATTTCTGCATTTTTAATTATTCTAGCGTTTTTATTTTTTTCCAGGTTTTTGGGTTAATATCGTAGAATAACTTGAAGATTTGTTCTTCTATTCTTCGAGTTATTGTTGGTGTTCTTCAAGATTATTAAAATAACGCTAATAATTTGCTTTGTTGATTCACAGGTAATTTTGAAGGAGATAAAGATAAAATCTTTTCAAAATTTGAAAAGATTTGAAGATCCTTAATTTTTTGTGTTTTGGCTGATTTATCGATGTTAAAAAAAAGAAGTTAACCAACGTTGCATTTTGTTTGGTGCTTTTAATCTAAACGTGACTTTTGGGATTGTAATAAACGTCTTCTGCGACTTTTATCACAGTGATCAGCATTTTTACAAGGCGTCGTTATACAGATTTGGAGAATACCATGGTTTTTAACTCTAGCGAACTTGACCCCAATGTTTTTGACATCAGTGCTTTTAACCTCAACAAAATTGGACTCTGCATTTTTAATCACATCAACTTTGTTCCCTGTTTTTTATTTGGACTGTGCTTTTGACCTACACTTTTATAACCAACGCTTTTAAAAGTGAAATGAATCTGAAATAAACGTATTGAAACATACAAGATTAACTGTGCATGAATTTTAGAAACCACCTGTACGGTTTAATAGACCTCGTTTCAAGGACAAAAAAGGTCACTGCTTACACCAAAATGTCAAATCAAGAAAATAAGATGTATGAAGTGGAGAAAAGAGTCCTAGTTGCAATCAAGATGACTTTACCCGATGATATCAAACACACCTTTCATAAGTGTGCTTCATCAAAAGAGATGTGGGATGCTCTAGAGAACATATACGAAGGTAAGGATGATGTGTAGAAGAATAAGGCTGACTTGTTGATGAAACAGTTTGCTGTTTTCAAGGTATGAGAAGTGAGTCCCTAGATGAGATCATCACAAGGTTCTATCGTCTACTAACAAAGATACAGAATTATGATATTGAGAGATACACAGATAATGAAATAAATGACAAGTTGCTTGATGCCCTACCGTATAAATGGGATATCTACCCAGATGATTAAAGGTGAATAAGGCTACAATACAAAAGACTTAGAAGAAGTCATTGGGAAGTTGAGAGCTTATAAGCTCAACATGGAAAGGAAGGAGACATGCCTAGATCATATTCAAGATCCAGGGATGTATCAAGGAATTATGTCTTCATCTTCACATAATGCTTCTTGTGATGCGACAATTGCATTTCTAATAAGTGATGTAAATGATAATGTTGTGACTAATGCTGATGCTGATGTGTGTTTTATTGCCTGCCAGAAGGATCAACAGCTGGGAAAAACAGCAACGTGGAGAATATCACATAATTCACAAGTCTATGCCCATGAGTGTGAAATTATCAAAGGATTATTTATCTTTGCTTGCCACATTTTTTTAGCCTTGTATCAAAATCATATTCAAGGCAAAATTACTAATCCAACAGCACTGGATGAAGATTACGAGCAAATTGATCCTAATGATTTAGACGAGATGGATATTCGATGGCAAATGGTTGTGATTTCAATAAGCGCCAGGAGAACCATGAACAGAATTGGCCGAAAGTTCAAAGGGAAGAAGGTTTGATTTGATAAATCCAAGGTGAGATGTTTCAAATGTCAGAATCTTGGACATTTCGCTAGGGAATATTGACGTGGTGTGAAGTGGGTATAATTTTTGATATATTTTTAGGCACTTTTACTCGTTTATCAAGCTTTAAATATATAAAACACGATATAACACTCTCACTCTCTACAACATGCTAGGGCAAGTGCACCCATCGTTGGCGTAGTATAGTGATGGTAAGATACCGAGGTCATCTAAGGACCCAAGAGCTTTTAATACCGAAATATCGTCAACATCTAATCTAACTAATTTTGAGAAAAGATGTTTTGTAATTATAATAAAGAAAAACTAAAATAATAAAAGAAACAAATAGACAAGATAGAATCACTTGGTTCCAACTCATTTTTTACATATCCTTTGATGATTTCCGCACTTTGGGTTTTATAACATATTATCTTAGTTATAGTGGCATGTCCCTCTTTTGGAGGCAACACTACCCTCGGCCATATGGTATGAGTCAGCAGGGATATAGTCCCGCAAAGTAAGTTATTAATGCAAAATATGGCATGTCCCACTTTTGGAGGCAACACTACTCTCGGCCATATTAGTTTGAGTCAGTAGGGACACAGTCCCGGAAGGCCGGTTTAAAGTTGTAATAGTAGTTTATTTATAAGAGATTCAAGCCGTTCTTACTTCCCTCGATTTGATGCTATCTACCTCAAACGAAGTGCTAATAAATCTTGAATCAAGTCCTCGCAGGATCTATACACTGAACGAGGCAATAACTTTACCCAAACCACCATTCTAACCCCCTTTTAGGCAGTTAACGTGCTTTATATAGACCACAAATACATAAATGAGTGAATCGAAAAAACATAAAGAGATGATAGAATAAAGTTCACTTTCAATATAAAAAAACTAGTTATTAAAGTCATTAATATATACCCAGTTAAAAAGTTAACCAAAGCTTGGAAATCAAAAGTAATACATAAAAGACTTGTCTCCACCAAGTGATGTAAGAGATTAGCCAAGCATGGCCTTTGTTTGACAAAAACTCTTACAATCAATCTTGGACCCCGAGACTACTACACACTCTAAAGATGGATGATGGAGGAATGTGGTGGTATTGTGGTGGTGGCAGCTGTGAGAGAAGTGGTTTGCCAATGGATGGATTGCAATTAAACTAATCACCTATATTTATAGCTGGAAACAGATTCCTTACACTACCCCATGCCCGAACGGCACCGCCCCGTATCTGCTTCTTCTCTGTCTTCATTTAATGAGTTGGGTCAGTCTGTATGCTCACACGACCACGTGTGTCAAAGGCACGACCCCGTGGCCTTGTACTTGTTGTACTATTGAAGATTTTGCATATCTGGTAGTTGACCACGAACCATGTTCATGGGACACGACCCCGTGTATCTTGTCTTCTTTGTTTGTCTTTTCCTTCTTGGAATCTAGAGTGGGGCACGGCCCCGTGCTTTTCTTCTGATTTGTTGTTTTTTGGTCTTGTGGTGAAGCTCGGGAGGGTTGGTATGATGTATCAACTTTTATTCTTTTGTATTTATGTTGGTTTTTGCATTAATTTGTCCCTTGTGTACATTTAAGCTCTTTTAATCCTTAAAGTCAAAAGTATAACAAAGAAACACACTTTTTCCAACATTAGTACATATACCACCGATCTCAAGGTACTCGGAGTAATCAGCATGTTTCTTAGGAATAATAACATTTGGTTGTTCGATACTCGGAACATGAGGTCCATATACCACCGATCTCCAACAACCAGTGTTATGCTGTGATAACTGGTTACCCATTCTTCGTTGCTGTAACTGGAATTCATGACGAACGATTATTAGAGGCTTGTTTACAAATAATGTATTGTGAGGATCATAAGTGATTAACCTCTCTCTAAATTCTATTGAGTTTATTCTTAGAAAATAGAGTGTCAGAAATAAATTAATGATCTAATTGGTCATATCCTTTTCACTCAGGCAGTTATTAATTTGAGCTAGTTTATCTTATGAAGCCTTACATTGTGACTTTTCCCAAGTGTAATACCTGCCAATATCACCACCTCTCTACTACCGCGTGTCGCCATTGCACCAACTTCAATAGGTTTGGGCACCCGACCACCCAATGCCGAAATGGTGCTCCCCACAAGGTAATCAAAACAAAAATCTTGCTCAACCTACACATCCAAACCAAAACCAAAACCAAAACCAAAATCGCCAAACCGCAAACAATGTTCGTGCTTGTTACAAGTGTTGCGATCCAACTCACCTACGCCCCCAATGCCCGCAAAACAAACAAGAGCAACAAAAACAACAACAGCCTCGAGGACACGCTTTCGTCATCACCGCCGCCAAGATCAAGACGACAACAATGTCCTAAATGGTAGGTTCCTTATTAACGGTTATTACATTCTATCTTATGTGATACTAGTGCGGATAAGAGTTTTGTATCCATTGAAGTTAAACATTTGTAAAATTTCATACGCATAATACTACCAAACTCATTCTAAATCAAAGTCGCCAATGTTAAATCTATCGTTGTCAACTCCGTTCTTTGCAATTGCGTTCTTAACCTCAATGAACACAAATTTCAAATCTCACTCAGACCCATGAAATTGGGTAGCTTCGATGTTATAGTAGGGATGGATTGGCTTATCAATATTCGTACCAAAATTGTTTGTCACGACAAATTCATTCGGATCCCCCTTCCATCCGACGACACCCTGCACGTCTACGGTGAGAAAACCCACGAAGGGTCTTAAGCTAATGTCGTGTATCCAAGCGAACAAATACTTATGAAAATAGTACATTGCCTTTTTGGTCCACATTGTGGAAAAGAAGAGCAAAGGGAAAACTGTGAGTGACGTTCTAGTCGTTTGTGACTTTCCTGACGTTTTTCCCGAAGACATACTTGGTCCTCCTCATCCTGTCAACTTTTGTATTGACCTCATACCAACGCTACACCAGTTGCTAAATCCCGGTACTTTCTCGCACCTTCGGAGATGCAAGAGCTATCAAGCAAACTACAAAGATTACTTGATAAAGGCTTCATACGCCCTGGTACTTCTCTGTGGTGCGCTCCAGTCCCTTTTTGTCAAAAAGAAGGATGGTTCCTTCCGTATGTGTATCGACTATCGTGAACATAACAAAATCACCGTCAAGAATCGTTATGCTCTACCTCGCATCGAGGACCTCTTCGATTAACTCTAAGGCGCGACGCGTTTTGCAAAAATCGATATTCGTTTTGGTTATCATCAACTCTGAGTCCTCGAAGAGGACATTCCAAAAAACCACTTTTCATACTAGATATGGTAACTACGAGTTCATGGTCACGCCCTTTGGTTTGACCAACACACATGCGGTCTTCATGGATTTGATGAAGCGTGTGTGTAAACTTCACTAAGACCGCTTTCTGATTGTATTCATAGACGATATTCTCCTCTATTCCAAAATCCCAACTAAACACGAGCAAAACCTGCGTTTAATCCTAGAACTCCTTTATGTCGAATGACTATATGCCAAGTTCTCCAAGTGTAATTTTGGCTAAAGGAAGTTCAATTTCTCGGTCACGTTGTGAATGATAATGGCATTCACGTCGACCCCGCGAAAATCAAAGCCATCAAAATTGTATCACACCAAAATCACCTTCCGAAATTCATTCTTTCCTTGGATTGGTAGATAATTATTGTCGATTCATCTCCAACTTCTCTAAACCCGAACAAGATGAGTCTTTCCAAACCCTCAGGACATGCTTTGCAACGCTCCTATTCTTGCCCTTTTTGATGGAAACGACGATTTCGTTTTCTAGTGCGATGCCTATTATCAAGGTCTCGGTTTGGTTCTTATGCAATGAGACAATGTTATCGCTTACACATCAAGACAACTCAAAATACAGACATTCACCTTACCGATGTGGTAGCGAATCTCGCAATCGTAGTCGTGAGAAACTCCACCCATCGTCTTTGTTGCATGTTGAGTTTCTTTTGATTAAAGATATGTTAGAGGTTCTTATGGTTGGTGAAAACCACACACTTAGTACCATAATGGTAGTGTCACCAAATCTTTAATGCAAAAACAACCGCAACAAGTTCAAGATCATGGGTGGTGTATTTCTTCTCATGTGACCGATTCCCTTAGTAAAAAAACCATATGAAAGTCCCAAGTATCAGTTGCCTACAAATCCAAACCGACATTCAATCCCGCATTCGCGATGCACAATACTTATCCATCAATGTAAAATATTTGTATGATGAGATGAAGTATGGTGCTGAAAGCCAACCGGTGACGAAACCCAACGTCATGCTTCATTTTATCGAATGCATTTGGGTTCCAAACCGTGATAACATTCGTGACCTCTTCATGAATGAGGAACACAAATCCCGATACTTCGTTCACCCCGATGCTGACAAAATGTACCAAGATCTCCGCCAAATCTATTGGTGGCCTGGCATGAAGAAAGACATTTCCCTCTTCGTATCCAAATGTCTCATGTGTTCCAAGGTAAAAGCCGAACACTAACGACATTCGGGTTTACTCGAGAAATCCCGATATGGAAATGGGAGAGTGTAGCTATGGATTTCATTACCAAGCTCCCACAAACATCTTCTGGGCACGATAGCATTTGGGTCATCGATAGGTTGACCAAATCAGCTCACTTCCTCCCCATTCTGGAAGATTAGCAAGTTGAGAAATTGGTTCGTATCTTTACCAAAGAAATCATTTGCCGTCATGGTATTACCATTGACATCATTTCGGACTGCGATGATCGTTTTACTTCTCGTCTTTGGCAAATATTCCAAACTGCAATGGGCACTCAACTTAACCTTAGTACTACATTTCATCCTCAATCTGACGGTCAAACCGAGCATACAATTCAAACTCTTGAAGACATGCTTCGATCGTGCCTCGTCAATTTTGGTGGAAGTTGGGATGTGCATTTACCCTTGGTAGAGTTGTTGTACGATAACAGTTACCACGCTAGTATTCAAATGGCACCTTTTGAAGTGTTGTTCGGGCGCATATGTCGTTCGCCTATTTGTTGGCACAATATCGGCGAAGCACAAATCACTGGTCCCAAACTCATACAAGAGGCAATGGACAAGATCTTGCAAACACGCTACTACCTCCTTAAAGCAAGAAGTCGATAAAAGAGTTATCCCGACAAGCGTCACAAACATTTAGAATTCAACGTTGGTGATCATGTACACCTCATGGTATCCCTATGGAAAGGAGTCATCCACTTTGGTAAGATGGGCAAACTTAATCCTCGTTTTGTAGGTCCTTTCAAGATCCCAAGAGGATTGACAAAGTAGCTTATCGCCTTGACTTGCCTCAAGAGCTTAACAACATTCACCCGACGTTCCATGTATCCAACTTCAAGAAGTGTTTAGCCGATGAAGGACTTCATGTCCCATTCGACGACTTGAGCATTGATGTGCGCAAAATACAACATATAAATTACATCAAACAAGGCATAAAATGATTCGAAGAATCTTGATAGTACAACAAGTACACTGACCACGGGGCCGTGCTATGACACCACGAGGCGTGTTGGTACAATGAACTGACATCTGCAGTTAATGAAAGGAGAGAAAATGATCACCACGGGGCCGTGCCTGCTCTCTATTTCCCGATATAAATAGAGGTGCTTAGCTTTGGAGAAAGGCATCCCTTGGCAAACCATTTCTCTCTCACATGCCATCCGTCCACCACCACTGTCATCCATCTTTCATCTTTTAGAGTGTGTAGTAGTCTCGTGATCCAAGATCGATAGTAAGAGTTCTTGTCAAACAAAGGCCATGCTTGGCTAAATCTCTTACATCACTTGGTGAAGACGAATCTTTTATATTTTACTTTTGATTTCCAATCTTTGGCAACTTTTTATTTGGGTATGTATTAATGACTTTAATAACTAGTTTTTTATATTGAAAGTGAACTTTAGTTAAATATTTCTTCATGTCTTGTTGATTCACTCATTCGTGTCTTTACAGTCTATATAAAGCACGTTAACTGTCTGGAAGGGGGTTAGAAGGGTGTTTGGGTAAAGTTTTTGTCTCGTTTAGTGTATAGATCCTGCGAGGACTTGGTTCAAGCTTATTAGGACTTCCCTTGAGGCAGATAGCATCAAATCGGGGGAAGTAAGAACGGCTTTAACCCCTTATAAATAAACTACTATTAAAACTTTAGCCAGCGTTGCGGGACTTTATCCCTGCTGACTCAGACCAATATGGCTGAGGGTAAGGTCGCCTTCACAAGAGAGTCCTACCATATTTTGCATTAATAACTTACTTAGTTATCTTCCAATCTTCCGACCTTGCGGGACTGTATCCCTGCTGACTCAGACCAATAGGTTGCGAGTAACGCCACCTTCACAAGAGCGGCCTACTTCTATAACTAAGATAATCTTTTAAAATGTCCAAACTACGGAAATCATCAAAGAAAACATAAAGGAGGAGTTGGAACCAAGTGATTCCTTCTTTTCTATTTGTTTTTCTATTTTTTATTTACGTTTTTATCTTAACTTTATCATTCAAAAACTTTTATCAAAATTTGGTTAGATTTGACGTTAACGATAAGCCGGTACTAAAAGCACTTGTGTCCTTGGACAACCTCGGTATCTTACCATCACTATACTACGCCCACGATGGGTACACTTGCCCTAACGTGTGTAGAGTGGTAGTAATGTATCGTGTTTTATAAATATAAAGCTTGATTCACGAGTAAAAAGTGTTTAAAATAAAATAAAAATTATAACCACGTTCGACCACGTCAAGTTTTTGGGGCCGTTGCCGAGGACACAAGGTTTTTAAGAAAGCTTAAAAATTAACGGCCTGATCATTTTTATCTTTACTTTTTAATTTTTAGGATTTTTTCTTCTTTTTTGCATTTTCTACACTTTTCTGCAGACTGCAGCACGGGGCTGTGCCTGATCAGACACGGGCCATGCCCAGGTTTTAAACAAAAAGATTTCATTTTCCGAAGCTACAGAATGGCAGAAACGGGGTTATGGTGGTGCAACAAGGGGCTGTGCCCTACTCACAGTAGCTGGGGATTGAGAAAATAGAAAGCTTTAACCCAACACAGGGTCATGTCTATTGAACACGGGGACTTGTTGAACTTTTTGATCAACAAAATTTTGTGTTTTTGACCGTAGGAATCGGGACTCAGTCAAATAGCTCAAAAAAATCAACCTGGTGCATGAGCTCCAACTCCGGCAAAGACATAAAAGAACCATTAGAGGACTCCCAACGCTTTTTAAGAAAAAGGCTAAAAGCCAAAAATCAGCAAAAAGCCTCGAAAGAAGACCCTCCCATGGCGGATCAACGTACTTTAATGGATTACTTATGGCCTACGGTTGGTAATCTTGGAGCGGCTATTAACCCCTCAAATGTCGATGCTAACAACTTTGACCTTTAACCCCACCTAATTCAAATGCTCCAAAATTCCGTCACGTTTCACAGCCTACCTGACGAAGATCCCCATTTACATATTACCAAGGCCTGGCTCAACACTCCCCATTTACATATGTGACTCTTTTCGGATCAACGGAGCCTCCAACAATGTCATCCGGCTTCGTATGCTCCAATTTTCACTAAAACACCAAGCCAAGGCCTGGCTCAACACTCTCCCAAGTGGACCCATCCATACTTGGGATGAACTCGCCCAAAAATTTCTATACAACTATTTCCCTCCCGCTAAAACGGCTAAATTAATGACTGAAATTAATTCATATTCTCAAGAGTTGATAAGGAAATGCCCCCATCATGGTTTAGAGATGTGACAACAAGTCTCCACATTTTATAATGGGCTTTTGCCACACAAAAGAAAAATCCTTGATTCAAACTCTGAGGGTCTCCTTGGTAATCGTCGTCCCACTGAAATTTATAATCAAATTGAATGCTCAAAACAGTTTTTAGTGGCATACCCCATGGGTCTCAAAATCTATAGCCCCGGGGTCCCATAAGGTGGACAAAAACACTGCTTTGCAAGCCCAAATCAAAGCTCTCTCTAAAAAAATAAAGAAAATTAGAAATGTCAAAAAATGCTTTGGTTATGGCTTGTGAAGGGTGTAGCCACATGAAAACTAGAATTGTATGAAAGATGGGGAAAACCAAGAAGAAATGGTAAATTACCTTAACAATCGCCCTCGTCCACCGAGTGGTCAAGGTAACACCTTCAACCCCGAATGTCAAAATCAATCCAATTTCAGTTGGAGGGATTCAGGGGGTAATAACCAACAAAACCGAAACCAACAATCCAACTTTCACCAACCCCGAAATGAGCAACAAGGCTTCCAACCACAACAACAAGGAGGAAGAGAAAGGCTTGAGGACCTCATCACTTGCCTTTTCTCCGAATCCGATAAAAGTACTCGGAAAGGTTCCAACAAACCGATGCCGAAATTAGAAACCAACGGGCTAGCATGCAAAATATCGAAAAACAAGTAAGCCAATTCACCAAAATTTCTCCGAGAGACCACAAGGAGCCTTGCCTAGTAACATAGAAACAAACCCAAATCCAAAGTAAACGTAATCAACTTAAGAAACTGGAAGGTAGGACCCGAAAGCGAACCAACACCACAACCACCCGATTCACTCCTTACAAAAACACCCATTGCAAATAACCAAGAAAATACTCAACCCCAAAATACCGAAACAACCAAACCCCACTGGTCCCTTAACCCGTAGTTTACTACGGCAAAAGACCGACGAGTAATTCACTAAGTTTGTGAGCATGCTTAAACAACTTCACATCAATCTCCCTTTTGTGGAAGTCCTCACTCAAATGCCAAAATACTCAAAGTTTTTGAGAGATTTCCTCACTCATAAAAGGAAGATTGAATCCATTCAACAAGTCAACTTAAGTGAAGAATGCTCGGTGACACACCTCAACAAGCTCCCCCAAAAGAAGATTGATCCCAGAAGCTTCACCATTCCTTGCTCCATTGGAGGATCACCAATAAGCAATCCACTAGCCGACTTAGGGTCTAACATTAATCTAATGCCCACCTCTATGTTCAATCGACTTGGGTTAGGCAAGCCACATCCTAGAAGAATGAGCATACAACTTGCGGATAGGTCGGTGAAATACCCTCAAGGTGTCGTAGAATATCTGTTGGTAAAAGTCGGGGAATTTGTTTTTCCGACCGACTTTGTAATCCTAGATATGGAGGAAGACACCAAAATGCCACTCATATTAGGGCGACCTTTTCTTGCCACCGCACGGGCCATGGTAGATATGAGTGATGGGAGATTAACATTGAGGGTTGGTGACTGGTATTTGTTAAAATACACATAAATTAGTCCCCGTTTTATCCCCTTTTTACACGTTTTTGACCGTAAATATCAATAATTAGATACTTAATCACGTATGTTTTCATTTACAGGCCTTAAACAGCGTGCCGGATAAGAAGATGCTGAAAACAAGGATTTTCCAGGCGAAATAGCGAAGTTGCGGACTTTCTGTGAAGATTCAGATAGTGCACGACCGTGCAGAGGATTGGCACGGCCGTGCCAACCCAGATCAGAAGGGCTGCACCGAGCGTGCACACCCTGGTGCAAGCTTTGTTCAAGGCGCGCACGGCCGTGCGGAAGGTTGGCACGACCGTGCGGTGTTGTTTTCCTCGTATGCACTGCAAGTGCGATCCCCAGTGCCAGCTGTACTTTGATGATAGCTTCCCGATTCAGAATGTGAAAGAAGAATTGCTTGATAAATTCTTTAAACTCGTGGAAGTCACATCAGAGGAATTGGTAATCAATGAACGAAAATTTTATTCTAAACCTAAAAGAAACAATTACCGAAGAAATGGTGGTGATCATCCGGAAAACCGGAGAGCGGAGTTGGGTTTAGAAGAAGAAACTGATGAATCTGTAAAGAAACCGTCACCATTTCATGAATATAAAAACAAAAACATGAAGTTTGTATATGGGACGAATACAGTTCATGAGGAGAATTTGATTGGTAAGCAATCAAATGATGACTTCAAGAAGGAGAAAGAAATTCGAGATAAAGTCAAGGTTACAAGTGGTGCCAAAACCTCAAGTAGTGTTAAACCACAAATTAAAGGACATCCACTTGATAATCGTACATGTTCCAAGTGCAATGAAATTGGTCATGTGGCACGACATTGTCCGAAATCAAAACCGGCTTATCCTCGAAGAAAAGATTCTAATGTTGTGAAACCAAAACAACCAGTGTTTGTAAAACCTATAAAGATTTTGAAACAAAATGAATCAAAACCAGAAGTTAAACCAAAGTCTGAAAAGATTTTTGAAAATTCCATTTTCGAAAAAGGTGAAACGTCTAGGTCTAAAGAAAACAAGTTTTACATTAAAAAGGTTAATATCAAATCTCAAACCTGGATTGCCAAGAAAAGGTCAACAACATCTGGTCTTGTTAAGTTTGAGCTGGTAAAGACTGACAGCACAAAAGAATCAAAGACTGAAATCACTAAGTCTGAGCAGGTAAAGACTAGTGAGAATGTGAAAGAAATTAAAATAGAAATTAAAAACAATAATGTCAAATCTTTAAAAGATAAGAAAAAAGTGAAATTTTCAAACATTAACATTGTTGAAACAGATGATGAATTTGATTTTGATGATGTTGATGAGTTTGAATATGCTTTTGTTGATGGTTATCCTATAAAACCCAAGACCAAGAAGGCTTGGGTAGAGCTTTTCACCTAATTTCTAAATTTTGTAGGGGCTCCAAAGATCCGTACTTTCAAAGTGGGTTTTGGATAGTGGAGCTTCCAGGCATATGACGGGAATGAAGGCATTGCTATTCGACATTAAAGCTATCAATGGTGGATATGTTGGATTTGCAGGAAATCAAGGTGGAAGGATAGTCGCCGAGGGAAAACTTTCCAATGGCATAGTTTCTTTTGATCGCGTGAACTATATTGCAGAGCTTGAGAACAATCTTTTGAGTATATCGCAGATTTGTGACAAGAAGTTTACAGTCCATTTCAATGATAAAAAGAGTGTATTATCTTGAAGCCGGGATTCAAAATTCCAGATGAGTGGATTCTGATGCGAGCACCACGAGAGAATGATTTATATGTTCTTGATATGGTGTTGCTACCACTTCATCACAATCAGCACAATGTTTTGTATCAAAGGCTACTGAAAAAGATTCTATTCTTTGCCATCGTAAGATGGGGCATATTCATTTGCGAAAAATGAATTACTTGGTTCATAATGATCTTGTAGAAGGTGTAAATCTTCAAAGTTTTCAGATGTCTGATCATTGCTTGGAATGCAAGAAGGAAAGCAGATTAAGAAATCTCATCCGAAGAAAATTCTAAACTCAATCAAGTTGCCTTTAGAACGTCTCCACATGGATTTATTTGGTCCTGTAAATGTTCGAAGCATATCAGGAGACTTATATTGCTTGGTCGTGATAGATGACTATTCGAGATATTCGTGGGTATTCTTTCAAGAATCAAAAGACGAAACGTTCGAGAACTTGGTTATTCTATTCAAGAAACTCGAGAACATTTATCATCTGCCGGTCAGACGCATTAGAAGTGACAACGGCACAGAGTTTAAGAATAACAAAATGAAGGAATTCTACAACGCAAAAGGGATTCTGCTCGAGTTTAGTGCTCCCTATACTCCACAACAAAACGGAGTTGCTGAACGGAAGAATCGAACTTTGATTGAAACTGCGAGAACCATGCTTGCAGATTCTAAACTTCCAATCAACTTCTGGAGTGAGGCAGTTGCTGCGGCTTGCTACACGCTAAACGTAGTTCTCACTATCAAACCAACAAAGAAAACATGTTTTGAGATGATAAACCGACGGAAGCCAAATTTGAAGTTCTTAGAACCATTCGGTGCACCTTGTACCGTAATAGACGAAGATGGCAAATTCGGAGCTAAATCTCTCGAAGGTTTCTTTGTCGGATATGCGAGTCCGTTGAGAAGAGTATAGGTTCCCTCATTGCGAAAGGTTATTGAAGCACAACACGTGGATTGTTTCAATTACACGGATCCTATTCAATGGAAAGGTGACGCATGGCTGTTTAACTATCAAGACCTTTGGAAGTCGTTTGACTTGCCCAAAGAACCAACTGACGAAGAAGTTGCAGCGTTATACTATCTTCACCAGTCAGCGAATCAAGAGCAAATTGTTCGACCAATTGTGGTTAATCAACCCACGTTGGATCCATCTTCTTCTGGCGCAAGTTCAAACAATAGTGGTGTTCCGGCTGAAAATGTTTCTGAAACATTATCTTTACCCACTACTCTTCCAACGAATGCCTCTATTGAACAATGAATACAGCAATGGAGCCCAATATGCTTCAAAATCAAGATTCTGATTTAGATGAAGCACCAACATTTTATGCTGATAGGGAATCATCTTCTTCAGATGAAGAAGTGGAGCAGATAACAAGTCTTCTTAATCAATCTGCAGTCCCGAACAACAGAAATGAAGCTTCATCAAGCTCTCCAAACATTGAATCGTTTGTTGATCTCAACATCATGAATCAGCAAAACTCAGTAGATGTTCCAAGTGAAGAATTGCCGCGATCATATTCCTATCATCCGTCAACAAATATTATCGGAGAACTTCAAACTGGTGTTAGAACTCGAGGGCAAATTAATAAAGCACTCAGTGGTTTCTATACACGTGTTGCTACAACCCAGAACTATTGTTTCCTTTCATGTTTCATCTCTCAGATTGAGCCTAGGACAGTTAATGAAGCTTTAGCAGATGAAAACTGGGTACAAGCAATGCAAGAAGAATTATTGCAGTTTGAGAAGTTGGGTGTGTGGAAGCTTGAAGACCTACCAGAAAATCAGAAAGCAATTGATACAAAATGGGTCTTTAAGTGTAAACGTGATGATAGAGGAGTTATTGTTCGTAACAAAGCTAGGCTTGTTGTCAAGGGATTTCACCAGCAGGAAGGTATAGACTACACGGAAGTCTATGCACAAGTAGCTTGATTGGAATCTATTCGAATATTTCTAGCTTTCGCATCATGGAAAGGATTTAAGGTCTAACAATTGGATGTCAAATCAGCTTTTCTGTATGGCAAATTACGCGAAAAGGTGTACGTTGGACAACCACCAGGGTTTGTCGTTCCACTTAACAAGAAGAAAGCGTACCTACTGGATAAAGCACTTTATGGTCTACACCAAGCCCCGAGAGCTTGGTATGAGTAGTTGTCGCAACATCTCGTCAAAAACGACTTTATTAGAGGAATTGTGGATAGTACTCTTTTCACCAGAGAAGTTGATGGTCATCTGATTATAGTTCAAATCTACATTGACGACATCATCTTTGGATCCACAAATGATAGTCTCTGCAAAGAGTTTGAGGGAATCATGAAAAAGAAATTCGAAATGTCCTCGATGGGCGAAATGAAGTTCTTTCTTGTTTTGCAAGTAGATCAGCTTCCGGATGGTATTTTCATTCATCAGACTAAGTATGTTCACGACATCTTGAAGAAGTTTGGAATGGAAAGCTTGAAGCCTCTATTTACACCTCTTGCTCTCAACCACGGGATTTACGTTGACGAGACTGGATCCAAAGTTGATGAGACGCTATACCGATCGATGATTGGATCGTTGATGTATCTCACAGCTTCGCGCCCAGATATTATGTATCCAACCTGCCTATGCGCCAGATATCAGTCAAACCCAAGGATCTTACACATGCAGATCGTGAAGCGTATCTTTAGATATCTGAAAGGATGCCCAAGCACCGGCTTGTGGTACACGAAGAACGACAATTTTGACTTCACAGGCTATGCTGATTCCGATTTTGGTGTAGATAAGTTGAACTCTAAATCAACTACAGCGGGATGCCAGTTCTTCGGAACAAGAATGGTAACCTGGCAGTGTAAGAAACAGACTACGATCACTCTCTCTACCTGTGAAGCTGAGTATATCTCGGCCTCCAGCTGTTGTTCACAGATTCTGTGGATTCAACAACAGATGAGAGACTATGGTGCAGATGCTGAGGTTGAATACGGATCGGACGACGAGTTCGCGTGATCAACATTGGTTTGTAAATACTTTTCTAGCTTAGAATTTTATTAAAAACTAAAATCCAAAAATATGTTTTTGATTTTAGGGGGAGAAATGTTAGAGAAAATACAAAAACATTCGAAAAATTTTAAAATCCAAAAACATATAAAAATTCAAAATGTTCAAAAACATTGAAAAAGATAAAAAGAATTCAGTGTCATAAAAGGAAATGATAGTACATCAGTGGACTATCACAATATGCTAAAGAAATGTAAAGTTTTAAAAAGTAGTAAACGAGTCTCACTGTGGATGTGTCGATAGGCTTAACACGTTCAGTAAACTGTTTTCGAGATATAAACTAAATTTTACAACTGCTTAATTTTGTGGATTAACACATCTTGGATATATGGACTTAGTAATTCCGAATTAATGAGATACGAGGTCTTTATAGATAGTTGATATCTGGGGTATTATACAAGTTCTTCTGATTTTGCGGAAGCAATGGCCTAGAACTTCTACTTTCGCTTTAAAACCCCAAATTGCATGCAATATTGAAAAATATCGAAAGATATAATCATATGCAATGCTGAAAAGATTCCTTAAGTGGAACACACCTTAAAGACGAGCCTTCATCTCTTTGTTTGTACGGTAGTACTAACCTGAGCTATCAAGGTCTCGCATAACCCAGATATAGATATCAATTACGCTATATTCACCTGTAAGATGAAATCTAGGGAATCTGGATACGGGAGTATATTCAAGAAGTGGGAACCATAGATAAGTCAAGTTTCATGAATTCTATCTTAACATATCTTGAGACGGTTGAGAAATGTGGTAAAGTTTAAGTGGACAAACATATCGACAATCTAGGTAAACGAGTTTAAAACTTAAAGTCATATAAAGGTCAACGGTACTGGTGATATGTCTCAATCAAAAGATTTTCGGTGTGTTTTAGTATAAATTTACAAAAATACAAAAAAGATTTTGTTTCTACATTGTTTTTAGCAAACCAATGTTGGAGAACAGATCTTTGAAGTCTGGTAAGATGCTAGAACTGGTGGGAATCTATTTGAAAATGGGCTGGGAGCTAATCTGTTAAAATCTGAAAAGTTAAAACGATGAAAAGTTCATTAATTTGAAACTTTGATTTTGTAAACATCAACAGTTTGTTCGTAACGGGTCAAACCGGGGTCATTAACTTGGACTCGGTAGACAAATCGGTTAACCAAGGTCATTAGCTTGGACTTGGTCAACTGAATGGATTTTCATAACTGGTAAAAAGTTGGAAAGTTCAGGGTTAAAAATGGAAAATTTGAAAAGGTTTGAAAATTTTGAGGTTTGGCAAGTCCGGCCGAACTTGCTAAACAATTCAAGTTTAACAAACAGCAAGTTCGACCGAACTTGCAGATGGCTGATTGTTTGTTTTTATATGATAAGTTCGTCCGAAATTCTCTAGGCCTCAGGATGGGCTTAACAAGTTTGCCCGAACTTGACATGGTATATATACCATTCAAGTTCGGCCGAACTCATTTACTTGATATCAGAACGTTGAGCGAACATGAGCATTTTGAGAGAATTTTTGAGAAATTGTCACTTTTAAGCCGTTATACTGTCCATTTGAAGTTAGTTTTTGGTGATTAGCACACCAATTACTATGGCAGAGGTAATTAATTGAAAATAAACCATGATTGAACTGTTATCAAACAAAACCAAATCTAAAAAACTTAAAATCTGGTAGTTTTAGGTGTTATTGGACAAAATTGAACATAGATCTTTGATCTATACTTAAAATCGACGAGAAATTGTTTTTAATTGATCTGAAGGACTCAGGATACTGAGAAATTTATTGAAAGAGCTCCTCCACCGCCAGCAGATGCTCAGATCATTACTTTATTTCTGGTGGTTCTGATATCTGTGGAACTTCATTTTTAGTGACTAAAAGGCATGCTACAGAGAGAAAGATGGAAAATGGGGAGAGGCCAGTCCGAACATCTACCCTAACGCAGCAAAAAGTGATATCCTTTGATGAGGAGGATCGCGTGGACATTCAGGATCCTCATCATGATGGTCTTGTCATTACTTTATTTATTTCTAACCATTTTGTTCGCAGGAACCTTATTGATGGAGGGAGTTCAGTAAACATAATTCAGTTGGATGTCCTAAAAAAGATAAACATTCCTGAATCCGAGATCATTCCAAGATCATCGGTGCTCGTGGGATTCAGTGGGGAAAGCAAGAATACATTGGGGGACATCAAACTCCCAATTTACATAGAGGGAATGAATTCTATCAAAAAATTTTGTGTCATAGATTGCTTATCTTGCTGTGCTGTAATGTTATTCTTGGCAGGCCATGGATACACGACATGAAGGCAGTCCCCTCTACATACCACCAATGTGTCAAGCTTCCAAGTCCATGGGGAATAGTCAAAATAGAAAGTGATCAGCAAGAGGCAAAGAATTGCTACACTTCCTCGATGAAACCAACTTCCAAGTCTAGGGAAGCATAACAATTATAGCATCCTCCAAGAGACGTCATGGAGGTAAGAGAACAAGACGTCAAGGATATACTCTTAGTTCCTGAGGATCCTAAATCCAAGGTATATATAGGATCCGGGATCCAGGAGAGCATAGAGCAGGATCTAGTATCCTTCCTGAAACATAGAAAATCTACCTTTGCCTAGAAGCATGAAGATATGACAGGTATCTGAAAGGATGTCATTACTCATAAACTTGGTATTGACAGGTCTTTCAGCCCAATTCACCAAAAGAGGAGGAAGTTTGCACCTGAAAGAAATGCGATTATCCAAGAAGAGGTAGACAAGTTACTAAAGGCAGGTATGATAAGAGAAGTCAAGTATCCAAGGTGGTTAGCCAATGTTGTTGTTGGTCAAAAGAAAAATGGAAAGTGGAGGGTATGTGTCGATTTTACTGATTTAAACAAGGCATGTCCCAAAGATCCTTTCCCTTTACCCCACATTCACTCCATGGTGGATGCTATGACGGGTCATGAGCTTTTAACTTTTATGGATGCTTCATCTGGAATTCAGCAAATTCATATGGAACCATCTGATCAAGAGGATACTGCATTCATGACACCCACCAACATATATTGTTATATTGCTATGTCCTTTGGTTTAAGAAATGCAGGTGCTACATACCAAAGACTGGTAAATATGATGTTCAAGGAGCAACTTGGACACACAATGGAAGTATACATAGATGATATGGTGGTCAAGTCTAAAAACGCTGAGGATCACCTGAAGGATCTCGAAGAAGCATTCAATATTCTTGACCAGTACAATATGAAATTAAACCTTCTAAATGCCATTTCGGGGTCAAAGCTGGAAAATTTTTAGGATATATGGTGACCAAGAGAGGAATTGAAGCAAGTCCCGAATAAATCAAGGCTTTTGTGAACATCAAGTCTCCTGCCAATGCCAAGGATGTGCAAAGATTGACAGGAAAGATTGCCGTCTTGAATAGATTCATTTCAAAATCCTCAGAAAGATGCAAGGATTTCTATGATGTTCTGAGGAAGAATAAGAAGTTCGAATGGATTGAGAAGCCTGAAGCTGCTCTACAAGCCCTTAAGGATTACCTATCCTCAGCACCAGCTTTGATGTAACCCGAAAATGGAGAGCCCTTGTCCTTATACTTAGCCGTTTCAGGTAAAGCGGTAAGTGCGGTCCTAGTTAAGGATCACGAAGGCCAACAACATCCGGTATACTATGTAAGTAAAAGTCTACTTGATGCTGAGGCAAGGTATTCTCACTTAGAGAAACTCATTCTTGCTTTAATCATGGGTTCTACCAAACTAAGACATTATTTTGAAACTCATACTATTGTTGTTAAAATTAACTTTCCTATTAAGAATGTTCTCAGGAAACCAGAGAAGTCGGGAAGAATGGCAAAATGGGCTGTTAAACTTAGTGTACATGACATTAAGTATGAGCCTAGAACTGCTATTAAATCCCAAGCTTTGGCTGACTTTGTGGCTGATTTCAGTAGTGATCTACAAAGGGAAGCTGAACCAGAAGTGCAACAACTTGAGGAGCCAAGGATCCTTGGACACTCTTCACAGATGGAGCCTTGAATGTGAAAGGAACTGGACTAGGCTTACTACTAAAATCGCCGCAGGGGGACATTATACCCCAATCTATAGCTTGTGAATTTCAGACCACTAATAATGAAGCTGGACATGAAGCCTTGATAGCAGGTTTGCAACTAGCTAAAAATATGAGGATCAGGTATCTTCAAGTATTTGTAGATTCTTTATTGATTACTAATCATTATAACAGATCCTATGTTGTTAAAGGCGAAAAACTAATCAATATTTGGAGATAGTCAGGAAATTGGCATATTCTTTTGTTTTTTTCAGTTTAACACAGGTGCCTAGGGAAGAGAATGCAGAAGCCGATGCTCTAGCCAACCTTGGATCCTCATTGAAGATGCCTGAGGATGTGAAGATACCTATTATCCATGTACTAACTCCTGAAATTGAGGAGAATGAAGCAATGGAAATAGTGGATGGTGCTGCAGTTGTCCCCAATGATGATATGCAGTCAAATTCAGGATCCTGGATCCTGCAAATTCTGAAACACATTCAGAATGGAGAAATCCCTATTGGGGAAAATCCAAGAGCATTCATGATTAAGGTATCCTAGTTTACTGTAATTAATAACATGTTATATAAAAGATCTCTTGTAGGACCCTATCTAAGGTGCATCGAGGATCCTGAGATACAAGACGTCTTGAAGGATTTCCATGAAGGAGACTGTGGGAATCACACTGGGGGCAGAGCACTATTTTCAAGAATCCTCAGAACAGGCTATTACTGGCCCATAATGAAGAAGGATGTTATAGATACGCAAGGAAATGTGATGCTTGCCAGAGACACAGTAATATCCTTCATCAGCTGGCAGAACCTCTGCATCCTATATCCTCCTATTGGTCATTTATGAGATGGGGGATGGACATAGTAGGCAAGCTTCCCAAGGCACCAGGAGGAAGAGTATTCATGCTAGCTATGATAGACGATTTCTCTAAATGGATAGAAGCAGAAGCTTTTGCCCAAGTTAGGGAAAAGGAAGTTATATCCTTTATTAAGAGAAATATCATTACTAGATTTGGTATTCCTTCTGAGATTATCTGTGATAACGGATCCCAGTTTATTAGGAAACGTACTCCTAACTTTTGTGACAGCTGGGGGATAAGTATGATCACATCAACACCAGTCCACCCACAAGCTAATGGCCAGGCAGAATCATCCAACAAGATCATCATCAACAATCTGAAGAAAAAGCTGAAGGGGAAATGGGCTGAAGAACTGCCATATGTTCTATGGGCAGACAGAACAACTCCCAAGAATGCTTCCGGTCAAACTCTCTTTTCTTTAGTCTTTGGAGCTGAAGTATTAATCCCTACAGAAATGGTAGTACCGACAGCCAAAACAAGCATCCGTGATCCTGAAGCGAATGTTGAGATTCTAACTCAAGATTTAGATACTGTGGAAGAATCACGAGACATGGCAAGAATAAGGATGGCTAGTTATCAGCAAAAGATGGCTGGTGCATATAACAAGAATTTCAAAATGAGAAGGTTTCTAGTTGGTGTTATGGTATTGAGGAAAGCATTCCAGAATTAAGGCTGAAGCCAGAAAGGGACATATCGTTTACTAACCATGGATGGTGATCTCCTGCCAAGAGCTTGGAATGATGTTCACTTGAAGAGATACCTTATGTAATAAGGATCAAGGATCCTTAAGAATTCTGATATTCAGTTCAGGATGAAGGGATCCTTAAGGGATATATGATTCTTTCCTCGAAACATTTTATTAGTTATTTCATATTATATTCATTATAAAGAAAGGATGTTAAACATTTCACATCTACTTTTATCAAGTTTTAAGCTTTTGCACTGTTTATTACATCATTGACAAAAGCTCAAGAGGTTCGCCGCCTCTCTAAGACTTTGGGCATGTCCCCAGCTTAAGGTATCCAATACCTTCTAAGGTTTAAAGGTTTTCACCTTTCACACGAATTGGATTTCAACACCCCGCTAGCAGTGCACGTTATCCAAGTATAGTTCAAGGCAGTGGGACCAGTACCCGCTTTAGGGGCTGACAATTTCATTGTTGTTGGCTATATGTAGGATCCTAAGTATAATGGTAGATGTACCATACATCCGTTCCTAAGGTTTCTAACGTTTTCACGTTAGCTAAGGTTTCGGCATTTTCATGTCGCTCACGATTGGATAGATGCCAGTTTGGGCCATTCTCCAGTTTACACCAGTTACTTTGGCTTGTCCCAAGTTTGTTGGGCTTGCCCCCAGTTACTAATGATTCATTCATTTGATGTTTGGCTTAGTCCCAAGTTATATACTGTTACAAGTTTACGAAGTTTAACAACTAATGATCCTGAATCCTAAAGTTCTATCGATTGTTATGCTTAGATTAACACAACTGTAAGTATTAAGGATATAGAATCCTACCTTGGATTCACTGGTATGGTCCTTCATTTGCCTTTGTTTTATTTCTAGCTTATTTATGTTGCCCTTAAACCTCTGACAACAGGATATGTGATCCTTGATCATATAATGATAAGTCTTTAAGAGAACTTATTTTGACACTTATTTGGTATTCTTTTTAACAACTTATAAACTCCAAAGTTATATAATAGGGAATTGACCAATAAGTATAGATGCAACGATAGTCAAAGTATAAAATAAGTAGGTAACACCAGAGATAGCCAAAAGATTAAAGTTTTATTTATTGAAACCTTCTAAGGTTGTCAAAATTGCCTACCCAAGTTTCTACCAGCAAAACGTGGCCTGTCCACTTAGGTTGGCAAAGGGTGTCCATACTAACGGTTCATAAAGTGCAGGAAATTAAAGACGAGGGGCATCAAAGAGTTCATCCTCCACAAACAAAAGGACCCATCCATCTTTGCTACCCCCTATTATCCAAATGATCATTTATCATTTAACCTAAACTATTGTTCAAAGTACAACCCCAAATTGTTCGAAACAAACCACAAAAATCCATGACTCCTAAAAAAATGGGCTCCGGTCACGTCTAGAAATTTCTATCATCGCCCATTTTTGCAGCCTACACAACCGCTGCTTGACCACCTTCACCATTGCCACCAGCTACTGCTGTCTCCTCAGGATCCTTAAAGCCGCTTGTACCAGCTTCAAGTGTCAACACTTCCTCCGGCTCATCATCATCTCCGAGCTCACTTAACCTTTGCCTCCAAGCAGCAATGTCCCACTCAGCCCTGTTGAAGGGAGGGTCAGCAGCCTCCTTGGCCATCTGGAGTTTGCTCCTGAGGATCACTATGGCAGCAGATTGTTTGGCTTCTTCCGTGACCTCCAGCCGATCCTTGTTGGCAGTCATCTCAACAATCAAGACTTGCTTCTTCAGATCCTTGTTCTCCTTCTCTAGGTGGGAGATCCTCTTGTCCTTGGTAACCGCAATGGTTCGCTGGCCCATAAGGTCTTCTTCGGTGTCAGCGAGGTGTTTGCTTTGGATGGCCTGGATCTCTACAAATTTCTGTAGACATAAGGGGCAATAGTCAGAATCAGTGACACCTAAATACTTTTAGAAAAAAAGGATATGTGATCCTTACCTCGGAGATGAAGTCATGGATTTGCTGCTCAATGTGGGGAGCATCACCGGATCGTTCACTGGGCTTCTTCCTCTTGGCTCCGGCTTTGGCTTTGCTGGTCGTGCCTCTGGTCTCTACCTGGCTTTGGCCTGTGGCCAGCTCCTTTTTGGTGGACTTGGGGGAGATAATGTCGTCTATGTAACACATTCCGAACCGGATGATTTAGCGCACCTATAAGCACACGAAACAGATAAGTATTCATAATTAATTCTTTACAAAATTTTCATCTGTATCTGTAGATACTTACTTGACATGGTGTAGGAGGCTGATGAAGCTTCTTTTGTATCCTTGATCGTTGGTTGGTATGTCCTGACAGTTGAGTCTAAGTTCCAGAAAGCAGTGAGTCTTTCAAGAGTAGCCGGTGTATCTTGCAATTTTGACAAGCTGATGGCTGCATAAACAAGAAAAATAAGTATTAACAATTATCTTCTAAAAGAAAGGAACCTTCTTTGGTCCTAATCTAAGGACCCTATATCCTACCCAAGTGTTCCATTTTATGGAAGATGGTTTCCATTTGGAATGGAATCTCTCCTCACAAAAAAGAACTGGTTCCTCCAGTTGGTATCATTCCTGGCAACTTTGAGGAGTGGATGTGGGTGTTGTGGCTTGGATTTGAAGAGAAAACGGTGAGACCCATGGCTGACCAGGTTATACAGATTTTTCAGTTTAGAGAGCCCTAAGTTTATACCCTCATACTCAATGATCTGCTCAAGTGTGAAGAGTATTCTCCACAGCATTGGCATTGCCTGTATGTAGGATAGGCCGGTCATGGTGAAGAAACTTTTTGTGAACGCCAAAAAGGGATAGGTAAAGCCGATCTGAAAAGGGGCAGTAGGGAAACAGACCCAGGTGTTGGAAAGACAGTCACTCTTCATAGAGGAGTCAAAATCCCTAAAAATAGTTCCCCCTGGGAAATAATGGTGAATCTGATCAATTTCAGGATCAGTGAAACGGCAAAGTTCCTGGGAAAGATTTTTGAGAAGATCTTGACTTCTCGGTGGGCTGTCATTCTCAAGATCCTTGACTGGAGAGGATCGAGTGACCATCTTCGCCTTGCAGAAAGAAAGAAGAAGAAAAGCTAAGGATAAAGGGAGAAATAGATAGAGAATACCTTTGAGACGTCTGAGTTGCAGATATAACTGCCAAAGATCAGGTTTAAATGATAATTTCATCTCTATCTATTCCTATATATAATGATGATTGTTGCAGGGAAGGTCTTATCGCTGACGTCACCACAGCAACGGCTAGTCTGGCTATAACGGCTAGTTTCTAGGCAGCAAATAATCTAGAATCAACGAAAATGTGACTCATCTAGTTACAACTAATTCCTCATATTTTAGGGGCAATTGTTAGGGCATGGATTTTATGCTAAGGATCATCCATCCTGAGAATGGGCCTGGATCATGGATCCTTAACGAATAATGCAGGGAGTCTAAGGAACAAGGATCCTTACTAATGTTTATATTGTTAACAATTGTTCCTTGTGCATTTAGTTTAAGTTTGCAGGTATAAAGTGAACTAAGTCAATACGGGAATATCGGAGGAATATGCCGAATGTAGCACGTGCAGAAAAAGCAATGACCGTTGAAGGAGAACATGTGAAGCTTGCATGTATTTCGGATAGTTTGTTAGCTAGATATTTCTAATTCTAAAAGGGGTAAAGAAGCTCATAATAGAGGGACACGAACACACTCTCGCATTCTTTGACTCCAACTGGCGAAACACACATTTCACATTAGGAAATCATTGTATCGAGCTTGGTACCATCCAAAGTTGTAATCTTTCTTGTTCAATATAGTTGGTGATAGGTAGTTTCCATAACCAGAGGTTTTTTATGCCGGAGATCAACTCTTGATCAAGGGCTTTTTCCTTGTACAAATCATTGTGTTCGTTGTCATTTACTTTTGATATTTGTTCATACACTTAATCATTTAACCAAGCATCCAACGTCACAAAAATCAGATTTGGTAAATCAGATTTGTTTACATTATCCTTGATCAGATTTTTGACCAAAACAATGACCTTGTTGATCAAACATTGTATCAAAGCATGATTGGGTCTTTACTGTACCTAACTGCATCAAGGCTAGACATCATGTTTGCAACATGTGTTTTTGCCAGACCACAGTCATTGCCAAGAAAATCAGATCGTATTGCTGTAAAAAGGATATTCAGATACATAAAAGGTGCTCCCACACTTGGTATATGGTATCCAACTAATGGTAACATTGAGCTTGCAGGATACTCTGATAGTGACTTTGTTGGATGTAAAACAACAAGGAAGTCCACATCTGGAGGAGCCCAATTCCTAGGTGATTGCTTAGTGTCTTGGCAAAGCAAAAAGCAAGTCGTAGTTTCCACATCCACTGCTAGGCAGAGTATATAGCTGCTGCAAATTGTACTGCTCAACTCCTGTGGCTTCAAAATCAATTGCTGGATTTTGGTATCACTGCTTTAAAGACTCCACTCAAAATTGATAGTCAAGCAGCTGATAATATCATCAAAAAGCCTGTATTTCATTCCACCACCAAGCACATTGACATCAGACATCATTTTGTGAGGGATTGCTATGAAAAAGGTTTGATTTCCTTACACATGTCCATACCAAGAATCAACTGGCAGATGTTTTGACAAAAGCACTTGATGCTCACACTTTTGACAGTGTGATATCTAGGCTTTGAATGCTAAACATGGATTAAAAACAAATTTCTTTGCGATTCATGTGTAAACAGAAATAAAATGTTTTTAGAAAATCAAAATCCATCCTTAAAAAGAGTTTAAAAGGACTTTTTCAATAAATCCTCAAAGTCTGTTCAAAGCACTAATAGCACAAAAACACTGTTCGTTAAAAAAAATTTATCCACTGTCAAAAAGTGTATCCTCTGATAGTTGCAAATACTGTTCTTATCCACTGATCAAAAAATTTCAAACAATGTTTAGCCAAACAACTGTCTTCCATTTTCAATCAGATGTTACACGTGGTCAGATGTTATTTGACAGTCGTTGCATCAGATGCTACATCCTCATCACTTTTTCAGAAACCCTATAAAAACCCTGTTCTATCCATAATAGAGGATTCACCAAACTGTGTCGATTTCAAAAATCTCAAAATAGTTTGCACTCAAATCATGGCTCCTAAAACAAATTAAAGGCGAAATCAAAACAAGATTTACCACCATACGTCTTGATTCTCAAAACCACACACAATTACACCGGGATCTTAGATGAAACTGAGGTTAATACACGATACCACACAATGATTCGGATCCTAAGAAAGTCAAATTTAAGCATATGCTCTAAGTCAAAGCCCAAATTTACATTGATTCTCTTTGGGATTTCTGGAAAAATGCTAAGGTCAAAACATCCGCTGATGGTGTTCCTTATGAAATAAATCTCAAAGGTTGGGGGTACTTCTATGCAAATTAGTCCACAACCGATCTATCAAGTTTTTCAATTGAATGATATGGCAAATCATGTGTCATTTTCTTTAAGAGAGATGCAAGCAGAGTTTGTGGAAAAGGGTTACATTGGCCAATTGAAAGGTATGACAATCTTTAAACCCCATTTTCCAGCAGAGATGAAATTATCTTTCCATAGTCTTTTAACATGTCTTTCTGCAAAATCTATTGCTTTCAATGAGATTCCGTTGAACATGCAATATCCGGGATATGTAATTTTGACTGATTCTGAATTTTAACTATTCTCAGGTATTGTTCAATTATTTGGTAAATAATTTAAAAAATATCTCAAAAAGAAAAGCTTTCTTGATACATCCTCGATTCTTGAGTATTTACTTGCAAGACCAGATCAGATCTGCAGCAAGTAATCAAGGCGCAGTGACCACACCTGGTTGCCTAAGTCATGAAACTTTTACACAAATAACAAATCATGAAAAGGTTTCCAAAGCAGAAGTAGAGTAGGCTGAGCCAGTTTTACAAGAACAAAATGTTCAATCTCTTCCTCCTGCTACTGAACCCACTGCTCTAGGTGATCAGAGCATTGCAACCACTGCTCTGAAACCCACACCTAAAATCACCAAAAAGAAACCAACAAAAGCATCCTGATTACCCACCAAACCCAAAAAGGGTCCTGTGGAAGATGAGATCCCAGAGGCAAACCCTGTGACAACACCAAAGTCACAAACCACTGCTGCTACTTCTTCATAGAAGATTTGACAGATCTCTACCTGGCTATGAAACTCCTACTGCATCCTCACAAAAGGATCAGGTTGTAAACATAGGGACACCAAATTATGAGGCTCTAGGACCACTTGGTTCTATCTTCCACAACCCATCTCCCAGGGCACTGTCTCTTTCTACACCTATCCCTTCTCTAATAAAATCACTACAACAAACCATTTTACCCTTGGTGAATGCAATAGAACTAGAGTAGACATTATCCAGCACTTCTCACCAACCTATCACTGAGAATATACTTCAACATGATGCTGGGTCTGAATCTCTATTCTTTGCTAGCCCATCAGCAAAATGAAGAGGCTACATCCCTTGGGTTACATGTAACCCTTGGTGATAGTTCAACTAGAGCAGCCACGACAATTGCAAAACTACCTAGTTTTCCTTTGGACAGTGGTTACATTACTAAGTCTCTAAGGCAACCACAATTGAGGCTACCAAAGTAACCTCAGATGTTGTGGGAAGTCCCAGTACCAAGAAAAAGGGGCATCTAAGGTTGAAGCTAGTGTCAAAACAAATGCTCATGATACCTTAGATATAACTACCACATCAGGTAGGAGTTCAAATGATCCTGTTAAATTAGGTGATGATCTAAAATACAAAGATTTGACGGAGAGAGTATCAAAGATTGAAACTTCTGTTGATGAGATCAAAAATCTCTTGAAGCAGTTGTTAGCCACAAAGAACCAACCCTTTGTCTTAACCACTGCTGATCTTATAAAAGACCTAGACCCTCTATTTCAGCAACAAAAGCACTTCTTTGATCTACAACACAAACATCAAATGCAAGAAGTACGAAACATGGTTGAAGCTAGATTTATGGATACAAGGGCATACATTAAAGCGATAAAAGCTCATCTTCTCCAAACCACTGGTAATGCTCCGCCTAGATAATTTTTGTAAACACTGAAGATGATGCCAAAAGGGGGAGAAACCTTTAGGAAAGAAGAAGCTTACAATAGATGATCAAATGGCAAGGCCAACAGTGGATATTCCCACGCCAGGTGGTTCAAAGAAAAAGGATCTAACAGATGATATCTTGGCCGGAGAAAAAGAGATGCAGAAGAGAAAAGTGTATCTTGATGGCAAGGTATTGGTTGAGCAAAAGATTAAGTAGCAAAAAGAAAAGGAAGAGGTTGGTACCTCAGCAAAGAGGAGACCTGCAAGAAAAGTAAAGCAACCAACTCCCACACCTTCCGAAACTGAGTCTGCTATAAATCCAACCATTAAAACCTCTGCTTTCCAAAAATCAAGCACACCTACTTCAACTTCCATACCCATTTCCACCAAAGCAGATGTTACAGCAACTGTTGTGTCAACATCTGTTGACACAGGAGAGGTTGCAGCAGATGCAATCTCATCCACTGCCATGGTAATTTTTAATACATCCACCCAACCTCTACCAACACCAACCAGAATTCCAACTCATCCATGGAGAAGGACTACAAGGATGGTGAATGAAGAAGAGATCTTTCCTGCTCCTACTCCTTTATCATCACAACCACTGACCTCCACATCAATGGTTCCACCATCTTCAACTCCAACCACTGATCCCCTTATAGTTATACCTACATCAAAGCAATATCCTCTTGATTTATCAGCAGTCAGGGAAGAAATTAAAAGCTTCTATTCTGAGGAAGACCCTGACAAAAGAATCATATTATCTCTTGATGGCTACCCAAGACCTGCAAATATTGATGCTTATCCAGAACTTAAATTGAAACAAGCAGAGGATATAGCAAAAAGATACTCAGATGGTAAAAGTGATAGAGAGATACATACCAACATGTCTTTTCAGCTAAGTAAAGCTACGGCATTGCAAGATTTTGTCAAAGATTGAGTAATAAGCTGTCAGAAAGGGAAGATCAATACCTTAAACATGAACTCATTGAATATATCATGAAGAACAAGCAATATAAGGCAACAAAGGCACAGTTCAAGGATTGGAGTGTGGATGAGCTGAGAGAAGAAATTGAAAGAATACAAGAAATGTTAAAAGATCCTCACAAGTAGCCAACTCCTCCTAACTGTGAAAAACACAAGAAAAACATGCCAGACAGAGCTTTGAAGATTAAAAGGATGAAAGAAGAATTGATACAGAATCACTATGGTTCAAGGAACCATGTGATAAGGTGGGGAGAAGTCAAGGTGATTGATACTTATAAGATGTTAGAAGAGAGGAGGAAGAAAGATCCAAACATGCCTCCTAAACCAGTTTACCCTCCATCAGATGATGTTCATAAAGCTCAACACTCTAAAAAGTCTATCTCATCATCTGTCCCCTCCATCCTTCCTTTTAATCAATTAAAAAAGCAAGAAAGGATAGCGAAGAAGACAAGAGAGTTTATGAACACATCAAAGAGGGAATTAAAAACATGATTGACTATCACACAGATGAAGCTAGTGAAAAGCTCATAGCAGATTTGACAAAGATAGTTCAACAAAAAGCTCTTCAAACCTCAACCAATAAAAGTTATCCTAGAAAGTCAGAAGACCCAAAAATTCTAAAGTGGAAAGTCGATAAGACTCCCACGAATTGACACTGCTCAAGTCTAATGGTGATGCTGTCAAGATTAGCATGGAGGCTGCATATGAGCTAAGTGCAGAAGACCTTAAAGATCTTTTGAATCTGACACTCGAAAAGAATGATGATGATGAAATTTCTCTGAATTTTGAATTACTGTTTAAAGGCCAAATCAGAGAATTTATGTTGAGGAATAAAGACAAAGAATAAACAAGTGTTTTGGCATCATCTGTTCCAGGGGAGATTGTTGGGATGGAACCCTAATAAAGGAACATATGATATCAAAGCCAAATACACTATCCGAGCTTTGGTCCAACTATCAGAGGTTACAACCTCTGATCTAGCTTTACACTGCTTTCCGTAAACAACTACTCCTATCATCTGATCGAACAAAAAGCAAAGGTCTGATAGAAGAAACAAGATCAGAGGATAGAGATCAATGCTAAGACTAGTTATAGTTTATTCAATGTAACATTGCTATGCACTGATAGTGTTAGTTTAGCAGTGTTTTAGTTAGTTATGACTTTGTTAGCTGTCACTATCAACCATGACGTCATAAAAGATGCTCAGTGGTAAGATAGTTAGTATAAATAGTTGATCGATGTAACAGTTTAACTCATCTTCCTGAAAAAGATCAATTCGCACTTTATCTTCTTCATTTCTTACTATCAAACGATTGTAATAGGCTAAGGGGGAGTTTGTGAATCACATGCGAGTTTACCAACTTGAAAGCATGATGATGATGAAAACAAACGATCGATTGCTTGTAGTAAAAGTTTTCCATTAATTCCGCTGCACATCTTTAAAATTAAATCCATTTTCCATCTTTAGAAACAAAACTTACAAGTGATTCAAACTTAGATCCTGACAGTTTTGTTTTAAGCTTTTAGATTGTAGGAATAAAGAACAGTCTAATTGGTGGAAGGTTGGGAATAACTGACAAAAACGGACCCCATGCACGTAAACCAGGACCTCCCGCGTCAAAAACTACAAATTAGGGTCTGCAGCACGGGGCCGTGCCAAACAAGCACGCCCCCATGCCCACAAGTCTGATGCAAAAATTTTCTGCAGACAAGGAGACACGGGCCGTACCCACCCAACACGCCCCTGTGCCCTCCTTACTTTAAGTTTCTGTTTTGACTTTGTTACTGGCACTTTGGCCACTAGGCCGTGCACACATGGCATGACCCCGTGTCAACATGGCACGACCCCGTGTCAAGTGCCCAGTAACATTAATTTTGTTGTTTTAACCCACTTTTACAAATTTAATCAAAACAAATCCTTTTTGGGACATATTGAGGACAATGTGTAATTTAAGTGTGGCGGGATGTTAAAACCTTGAATCTTTGGTCCTAAAAACTCGCCTTGGAAAACCGCTAATCACCCCAAATATTTTTTTAGTTTGGGAAAAATAAGTTCTAAAACTTGTGTTTTTGCTAATTTACAACTGATAGCGTTGTGATAAAATAAAAGAATCAATTAAGAAAATTATAAAAACGGGCATAACAAATCTTTGTAAAATTTTATTATATATACACTTTTACACTATACCCCTTTTCCTACAAAAAAGTGAGTATGAGCCTTTACCGAGTACACAAATACATATCTATACTAATTGCTTAATTTTTCGTTTCTTATGTGAATAGCCCGTTTGTTCTTACAAATCTAGGACTTGGCAAAGCAATACGTTCCAAATCTTTACTGACACAAATCCAAGTAGGTATATGATGCAGGCATCAGGAATATAACCCATTTTTCATTCTAACCATTATTTTCCTTTTTCACCCCCTTCCAAAAATGTCCCCCTAGTAAACCCCTTTGAGCCTTAACCTTCTCATTTCTACACCCGCAAAACCTTTTATTTTTACACCCTTTATTTTAGTAAAAAGTTCGGTTATAAAGATTGGATTAGTTCCAACTTTTGCAAGAAGTAAAAAAAAAAACCCGACATTGGTTAAAGTTTTTTTCTAAGCCACAAAAGAATCCTAAAACTAGCACTTTTTGCATTTTTCACCATTTTTAACCAAAAACACCTACCCGAGCCAAAAACCTACCCTTTTAAATCCCTCTTGATATTTACAAGGATTAAAACGTGAAAAGGAAGAGGTTTGATTGATTGTCAAGCCTATGGAAGGAGTAAGCTCCACATCGGGTTCGAGCGTTTTCACTTAAATATCTTCGGCCGAGAGTTGAGTGACCACTTGTGAGGTGTGTAAATATGTATATAACTAAATAGAATTTTATAAAGACATGTTATGCCCAAAATAAATAATTTTTCTTAAAATGTGTTTCAAATAAATCATGACAAAAAAGATTGTAAATAAAATAAAAACAAAATAAATTTAGAACTTGGAATCCCGACACTCTAAAGATAAGCCCAAAACTTCTCTTCTACCAATTATGTTTGGGTGTGTAAGCCACATTATAGAGTTTTGCTTGAGGACAAGCAAAGATTCAAGTGCGGGGGTATTTGATGTGCGCAAAATGCAACATATAAATTACATCAAACAAGGCATAAAATCAACCCTTTTTTCAGTACTAATGTTGGAAAAAGCATGTTTCTTTGTTTACCTTTTAAATTACAGGATTAAAAGAGCTTAAATGAACAAAATGAACAAATTAACAGCAAAAACTAACACAAATACGATGAAGAAGGATTGACGCAACTTGCCAAACCCCAATACACATCCAAAACAACAAAAATAAAGAAGTCAGAAGCCTTGGCACGGGCCGTGCCCAATGAAGATTCTCTGAAGATAAAGACAAACAACAAAGACAACCAACACGGGGTCGTGCCACCTCAACATGTGCCGTGGTCAACTCTAAGATTCGCGAAATCTTGATAGTACAACAAGTACACTGACCACAGGGCCGTGCTATGACACCACAGGGCGTGTTGGTACAACGACTTGACATATGCAGTTAATGAAGGGAGAGAAAATGATCACCACGTGGTCATGCATGCCCTCTGTTTCATCTGTTAGAGTGTGTAGTAGTCTCAAGATCCAAGATCGATCACCACTATCATCCATTTTCATCTGTTAGAGTGTGTAGTAGCATCGAGATCCAAGATCGATAGTAAGAGTTCTTGTCAAACAAAGGCAATGCTTGGCTAAATCTCTACCATCACTTGGTGAGACTCATCTTTTATGTTTTACTTTTGATGAAACATAAAAGAGGAGTTGGAACCATGTGATTCTTTCTTATCTATTTGTTTTTTATTTTTTATTTACGTTTTTATCTTTATTTTATCATTCAAAAACTTTTATCAAAATTTGGTAAGATTAGACGTTAATGATAAGCCGGTACTAAAAGCTCTTGTGTCATTGGACGACCTCGGTATCTTACCATCACTATATTACGTCCATGATGGGTGCACTGGCCCTAACGTGTGTAGGGTGGTAGTATTGTATCGTGTTTTATAAATATAAAGTTTGATTCACGAGTAAAAAGTGTTTAAAATAGAATAAAAATTACAACCACGCTCGACCACGTCAAGTATCAACGAATCTTTACACTTTATAGAGAAACCCGTCGAGATCTTGGATCGTGGACAAAGCAACTTAGGCGAAGTCGAATCCCGGTTGTCAAGGTTCGTTGGGAAGGAAAGTGTGGTGCTAAATTCACTTACGAAATCGAAAGTGACATGAAGACCAAGTACCCGTATCTTTTTCCCGAGTCTTCCTGTTGAATAAATTTCAGGACAAAATTTACTAAAGTAGGGGAGACTGTAATGTTCTGTACTTTTGTACTCTTTATTTTAGAAACTTGTATTCGTATTTTATTTCCACATTTGTATTCCGACACGTAGATCATAATGGAAAATCATGTTTTTATTTCCACGTTACAATCATAATTAGTTGTTATTGAATCAATCAACAAATATGCATTTATACATGAAACCGAGACTTGAAATACTATCAAAACATCAATTATACATGCATCAGACTCATACCATACATAGATACACTTTGAATACCTAAAAATAAGCTAAAACTCAAGAAATGGCATAAAATAACCTAAACACCAAGTGCAAGCACTAAAATCGAACAAAATGAAAACTTTGGGAAAACAAGACCCATCACGCCATGCGACGGGGAAGGTTTGCATGGTGGTGTGGTGTGACGGTGTTGGTCCACAGCTTCCCCATTTCAGCTACGGGATTGGTCCACTTTTTGCACCTTTCTTACCCCAATCATCTTCTAAGCTTCTATTACCCAAACCATAATTAACCAATTATATATAACACTCATCCCCACCTCCCTAACACTTATACATGTGGTACCCATGACGAAACCAGGTACCCCTTAATTGGTCCTAAACTTTAAATCATACTTACAACAATAATTGCACTTAAACTTGTAAACTTGCACGACTTGTGTGCTATACTAAACAATATCGATAATGTCACGGAGGAATCCGAGAGCACGTCATGGTTAACATGATACTATTAAGGACCAACGATGCAAAGTTGGTGTCCGTAGCCTTTAAACACGTGTTGAACTGGAGCTTTCCGGTTAACAGCGCATTAAACCTTTAACGTTGATTATTGGGTTATCGGTAGCATCATTTAAGATTCCGAGTTCCAGAAACAACTTAGTTTTGTGCCATAGACTGTGATATAAGGTTTGGTGCTAATCGAAGCCCGGGCACGCAAAACGAAACAGCTTCCCGGTGAGGGAAACGCCTTCGGGCATAACATAAGGCAACCAAATGTGCAAGGAACGATCGATCAAGCTTAAAAACACTTAAACTACCCTAGTATGAGACTTTTATGATTAAAACGTAACCGGGTTTGGATTTCGAGACGGTTATGCACGATTTTTAAAACTGAGACTTTCGACAATAAGAACACGCAAAACGGAGCCCGTTTCGCAAATCGAGAACACGTTCGGGACTCGAAAACGAACCTAAATGCAAACGGAAGATAAACATCATCTTTTAACATGAGTTACAAAGCACGAGGTGTCCCACATGGGACCCACCCCAAACCGCCACCCCCTTTTATATATATATATTTTTTTTCTTTCAATTCCTTTCACTTTCACACAATAATTCTACCATAAGAAGCTTAAGACCAGCTGATCCAACATTAAACACCTTTAAATCAAAGGTATAACTCTTGTTTCATAAGGTTTTAATCATGATTTCATGAGAAAACTTGGTATAGATCATGAAAACCCTTTTTAATCCATGATTTTTGAAGATTTAAACAAGTTTATGGGCTGAATAAGAACACCTTGGGAATTCCATTGTGTTATATGGCAGCCATGGTCACAAATCTTTGGGGTTTGATACCCTAATCAACACCTATTCACAAAAACCGCATAACTATTCGACTAACCGAAAAACTATAAAACAAAGCTTGATTGATCTAAGTTCTAGCATATTTTGATTGTACTTGATGTGTAGGTACTGAATATACCTACTACACCCTTCTGAACCCAAGAAAAACCTGCGGAAACAAAGCTTGCGCTAGGTATATCGCCCGAAAACCGAATCTAGAGTAGGCATATTATTGTTTTGTCTACAACTTTGTCCGTGATACTTGGATTGAGCTAAAACTTGGTGTGGTGATTTAGGGTATTGTTAGGAAAATCCATATAAAATGTTAGAATTTTTAGAATTTTCTACAATTTTTGGTGAATTTTTGACTGTTTTACCGAAAGAATTTTGAAAAAATTACCAAGGAATTCAATAAATCACCAAATTTTTCAGAGACACTAAGGAACATATTTGGAATTTTCAGGGAATTTCGGAGTCCATTGGTTGAGTTTTGATTTAGGTTAAAAATCCGCGTTTTTGCGAGTTTTCGGTAGCCGGGAACGCACCAAAATGAAATCAGAAAACTTTTACAGGGAGTTCCTAGACATATTAGGGACATACTGGAAGTTTTGGGGATTTTCTGTACCCCTGGTGATAATTAATGTAAATTATTTGGTCAAATATTGTTTTACAAATAATTTATTTAAATAAGGAAAAGGCAAAAATAAATTCCCAAATTATTTTTCACATAATCTTCAGATTTTTAGTAACTTGTATAAAAATTTACAGATTTTTATTTAAATAATATATTAAATGGGAATTTATGGAATTAAAAATAGGTTATTTTAAATCTATTTCGGCAGTTTACCGTATAACGAACCTTCCGGAACTGGAAGCTGACCTAACCCGACAAATACTAAAACTTGAACACCGGGAGTATTCCGGGAGATTCCCGGGAAAAATGGACACCAAGGGGTGTGTCCTTTAAGACAGTTCGGGCAAATTTCCGACGTTGAAAATGGAAACTCGAATTTGGGCAACCTAAACTCCCCAAACACTCAAACTCCCTTGAGAAAAGTTAATCATTCTTAAATAATCACGTGTTGGTACTATTTGTATTCCCGTAACATTATCCAAACATGTTAAACCATCTACTTTGGTTGGCATTCGAAACGGTGACCGGAAGAGAAACTGAAAACTAATACTACCCTGACCTCCATCACCATGCCAGTGTTCTATAGACTCAATCCAGGGTGAAAACTCCTGATCGAATCCAAGTTATAACCCTTACCAACCTAGATACTGATCTGAGTTCGTAGTTGCATGCTTGCTATTAAAGTTGACCTAGTTGCCTGATCACCCCTTTGTTGAGACTACTACTCGTACTGTGAGTTTCACTTCCCCACTTTTGAATTGTTTTACTGTTTTCTGGGGTGACTTGCATGTTACAAAACTGTGTTAATTGCACCAACTTATGATGAGATGAATTTTATAACACACGGTCCGGCAAGCTGAAGGTTTCGGTTGTGACACGGTCTGGCGAGCTGAAGGTGCTTGTTATCATACGGTCCGGCAAGTTGAAGGTGTCAGTTGTGACACGGTCCGGCGAGCTGAAGGTGCTTGTTGTGACATGGTCTGTGAGCTGAAGGTGCTGTGTGATGAATCTGTAAACTATGACTGTGACCAGTGCAATAAACTTGTTAACACATATTGTTCCACAACAACTAAACCAGTGGAACTCACCAGCAGCGTTAGCTGACCCTTTTTAAAACTAACATGCATTTGAGGTAAGACTAAATAGGAATAAGGAACGTGCGTGTGGATGGCTTGGGTAGCAGAATGTACCAGAATAACAGCTGTAGTGGCTCGTAGTACCGTACTTGAACTTATGGATTGTAATATTATATTATTAGTATGTTGTAACCGAGGTTCCCTCTTTATGTGATATCATGTTTTTAAATTATGGGGAATTAACATGTGTCTGCCGCACCCTGCAATTGTCTTCCGATGCGAGTCGGGGTGTGACAGAAGATGGTATCAGAGCCTTCGGTTATAACGAACTAGGTATCCTTAAAGAACCTAGACTATAATCCTAAGTTAGTCTCCACACGCTGAGAACCTCTAGCGACTGAGTAGCGTGGTTAGTACCAGGACGACCTTGTGGGGCAAATAAATTATTGTGGTCCGGAACACAATAATTTATCTGCTCATACTTGGGAGTTCGGGGAACGCCATTGAGATAGACGGAAATCCGTCTACTAACGTCACCAACGATAAATATTTTTAAAATATTAAAAATCAAAACTGTGTGCAATACGTGCTTGTGTGTATATTTGTGGAATGTTGAGTTCGGTTATTTCGGTCAGTCAAATCAGCGTGGTATATGGTTTTTCTTTTTACAGGTAGCGTGTCGCATCATTCGATTCACCAGACTACTTCTCATACGGAGACCGATCCTGAGGAGGATCCACTGATACCCCTATTGACATCGAGCAACGAGCCAGATCCCTCTGGTTACTGTTGTGGTCCTTACCCACCCTGACCTCGTACTAGGCGCGAGGGAGAGGCCTCGAGCGCCTACCGTTCCCCATCTGACTAGCTCCTCGGAGCATAGTCGTAACCCAGATGTTGTTATACCAGTAGGACCTATTCCTCGGAGCCCTACTCCCGCCACGGGGCATTAGGAGAGGGAGCCAGTAGCACCTAGGTTACCTACACCAGAGACTCCCCCTGACCCTTATACTCCTTCCACTCTGAGTGCTTACTCACCCTCCTCACCTAGTTCTTAGGAGGTACCCCTTATCCGCCTCCGACAGACGGCTCGTCATAGGGTGCCTGTCTCTGTGCCTGTTTTTACACCACCCGTTTCCCCTATTCGTCCGATACCCATACCCAAAGGGACCCAACATCATTCTACCGCCTGTTTTCTGACACCACCTAGAGAGGACATTTCTCCTTTTCACACTTATCAGCTAGGTGGCCCTTCCAGCCGTTAAGAGAGCCTTCCCCACTTGTCTGGGCATACCCTTCCTCCTCAGGAGGTGCTTGCTCCCATCACCGAGAGCAGCTTTATGGGGTTTCTGTTTGAGCAGATTTCATTGTTACGGATGGCACGGGATGAGGATGAGCAGCAGAGGAGGTCGATGGGAGACTACCTGATCGTCTTACAGCAGGCGATCATTGCCTTACAGCAGGGTATGGGATATGTTCATCATGAGCAGGATCATTTCCAGGCGTTGGTGTACGGATGTATCGGTGCCATTGTAGGTTTGGTAGCAGGTTTTGGACGGTTGGCATGGTGGATGTGGCATTCATAGTATGGTTTCTTTCTATTATATATAGAGGTGATGTATCTTTTGTACATACTACCAAGCACTGGGTTATACCCATGTCGAGGTGGTGATGTAGTCATAGTGTTTCCACATTTTCCTAGTTAGTACTTTCGTTGCATCGAGTATGTACGTCACTTTGGTGACATGTTTTGATAGCACATTTAAGCACTGGCCCTTATGGGTTAAGTCTATGTGCAAATTTTGACAGTTGTGTGATGATGGATATTATTATTATATATAATGATGCTTGTGGTTATACATGTTGTGAACTTATGTGTGTGATGAAATAGTGTGATATGTGACATTGACCATACATATCTATTGTTTATAATAGAATGGCCCCGAAACGCGCACCACAGATGACTGAGGCAGAAATTGCGCAAATGATAGCGCAACAACTCCAGGCTGTTATTCCCACGATTGTGGCGCAGGTTAGCGCTGGTATTAATGCTAACCCGCAACCAAATCCGCAACCCGGACCGGTAGGCCAGAACGATAATCAAAACAATAATCAGAACAATGGTAGGCCGGTTTGCACAAATAAGCACTTTATGGAGTGGAAACCAATGGAATTTAGTGGGATCGAAGGACCGAATGGGTTAGTAAAATGGATCTAGAAGTCGGAATCGGTAATCAATATAAGTAATTGTCCCGGTGACTGCGCGGTTAAGTATACTACTTTTACCTTCATGGACCATGCTTTAAACTGGTGGAACACCATTGTTCAATCTGGTGGACAGGACGCGATTAATGCCATGACATGGGACAATCTTAAGGCACTGATGATGGAAAAGTTCTGCCCGGCCAACGAGATTCAGAAACTTGAACATGAGTTCTGGAACCTGCAGATGCAAGGTGCTGACCATGCAGGTTATACTAATCGTTTCAATGAACTGGCACGCATATTGCCAGACATGGTCCGCCCGGAACATAAGCGGATTGAAAGATATATCTGGGGATTGGCCCCATAGGTGAGGAGTATCATTAACTCGGTGGAACACCTAACTATGCACGGAGTGGTAGCCAGGTCAGGTACTGTTACGTACGACATGGTTAGACGCAAGATTTTGACGATGCCTACAGAGCAAGACGGGAATAAGCGAGAAGCCCCAAAAAGTAACGAGCAGGGGCATCAATACCGAAAAGGGGAAGAGCTACTAGCCAGAGTTGCACCATGACTACCCCAACGGGCAACTCTGATGGCTATAAAGGAACCACCCCGAAGTGCAACAAGTGTAATCTCCACCACGTTGGTAGGTGACGAACAGAGATATGCTCGAGGTGCCATAGAAATGGGCATTTTTCCCGAGACTGTAGGGTGCCCATGGAACCCAACCCCAAACCAACCCGTTTTCAACCTCCTAGGCCTCAACCTCTTCAGCAGCGACCTCATCAACCAGCACCACAGGTTACCTATCCCCATACGTGCTTCGGATGTGGCAGTACAGAACATTTTCAACGAAATTGCCCGAAGTTCGCTCTGCCGGCAGCAGGAAGGAACACGCAAAACCAAGCATCTACCTCGAATACAGCTCGAGGCCATGCCTTTTTCATGGGGCCTGGTGACGCACGCTAGGATCCCAATGTGGTTTCAGGTACATTTCTCGTTTCCGATCAATTTGCTTCAGTGTTATTTGATAAGGGAGCTGATAGAAGTTATGTTTCAATTGCGTTTTTGCCACTATTGAATATGCCTGCTGTTGATTTAAAACAACCCTATTCCGTTGAACTTGCCAATGGAAATCACCAGTCACCAACTCATTTGTAACTGCCCTTTAACCCGTAACGGTTACCAATTTACTATTGACCTATTACCCGTAGAATTGGGTAATTTCGACATCGTCGTAAGAATGGACTGGCTGTCCAGCCATCGTGTGGAAGTGTTGTGTAAACAAACGGTTGTGAAGATTCCTTTATCCCTGACGAATGCGATCATGGTATAGGGAGAGAAGTTAGGTACCATGATGAACCTCATATCTCATCTTAAGGCATTGAAGCATATACGACAAGGATGTGACGTATTTTTAGCCAGTGTCACGACGGAGGAACCAGCCAAGAAGCGTATTGAAGACATCCCGGTAGTATCTGAATACCCTGATGTGTTCCCAAAAGAATTTCCCAGATTGCCGCCTAATCGGCAAGTCGAGTTTTGCATCGACCTAATACCGGGAACGGCACCCATTGCCAAAGCCCCATATCGTCTTGCACCGTCTGAGATGCAAGAACTATCGATGTAGCTATAGGCGTTACTGGATCGGGGTTTCATCCGTCCTAGTTATTCCCCCTTGGGAGCCCCAGTCTTGTTTGTGAAGAAGAAGAAGGACGGTAGCTTCCGAATGTGCATTGACTATTCGAGGTTGAATAAGGTCACTACTATCAAGAATCGTTACCCTCTTCCAAAGATCGATGATCTTTTTGATCAGCTGCAAGGAGCTCGATATTTTTAGATAGATCTTCGGTCAAGTTACCATCAAGTGAAGGTCCAAGAGGACGATATTCCCAACAACGTTTCGAACTCGTTATGTGCCACTATGAGTTCCTAGTTATGCCCTTTGGGTTAACCAACGCACCTACGGTGTTCATGGACCTCATGAACCGAGTATGTAAACCATACCATGACAAATTTGTCATCGTCTTTATTGACGATATCTTGATCTACTCTAAGAGCAAGAACGAGTACGAGTATCATTTACGTGCTACAGTGGAGACACTACAGAACGAGAAATTGTATGCTATGTTGTCTAAGTGTGACTTCTGGTTGCGGGCCATACAATTTTTAGGACATGTGGTGGATCAGTATGGAATTCATGTAGATCCAAGCAAGATAGAAGCAATCAAGAATTGGCCTGTGCCGAAATCTCCAAAAGAGATACGCCAATTCTTGGGACTGGCAGAATATTACCGCCGCTTCATCGAAAACTTCTCAAGGATTGCCCATTCGCTGACCGCTTTGACAAAGAAGGACAGGAAGTATGAATGGGGTGAAGACCAGGAAACAGCGTTCCAACTGTTAAAGAAAAAGTTATGCGAGGCCCCAATCCTGACGCTACCCGAAGGCAATGACGACTTTGTCGTATTTTATGACGCATTGCGACAAGGCCTTAGATGTGTCCTTATGCAAAGGAATAAAGTTATTGCGTATGCTTCTAGACGGTTGAAAGTGCACGAAAAGAACGACACGATGCATGATTTGGAACTAGGCGCCGTTATTTTGCACTAAAGATTTGGAGGCATTACTTATTTGGTACCAAGTGTACCATATATACGGATCACAAAACCTCCAACATATCTTCAACCAAAAGGAATTGAACATGAGGCAGCATAGATGGGTGGAATTGTTAAACGATTACGACTATGAAATAAAGTACCACCCGGGGAAAGCTAATATGGTAGCAGATGTCCTAAGTAGGAAGCATCAAATTAAACCTCTTCGAGTAAGAGCCTTGGGAATGATTGTGCAGACAAGCCTGATAGATCAATCCGGAATGTGCAGATGCAAGCCCTGGAGGAAAGCCAGTTACCCGGCGAAAGATTACACGGGAATGAGAAAGATTTTGTGAGGAAAACGGACTAGGTGTCGTATTTCAAGAATCGAGTGTGGATTCCTGGAAATTTGGAGTTAAGACAGTTAATAATGGACGAGGCTCATAAGTTGAAATATTCAATTCACCCCGGTATAGACAAGATGTACCACGACCTTAAGGAATTTTACTGGTGGCCGGGGATGAAAAAGGACGTGGCTGAGTACGTGAGCCAATGCTTGACTTGTATGCGAGTCAAGGCCGAGTATCGAAAACCATCGGGAATGTTACAACAACCCGAGATACCTCAGTGGAAATGGGAACAAATCACGATGGATTTCGTGACCCATCTTCCGAAAACGCCTCGTGGTCATGATGCGATTTGGATAATCGTAGATCGATTGACCAAATCCATGTATTTTATTCCGATTCATACCACTTATAAGACCGACCAGTTGGCCGAAATCTATACTAATAAGATAGTAGCTAGACATGGTGTCCCGATTGCTATTATATCTGACCGAGACAGCCATTTCACCTCGCGGAACTGGCAAAAGTTACAAGAAGCTTTGGGGACGCGAATTAATTTGAGCACTGCTTACAATCCCCAAACCGATGGCCAATCGGAACGTACGATTCATTAGACCCATGAGATCCTCGAAAAAGTAGGTCCCGTAGCATATTGGTTGAAGCTACCAACCGAGCTTAGTGCCATTCATAATGTCTTCCATATTTCGAACTTAAAGAAGTGCCTTTCGGGCGAGGCCACCCAGATACCATTGGAAGACATACACGTTGAAGATAAACTCAAATTTGTGGAAGAGCCAGTAGAAATAGTTGATGGCAGAGTTATGCAATTAAGGCACAACAAGATTTCACTAGTTAAATTCCGGTGGAACTCGAAACAAGACCTGAATATACCTGGGAACGGAAGGATAAATTCTGTAGAAAATATCCTCACCTTTTCTCCTAGCTAGACATGGTAAATTTCAAGGACGAAATTTCTTAACCAGGGGAGACTATGATACCCATGACGAAACCAGGTACCCCTTAATTGGTCCTAAACTTTAAGTCATACTTACAACAATAATTGCACGTAATACCTTGTAAACTTGCAGGACTTGTGTGCTATACTAAACAATATCGATAATGTCTCGGAGGAATCTGAGAGCACGTCATGGTTAACATGACACTATTAAGGACCAACGATGCGAAGTTGGTGTTCGTAGCCTTTAAACACGTGTTGAACCGGAGCTTTCCGGTTAACAACGCATTAAACCTTTGACGTTGATTATTGGGTTATCGGTAGCATCATTTAAGATTATGAGTTCCAGAAACAACTTAGTTTTGTGCCATAGATTGTGATATAAGGTTTGAAGCTAATCGAAGCCCGGGCACACAAAACGAAGCCGTTTCCCGGTGAGGGAAACGCCTTCGTTTCGGGCATAACATAAGGCAACCAAATGTGCAAGGAACAATCGATCAAGCTTAAAAACACTTAAACTACCCTAATATGAGACATTTATGATTAAAACGTAACCGGGTTCGGATTTCGAGACGGTTATGCACGATTTTTAAAACTGAGACTTTTGACACTAAGAACACGCAAAACGGAGCTCGTTTCGCAAATCGAGAATGCGTCCGGGACCCGAAAACGAACCTAAACGCAAATGGAAGATAAGCATCATCTTTTAACCCGAGTTACGAAGCACGAGGTGTCCCACATGGGACCCAACCCAAACCGCCACCCCCCTTTCTATATATATTTTTATTTTTTTTCTTTTAATTCCTTTCACTTTCACACAAAAATTCTACCATAAGAAGCTTAAGACTAGCTAATCCAACATTAGACACCTTCAAATCAAAGGTATAACTCTTGTTTCATATGGTTTTAATCATGATTTCTTGAGAAAACTTGGTATAGATCATGAAAACCCTTTTAATCCCTGATTTTTGAAGATTTAAACAAGTTTATGTGCTGAATAAGAACACCTTGGGAATTCCCTTGTGTTATAAGGCAGCCATGGTCACAAATCTTTGGGTTTGATACCCTAATCAACACCTATTCGACAAAAACCGCATAACTATTCGATTAACCGAAAAACCATAAAACAAAGCTTGATTGATCTAAGTTCTAGCATATTTGGATTGTACTTGATGTGTAGGTACTTAATATAGCTCCCGCACCCTTCTGAACCCAAGAAAACCCTGCGGAAACGAAGCTTGCGCTAGGTATATCGCCCGAAAACCGAATCTAGAGTAGGCATATTATTTTTTTGTCTATAACTTGGTCCGTGATACTTGGATTGAGCTGAAATTGGGTGTGGTGATTTAGGGTATTGTCAGGAAAATCCACGTAAAAGTTTAGAATTTTTAGAATTTTCTACGATTTTTGGTGAATTTTTGACTGTTTTACCGAAAGAATTTCAGACAAATTACCAAACGAATTCAATAAATCACCAAATTTTACAGAGACACTAAGAAACATATTTGGAATGTTCTGGGAAATTTTGGAGTCCATTGGTTGAGTTTGGATTTGGGTTAAAAATCCGCGTTTTTGCGAGTTTTCGATAGCCAGGACGCACCGAAATAAAATCAGAAAAATCCCAAATTTTTACATGGAGTTCCTGGACATATTAGGGACTTAATGGAATTTTGGTAAATTTTTGTACCACCGGTGATAATTAATGTAAATTATTTTGTCAGATATTGTTTTATTAATAATTTATTTAAATAAGGAAAAGCCAAAATAAATTCCCAAATTATGTTTCCCACAATATACAGATTGTTAAAAACTTATATAAAAATTTACAGATTTTATTCAAATTATAATTAAATGGGAATTTATGGAATTAAAAATAGGTTATTTTAAATTAATTTCGGCAGTTTACCGTATAACGAACTTGCCGGAACTGGAAGCTGACCCAACCCGACAAATACTAAAACTGGAACGCCAGGGGTATTCCAGGAGATTCCCAGGAAAATTGGACACCAAGGGGTGTGTCCTAAGACAGTTCGGGCAAATTCCCGACGGTGAAAATGGAAACTCAAATTTGGGCAACCTAGACTCCCCAAACACTCAAACTCCCTTGATGAAAAGTCAATCGTTCTTAAATAACCACGTGTTGGTACTATTGGTATTCTCGTACCATTATTCAAACATGTTAAACCACTGACTTTGGCTGGCACGCGAAACAGTGCCTGGAAGCCAAACTGAAAACTAATACTACCTGACCTTCATCACCATGCTAGTGTTCTATAGACTTAATCCGGGGTGAAAACTCCTGACCAAATCCAAGTTATAACCATTACCAACCTAGATACTGATCTGAGTTCGTACTTGCTTGCTTGCTTGCTATTAAAGTTGATCCAGTTGCCTGATCACCCCTTTGTTGAGACTACTACTCGTACTGTGAGTTTCACTTCCCTACTTTTGAATTGTTTTATTGTTTTCTGGGGTGACTTGCATGTTACAAAAATGTTTTAATTGCACCAACTTGTGATGAGATGAATTTTATAACACACGGTCCGGCAAGCTGAAGGTGTCGGTTGTGACACGGTCCGGCCAGCTGAAGGTGCTTGTTATCACACGGTCCGGCAAGCTGAAGGTGTCGGTTGTGACACGGTCCGGCGAGCTGAAGGTGCTTGTTGTCACACAGTTCTCGCGAGCTGAAGGTGTCTGTGTGATGAATCTGTAAACTGTGACCAGTGCAATTAAACTTGTTAACACATATTGTTCCACAACAACTAAACCAGTGGAACTCACCAACAGTGTTAGCTGACCCTTTTTAAAACTAACATGCATTTCAGGTAAGACTAAACAGGAACAAGGAACGTGCGTGTGGATGGCTTGGGTAGCAGAATGTAGCAGAATAAGAGTTGTAGTGGCTCGTAGTACCGTACTTGAACTTATGGATTGTAATATGATACTATTAGTATGTTGTAATAGAGGTTCCCTCTTTATGTGATATCATGTTTTTAAATAATGGGGAATTACCATGTGTTTGCCGCACCCTGCAATTGTCTTCCGCTGCGAGTCGGGGTGTGACAATTAACCTCAAATCCACTCTCTAAACACTCGTAATATCTAATGAATTCTTCAAATTAGGGCTATTTACCTTTGGGTATAAAAGTGAGGTTCTAACTCACTTTTCCTACTATTTCTTCATGTTTTCTTCTTCTATTATCCTTGAACAACCTCTAGGAACATTACCCATAGTTCACCAAGGTGTAACAAGGTGGCATGTCTTCACATTTGAGGTCAAGGCAACAATTTCTGTTTTCATCTAAACCTCACATACTTTTTTTGTTTTTCTTGAACAAATTTGTGGAAACTTTGTACCAACCCTGTCCCAAACTAAACTCTTGTTTGATTTCCATAAGTTATGAGGTTCATAGCCTCTAAACCTTTCTTCACTAAAGGTCCTAAGTGACCTACATTGTGTTGAACAATTCAAGTCTTCAACCTTCAATGTTGAAAGACTTGTGTTTGGTTAGGTATGAACAATGGGAGACTTGGATTTTCAACTAATATTGTACCAAATTCACTTGTTTATTTCATTAGTTAAACATTCATCTAAGTAGTTTTCAAGTAATCAAAGTTAGCCAACCCCACCTCGTCTCCAACATTTGCCACGTTGGGTATGTACACATCCGGGTTGTTCTTATTTGGGTACTTAGCAATTTAGATGCTTATACATTTTAAGCTTATTCATGACCAACAAAAATTCAACTAAGTTGATGATTATGTGCTTTGGTGAATCATATAATGTGGTTTAATGGATGAAAATCATCTTACCTCCTTGATTGAGCTTTAAATGAGACTACTTGACCATATGGCTATAATACATAATATATATCTATAATATATTCCTAAAAACTGAACCCTAAATACTAACCAATTCGTTGATTGATGTTAAGAGTTATGGTTGTATTATCTTAGGTTAAAATTCCTCATCTTTGGACTTCCAATGGGTGAACTTGTGCCTATGAAAAACACATAATCATGGCGTTCAATTTGAGTGTTTAACAAGATAACTTTTGTGTAATTTTCTATACTAAGTTAAGCATTTTGCATACACATTCCTAATCTAAATCTATTGAAATTATACGCCTCGTTTATCCTTGTAGAATAACTCGGTGTTTCCAAAACCCAAACCACATCAACTCATTTCCGTGGAACTTTCTACGCAAATCGTGAGTTTACATGATCCCATTTTACCTTTTATACACTTTGTGTGCAATATGTACAATATTATCAAAATCACAAACACATTATCAATCACATTATTCACATTAATCAATCCGTTTATACATGCTTAAATGATATGCGTACATATATGCTAGAAGCCTTTTTGCACAAATATTTGTTATTAACGTCATGAGCCAATCTTAACATTTATAGCACTATAGGAGTACCACACTGCCCTTAGGAAGGTTTTGTTAAGTCAATCAATCACGATCTTGTTCACCTCGGTGACAAGATACGCAACTTTCTTGACACAATTGGTTTAACCTATATTTGATGCATGCTAGTTATGTTATGTTTCATGCCTTAGTATACTTTATGCCATGCAGGATTGATGACAACTTTTCTATCTATGCTAGTAGCCAAAAGTTGTATGCTCACCAATGCTTTATGTGTTGACTTTTATTTTAATATATATTGCAGGAAATTGATGCTATGACGTTCAAGAATCTAATAGGATTGGATTTAGAAACACACTATTTTAAATGTTGAACTTCTTTTATCGTATTTATATTTCGTGATGTTCCTTTCTTACAAGACAATGTACCATTTAGTAATCAAGGAAATTTGGGGTTAATTAATTATTGTCACATTTAGCAAGTTGTGATATCTCGAACAATCTATTTCGTCTCGTACCGATGTTTCCACCATCGATTAGGGTGTGACAGCATACCCGTTTATAATAGTATGTGCTTCAAAATCACTTGTCAGGATGCTTATGAACCCATATTCAATCTTAGATACACTTCATGACTGACTTGAAATATTACATACTTAACGAGACTTCTAGCAATTGTAATTATAGTTATTATAACAACTTTACATCGTATTTATTACCAAAAATCGACTGACCTAGTAGTTTTCTAATGACAACGCTTATAAATGATATCCATGATGGAAATAACGTAAGATCTTTGGTTAGATTGGTAATTAGATTGCCCTTATATTGAATGAACCCAAGTTTGAATCATATGCTCCTCATTTATTCTATTTATTTTACGGTTAGACACAAAGGATCATAAACAATAATATGTTGCATGTATATCATACGTTTCAAACCTACACAGATAGCTTACTGTTTTAGACAAGAAGTCAAACATTACTTATATGTAAACCTAATAGTTTCTTCCCAAATAAGAAACAAAAAAATGGAAGTTCGAATAAGCTTCAAAATGGCATGTACCAAATAAAATAAAAAACTCTCTCTCTCTCTCTCTCTATATATATATATTCTCACTTATAAATCTAAGATATTTCTTTAAACCCAACCTAAAATATTTTTTTAAACCGAGATTCCTACAAAAACACAAATGGTGACATTGATAATGATCAACTAAAACCCCTCTATACAGACCAAACACCTAAAAATTATGACTCCAATAAATAAAGCATGCGTGGAACAATGCTTTGGTAGAAAGTTACTAAATACCTTGTGCTCTTTAAAACTATACTGAAAATAAGGTATCATTGGTTCTTTAGTTCGGTTGGGATAGTGAACAATGACTATATATATCGATTTGAGTTTCTGAATTGAATCCAAAGTTCACGTCGAAGATCTTGATTCGTTTGGTCGACGACCATTTTTCCATTACCCCTTCAATCTTCTGATTATTTTACATATTTGTTACTTTGATTATTAATATTATTATTATTTAGTTGATACTTTTATGATTATCTTAGTATTAGAATGTTGTGACCATACCCAACAGACAACAACCCAATAACCAAATGAATGACATGAAAAAGGAGAGGCCCAAGAAATTACCAGCCCGTTACACGAGTTTGTCATGACATCTGCTAAATGAGTAGGACCACAAGGAGTGCATGATATAAGGCAAGGATGAAAGAGAATGAGTAGTCATGAATATTGTTGAGAATTATCTAGTTTCCCACCCCCTTCTTCTTGAGTCCGTATTTCTCTTCTCACCTCTTCCAGGTTTTCAGTGAAATAAGCAATTGAACGTTCCCTCTTATTTGTTTGAGTTGTTAATTGATTGTTGATAATTTTAGTTCACACTATTTGGTACTTTCATTGACCATTCGCATCATGGCTGATGGTACTCATTTCAAACACCTCGATGACAACCTAAAAGCATTACAAGAAACTCAGAAGGAATTGAAATCCCAATTCGCGAATACGACTCAACAATCTGATGTCTCCATGTTAGTTGCTTCGTTGGAGGAAACGAAAAAGGTCTTAAACAAGCGGTGTGTTCAGGTGAGCTTGAATTCTAAGCACAAATCTTCTTCCAATTCGTACTCTTCATCGGATGGATCTTGTGATTCCGCCACATCGATGTTGGGCCGTCACAAGCCGACACCAATTCACTTACAACGTTTTGCCGAATCTCACCGAAACGTTAGGAAAGAAAGAGTAATTTGAAGTTGGTGTTGGTTTTAGAAAATATGACCAATAATAAGAAAGCAATACTTCCATTGACTCTAAGATGGTTGAAGTTATATGAACCGCATCAACTAGTAAAGAAATCACAATCACTGAACCTACTTCAAGAAAATAACTCTTGAAAAGCCACTAAGTTTCATTCAATCTTGATGGTGCATATTATGTACGTCCGCCACTATGCGAATAAGCTAAATAGAGCATGTGATGAATATTGCATGGTTTAGTTAGAAAAACAAACACATGACACGTTGGTGATGAGAAGAACACCTTCATACGAAGTTAACACCTTCTTACGGAGGTACCTTCGTACGGATGTAGCTTAGCCCGCACCGATCCTAGTGTCTATTTATAGTGTTGTGTGTTCATGAGTTGATTAAGTTTTGGAGTTCCCAGAGGGGAAATGTTGGACTTCCAATGGGTGAACTTGTGCCTATGAAAAACACATAATCATGGCGTTCAATTTGAGTGTTTAACAAGATAACTTTTGTGTAATTTTCTATACTAAGTTAAGCATTTTGCATACACATTCCTAATCTAAATCTATTGAAATTATACGCCTCGTTTATCCTTGTAGAATAACTCGGTGTTTCCAAAACCCAAACCACATCAACTCATTTCCGTGGAACTTTCTACGCAAATCGTGAGTTTACATGATCCCATTTTACCTTTTATACACTTTTGTGTGCAATATGTACAATATTATCAAAATCACAAACACATTATCAATCACATTATTCACATTAATCAATCCGTTTATACATGCTTAAATGATATGCGTACATATATGCTAGAAGCCTTTTTGCACAAATATTTGTTATTAACGTCATGAGCCAATCTTAACATTTATAGCACTATAGGAGTACCACACTGCCCTTAGGAAGGTTTTGTTAAGTCAATCAATCACGATCTTGTTCACCTCGGTGACAAGATACGCAACTTTCTTGACACAATTGGTTTAACCTATATTTGATGCATGCTAGTTATGTTATGTTTCATGCCTTAGTATACTTTATGCCATGCAGGATTGATGACAACTTTTCTATCTATGCTAGTAGCCAAAAGTTGTATGCTCACCAATGCTTTATGTGTTGACTTTTATTTTAATATATATTGCAGGAAATTGATGCTATGACGTTCAAGAATCTAATAGGATTGGATTTAGAAACACACTATTTTAAATGTTGAACTTCTTTTATCGTATTTATATTTCGTGATGTTCCTTTCTTACAAGACAATGTACCATTTAGTAATCAAGGAAATTTGGGGTTAATTAATTATTGTCACATTTAGCAAGTTGTGATATCTCGAACAATCTATTTCGTCTCGTACCGATGTTTCCACCATCGATTAGGGTGTGACAGCATACCCGTTTATAATAGTATGTGCTTCAAAATCACTTGTCAGGATGCTTATGAACCCATATTCAATCTTAGATACACTTCATGACTGACTTGAAATATTACATACTTAACGAGAATTCTAGCAATTGTAATTATAGTTATTATAACAACTTTACATCGTATTTATTACCAAAAATCGACTGACCTAGTAGTTTTCTAATGACAACGCTTATAAATGATATCCATGATGGAAATAACGTAAGATCTTTGGTTAGATTGGTAATTAGATTGCCCTTATATTGAATGAACCCAAGTTTGAATCATATGCTCCTCATTTATTCTATTTATTTTACGGTTAGACACAAAGGATCATAAACAATAATATGTTGCATGTATATCATACGTTTCAAACCTACACAGATAGCTTACTGTTTTAGACAAGAAGTCAAACATTACTTATATGTAAACCTAATAGTTTCTTCCCAAATAAGAAACAAAAAAAATGGAAGTTCGAATAAGCTTCAAAATGGCATGTACCAAATAAAATAAAAAACTCTCTCTCTCTCTCTATATATATATATATTCTCACTTATAAATCTAAGATATTTCTTTAAACCCAACCTAAAATATTTTTTTAAACCGAGATTCCTACAAAAACACAAATGGTGACATTGATAATGATCAACTAAAACCCCTCTATACAGACCAAACACCTAAAAATTATGACTCCAATAAATAAAGCATGCGTGGAACAATGCTTTGGTAGAAAGTTACTAAATACCTTGTGCTCTTTAAAACTATACTGAAAATAAGGTATCATTGGTTCTTTAGTTCGGTTGGGATAGTGAACAATGACTATATATATCGATTTGAGTTTCTGAATTGAATCCAAAGTTCACGTCGAAGATCTTGATTCGTTTGGTCGACGACCATTTTTCCATTACCCCTTCAATCTTCTGATTATTTTACATATTTGTTACTTTGATTATTAATATTATTATTATTTAGTTGATACTTTTCTGATTATCTTAGTATTAGAATGTTGTGACCATACCCAACAGACAACAACCCAATAACCAAATGAATGACATGAAAAAGGAGAGGCCCAAGAAATTACCAGCCCGTTACACGAGTTTGTCATGACATCTGCTAAATGAGTAGGACCACAAGGAGTGCATGATATAAGGCAAGGATGAAAGAGAATGAGTAGTCATGAATATTGTTGAGAATTATCTAGTTTCCCACCCCCTTCTTCTTGAGTCCGTATTTCTCTTCTCACCTCTTCCAGGTTTTCAGTGAAATAAGCAATTGAACGTTCCCTCTTATTTGTTTGAGTTGTTAATTGATTGTTGATAATTTTAGTTCACACTATTTGGTACTTTCATTGACCATTCGCATCATGGCTGATGGTACTCATTTCAAACACCTCGATGACAACCTAAAAGCATTACAAGAAACTCAGAAGGAATTGAAATCCCAATTCGCGAATACGACTCAACAATCTGATGTCTCCATGTTAGTTGCTTCGTTGGAGGAAACGAAAAAGGTCTTAAACAAGCGGTGTGTTCAGGTGAGCTTGAATTCTAAGCACAAATCTTCTTCCAATTCGTACTCTTCATCGGATGGATCTTGTGATTCCGCCACATCGATGTTGGGCCGTCACAAGCCGACACCAATTCACTTACAACGTTTTGCCGAATCTCACCGAAACGTTAGGAAAGAAAGAGTAATTTGAAGTTGGTGTTGGTTTTAGAAAATATGACCAATAATAAGAAAGCAATACTTCCATTGACTCTAAGATGGTTGAAGTTATATGAACCGCATCAACTAGTAAAGAAATCACAATCACTGAACCTACTTCAAGAAAATAACTCTTGAAAAGCCACTAAGTTTCATTCAATCTTGATGGTGCATATTATGTACGTCCGCCACTATGCGAATAAGCTAAATAGAGCATGTGATGAATATTGCATGGTTTAGTTAGAAAAACAAACACATGACACGTTGGTGATGAGAAGAACACCTTCATACGAAGTTAACACCTTCTTACGGAGGTACCTTCGTACGGATGTAGCTTAGCCCGCACCGATCCTAGTGTCTATTTATAGTGTTGTGTGTTCATGAGTTGATTAAGTTTTGGAGTTCCCAGAGGGGAAATGTTGGAATTTCTCCAGCTTGTAAAGATGTATACTCTTTCGGTATGAGTGGAATCATTCGACTTCTGCTTCTACTCCGTTCATTTTATCGAATTAGTGATATCCTTTCAAAACTTTCGTTTGGATCCGCTGGTTCCTGGACTTTCAATTGGTATAAGAGCTATGGTACCGATTTAATCTATCTAATAGTTGATTAAATCACCTACGCTCATGAATTATGAACTTTTATGGACATTAGAGGGTTTTTAGACGTAAATCTCAAATAAACGGACAATCCACAGAAAAAATTAAAATTGAAACCATAGGATTGTTTAGATATGAATTTCGACCAGTGTCTAGGCATTGAAAAGTTTGTTGATCGTGATGATGAGATGAGTGTCCAGAAAAAATTGGCGATAGAATATTTTTTCGAGATTTAACGACAAATACGGGCTGTTTGGGGACACCATCGGGAGCTTTAGAGAATAGATTTGATGATGTGATCACAGAGTGGTGAAGATAGTTGGGTAGTCATGGATAACTATGCAGAATGATTATCATTTGGAGTAGCGGCTATTAATGGGCCAAAATGTAAAATCCGCATTGATGAATAACTAACTTTTGTGGACCACAATGACACATTTTCTGTATAGTTGAGTTTTTAAGAGGTTAGAGAGGACTGAATTCGCTAAGTTTGAGGGGGAATTCTGTGATGAAGAGTAGAGGCATCAAAATTTGCAAAAATGAGCGGGAATAAAAACTTTTCAAATGAAATTCCAACATTTTTGAAATTCACACAACGTGCAACAGTATTCGGGTGGTTCCGACTCAAAGTATCGGGTGATGAAAGGTATATGGATTCGTTAATTGGTGATCATAGGAAGTTGAGATTCTTCAGAATATGACTAGATTGATTTTTTAGGGTTTGAGTCCCGAGTTTTCGTCAAGCCGGTTAGCAGGATTAGTGTCAGAGGATGCAACAGTAATGTCAATACTTAAAATATATCAGAGGGTGTTCAAGATATAAGATACACAAATGCTCGATAGTCTAAAGTGTCAGAATGGTCAATCTTCGAGCATAGGAATTCTTCCTCGGATTAACGACCGGGGAATAATGATGTTTGTTGATTAGGTGGTTGCCGGATCTAACAGAGAAGTCTGTATATATGTTATCGTGACTGAAGAGTAAGAATGTGATTTTGATCGTGGAAGAGTGTTTCTCAGATCTGAATGTGTTACTAGATGATTTAATTCCGATGAATATTTGCTGATTGAGGTGATTACCGTTTCCATTTATCAATCATTCGGGAATGTGTTAAAGGTGATTACGGAAAACGAGATTTCAGATTTTCGTGGGTATGCACAGACTTGAAGTTTATCAGTGTGATGTTCGAAGTTTCTATCAATTTTCGGTTGGGTGTTTGAAGATCAGAGGATCGAGCAGAGGAGTACGCCGAAACCAAACGCAGATGTGGTTAACGGAGAAACAGAGATGCTGCATCGATCAGTTTCTAAGTGGGTAATTATTCGTGAAGATTACAGTGAAGTAAATCAAATCAAAGGAGGGCAGGAACCATGTAAATAAAGAACTGAAGTGTCCTTCCAGGTGGAATCATTTCAGGGGGAACATGTTTGTGAAATTGCAAACTTGAATCACTAATCAAGGGGTAGTTTTGACGCGTTCTACAGCATCGACATAAACCTGATTTAAGTTACAGAATATTCAAACATGGCCCTTATATTTGAAGATCAAGCTTTGACAGTGGCAGCCAAGGGGGAAATTGTTGGTGAATATTATGTATGTCCGCCACTGTGTGATTAAGCTATATATAGCGTGTGTTGAATATTGTATAGTTTGTTGGTGCATAATGTCTATGTCTTAATCTTATATCGAGTTTGTATAGAATAGAGTTGAATAGGCTAGCTGAAAGTTGTATTTATGTAGTTAAGAGACAAGTTTGCCCATGACACCTAGAACTGTCAAGTTCGGTCGAACTTGCTAAGGCAAGTTCGGGCGAACTCATGGTCATATCCCCAGCGAACTTGCTTCTCTATAATAGCTAGCATGCCTCACTCATTTGTAACTTTGGCATTTTGGAGGCGAAGCTCTGTCAGTTGGTACTCTTGACGTTTGATCAACAAAACTGATGTTAAACAGATTAATTCTTGTCTATTTGTAAACACGACGTAATATTTCCGCTATTATGGACGTTAGATATCAAATTTAGGTTCCTTAGCATCGAGGATCGGTCCTACAAGTGGTATCAAAGCTAGAACAGCCTGATTTGATAGTAATCAAGACAATAACACTTCTTTTTCTACTCCATTCTTCTATTTTTCATTACTGTTTCACAAAAAAATGAAGAATTCATGGTCAAAATCTTTTCAATTTTGAATATATCATGTAAAATACAACAAAGATAAACCCTTGAAAGATTGGAGACCAAATTCAACCGAATTGATGTCAAAATTTTGAAAAAACCATGTTCATCGAACTTGGGCTAAAAGTCACTTTTCAAGTGATTTTTTACTAAGTTCGCTCGAACTTGAGTGAATTTTGAGGAAATTGTAGTGAAGTTCGACCGAAGTTGTTAAATTTTCATTGATTTTTTATCAAGTTCGACCGAAGTTGATAAAAATTCAAGAAATTTAGCTAAGTTCGCCCGAACTTGCTAAATTCTGGACAATTTTCTTCTACAAGTTCACTCGAAGTGATATCAGGGTTGTTCTTCTAAACATTCATAAGTTCGGCCGAAGTTAAAGTAAAGTTTTCAAAATCAAAATTCACAAATTCGACCGAACTTGTTTATAAAGCCTAAATTCTTCATTTCCACTACAAGTTCGACCGAACTTGTAGTAGAACTAACATTTTCAAAATTTTTTGAGTGTTTTCAGCGTACAAGTCTCGTTATTCACAATGGATGATATTCAAAGAGCTTATATGTCCGGAGCTAGTTCATCAAATGCCAATGTGATCCAACAAGTCAATCTTGACAACGAAATGGGAACGACTGTTAAACCGCCAAAGCTAATGAGCATGGACAAGTATGAAGGATGTAAGGAGAAGTTTAATATTGGGTTCAAGCCATGCATTTCCTAGGCTGTGTGTCAATCGAAAGAGGTTATACAGTTCCGTTGGACGAACATCAGCAAGTTCTGGAGAAATACAAGTACTCCATGACATAAAAGAAGAATACATTGCTGAGAAAAAGATGATCAGTCTTATCCAACAATCCGTCAAAGAAGATATTCTCGTCTTGCTACCGGAATACACAACTGAAAGAGATCTCTGGCTCTCACTTCAAAGAAGTATCAAGAAGCGCGGAGATGATCAAAAGCAAGAAAGCGCTCATCATGAAAGAGTTCGATATCTTCAACATGCTGAAGGGTGAGACCATGAAGCAGATGATTGAACGTTTTTGTCATCTTAAAGTCCAAATGCGAAGACACGGTCTTGAGAAGACGGAACAAGAGTACATCGACAAGCTTGCAGACGCCCTACCAGATGGAGAATGGACTACTTACCTAATGGTTCTGAAGGAAAGCGAAAAATGGGAATTCTTCAAGCTGTCAACATTTATCGATAAACTCGAAGGTCATGAAATGGAACTCTTGAAGATTGCAAAGTCAAAGAATGCTAATGTTGTTCAAGACGTTGGTCTGTATTACAAGAGTGGAATGCAAGATAACATTTCAACCCAAAGATTCAGACAACATTCAACGCAAGTGTGAATTCTTCAAACAATTCGCAGCAGAATCAGAATCAATCATATCCTGAATATGATCAAAGTCCACAGTCTTCATTCTCAAGCACTAGTTCAAATTCGTCTTATCAGAGTCAAGCAAATCAGAACCAACAAACAAATTATGATTCGAATGTATTCAAATGTAACATTGCTTTTAATTTGAATAATGTTGTTACTGAGCAAACTGCTAAGCAACACATGGCACTTCTCGCCACTGTTCTAGAATCGTATGAAAGTCCTGTAGCAGGGAAAATCGGCAATCCCGAGATGACCGCCGAAGACTACGATCAGGTGGACAAAGAAGAACTTGAGTTAATGGATCAAGTGGTGTTTAGCATCTATCATCCGAAAGGTTACAAAGTTCGTTGCTCTAACAGGCCGAGATATCGGAAATTCTAGCAACAAAGTTGGGCTTCGACAAAACGAAAGTTACGTGCTTCAGATGCCGACAGAAAGGGCATTTCAAGAGAGAATGCAAAAATCCTGAAGCAACAGGCAATCAAAGTCCTTTCGGAGGAGGCAACGAGTATTATAAGAAGTCACTTCAGTACAAGCCTTTCCCGAAGAAGACTCAGGTTGAAATCCAAGAGGAGCCAAATAGTAGTAACACTGAGAGAGCTATGGTTGCATCAAACAAAGATGATGGTTTCGACTGGAATTCTTATATCGGTAAAAAGACTGGAGTTGCATTGATGGCACAAATCGTTGAAGATACATCTGCCGAAGACGCAACAGTTTTAGAGAATATTCTACTGGAACAATATCTGCATCAACAACAAGAAGAAGAGGAGTATATCCACATGCAGAAACCAGGAATTTTATCTCCTAACTCTTGTGATAGTTTTGCATGTCACTTTGACAGAAGTTCGCAGGAATAAGTTGCTGAGGAGAAATCTATTGCTGAAGAAGTCATTGATGTTACTCAAGAAGTGAATGCCGAAAACCTCAAGGATATTTCCAACAAAGCTTTAATGGCAAATCTAACCAAGGTAGGTTCAGAGGTAAATGAAAGTGTCAAAGTACAAGTTGTAGAGGTTGAGAAACCTTGTACAAAATGTACCGAATCATGTATCGAATGTGCCGAAAAATCAAAGATCATCGTTGAAATCAATGTGCATAATGAACTTTTAAAATACGATTATCGCACAATGAAAGAAGCATATGACAAAATGAAAGATGATTATGGCAGGCTCGATCGAAACAATGTCGAACAACATGACACTGTGAGGATGCTAAAAGGGACAGTAATGGATAAACAAAAAGCGATTAATATCTATATTAACACCATTGCTGAAACTAAGCAACAACTCCAGGACATGAAAATTGAAACATAACATGTTCAACAACTTTTGAGAAGTTACACTTGTAACGCATATGTCATTGATCACATCCTTCCGACAATTCCATCAGAAGAGAAACCTAAAAAGAAAATTGGTAAATAATACAACAGTGTTCCTCCACCTCTATGCGAGAAGTATGTCGCAAATTCGCTGATGGGATGGATAAGGCACTCAACATTGAGTTGTTATCTGAAAAGAAAACTGAGTTGCCAGAGAACATTGATGTAATCTATACTAAAAAGGACGATGACAATGCTGTGGTTAAGAAAGTGGTTGAAAATGTTCTGAATGATTCTGATGGAGGCAGCCTTAAAAGCGCCGACTCGAGTTCAAAGAATTCTGATTCACAGTCCGAAGATGACGATACATCATCGGAGAATGATCTATGTGATGATCCTAATGTTGTAATGTATAAGATTAAGGAATCTGATAGATTATACTTTGAAGACAGTTTTCCGATTCAGAACGTGAGGGAAGAATTGTTAGACAAATTCTTTAAACTCGTGGAAGTCACATCAGATGATCTGGAGATCAATGAAAGGAAATTCTATTCCAAACCTAAAAGAAATAACTACCGAAGGAATGGTGGTGATCATCCGGAAAACCGGAGAGCTGGGTTGGGTTTAGAAGAATCAGATGAACCTAAAAAGAAATCATCACCATTTCATGAATACAAGAATAAAAACATGAAATTTGTATATGGGACGAACACGGTTCATGAGGAAAGTTTGATTGGCAAACAATCAAATGATGAGTTTAAAAAACAGAAAGAACTTCAAGATAAAGCCAAAGTTGCAAGTGGTGCCAAAACAAGTGGTGTAAAACCCACTAAAGGACATCCTCATGAATCTCAGACTTATTTCAAGTGCAACAAAATTGGTCACATTGTACACCAATGTCCAAAATCAAAGCCGGCTTATCATCAAAGGAAAGAAAGTTCAAATGTTGTGAAACCGAAGAAACCAGAGTTTGTAAAACCTGTAAAGATTTTGAAAAGAAATGAATCAAAGCTGAAGTTAAACGTAAAACAGATCAAAAGTTTGGAAATTCAACTTTCAAAAAAGGTGAAACTTTAATGGCTAATGAAAACAAGTTTTACATCAAGAAGGCTAAAGAAATGTAAAGTTTAAAAGTAATAAACGAGTCTTGCTGTGGATGTGTCGATAGGCTTAACATGTTCAGTAAACTGTTTTCGATATATAAAATAAATTTAGCAACTGCTTAATCGTGTGGATTAACACATCTAGGATATATACGAGGTCTTTATAGATAGTTGATATCTCGGGTAAATATAAGTTCTTCTGATTTTACGGAAGCAATGGCCTAGAACCTTTATAATACTTTCGCCAAAAATCCCCAAACTACATGCAATATTGAAAAGAATCGAAAGATCTAATCATTTGCGGTGCTAAAAAGATTCCTTAAGTGGAACACACCTTAAAAACGAGCCTTCATCTCTTTGTCTGTATGGTAGTACTAACCTGAGCTCTCAAGGTCTCGCATTACCCAGATACATATACAATTATGCTATATTCACCTGTAAGATGAAATATAGGGAATCTTGATACGGGAGTATATTCAAGAAGTGGGAACCATAGATAAGTCAAGTTTCATAATTCATACCTTAACATATCTTGAAATAGTTGAGAAACGTGGTAAAGTTTAAGTGGACAAATGTATCGACAATCTAGGTAAACGAGTTTAGCTTAAAGTCATCTAAAGGTCAACGGTACTGGTAATATGTCTCAATTAACTGATATGATCTTTTAGACACGAATTCACAAAAATATGTCTGTAAATATGTTTGTACATAGTTTACATTGTCCTGTACATAGTTTATCAGCTTTACAGATTAAAATCGAAAAGATTTTCAGTGTGTTTTAGCATAAACTTTCAAAAATTTAAAAAGATTTTATTTCTACATTGTTTTCAGCAAACCAATGTTGGAGAACGGGTCGTCGAAGTCTGGTAAGATGCTAGAATAGGTGGGAATCTCATTGACAATGGGCTGGGAGCTAATCTGTAAAATCTGAAAACTCAAAACGATAAAAAGTTCATTAATTTGAAATTTGATTTTGAAAATTTCAACAGTTTGTTCATAACGGGTCAACCCGGGGTCATTAACTTGGACTCGGCAGACAAATCGGTTAACCAAGGTCATTAACTTGGACTTGGTCAACTGAGTGGATTTTCATAACTGGTAAAAGTTGGAAAGTTCAGGGGTTAAAATAAAAAATTTGAAAAGTTTGAAACTGTGGTTTGGCAAGTTCGGCCAAACTTGCTAAACTGAACAAGTTTAACAAAACAACAAGTTCGACCGAACATGCAGATGGTTGTTTGTTTTTTAAAAGTCTAAGTTCGCCCGGACTTCTGATGGGCTTATAAAGTTGGGCTCAACAAGTTCGCCCGAACTTGCAATGGTATAAGTACTAAGCAAGTTCGACCGAACTCATTCAACAGCAAACATATCCTTTGAGCGAACTTATCAACTTTTGAGCGATTTGTGATTTTGGCAAAAATTAGCCGTTACTCTGTCCGAATTTCAGTTGTTGTTGGTGATTTACACACCAACTACAATGTCTAAGGTGAGATTTTGAACATTGATTCATGAATTGAACCTTAATCGAAGATTTTGAATCTGAACCTTTAAAATCTAATAGATCTAGGTTTAATTGGACAAAATTGAACATAAAATCAGAATCTACAATTTAAATCGACCGTGTAACTGGTTTTGATTAGATTGAAAATGGCTGATTGCATGTTTGAACAAGTTTGTGTTTGGGAGAAGATGACAAGTTCGGCCGAACTTGTTATCAAGTTCGACCAAACTTGTTAACAAAAACCTGAAGAGAAACAAATGCATGTTCGACCGAACTTCTAAAAACTGAATATTGAAAGAATATGTGGAAGTTCGCCGAACTTGATTTATGAAAATCGGAATTTTTGTTAATATAAGTTCGCCCGAACTTATTAGAAAAATAAGAACATGTATTGATACATGTTTGGGCGAACTTGGAAATTTTCAGAATGATATAACACTTAATCAAGTCGCCCGAACTTAATGAATGTGTTAGGAAAATTTTGTGATTTTTTTTCTCTCGATAAGTGTGTAATTGTTTTGCGTTGTTTTCAGGCACAAGTTCCAGCGCGTGCAATCTCGATAGAATTTTCTAAGACGCACAACACATGTATTACTCTCGACAAATCGATATGTCCATCTTTGAAGGAGTACGAGAGTATATTGAAATTTTTGGAGGAAAGCCCTATTCATAGAGCTATAACGGAGCGCACAGTATCGTATAGATCACACACTTCCATTTTTGGACGAACACGAGTTTAAGTGATGATCAGAAGTCGATTATTTCAACCTTGAAAGTCGGCAATGAAGTCAAACCGATCACTGTTACAGAAGATGATATACGCAGAGTGTTACAATTCAATGATGACAAAGACGATCCAATTTATCTCGATGAAAAGATGGTTCGTGGTTGTTTCTTTCGAATGGGCTACAAAGAAAGCGTGAATAAGCCAACGTTGAAGAAAGGGGAAGTACCAAACCCTACAAGTTCCTGATGCACGCTATTATCCATATTTTAGTCACCGCAAGGCAGGTCTCGACGACCTGCAAGATTATCTGGCCTGTATGGCAACAGCGCTAATTCTGAAAAAGCCGTTCAACTTTTCGAACCTTGTATTTAAGCACATGTCAAAGAATATGGAGGATTCAAGGTTATGTCTATATCCGAGATTCGTGCAAATGTTGATTGATGAGAAATTCAAGAATATACCACGAGATCCGAATGATGTGCTTTATCTAGTTCATCTTGATGAGACAACGGTGAAAAAGCTAATCGAGTTTTAGAAGCAAGCATCAGCTCCTATTGCAAAGCCAGTTTTCCGGGCTATTAAAGATTCAAACTACATTGCGCCGCCTGAAAAAAATGGAGAAAAGACGGTAGCGATGATGAGAAAGAACTTAACACTGAGAAGAAATGGTTCAAACACTTCAAGCCGAAAGCTATAAGTGAATGGTTCTTAAAGGCAGAAGCTTATAAGCCTAAGAAGAAACGAGCTGCAAGGAAAATTGAAACTATGCTCGTTGACGAAGATGAACCTGAGAATGTTCAAGGCGAAGCAGGTTCTAGTGCAGCTGTACTTGTTGAAAGTCAAGAGGCTGAGAAAACAACACAAGATGATGTTATTTCAGCAACTTCTGAACAAGATGATTATTCTTACGAAGAACAGGTGAAAGAACCTGAAAAGACAGCAACAGAACAAGAAAAAGAAATGGATGCTGATTTTGATCCAAATCAAGAAAAAGAGTCTGATGAGGAAAGACCAAAGAAGAAATCTAAACATGTAAAGCCTGCAACTATTTCTTCGACAAAGACTACAGAGTCTCCTCAGACAAAAGGCAAGAGGAAATCAAAGAAAGATCAAAAAGCAGTCAACAAAAGATACAAGGAAAGTTGAAAAGCGCAGAAGCTACACAAGAACCTTCTGGCGAACAGGAGAGAGGAGTTACACAAGAACCTCCTGTTGTTGATACAAGTGAAGCTGAAAGTCCAAAAGTCACACAAGAACCTTATGTGATTATTTCATCGGAAGCTGAAAGGCCAGGAGCTACACAAGAACCTCCTGTGTCTAGTTTTGTGGAAGTACCTGTTATTCAATCGCCGGTTGCTCCAACGACTTCAAATCTTGAAAATTCTACGCCAAAGAAGTCAACACCAAAGGCTGCTACTCCAAAGTCAACACCAAAATCTTCAGGGCCTAATATATTTGGTGATATGCATAGTGATCTGATTAGTCTGCAAGATCTAAATGATTTCTTTCCAGAGACTAATGTTGAACTTCTGGAAAAACGTGTGAAGGTATTAGAAGAGAAAGTTGCTAAGAATGAGGAGGAGAAAGCTGAGTTGATTAATAAAATGAATCAAAGTGCAGTTGAAAAAGAAATGTTAGACGATAAAGTGAAAGTGTTGGAGAATGAGCGAGAATACTTTAAAGCATTGATAGAGAGTTTGGAAGATGCTAACGAAAAGATGCAAACTGAGATAGCTGATCTGAAGTCTATCCAAGCCTTAAATGATCGAAGATTCTCCTGGATGCAGAAAGTTTTATCTAATGCACTGGGTATCGATTTCATCAAAGAATAAGATCATCTAGATCAACAAGAAGCCAAAGAAAAGACTGAGAAAGAATTAGTAGTGGGTGGTAAAGGAAAGAATGTTGAGGGTGAAGCCCCTAAATCTTCTGAAGCTACTGAGATATCTGTTGAAGATGTTTCTAAAGCTTCTGAGTCCGATATTCAAAAGGTTGACGAATCTGTCAAGCCTTCTGATCCTATAGTTGCTTCTGAAGAAAAGGGCGAAAAAGAAGCTGAAAAGGAGGATAAAGATGATGAAGAAAAAGATGATTCAGAATATGAGGATTGGAATGTAGCTGACGACGATGACGATGATGATGATTAGGGTGGTGTTGGTATTAGAATCACTGAAGCCAAAATCTCAAGTGAATTTGATTTCTCTTCGCTTATGGATGACGAATAAAACAGAATGGATGATAAAAGTGAAGGGGAGTCATGGCAGAAAGGGCCAACTGATGATATTGATCTGTTGAATGTTGATAGATTTTCTAAGCCAGTTGCTGCAGTTCCCACGAAGCATTTATTTTTAATGCTTGAACATAACATGGAGGAAGGAGAGTTTATACATAACTATACTAAGGAAGATCTTGCAAAGTTAGTTGAAGTTGATGCTGCAGATCTACAGTTTGATTTCGAAGAAGATGTGTTGAATTTTAACACTTTCAAGCGAATGATTATCAGTGTGTTAGAAGATTTGAGGCTGACGAGTATAATAGAGTGATCATGGAATCTAAAGAAGAAATTGCTCAAGCGAAAAAGTCCTGGTTTAAAGAGATGCCTCACGAACGTAAGTTTCGACGTCCTCTAGCATTCTTTACGAGAGACAAAGATGTTTCTTTGGGGGATATCTTGAGTTGGGGTTGGTTTAAAGAACTGAACGTATATGCAATCAAGAGAGAGTTTGGAGAGCAATACTTCAAATACCTTGCTGATTTCAAGACATTACCGTATTGGGATGTCGAAGAGTTGGTTCTGAGAATGTTACATACCACATGAAAGTGATTGATCAGTTGCTGTGGAAATTGATCAAGTTTGAAGCGGTGAAAGGATTTAGGTATTGGAAGCCATTCATTCCTAGTCGAGAATCAAGACAAACAAAAAGACGGGTGGAAAAGACATCACATTGATAATGAAGCGACCAAGGGCAATGAGAAACATGCCGCTGATGCTGATTGAACAAGACTTCTATCCATTGTTTAAGTGGTGGCAGATAGATCCATTCACTTGTGAAGCAGTTATTGTTTTAAAGTTTGAAGAACATTTGGATATTTCAAAGGAAAGAGTTGAGGTATTGGGATATCGGGGTATGAGGGGGTTATGGAGAACAATTAGGGTTCTTGATCCGATGTGGTTGGTTAATTACTCAAGAGAAGACATCAAAACCTTCTTCTACAACAAGATCGTATTTGAAGAACGTGAAAAGGTACAAGCGATGCAGTTTTAGAAAGTTGTTAATGTTTGTTATGCACACGAAGTTAATTCAGGAAAGATGTGGCAAACAAAGTGGAGAGATCTAGAAAGAGTAGAGTTTTTGAAAGAGGAGAAGCGTCTTGAAGCAATTCATGAATGAACTTGGAAGGCAAGTGTTAAGAGATTTCAGCATTTGAACAAAGTGCCTCCTACAGATCAGACGCCAGATCTTAAGCAAGAACGACGAAGGAAGCCGTACAAGAACTTCTTCGATCGGGTGCGTTAAAGTATATTATGAAGACAGAGTTTTGGAGACTGATACAAGACGAAGACTATCTCCAAGGGGGAGTCTGTTGGTGCATAATATCTATGTCTTTGTTTTATATCGAGTCTGTATAGTATAGAGCTGAATAGGCTAGGTGTATGAAGTATTTATGTAAAGTTGTAACAAGTTCGCCCCTGAAATGTCATGTTGAGACAAGTTCGGCTGAACTTGCTAAGGCAAGTTCGGGCGAACTTACATCCTCCATGAGCGAACTTGCAAGTCTATAAATACCTAGCTAGTGCTCCTCATTTGTAACTTTCGCATTTTGGAGGCGAAGCTCTGTCAGTTTGTACTCTTGACGTTTGATCAATAAAACTGATGATTAACTGATTAATTCTTGTCTATTGGTAAACACGACGGAATATTTCTGCTATTATGGACGTTAGATATCAAATTTAGGTTCCTTAGCATCAAGGATCGGTCCTACAATTGTTGAGAGCAAAGCACAACTCACTTCACACAGAAGTTGGAATGTGTATGTGGTAGATATGCTAAAAGATAATCCTATGTCTAGAACATGCTTATTCACAGTTGCTTCTAGCAAAGAGACTGAGTTATGGCATCGAAGACTAGGAAACACAAATCTTAAAACTATCACCATACTCTCAAAACAAAGTCTTCTAAGAGGTTTTCCTAACAAGCAATTTTCCTGTGAAGAACATTGTGTTTCTTGCTTAAAAGGAAAACAACATAAAAGTTCTTTCAAATCAACTGAAGAGTTCAAAACAAGCCTGTTGGTGCATAATGTCTTTGTCTTAGTCTTATATCGAGTCTGTACAGTATAGAGCTGAATAGGCTAGGTATATGAAGTATTTATGTTTATAATAGCCAAGTTCGCCCATGTGTGTCTCATGTATGCATGTTCGGCCGAACTTGTAGTAGCAAGTTCGGGCGAACTTGTATCTCCCAGGGGCGAACTTGATTGTCTATAAATACCTAGCTTGTGATCCTCATTTGTAACTTTGGCATTGTAGAGGCGAAGCTCTGTCAGTTTGTAACCAGAACATTTGATCAATAAAACTGACGATTAACTGATTAAATCTTGTCTATTGGTAAACACGACGTAATATTTCCGCTATTATGGACGTTAGATATCAAATTTAGGTTCCTTAGCATCAAGGATCGGTCCTACAAGTGGTATCAGAGCTAGAACAGCCTGATTTGATAGTATCAAGACAAGATCACTTCTATTTTATCTCCATTCTTCTATTTTTCTTAACTTTTGAACATAAAATGAAGAATTCACGGTCAAAATCTTTTCAAATTTGAGTATATCATGTAAAATACAACAAAGATAAACCCTTGAAAGATTGGAGACCAAATTCAACCGAATTCATGTCAAAATTTTGAAAAACCATGTTTTGGAAAACCATCAAGATCGAACTTGTTAAGCATGTTCGACCGAACTTAGTGTAAAACATCACTTTTCAAGTGATTTTTTACAAGTTCGCTCGAACTTGAGGTATTTTTGAGGAAATTCCAGCCAAGTTCGCTCGAAGTTATCAATTTTCCACTGATTTTATAGCAAGTTCGACCAAACTTGTGTAATATCAAGGAATTATTGAGTAAGTTCGCCCGAACTTGCTTGTGTTTCATCGAATTCTGATAGCAAGTTCGCTCGAAGATACACTGGATTCGTTATAAGTTCGACCGAATATAACAAAAAATTTTCAAAAACAAATATCACAAGTTCGACCGAACTTGTGATAAACTCAAGAATTCTTCATTGTTACTACACGTTCGACCGAACTTGTAGTAGTGCTAATTGTTTTCAAAGTTTTTGAATATTTTCAGTGTACACGTCTCGTTATTCACAATGGCTGATATGCAAAGAGCTTTTATGTCCGGAGCTAGTCGTCGAATGCCAACGTGATTCATCAAGTCAATCTTGATAACGAGATGGGAACGACTGTTAAACCGCCCAAGCTAATGAGCATGGACGAATATGAAGCATGGAAGGAGAAATTTACCTATTGGGTTCAAGCCATGCACTTTGCTGGCTGGGTGTCGATTGAAAGAGGCTACACTGTTCTGGTAGATGAACATCAGCAAGTCCTTGAAAAGTACAACTATTCGACAGTACAAAGAGACGAATACATTGCTGAGAAAAAGATGATCAGTCTCATCCAACAGTCTGTCAAAGAAGATATCCTGATTTTGCTATCAGAGTATACTATTGCAAGAGATCTTTGGTTGTCATTACAGAAGAAGTATCAAGGCAGTGCCGAAATGATCAAAAGTAAAAAGGCGCTTATTTTGAAAAAGTTTGATATCTTCACCATGCTAAAGAATGAGACCATGAAGCAAATGATCGAGCGCTTCTGTCATCTTAAAGTTTAAATGCGAAGACACGGTCTCGAGAATACAGAACAAGAATACATTGGCAAGCTTGCTGACGCACTACCAGATGGTGAACGGGCTACTTATTTGATGGTTCTGAAGAATAGTGATAAGTGGGAATTCTTCAATTGTCAACGTTTATCGACAAACTCGAAGGCTATGAAATGGAGCTTCTGAAGATTGCAAAGTCAAAGAACGCTAATTGTCACACCCTCAATTTCCACTTGCGGAGTTTTACCGCGAGGCGTGTGATCAAACCAGAATCTGAGACACTAGTAATATCGAACGACTCTATATGATTTATTTAAACGTTTTCCAAAAACATTTGTTTAACCATTCATAGTCATTTTCAAATTATCTTAGTTTCAAAGTTTAGCGGAAGCATTAGTTTCAAAGTTGAGCGGAAGCATTAGAGTGAAGTAAAGTAACGAACGCCAACATAAACGCCAAAACCAAAAATCCCAAACAATATTCGTAAATAAGACTCGATAAAAATGTCTTGATCAAATGCAAGTGAGTGCACCTAGCGCTCCAAGCGTCCTGAGAAACATGTAAAGAAACAAGTGTCAACATTAAAGAAGAGTGAGTTCACAGGTTTTTATAAGTTCACAAGTTCGGTTAAAAGTTTTGTTTCCCCCGTTATCCCTAACCCAGGATAACGATATAGTTCCATTATTCCTAACCTGGAATAATAATGTTGGTTCCATTAATCCTAACCCGGAATAATAATGTTGGTTCGTAATTAAGTTCAATGTTAACATGTAGGTAGCGAGCCTAAAGTTACGTCACGTAAGAGTTCGCGATCGAAGCTGACTGTTGTGCCTCAGTGTTGCCAGGCCTATCACTGACCATGGCGAAAGTTAGGCCAAATTAATCACCCGTTGACCATACCGGTCGGCTAGCGCGACTAGCTCGGGTGGGGCTTGTCGGGCCCAGTATACTACTTATAATTTCCCCGCTATCTAACCCAATACTAACGATCCGAGAGTTTGTTGAGGACTTCCGTGATATAGCTGCTTAGTGATGATAACGTACATTAACATTAACTTAGTTACCGAGTATTTAACGACGTTAATTTCACATAACGTAAGGTTATAGAGTGTATACATGTTTCTCCCCCTGTTGTTTAAAACCGGATAAAATAGTGGCCGTGAACTCACCTTTAATTGCTCGGTTAGAGTAACACAAAAGTAGCAAATGATGGGACCGCTAATCGCGTCCTAACATGTCAACCGATTTAAAGTTAGTGTGTGAACACACTGATACAAAACCCTACGCATAACTAACACACAGTGCGGCACACGCAATAACCAATTAGAAAACACAATCATGCATGCAAAGTATCATCATACCAAAATAATGATCAAACCAACTTGTCATAAACACAGATTAACTCATACAACACTTTGGTACACACAAACGCAAATTATCATGTTTTAGCTTGTACGCTCATAACTGGGCTGTTTTCGAGGATTTTTATAAAATAGTTCCAACGTTCCAAATTTTTACAGGAGGTGTCGACTAAACTGTAGAAATTTATGTAAACTTTTCAAGTCCTAACGCTTTACCAATTATTTATAAACATTTATATACTAGGCTGCAGTCAGATTCGTCGCTTTCTGACTGCAGTCCACGGGAAAAATTATTTAAAAATCATCGTTCGTCCAATTAACAAAATTCCAGTAGGAGTTTTCCTGAAATTCCCGTCTCCAGTTACTGTACAAATTTCGTGACCCAACCCTCTATAGACTATGAGATCCGACTCGATAAACAACTAGCAAATTTTGCAGAATTTATGCAGCTTCAGCTGCTGCACTAAATGACCACTTAAAAATAGCAAACGACCTCAGAAAAATATGAATCTGGTGCCATTAGAAGAGTTTTACAAAAATACACGTTTTAGACTTCAGAAAATCCACTTTTCGATAAATAATGATCAGGTTACAGCCAACTGAAGTTGGCTGTAAATGCCATTCAGCAACCTGTTTTCGACTTTTATCGCATTAGAACATGCTTAAACGATCAAGATGCTTAATAATAATGATCAAGAACAGGTTTATTTGTGAAATATCATCATGTATATCAATATTCATGCAAACCCTAATCATATAACATGATCTTTATCGCTAAAACGCAGCCTATGATTTTTATATTCATCATAACATCACAATCGCAAAAACTCGCACAATTATCCGAACTAATCATAAATCATAATCATAACATTTTTCAAACCAATGATCCTACCATTACCATATTCATGATAAAGATTACACAAACCCTAATGTGATTTGCAAAACAATTAAACCCTAACCTTGAAACGATGATGATTAGCGAACCGGGACAAGATTGGAATCAATCCGGAAGGTTGGAGCTTGTGCGACCGTGAGGGGGGGGGGCTGCCGTCGGCTCACTTAGAGACTAGGGTTTCTTGTTTTTTTTAAAACACAACTCATGTATACATGCAAATATATAGCACAAGGGAAAAGAAGGGGAAGGGGGGGGGGTTTGGGTAAGTAGCTTGGGCCTCAAGTTTAGGTTAGTTCCTTGGGCCGCAAGGAGGTGAGGTCGACAGGTTTTGCGGCTCGGTTCGGTTCGGCTATTTATTTATTATATATATATTTTTTTATAACTAATAATCACGAAATCAAAGCGTGATATAATAATCCACCAAATCTAAAAACGTCTAATAACACATAGCACGTAATTCACCCAATGAATTCACAAAGTTAGCGTCGTTATTGCGAGCGTGTAATTTAATTCTCTGAATTAAATTAGCGTAGGAATGAATAACCGTGAAGTAGCGTGTTTAAGATACCTGAAAAGCCGGGATGTCACATTATCCCCATGTTTAAAGAATTTTCGTCCCGAAAATTGAGTAAACACGGTTTAGAATGCAACGCACAAAGATTCAGTTTGTTAGCAATGGTACAAGAAATTCCCAGGCTGTCACATCATCCCCATGTTGAAAGAATTTCGTCCCGAAATTTAGTTGGTGGTAACGTTAGATTGCTGCTCAGCTGTAAAAAGGTGTGGGTATTTGCTTTTCATTTGGTCCTCTCTTTCCCACGTGAACTCCGGTCCACACTTAGAGTCCAACGAACCTTGACAATCGGTATCTTGCTGTGCCTTCGAGTCTTAATCTCACGATCCATGATCTCGATAGGTTGTTCCACAAAATGCAGTTGCTCATCCACTTGAATCTCATCCAATGGAATAACTAGGGTCTCATCTGATAGACACTTCTTCAGATTGGACATGTGAAAAACGTTGTGAACTCCACTGAGTTCGGTAGGAAGGTCTACTTGATAAGCTACGGGCCCGATACGCTTCGAGATCACAAATGGGCCTACGTACCGTGGGTTTAGTTTTCCTCGTTTCCCAAAACGGATTACACCCTTCCAGGGTGACACCTTCAGTAGGACGCGGTCGCCTACTTGAAATTCGAGCGGTTTGCGTCGTTGATCAGCATAGCTTTTCTGTCGATCTTGTGCCGCTGCCATGCGGTTTCTGATTTGCACAATCTTTTCAGTAGCCTCAAGTATCAACTCAGGACCTGTGAGTTGACTGTCACCGACTTCTGTCCAACAGACCGGTGATCTACATTTGCGACCGTATAATGCTTCAAACGGTGCAGCCTGAATACTCGTATGGTAACTGTTGTTATACGAGAATTCCACTAAAGGCAGATGGATTTCCCAACTGTTCCTGAAGTCTACCACACATGCCCTAAGCATGTCTTCCAAGGTCTAAATGGTCCTTTCACTTTGACCATCCGTCTGAGGGTGGTAAGCTGTGCTCATATCTAAGCGTGTACCCAACTCTTTCTGAAGTGACTGCCAAAAGTTGGACGTGAAACGAGCATCTCTGTCTGAGATGATGGACGTTGGCACGCCGTGCCGAGAAACTACTTCCTTAATGTAGATGCGAGTTAACTTATCCATATTATCTGTTTCTTTGATCGCTAGGAAGTGTGCGGACTTAGTTAGATGATCCACGATTACCCAGATGGTATCGCAACCACCTGGAGTTCATGGGAGTTTAGTGATAAAGTCCATCGAGATCTGATCCCATTTCCACACTAGGATCTCAGGTTGTTGAAGTAGCCCTGATGGCTTCTGGTATTCCACCTTGACTTTTGCACACGTCAAACACTTGCTCACATAGGTGGCTATATCCGCTTTCATGTTGGGCCACCAGTACGCGGCTTTAAGGTCTTGATACATCTTATCCGAACCAGGATGGACAGAGTATCGGGATTTGTGAGCTTCGTCCATAACTAGCTTCATGAGGTCTCCGTAGAGAGGTACCCATATACGATTCATGAAATACCAGGCACCATTGGGTTTCACTTCCCAATCGCGTTCCATCTTTCCCACAGATTCGGCCTTGATGTTTTCTTCCTTAACTGCTTCTAGCTGCGCGTCGCGTATGTGTTTGGGTAACCCTGAATGAATGGTGAACTGTAGTGCTCGTACCCGACGAGGTTTCAAGTGCTCCTTCCTACTGAGGGCATCAGCTACCACGTTAGCTTTACCCGGGTGATACCGAGTGGCACATTCATAATCGTTTAGGAGTTTGACCCAGCGCCGCTGTCGCATGTTCAACTCCTTCTGGTCAAAGATATGTTGGAGACTCTTGTGATCCGTGTAGATTATGCACTTTGTTCCATACAGATAGTGTCTCCAAATTAAGTGCAAACACAACTGCTGCCAATTCCAGGTCATGTGTTGTGTAGTTTTTCTCGTGAATCTTCAACTGTCGGGATGCATACGCGATGACCTTATCACGTTGCATAAGTACGCATCCCAATCCCTGAATGGAGGCGTCATAATATACCACAAAATCATCTGTCCCTTCTGGCAATGACAAAATGGGTGCACTGCAAAGTTTCTGCTTCAGCAATTGAAATGATGCTTCCTGCTTGTCACCCCAAGCATACTTGGTGCCCTTCTGGGTGAGAGTGGTAAGCGGTTGTGCGATCTTTGAAAATCCCTCGATGACACGTCTGTAGTAACCAGCCAAACCCAAAAATTGGCGGATCTCTGTCGGTGTCCTGGGTGCTTCCAGTTCTTGATAGCATCGATCTTGGCGGGATCAACGTGTATACCCTTTTCATTCACGATATGCCCGAGGAACTGAACTTCCTGAATCCAGAAATCACACTTCGTAAACTTGGCATATAGTTTCTCCTGTTGAAGTAATTCCAGCAATAATCGTAGATGCTCAGCATGTTCTTCTTCACCCTTAGACTAGACGAGTATATCATCGATGAACACGATGACAAACTTGTCGAGATACGGCTTACACACGCGGTTCATGAGGTCCAAGAACACCGCGGGTGCGTTGGTGAGACCGAAGGGCATGACCAAGAACTCATAATGGCCATACCGAGTACGAAATGCCGTCTTGGAGATATCCTCATCCCTGACATGTAACTGGTGATAACCGGACCGTAGATCGATCTTGGAGTAGTAGCTTGACCCTTGAAGCTGGTCGAAGAGATCGTCGATGCGTGGTAATGGGTATCGGTTCTTGACGGTAACCTTAATGAGTTCCCTGTAGTCGATGCACATGCGGAAGGTCCCGTCCTTTTTCTTGACAAAGAGGACCGGAGCTCCCCATGGCGAAGTACTGGGTCAGATAAATCCTTTTTCCAACAATTCCTAAAGTTGGGTAGACAGCTCTTGCAGCTCTGCTGGAGCTAGGCGCTACGGGGCCTTGGCGATAGGAGTCGCATGGTTCGCCAATTCGATTTCAAACTCCACTTGTCGATGTAGTGGAAGACCAGGTAACTCCTCTAGAAACACATCGGAAAAGTCACGGACGACTGGGATATTTTCAATCCGCTTCTCGTCCTTAGGCTGCTCGGTGACCAGTGCGAGCAAAGCGAAGGAGTTTTTCTCCGAAGATACTTCTGAGCTTGCATGTAAGAGATGATGTTTGTGACGGCGCCTGCCTTCTCGCCTTGCACCATCAAGACTTCGTCGTTAGAGAGCGGAATACGGATAGCTTTCTCGAAACAGAGAACTTCAGCTCGGACGTTGGATAGCCAGTCCATTCCGGCTACCACATCAAAACTACCCAGGGTAGTTGTCATCAGATCAATGGTAAAGGTGTGACCCGCGAGTTTAAGTTGACAGCCGGTTACTAAATGGGTCACATCTACAGATTTACCATCGGCTAGTTCTATGATGTAAGGGGTCTCTAGGGGTTTAGTCGTGAGATTTAGGTTCTCCCTAAAAGACTCAGATATAAAACTCTTTTCCGCACCCGAATCAAAAAGTACAGTAGCAAAATGATCGTTAAGGGGAAACTTACCGGTAACCACGTTCGAGTCGTTTCTGGCCTCTCCGCGGCCCAGCGTGAATGCACGACCTTTGGCACCTCCTGTGCCACCATTTCCATTGTTGTTATTGTTTTTGTTGCTGTTATTGTTGTTGTTCCCACCATTGTTGTTGTTGTTGCGAAGCTGCGGGCAGTCTCGCTTGAAATGGGTAGTGCTAGCACCCCCGGTTAATACCTTGCTGTTGAACCTAGTGCTGATTCTGATTTTGTCGAGACATGATCTCCCTGCGACAATACTTTGCCGCGTGTCCCGTTTTGCCACATCGTTGGCAGCGATTTCCAGCGCAAGGACCGTGATGATGGAGGTTACAACGATTACATTGCGGCTTTTGACCCGCATAGCCGCTTGAGTTCTGGGTGTTGTTGGCAGACTGATTATTGTGACCCCGATTGTTGTTGAAATTGTTGGACCGCTTCTGGTTTCCTTATTGTTGCTGGGGTGACGAAGACTGTCGAGCAGGTGAGTCTTCAAATTTTCTTTTGTTATCAGGGACAACTTCGGTTGCACCCCGAGGTGGCAACTTCCTTTGCTCCACTGCCTTATCGGTGAGTTTATGCGCCATCCTAATCGCTTGATGCTCCGTCGTAGGGTTGCTAGACAATACCATGCCCTGGATCTCAGGGACCAGACCCCCAAGATAAAATTCCAGTCGTTTTTCGACGGTGTTAGCCAGATCGGGACATAGGAAACCAGATCATGATGTTTGGCCGTGTACGCTTCAATTTCAGACCCTACCATCTTGTGGTTCCATAACGCTTGCTCCAACTGCTGAACTCTGTCCCGCGGACAGTATTCCTCCTTGATTAGGGCCTTAAACTCGGTCCAGGCCATTGCGTTTGCCGCAAAAGTCCACGCGTTTGGACTTGTGCGTTCCACCAGGTTAATGCCCCATCTTCCAACGTTGAGGCAGCATACTTGACCTTATTGGCTTCAAGGCAATTGCACATCTCGAACACCGATTCAGACTTTTCAATCCAACGGACCAGTCCTATGGGTCCTTCAACACCCGTGAACTTGCTTGGTTTCGCATCGAGGAACATCTTGTAGGGGTTAAGACCCCCTCCTAAAGACAGAGGATAGGTAGTCAGCGAGAAAATCTACTAGTCCAACTATTAGATTTTCCCATGAAATTTTAATAATGGTTACCTGCTGGTGGGTTTTGAACACCTGCCAGAGCAGCATTCACGTGTTCTTGGATCATTGCGGCTAATTCTTCAGGTGACATGTTGAGGTTTCCGCGACGTCCAGTTGCCATTTCAGATCTTCGCAAGACAACACAAACACACACCGATAAGTATATATATCCAATATAGTTATCATATTCCAAACTTCAATCATCACACAAGTTATGTCAACCCAACAAATTAAACAATCAAAAGGAACATTCGATTAAATAAATTGCAACGTCTCACAAAATACCAACCAAACATCTCAGTTTAATTATAAAATTTCAAGTTCAAACATAAGTGGAAAACAGACAAACTAAAGAAAACAAAGCAGGGATTGGCGAGACGAGTCAGTCTTCTACGTCTCCATCTCCCAAGTCGCTATCGTTGCCGTCATCCTCTGCGGCGTGTTCAGCTTCAACAGGCAGGTCCTGTTCCGGCTCTTCTTCCTCCGGATCCTCCTCCGGGACTTCCTCTGGATCCTCCTCTGGGTCTTCCTCTGGATCCTCCTCTTCTTCCTCTACCGGCGCTGGAGGGGCCGGTGCTGGTGCGGGTACTGGGATAGGTGGTGCTTGGTTCTGCTCCAGTTCGTGAATCCTCCAACTGGACTCAAGAACTCTGTCTTCGAGCCAGTCAGCCTCAGCTGCTCAGCACGAAGATCCTTAGCTAAAATGTTTCGAACTTTCCTATTCTCATGTTGCTCTTCCTCGAGCTTTCCAGTTTTACCAGTTAGTTGACGTATCATCCATCCCTGTGCTTCGATAGCCTGCATTCTCTCTAGGTTGTTCCTGTTGTTTTCTTAACATATCCCTAAGTGGACGTCCCCTACTTCTAACGAGTTGACCGGTTCGACCGGTATAGCGGTGGTCGGACGGGAGGACGACTCCCCTCCTAGAGCGAGTCTTTTCTTAGCAGCTGAGCGTGTCTCCACGCCATGAGGTGGTGAGGGTTCGACCATGGGTGCCTTCCCCGGTGCCCTTGGTTGTCGAGATTTGTCGGATGATGATGATGACATTGTCTGTTAGGTGTGTAGTTAGTTACAGTTGCGTGCATCACAATATACATATATATCTTACATAAAACAGTTGTAGTATAACACATAACAAGATATCACAGTTTGGTGCCAACTAAGTCTAGTGTCGTGTAACAGCTATAGTATAGGTCTACTTTTAATGCAAACCTGGTTCTCTATAGCTAGAGGCTCTGATACCAATTTGTCACAACCTCAATTTCCAGGCGTATCACTGACCATGGCGAAAGTTACGTCACGTAAGAGTTCGCGATCGAAGCTGACTGTTGTGCCTCAGTGTTGCCAGGCGTATCACTGACCATGGCGAAAGTTAGGCCAAATTAATCACCCGTTGACCATACCCGGTCGGCTAGCGCGAGTAGTTTAACATTAAATAAGCTCGGGTGGGGCCTGTCGGGCCCAGTAGTACTAATAATTTCCCCGCTATCTAACCCAATACTAACGATCCGAGAGTTTGTTGAGGACTTCCGTGATATAGCTGCTTAGTGACGATAACGTACATTAACATTAACTTAGTTACCGAGTAGTTTAACGACGTTAATTTCGCATAACGTAAGGTTATAGAGTGTATACATGTTTCTCCCCTGTTGTTTAAAACCGGATAAAATAGGGGCCGTGAACTCAACTTTAATTGCTCGGTTAGAGTAACACAAAAGTAGCAAATGATGGGACCGCTAATCGCGTCCTAACATGTCAACCGATTTAAAGTTAGTGTGTGAACACACTGATACAAAACCCTACGCATAACTAACACACAGTGCGGCACACGCAATAACCAATTAGAAAACACAATCATGCATGCAAAGTATCATCATACCAAAATAATGATCAAACCAACTTGTCATAAACACAGATTAACTCATACAACACTTTGGTACACACAAACGCAAATTATCATGTTTTAGCTTGTACGCTCATAACTGGGCTGTTTTCGAGGATTTTTATAAAATAGTTCCAACGTTCCCAATTTTTACAGGAGGTGTCGACTAAACTGTAGAAATTTATGTAAACTTTTCAAGTCCTAACGCTTTACCAATTATTTATAAACATTTATATACTAGGCTGCAGTCAGATTCGTCGCTTTCTGACTGCAGTCCACGGGAAAAATTATTTAAAAATCATCGTTCGTCCAATTAACAAAATTCCAGTAGGAGTTTTCCTGAAATTCCCGTCTCCAGTTACTGTACAAATTTCGTGACCCAACCCTCTATAGACTATGAGATCCGACTCGATAAACAACTAGCAAATTTTGCAGAATTTAAGCAGCTTCAGCTGCTGCACTAAATGACCACTTAAAAATAGCAAACGACCTCAGAAAAATATGAATCTGCCGCCATTAGAAGCGTTTTACAAAAATACACGTTTTAGACTTCAGAAAATCCACTTTTCCGGCTTGGGTAAGTAGCTTGGGCCTCAAGTTTAGGTTAGTTCCTTGGGCCGCAAGGAGGTGAGGTCGACACGTTTCGCGGCTTGGTTCGGTTCGGCTATTTATTTATTTTATATATATATTTTTTATAACTAATAATCGCGAAATCAAAGCGTGATATAATAATCCACCAAATTTACAAACGTCTAATAACACATAGCACGTAATTCACCCAATGAATTCACAAAGTTAGCGTAGTTATTGCGAGCGTGTAATTTAATTCTCCGAATTAAATTAGTGTAGGAATGAATAACCGTGAAGTAGCATGTTTAAGATACCTGAAAAGCCGGGATGTTACACTAATGTTGTTGAAGACGTTGGGTTGTACTACAAAAGTGGAATGCAAGACAACATTTCGAGTCCGAAAATTGGGACAGCGTTTAGTGCGAACATGAATGCTTCTCCATAGAACCAGAGTCAATCACAACCTCATTATGATCAGAGTCCACAGAGTTCGTACTTAAGTACTGGTTCAAATTCATATTATCAAAGTCAAGCAAATCAGAATCAACAAACAAATTCTGATTCGAATGTATAAAAGTGCAACATCGCAGTGAATTTGAACAATGTTGTTTAGGAACAAGTTGCTAAACAACATATGTCTCTTCTCGCCACTGTTCTGGAGTCATACGAAAGTCTTGTAGCCGGTAAAATTGGAAATCCCGAAATGACGGCAGAAGATTATGACCAAGTGGATGAAGAAGAACTCGAGTTGATGGTTATCAAGTGGTGTTTAGCATCTATTATCCGAAGAGTCACAAAGTTTGTTGCTCTTACTTGCAGAGATATCAGAAATTCAAGCAACAAGTTGGGCTTTGACAAATCAAAAGTGACGTGCTTCAGATATCGCCAAAAGGGACATTTCAAGAGAGAGTGCAAGAATCCTGAAGCAACGGGAAATCAGAGTCTATTCGGAGGAAACAACGATTATTATAAGAAGTCGCTTCAATACAAGCCATTTCCAAAGAAGACTCAGGTTGAAATCCAAGAGAAACCAAATAGCAGCAACAATGAGAAAGCTATGGTAGCATCAAACGAAGATGATGGTTTCGACTGGAATTCCTACATTGTTAAGAAGACCAGAGTTGTGTTGATGGCTGAGATAGTTGAAGATACTTCTATAGAGGAAGCAACGGTAGTGGCAGAAGCAGCGGTTGTAGAACAGATTCTGCTGGAGCAATACTTGCATCAACAACGAGAAGAAGAGGAGTATATCCACATGCAGAAAATAGGAATTTATCTCCTAACTCGTGTGATAGTTTTGCAGGTCATTTTGATGGAAGCTCTAAAGAACAAGTGGTTGAGGAGAAAACAATTGAGGAAGAGATCATCAATGTTACACAAGAAGTGAATGCCGAAAACCTCAAGGACATGGTAGAAAAAGCTTTAATGGCAAATCTAACCAAGGTAGGTCCAGAGGTAAAAGAAGTTGTCAAAATACAAATTGTAGATGTTGAAAAACCTTGTATAAAATGTACCGAACCATGCTCTGAGTGTGTCGAAAAATTAAAAACCATCGCTGAAAACAATGTGCATAATAAACTTTTGAAATACGATTATCGCACACTAAAGGAAGCGTATGATAAATTGAAAAATGATTATGGTAGGCTTGATAGAAATAACATCGAACAACATGATACCATAAGAATGTTAAAAGGAACAGTAATGGATAAGCAAAAAGCAATTAATATTTATATTAACACCATTGCTAAAACTAAGCAACAACTCCAGGACATGACAATTGAAACAGAACGTGTTCAACAACTTTTGAGAAGTTACACATGTAATGCATATGTCATTGATCACATCCTTCCGACAATTCCATCAGAAGATAAACCTAAAAAGAAAATTGGTAAAGAATACAACAATGTTCCTGCACCCCTTTGCGAGAAGTATTGTCGCAAATCCGCTGATGGGATGGACAAGGCACTCAACATTGAGTTGTTATCTGAAAAGAAAACTGAGTTGCCAGAGAACATTGATGTAATCTATACTAAAACAGATAATGAGAATGCTGTGATTAAAAAGGTTGTTGAAAATGTTTTGAACGATTCTGATGAAGGCAGCTTTAATAGCCGCTGACTCGAGCTCAAAGAATTCAGATTCACAGTCCGAAGATGACGATACATCATCGGAGAATGATCTGAGTGATGATCCTAATATTGTCATGTACAAGATTAAGGAATCTGATAGATTATACTTTGATGACAGTTTTCCGATTCAGAATGTGAATGAATAATTGTTAGACAAATTCTTTAAACTCGTGGAAGTCACATCAGATGATTTGGAGATCAATGAAAAGAAATTCTATTCCAAACCTAAAAGAAACAACTACCGAAAGAATGGTGGTGATCATCCGGAAAACCGGAGAGCTGGGTTGGTATTTGAGGAATCAAATGAACCTAAAAGGAAACCGTCACCATTTCATGAATACAAGAATAAAAACATGAATTTTGTATATGGGACGAACACGGTTCATGAGGAAAGTTTGATCAGGAAAAAATCAAACGATGAGTTCAAGAAACAAAAAGAACTTCGAGATAAAGCCAAAATTGAAAGTGGTGCCAAAACAAGTGGTGTAAAACATACTAAAGGACATCCACATGATTCTCGGACTTGTTTCAAGTGCAACGAAATTGGTCATATTGCACGTTACTGTCCGAAATCAAATCTGGCTTATCTTCGAAGGAAAGGAAGTTCAAATGTTGTGAAACGAAAGCAACCAGCGTTTGTAAAACCTTTAAAGATTTTGAAAAGAAATGAATCAAAAGCTGAAGTCAAACCTAAGGTTGAAAATTCAATTTTCAAAAAAGGAGAAACTTCAAAGGCTAATGAAAATAATTTTAACATCAAGAAGGCTAACATAAAATCTCAAGCCTGGATTGTAAAGAAACGGTCAGCACCATCTGAGAACACTAAGTTTGAGCTTGTCAAGACTAGTGATAGCAAGAAAGATTCAAAATCTGAAATCATAATTGAAACCACATCTGAAACTGTCAAAAATACAAGTGGTAAACAATTCAAAAGATAAAAAGATGGTAAAGTTTTCAAACATAAACATCATAGAAAATTCAGATGAAGAATGGGAAGTTTATTCTGTAGATGGGTGTGGATTTGATTATGCTGATGAATGTGAATTTGATTTTGATGATGGTTATCCAATTCAACCCAAGACCAAAAAGACTTGGGTCTCGCTTTTTAAATAGATTGTTAAAATGTGCAGGGGCTACAGAGATCCGTACTTTCTAAGTGGATTTTGGATAGTGGAGCGTCAAGGCATATGATGGGAATGAAGGGGTTGCTATTCGACATTAAAGCTATCAATGGTGGATATGTTGGATTTGCAGGAAACCAGGGTGGAAGGATAGTCGCCGAAGGAAAACTCTCCAATGGCGTCGTTTCATTCGATCGCATGAACTATATTGCAAAACTTGAGAACAATCTTCTGAGTATATCGCAGATTTGTGACAAGAAGTTCACAGTCCATTTCAACAACAAAGAGTGTATCATCTTGAAGCCGGGATTCAAAATACCAGATGAATGGATTCTGATGCGAGCACCTCGAGAGAATGATCTATATGTTCTTGATATGGGTGTTGCCACCACTTCATCAAAATCAGCACATTCATTTGCGAAAAATGAATTTCTTGGTTCATAATGATCTTGTAGAAGGCGTAAATCTTCGGAGTTTTCAGTTGTCTGATCATTGCTTCGAATGCAAAAAGGAAAGCAGATCAAGAAATCTCATCCGAAGAAAATTCTAAACTCAATCAAGTTGCCTTTAGAACGTCTCCACATGGACTTATTTAGTCCTTTAAATGTTCGAAGCATCTCAAGAGACTTATATTGCTTGGTCGTGACAGATGACTATTCGAGATATTCGTGGGTATTCTTTCAGGAATCAAAAGACAAAACGTTCGAGAACTTGGTTATTCTATTCAAGAAACTCGAGAACCTTTATCATCTGCCAGTCAGACGCATTAGAAGTGACAACGGCACAGAGTTTAAGAGTAACAAAATGAAGGAATTCTGCAACGCAAAAGGGATTCTGCACGAGTTTAGTACTCCCTATACTCCACATCAAAACGGAGTAGCTGAACGGAAAAACAAAACTTTGATTGAAACTGCGAGAACCATGCTTGCAGATTCTAAACTTCCAATCAGCTTCTGGAGTGAAGCAGTTGCTGCGGCTTGCTACACGCTAAACAGGATTCTCACTCTCAAACCAACAAAGAAAACATGTTTTGAAATGATAACCGACGGAAGCCAAATTTGAAGTTCTTAGAGCCATTCGGTGCACCATGTACCGTAATAGACCAAGATGGCAAATTCAGAGCTAAATCTCTTGAAGGTTTCTGTGTCGGATACGCGAGTCCGTTGAGAAGAGTATATGTTCCTTCATTGAGAAAGGTTATTGAAGCACAGCACGTGGATTGTTTCAACTATACGGATCCTATTCAAAGGAAAGGTGACGCGTGCCTGTTTAACTATCAAGACCTTTGGAAGTCATTTGACTTGCCTGAAGAACCGACTGACGAAGATGTTGCAGCGTTATACTACCTTCACCAGTCAGCGAATCAAGAACAAATTGTTCGACCAATTGTGGTTAATCAACCCACGTTGGATCCATCTTCTTCTGGCGCCAGTTCAAGCAATAGTGGTGTTCCGGCTGAAAATGTTTCAGAAACATTAACAAAACCTGTTACTTCTCCAACAAATGCCTCTACTGAACTAGTGAATACAACAACGGAGCTCAGTATGCCTCATAATCAAAATTCTGACTCAGATGAAGCACCAACATTTGATGCTGATGGGGGGGAACCATCTTCTTCAGATGAAGAAGTGGAGCAGATACAAGTCTTCTTAATCAATCTGCAGTCCCGAACAACAGAAATGAAGCTTCATCAAGCTTTCCAAATGTTGAATTGGTCGTTGATCTCAACATCACGAATCAGCAAAACTCAGTAGATGTTCCAAGTGAAGAATTGCCGCGATCAAATTCCTATCATCCGTTAACAAATATAATCGGAGAACTTCAAACTGGTGTTAGAACTCGAGGGCAAATTAACAAAGCACTCAGTTGTTTCTACACTCGGGTTGCTCCAACCCAGAACTATTGCTTCTATTCATGTTTCATCTCTTAGATTGAGCCAAAGAAAATTAATGAAGCTTTAGCCGATGAAAACTGGGTACAAGCAATGCAAGAAGAACTATTGCCAGTTTGAGAAGTTGGGAGTATGGAAGCTTGAAGACCTACCAGAAAATCAGAAAACAATTGATACAAAATGGGTCTTTAAGTGTAAACGTGATGATCGAGAGGTTATTGTTCGTAACAAAGCTAGGCTTGTTGTCAAGGGATTTCACCAGCAGGAAGGGATAAACTACACGGAAGTCTACGCACCAGTAGCTCGCTTGGAATCTATTCGAATTTTTCTAGCTTTCGTCATCATGGAAAGGATTTAAGGTCTATCAATTGGATTTCAAATCGGCTTTTCTGTATGGAAAACTACGTGAGAAGGTGTACGTTGGACAACCACCAGGGTTTGTCGATCCACTCAACAAGAAGAAAGCGTACCTACTGGATAAAGCTCTTTATGGTCTACACCAAGCCCGAGAGCTTGGTACGAGACGTTATCGCAACATCTTGTCGGAAACGGCTTTATCAGAGGAACTATGGATAGTACTCTCTTCACCAGAGAAGTTGATGGCCATCTGATTATAGTTCAAATCTACGTCGACGACATCATCTTTGGATCTACAAACGTTAGTCTCTGCAAAGAGTTTGAGGGAATCATGAAAAAGAAATTCAAAATGTCCTCGATGGGCGAAATGAAGTTCTTTCTTAGTTTGCAAGTAGATCAGCTTCCGGATGGTATTTTCATTCATTAGACTAAGTATGTTCACGACATCTTGAAGAAATTTGGTATGGAAAGCTTGAAGCCTCTATCTACGCCTCTTGCTTTAAATCACGGCATTTGGTTGACGACACTGGAGCCAAAGTTGACGAGATGTTATACAGATCGATGATTGGATTGCTGATGTATCTGACGACATCACCCCCAGATATTATGTATCCAACCTGCCTCTGCGCCAGATATCAGTCAAGCCCGAGGATCTTACACATGCAGATCATGAAGCGAATCTTCAGATACCTGACAGGATGCCCAAGCACCGGCTTGTGGTACCCGAAGAACGACATTTTCGACCTCACAGGCTATGCTGATTCTGATTTTGGTGTAGATAAGTTGAACTCAAAATCAACTGCAGCGGGATGCCAGTTCTTTGGAACAAGAATGGTGACCTGGCAGTGTAAGAAACAGACTACGGTCACTCTCTCTACCTATGAAGCTGAGTATATCTCGGCCTCCAGCTGTTGTTCACAAATTCTATGGATTTAACAGCAGATGAGAGACTATGGTCTACAATTTCTAGACACTCCACTGTTTGTTGATAACAAGGCAGCCATAGATATAACTAAAAATCCGGTTCATCACTCACGCACAAAACCACATTGAAATTCGTTATCATTTCATTCGTGATTGCTACATAAAGAAATTGGTGTGAATAGAAAAAATCCATACCGACGAACAAAAGGCTGATTTTTTATCAAACCATTTTCTTTGTCACAGTTTAAATACTTGCTAAGAATTAACGGTATGAAAAATTTGCTGACAGGTGCGGACGCTGAGGTTGAATACGGATCGGACGACGAGTTTGCGTGATCCACATTGGTTTGTAAATATCTTTCTAATTTAGAATTTTGTTAAAAACTAAAATCCAAAAAGATGTTTTTGATTTTAGGGGGAGAAATGTTAGAGGAAATACAAAAACATTCGAAAAATCTTAAAATCCAAAAAGATATGAAAAATTCAAAATGTACAAAAACATTGAAAAAGACAAAAAGAGTTCAGTGTCATATAAGGAAATGATAGTACATCAGTGGACTATCACAGTATGCTAAAGAAATGTAAAGTTTTAAAAGTGATAAACAAGTCTTACTGTGGATGTGTCGATAGGCTTAACACATTCAGTAAACTGTTTTCGAGATATAAACTAAATTTTACAACTGCTTAATCTTGTGGATTAACATATCTTGGATATATGGACTTAGTACTCCGAAATTTCCTTTTAAAGATTGCCTGATTCTGAGATACGAGATCTTTATAGATAGTTGATATCTGGGGTATTATACAAGTTCTTCTGATTTTGTGGAAGCAATGGCCTTGAACTTCTATAATACTTTCGCCTAAAATCCCCAAACTGCATGCAATATTGAAAAGAATCGGAAGATCTAATCATTTGCAATGCTAAAAAAAGATTCCTTAAGTGGAACACACCTTAAAGACGAGCCTTCATCTCTTTGTCTGTACGGAAGTACTAACCTGAGATCTCAAGGTCTCGCATAACCCAGATACAAATATCAATTACGCTATATTCACCTGTAAGATGAAATCTAGGAAATCTGGATACGGGAGTATATTCAAGAAGTGGGAATCACGGATAAGTCAAGTTTCATAAATCTTACCTTAACATATCTTGAAACATTCGAGAAATGTGGTAAAGCTTAAGTGGACAAGCATATCGAAAATCTAGGAAAACAAGTTTAAAGCTTAAAGTCATTTAAAGGTCAACGATACTGGTGATATGTCTCAATTAACTGATATAATCCTTAGACACGAATTCACAAAAATATGTCTGTAAATATGTTTGTACATAGTTTACATTGTCCTGTACATAGTTTATCAGCTTTACAGATTAAAATCAAAAAGATTTTTGGTGTGTTTTAGCATAAATTTTCAAAAATTCAAAAAGATTTCATTTCTACATTGTTTTCAGCAAACCAATATTGGAGAACGGGTCTTCGAAGTTTGGTAAGATGTTAGAACTGGTGGAAATCTCTTTGACAATGGGCTGGGAATTAATCTGTTAAATCTGAAAAATTAAAAAGATAAAAAGTTCATTAATTTGAAACTTTGTTTTTTGAAAATATCAACAGTTTGTTCGTAACGGGTCAAACCAGGGTCATTAACTTGGACTCAGCAGACAAATCGGTTAACCAAGGTCATTAGCTTGGACTTGGTCAACTGAGTGGATTTTCACAACAGGTAAAAGGTTTGAAAGTTCAGGGGTTAAAATTGAAAAATTGAAAAGGTTTAAAATTTTGGTTTGGCAAGTTCGGCCGAACTTGCTAAACTGATTCAAGTTTAACATCTAAGCAAGTTCGACCAAACTTGCTAAGGAATGGCTGTGTTGTTTTATAGTTAAGTCTGCCCGGACTTGACTGGGCCTTCATGTTGGGCTTACCAAGTTCGTCCAAACTTGACTTGGTATAAATACCAATCAAGTTCGGCCGAACTCATTTAACAGCATATCAACAACACTGAGCGAACTTGAACTCTGAGAGTTTTTGAGCGATTTTGGCAATTTCACACCGTTAAACTGCCCAAATTAAGTCCGTTTTGGCGATTAGCACACCAATTACTATGACAGAGGTAGAGATTTGTCTTTGATCCATGAATTGACCTGAATCGAATCAAATATATCTGGAACTTTAAAATCTGATTAGATCTAGGTGTTGTTGGTTAAAATTGAACATAAATCCTGAATCTACAATTAAAATCAACCGTGTAACTAATTTTGATTGGATTGAAACGGTTGTTGGAATGTTGAACAGATTTGAGTTGGAGAAGATGACAAGTTCGGCCGAACTTGTTATCAAGTTCGACCAGACTTGCATCAAAAGTGTTTGTTAAAACTGATATCAATGCATGTTTGACCGAACTTATGAAAAGGAAATTTTGAATTGTTTAGAACGCAAGTTCTCCCAAACTTAATGATAAACAATGAACATGTGATGGTTACATGTTCGGGCAAACTTGAATAAAACAGAATGTTGTAACACCATATCAAGTTCGCCCGAACTTGATAAAGTGTTAGAAAATTTTTGTGAAATATTTCTCGATAAACGTGCTAATTGTTTTGCATCATTTTTCAGGCACAAGTTCCAGCACGTGTAATCTCAGTACAGTTCTTGAAGACTCACAACACGAGTATCACGCTCGACAAAACGATCTGTCCGTCACTTAAAGAATACGATAGTATATTGAAGTTTCTGGAAGAAAGTGCTATTCGCAGAGCGATTACAGAGCGCACATTGTCGTATCGATCACACATTGTTCATTTATGGATGAATGCAAGTTTGAGTGCTGATGAGAAGACAATTACTTCTACCGTGCAAGTTGGTAATGAAGTTAAGCCGATTACTGTAACGTAAGATGATATTCACAGAGTATTACAGTTCAACGATAAAGAAGATGATCATATTTATCTTGATGAGAGGATGGTGCGTGGTTGTTACTTCAGGATGGGTTACAAAGGAAGCGTGAACAAGCCGACGCTGAAGAAAGGGAAAGTGCCAAACCCCTACAAGCTCCTGATGCACGCCATAATTCATACATTCAGCCATCGCAAGGCCGGTTTAGATGATGTTCAAGATTACTTAGCTTGCATGGCAACGACGCTTATTCTGAAGAAGCCGTTTAACTTCTCAAAGTTAGTTTTCACTCACATGTCGAAAAACATGTAAGATTCAAGACTGTGCTCATATCCGAGATTTGTTCAAATGTTGATTGACGACAAGTATTCTAATATTGCATGAGATCCGAACGATGTTTTATACTTAGTACATCTTGATGAGTCCACAGTAAAGAAGCTAATCAAATTTCAGAAGCAAGCTTCAGCTCCTGTTGCAAAGCCTGTATTCGGAGCGATCAAAGATTCTAATTATATTTCGCCGCCAAACAACAAATGGGTTTCTGGCAGTGACGATGAGAAAGAGCTTAGTGTTGAGAATGAGTGGTTTAAGGAATTCAAACCTAAGGCAAGGAGTGAATGGTTCTTTAAGGCAGAAACTGATAAGCCTAAGAAGAAACAAGTAGCTAAGAAAGTTGAAACGATGCTCGTCGACGAGGATGAACTTAAAAATGTTGAAGCAGTTGCGGGATCAAGTACTGCAGGTGTTATTGAGAGTCAAGAGACTGTGAAAACGACTCATGATGATGTTATATCTACTACTTCTGAAAATGAAGATGATTCTGATAAAGAAATTCATGCTAAAGAGCCAGAAAAGACTGAGGCAGAGATTAGAGCAGAGAAAGAAAGAGAACTGGATGCTGATTTTGATCCTAATGCAGAAAAGGAGTCGATGAGGATAGGCCTAAGAAATCTAAACGTGTTAAGCCTGCAACTGTTTCATCAACAAAGACTACAGGGTCTCCTCAGACCAAAGGAAAGAGAAAATCAAAGAAAGAGCAAAGGCAGTAAGCAAAAGGTATAAAAGATCTTTGAAAAGCGCAGGAGTGACACAAGAACCTTCTGGCGCACAGGAGAAAGGAGTTACACAAGAACCTCCTACACAAGAACCTCCTGTTGTTGAGATAAGTGAAATTGAACGTCCAGGAGTCACACAAGAACCTCCTATGATTGTCGCATCGGAAGTGGAAAGGCCGGGAGCTACACAAGAACCTCTTGTGTCTAGTTTTGTGGAAGTACCGATTATTCAATCGCCTGTTGCTCCAACGACTTCTGTTCCTGAAAGTTTTACGCCAAGGAAGTCAACACCAAAGTCAACACCAAAGACTCCAGGAGGGCCTAATGTGTTTGGTGATATGCACAATGATCCAATAAGTCTGCATGATCCAAACGATTTCTTCCCAGAAACAAATGTTGAACTTCTGCAAAAGCGCGTGAAAGCGTTAGAAGAAAAAGTAGTGCAGAATGAAGTTGAAAAGCAGAGCTTATTAACAAGATGAATCAAAGCGCTGTCGAAAAAGAAATGTTGGATGACAAGGTGAAGGTGTTAGAGAATGAAAGAGAGTATCTTAAAGCGTTGATCAAAAGTCTGCAAGATGCTAATGAGAAAATGCAGACAAAAATTTCAGACTTAAAGTATGTCCAACTCCTTAATGATCGAAGATTCTCCAGGATGCAGAAAGTGTTATCTAATGCACTGGTTATCGACTTCATCGCTGAAATGATCGTCTAGATCAATAGGAAGCTAAGGAACGAGCTGAAAAAGAATTAGCTGAGAGTGGCAAAGGAAAAGGGGTGAAGGTGAAGCTCCTAAGTCTTCTAATGTTCCAGAGAAACCTGTTGAAGAAAATATTGTCATAGCTTCTGAGTCTGATATTCCTAAGGTTGAGAATCTGTCAAGCCTTCTGATCCTATCACTGCTTCTGAAGAAAAAGACGATGAAGAAGCTGAGAAAGATGATAAAGAGGATGAAGAGGAAGGAAGTTACGAGGATTGGAATGTTGGTGATGACGATGATCAGGGTAATGTTTGTATTAGAGTTTCTGAAGCCAAAATCTCTGATGATTCGATTTTACTGCCCTAATGGACGATGAACCAAACAAAATGGAAGATAAAAGTCAGGGGGAGTCAGGGCAGAAAGGGCCAACTGATGATTATATAGATATGGCAAATGTTGATCGTTCTGTAAAGCCAGTTGCTGCTATTCCCGTGAAGCCTTTAATGTTAATGTTAGAACACAACGTGGAGGATGGTGAATATGTACATAACTACACGAAGGAGGATTTAGCTAGATTGATTGAAGTTGAACCTGAATCGTTAGAGTTTGATTTTGAGGAGGATGTGATGACTGTAAATCCTTTCGAGCCAAATGATTATCAATATCAAAGACGATTTGAAGCTGATGAATACAATCGAGTAATTGTAGAAGATTGGTCTTCGAATGACGAATCAGATCTCAAAGCGAAGTATGTCGGTTCTAATTCAGATAGTTTTTCTACTTTTGAAGAGATGTACAAGCAGCTTGATGAAGATATGTTGAAGGAAAGGATTGCTGAATCGGTTCGAGAGGGTAAAGTACCTAAGCCTATGACTAAAGAAGAGATAGCTCAAGCGAGAAAGTCTTGGTTTAAAGAGATGCCACGCGAACGCAAGTTTCGACGTCCTCTTGCATTCTTTACCAGAGACAAAGATGTTTCTTTGGGTGATATTTTAAGCTGGGGATGGTTTAAAGAGCTTAGCGTGTATGCATTCAAAAGGAGTTTGGAGTGCCATAGTTTAAATACCTTGCTGATTTCAAGACATTGCCTTATTGGGATGTAGAAGAGTTGGTACAGACGGTGAATGTTACATATTACATGAAGCCGATTGATCAATTATTGTGGAAAATGATTAAGTATGAAGCGATTAAAGGTTGGAATTATTGGAAGCCTTTTATTCCTGGTCGCAGAGTGAAGATAAACAAGGTAACTTGAGAAAAGGACAAAACGTTAATAATGAAACGTCCAAGAGCCATGAGAAATATGCCGCTAATGCCGATTGCACAAGACTTCTATCCTTTGTTCAAGTGGTGGCAGATTGATCCATCAACGTGTGAAGCTGTGATTGTGCTAAAGTTTGAAGAACATCTGGATATTACCAAGGAGTGGGTTGAAGTGATGGGTTATCAGGGCATGAGGGGTTTATGGAGGACGATAAGGATTCTAGATCCTATGTGGTTTGTGAACTGCTCGATAGAAGATATCAAAACTTTGTTCTACAACAAGATTGTTTTTGAAGAACGTGAAAAGGTACAAGCTATGCAGTTTCAAAAGGTTGTGAACGTTTGTTATGCGCACGAAGTTAATTCTGGAAAGATGTGGCAAACGAAGTGGAGGGATCTTGAGAGAGTTGAGTTTTTAAAAGAGGAACAGAAATGAGGCGATTATAGAAAGAATGGAAAAAGCAGTAAGGCAAAGTTCTCTAAGAATGGCTAACTTTAAAAGACCACTGCCAACTGATCAAACACCTGATCCAAAGCAAGAACGACGAAGGAAGCCGTTTAAGAACTTCTTCGGTCGTGTGCGTTAATGTTTATATGAAGACAGAGTTTTTGAATACTGAAACAAGACGAAGACGATATCAAAGGGGGAGTCTGTTGGTCATAATGTCTATGTCTTAGTCTTATATCGAGTCTGTATAGTATAGAGCTGAATAGGCTAGGTATATGAAGTATTTATGTTTATCATAGACAAGTTCGCCCATGTGGGTCTCATGTATGCATGTTCGGCCGAACTTGCAGTAGCAAGTTCGAGCGAACTTGTATCTCCTAGGGGCGAACTTGCTTGTCTATAAATACCTAGCTTGTGATCCTTATTTGTAACTTTGGCATTGTAGAGGCGAAGCTCTTTCAATTTGTAACCAGAATGTTTGATCAATAAAACTAATGATTAACTGATTAAATCTTGTCTATTGGTAAACACGATATAATATTTCCGCTATTATGGACGTTAGATATCAAATTTAGGTTCCTTAGCATCAAAGATCGGTCCTACAAAGCCAGTGTTTAGAATTGCTTCACATGGACTTGTTTGGCCCAGTACAAATCATGAGCTTAAAACACAAAAGGTATTGCCTAGTGATAGTTATTGATTTCTCTAGGTTTACATGGACCTTCTTTCTCCACTCTAAGGATGAATCTGCAGTCATTTTGCAAAACTTTGTTAAATAAGTAGAAAAGCAATTTGATCTTCCAGTAAAAATCTTTAGGAGTGACAATGGAACATAGTTTAAAAATAGGGGTTGGATGCTTTTTGTGAGTCAAAAGGAATTGTTAGACAATATAGCATTCCAAGAACTCCAAAGCAAAATGGGGTGGTTGAAAGGAAAAATAGAACTTTATTTGAATCAGCAAGAACTATGCTTGCAGACTCTGGCTTACCCTTGTCTTTTTGGGCAGAAGCTGTTAACACTGCTTGCTATGTCCAAAACAGAGTTTTGATTAACCCCAGGCAGCAAAAGGCTATCTATGAGATTTTGTATAAAATCGAACCTCTGATTTCCTATTTTAAAGTTTTTGGCTGTCTATGCTTCATTTTGAACTTAAAAGATTCTATATCTAAGTTTGCAGCCAAAATTGACTGTGGTTATCTTCTGGCATACTCAACCACTGCTAAAGCCTACAGAGTTTTTAACTCTAGGACCAAATGTGTTGAAGAAACTTTGAATGTGAAGTTCAATGAACTTTCATCACTGAAAATCCCAGCAAATCATGCAGAGCTTTTTGATTTAGATAAATTCACATTTGCTTATGTTTCTGTCAAGCTAGACAATGCAGGTACACCACAACCATCTAGAGAAGATCAAGATCAAGAATATGACTGTGTGCTTCCACAAACAAAAGTCTATTCTTCCATCAGAGGATCAGGTGTCACAAGCTCTTGTGAAAACTCTGCCACTTCTGGGTCAACATTATTTGATCCTCAATCCTATGCCAGTTCCAAAATCAAACATTTGTTGATAAAAGTCCTACATTTGGGCAACAAAATCATCAGAATGTTACCTCTATACCCTCAATACCACCACTCCATTTACATCAGCGGCTAATACTTCAAATTCACCCGCAGAGGTTAGCTCAGATGATACACATTTGCAGCCATCACCTCAAAATGCTATTGTTCCATGCTAAGGTGATTTGATTTATCTCAAAAGCCATCCAGCAGATAAAGTTATTGGCAACATCAAATCTGGGGTGCTCACACGGAGCCAATCCCAAAATATTTGTCTTTTTGCTGGTTTTCTATCACTCACATAGCCAGTCAAGTACCAAGAGGCACTGAAAGACAACAGCTGGGTAGAAGCCATGCAAGAAGAACTCCTTCAGTTCAAGAGACAACAAGTTTTTGGGAGCTTGTGCCACTGCCAAAAGATGTAAGTCCAATTGGCACAAAGTGGGTCTTCAAGAACAAAACTAATGAAAGGGGTATTGTTTTCAAAAACAAGCAAGGCTCGTGGTTCAAGGCTATAGACAGGAAGAAGGTATAGACTATGATGAGACTTTTGCTCATGTAGAAAGGTTGGAAGCTATTCGCCTGTTCTTAGCTTTTGCTGCTAACCACAACATAAAGGTGTATCAAATGGATATAAAGAGTGCATTTTTGTATGGAAAAATCAAAGAAGAGGTGTATGTTTGTCAACGTCCAGGTTTTGAAGATGCATTCCATCCTGATCATGTTTAAAAGCTCAACAAAGCATTGTATGGCTTGAAGCAAGCACCAAGAGCCCGGTATGAAACTCTATCCACTTTTCTCTTATCCATAGGGTTTACTAGAGGTAAAATAGATAAAACCCTATTCTTAAAATGGAAGGAAAAGATTTGATGCTTGTCCAAATTTATGTGGATGACATCATTTTTGGATCCACAAGCACTGCTATGTGTAAAGAGTTTCGAAAACTCATGGCAACAGAGTTTGAGATGAGTGCAATGGGTGAGCTCCAATGTTTTCTTGGTCTCCAAGTTAAACAATTGCAAAATGGTACATTTATCTATCAAGACAAGTATGTGAAAGAACTGCTTAAAAAGTTTGATATGGATGATTGTAAACCATGTAGCACACCCAAGGCAACCACCAAGCTAGTCACCATTGATGGTAAAGATGACCTTGTTGATCAAACTCTTTATAGAAGCATGATTGGGTCTTTATTGTACCTAATTGCATCAAGGCCAGACATCATGTTTGCAACATGTGTTTGTGCCAGATCACAAGCATTACCTAGAAAGTCTGATCTTATTGCTGTAAAAATGATATTCAGATACATAAAAGGTGCTCCCACACTTGGTATCTGGTATCCAGCTAATGGGAATATTGAGCTTTCAGGTTTTTCAGATAGTGACTTTGCTGGGTGCAAAACTACAAGGAAGTCCACATCAGGAGGATGTCAATTCCTAGGTGATTGTCTAGTGTCTTGGCAAAGCAAAAAGCAGGTTGCAGTTTCAACATCCACTGCTGAGGCAGAGTATATTGTTGCTGCTAGCTGCACTGCTCAACTCTTGTGGCTTCAAAACCAGTTGCTGGATTTTGGTGTAACTGCACTAAAGACTCCACTCAGATTGGACAATCAAGCTGCTGAAAACATCATTAAAATCCAGTTTCTCATTCAACTACAAAGCACATTGACATCAGACATCACTTTGTGAGAGATTGCTATGAAAAAGGTTTGATCTCTTTGCATCATGTCCATACTTCAGATCAGTTGGCAGATGATTTAACCAAGGGATTGGATACATCTACCTTTAAAACTTGATCTCAAGAATTGGAATGCTAAACATGGATTAAAAACAAGTTTTCTTGTAAATCCATGCATACATAGCATCAAAATGTGTCCAGAAAATCAAAAACTCATCCTTAAAAAGTCTGCTCATAACATCTGTTTGCTCAAAACCTCTGATAGGCTTCAAAATCTTATCCACTGTTAAAGTGTATCCTCTGACTTCCATTTTTACCACTTTTTCAAAACACTGATAGCTATCCATTGATAGTGTTAAAAATCAGTACTTTTCTCATCAGAGGTTACACGTGGCCAGATGTTAGCCATCAGATCTTGCAACAGATGCCATGTAATCGTCACTTTTTCAAAACCCTATAAAAACCCTGTTTTATCCCTCACCAGCGTTTACCTAAACTGTGTCGATATCAAAAATCTCAAAACATTTTTTCTCTCTAACATAATGGCTCACAAATCAAAATCTTCGAAGAAATCCACACAAGCACTTCCACCCTACACTCTCATAATGAAAACCCCACATAATTACACCGCCATACTTGAAGCAAACAACGCAAATACTCGCTATCATCCGATGATTCGAATTTTGCAAAAGTCGAAATTCAAGCACATGTTAGAAGTCAAAGCCCCAATTTACATTGATTCTCGTTGTGACTTCTGGAATAATGCTAAGGTTCACTCAACTACTGCTGGTGTTCCTTATACAATAATCTCAAGAGTAGGGGGAGTGTTGATGCAAATTAGCCCCCAATCGATCTCTCAAGTTTTCAAGTTAAATGACATAGAACACCCTGTGTCATTTCCCCAAAATGAGATCCAAGCAGAGTTTCTGGAAAGAGGTTATGTAGGCCAGATGAAAGGTATGACCAACCTAACTTTCCTGCTGAGATGAGATTTTTCTTTCACACAATTCTAACTTGTCTCTCAGCAAAAACCACTGCTTTCAATGAAATTCCATTGAACATGCAATATCTGGGGTATGCAATTTTAACTGACACAGATTTTAACTACTCCCAGATACTGTTCAATAATCTTGTGAATAATTTTCAAAATATTGCAAAAAGAAAAGCTTTTTTGATTCATCCATGCATTCTGAGTGTTTACTTAGAAGATCAAATCAAAGGTCCTGAAAGTAAAATAGGTGTTGTGACTAAACCAGGCTGCCTCACTCATGAAACCTTCATCAGAATAACGAACCAAGATAAAGTTGCGAAAACACAAGTAGAGGAGGCTGAGCAAGTTTTACCTGAACAAAATGTTCAAACTCAACCTCTTGCTACTGAGCCCACTGCTCTTGGTGATCAGGGCACCACAACCGCTGCTTTGAAGCCCACACCAAAAATCCTCAAAAAGAAAACCAAAACACTTACCAAAAAGCCCACCAAACCCAAAAAGGGTCCTCTGGAAGATGAGATCCCAGAGGTTAACCGAGTGACAACACCAAAGTCACAAACCACTACTGCTACTTCTTCACAGCAGATGGTTCAAAGATCTCCAACCGGCTTTGAAACTCCTCCTTCTTCCTCACAAAAGGAAAAGGTTGTAGACACAGGGACACCAAATTATGAAGCTCTAGATCCACTTGGTTCTATCTTCCACAGCCCCTCTCCCAGGGCACTGTCGCTTTCTACACAGCCACCTTCACCAATGACCACACTTCCACCTACTATTTTACCATTGCTGAATATAATTAAATTAGACCAGGCACAAACCAGCACTTCTCAACAACCTATTACTAAGAATATACTTCATCAAGAGGGCCTGACTCTTTATTAGTTGCTAGCCCATCAGCACATGAAGAGGCTACATCCCTTGGGTTACATGTAACCCTTGGTGATAGTTCAACTCAAGCAGCCACTACAATTGCTGAACTCCCAAGTTCTCGGTTGGACAGTGGTTTCATTACTAAGACTTGGTTGAAGGCAACCACTGTTGAGGCAACAACTGTTAACTCTGTTGTGGAAAGTCCCCAGTTCCAAGGTAAAGGGGCATCTATGGTTGAAGTTGTTACTAAAACCATGGCTAATGATACCATAGATACAACTACCACTTCAGGTAGGAGTTCAGATGATCCTATTAAATTAGGTGATGAGCTAAAATACCAGGATTTGTAGGAGAGAGTGACAAGGATAGAAAATTCTGTTGGTGAAATCAAAAGTTTACTGAAGCAGATGATAGCTACAAAAAGTCAACCCTCTGTTCTATCCATGCTCATCTCAAAGAAGCTCTTAACCCTCTGTTTCAACATCAACAACATTATTTTGATCTACAACACAAACACCAGATGAATGATGTTAGAAACATGGTTGAATCAAGGTATCAAGACACTGCAGCAGACATTAAAGCCATAAAAGCTCATCTACTCACAACCACTGGCCATGCACCTCCAACGGTTATCTTTGTTACAACAGATGAAGCCAAAAAGGGGGAGAAACCTTTGGGAAACAAAAAACTGAAAATAGATGATGATAAGGCCAGACTACTTTAAATATTCCAAGGCCTGGTGGTTCAAAGAAGATAGATTTAACTGATGAAACTGTGGCCAAGGAAAGGGCTAGTCACAAGAAGACAGTGATCGAGGAGAGCAGAGTGTTGGTTGAGAAAAAGATTGAACAGCAAAAAGAAAAAAGGAGAGGTTGGTACTTCATCAAAGAGGATACCTGCTAGAAAAGCCAGGCAACCAACATCCACACCTCCTAAAACTAAGCCTGCAACCAATCAAACCATTAAAACCTCTGCCTCTCAAAAACCTATCACACCTTCAAAACCACAACCCACATCAACACAAGCAGATGTTACAGCACTTGTTGTGTCAACATCTGTTGACACAGTAGAGGTTACAACAGATGCAACTCTATCCACTGCCATGATCACATTTTCCACATCAACTCATCCATTATCCACACCACCTAAGATCCCACTACCACCATCACCCACTTTAAGGTTTAAAAGGAGAAAGATCACAAAAGTGATAAATGATGATGAAATTCATGCACCTCTTCCACTATCATCACAACCAATGACCTCCACATCAGTGCTTACAACATCTTCAACTCTTGAAATTACTCCTACATCAAAGTTGTATCCTCTTGATTTACCAACAGTCAGGGAAGAGATCCTAAGTTTCTTTTCAGAGGATGACCCTTACAAAAGAACAATCCTATCCCTTGATGGCTATCCAAGACCTGCAAATGTTGATGATTACCTGGAATTGAAACGGAAGCAAGCAGAGGATATTGCCAAAAGAGAATCAGCTGGTAAAGATGATAGAGAAATACAGATTGCCATGTCCTTTCAACTAAGTAAAGCCAGCATTTTACAAAGCTTTGTCAAGAACCTGAGCAACCAGATTTCAGAAAGGGAAGATAAGCTGGTCAAAAGTGAACTCATTGAGTATATCAGGGAGAACAAGAAGTATATGTGACATCCCGGTTTTTCAGACATCTTAAACGCACTACTTCACGGTTATTCGTTCCTATGCTAAATTGATTCGGAGACTTAAATTGTACGCTCGAAATAATTACGATAACTTCGTGAACTTGTCAAATGAATTACGTGCTATGTGTATTAAACGTTTATAAGTTCGGTGAGTTATTATGTTGTGTTTCGATTTCGTGATTTTAGTTATAAAATATAAATATAGTAAATATATAGACGAATCGAACCAAGCCGCGAAAAGAGTCGACCTCATTTCCTTGCGACTCAAGGAGTTGAACGAAACTTGAGGCTCAAGTTAAAGACCCAAACCACCCCACCCGAACCCCTTTGCGGCCGCAAGCACAAAGCCCAAACCCTTTTATCCTTTTCTTTCCCCTTGCACTATATATATGCATGTATACATGAGTTGTGCTTTACAAAAAAAAAAGAGAAACCCTAGTATCCAAGGAAGCCGACGGCAGCCCATCTCTTCCACTTGCTCTCGGTCGCGACAGTCTCCTCACTCCTTGCTCTCGGTCGCGATCACCTTTAAACCGAATCCATTCCCATCTAATTCTCGGATCATTGATCTTCATTGTTAAAGGTTAGAGTTTATCATTGATTGCAAAATCATACTAGGATTTATAAACTCTTGATCATGCTTGAATGTAGTGTAGAATCAATGTTTAGTTCGATAAATTGTGCTAGTTTGCGATTATGATGATTAGTGGAATCAAGAATCATTAGGCTGCGTTTTGTGATAAAAACTATATGTTATGATTAGGGTTTGCATGGGTATGATGTATATGATGATTATGATTGGAAAAATCTGTTCTTGATCATTTATATTTAACATATCGATTGTTTAAGCGTGTTATATTGCGATAAAATGCTGAAAACAGGATGCTGAGTGGTGTTTACAGCCAACTTCAACTGGCTGTAACTTGATTATTATTTATCGAAAAATGGATTTTCTGAAGTCTAAAACGTAGACTTTTGAAAAACGCTTCTAATGGCGCTGGATTTATATTTTTCTGAAGTCGTTTGGTATTTTTAAGTGGCAAATTAAGTACAGTAACTGAAGCTGTGAAAATGCTGAAAATTTGTTAGTTTGTTTATTGAATCGGATCTAATAATCTGTTGAGAGTCGAATCACGAAAATTGTACAGCAACTAGATATGGAAATTTCCGGGAAACTCCCACTGGAATTTTGTTAATTGGACGAACGGTGATTTTTAAATAAATTCTCCCGTGGACTGCAGTCAGAAAGCGACGAATCTGACTGCAGCCTAGTATATTAATATTTATGAATAATTGGTGAAGTGTTAGGACTTGAAAAATTTATATAAAATTCTACAGTATAGTGACACCTTCTGTAAAATAATTGGAATTTTTTGGAACGTTGGAACTATTTTATAAAAATCTTCGAAAACAGCCTAATTATGAGTATATAAGATGAAACTTGATAACTTGCGAATGTGTGTACCAAAGTGTTGTATGGATTGATTTGTGTTCATGATAGGTTGGTTTGATCACTAGGTTGGTATGATGATACTTGCATGCATGATTGAGTGTTAGGATTTGTTGTTGTATGTACCGCATTGTGTGTTAGTTATGTGTAGGGTTTGTATTGGCGTGTTCACACACTAACTTTAAATCAATTGACTTGTTAGGACGCAATTAACGGTCCCATCATTTGCTACATCTGTGTTACACTAACCGAGCAACTAAAGGTGAGTTCACGGCCCCTAATTTTATCCGGTTTTAAACAACAGGGGGAGAAACATGTATACACTCTACAACTCTATCTCTTTACGTTATACGAAATTAACGTCATTAAACTATTCGGTAACTAAGTTAATGTTAATGTACGTTATGGTCACTAAGCAGCTATATCACACAAGTCCTCGACAATCTCTCGGATCGTTAGTATTGGGTTAGATAGCGGGGAAATTATAAGTAGTACTATTGGGCCCGACAAGCCCCACCCGAGCTAGTCGCGCTAGCCGACCGGGTATGGTCAACGGGTGAGTAATTTGGCCTAACTTCGCCATGGTCAGTGATAGGCCTGGCAACACGGAGGCACAACAGTCAGCTTCGATCGCGAACACTTACGTGACATAACTTTAGGCTAGCTACCTACATGTTAACATTGAACTTAATTACGAATCAACAATATTATTCCGGGTAGGGATAATGGAACCAACAACGTTATTATTCCGGGTTAGGAATAATGGAACATCATTATTATTCTGGGTAAGGAATAATGGAACCATCAGTATTATTCCGGGTTGGGAATAATGGAACTAAATCATTATCCCGGGTTAGGGATAACGGGGGAAACAAACTGATAACCGAACAAATGAACTTATGAAAACCTGTAAACTCACTCTTCTTTAATGTTGACACTTGTTTCTTTACATGTTTCTCAGGACGCTAGGAGCTCTAGGTGCACCCACTTGCATTGATCAAGACATCTTTTTATCGAGTCTCATTTACAAACATTGTTTTGGGTTTTTCTTTAGTTTTGGTGTTTGTGTTGGCGCCCGTTCCTTTACTTTACTTTTATGCTTCCGCTCAACTTTAGAAACTAATGCTTCCGCTAAACATTGAAACCAAACTAAGACAATCTAAAAATAACTATGAATGGTTAAACAAATGATTTTGGAAAACGTATTAACAAATCATATAGAGTCGTTCGACGTTACTAGTGTCTCAGATTCTGGTTTGTTCACACGCCTCTCGGTAAAACTCTGCAAGTGGAAATTTAGGGTGTGACAGTATAAGGCAACAAGGGCACAGTTCAGGGATTGGAGCTTAGATGAGCTGAGAGAAGAAATCAACAGAATGCAAGAAATGTTGAAGGATCCTCTTAAAAAGCCAACTCCTCCCAACTGGGATTTACACAAGAAATATATGCCTGAAAGAGACTTAAAGTTGAAGAGAATGAAGAATGAACTAATTCAGAATCATTATGGTTCAAAGAACCAAGTGATGAGATGGGGTGAGGTCAGGGTGATAGACATTTACAAAAAGTTGGAAGAAAGGAGGAAAAATGATCCATCCATGCCTCCTAAACCTGATTATTCAAAAGAAGATGCTATTCTCAAAGCCCATCTCTCCAAAAAGTGCAGCACGACATTTGCCCATTCCACACTTGCCCTGTTACACAGAAAAAGGCAAGGGGAGATGTCTGTAAAGACTGACAAAGAGTTTGCGGATACATTTATCAAAGAGGGTATACAAAATATGATTGATTATCCAACTGATGATTTATGTATCAAGCTGGCTAAAGATTTATCACAAATAGCTCCTTCTCAATCCTCAGCAATAAAAGCTCCTTCAAGAAAACCTTCAGACATAAAAATTCTAAAATGGAAGGTTGACAAAGATACCCATGAATTGACACTGCTCAAGTCTGATGGTAATGCCACTAAACTATCTATGGAAGCTGCTTATGGGCTTACAGTAGAAGAGTTCCAAGAATTATTATGTTTAGAGCTGGAGAAGGATCCTGATGACATAGAATCTCTTAACTTTGAACTTCAATTCAAAGGTCAAATAAGAGAATTCTTCCTGAGGAATAAAGACCAAGAATAAAGTGTTTTTGGCATCATCTGTTCCAGGGGGAGATTGTTGGGATTGAACCCTATGAAAGGAACAGATGATACAAAGCCAAATAACACTATCCGAGCTTTGATTAAACTATCAGAGGTTACAACCTCTATTGTACATACACTGCTTTCCCTAAAGACTGCTCTCCTATCATCTGACTTCACAAAGTTGCAAAGGTTTGTCAGAGTTACAAGGATCAGAGCTTAGTCATTAGATAGATAATCAATGTAACAGTGCTAAGCACTGATAGTTAGTATTAGCAGTGTTTGTAGTTAGTTACATATAGTTTCCTGTCACTATCAACCATGATGTCATCAAAGATGCTCAGTGGTTAGATAGTTTAGTATAAATAGGTAACTTGTGTAACAGTTTAACTTGTCTATCAAAAGATCAACTTTCCAATATCATCTTCTCTACATTTTCATACTACCAAACTTCAATTGCAAAGGCTGAGAGGGAGTTTGTGAATCACATGCGAGTTTACCAACTTAAAGCATGACGATGATGAAAACAAACGATCATTGCTTGTAGTAAAAGTTTTCCATTTATTTCTGCTACAAATCTCTTTCAAAACTCAATCATTTTCCATATTTGAAACAAAAACTACAAGTAATTCAAACTTAGATCCTAACATGATGAGTTTTAAAATTGTAGACCTACAAGATCTACAAGGTCTTCTACTCGAAAATGATGCAGATAACTTAATTTTAGAAATACTTGAAAAACAATTTAAAGCACAAATCAGAAGTAAGTTGAAGAGTAATAAATCAATCTAATATAGAAGTAAGTTGAAGAGTAAAAAATGAATCCAATATACACCTATTTTGGCATAATATATTCTATGTTGGTGCATAATGTCTATGTCTTAGTCTTATATCGAGTCTGCATTGTATAGAGCTGGATACGCTAGGTTAAGAAGTATTTATGAAGTGTCTTAGCCAAGTTCGCCCATATCTTAATATGTCTAGGCATGTTCGGCCGAACTTGCACATATTTGGCCGAACTTGTTGTCTTATAAATACCTAGCTTGTGTGTCTCATTTGTAACTTTGGCATTGTACAGGCGAAGTCTGTCAGTCTGTAATCTAAACGTTTAATCAATGAAACTGACGATTAACTGATTAATTCTTGTCTATTGGTAACACGACGTATTATTTCCGCTATTACGGACATTAGATATCAAATTTGGGTTCTAAGCATCAAGGATCGGTCCTACAAGTGGTATCAGAGATAGAACAACCTGATTTGATAGTATCAAGAAAAGAACACTTGTATTTCTACTCCATTCTTCTTTTCTTTCACTTTTGATCACAAAATGAAGAATTCATGGTCAAAATCTTTTGAATTTTGAATATATCATGTAAAATACAACAAAGATAAACCCTTGAAAGATTGGAGACCAAATTCAACCGAATTCATGTCGAAATTTAAAAAAAACCATGTTTTTGAAAACCCTCAGGAATGATTTTTTAGTAAAACATCACTTGTTGGCCATGTTCGGCCGAACTTGCACTAAAACATCACTTTTCAAGTGATTTTTTAGTAAGTTTGCCCGAACTTAGGTGATTTTTGAAGAAGTTTTAGTCAAGTTCGCTTGAAGATACTGAATTTTATTTAATTTTACATCAAGTTCGACCGAACTTGTGTAAAATCAAGAAGATTTTAAGTAAGTTCGCCAACTTGCTTGTATTTCATCGAAATTGTGGTGATAAGTTCGCTCGAAGATCTGTTTAATTGGGGTTATAAGTTCGACCAAAGATAAACGAAAATTTTCAAAGTAAACCTAGCAAGTTCAACCGAACTTGTTAGAAAACCCTAGAATTCTTCATTTGTCACTACAAGTTCAACCGAACTTGTAGTAGGACTAACTGTTTTCAAAGTTTTTGAAAAATTTTCAGCGTATACGTTTCGTGATTAAGAATGGAAGATCAACTAAGAGCTTATATATCTGGAGCTAGTTCGTCAAATGCGAATTTGATTAATCAAGTCAATCTTGATAACGAAATGGGAACGACTGTCAAACCGCCCAAGCTGATGAGCATGGATGCATACGAAGCATGGAAAGAGAAATTTACCTACTGGGTTCAAGCCATGCACTTTGCTGGCTGGGTGTCAATCGAAAGAGGCTACACTATTCCGGTAGATGAACATCAACAAGTTCTTGAGAAGTACAACTACTTGACAGCTCAGAGAGACGAATACATTGCAGAGAAAAAGATGATCAGTCTCATGCAACAGTCTGTCAAAGAAGATATTCTGATTCTATTACCAGAGTATACTATTGCAAGAGAGCTTTGGTTGTCATTACAGAAGAAATACCAAGGCACTGCCGAAATGATCAAAAGCAAGATGGCTCTTATTCTGAAAGAGTTCGATATTTTCAGCATGCTAAAGAATGAGACCATTAAGCAAATGATTGAACGTTTCTGTCACCTCAAAGTGCAAAAGCGAAGACACGGTCTTGAGAAGCCGGAACAAGAATACATCGACAAACTTGCTGACGCACTACCAAAGGGTGAATGGACTACGTATTTGATGGTTCTGAAGAATAGTGATAAGTGGGATTTCTTCAAGTTGTCAACATTTATTGATAAACTTGAAGGCCATGAAATGGAACTTCTGAAGATAGCGAAGTAAAAAAATGCTAATGTTGTTCAAGACAACGGTTTGTACTACAAAACCGAATGCAAGATAACATTTCGAGTCCAAAAATTGGAACTGCTTTTAGTGCAAACATAAATCCTTCTCCACATAACAAGAATCATTCATAACCTCAGTATAACCAAAGTCCACAAAATTCATACTCGAGCACTGGTTCAAATTCAACATTCCAAAGTCAAGCAAATCAGAACTAACAGCAAAGTTCTGATCCGAATGTTTACAAGTGCAACATTGAACAATGTTGTTTCAGAAGAAGTTGCAAAACAACATATGTTCCTACTCACTACCGTCTTAGAATCTTATGAACGTCTTGTTGCCGGTAAGATCAGAAACCCCGAAATGACCGAGAAGATTATGACCAGGTTGACGAGGAAGAACTCGAACTAGTGGACATCAAATGGTTCTTAGCTTCGATCATCAGAGAGTGACAAAGTTCGTTGCACTCACGGACCGTGACATAGGAAACTCCAGCAACAAATTGGGTTTTGACAAATCCAAATTCACGTGTTTTAAATGTCGGCAGAAGGGACAATTTAAAAGAGAGTGTAAGAACACCGAGGCAACCGGAAATCAAAGTCCTTTCGGAGGAGGGAATGAATATTACAAGAAGGCACTTCAATATAAACCTTTCCCGAAGAAAACTTAGATTGATATCCAAGAGAAGTCAAACAGTAGTACCACGGAGAAAGCCATGGTTGCATCTACAGAAGATGACGGTTTTGATTGGAATTCTTACTTTGGGAAAAAGACCGGAGTTGCCCTGATGGCAGAGATAGTTGAAGATAATTCTGCAGAGGAAGCAGCGGCAACAGCAGAAGCAGCAGCTTTCGAACAAGCTATTCTGGAACAATACTTACATCAACAACAGGAAGAAGAGGAATATATCCATATGTAGAGACAAGGAATTTTATCTTCTAATTCTTGTGACAGTTTTGCAGGTCACTTTGATGGAAGCACGAAAGAACAAGTGGTTAAGAAGAAAAAGATTGATGAAGTGATTGTTGATATCACTCAAAAAATGAAAGTCGAAGACCTCAAGGACATTGCAGATAAAGCTTTAATGGCGAATATAACCAAGGTAGGTCCAGAGATAAAGGTTATCGAGAAAGAAGTTGTTAAAGTACAAATTATAGAGGTTGAGAAACCTTGTACAAAATGTACTAAACCTTGTGTCGAATGTGCCGAATAATCAAAGATCATCGCCGAAAACAATGTGCATAACGATTTGTTGAAATATGATTATCGCACAATGAAAGAAGCGTATGACAAAATGAAAAATGATTATGGCAGACTCGACAGAAATAACACCGAACAACATGATAATATAAGAATGTTGATGGTACAGTAATGGATAACATTTATATCAACACCATTGCTGAAATCAAACAACAACTTCAAGATATGACAATTGAAACTGAAAGAGTTCAACAAATGTTAAGAAGTTATACCACTAACGCGTATGTTATCGATCACATTCTTCCAACAATCTCACCGGAAGAAAAACCTAAAAAGACAGTGGGCAAAGAATATAGCAATGTTCCTCCACCTCTTTGCGAAAAATACTGTGTTAAATCTGCAGACGGGATGGACAAGGCACTCAATGTTGAATTACTTTCTGAAAAGAAAAACGAGTTGCCAGAGAACATTGATATAGTCAATGCTAAATCTGATGATGATAACAACGCTGTGGTTAACAAAATGGTTGAAAATGTTTTAAGTGATTCTGAAGATGGCAGCTTCAAAAGCGCCAACTCGAGTTCAAAGAATTCTGATTCACAATCTGAAAATGACGATAAGTCGTCTAGAAGATTGTCTAAGTGACGATCCTAATATTGTAATGTACAAAATTAAGGATTCGGATAGACTATACTTTGATGATAGCTTCCCGATTCAGAATGTGAAGGAAGAATTGCTTGATAAATTCTTTAAACTCGTGGAAGTCACATCAGAGGAATTGGTAATCAATGAATGAAAATTCTATTCTAAACCTAAAAGAAACAATTACCAAAGAAATGGTGGTGATCATCCGGAAAACCGGAGAGCTGGGTTGGGTTTAGAAGAAGAAACTGATGAATCTGTAAAGAAACTGTCACCATTTCATGAATATAAAAACAAAAACATGATGTTTGTATATGGGACGAATACAGTTCATGAGGAGAATTTGATTGGTAAGCAATCAAATGATGAGTTCAAGAAGGAGAAAGAACTTTGAGATAAAGCCAAGGTTACAAGTGGTGCCAAATCTTCTAGTAGGGTAAAACCACCGGTTAAAGGACATCCACTTGATAATCGGACATGTTTCAAGTGCAATGGAATTGGTCATATGGCACGACATCGTCCGAAATCAAAACCGGCTTATCCTCGAAGAAGAGATTCTAATGTTGTGAAACCAAAGCAACCAGTGTTTGTAAAACCTGTAAAGATTTTGAAACGAAATGAATCAAAACCATAAGTTAAACCAAAATATGAAAAGATTTTTGAAAATTCCATTTTCAAAAAAGGTGAAACTTCTTGGTCGAATGAAAACAAGTTTTATATCAAAAAGGCTTATATCAAATCTCAAACTTGGATTGCAAAGAATAGGTCAACAACATCTGGTGTTGTTAAGTCTGAGCTAGTAAAGACTGATAACACAAAAGAATCAAAGTCTGAAATCACTAACTCTGAGTAGGTGAAGACTAGTGAGAATGTGAAAGAAATTAAAACAGAAATTAAGAACGATAATGTCAAATCTGTAAAAGATAAGAAAAAAGTGAAATTTTCGAAAATTAACATTGTTGAAACATATGATGAATTTGATTTTGATGATGTTGATGAGTTTGAATATGCTTTTGTTGATGGTAATCCTGTAAAACCCAAGACCAAGAAGGCTTGGGTAGAGCTTTTCACCTAATTTCTGAATTTTGCAGGGGCTCCAAAGATCCGTACTTTCAAAGTGGATTTCGGATAGTGGAGCATCCAGGCACATGACGAGAATGAAAGCATTGCTATTCGACATTAAAGGTATCAATGGTGGATATGTTGGATTTGCAGGAAATCAAGGTGGAAGGATAGTCGCCGAGGGAAAACTCTCCAATGGCGTAGTTTTATTTGATCGCGTGAACTATATTGCATAGCTTGAGAACAATCTTCTGAGTATATCGCATATTTGTGACAAGAAATTTACAGTCCATTTCAATGATAAGGAGTGTATTATCTTGAAGCCGGGATTCAAAATTCAAGATGAGTGGATTCTGATGCGAGCATCACGAGAGAATGATTTATGTGTTATTGATATGGGTGTTGCTACCACTTCATCACATTCAGCACAATGTTTTGTATCAAAGGCTACTAAAAAAATCTATTATTTGGCATCGAAAGATGGGGCATATTCATTTGCGAAAAATAAATTTCTTGGTTCATAATGATCTTGTAGAAGGCGTAAATTTTCGAAGTTTTCAGATGTCTGATCATTGCTTGGAATTGCATGAAGGGAAAGCAGATCAAGATATCTCATCCGAAGAAAATTCTAAACTCAATCAAGTTGCCTTTAGAACGTCTCCACGTGGATTTATTTGGTCCTATAAATGTTCGAAGCATATCAGGAGACTTATATTGCTTGGTCGTGATAGATGACTATTCGAGATATTCGTGGGTATTCTTTCAAGAATCAAAAGACGAAACGTTCGAGAACTTGGTTATTCTATTCATGAAACTCGAGAAGATTTATCATCTGCCGATTGGACGCATTAGAAGTGACAACGGCACAGAGTTTAAGAATAACTCAATGAAGGAATTATGCAATGCAAAAGGGATTTTGCACGAGTTTAGTGCTCCGTATACTCCACAGCAAAACGTAGTTGCTGAACGGAAGAACCGAACTTTAATTGAAACTGCGAGAACCATGCTTGCAGATTCTAAACTTCCAATCAGCTTCTGGAGTGAAGAAGTTGCTGCGGCTTGCTACACGCTAAACAGGGTTCTCACTGTCAAACCAACAAAGAAAACATGTTTTGAGATGATAAACCGAGGGAAGCCAAATTTGAAGTTCTTAGAACCATTCGGTGCTCCTTGTACCGTAATAGACCAAGATCTCGAAGGTTTCTTTGTCGGATATGCGAGTCCGTTGAGAAGAGTATATGTTCCTTCATTAAGAAAGGTTATTGAAGCACAGCACGTGGATTGTTTCAATTACACGGATCCTGTTCAAAAGGAAAGGTGATGCGTGGCTGTTTAACTATCAAGACCTTTGGAAGTCATTTGACTTGCCCAAAGAACCAACTGACGAAGAAGTTGCAGCGTTATATTATCTTCACTAGTCAGCGACTCAAGAGCAAATTGTTCGACCAATTGTGGTTAATCAACCCACGTTGGGTCCATCTTCTTCTGGCGCAAGTTAAAACAATAGTGGTGTTCCGGCTGAAAATGTTTCAGAAACATTAACAACACCTATTACTCTTCCAACGAATGCCTCTACTGAACCAATGAATACAACAACGTAGCCCAGTATGCCTCAGAATCAAGATTCTGATTCAGTTGAAGCACCAACATTTGATGCTGATGGGGATTCATCTTCTTCAGATGAAGAAGTGGAGCATTAGTCTTCTTAATCAATATGCAGTCCCAAACAACAGAAATGAAGCTTCATCAAGCTCTCCATACATTGAATTGGTCGTTGATCTCAACATCACGAATCAGCAAAACTCAGTAGATGTTCCAAGTGAAGAATTGCCGCGATCAAATTCCTATCATCCGTTAACAAATATAATCGGAGAACTTCAAACTGGTGTTAGAACTCGAGGGCAAATTAACAAAGCACTCAGTTGTTTCTACACTCGGGTTGCTCCAACCCAGAACTATTGCTTCTATTCATGTTTCATCTCTTAGATTGAGCCAAAGACAGTTAATGAAGCTTTAGCCGATGAAAACTGGGTACAAGCAATGCAAGAAGAACTATTGCCAGTTTGAGAAGTTGGGTGTGTGGAAGCTTGAAGACCTACCAGAAAATCAGAAAGCAATTGATACAAAATGGGTCTTTAAGTGTAAACGTGATGATAGAGGAGTTATTGTTCGTAACAAAGCTATGCTTGTTGTCAAGGGATTTCACCAGCAGGAAGGGATAGACTACACTGAAGTCTATGCACCAGTAGCTTGATTGGAATCTATTCGAATATTTCTAGCTTTCACATCATGGAAAGGATTTAAGGTTTATCAATTGGATGTTAAATCAGCTTTTCTGTATGGCAAATTACGCGAGAAGGTGTATGTTGGACAACCACCGGGGTTTGTCGATCCACTTAACAAGAAGAAACGTACCTACTAGATAAAGACTTTATGGTCTACACCAAGCTCCAAGAGCTTGGTACGAGACGTTGTCGCAACATCTCGTCGGAAACGACTTTATCAGAGGAACTATGGATAGTACTCTTTTCACCAGAGAAGTTGATGGCCATCTGATTATAGTTCAAATCTACGTTGACAACATCATCATTGGATCTACAAATGATAGTCTCTACAAAGAGTTTGAGGGAATCATGAAAAAGAAATTCGAAATGTCCTCGATGGGCGAAATGAAGTTCTTTCTTGGTTTACAAGTAGATCAGCTTCCAGATGGTATATTCAGTCACCAGACTAAGTATGTTCACGACATTTTGAAGAAGTTTGGAATGGAAAGCTTGAAGCCTCTATCTACGCCTCTTGCTCTAAATCACGGCATTTGTGTTGACGAGACTGGAGCCAAAGTTGACGAGACGTTATACAGATCGATGGTTGGATCGTTGATGTATCTGACGGCATCGCGCCCAAATATTATGTATCCAACCTGCCTATGCGCCAGATATCAGTCAAGCCCGAGGATCTTACACATGCAGATCGTGAAGCGTATCTTCAGATAACTTTAAGGATGCCCAAGCATCGGCTTGCGGTACCCGAAGAACGACAATTTCGATCTCACAGGCTATGCTGATTCTGATTTTGGTGTGGATAAGTTGAACTCAAAATCAACTACAGCGGGATGCCAGTTCTTCGGAACAAGAATGGTAACCTGGCAGTGTAAGAAACAGACTACGGTCGCTCTCTCTACCTGTGAAGCTGAGTATATCTCGGCCTCCAGCTGTTGTTTACAGATTCTGTGGATTCAACAACAGATGAGAGACTATGGTCTGCAATTTCTAGACACTCTGCTGTATGTTGATAACAAGGCAGCCATCGATATAACTAAAAATCCGGTTCATCACTCACGCACAAAACACATTGAAATTCGTTATCATTTCATTCGTGATTGCTACGAAAAGAAATTGGTACGAATAGAAAAAATCCACACCGCGAACAAAAAGCTGATTTTTATACTAAACCATTTTCATTATCACGGTTTAAATACTTGTTGAGAATTAACGGTATGAAAAATTTGCTGACAGCTGCGGACGCGGGGTTGAATATGGATCGGACGACGAGTTCGCGTGTTCCATATTGGTTTGTAAATATCTTTCTAATTTAGAATTTTATTAAAAACAAAAATCCAAAAAGATGTTTTTGATTTTAGGGGGAGAAATGTTAGAGAAAATACAAAAACATTCGAAAATTTTAAAATCCAAAAACATTGAAAAAGACAAAATGAATTCAGTGTCATAAAAGGAAATGATAGTACATTAGTGGACTATCACAGTATGCTAAAGAAATGTAAAGTTTAAAAGTGATAAACGAGTCTTACTATGGATGTGTCGATAGGCTTAACACGTTTAGTATACTGCTTTGGAGATATAAACTAAATTTTACAACTCTTAATCTTGTGGATTAACACATCTTAGATATATGGACTTAGTACTCTGAAATTTCGTTTGAAAGTTTGCCTGATTCCGAGATACAAGGTCTTTATAGATAGTTGATATCTGGGTTATTATACAAGTTCTTCTGATTTTGCGAAAGCAATGGCCTAGAACTTCTATAATACTTTCGCTATAAACCCAAATCGCATGTAATATTGACAAGTATCGATAGATATAATCATATGCATTGCTGAAAATATTCCTTAAGTGGAACACACCTTAAAGACGAGCCTTCATCTCTTTGTTTGTACGGTAGTACTAACCTGAGCTTTCAAAGTCTTGCACAACCCAGATACAGATATCAATTACGCTATATTCACCGGTAAGATGAAATCTTGGGAATCTAGATACGGGAGTATATTCAAGAAGTGGGAACCATAGATAAGTCAAGTTTCATAAATCATACCTTAACATATCTTGAAACAGTTGAGAAATGTGGTAAAGCTTAAGTGGACAAACATATCGACAATCTAAGTAAACGAGTTTAAAATTTAAAGTCATATAAAGGTCAACGGTACTGGTGATATGTCTCAATCAACTGATATGATCCTTAGACACTAATTCACAAAAATATGTCTGTAAATATGTTTGTACATAGTTTACATTGCTTATTTCATTGTATTTCAGCTTTAAAGATTAAAATCAAAAAGTTTTTCGGTGTGTTTTAGCATAGACTTACAAAAATACAAAAAGATTTTATTACTACATTTGTTTTTAGCAAACCAATGTTGGAGAACGGATCTTCGAAGTCTGGTAAGGTGCTAAACTGATGGGAACCTCTTTGACAATAGGCTGGGAGCTAATCTGTTAATCTGAAAAGAAAAAACGATAAAAAGTTCATTAATTTGAAACGTTGATTTTGAAAATATCAACAGTTTGTTCGTAACGGGTCAAACCGGGGTCATTAACTTGGACTCGGCAGAGAAATCGGTTAACCAAGGTCATTAGCTTGGACATGGTCAACTGAGTGGATTTTCATAACCGGTAAAAAGTTGGAAAGTTCAGGGTTAAAAATGAAAAATTTGAAAAAAGTTAAAAATTTGAGGTTTCGCAAGTTCGGCCGAACTTGCTAAACAATATCAAGTCTTCACAAACAGCAAGTTCGACCGAACTTGCAAATGGTTGTTTGTTGTTTTAAAAGATAAGTTCGCTCGAACTTCTCTGGGCTTTAGGTTGGGCTTAACAAGTTCGCCCGAACTTGACATGGTATAAATACCATTCAAGTTCGGCCGAACTCATTTACTTGTTATCAGAACATTTGAGCGAACTTGAGCTGTTAGAGATTTTGAGTGAAATTGTCATTTGTTTACCGTTATACTGTCCGATTAAAGTTAGTTTTTAGTGACTAGCACACCAATTACTATGGCAGAGGTACTAATTTGAGAATAATACATGAATAGAACTGTTAACAAACAAAACCAAATCTGAAAACTTAAAATCTGGTAGATTTAGGTGTTATTGGACAAAATTGAACATAGATCTTTGATCTACACTTAAAATCGACCGTGAAATTGATGTTGATTGAACTGAAATGCACTGCATGTTTGAATTTGGTTGGTCTATTGAAGAAGATGACAAGTTCGGCCGAACTTGTTGTCAAGTTCGACCGGACTTGTCCAAAACTCAATTAATAAACCAGAAACATGTTCGACCGAACTTTATTGTTGAAATGTTTTTGATCCAATCATGTTCGACCGAACTTATGTTACAAAAAGTGATTTGTTTGTATTGTAGTTCGCCCGAACTTGTTCTTTAATGTGTAACATGTGTCTGATACATGTTCGGTCGAACTTAGGAAAAATTGATTAATAAAAACTGTAAGTTCGCCCGAACTTGCATTAGAAAAAAATTGAACATGTGTGTTACATGTTCTGGCGAACTTGTTAAAATCAGTGTGTTTAACACTAATCAAGTTCGCCCGAACTTGATTAAAGTGTTAGAAAAATTTTTGTGATTTTTTCGAAAGCGTGCTAATTGTTTTATGTCGTTTTCATGCACAGGTTCCAACGCGTGTTATCTCAGTTCAGTTTTCCAAAACTCACAATACATGCATCACGCTTGACAAGTCTATTTGTCCGTCGCTGAAAGAATACGACAACATTTTGAAGTTTCTTGAAGATAGTCACATTCGCCGTGCTATTACAGAACACACCGTTTCTTATCGATCTCATATTATTCACTTCTGGATGAATGCGAGTCTAAGCGCTGACGAGAAGACGATCTCTTCTATAGTACAAGTTGGTGATGAGATAAAGCCGATCACAGTTACTGAAGGCGATATTCGAAGAATTTTAGAGCTCAAAGATAAAGAAGATGATCCGATTCATCTAGACGAAAGGATGGTTCGCGGATGTTTTTTCCGCATGGGATATAAAGGAAACGTAAATAAACCAACACTGAAGAAAGGGGAAGTGCCAAACCCCTATAAGCTTCTGATTCATGAGTTGATTCATACTTTTAGCCATCGCAAAGCCGGTTTGGATGATGTTCATGATTATTTGGCTAGCATGGCAACAACGCTTATTCTGAAAAAGCCGTTCAAGGTTTCGAAGTTAGTGTTTACTCACATGTCGAAGAACATGGAGGAATCGAGGTTGTGCTTATATCCGAGGTTCATTCAGATGTTGATTGATGAAAAATATGGCAACATTGCTCGAGATCCGAATCACGTTCTTTGCTTAGTTCATCTCAATGAAACCACAGTGAAGAAGCTTATCAAGTTTCAGAAACACGCTTCTGATCCTATTGCCAAACCAGTCTTTGGAGCAATTAAAGATTCGGATTATGTATCGCCACCTGGAAACAAATGGAAAAAAGAAGGTAGCGACGATGAGAATGAGCTTAAAGCTGAACGAGAGTGGTTTAAAGAGAAGGCAAGGAGTGAATGGTTTTTGAAAGCTGAAGCTGATAAACCAAAGAAGAAGCGAGCGTCAAAGAAAGCTGAAACTTTGCTTGTTGATGAGGAGGAGACTGAGAATGTTGAGGCAGTCGCTGGATCTAGCGCTGGATTTGTTAATGAGAGTCAAGAAACAATGAAGTCGACTCAAGAAGAGGTAATTTCTTCTACGTCCGAAAATGAAGAATCTGATAAAGAGCCTGAAAAGACTGAGGCTGAAATAAGAGCAGAAAAAGAAAGGAGATTGGATGCAAATTTTGATCCGAGTGCAAAAAAAGAATCTGATAAGGAGAGGCCTAAGAAAAAGACTAAGCGTACAAAGTCTCCAGCTATCGAAATATCAAAGAAGACTACAGGGTCACCTCATACTAAAGGGAAACGAAAGGCTAAGAAAGCTCAGAAAGCGGTGAGCAAAGATGCAAAAGCAAAGTTCAAAGCACAGAACCACACAAGAACCTTCTGGTGCTCAGGAGAAAGGAGCAACACAAGAACCTCCTCCACAAGAACCTCCTGCTACCGTTCATGATGAAGCTGAAAGGCAAGGAGTTACACAAGAACCTCCTGTGTCTGAATTTGTTGAAGTTCCGATCGCTGAATCGCCGAGTGCTCAAAAGACTTCTGCTCCTGAAAGCTCTACGCCAAAGAAGTCTACACTGAAAGCTGCAACACCAAAAGATTGAACACCTAAGACACCGAGGGGAAGTATGTTTGGTGATATGCCACACGGTCCTATAAGTCTTGAAGACTTGGATGAATTTTTCCCTGAAACGAATTCTGAAATGTTAGAAAAGCGTGTGAAGGTATTAGAAGATAAAGTTGCGCAGATTGAGTTAGAAAAGGCTGAGCTCGTAAAGAAGGTGAATAAAAGCGAAGTCGAAAAAGAAATTCTTGATGATAAAGTGAAGGTGCTCGAGAATGAACGAGAATATTACAAGGCGTTGATAGAAAGTCTGCAGGACGCCAATGAAAAATTACAAACAAAGATTGCAGAATTGAAGAAAATTCAAGCTCTGAATGATCGAAGATTCATCAGATTACAAACGGTGTTATCCAATAATCTGAATGTTGATTTTATCGCCGAATACGATCGTCTGGATCGTCAAGAAGCCAAGGAAGGTGCTGAAAGAGAATTGGCTGAGGGTGGTAAAGGGAAGCAGGTAGAGGGAGAAGCTCCTAAATCTACTACAGAGAAATCTTCTGATGTCCCCGAGAAGTCTACTGAAGATGTTTCAAAAGCTTCTAAGTCTGATATATAAAAGGTTGACGAACCTGATCCTATCATTGTTACTGAAGAGAAAGACAATGGAGAAGCCAAGAAGGAAGATAAGAATGAAGAAGAGGAAGAAGGTTATGAAGATTGGAATGTAGGGGATGATGATGATGATTTTGATCAAGGAGATGTTGATTTTGATCTGGGTGGTACAGGCTTAAAGATCAATGAAGGTAAGTTTCTGATGAATTTGATTTTCTGATCTGATGGACGATGAATCGAATAAGATGGAAGATAAAAGCCAGGGGGAGTCAGGGCAAAAAGGGCCTTCAGATGATATTGATATGTTGATCGTTTTGTGAAGCCTATGATTGCAGTACCTACGAAGCCTTTGATATTGATGTTGGAACATAATGTTGAAGAAGGTGAGTTTTTACATAATTATTTGAAAGAAGATATGGCGAAGCTAGTTGAAGCTGAAGTTGAGAATTTAGAGTTTGATTTTGAGGAGATAATGAATGTCAATACATTTGAGCCGAAAGAGTGTAAGTATGAAAGAAGATTTAAAGCTGATGAATACAACCGTGTGATTGTTGAAGACTAGTACTCAGATTATGAAACAGAACAGAAAGATAAGTATGTTGGTCAGGATTCATAAAGTTTTCCTACATTTGAAGAAATGTATAAACAGCTGAATGAAGATATATTAAAAAATAGAATTGCTAAAGAGCTACGTGAAGGAAAGATTCCTAAGCCAATGACCAAAGAAGAGATAGCTGAAGCGAGAAAGACCTGGTTCAAAGAGATGCCTCGTGAACGTAAGTTTCGACGTCCACTAGCATTTTTCACCAGAGATAAAGATGTTTCTTTGGGAGATATTTTGAGTTGGGGATGGTTTAAGGAGCTCAACGTATATGCAATCAAAAGAGAGTTTGGAGTGCAATACTTCAAATATCTTGCTGATTTAAAGACTTTGTCGTATTAGGATATGGAAGAGCTAGTGCAAATAGTGAACATTACTTATCAAATGAAGACAGTTGATCAATTGTTATGGAAGATGATAAAGTACGAAGATGAAAAAGGTTGGAATCACTAGAAGCCGTTTATTCCGAGACGAAGAATAAAGATTAACAAGGTTACAGGGGAAAGGGACATAACGTTGATTATGAAACTTCCTAGAGCTATGAGGAATATGTCGCTTATGCCAATTGAACAGAACTTTTATCCTTTATTCAAGTGGTGGCAGATTGATCCAGCTACATGTGAAGCTGTGATTGTATTAAAGTTTTAAGATCACTTGGATATTGCTAAGGAACGAGTTGAAGTGATGGGTTATCAGGGTATGAGAGGTTTATGGAGGACGATAAGGATTCGAGATCCTATGTGGTTGGTAAACTGCTCAAGAGAAGATATAAAATGCCTAGTCTACAGCAATATTGTTTTTGAAGAAAGAGAAAAGGTACAAGCGATGCAGTATCAGAAAGTTGTTAACATTTGCTTTGCACGTAATGTAAATTCTGGGAAGATGTGGCAGACAAAGTAGAGGGATCTAGAAAGAGTTGAATTTTTAAAGGAAGAAACCAGAAGTGAGGCGATCAAAGAAAAGATGGAAAAAGCGGTAATGTCACACCCCGACCCGTAGCGGAATAAGAGTCGGGGCATAATTGGTTATCACCAAAGCTCATGACATTTACTAATATGTTTCATATTTAATAAAGTCAAAGTTACATTTCCAAATATCCAAACATGTTCATACAATACAAAGAAAATAAACCAAACATAACAATCCCAACTCTAAAACATTTATATTCTTCTAGTCCAAATCCTATGTGTTCCTAGCTGCTGCTGTTTCACCTGTATCATGTGTAAAAATGGGGGTTTTTGGGTCAACATAAGTTGGCGAGTGAACCTTATTAGATAAACATTTATTAAAGAATTACTTGTTAGTTTATCAATGAAAATTGTGCATAATCATAGATGAGCAAATGTAAATAATCAAGCAGTGTCAAATAGCAGTCACAACTATAACATACAATAACATATGACAGCATACATGAACATACCAACATCATACGATAAATAACATAAATGAACTGTGCGATCAAGGCTAAATCAAACGGAGCCGATCGTATTGCATGTACTGAAAATGAAAATGTCTGTGCGATCAAGGCTCAATCAAACGGAGCCGATCGTATGTGGGCAGGCCAGGTTCAACCTCATAATGAAATGGGGAACATGCTCAACGCTCATAATGTAATGGGGAACGGCGCGCTATGAAATTGCATGTACTGAATATAATAAATTGCATCCAACAAAAACTACACAATACAAACAACTGAATACACATGTTCATGATATGATGTATGCACAATGGTTTAATTATAATATATATAACAAGACACATGATACACCCCAAAACGTGATTAAAACGGGGAATTTGTAAAGGTTCACTCACATTGGGTGCGTTGGATTGGAGATGGTGAGATGCGCACGAATTAGATGAGCGGAACAACGAGAAGTACTAACCTAAATAATAACGGAAAAATATAATAAATGAGTGGATTTTATTAAGGATTTTAATGAAATTTTTAGATATATTTTTGTGAGTTTAAGGCTATTTTCTATCTTTAAAAATGTTATATTTAAGTATTTTTAATTGATTTTTAAATTAAATTAAACAAAAAAAAATAAAAAAAAGTGTTTATTTTGCGTTGACCGTTGACCGTTGACTTGTTGACCGGTTCGGTCAGTGACATATTTTGCGCCGGGTGAGGCTCGAACCCGAGACCTCCCGTACGCGTGCACGCAGCTCTACCAACTGAGCTACATGTCTAACCCGAAATAATCTTGTTTTTAATTATATTTATATACTACTTCAGTTTAACCAATATTCTTTTAATATCAAAAACATTTTAACTCAATGAACCGGTGCCAGTGACGGGTTTCGAACTCGCGACGTGTGACTTAGTGTTGCACACAGTCCACCGCTGGACTGTGTGTCTAACCTGGTTATTATCTCGGTTTTTATTATACTTATCAACTAACAGAGTTAACCCGGTTTAGTTTTAAACAAAAAGGCATTTTATTACATAAGGAGTGCGTGCATCAGGGATCGAACTCGGGACATGCGTGTGTATTTTGCACACAGTCCACCGCTGGACTGTGTGTCTAACCCGTTCATTTTACTGGTTTTAAATATACTTATAACTTAATTAACTTCGTCTTCTTCGTTCAAATTTCCGTTGACTGAATCAATGATCCGTTTCTTGTTTTTACGATTGACAAATATTCCTGAGGCTATAATGAAATGACAAAGATGGTAATTAGAGGTGAACATACCGATGAGCGGTTTATTTCAGAATTCCGGCAATTGCGTCGGCTCTGTTCTTATGCTCTTCAACTGAACAAGACAATTAACTGTTTTGATTAGTCAATCGTGGAATTGAAGTGTTCAGCAATTGTTAACAGAGGGTTTGAATGCCCTTACCGATTCCCAGATGAATATAGCGATTTTCAGAATCTTTCCGGCGAACTGAAATTAGCCGAATACAGCGCCTGAATTCGATTTCAATTGAGAGGTTTAAGTTAGAAATAGCCTAACAATTGTTGAACTACAATGATATTGAAAGATTTACCGTTTGAGGATGAATACAGTTTTCCGACGACTTTTGCAGAAAATTCCAGCGAGCTGATTTAGACGTTCTGACGGTCTGAAAATGTGACGAAAGTGAAATGGGATGTTTGTATGATATTTCTGAGTCGCGAGAGTGGTCTGAAGTTGAAGTAATCTGGACTTGATGAATTTTCGGTTATAAAAACCGATAATGATGAGACTTTATGTTTAATCAATTCCGACTTGATTAAAAATCGCCGGTGCATCGGTTATAAACTGAATGTGCGATTAAACAAGCGAATTGATGATTGATTTGCCGACTTCTGTTTTTCAGTTGGCGCAACCGGTTTTAAGGGTTTGTGTGTAAATCTCATTTGTTTCCTAGAGATAGCAGAAAACACAAAGTGGCGGAGTGGTGATGTGAGTGTGTGTTATGTCGTTGGAGTTGTTCTTAGCTGACCCGGGTTCGAGTCCCGGCAGCAACATATTTTTTTATTTATTTTGTTTTAACTTTTTATCAAATATAATTTCTATAGTTTAGTTTATTTATTAATTATGTATCATTTTAAATCAAAATAATCATAAATATTCAACGTAACTTTGATAACTTGATATTCGATTACAAAACGGAGCGGGTTTTGAAAACCCGTTTTTGACAAATGTTACAGTATCCCCTACTTTTAGGAATTTCATCCCGAAATTTAAGTAGTTGAAGTAGTAGGAAAAAGATGCGGGTATTTTTCACGCATTGAGTCTTCACGTTCCCAAGTAAACTCAGGTCCCCGTTTCGACTCCCAGCGTACCCTAACAATTGGAATGCGACTTCGTCGTAGACGTTTCTCTCCGAAGTCCATGATCTCTACAGGTCTTTCAATAAAATGCATAGATTCATCAATCTGAATATCTTCCAGCGGAATATGGAGGTTTTCATCAGCGAGGCACTTCTTCAAGTTCGACACGTGGAATGTGGGATGAATCCTGTTGAGTTCTTCTGGTAGATCAAGCTTGTATGCTACAGGACCTACTCTTTCGAGTATCTTGGAAGGTCCTACGTAACGTGGTGCTAGCTTGCCCTTTTGACCAAAACGAACTACTCCCTTCCACGGTGATACTTTTAGTAGTACATGATCACCAATGTTAAACTCTAAGGCTTCCGTCGTTTATCTGCATAACTCTTTTGACGACTTTGAGCCGCTAGAAGATTGTTTCGAATTTGATGGATCTTGTCTGTGGTTTCTTGGATCAATTCTGGACCAGTAATTTGAGCTTCCCCAATCTCGTACCAACATACAGGAGATCGGCACTTACGACCATATAAGGCTTCAAAAGGTGCCATGCCGATGCTTGAATGATAGCTGTTGTTGTACGAAAATTCAACTAATGGTAGGTGGGCGTCCCAATTTCCCTTGAAGTCTATGACACATGCTCAAAGCATATCTTCAAGAGTTTTAATGGTGCGCTCAGACTGTCCGTCAGTTTGAGGATGATAGGCGGTACTGAGATCTAATCGCGTGCCCATAGCGGATTATACTGCTTGCCATGTTCGTGAAGTGAAACGACCATCACGATCAGAAATAATGCTTAACGGTACCCCATGTCGGCTTACGATTTCGTTGATATAAATACGAGCAAGCTTTTCGTTCTTGAAATCTTCGCGGATAGGAATAAAGTGAGCTGATTTTGTAAGTCGGTCGATAATTACCCATATAGTGTCATACCCACCGGAAGTGCGAGGTAACCCGGTAATAAAATCCATGGTTATATTTTTCCAATTTCATACAGGTATTTCAGGTTGGACGAGAAGTCCTGAGGGTCTCTGGTGTTCAGCTTTCACCTTGGAACATGTAAGGCACATAGAAACAAACACAGCAATATCTTTCTTCATTCCAGGCCACCAATAGGTATATCGTAGGTCTTGATACATCTTATCGGCCCCTAGGTGTATAGAGTATCGCGTTTTGTGAGCTTCATTCATAAGAATTTCACGAAGATTGTTGTGTTTAGGAATCCAGATACGATCTAGGTAGTACAGAATACCGTCAGATTTAGTTTCAATTTTTAGCTCAGCTCCACAGGACATCTCCTTTCGTACATCTTCTTCTGTTATTGAAACGTGTTGGGCTTCTCGAATTTGATCTTTAATGTCGGTTATAATTTGCGAACATAGAAGATGAATGCAGTTTGCATAACCCTTTCGACTAAGTGCATCAGCCACCACATTTGCTTTACCAGGGTGGTATCTAATTTCACAGTCGTAATCATTTAGAAGTTGCCTCATGTTTAACTCTTTTTGATTGAAGATATGTTGAAGACTCTTGTGGTCAGTGTATCTTTCACACTTAGTACCATAGAGATAATGTCTCCATATCTTAAGAGCGAACACAACGGCTCCAAGTTCTAGGTCATGAGTGTTGTATTTCTTTTCATGTGTCTTGAGTTGTCTCGAAGCATAAGCTATGACTTTTCCTCTTTGCATTAGAACGCAGCCTAATCCTTGCCCTGACGCGTCGCAATAGACTACAAAGTCATCACAACCTTCAGGAAGAGTGAGGATTGGTGCATCACAAAGTTTTTGTTTAAGAGTTTGAAAGGCTTCTTCTTGCTTGGGTCCCCATATGAAAGGTTTTCGCTTATGAGTTAAAGCCGTGAGTGGTACAGCAATGCGAGAAAAGTTTGAAATGAATCGACGATAATAGCCAGCTAGACCAAGGAAAGATCTTACTTCAGTTGGTGTACGTGGAGCTTGCCATTCTTGAACCGCTTTGATCTTTGAAGGGTCGACATGTATTCCCTTGTCATTGACTACATGCCCGAGGAATTGCACCTCTTTTAACCAGAATTCACATTTTGAGAATTTGGCGTAAAGCTTTTCCTTTTCTAGAAGTGCAAGGATGAGTCGAAGATGACGCTCATGATCAGATTTAGATTTTGAATAAATAAGAATATCGTCGATGAAGACTATAACAAATCGATCAAGATAAGGTTTGAAGACTCTGTTCATTAGGTCCATGAAGACAGCTGGTGCGTTGGTTAACCAAATGGCATAACCATGAATTCATAGTGTCCATAACGAGTTCGAAAAGCAGTCTTAGGGACGTCTTCTTCATGCACTCTAAGTTGATGATACCCAGATCGAAGGTCGATTTTTGAAAAGCAATTTGCACCTTGAAGTTGGTCAAGAAGATCATCAATGCGAGGTAAAGGGTAGCGATTCTTGATTGTTAATTTGTTGAGCTCTCTGTAGTCGATGCACATACGAAACGATCCATCTTTCTTCTTTACGAAAAGAACAGGTGCACCCCAAGGCGACGAGCTGGGACGTATGAATCCCTTATCAGTCAACTCTTGTAATTGACTGGCTAGCTCTTGCAATTCAGAGGGGGCTAACCTATAAGGAGACTTTGCAACTGGTGTAGCACCAGGTATAAGATCAATACGAAATTCGACGTCTCTAACTGGAGGGAGTCCTGAAATGTCGTCAGGAAAAACTTGCGGGAAGTCTTTTTCTACAGGGATATCTTCAAGTTTCTTCTCCATGGTTCCCTTTTTGATGATATGAGCTAAAAACGCGACATAATTCTTGCGAAGATATTTTTGAGCTTGAAGACAAGACATTAATCTGAGCCCTTTTGACGAGGTTTCTCAAATGATTCGAAGAGTCTGACCGTTTGAAAGAGGAATACGAATAAATTTTTCACGACAAACAACTTCTGCCTGATGTTGACTGAGCCAATCCATGCCGATTATGATATCAAAACTTCCCAGCTTCATAGGAATAAGGTCGACTGAGAAATCGTGGTCATTTAAGGTGAGTGTACAGTTGCGTATAATAGAGTTTAATGTAACTGGTTTCCCGTCCGCAACTTCTACCGTTATGGATTCCGTGAGCTTATCCCGATTTTGGCTTAAGATAGGTTCAAATTCTAAAGACACAAAACTTCTATCCGCACCAGTATCAAATAACATAGATGCATATCTACCATTTATAAGGAACATACCGTTAACCACATTGACGTCAGCTCTGGCCTGGTTAGCGTTGATATTGAAAGCTCTCCCTCTTGCAGGTGGAGGAGCTTGGTTTGCTTGATTCACCGGGTTGGCTTGGGCCTGAGCATGAATAATATTGACCAGCCTTGGACAAGTGTTTCTGAAATGGCTCGGGTCACTGCAATTGTAGCAAGCCCGCATAGGTTGGCCCATAGGATAATTGGGTTGGTAGTACGTTTGGGCTAAATGTTGGGTGGGTGGAAATGGTAGGGGTTGTTGGGCTTGACCCATTAATTGTTGGTGGGTTTGGGTTAAAGGTTGGTGGCGGTTCGTTCGTTGAGGCATGCGGCAGGTTTGAACAGTATGACCTGCGCGACCGCAGCCGGTGCAATATTGACAAGGATGATCAGGGGAATGGTGATATTGGCAACGGTTACATTTTGGTAACGGGCCAGTGTAAGGTCTTCTGTATGGTGCGGGTGAAGGAGTGACTTGAGTAATGGGTGCAGCAGGAATAGGGGAGTTGGTTTGAGTAACTGCAAAATTTCTGGTGTTGCGCTTCTCTTGTTAGCAAACTTAGAGGAAGAGATGGGATGGTTTGAAGTTTGTCCCTCAACAGGGGCTTTCTTTTTCTCTTCTTTGAACTTCCCGTTGCGAATTCGGTTCTCGGTCAGTTCAGTTGCTAGCTCCATAGCAGCTTCAAGTGTTACTGGTGAGATGCTGAGGACTGAATCTTGAATTTTCGAGGGAAGTCCTCGAATATAATGCTCAATCAGACGATAAGTTGGGGTAAATAAATTTGGAACCATTTGGTTCAACTCCAAGAACCTCTTGTTATAAGTGGTATGGTCTCCCTCCTTCTGCTTTAGAGCATGAAATTCGTCCTCCAGCTTTTTAATTTCACTCCTAGGACAGAAGCGCCTAGTCATGATTTCCCTTAACTCCTCCCAAGTTAAGGCCATTGCATCTTCAGTTCCCCTCTTCCCTTTCTCAGTATTCCACCAAGTGAGAGCTACCCCAAATAGTCTCCCGGTAGCGTATCGACCCTTGCGATCCTCAGGACAATCGCAGTTTAGAAAGGTGAATTCCATCTCCTCGAACCAATGTAGGAGAGCAGTAACACCCTCGGTCCCTTCAAATTTAGGAGGATCACAAGACTTGAAATGTTTGTATGAACACTTGCTGGTAGGAGGGTTGTCGATGTTCTGGTCATGTTGTTGGGGAGGGTTAGTAGGATTTGTAGCGAGGGCTTGTTGTACTTGAACCACAATGTCAGGCAGTATCGTGGCCATTTGTTTCGCGATCTGAGTGGCCAAACGTTCCTGAGACCTTCCTGATCTTTTACCCCTTCGTTGCTGTCTAGACGACATCTACAGGATCATACAATGAGAAGATTGTGAGTTTATGGTGTCTTCTTAGGTGTCATGTGTCTTTAAGAAAATGAAAATAACATAAATATCAATAATGCAACTACATCCATAGGATGTCTTGGGTTTGCTCATGTTAGGCCTCAAATGTCTCCCATACCTTCACCTATATAGTCATGTGGGCCCCCATGGCTATTGGTTTGGTAGGATTCACATTAGTATTGGCAATTTAACACTCGCATCACCCGAATGCAAACCACAAAATATATGCATGAGGTGTTTGGTCGGAAGGTGTCCAGGTGTAGACACAATGACAACTCAAAGTGGGGTTAGCTAACACGACGTTTGGTATAGCATGCTTTGGCCTAATAGGTACTTCGTACTCTCGTCGTTAGTCCCAGGTAGGCAAACTGGTCCTTTATTTTGGATTTATACGAATGCCAGCCTAGACAGGACGTTCCGACTACTGGTACTGGTACCCTTCCAGTTACTACATGCCCGTAACGAGAACTCACTTTGATGAGATTTGAAAACACAAAAATCATTGTAAAAGCAATCATGATGTGGTGTGTGCTTTCATGGATGTGATATTTATATGATTCATGATAGGCATTATATGATAATACATACTTATGAACATGCTTGCATAATATTGAATGTAACATTTAACATAAAACATATAAACATCATGAAATTTGGCAAGTAACACACAAAAATCTTATAAGTTTCTAATCAACTATAGTATAGGCTCTAAGGGTCTAATAACCTATCCTATATCCCTATAGTCATGGCTCTGATACCAATCTGTCACACCCCGACCCACAGCGGAATAAGAGTCGGGGCATAATTGGGTTATCACCAAAGCTCATGACATTTACGAATATGTTTCATATTTAATAAAGTCAAAGTTACATTTCCAAATATCCAAACATGTTCATACAATACAAGGAAAATAAACCAAACATAACAATCCCAACTCTAAAACATTTTATTCTTCTAGTCCAAATCCTATGTGTTCCTAGCTGTTGCTGTTTCACCTGTATCATGTGTAAAAATGGGGGTTTTTGGGTCAACATAAGTTGGCAAGTGAACCTTATTAGATAAACATTTATTAAAGAATTACTTGTTAGTTTATCAATGAAAAATTGTGCATAATCATAGATGAGCAAATTTAAATAATCAAGCAGTGGCAAATAGCAGTCACAACTATAACATACAATAACATATGACAGCATACATGAACATACCAACATCATACGATAAATAACATAAATGAACTGTGCGATCAAGGCTCAATCAAAAGGAGCCGATCGTATGTGGGCACGCCAGGTTCAACCTCATAATGAAATGGGGAACATGCTCAATGCTCATAATGTAATGGGGAACGGCGGCCTATGAAATTGCATGTACTGAATATAATAAATTGCATCCAACAAAAACTACACAATACAAACAACTGAATACACATGTTCATGATATGATGTATGCACAATGGTTTAATTATAATATATACAACAAGACACATGATACACCCCAAAACGTGATTAAAACGGGGAATTTGTAAAGGTTCACTCACATTGGGTGCGTTGGATTGGAGATGGTGAGATGCGCACGAATTAGATGAGCAGAACAACGAGAAGTACTAACCTAAATAATAACAGAAAAATATAATAAATGAGTGGATTTTATTAAGGATTTTAATGAAATTTTTAGATATATTTTTGTGAGTTTCAGGCTATTTTCTATCTTTAAAAATGTTATTTTTAAGTATTTTTAATTGATTTTTAAATTAAATTAAATAAATAAAAATATAAAAAAAATTGTTTATTTTGCGTTGACCGTTGACCGTTGACTTGTTGACCGGTTCGGTCAGTGACATATTTTGCGCCGGGTGAGGCTCGAACCCGAGACCTCCCGTACGCGTGCACGCAGCTCTACCAACTGAGCTACGTGTCTAACCCGAAATAATCTTGTTTTTAATTATATTTATATACTACTTCAGTTTAACCAATATTCTTTTAATATCAAAAACATTTTAACTCAATGAACCGGTGCCAGTGACGGGTTTCGAACTCGCGACGTGTGACTTAGTGTTGCACACAGTCCACCGCTGGACTGTGTGTCTAACCTGGTTATTATCTCGTTTTTATTATACTTATCAACTAACAGAGTTAACCCGGTTTAGTTTTAAACAAAAAGGCATTTTATTACATAAGGAGTGCGTGCATCAGGGATCGAACTCGGGACATGCGTGTGTATTTTGCACACAGTCCACCGCTGGACTGTGTGTCTAACCTGTTCATTTTACTGGTTTTAAATATACTTATAACTTAATTAACTTCGTCTTTTTCGTTGAAATTTCCGTTGACTGAATCAATGATCCGTTTCTTGTTTTTACGATTGACAAATATTCCTAAGGCTATAATGAAATGACAGAGATGGTAATTAGAGGTGAACATACCGATGAGCGGTTTATTTCAGAATTCCGGCAATTGCGTCGGCTCTGTTCTTATGCTCTTCAACTGAACAAGACAATTAACTGTTTTGATTAGTCAATCGTGGAATTGAAGTGTTCAGCAATTGTTAACAGAGGGTTTGAATGTCGTTATCGATTCCCAGATGAATATAGCGATTTTCAGAATCTTTCCGGCGAACTGAAATTAGCCGAATACAGCGCCTGAATTCGATTTCAATTGAGAGGTTTAAGTTAGAAATAGCCTAACAATTGTTGAACTACAATGATATTGAAAGATTTACCGTTTGAGGATGAATACGGTTTTCCGACTACTTTTGCAAAAAATTCCGGCGAGCTGATTTAGACTTCTGACGGTCTAAAAATGTGACGAAAGTGAAATGGGATTTTTGTATGATATTTCTGAGTCGCGAGAGTGGTCTGAAGTTGAAGTAATCTGGACTTGATGAATTTTCGGTTATAAAAGCCGATAATGATGAGACTTTATGTTTAATCAATTCCGACTTGATTAAAAATCGTCGGTGCATCAGTTATAAACTGAATGTGCGAGTAAACAAGCGAATTGACGATTGATTTGCCGACTTCCGTTTTTCAGTTGGCACAACCGGTTTAACCGGGTTTGTGTATAAATCTCATTTGTTTCCTAGAGATAGCAGAAAACACAAAGTGGCGGAGTGGTGGTGTGAGTGTGTGTTAAGTCGTTGGAGTTGTTCTTAGCTGACCCGGGTTCGAGTCCCGGCAGCAACATATTTTTTTTATTTATTTTGTTTTAACTTTTTATCAAATATAATTTCTATAGTTAGTTTATTTATTAATTATGTATCATTTTAAATCAAAATAATCATAAATATTCAACGTGACTTTTATAACTTGATATTCGATTACAAAACGGAGCGGGTTTTGAAAACCCGTTTTTGACAAATGTTACAGGTAAGACAAAGTTTGCTCAGAATGGCTAACTTTAAAAGACCACCGCCAACTGATCAGACGCCGGATCCAAAACAAGAGAGACGAAAGAAGCCTTACAAGAACTTCTTTGGTCGGGTACGTTAATGTATATATGAAGACAGAGTTTTGAAGACTGATAAAAGATTAAGACGATATCCAAGGGGGAGTCTGTTGGTGCATAATGTCTATGTCTTAGTCTTATTTCGAGTCTATATTGTATAGAGCTGGATAGGCTAGGTTAAGAAGTATTTATGAAGTGTCTTAGCCAAGTTCGCCCATATCTTAACATGTCTAGGCATGTTCGGCCGAACTTGCATTGGCAAGTTCGGGCGAACTTGCACATATTGGGGCGAACTTGTTGTCTTATAAATACCTAGCTTGTGTGTCTCATTTGTATCTTTGGCATTGTAGAGGCGAAGCTCTGTCAGTCTGTAATCTGAACGTTTAATCAATGAAACTGACGATTAACTGATTAATTCTTGTCTATTGGTAACACGACATAATATTTCCGCTATTATGGACGTTAGATATCAAATTTAGGTTCCAAAGCATTGAGGATTGGTGCTACATTCTAGGGGGAGATTGAGGGACCTACAAAGAACTTATGATATCCAAAAGGTCAAGCATGATCATCTGACAAGAAATAAAAAAGAGTTTGAACCAAATTCTCTCCAATGATAGTGAATCATGAACACCTAAACTGAACATCTATTGAAGACAAAGCAAACATCTGATCAAGCCTTGAAAGAGTTATTCAAGAAGAAACAACATATGTTGAAAGCTAAAATCTGTTGAAGCCAAAGGTCTGATGAAGAAGACCAAACATCTATAGGCCAAATAGATATTTGGATCAAAGCAATAGTTGATAGCTCCAATAGTGGTTTCCCAGTGTAATAGTATTTGTTGAATCATTGTTTAGACTTAGAACAAATGTTTAAATTTGCATAGAAGTTTGCAACATCTGTGGAATCTTTTCTGTTAGTAATGTTAAATGTCACTATCAGTGTGATGTCAGCCAATCACAAAACAGAGCTTTTGTAAATAGATCACACCTGTTAGTGATCCATTCATCACACACATCACCGCTTCTCTTATACGAACAAAATTGTAAGTGATCAGCTGAGGGGGAGTTTGTAGAGTTAATCTACTGTAAAACATTTGAATCATTTACGATTAATGAAAAACAATTGTTGATGATGACTTTTCATTTGTGATTTTTTATCTTTTGTTATAAGAAGTTAGTATTGTTTGAGCTTAAATTGTATTTCTAATCCCAAACCTTGTAAACTCGGACCTAACATATATATATACACATACATATATATATATATATTGTTTTTGTCAAAAATAGGTTTAAGGATAATGTAACCAAACTTTGATTCTGAGGTAGAGTGCTTAATGTGTCTGGTTAATAATGTAGGTGTTTATGATATAGAAATGACAATGAACACAGAGATTTGTATGAGGAAAAAAACCCTTGATCTTTAGAAGGTCTACGGCATAAAAAACCTCGGGTGATGGAAACTACCGATCACCAATTATATTGAACAAGAAATGATTACAACCTCGGATGATATTGAGTGTGTTACAAATGAATTATAGTGTGTGTTTGAAAGTAGTTTCTAGAGCATTCAGTGTGCGAGTTGTGTAAGTGTTCTAATCAAGCTCAATATCCCATTGATATAATTAGAAAAAATCCAACAAACTAACTAACTAACTAATAGTATCCGATAATCATGCAAGCTTCCCATGTAACACCCCATAACCAGTGCTCTAATACCAATCTGTAACATCCCAAATCGCATAAGATAACACGTGGCGGAAACACTTGGGGAGTCACGTTACAAATTGTTTCGCAACACATGGTATTTAAAGTTTTGTTTTATTGAATTATCATATTACAATGTTTGGAAATAACAAAAATAAAATACAATCAATTTGTCTTTCAACATTTAAAGTCGCTAAGGCCTGAGTCCGACCTATGTGTAGCACGCGGCGACAATCGTCATATAGATAAACCTGAAATATATGTGAAAATAGGTGCGTCAGCATAAAAATGACTGTGAGTAACATAGGTTTTGTGTGTGTCAAATTCATGGTTTCGTATTTATATTGCAAAACCTCGTCCAACTTTAAGAGTCGACGAGTAGGAACCATGAAAAAAGGTGTTTAATTTTGCAATATATAATCAACTTAACAAGTTGATAGAATTAAAAGAAAACCTTGTAACCGTGAATTTTGACCGAAAACTTTTCTTTTGTAAAACTGAGTAATAAGTCAATTTAAAAGAAAACATTGTATGGTTTATATCTTTAAGTGAAAATCATTATATATCATTGTTTAAAACCATTTTTTCTTGTTATAAACCATTCGTCCGTGTTAAAACCATTGTACATGTCATAAACCATTGTTCATGTCATAAACCATTGTTCATGTCATAAACCATTCGTCCGTGTCATCAGTTAATCGTCGGTGTTTTAATTGTGAAAACTTTTAGTCGTTTTTTAATGAACACATTCAAGCCTGTGTTGACTATACCCCAAGGGTATCTTTAATAGACCCTAAAGGATCTCTTTAACAAGACTAACAAATCCACGAATGAATTTTTAATCATAAACAGTTTATGTCACTTCCCAAACTACCTACCAAATCCAGTGAATAGCCTAGTAACGGGATTATCAGTCCTAGGGTACAATAACTTACTATTGTTCGGCTTCGGTCAAATTTAATGAATGTCATTCGTGTCATGGATAACGCACCAACAAGTTCGTTCACATTATTGAAATCGCATTGTTTATATAAACCATTGACTTTTTTATGAAAACTTGAAAACAATTTAGCACATATGAATCACCCCAAAATATTATAAAAAACGTAAAAGAGGGGAGCTATGTACTCAATTGGGATTGCGAATAAGCCTTGTGAGTTGGATAACATGTAAATAAGTCGGGACATTAAACGGGAGATCAGGTAGAATGAAGTATTACAACCAATCGAGTGTTGGAACTCATAAGATATGGTTTAATAAGCTCAACATTCTGATTTGGAATGAATCCGAAGTGCTTTTGACCAGTTATGACTCGTTAAGGTAGTTTACGTTAATTTAACGGGTTATTTTTGTAAATATATGTTTGGATGGTTAGATATGTGTTATGATAAGTCTTATATGCCAAAACATGTTTGAAATGTTATAACATCAGTTGGTATGCCAAAAATTTATTACATATGCTTAAAATTGATTTATGCGTAAAAAGGGTGTTTTAGTCATTATTAAAGGCACAATAAGCGAATTATCATAATACTAACCGAACGACAAGACCATAAGGTATAACCTCAGTAGGTTAGTGCCTATACAACTATAGTTTCAAATATGTGTTTGGTCGGATCCTAAGATGGACCAAATGGGTCGGATTCGAAAGTCAAAGCGGTGGTCAAGACCGCATGACTTACCACCCTAAAAAAGGACTAAACTAGAAGTGACGAGTTAGACATGTCAAAACATGTCAAACTAAGTTATAAAAATGTTTTGATACCCGAAAATAGTTTCATCGTAAAATGCACATAATGCGCATTTTTGACCGAAACTTTGACTCGTCACTTCAACTAGTAAACGCGGTAATCAGTAGGTATGATTGCTAGGGATCATAACCTTCATGATTACGATCACGTTGCAAAGTTCAATTGAACTTTGACTTGACCAATTTTGGTCGTAACCGAAAGTCAAACAGAAAGTCAACTGTTTGAATTTTAGCTCAAAATAACTAAAAGAAATGAAAGAGGCTAAGGAAGAACACTTACTTGTGTCCTATGAAGCCAAGAATGCTCAGTAGGATGTCTCCAAAGGGAAGCAAACTCCAATTTAGAGTAGATGGGAGAAGAAGAGTGGAATGAGCAAGTTGGAATGAATGAATTTATGGCTATTTATAGTGTTTAAAGGTTCACAAGATCATCACAAGTGTCCAATGATGTGTAATGATCTTGGGAGGGTGTTTACACTTGTCAAATGCAGGTTAGAAGGTGGCAATTTCGTGAACTTGGGCACCAAGGCTTTTCACAAGAAGCTGCCAAGTTACTGCACATTTTCTTCTATCTGGAACCTGGATGCGGACCTCATCAATATGTGGATACGGTCCGCATCCACCTTCTGCGGGCAAAAGTTTGAAAAATGGCAGAAATGGCCCCTAAACTTGTTTCGTCACGTTTTGGCACTTCTAACACCCGTTAACCTCATTTTTAAGCTCTATGAAGAAGTTAATGCATATGTAAGTTGAATTATGCTCAAAAATGTCATGGATGTCAGTTCGTTCAGTTGTACGGTTGCGTTTTTCGCTTAATTACGACGAACGCTTTAATTAATGCGAAAATGACCGTAATTGCGTAACGAATGATATTTTTGCATTCTCATCACTAAATACAAGATTTTAATGATTACAAAAATTTTTGAATGTGCGTACGTGTTTCGTATTACGAAATATGTGAATCGACATACTTTTGCAGGTTTTTCAAAATAGCCCCTGAAGTTGCATAAGCGTGTTTTTGACATACTGAACCCTTCAAAACTGACTTCTAAGTTATGTAAAGGATATTTAGGGTATGTTTAGCTTATGTCTTTGTTCCGGTGTGTACGTTAAACTGATTACGTTTGCGTAACAGTTTACGTAAAATTTCCGGAAAAGCTTTGGGTTGTCAAAATTGTACATGGACTTAAATGTGTGAATATCACATGTAATTATACAACTTCCGTGAATGAAATACAAGATTTCATTGGATTCCAAATTGTTCGGAGTTGTATGATGGTTGTAAAGGTATACATGTCATCGTCTCCCCTATTTTAGAAAATTTCGTCCCGAAATTTAAATTTAGAGGAAACTTGTGAAAACAGACGTGAGTGCATCGCTTTTCAAGTGATCCTCCGTTCCTTGAGTAAAACTCTGGGCCACGTTTGGATTCCTAGCGAACTTTGAAAATTTTACTCGTCCGTTGTCTATAGGAATGAGTTAGATTAGAAATTCTAACCTTCAGTCCAATAGGTAGGTGTATGACATTTTTTATTTTACCGAGCCTCGAAGAGAGCCCCGTAAATGTTAAAATCGCATTCTTGTAGAAGAAGAATTCAAAAGGGGTGTGAACTTTGGGGTTTCTAACAACGTACGGAAGAATGTTTCCTATGAAGACTATTATAGGAAACTTGTGTGTGCTCGAAGTTGCAGTCGGAAGTGAAAGATTAAAACAATATTGGTTAAGGTCTAAAACTTCTAGCAACTTAAATAACACCACGCTTGCAATGTAATAAGGAACACTTATATATAGGAAGTACCAACGGTGTATCCACCATGCCCTTATTATATTGTTCCTGTTTCGTTATTCTTATCACTATGGTTCTTACACATGACAAAACTTGCTATGGTTTTCTATGCAAGGAATTTTATGATTAAGTATGCATCCATAATTACTCAATTCGTTGTATAGTCTGCGTAGTTCATTTTGTGATGTGTAAGGGAAAATCAAACGAGTAAACATGCGATGACTTGTCTAGACCACAAAAGCGTCTCTTTAACTAGATCAACAAATGATCTCTTTAAATAGACCACCAAAGAGTCTCTTTAAGTAGATCATCACATGATTACTTTAACTAGATTGACGAACAATCTTCTTAACTAGATCAACACATGATCTGTTTAACTAGATTCACGAACAATCTCTTTAACTAGGTCAAAACATTACCTCTTTAACTAGACCCTGAAAGCCTTTACTAACTAAACCTTAACTAGACCCTGAAATGCCTCTTTAACTAGATCAACGAATGATCTCTTTAACTAGGTCAACACATGACCTCTTTAACTAGACCCTGAAAGGCCTCTTTAACTAGGTCAATGAATGATCTCTTTAACTAGGTCAACACATGACCTCTTTAACTAGATTAGTACTATGGAATCCAAGGGTCTAACTATTTTCATAGAAAAGCCCATTAAGGATTTAAGATAGTACTTTGGATATCCTTTTAAGAATCAAACACATAAAGATATGGATGATTCTACAAGGATTTGGATAGTGAGTATTTTGAATCGATTGATCACAAAAACACATAATCATCAACTTGGTCAACAAACTCGTACATGCGTGTTAAAGTACACAAGGAATCCAATCAAGGACTTCAACCTAGTACTTTAAACATCCACAATAATCAAACTATGAAGATAGGAAGATCCTATAAGGATTTGGGATTTGTGTGGCGGAAGTGTCTCGAAAACCATGCACTAGGTATGTTAGGTCAACATACGAAGCGAAGTGTCTTTGAAAACCGGGTACTTGGTATGCTCAGTCAACATATGAAGCAAAATGTCTTTGAAAACCGTGTACTTGGTATGCTCAGTCAACATGTTGGTCCAACGACTTCACATTTTAAAGTTCTACTCCAAAGACGACTACAGAAGGTTCTTGTGTAACTCCTACGCTTTTCAACTTTCCCTTATATCGTTTACTAACTGGCTTTTGAGATTTCTTATTTTTCTTCCTGCCCTTTGTCTGAGGAGACCGTGTAGTCTTTATCGATGAAATAGTAGCAGACTTCACGCGTTTTGATTTTTTCTTGGGTCTTTCCTCGTCAAATTCCTTTTCAAGATTTGGATCGAAATCAGCATCAGTCTCTTTGGCTTTTTCTGCCTCAGTCTCTGCTATTGTTTTCTTTGTAACTCTTTCAAGAGAATCATCAGAATCATCATTCTCTGAAGTAGCTGATATCACATCATCTTCCTGAGTTGTTTTAACTGTAATCACATTTGTAAATAGAATGGAAACAACCAAATTTATTTATAGACAATCAAAGTGTTTTCAAGATTCTTGGAAATAAACAGAAAACATAAAAGTTCAAGTGTTTAATCAGGCATCAGCACAACCCTTGACATTTCCAATGTAAATCTTGTGTCCATACGTTGAGTCGTCATTTTGCCAGTTAGGTCAACTGGTGTGATTAGGATAACCACAATTGTAGCAGGTTCCATGTGGGTAGTTGGGACAAACAGGTATCGCATGAGGGATTGCGATGAGTTGAGTAGGAACTGCCATAGCTTGGTTTGCCGTAGTGGCTAAATGACATACATTAGTTGTATGACCAAAACGTCCACAATTTGAACATTTTCTACAACAGACACTGGCATAGTGATGACGGTTACATTGATTGTTGTTGGGATTGAACCCTACAAAAAAACAGATGATAAAATGCGAAAACAGGTCTGAACTATATGATCCAGAATAAACAGTGTTTTGAACTACAACTTCCCTCAATGGCAAGATATCTAAACTGATAATTAACTGCTCTTGGCTAAGCTCTGCTGGTTATAAAGTCTGTTAAAGAAACAAACCTCTGTTGAAGTCAAAATTCTGATGAAAGTCAAAGGTTTGATCACCCTTTGGAGAACATATGATAAAGCTTCAACAGTGGCTAGCTCATTAGTGGTTGGCATTCTATTTGGATAACCATCAGTGTTTTGTATTTGTATAAGAGGTTAGCATTAGAAGTGGTTAGAGGTTGTTAGGATTAGTTAGATGTCATTGTCTTGGTGATGTCAGCAAAGATGCTTCAGAGGTTAGGATGTACTATAAATAGACAGTGCATTATTGTTCTATTCAGCTCACACACACACATACACACACACTTATCTTGTATAATCTAATTTGTGTGAAGCTCGGGCTGAGGGGGAATTAGTGATTCATGCATGTAATTACTTGTATTCATTTTCAATCTTTTGAATAATGAAAACATTGTGTGATGAAAGATAATCTCTCATTTGATTGTGTTACAAAGTTTTTAAATCGTATTCCGCTGCAAGTTTTATATGTTTTATCTTATTTTGTATCCAATTTGTTTAAAACAACACAATCAGGTCAAACTCAGATCCTAACAATTGGTATCAGAGCAAGGTCAGTCAAACTCGATCTAACAATCGATTTGACATAAAAAGATCGGCTCAATTTCTGTGATACGGTGTTGTTCGTTTTTGTTGAGAAACAGACTAAGGGTCAAATCATGTAATATACGAGTTTAGGATTTGTGTTGGATTTTGTGATGACTCCATGATTAATGTTTATGAGTCAAGGTTTGGAAGACCAGACCAAAAGTAATGTGGTTTTTAGCATAAGCATTTTTAAAAATGTCTAAGGTTCTCAAAACATTACTGTAAATGATTCTGGATTGATTATTTCTTCCTTAAAAGCCTTCCAGCAAATGGTGTGACATTTGCCTTATGGTCAGGATAAAAGAGGAATAGAAGAAAAATCACAGAACTTAAAAGTATGTTTATCTCGAAACTTTTGATGTTAAAAGAAAATAGTATAAACATAAAACACTTAAGGGTCACATCTCTGCTCATACAACTGCTACCAAACACATTGAGTGCAACCACTATTTACAGGTAGATCCAGGTAAATGATATATCTCAAGTTAGCAATTGCTTCAAAAAGGATTTGGAACATCAATCAGATGAAATTGATTTATATATCAACGAAGTTTTTACTAAAATTTTTTTAACTGTAAAAACTTCATGTACATATCAGGACATGTATTAAACCTTTCATTTTTTTAAAGGAATACATGATGAGCTTTTACTTGTTTTAGATAGTCAAAGCTCAAATACTTGCCAGGAAGTAAAAGCTTTCTATTTTTAGAAAGAAGGGAGTTACTTCTTGTCGATAATAAATCAAAAGATGAAGGACCGATCCTTGATGCTTAGGAACCTAGATTTGATATCTATTGTCCATAATAGCGGAAATATTACGACAAGTTTACCAACAGTTAAACGTCAATTTTATTGGTTAAACGTCAAGAATCCAAATTGACAGAGCTTCGCCTCAAAGATGCCAAAGTTACAAATGAGAGACACAAGCTAGGTATTTATAGTAGTACAAGTTCGTTCATGATGGACATGAGTTCGGGCGAACTTGCCTTAGCAAGTTCCGCCGAATATGACATTCCAAGCATTTCATGTGCAAACTTGACTCTATTTTACATAAATACTTCATACCACTAGCCTATTCAGCTCTAATCTATACAGACTCGATATAAGACTAAAACATAGACATTATGCACCAACAGACTCCCCCTTGAATATCGCCTTCGTCTTGTATCAGTCTTCAAAACTCTGTCTTCAAATAAACATTAACGCACATGACTGAAGAAGTTCTTGTAAGACTTCCTTCGTCGTTCTTGCTTCGGATCTGGCGTCTGATATGTAGGAGGCACTTTTTCATAAATGAAATCTTCTAATACTTGCCTTTCTACCTTTCTCATGAATAGCTTCTAGAAGCTTTTCTTCCTTTAAAAACTCAACTCGTTCCAGATCCCTCCAGCTTGTCTGCCACATCTTTACTGAATTTACTTCATGCGCATAGCAAACATTCACAACTCTTTGATATTGCATAGCCTGTTCTTTTTCACGTTCCTCGAATACTATTTTGCTGTAGAACAAGGTTTTGATATCTTCTCTGGAACAGTTGACAAGCCACATTGGATCTAGAATCCTGATCGTTCTCCACAATCCCCTCATGCCTTGAAATCTCAATATCTCAACTCTTTCCTTTGTAATATCCAAATGTTTTTCAAATCGTAACAAGATAACAGCTTCACATGTGGTTGGATCTATCTGCCACCACTTGAACACTTGGTAGAAATTTTGTTCTATAGGCATCAACGACATGTTTCCCATCGCTCTTGGTCTTTTCATGATCATCGTTATTCCTTTTCTCCGTTTTCTTGTTTGTCTTAATGCGACAAGCTGGAATAAACGGCTTCCAGTACTTAAAACCTTTAGTCGGTTCAAATTTGATCATCTTCCACAATAATTGATCAATATACTTCATATGATATGTGACATTCACAGTCTGAACCAGTTCCTGAACATCCCAATACGGTAAAGTCTTGAAATCAGCAAGATACTTGAAGTATTGCACTCCAAATTCCCTTTTGATTGCATACACGTTCAGCTCCTTGAACCAACCCCAACTCAGAATATTCCCCAATGACACGTCTTTATCTCTGGTAAAGAATGCTAGAGGACGTCGAAACTTACGTTCACGCGGAATTTCATTAAACCAAGAGTTCTTCACATGAGCTATCTCTTCTTTCGTCATCGACTTAGGAACTTTTCCTTTGCGTAAAGATTCCTCAATCTTCTCTTTCAACATATCTTCGTCTAGTTGCTTGTACATCTCCTCAAATATAGGAAAACTATCAGTGTTAGGACCGACGTACTTTGCAGTTTGATCTGGTTCATCATCAGAAGACCAATCTTCAACAATAACTCTGTTGTACTCATCAGCTTCAAATCTTCTAAAGTACTGATAATCATTCGGCTCAAAAGTGTTAACATTCAACACTTCTTCTTCAAATCAAACTCTAGTGATTCTGCATCAACTTCAATCAACTTTGCAAGATCTTCTTTGGTATAGTTGTGCACGAATTCACCTTCTTCAACGTTATGTTCAAGCATCAAGATCATAGGCTTTGTCGTAGCAACAGGCTTTGCAAATCTATCAACATTCACCATATCAACATCATCTGATGGCCCTGTGCGCCCTGACTCCCCTGAATCTGATCATCCATCCTATTAGATTCATCGTCCATTAGAGACGAAAAATCAACGTCATCAGAAACTTTTCCTTCACTGATTCTCATACCAACTCCTCCCTCATCGTCATCATCATCATCAGCAACATTCCAATCTTCATACTCAGAATCGTCTTTCTTTTCATCATCATCTTTATCCTCTTCCTCTGCTTCTTCTTCGTCCTTATCTTCAGAAGCAACGATAGGATCAGAAGGTTTGACAGATTGTCAACCTTTGGAATATCAGACTCAGAAGCTATGATAACATCATCAACAGACTTCTCTGCAACTTCAGATGATTTAGAGGCTTCACCCTCAACACCTTTACCTTTGCCACTTACTGCTAATTCTTTTTCAAATCTTTCCTTAGCTTCCTGACGATCCAGACGATCATATTTAGAGATGAAATCAATCCCAAGTGTATTAGATAACACTTTGTGCATTCTTGTGAATCTACGATCACTTAGGGCTTGGATACACTTTAGATCAACAATCTCTGTTTGAAGCTTCTCATTAAAATCTTGTAAACTTTCGATCAATGCTTTGAAATATTCTCGTTCATTTTCTAACACTTTTACTTTATCGTCCAACATTTCTTTCTCAACTGCGCTTTGGTTCATCTTATTAATCAACTCAGCCTTCTCTTCTTCATTCTTGGCCACTTTTTCTTCCAAGATCTTTGTACGCTTTTCGAGAAGATCAACATTCGTCTCTGGAAAGAAATCATTTAGATCTTCAAGACTAATTGGATCATTATGCATATCACCAAATAGATTCGCCTTTGGAGTAGAATTTGGAGTAGCAGTCTATGGTGTAGTCGTCTTGGGAGTAGAACTTTAAAATGTGAAGTCGTTGGACCAACAGGAGATTGAATAATAGGCACTTCAAATAAACCAGACGCATGAGGTTCTTGTGTTGCTACTAGGCCTTTCAGCTTCCGATGAAATGATCACAGGAGGTTCTTGTGTGACTCCTGGACATTCAACTTCAATTGTAACAACAACATGATGTTCTTGTGCAGGAGGTTCTTGTGTAACTCCTTTCTCCTGTGCGCCAGAAGGTTCTTGTGTAACTCCTGCACTTTTCAGCTTTCCCTTATATCGTTTACTAACTGGCTTTTGAGATTTCTTATTTTTCTTCCTGCCCTTTGTCTGAGGAGACCTTGTAGTCTTTGTCGATGAAATAGTAGTAGACTTCACGCGTTTTGCTTTTTTCTTGGGTCTTTCCTCGTCAAATTCCTTTTCAAGATTTGGATCGAAATCAGCATCAGTCTCTTTGGCTTTTTCTGCCTCAGTCTCTGCTATTGTTTTCTTTGTAACTCTTTCAAGAGAATCATCATTCTCTGAAGTAGCTGATATCACATCATCTTCCTGAGTTGTTTTAACTGTAATCACATTTGTAAATAGAATGGAAACAACCAAATTTATTTATAGACAATCAAAGTGTTTTCAAGATTCTTGGAAACAAACAGAAAACATAAAAGTTCAAGTGTTTATTCAGCATCAGCACAAGCCTTGACATTTTCAATGTAAATCTTGTGTCCATACGTTGAGTCGTCATTTTGCCAGTTAGGTCAACTTGTGTGATTAGGATAACCACAATTGTAGCAGGTTCCATGTGGGTAGTTGGGACAAACAGGTATCGCATGAGGGATTGCGATGAGTTGAGTAGGAACTTCCATAGCTTGGTTTGACGTAGTGGCTAAACGACATACATTAGTTGTATGACCAAAACGTCCACAATTTGAACATTTTCTACAAAAGAAACTGGCATAGTGATGACGGTTACATTGATTGTTGTTGGGATTGAACCCTACAAAAAAAACATATGATAAAATGCGAAAACAGGTCTGAACTATACGATCCAGAATAAACAGTGTTTTGAACTACAACTTCCCTCAATGGCAAGATATCTAACATCTGATAATTCTAACATCTGCTCTTGGCTAAGCTCTGCTGGTTATAAAGTCTGTTAAAAAACCAAACCTCTGTTGAAGTCAAAATTCTGAGGAAAGTCAAAGGTTTGATCACCCTTTGGAGAACATATGATAAAGCTTCAACAGTGGCTAGCTCATCAGTGGTTGGCATTCTATTTGGATAACCATCAGTGTTTTGTATTTGTATAAGAGGTTAGCATTAGAAGTGGTTAGAGGTTGTTAGGATTAGTTAGAAGTCATTGTCTTGGTGATGTCAGCAAAGATGCTTCAGAGGTTAGGATGTACTATAAATAGACAGTGCATGTATTGTTCTATTCAGCTCACACACACACACACACACTTATCTTGTATAATCTAATTTGTGTGAAGCTCGGACTGAGGGGGAGTTAGTGATTCGTGCATGTAATTACTTGTATTCGTTTTCTATCTTTTGAATAATGAAAACATTGTGTGATGAAAGATAATCTCTCATTGATTGTGTTACAAAGTTTTAAATCGTATTCCGCTGCAAGTTTTATATGTTTTATCTTATTTTGTATCCAATATGTTTAAAAAAACACAATCAGGTCAAACTCAGATCTTAACAATTGGTATCAGAGCAAGGTCAGTCAAACTCGATCTAACAATCGATTGGCATAAAAAGATCGGCTCAATTTCTGTGATACTGTGTTGTTCGTTTTTGTTGAGAAACAGACTAAGGGTCAAATCACGTAATATACGAGTTTAGGATTTGTGTTTGATTTTGTGATGACTCCATGATTAATGTTTATGAGTCAAGGTTTGGAAGACCAAACCAAAAGTAATGTGGATTTTAGCATAAGCATTTTTCAAAAATGTCTAAGGCTCTCAAAACATTACTGTAAATGATTCTGGATTGATTATTTCTTCCTTAAAAGCCTTCCAGCTAATGGTATGACATTTGCCTTATGGACAGGATAAAAGAGGAATAGAAGAAAAATCACAGAACTTAAAAGTATGTTTATCTCGAAACTTTTGATGTTAAAAGAAAATAGTATAAACATAAAACACTTAAGGGTCACATCCCTGCTCATACAACTGCTACCAAACACATTGAGTACAACCACTATTTACAGGTAGATCCAGGTAAATGATGTATCTCAAGTTAGCAATTGCTTCAAAAAGGATTTGGAACATCAATCAGATGAAATTGATTTATATATCAACGAAGTTTTTACTAAAATTTTTTTACCTGTAAAAACTTCATGTACATATCAGGACATGTATTAAACCTTTCATTTTTTTAAAGGAATACATCATGAGCTTTTACTTGTTTTAGATAGTCAAAGCTCAAATACTTTCCAGGAAGTAAAACCTTTCTATTTTTAGAAAGAAGGGAGTTACTTCTTGTCGATAATAAATCAAAAGATGAAGGACCGATCCTTGATGCTTAGGAACCTAGATTTGATATCTATTGTCCATAATAGCGGAAATATTACGACAAGTTTACCAATAGACAAAAATTAATCAGTTAAACGTCAATTTTATTAGTTAAACGTCAAGAATCCAAATTGACAGAGCTTCGCCTCAAAGATGCCAAAGTTACAAATGAGAGAGACAAGCTAGGTATTTATAGTAGTACAAGTTTGTTCATGATGGACATGAGTTCGGGCGAACTTGCCTTAGCAAGTTCGGCCGAACATGACATTCCAAGCATGTCATGGGCAAACTTAACTCTATTTTACATAAATACTTCATACCACTAGCCTATTCAGCTCTAATCTATACAGACTCGATATAAGACTAAAACATAAACATTATGCACCAACAGACTCCCCCTTGAATATCGTCTTCGTCTTGTAACAGTCTTCAAAACTCTGTCTTCAAATAAACATTAACGCACACGACCGAAGAAGTTCTTGTAAGGCTTCCTTCGTCGTTCTTGCTTCGGATCTGGCGTCTGATCTGTAGGAGGCACTTTGTTCATAAATTGAAATCTTCTAATACTTGCCTTTCTACCTTTCTCATGAATAGCTTCTAGATGCTTTTCTTCCTTCAAAAACTCAACTCGTTCCAGATCCCTCCAGCTTGTCTGCCACATCTTTCCTGAATTTACTTCATGCGCATAGCAAACATTCACAACTCTTTGATATTGCATAGCCTGTTCTTTTCACGTTCCTTGAATACTATTTTGCTGTAGAACAAGGTTTTGATATGTTCTCTGGAACAGTTGACAAGCCACATTGGATCTAGAATCCTGATCGTTCTCCACAATCCCCTCATGCCTTGAAATCCCAATATCTCAACTCTTTCCTTTGTAATATCCAAATGTTTTTCAAATCGTAACAAGATAACAGCTTCACATGTGGTTGGATCTATCTGCCACCACTTGAAAACTTGGTAGAAATTTTGTTCTATAAGCATCAACGGCATGTTTCCCATCGCTCTTTGTCTTTTCATGATCAACGTTATTCCTTTTCTCCCGTTTTCTTGTTTGTCTTAATGCGACGAGCTGGAATAAACGGCTTCCAGTACTTAAAACCTTTAGTCGCTTCAAATTTGATCATCTTGCACAATAATTTATCAATATACTTCATATGATATGTGACATTCACAGTCTGAACCAATTCCTCAACATCCCAATACGGTAAAGTCTTGAAATCAGTAAGATACTTGAAGTATTGCACTCCAAATTCCCTTTTGATTGCATATATGTTCAGCTCCTTGAACCAACCCCAACTCAGAATATTCCCCAATGACACGTCCTTATCTCTGGTAAAGAATGCTAGAGGACGTCGAAACTTACGTTCACGCGGAATTTCTTTAAACCAAGATTTCTTCACTTGAGCTATCTCTTCTTTCGTAATCGACTTAGGAACTTTTCCTTTGCGTAAAGATTCCTCAATCTTCTCTTTCAACATATCTTCGTCTAGTTGCTTGTACATCTCCTCAAATGTAGGAAAACTATCATTGTTAGGCCCGACGTACTTTGCAGTTTGATCTTTCATCATCAGAAGACCAATCTTCAACAATAACTCTGTTGTACTCATCAGCTTCAAATCTTCTAAAGTACTGATAATCATTCTGCTCAAAAGTGTTAACATTCAACACTTCCTCTTCAAATCAAACTCTAGTGATTCTGCATCAACTTCAATCAACTTTGCAAGATCTTCTTTGGTATAGTTGTGCACGAATTCACCTTCTTCAACGTTATGTCCAAGCATCAAGACCATAGGCTTTGTCGTAGCAACAGGCTTTGCAAATCTATCAACATTCACCATATCAACATCATCTGATGGCCCTGTGCGCCCTGACTCCCCTGAATCTGATCATCCATCTTATTAGATTCATCGTCCATTAGAGACGAAAAATCAACTCATCAGATACTTTTCCTTCACTGATTCTCATACCAACTCCTCCCTCATCGTCATCATCATCATCAGCAACATTCCAATCTTCATACTCAGAATCGTCTTTCTTTTCATCATCATCTTTATCCTCTTCCTCTGCTTCTTCTTCGTCCTTATCTTCAGAAGCAACGATAGGATCAGAAGGTTTGACAGATTGTCAACCTTTGGAATATCAGACTCAGAAGCTATGATAACATCATCAACAGACTTCTCTGCAACTTCAGATGATTTAGAGGCTTCACCCTCAACACCTTTACCTTTGCCACTTGCTGCTAATTCTTTTTCAAATCTTTCCTTTCCTTCCTGACGATCCAGACGATCATATTTAGAGATGAAATCAATCCCAAGTGTATTAGATAACACTTTCTGCATTCTTGTGAATTACGATCACTTAGGGCTTGGATAGACTTTAGATCAACAATCTCTGTTTGAAGCTTCTCATTAAAATCTTATAAACTTTCGATCAATGCTTTGAAATATTCTCGTTCATTTTCTAACACTTTTACTTTATCGACCAACATTTCTTTCTCAACTGCGCTTTGGTTCATCTTATTGATCAACTCAGCCTTCTCTTCTTCATTCTTGGCCACTTTTTCTTCCAAGATCTTTGTACGCTTTTCGAGAAGATCAACATTCGTCTCTAGAAAGAAATCATTTAGATCTTGAAGACTATTTGGATCATTATGCATATCACCAAATAGATTTGCCTTTGGAGTAGAATTTGGAGTAGCAGTCTGTGGTGTAGTCTTCTTTGGAGTAGAACTTTCAACATGTGAAGTCGTTGGACCAACAGGAGATTGAATAATAGGCACTTCAAATAAACCAGACGCATGAGGTTCTTGTGTTACTCCTGGCCTTTCAGCTTCCGATGAAATGATCACAGGAGGTTCTTGTGTGACTCCTGGACGTTCAGCTTCACTTGTAACAACAACATGATGTTCTTGTGCAGGAGGTTCTTGTGTAACTCCAATCTCCTGTGCGCCAGAAGGTTCTTGTGTAACTCCTATGCTTTTCAGCTTTCCCTTATATCATTTACTAACTGGCTTTTGAGATTTCTTAGTTTTCTTCCTGCCCTTTGTCTGAGGAGACCCTGTAGTCTTTGTCGATGAAATAGTAGCAGACTTCACGCGTTTTGCTTTTTTCTTGGGTCTTTCCTCGTCAAATTCCTTTTCAAGATTTGGATCGAAATCAGCATCAGTCTCTTTAGGCTTTTTCTGCCTCAGTCTCTGCTATTGTTTTCTTTGTAGCTCTTTCAAGAGAATCATCAGAATCATCATTCTCTGAAGTAGCTGATATCACTTCATCTTCCTGGGTTGTTTTAACTGTTTCCTGACTCTCAACAACCACTGCTGCACTAGAACCAACTCCAGCTTGAATATTCTCTGGTTCATCTTCATCAACAAGCATCGTCTTTACTTTCTTTGTAGCTCATTTCTTCTTAGGCTTATCAACTTTGGCCTTTAGGAACCAATCACTACGAGCTTTTGGTATGAAGCCCTTAAACCATTCTTTCTCCTCATTCAGCTCTTTCTCATCACCACTAACGTCTTTCCTCCATTTGTTGTCTAGGGCGCAATATAGTTTCAATCTTTGATAGCCCCAAATACTGTTTAGCAACCGGTGCTGATGCTTGCTTTTGAAACTTGATCAATTTCTTCACTGTTGTATCATCGAGGTGACTAAGATAAAGAACATCATTTGGATCTCGTGCAATATTTGTGTACTTCTCATTGATTAGCATCTGCACAAACCTCATGTATAAGCATAACCTTGAATCTTCAATGTTCTTTGACATATGTGTGAATACAAGCTTAGAATAATTGAACGGCTTCTTCAAAATCAGTGCCGTTGCCATACAGGCCATGTAATTCTGAACATCGTCTAGGCCTGCTTTGTGGTGACTGAAGGTATGAATAATCGCGTGCGTTAGGAGCTTGTAGGGATTAGGCACTTCCCTTTCTTCAAAGTCAGCTTATTAACTCTCCCCTTGTACCCCATTCGATAAAAACAACCTCTAACCATCTTCTCGTCAAGAAATATAGGATCGTCTTTGTCATCGTTGAACTGAAGAATCCTGCGAATATCATCTTCTGTAAACGTGATCTCTTTATCTTCATTTCCTGCTTTTACTTATGAAATAATGGTCTTCTTATCATCACTAAGACTTGCGTTCATCCAGAAACGGTATGTACGAGATTTGTAAGACACAGTGCGCTCCGTAATGGCTCGATGGATAGGACACTCCTTTAGAAACTTCAGAATACTATCGTAATCCTTCATTGACGGACATATCATTTTATCAAGCGTGATACACTTATTATGGAACTTAGAAAAGTTCATAGAAATCACCCTTGCTGGTACTTGAGCCTGAAAAACGACGCAAGACACTTAGCACGCATTACGAGAAAAAGTTTCAAAATTTTTTCAACACTTTTTCATCAAGTTCGGGTGAACTTGATGTATGTGTGACAAACTGGTTTAGTCAAGTTCGCCCGAACAAGTAATACAAACATGTTCTTCATTCAAGTATAAGTGCGGGCGAACTTACTTATTATACAGTGTTAAAACCTAAGTTCGGTCATCCATCACAATCAAAAGTTCTAAGTTAAATTGTTAAGCTCGGTCGAACATGTAGTTTTATGAGAATTATACAAACTTTATATGAAAGTTCGGTCGAACTTGATAACAAGTTCGACCGAACTTGTCATCTCCTTCAATCTGAAACCTGCACAATCTTATCATGTCCACTTTAATCAAATTCATCATGAATCCGTGGTTGATTTTAAGTGTTTATCAAGATGTTAATTTCAAATCGTCCATTAGAAACTTAGATCTATCATTTTTAAGTTTTCAAATCTGATATGCTCAATTAACGTTCAAATCACGGTTCAATGTCCAAAATCTCACCTCTTCCATTGATAGTGGTGTGCAAATCACCAATATCAACTTAAATTTTGGCAGAGTAACACTACTTTCTTGCCAATTTCACTCAATCGCACTTGTTGGTTAAGTTCGCTCAAAGGGTTTTGGTAGCAGATGAATGAGTTCGGCCGAACTTGCAAGGTACTTATACCTTGGCAAGTTCGGGCGAGCTTGATAAACCCATGAAATAAGCCTAGTCAAGTCCGGGCGAACTTATCTTATAAACGATCAACCATCACTGCAAGTTCAGTCAAACTTGCTTAATTGTTAACTTTGATTCAGTTTGACAAGTTCAGCCAAACTTGCCAAACTCCAAATTCAAACTTTTTCAAATTTTGCAATTTAACCCCTGAACTTTCAAACTTTTACCAGTTATAAAAATCCACTCAGTTGACCAAGTCCAAGCTAATGAACTTGGTTAAACGATTTGTCTGCTGAGTCCAAGTTAATGACCCCGGTTTGACCCGTTACAAACAAACTGTTGATATTTTTAAAATCAAAGTTTCAAATTAATGAACTTTTTATCGTTTTGGCTTTTCAGATTTTACATATTAGCTCCCAGCCCGTTGTCAATTAGATTCCCACCAGTTCTAGCACCTTACCAAACTTCGAAGAGCCGTTCTCCAACATTGGTTTACTGAAAACAATGTAGAAACAAAATCTTTTTGTATTTTTGTAAGTTTATGCTAAAACACACTGAAAATCTTTTTGGATTTAATCCGTAAAGCTGATAAACTATGTACAAAACAAGGTAAACTAATGTACAAACATATTTTTGTGAATTCGTGTCAAAGGATGATATCAGTCAAATGAGACATATCAACAGTACCGTTGACCTTTAGATGACTTGAAGTTTTAAACTCATTTACCTAGATTGTCGATATGTTTGTCCACTTAAACTTTACCACGTTTCTCAACTGTTTCAAGATATGTTAAGGTATGATTTATGAAACTTAACTTATATGCGGTTCCCACTTCTTGAATATACTCCGCATCAAGATTCCCTATATTTCATCTTACAGGTGAATATAGCGTAATTGATATCTATATCTGGGTAATGCGAGACCTTGAGAGCTCAGGTTAGGACTACCGTACAAACAAAGAGATGAAGGCTCGACTTTAAGGTGTGTTCCAAATAAGGAATCTTTTCAGCACTGCAAATGATTAGATCTTTCGATACTTTTCAAGTTTGCATGCAGTTTTGGGGTTTATAGTGAAAATATTATAGAAGTTCTAGGCTATTGCTTTCGCAAAATCAGAAGAACTTGTATAATACCCCAGATATCAACTATCTATAAAGACCTCGTATCTCAGAATCAGTCATCTCTCAAACGAAATTTCAGAGTACTAAGTCCATATATCCAAGATATGTTAATCCACAAGATTAAGCAGTTGTAAAATTTAGTTTATATCTCGAAAACAATTTACTGAACATGTTAAGCCTATCGGCACATCCACAATAAGACTTGTTTATCACTTTTAAACTTTACATTTCTTTAGCATACTGTGATAGACCACTGATGTACTATCATTTCCTTTTTGTGACATTAAATTCTTTTTGTCTTTTTCAATGTTATTGTACTTTTTGCATTTTTCATATGTTTTTGAATTTTAATATTTTCAAATGTTTTTGTATTTTCTCTAACATTTCTCCCCCTAAAATAAAAAAACATCTTTTTGTATTTTAGTTTTTAATAAAATTCTAAACTAGAAAGACATAGACAAACCAATGTGGATCACGCGAACTCGTTGTCCGATCCGTATTCAACCTCAGCGTCCGCACCTGTCAGTAAATTTTATTATACCATTAATTCTCAACAAGTATTTAAACTGTGATAAAGAAAATGGTTTGATATAAAAATCAGCCTTTTGTTCATGGGTGTGGATTTTTTCTATTCGCACCAACTTCTTTTCGTAGCAGTCATGAATGAAGTGATAACGGATTTCAATGTGTTTTGTGCGTGAGTGATGAAGCGGATTTTTGGTTATATCAATGGCTGCCTTATTATCAACATACAACGGAGTGTCGAGAAATCGCAGACCATAGTCTCTCATCTACTGTTGTATCCATAGAATCTGTGAACAACAGCTGGAGGCCGAGATGTACTCAGCTTCACAGGTAGAGAGAGCGACCGTAGTCTGTTTCTTACACTTCAAGGTTACCATTCTTGTTCCGAAGAACTGGCATCCCGCTGTAGTCGATTTTGAATTCAACTTATCTACACCAAAATCAGAATCAACGTATCTTGCAAGATTGAAATTATCATTTTTTGGGTACCACAAGCCGGTGCTTGGGCATCCCTTCAAGTATCTGAAGATTCGCTTCACGATCTGCATGTGTGAAATTCTCAGGCTTGACTGATATCTGGCGCATAGGCAGGTAGGATACATAATATCTGGGCGCGATGTCGTCAGATACATCAGCGAGCCTATCATTGATTTGTAAAGCGTCTCATCAAGTTTGGTTCCAGTTTCGTCAATGCAAATCACGTGATTAAGAGCAAGAGGAGTAGATAACGGCTTCAAGCTTCCCATATCAAACTTTTTCAAGATGTCGTGCACATACTTGGTCTGATGAATGAAAATACCGTCAGGAAGTTGATCTAATTGCAATCCGAGGAAGAACTTCATTTCGCCCATCGAAGACATTTCGAATTTCTTCTTCATGATGCCCTCAAACTCCTTGCAAAGACTATCATTCGTTGATCCAAAGATGATGTCGTCCACATAGATTTGAACGATAATTAGATGACTACCAACTCCTCTGGTGAAAAGAGTACTATCCACAGTTCCTCTGACAAAGCCGTTTCCCACGAGATGTTGCTATAACGTCTCGTACCAAGCTCTCGGGGCTTGGTGTAAACCATAAAGTGCTTTATCAAGAAGATATGCTTTTTCTTGTTGAGTGGATCGACACAACCCTGGTGGTTGTCCGACGTACACCTTCTCGCGTAATTTTCCTTACAGAAAAGCTGATTTGACATCCAACTGATAGACTTTAAATCCCTTCCATGCTGCAAAAGCAAGAAATATTCGAATAGATTCTAAGCGAGCTACTGGTGCGTAGACTTCCGTGTAATCTATCCCTTCGTGCTGGTGAAATTCCTTGACAACAAGCCAAGCTTTTTTCGAACTATAACCCCTCAATCGTCTCACTTGCATTTAAAGACCCATTTAGTATCAATTGCTTTCTGATTTTCAGGTAGGTCTACAAGCTTCCACACTCCTAACTTCTTGAACTGTAACAGTTCATCTTGCATTGCTTGTACCCAGTTTTCATCGCCTAATGCTTCAGAAACACTTTTTGGCTCAATCTGGGATATAAAACATGAATAGTAGCAATATTCTTAATTGGAGAAACACGAGTATAGAAACAACTCAAAGCTTTGTTTATTTGACTCCGTGTTCTCACACCAGCTTGTAATTCTCCTATTATAGAATTTGACGGATGATAAGAATATGATGTTGGCATCACTTCGCCTAGAACAACCATAGTATTCTCTTGATTTGTGATTTTGTTGGTGCACCTGGTGTTCGTCACATATCGAATAGGTTAGATAGAGCGTGTGTTGAATATTGTATAGGTTAGAATCGAACACATGACCAAAATACTGAGATTACAGTGTAAAAGGGAACAAGTTCGCCCGAACTTGACCTGTATGGGTCAACTTCGCCCGAACTTGATGTACATGTAGTTAAGTTCGCTCGAACTTGACTAATGCAGGCCAAGTTCGCTCGAGAATGCTCTTAGGAAGTCAAGTTCGGCCGAACTTGACTAGGACAAGTTCACCCGAACTTCCATACACTCCAGCGAACTTGTCTCCCTATATATAGGTGTGTTGTTCATTTTATCATTTAAGTTTTTGGCATCCCTAGGAGAGGTGCTGCCGGATTCTCTCCAGGAACTCCGGCAGCTGGACTTATAAAGATGTATACTCTTTTGGTATGAATGAAGACTCCCGCTGCATTCTGTTTCTACTCCTTTCTGTAATAACATTCTACTTTACGTTTATCCACTAACTTCCATCTAGAACCGCCTGATCACGGACCTACATATATGTTGATCTACCACTACTTCAACTTCAGGAGCACTACTCGGGCTTACGGATTCATTCAATAGACTTGTAATCTGCTCTGCTTCTTCATCTGAAGAAGATTCTCCATCAGCATTGAATGTTGGAGCCTCGTCCGAGTCTGATCTATGTGCTTCAGAAAGATTAGGATTCACTGTAGTATTGACTGATTCTGTAGGTCACTTGATTTGTTTGAATTTCTTGACCACCGCTACTACATGAACTAGCATCAGAAGAAGATGATGCCAATGTGGGTTGATTAACCACAATCGGTCTGACAATTTGCTCTCGATTTGCTGATTGATGAAGATAATATAACGCTGCAATTTCTTCATCGGATGGTTCTTCAGGCAAATCAAATGATTTCCACAAGTCTTGATAGTTGAATAACCATGCATCACCTTTTCTCTGAATAGGATCCGTATAGTTAAAACAATCAACATGTTGCGCTTCAATAACTCTTCTTAATGAAGGAACGTAAACTCTTCACAATGGACTTGCATATCCGACAAAGAAACCTTCAAGTGATTTAGCTCAAATTTGCCATCTTGATCGATTACAGTACATGGCGCTCCAAATGGTTCTAAGAACTTCAAATTGGTTTCCGTCGGTTGGTCATCTCAAAACAGGTCTTCTTCGTTGGTTTTACTATTAAGACTCTGTTGAGTGTTGTAACAAGCCGTTGCAACTGCTTCACTCCAGAAGCTGACTGGAAGCTTTGAGTCTGCAAGCATGGTTCTTGCAGTTTCGATAAGCATCCTATTCTTCCGTTCAGCGACACCGTTTTGCTGCGGAGTGTAGGGTGCACTAAACTCGTGCAAAATCCCTTTAGCATTGCAGAATTCCCTCATTTTGGTGTTTTTGAACTCAGTACCGTTGTCACTTCTAATGCGTCTCACCGGAAGATGGTACAGGTTCTCAAGTTTCTTGAAAAGAATCACCAAATTTTCAAAAGTCTCATCTTTTGATTCTTGGAAGAATACCCACGAGTATCGGGAATAATCGTCTGCGACTACCAAGCAGTAGAGATCTCCAGAGATGCTTCCTACATTCACTAGACCAAATAGATCCATATGAAGTCTTTCAAGAGGCAACTTTATCGAATTGAGAATCTTTTCCGGATGAGATTTCTTGGTCTGCTTTCCCTTTTTACACTCGAGGCAATTATCTGACATATGAAAACTTTTCAAATTCACACCTTCTACCAAATCGTTATGCACCAAATGATTCATATTTCTCAGGTGAATGTGGCCCATCTTTCTATGCCATAAGATTGGCTCCTTCTCAGTAGCTTTCGAGACAAAATATTGTGCCGTTTTTGAAGAAGTAGTAGCATTTCCCATGTGAAGAGCATACAAATCATTCTCTCTTGGTGCACGTATGAGTATCCACTCGTCTGGTATTTTGAAACCCGGTTTGATGATCATGCAATATTTATCGTTGAAGTGGATGGTAAACTTCTTATCACAAATTTGAGAAATACTCAGAAGGTTGTTCTCCAGCTCCACAATGTAGTTTACTTGATAAAATGAAACAACTCCGTTTGAGAGCTATCCCTCAGCGAAAATCCTTCCACCTTGGTTTCCAGCAAATCCAACATATCCGCCATTGATAGCTTTTATGTTGAACAAGAGCGCTTTCATTCCTGTCATATGTCTGGAAGCTCCACTATCCAGAATCCACTTGGAAAGTACGGATCTCTGGAGCCCCTGCACATTTCAACAATTAGTTAAGCAGCGTGACCCAAGCCTTCTTGGTCTTGGGTTGAATTGGATAACCATCATCGTAATCAAATTCACACTCGTCAGCATAATCAAATTCATATTCATCATCTAGATTTTCTATGATGTTTATGTTTGAAAACTTCACTTTCTTGTTATCTTTCAAACTGTTACCACTTGTAATTTTGACAGTTTCAGACTTGATTTCAGATTTGGATTCTTTCATGCTATCATTAGTCTTAACAGGCTCAGACTTAGTGATTTCAGATGTTGTTGAGCTTTTCTTAGCAACCAAGGCTTGCGATGTGATATTATCCTTTTTGATATAAAACTTTGTTTTGTTTGCTTTTGAAGATTCACCTTTTTCGAACGTTGAATGTTCGAATTTCTTTTAAAAAATTTGTTTCATTTCATCTTTATCAACATTTCTTTTTAAGATTCTTATTTGCCCAATGTCTGGTTGCTTTGGTGTTTCAACATCTGAACTTTCTTTCCTTCGAGGATAAGCCGGTTTAGATTTCGGACACTTCCGTGCAATACGACCAACTTCGTTGCACTTGAAGCAAATCCGATTATCATGTGAATGTCTACTAGTGGATTTTACACCACTTGTGGCTTTCGCCTTATCTTGAAGTTCTTTCTATTTCTTAAACTCGTCATTTGATTGCTTCCCAATAAAACTCTCCTCATGAACCGTGCTTGTCCCATAAACAAATTTCATGTTTTTATCTTTGTACTCATGAAATGGTGACTTTTTCTAAACCGGTTCTTCTTCCTCATCTAGACCCAACCCAGCTTTTCTGGTTTTCCGGATGATCACCACCCTTTCTCTGGTAGTTATTGTAGTTTCTTTTGGGTTTAGAATAGAATTTCTTTTCATTTTCTCCAGGTCCTCTGATGTAACTTCAACCAGTTTAAACAGTTTATCCAACTGATCTTCTTTAACGTTCCGAATCGGAAAATTGTCATCAAAGTATGATCTATCAGATTCCTTAACCTTGTACATGACAACGTTAAGATCATCACATAGATCATCTTCCGATGATGTCTCGTCATTTTCAGAATTTGTGTCAGAACTGTTCAAACTCTAGGTGACGCTATCGAAGCTGCCATCATCAGAATCATTCAAAACATTTTCAACCACCTTTTTCACTACCGCATTGTCATCATCTAATTTAGTATAGACTACGTCAATGTTGTCCGGTAACTCATTTTTATTTTCAGATAACAACTCAATGTTGAGTGCCTTATCCATCCCATCAACCATTTTGCGGCAATACTTCTCGCAAAGGGGTGGAGGAACATTGCTATATTCTTTACCAATTTTCTTTTTAGGTTTTTCTTCCGACGGAATTGTCAGAAGAATGTGATCGATGACATACGCATTAGTTGAATAACTTCTAAAAGTTGTTGAACATGTTCTTTTTCAATTTTCATGTCCTGGAGTTGTTGTTTGGTTTCAGCAATGGTGTTAATATAGATGTTTATTGCTTTTTGTTTATCCATTACTGTACCTTTCAACATCCTTATGGTATCATGTTGTTCAATATTATTTCTATCAAGCCTGCCATAATCGTCTTTCATTTTGTCATACGCTTCCTTCATTGTATGATAATCGTATTTGAAATGTTCGTTATGTACATTGAGTTCAGCGATGATTTGTGATTTTTCGGCGCATTTAGCACATGGCTCGGTACATTTTGTGCAAGGTTCTACAACCTCCACAACTTGCACTTTAACAACTTCCTTTACCTCTGGACCTACCTTGGTTAGATTCGCCATCATAGCTTTATCTGCAAAGTCCTTGAGGTTTTCAGCAGTTACTTCTTGAACAACATCAGTACTTTCTTCATTTGACTTCTCCTCGGTCACTTGCTCCTGAGAAATTCCATCAAAGTGTCCTGCAAAACTATTACACGAGTTAGGAGATAATATTCCTTGGTTCTTCATGTGAAGATACTGCTCTTCCTCCTGTTGTTGCAGATACTGTTCCAGTAGAATATTCTCTAGAGCTGCTGCTTCTTCGGCAGAAGTATCTTCAACGATCTCAGCCATCAATGCAACTCCGGTCTTCTTACCGATATAAGAATTCCAATCGAAGCCATCATCCTCGATTCGAAGCAACCATTGCCTTATCAGTGTTACTGCAGTTTGGCTTTTCCTGGATCTCAACCTGTATCTTCTTGGGGAAAGGCTTGTATTGAAGAGATTTCTTGTAATACTCGTTGCCTCCACCAAATGGACTTTGATTGCCCGTGGCTTCAGGGTTTTTGCATTCTTTCTTAAAATGACCTTTCTGTCGGCATCTGAAACAAGTGACCTTCGATTTGTCAAACCCTAGTTTGGTGCTTGAATTTCCGATATCTCGGCCAGTGAGTGCAACAAACTTTGTCACCCTTCGAATGATAGAAGCTAGTGACCACTTGATATCCATCAGTTCAAGCTCTTCTTCGTCCACTTGATCGTAGTCTTCGGCGGTCATTTCGTGATTGCCGATCTTTCCAACTACAAGACTTTCGTACGATTCTAGAACAGTGGCAAGAAGTGACGTGTTGTTTTACAACTTGATCAGAAACAACATTGTTTAGATTTACAGCAATGTTACACTTGTACACATTCGAATCAGAATTCGTTTGTTGATTCTGATTTGCTTGACTCTGATAAGAAGCATTTGACCCTGTGCTTGAGAATGAAGAGTTTTGTGGACTTCGGCATATTGAGGATATGATTGGTTCTGATTCTGTGGAGAAGAATTCATGTTTGCACTGAATACTCCCTGAATCTTTGGACTTGAGATGTTATCATGCATTCCGGTTTTGAAATACAGACCAACATCTTGAACAATGTTAGCATTCTTCGACTTTGCAATCTTCAACAATTCCATTTCATGACCTTCAAGTTTTTCGATGAATGTTGACAACTTAAAGAATTCCCTATTCGGACTTCTTTCAGAAACATCAAATAAGTACTCCACTCTCCGTTAGGTAAGGCATCTGCAAGCTTATCGATGTATTCTTGTTCACTCTTCTCAAGACCGTGTCTTCTCAGTTGGACTTTCAGATGACAGAAGCGCTCAATCATCTGCTTCATAGTCTCGCCCTTCAACATGTTGAAAATATCAAACTCCTTCATGATGAGAGCTTTCTTACTCTTAATCATCTCTGCGCTGGCTTGGTATTTCTTTTGTAGTGATAACTAGAGATCTATTGCAGTAGTATACTCAGGTAACAAGACCAGAGTATCTTCTTTAACATATTGTTGAATGAGGCTTATCATCTTTTTCTCAGCAATGTATTCATCTTTCTGTATTGTGGTGTACTTGTACTTCTCTAGTACTTGCTGATGTTCGTCCAACGGAACAGTGTAACCTCGCTCAATCGACACCCAGCCTTTGAAATGCATGGCTTGACCCCCAATATGTGAATTTCTCCTTCCATCCTTCATATTCGTCCATGCTCATTAGCTTTGGCGGTTTAACGAACGTGCCAATCTCGTTTTCTAGATTGACTTGCTGTATGACATTAGCATTGCATGTACCCTCTCCTGACATATACGCTCTCGTAATATCATCCATCACGAATACCGAGACACGTACGCTGAAAACAGTTAAAACTTTTGAAAATGTTAGATTTACTACAAGTTCGATCGAACTTGTAGTTGAAAATGAAGAATTCTCAGATTTTATCACAAGTTCGGTCGAACTTGTGACTTTTTATATGAAAATTTCCCTGAGCAACCTCGGTCGAACTTGTGTTTGAGTTTTATAAGAAAGATATGCAAGTTTGGGCGAACTTGGCTAAAGAGTTCTTGAATTTTATCAAGTTCGGTCAAACTTGACAAAATATCAATGAAATCTTAGTAAGTTCGAGCGAACTTAACAAAAATTCTTTCAAAAACACCTCAAGTTCGAGCGAACTTGGTAAAACTCACTGAAAAAGTGATTTTTTAGCTCAGGTTCGGTCGAATTTGGCTAACAAGTTCGAAGATTAGGGTTTTGGAAAACATGGTTTTTGCACAATTTTGACACCAATTCGTTTGATTTTAGTCTCCAACTCTCAGGGGTTTATCTATGTTGTATTTAACATGTCATATTGAAAATTGGACAGAATTTGCCCGTGAATTCTTCTTTTTTGTGAAAAAATTAAGAAAAATAGAAGAATGGAGTAAAATTAGAAGTGTTCTTGTCTTGATATTAATCAAATCAGGCTATTCTAGCTCTGATACCACTTGAAGGACAGATCCTTGATGCTTTGGAACCTAGATTTGATATCTATTGTCCATAATAGCGGAAATATTACGACAAGTTTACCAATAGACAAGTTAATCAGTTAAACATCAATTTTATTGTTTAAACCTCAAGAATCCAAATAGGGAGAGTTTCGCCTCAGAGATGCCAAGGTTAGAAATGAAAGACACAAGCTAGGTATTTATAGTAGTACAAGTTCGTTCATGATGGACATGAGTTCGGGCGAACTTGCCTTAGCAAGTTCGGCCGAACTTGACATTCCAAGCATGTCATGGGCGAACTTGACTCTATTTTACATAAATACTTCATACCACTAGCCTATTCAGCTCTAATCTATACAGGCTCGACATAAGACTAAGACATAGACATTATGCACCAACAAAAGAAATCTGTTGATGGTCAAAGTTAATTCATAATCTGCTTATCTAGATCGATAACAGATATTCACAATTCTCATCACAATAGCTACAGATGTTCAAAATAATTGTCAAAACTCATCCTCTGCTAGGTTCAATAATTAATGATCAAAACACTGATGACATCAGACATCATTTATGAGGGATTGCTATAAAAAGGGTTTGATTTTTTTATAACATGTCCAGTCTATAGATCAGTTTCTTTCCTTGATAGCTTGATCTCTATGTCTGGAATGCTAAACATGGATTAAAAATAAATATATTTTGTGATCCATGTGTAAATAGCAGTATAATGTTTTTAGTAAATCAAAATTTCATCCTTAAAAATAGTTTAAAATTGAATTTTTTCAATAAATCCTCAAAGTCTGTTCAAAGCACTGATGGCACAAAAACACTGATCATTTAGAGAAGTATATCTGCTATCAAAAGTGTATCCTCTGATAATTGCAACCACTGTTCTTATCCACTGCTTATATTTTCCAACAGTGGTTGGCCAACCAACTGACTTCCATTTAGAGAACAGAGGTTACACCTGGGTAGATGTTATTCGACAGATGTTGCATTAGATGCCATGTCAGCATCACTTTTTCAAAACCCTATAAAAACCCTGTTCTATCAAGGATAGAGGGTTCATCACACTATGTCGATTTCACAAATCTCAAAAAAGTTTTCACTCAAATCATGGCTCCCAAAACAAAGTGAAAAGCAAAATCTAAACCCAAATCATCGACATTCAAGTTAATCATCAAAACTCCTCATAATTACAATGCCATTTTGGAGGAAATCCAGGCAAATACGAGATATCATTCAATGATTCGGATGCTAAAGGAGTCCAAATTCAAGGAGATGCTGACAGCAAAAGCCCCAATTTATGAAGGTCCACTCCGACAATTTTGGGCAAATGTTGAGGTTCACTCAACAGAGGGAGTACCTTATGCAATAATTTCGAGAGTGAACAAAACCTTGGTGCAAGTTACTCCACAATCGATCTCACAGGTATTTAAATTGAATGACATGTCATATCCTGTGACATTTCCTCTGGGTGAGATCCAAGCAGAGTTTACTAGAAGAGGGTATGCTGGTGAATGCAAAGGTATGACTATATACAAACCAAATTTCCCTGTTGAGATGAGATTTTTCTTTCATACCATTTTGACATGTCTCTCAGCAAAAAACTATTGGTTTTAATGAAATACCATTGAACATGGAATATTTGGGATATGTTATTTTGACTGATTCAGATTTTAATTTTTCTCAAGTCTTGTTCAATGACATTATTAATAACTACTATAATATTGCAAAAGAAAAGGCTTTTCTGATATATCCCAGGTTTTTAAGCCTATATCTTCAAAATCAATTACCTGGAGATGATTCTAAACTAGGCCCAGTTAGCAAGGCATGAGCTATGGGTTATGAAACTTTTACACGCATTTCAAATCAAGACAAAGTTTCAAAAACCCAAGTAATGGTGGTAGGGGAAGATTTGTCAGAACAACCTGCCCAAACTCAACCACCTGCTACTAAGCCCACTGCTCTTGGTGACCACAGCAGCACAACCGCTGTTGTGCAACCTCCACCAAAAACCATCAAAAAGACCAAAAAGAAATCCACCAATCCCACCAAACCGAATAAAAAGGGTCTTCTAGAAGATGAGATCCCAGAAGTTAACCCAGTGACAACACAAAAGTCACAAGAAACTATTGTTGCTACTTCCTCACAACAGCTGGAAAGATCTCCACCCAAAACTACAACTCCTATGATTCCTCACAAAAGGAACATGTTGTAAGCACAGGGACACCACAACTTGAAACATTACCCTCACTTGAGAGTATGTTGAGCTGTCCTTCTCCCAAGGCAAATTCTTTTTCCACCTCACTTCCCACATCTCAAATTAAATCAACCCTGAAGTACCTATTTGAGGTCATTGGAAGTCAGACACAAAAAGGCTATTCTCACCAACACATCACTGAGAATATATCCTCTACAATGGCCGTGTCTTATAAAATTTCATTGACTATCCCACAAACAGTTGAGGAGGTTACACCACTTGAATTTCATGAAGTTCTTGCTGGTAGTTCAAGTGGAGCAGCTACTACAGATGTTGAATCCACTGATTTACATCTTGATAGTAGTTTCATAAATAAGTCTCCCTTGAAAGCAATTTCTACTAAGGCTACCATAGCAACCACTGTCAGTATTAAAACCACTGGTGAATTTGTGAAGGGAATCTCTGCTATAGAAAGAAGTCCCCAGTACCAAGAAAAATGGGCATCGATGTTTGAAACAGGGGTTAGAACCTCTGTTCATGATAATATAGATATAACTACCACTTCTGGTAGGAGTTCATATCATCCTCTTAAGTTAGGTGATGATCTAAAATATAAAGTTATGACGGAGAGAGTTACTAAAATAGAGACATCAGTGGTAGATATCAAAAATATGCTGCAATAGATGTTAGAAGCTTCAAAGTCTCAAAGCTCTGCTCAACCCTCTGCTCTTCAAACCACTGATATAGTCAAACAAGTATATCCTTTGTTTGAACAACAACGCCAACTTGCTGACCAATAACATGAAATACGGGTAAAAATGTTAAAAGATTTGGTTGATGAAAGATATAGAGAAACTCAGGCAAACCTCAAGGGCATCAAAGATTTCCTTACAAAGAAGTCTGGCACTTCCTCTACACCTATCTTTGAAAAAGATGATGCCAAAAAGGGGGAGAAAACTGAGTCTGTGGATAATATGTCAAAACAAAAGCCAGAACCTACAAAAGAATCCTTGGTAACTTCTGCTAAAACATCTGTCAAAGAAAAGACAAAGGGAGTTGATGAAACCCTAGACATTCAAGCAGATGATGAAGATACAAGAAAAAGGACTTTTAAAAAGGATCTTGGCACTTCAAACAGAAAGAAATCACCATCACAAGAACCCAAAAAGCAAACCACTGCTGATCTCAAAACCACTGCTTGTACTATATCCATTGCTGCACCTAAACCAACAACCCCGCCTCACAAATCACCTGCTAAAATGCAGAAAACAATGACACCACCTTCATCACCAATTCTAACTGCGACAGATGTTGTGACTACAAAAGGTACAACAGATGTTAACACAACTGTGGTTGAGACAACATCCTTTCATCAACTGTTAGCCAAACCTCTGATATCACATCCTCTCAAATCCAAACCTTTGAAACACAGACATCCACAACAACTCATTCAGCAAGCTCAGTCTATACAAGAAAAAGAAAATTTAAAGTGACTAATTATACACCCACACCTACACCACTCTTTCTAACCAATCAAGAAACTTTCATCCATCCATCATCACCAACATCAAACCCACTTACTCAATCACCTATTGGCCGTAATCCTACAAGAGTAATACCTTTGGTAGTAAATTATCCTTTAGAAGTGCTTGAAGTTAGAGATGAAATGTTACCATTCTTCATAGAGGATAATCCATCCAAACGAACATTCCCATCTCTTTTTGGCTACATAGCTCCAAGGAACATTGAGGAGTATCTAAAATTAAAAGTCAAACAAGCCAATGACATTGCAAAAGAAGAGAGTAAAGGGAAAGGGGAAGAATACATGTCAAGTCGAATGCAGCTTGCACTCAGTAAAGTCAAAAAACTGGAAGACTTTTCAAAAGACTTGAACAAGAAGAGGTCAACTCAATCACCTGATGCCGATATTCAAAAGAAATTAAGAAGAGACTTCATGGAAATTATCATGAGAGACAAACCATACCAAGCTGAAGAGGATCAATTTGAAGAATGGCCTCTCAAAGCTCTTCAAGAAGAGGCAAACAGATGTGAATTAATGAAGAATGATCCTCAGATAAGGAAGATTGCACCATACTGGAACAAGTTCAAGAAACCTATTTCAAGTGCAGATCTTGCCTTAGATGAATACATCCAAGCCCTCAATCAAAGGAAAGAGCATCAAATGGATAATGTACAAGAAAAGAAGGAAGATGAAAACATGAAAACATGGATGTTACTTCATCAGATTGTCAGGAACCACCTACTATCACTGCCACATCATTATCAAGCAAACCAACTTCACCAACTCATAACAAATAAAAATTTTCCCAAGAAACCCATTGAACTCAAAAATACTAAAGTGGATGTTTGATAAACAGACCCATGTATTGACTTTGCTCAAGTCCAATGGGAAAGTTGATTATGTATCAAGGAAGGATGCACTAGGCTTGGGTGTAGCTGACCTTTAGGATCTTTTGGAACTTCAACTGCGCAGGGATGAAGATGATGAAAATTCCCTGAATTTTGAACTACTGTTCAAGAAACAAATCAGGGAAAAGCTGATGAGAGAATAAAGATTATGAATAAAGAAGAGTTTTGGCACAATCTGTTCTAGGGGGAGATTGTTGGGATTGAACCCTACAAAAGAACAGATGATAAATTGCCAAAACAGGTCTGAACTATATGATCCAGAATAAACAGTGTTTTGAACTACAACTTCCCTCAATGGCAAGAGATCTAACATCTGATAATTCTAACATCTGCTCTTGGCTAAGCTCTGCTGGTTATAAAGTCTGTTGAGGAACCAGACCTCTGTTGAACTCAAAAGTCTGATGAAAGTCAAAGGTCTGATCACCCTTTGAAGAACATATGATAAAGCTTCAACAGTGGCTAGCTCATCAGTGATTGGCATCCTATTTGGATAACCATCAGTGTTTTGTATTTGTATCAGATGTTAGCATTAGCAGTGGTTAGAGGTTGTTAGGATTACTTAGATGTCATTGTCTTGGTGATGTCAGCAAAGATGCTTCAGAGGTTAGGATTGTACTATAAATAGACAGTGCATGTACTATTCTATTCAGCTCACACACACACACTTATCTTGTATAATCTAATCTGTGTGAAGCTCGGGCTGGGGGGAGTTAGTGATTCATGCATGTTATTACTTGTATTCATTTTCAATCTTTTGAGTAATGAAAACATTGTGTGATGAAAGCTAATCTCTCATTTGATTGTGTTACAAAGTTTTAAATCGTATTCCGCTACAAGTTTTATATGTTTTATCTTATTTTATATCCAATTTGTTTAAAACAACACAATCAGGTCAAACTCAGATCTTAACAATTGCACAGAGGTGCTTTTCCTCTGTAAGGCTTATTAGCAGGTGGCGGGGCCACCTGGCTAGGTCCCACTTGGTTAAGCGAAATTGGAGCAATCATTGCATGATTCTTTGAAGCTTTACGCCTCCTTGATTTTTTTGAAGGCTTGGCTTTTGTCTTCTTTGGAGCCTCGTGAGTAGTCTAATCATCAAAACTGGATAAGGCTACAGCTAACTTAAGGGTCCCACTGAGTATTACGCCTATCTGTTGGGCGATAGTAATAGCCAGTTCAGACCTTTGAGTATCGCTGTGAGGAGGAGGCATTCTGAAGGAGAGAGGAAAATATGAGAGAGAGCAAATTGGATTGATAAGGATAAACAAAATGAATGTTAAAAATGTCGATAAAGAATAGGATTGTGATCATTTGTTCGTTACTTAAAACAAACAAATGACACTGTGACTAATCAAAGTAAATGGGTCTCTATAATGTATCGCGAATACATGCTACCTATAGGTGGACACTCACCCCAAGAGTTCCCAGGTAAGAGTGACTGGTCCGGTGATCCGGGTTTGTACGAACACTCTAACCTTAGACAGAAAACTCAAGGTACAGGCATCCACCCTTCCAGATTGCACGTGTTCACATTAATAAAACCCAAACTTTGACGAGATTTTGAAAACTTTGAAGGCATAAAGCCCAAAAACAAATCATCTAAGGATAGATGATTTCTTGTGAAGTTTTGAAAAAAAATTGTCTTTCAAAAATGTGGTATGTTTTGTTTTTGGTAATCACCTAAGGATAGGTGATGATATTGTATTTAAGAATCTAAATGCAAGAAAACTCGCGTTAGGGTCCTAGGAAGGTTTTAGACAAGGTCAAAGAATTACTAATAACCTAATTTCCTATAACTAGTGCTCTGATACCAATCTGTAACACCCCAAATCGAGTAATACACACGCGGCGGAAACACTTGGGGAGTCACGTTACAAATTGTTTCACAACACATGGTATTTAAAGTTTTCTTATTGATGTATCGGATTACAATGTTTAGAAATATCGGAAATAAAATACAATCAATTTGTCTTTCAAGTTTTAAAGTTGCTAAGGCCTGAGTCCGTCCTATGTGTAGCATGCGGTGACAATCGTCATATAGATAAACCTGAAACATATGTCAAAATAGGTACGTCAGCATAAAAATATCTTTGAGTAACATAGGCTTTGAGTGTGTCAAAGTCATGGTTTCGTATTTATATTGCAAAACCTCGTCCAACTTCAAGAGTCGACGAGTATGAACCTTGAAAACAAAAGTGTTTAATTTTGCAATATATAATCAACTTATCAAGTTGATATAAATAAAAGAAAACCTTGTAACCATGAATCTTGACCGAAAACTTTTCTTTTGTAAAACCGAGTAATAAGTCGATTTAAAAGAAAACAATATATGGTTTATATCTTTAAGTGAAAATCATTATATGTCACTGTTCAAAACCATTTGTTCTTGTTATAAACCAATTGTTCGTGTTATAAACCATTGTACATGTCATAAATTATTGTTCGTGTCATAAACCATTCATTCGTGTCATCAATTAATCGTCTGTGTTTTAGTTGTGAAAACTTTTGGTCGTTCTTTAATGAACACATTCAAGCCTGTGTTGACTATACCCCAAGGGTATCTTTAATCGACCCTAAAAGATCTCTTTAACAAGACTAACAAATCAACGAATGAATTGTTATCATAAACAGTTTCTGTCGTTTCCAAACTACCCACCAAATTCCAGTGAATAGCCTAGTAACGGGATTATAAGTCCTATGGTACCATAACTTACTACTGGTCAAAGTTAATGAATGTCTTTCGTGTCATGGATAACACACCAACAAGTTCGTTCACATTATTGAAATCACATTGTTTATATAAACCATTGACTTTCTTATGAAAACTTGAAAACAATTTAGCACATATGAATCACCCAAAAACATTTAAAAAAACGTAAAAGAGGGGAGCTATGTACTCCCTTGGGATTGCGAATAAACCTTGTATGAATGTGTGGACAAAGCCCAAAGATCAAGGAATCAAGTGTGTCCTAATGAGTCGGATAACATGTAAATAAGTAGGGACATTAAATGAGAGATCGGGTAGAATGAAGTCTTACAACCAATCGAGTGTTAGAACTCATAAGATATGGTTTAATAAGCTTAACATTCTGAATTGGAATGAATCTTAAGTGCTTTTGACCCGTTATGACTTGGTAAGGTAGTTTACCCTACTTTAACGGGTCATTTTGGTAAATATATGTTCGGATTATTAGATATGTGTTATGATAAGTCTTATATGCCAAAACATGTTTGAAAATGTTATAACATCGGTTTATATGCCAAAAATTTTATTACATATGCTTAAAATTGATTTATACATAAAAAGGGCGTTTTGGTCATTATTAAAGGCATAATAAGCGACTTATCATAATACTAACCAAACGACGTGACCATAAGGTATAACCTCAGTAGGTTATTCCCTATACAACTATAGTCACAAATATTGTGTTTGGTCGCATCCTAAGATCGACTAAACGGGTCGGCTTCGAAAGTCAAAGCGGTGGTCAAGACCGCTCGACTTACGACCCTAAATAAGCACTAAACTAGAAGTGACGAGTTAGACATGTCAAAACATGTCTAACTAAGTTATAAAACTGTTTTGATACCCGAAAATAGTTTCATCGTAAAATGCACATAATGCGCATTTTTGAGTGAAACTTAGACTCATCACTTCAACTAGTAATCGTGGTAATCAGTAGGTAGGATTCTTAGGGATCATAACCTTCGTGATTAAGATCACGTTGCAAAGTTCAATTGAACTTTGACTTGACCAAATTTGGTCAGAACCAAAGGTCAAACAGAAAGTCAACTGTTTAACTTTAAGTGCAAAATAAATAAAAGAAATGATTGAGGCTAAGGAAGAACACTTGTGACCTAGGAAGCCAAGAATGATCAGTAGGAGGCCTCCAAAGGGAAGCAAACTCCAATTTAGAGTAGATGGGAGAAGAAGAGTGGAATGAGCAAGTTGGAATGAATGAATTCGTGGCTATTTATAGTGTTTAAAGGTTCACAAGATCATCACAAGTGTCCAATGATGTGTAATGATCTTCGGAGGGTGTTAACACTTGTCAAATGCAGGTTAGAAGTTGGAAATTTCGAGAACTTGGGCACCAAGGCTTTGCAAAAGAAGCTGCCAAGTTGCTGTACATTTTCTTCTATCTGGCACCTGGATGCGGACCTCATCCATATGTGGATACGGTCCGCATAGACCTTCTGGGGGCAGAAGTTTGCAAATGGCAGAAATGGCCCCTAAACTTGTTTCGTCACGTTTTGGCACTTCTAACACCCGTTAACCTCATTTTTAAGCTCTATGAGGAAGTTAAAGCATATGTAACTTGAATTATACTCAAAACTGTCATGGATATCGGTTCGTTCGGTGTACGGTTTTGTTTTTTGCTTAATTACGACGAACGCTTTAATTAATGCGAAAACTACCGTAATTGCGTAACGAATGATATTTTTGCATTCTCATCATTAAAATACAAGATTTTAATGATTACAAAATTTTTTGAATGTGCGTACGTGTTCCGTATTACGAAATATGCGAATCCGCATACTTTCGCAGATTTTGTAAAATAGCCCCTGAAGTTGCATAAACGTGTTTTTGCCATACCGAACCCTTCAAAACTTACTTCTAAGTTATGTAAAGGATATTTAGGGTATGTTTAGCATATGTATTTGTTCCGGTGTGTACGTCTCGTTAAACTGATTACGTTTGACAACTATAAAAATCCCGGTAAACTTTGACCTAGACAAGTCCGCCGTAACCGGATGTGACATGTATATCATGATATTTGTTGTGATTATGTGTGATGATACGAATTCTTGATACTCAGGACGAAACAAGGGACACCATAATTGGTCACAAAACTTTAAAGTATACTTAGAACAATAATTGTGCGAAAACCCTAAACACATGCATGACTTGTGTGCTATGTTAAACGATATCTGTTATGTCCTGGAGGAATCCGAGAGCAGTCATGGTTAACATGACAATATTAAGGGCCAGCAGTGTGATGTTGGTGTCCTTAGCTTGTAACAACGTATTAAAAGGGAGCTTTCCGTTTAACATCGCATTAAAGGTTTGACGATGATTATTAGGCCAAGGTGGGGCTATTTGAGATTTTGAGTTCACAGAATATCTTAGTTATGTGCCTTAGACCATGACATAAGACTTGAAGCTAATCAAAGCTCGGGCACGCAAAACGAGGAATTTCCCGGTTGGGGAAACACCTTTGTTTTGAGAGCAATGAAAGAAAACCAAACATGCAAGGAACGGTCAATCAAGCTTAAAAACACTTAAACTACCCTAATACAAGGCTATTATGATTAAAACATAACCGTGTTTGGATTTCAAGACGGTTATGCACAGTTTTTAAAACCGAGTCTTTTAACACTAAGAACGCGAAAAAAGGAGCCAGTTTGGCAAATTGGGGACGCGTGTGGGACCAGAAAACGAACCTAAACATGAGAACGAAGATCAACATTATCTTTTAACACGAAAAACGAAGCATGACAAAGAGATGGTGGGATAGGGGCAACCCACCTTGTATATATCTTTTTTTTTCTCATTATTTTCTTCATTTTCCTTCATCTTCCACACAAAAATCTGCTCATAACCTCAAGACACCCGCTGATCATCACCTTAATCCATCCAAATCAAAGGTATAATCCAAGTTTCTTATGGTTTTGATGATTATTTCTTGAGAAAACATGAACTAGACAAAGAAAACCCTTTTTAATCCATGATTTTAGATGATTTTTAATCATGGTTCTTGGCTGAATAAGAACACACCAAGGATTCCCTGATGTTATATGATAGCCAAGATCACAAAACTTCGGCTTTTGATACCCTAATCGACCCCTAATCGACCAAAAGCGATTAACAAAGTTATTAACCGAAAAACAATGAAACGAGACTTGATTGGCATGGGTTATGGCATGTTTGGATTCTTATCGGTATATAGGTACTGTATATGGCTCACACACACTTCTGACCTCGAAGGAATCGAAGAAATCGCTAGGTATATCGCCTGAAACTCGAAACTAGAATAGGCAGAATATTGTTTGGACGATAACTTGGTCCGTGTGTATTGGATTGAGCTGAAATTGGTGTGCTGATGTAAGGTATTGACATGAATGTCCACGTAAAATGTTAGAATTTTTGGAATTTTGTATGATTTTTGGCGAATTTTTGACTGTTTTACCAAAAGAAATTCAGAAAAATAGCAAACGGAATTAATAAATCACCAAACTTTACAGAAACCCTAAGGAACATGTACGGAATGTTCTGAGAAGTTTGGGAGTCCATTGATTGAATTTTGGTTCGGGTTAAAAATCCGCGTTATTGGGAGTATTCGGTAGCCGGAAACGCACGTAAAAAACGAAATCAGAAAAATCCCAAATTTTTGCAGGGAGTTCCTAGACATATAAGGAGTTTACTAGAATATTTTGAGAATTTTTAGACATCGGATGATAAGCAATGTAAATTATTCGGTTAAATACTGTTTTACAAATAAATTATTTTATTTATAAAATAACTTTATAAATTTCCAAAATATTTTTCCTTAATCTATATATTATTACTGATTTCTAAAAAAAATTCCAGAATTTTATAAAAAACGTAGATTGAATGGGATTTTTCGACTTTTAAAACGTTTCTTTAAACTTATTTCGACAGTTTATCGGACAACGAACCTGCCAGAACTGGGAATGGACCGAACCTGTTGTGACTATAAGTGGAACCCGACAGTATTCTAGGAAGTTCCAGGGTAAGCTGGACACTCTAGGTGTGTTCCACCACCGTTCAGGAGAATCCCCGACTGCGAAAACGGAAACTCAAATTCGGGAGGCCTAGATCCTCCAAACGTCCGGATTTCCTTAATAAATACTTAATCTTTTCTAAATGACAATGTATAGGCACTTTCTAGATCTTAGTGTCGTTATCCGAACACAGAGAACAACCGACTTTGGCTGGCACGCGAACCGGTACCTTGGAGCCAAACATAAAACTGATCCTACCATAACATCTATCACCACACCAGGATACTAGATGTACAATATGGCCTGAAGATACCCACCCGGGCCCAAGTTATAGGCGTTACCGACTTAGCGACTGATATTGGTAATTACTTGCATGATTACTGTTAGAGCCGAACTAGCTGGGATACTGCTATCCTGTGAGTTTCACTCCCCCACTTTTAAACTGTTTTACTATTTTCTGGGGTAATTTACATGTTACAAACTGTGTTAATTGCACCAACTTTTAATAATATGAATTTCCTAACACGGTCCGGGTAGCTGAAGGTGTCTGTTGTAACACGGTCCGGCTAGCTAAAGGTGTCTGTTGTAACACGGTCCGGCTAGTCTACGTCATATGTATTGAGTCTGAATGAATAGGGCTTAATCTGTTAGAAACTAGGCATATTTAAGAGAGATTTGAGTCAAGTTCGCTTGAGATAGGTTTTGGGTTGTCAAGTTCGCCCGAACTCACTCACTCACCAGCGAACTTCTCACACTGTAAATAGGTGCCTTGGTTATTTTATTTGTAACTTGGAGAGATTTTGGCACAGAGACGACGTAGCTCTGTCGGATCCGGTTCTCGAATGTATTGAACTTTAGATCAATGAAAACAACATTTAAATGAGTAATTCTTGTTATTTGGTTAACTTGTCATTAGTTTCCGCCTAATCGGACAATAGATAACAAATTTAGGTTCACGTGCTAATCGTGGACGTTCCTACAAGTGGTATCAGAGTCTGGATACCTAAATTTGCTGGAATCAAGACAAGAATTTCTCTTATTCATATCTATTCTATCATTTTTCTTAACCTTTTCACATATTTGATGATTTCATGGACAAAATCAGCTAAAACTTGAATATGTCATGTAAAATACATCATAGATAAACCCCTGAGAGTTTGGGCATCAAATGTAATCGAATTATACCAAAAAGTTGAAAAACCATGTTTCTAAAACTCATTTCCGTCGAACTTAGAAGCCAAGTTCGACCAAACTTGACTTAGAAACTCACTTTTTAAGTGATTTTCTATCAAGTTCGACCGAACTTGAGGATTTTTTTGGAGAAATCTTTGATAAGTCTGACTAAACTTGCATAAATTTAATTGTTTTTCTTCAAGTTCGCTCGAACTTAAGGAACATTATTGAAGTTGGTTTCAAGTTCGACCGAACTTGCGAATTTTTCTTCAACAACTAATTGTAAGTTCACTCGAAGTGACTCAGGATATTTTTCAATATAAAAGACATAAGTTCGATCGAACTTGATATTAAAATCTGAAATTCTTCATTCAATATCAAGTTCGACCGAACTTGAGGTACTAGTGATAAAACTTGAAATCATCTAAGTTCGACCGAACTTGTGAAAAAGTGAAATCAAAATCTGATTTTCAAACAAGTTCGACCGAACTTGTTTCTTGCTAATAAATTTTTGAGTGTTTTTTATCGTATTCTCAGATACCTTCAGATTGACAAAATGGAAGATTTCCACAACGTTTTCGTTTCATAGATGGCTTCTTCATCAAATGCTAATAGTATTGCGGCGATTCAGATAAATATCGACAACGAAATTGGTACTACGTCGAAACCGCCAAAGCTAAGGAGTATGGACGAGTTTGAAGGGGTGGAAGGAAAAGTTTGTGAATTGGATATAAGCGAATCAATTCAACAGCTGGGTTATAGTTGAGGATGGCTACAAATGGCCAAAGGATGAGCGTGATCAAGATCTTCCATTGAACAAGTTCTCATCGACTGACAAAGAAAATTATGTCGCTGAGAAGAAAATGATTAGCTTGATACAACAAGCTGTAAAGGAAGATATCTTGATATTATTACCAGAATATGAAACGTCACAAGAATTATGCCATGCTCTTTGCGACTAAGTCAAGTTCGCCAGAACTCACTCACCAGCGAACTTCTCACACTATAAATAGGTGCCTTGGTTATTTCATTTGTAACTTGGATAGATTTTGTCACAGAGACGGCGAAGCTCTGTCGGATCCGGTTCTTGAATGTATTGAACTTTAGATCAATGAAAACAACATTTAAATGAGTAATTCTTGTTAGTTGGTTAACTTGTCATTAGTTTCCGCCTAATCGAACAATAGATAACAAATTTAGGTTCCCGTGCTAATTGTGGACGTTCCTACATGTCTGTTGTAACACGGTCCGGCTAGCTGAAGGTGTCTTTTGTAACACGGTCCGGCTAGTTGAAGGTGTCTGTTGTTACACGGTCCGGCGAGCTGAGGGTGTCTGTTGTAACACGGTCTGGCTAGCTGATGGTGTGTGTTGCGACACGGCCAGGCGAGCTGAAGGTGTCTGTGTGACCCGGTACGGTTAAAAACAGTGAAATTAAACTTGTTAACACATTTTGCTGTGAAACAACCAACCAGTGAAACTCACCGTCTCGTTTAGCTAACCCTTTTTAAAACTAACAGGCATTTATGGTAACTTGAGACTAGTGTTATCTGTGTATGTGGTCCAAGACGTGTTCATAGACGAATACTGATATAATCGCATGCGGCTTAGAAGACTTAGGTGGTTCATGGGAACACACAGTTGTAACATACATGTAGTATGTAATCAACATTTTTTATCAGTATTAAAATGTAGCGTCTTTATAAACAATGTGCTTGTACCAGAGGTGTCTGTTGCATCCCGTGTTTTCCTCCACTGTTGATTGGGGTGTGACAGAAGATGGTATCAGAGCCATTGGTTATAGAGAATTAGGCGCCTTTAAGGAAACAAAGACTATAACTATAGGCTCGGACTTTAATGGACATCATTGGAGAAAGTAACCTCTCCTAAAAGTATTTAGTGAACACTGTAAAGTATCTTATTGGCAAGTACCAGGATGGCATTATGGAGCAAGTGGGTTATTATGGTCCGGAACGTAATAACAGACTTGCTCATACGAGGCAGTGTTGGGAAAGTCGCGGTAATAAACACACTTAAATACGTGGAGTGATACATACGTGTACCAAGGTGATAGTGTGTTGACGTGTGTGAGTATATACATATTTTTACAACGAATTTTACACATGAATCGGTTTTAAATTTATAAAAATGATTTATACTTCAACATAAAACACACACGAAATGTGACAACTGTCAACTTTCGGGTAATTTCCGTACAATTAAACTATTAATTTAATCATTCAATTATCTGTTAAAATGTCTTAAACTACTTGCTTGCATCTCATATATCATAAACTGTCATGAAAACATCTAATTAGTGCATATAATTCATGTGGATAGTCTCTTTAAAAACAAAACAATGCACTAAAACAACTAGTAGGCTTGCCGGTTAGACTAGCTGTGTCAGCACGACTCCGGTATTCAGCTTACCGACAGTTCTAGGACTTAAATAGATATCAAATAGCAATCATATATTAAATCCAAGAATGGAGGACAAGGATTTAACTTAACACGTTCCGGAAATCATTTAATGCACTTAAAAGTGCCCAAAACACACTTTAAATGCAGAATTCAGCATTTATCAGGAAAATTCAGCAATGGTGTACTAAAATATAATGCAGAAATAAGGTTAAAGTGTCCAGAATAACTTGTAAAGTGCCGGGAATTAAAACCATCATAGAAGGTACCTCATAACACACAAAAATGCGCCATTTAGCACTTTAACGAACCGGTAAGCAAACGAACAACCGGACACTACCCGAAACACCAACTTTTCACTAGCAACATTGTCTTAGTGTTACAAAGCTAGTTAGGACCACCCGACACATTGTTTCATCCTAAAAACACTAATACATATCACACCCTAACTAAACCCCTTAACTTCCAACTACTTAAACTAACTAACAATTGAAACCAAACCAATACCCCCCTCCATTTTGACGGTCAACAAGGGGGCCCAACAAGCCCCAAGTTGTCTAGAGATAAGGTTATTAGTATGTTGGATTATAGAAGTATTTAGTGGATAAAGAACTTGTTAGGGGATAAACGAACATGATCACCTACTAAATCTCACAACTCTCCACACATTATCTCATCATTTTCAAACAACACAACCTCCTCCATCTTGCTCCAAACTCACGGCCACCATCATCACCATACAACCTCCCATTTTGCTTCACTTGCTAGCCATTCCAAGTGTGTTCCAAGGTGTATCAAGGTCATCTAAGAAGGTGCAAGGCATTAGAAGCTCAAGGACCTCTTCATGGAGCTTTTATCCACCTCATTTGTGCCATCTTCATATCTTGTACTTGTTTTCCACTTCCCTAGCCACAAGTGCTAGTAGTAAGCCTCTTGATCTTTGTTTTAATCCTTGTTACTAGTATATTTATCATGTACAAGTGAATCCACCAAGAACATAAGGCTTTAAAGGATGAACACATGAAGAAACCTTATAATCTAAAGAAAATAAACATAATCTTGGAATGTAATGAAGTTATGTATGCTTATTTTGTGCTTAGCTTGATGATCATCATGTGTAGTATTGTTGTATGTAGATATCTATCAAATGTATACATGGATCTTGAAAGATCAATGAAGAACAAGTTGATGAACTTGATGTAGGCTACTAATGAACTAGTTAAGATGACTTACAATACAAAACATGGACTTAAAGTTATTTTTGTAAATGGATGAACAAGTTGTTAAACATGATTTTCTACAAAGTTGTGTAATTAGTGGATAATTAACATTTTTGAAGATTACTAAACATGTTAAACAACATACTAAAAGACTACATGTTTTTATAAAGTTTCGAGATCATCATCATGTAAAAAGTGTATGTATGAAATTGTTTAAACTTATAGAAATTATTTTGGTGCTCAATTGAGTTTTGTAAAGCTTAAACACATGTTTATAAACATGGAAAACTCCTAAATCTAGTGGAAACTATGGCCAAATTTTTATAAAAATTCAACACTTAGAAAAATATCAAGTATACTACTACACTTTTGGTTTTTAGATTTTTAAATAAATTAAACATGGCCATGCCCTACTTTTATAAAAAATCCAAGTTAAGAAAATAAATATGTCTTAACGGATAAAAACAAGTATAAATATATATTTAGGGAAATATATAATTAATGCTCACCAAGGATATTGGTGTGGTATGTGTATATTATGTGTAATATATGTAATAGACAAGAAAAGAAAATTAAAACAGTAAATACTCTCAATGGAGTATGAACACAAAAACCCTCAAAATACCATAGAAAATACTCCAAGGAAACACACCCAAAAATACCCTTACTTGAGTGCTTGGACAAATATAATAAAAGATATAAATAAACTCATATATATATATATATATATATATATATATATATATTATTCATTGATTTATATGATCTTAAACAATTAAATGGACTTATAGACAAAATAAATATATTTAACAAGACTGGTGAAAATATATATGTTCCATACAAGCATTAAAAATATATTAGTTTTAAGAAATATGATTTCCGGAAAAACACCAAAAAAATATATGACGCCGTTCACACACTATTCAAGACTCGATAACAAAATATATGTTACTAAGTCAAGAATAATTAATCATAAAACGATTAAGAACAACTAACATAAGATGGGAACTTATACATAGAACAAACATAGACTTATGTGTCTAATGGGAATTAAAACACTGTAGGTTTCGGTTCAAGACCAAGGAAAAACACTGAGAGTTGTACACAAGGAACGCAATTCAGTGAATTTATGTCCCCCTATCTTTTAAACGCTTTCAGTTTTATAACATTCAAGGGAAATACATGTCAAGACACATGGTATGTTAGTTATGGAGTTAGATGACAATAAGATTGATGTGCGTAAGTAGGATTGGATAACAATATAACATTAGTAACCATTAATCACTTAGTGACCAAGGTGCAAAAGGTGTAGATCTATTGAGATTGAGGCACGCTCCACTCCTAGTTGTATACCATGGAGTGCTTTTGTGATGCCAATTAAGAACAAAGTGTCCTCGGTTTGGTTACATACTTACGGTGCATAGTATCGGAGGGCTCGCTACCCACTGATAGATCCTTATACTCCATAATTATTTTACATACCTGGATTTCAATATTGGATAACAATTAAGACAACTTATTCGGAAACAAAACTACATGAACTCGCTCAACTTTTGTTGATTTTTCAAACTAAATGTATTTCAGGAAACATTGCTTAACCAGTGATGGATTCTCGGCAGATACAACGATGGCCACTTTTGGCGGATTTGCCTCATATATCCCTTCCTTATTTGGGGATATAGGGGTCAAAACCTCGATTTAAATCTACGATTATAACAAACATATTTTGGTGATGTAACTTAAATAAATATTGTTTTGGTAAACTTATGAAACTTGTTGGAAAATGTAAACTTGAATTTGAATTTGTATAACATATGGCATCGTTGTTGGTTATAATTATGTTTACACGATTGATTGCAATGGTTACCATTAAGTCACACATTTGCACTTCTGCTACGACCAGGGTGTGACATATTGGTATCAGAGCTTCGATTGTAGTGAACCAGGGACAAACTTTTTACTAAGTTTGGTCTATAATCACCAGGGCTCTCACATGAAAACAAAGTTTATAACATTATAAAACTGCTTTCTAGTATATGACAAAAGTATTACAAAATGTCATGATAACATGAGGATCTATCACACTAGTTCAACCATAGGAAAGAACAAAAGTTTATTCCTGATTAGTCTATAATGGATAGACACTAGAACACTAGGATTACAAGAAACCAAAGAACAAATTGCATGAGGTTTGATGGCTAAAATTAAATATATCATAAGTAATAATTAATTACTAACCTTTGTGTTTATACGATGTACGGATTGTATTTGCCAGGACCATGTCTTCAGCTTCTTCGTACGAGGAGGACCCTATGGAATACTTCTCAGATGACGGATTTGGTGTTGAGGCTGCTGCGGCTATACCTCCTGAGGACGCAGCCGTTCACAACGTTTCAGATGACGAGGACCTCGACGACTATCACCCTTTTGCCCTACCCGACTACTACACGAGAGATGACCAGGATCACCCGCACGATCTTGAGGACGATGTGTCGGCGCATTTGTAGTGGTGCACATCGTCCCCAGCACGACGTGGCCATCCATGGTCACCCAGATGGGGAGCACGTAGTGGTGCACTTAGTCGCACCACTAGCTGTCATCCTGCCAGTCATCGAGCTAGACGATGACGAGGATGATGTCGTGCCTGTCTTCCATGTCGACCACATGGATGCCGAGTTGGGAGATGGCGAGGTTATCGATGAGCTGGCCATACTTGAGCTACCCCCACCTGCCATCCCCGTTATTGACCTATCATCCGTATCTTCTGACTTTCACGATGGACACATGTCTGACGATGCTATGTTGCTGTACCAGCCACCCCTTCACAAGTTCACTCACCTACACGTTGTTACCCCCACCTTTTGTACCACCACATATTTCTGTAGGCCTATCTTATGCTAGCATCCCCGCTCCAACGTTTACCCCATTTTCTGGACCTCCACGCCACCACTCATTGGGCGGTATGCCCCAACGTTATAAACAGCCACCCCCACCCTTTATTAGTAGCTCCACTTATCATCCATCCATGACCCACACGGGTCGGATCATCTCATTGGGCCAGACCCCCACCCCCTACAACACCACCCATGCATGCTACATACCCTTCGCCACCCCTTTACCATAGGTATCCCCCTTCTCCTCCACCGGGCATGAGCCCGTCTGACCCATATCACTCCTGTCATTTTCCTGTAGTTCCTCTCGAGGAGGAAGTGATAGCACATGACCACCAGATAGCTCAGCTTTATCATATGATTCACGAGCTCCAGTGTCAGCGCCCAACTTAGGTTGCTACTAGAGCACCACCTGCACCACCGTCACCGCCACCATACACGCCATCCACACCCCAGACTTACCATCAGCACCACCGTCACCACCACCTTATACACCATCTTCACCACCACCACCACCGACTCCACTACCCATGTGCCCCTATCATCACCCCAGATGTCCATTCGAGGCATGCATGCACGAGTGGGAGCGTATCCAGGATGCCTCCGTTCACCGTGTCTCTGGGATAGAGGAGGAGTTGGCCTATCACCGCATGTTGCTCCATAGGTCACCATCCCCTCCACCCCCGCCACTCAGTAGATCAGTACTAGTTACCATTGGGGATCAGCCCCAGCTTTTGTGGATCTAGCTTCCGAAGACTCAAGTCAGAAGATCCAACTTTTGTAACGACTAGAGATGAAGATACAAGAAGAGGAAAACTTTACTTTTATATTGTATTGTATGAACTTGTATCGACTAGGGTTATGTAACCCTTAGTCCTTTTGATTCATCATGAACAAATGTACTAAGTTATCAATCATGTATGGAGGTGTATTTTCTTATTTCGCATTGTATTTTATTTATGTCGTGGTTGGTTGATATTTTGATGTGTTGGTTTATCGTGATGTGTTGGTTGATATTGTGATATGTCGTGGTTGATTTTATATTGTGTTGTGGATGATGTTTATTTATTATGCCATGGTGCGCAGTACGATAGATATTGCATGTTGTTGCGATTGTGTTGTACGTCATATACATGACTTCTTACCCCTTATCCGACATGGTGTTTCTTATACTCGACAAAACAAATAATAATACTAAACAAACAAGATTTTTAATATATATTTTTTTTATAATAAATGTTTCTTTCATTATTGAACAATCGTCTAATTACAATCGATATTTCATACTAGAAGACGATGCCTCCACGCCGAAGAAGTGTCAATAACGACCTGCTCCCAACGGCTCAAGCAGAACTAAACGAGCGCATATCCAGGCCATTGCGCAACACGAGGCCAACCGCTCCGAGCATAGCAGCGAAACCTGAGGTCCAAACAAAACCAACCCACGTACCGGTAACCTTTGGTTATTCATATAACCACATGATATCCTCGTTTATTCTATTCGTTCTTTGAATCTCATTCTTGAGTTGGTGTACCTAATCTATTTCAAGTTGCACTTATAAGCAGTTTTTGGACTGCAAGCCTCTGAACTTTGATGGCACCAGCGGTGCTGTTTCATTCGTGCGATGGACCAAAAAGACTGACTCGATCATACGAATGAGCAAGTGCCCTGCTGAGCAAAAAGTCACTTATGTCACTGGACTCTTCATTGACGGAACGTTATCTTGGTGGAACCTCCAGGTGCAGACCAAAGGAAACGATGCTGCATATGGTCTGACCTGGGAGGAGTTGAAGGAAATCATGAGGAAAAGGTATTGCGCAAGGTCTGAAAACCAAAAGTTGGAAACGTAATTTTGGTACCAGGAGCCGCGCCTGTAGCCAAATCTCCATATCGACTAGCCCCTTCTGAAATGCAAGAATTATCTACACAACTTCAAGAGTTGCTAGATAAAGGATTCATTAGACCAAGCTATTCGCCTTGGGGAGCTCCGGTCTTTTTTGTGAAAAAGAAGGACGGAACGTTCAGGATGTGCATCGATTACCGAGAGTTGAATAAGCTTACTACAATCGTATCCGCAAGAGATTGATGATTATTGATCAATAAGGTTTGACTTCTATTCCAAGAGACTTAAGGCTGATATCACCAGTTGCGGATACGAGAAGAAAGCATACAGATAACGGCTTTTAGGACTCGTTATGGTCATTACGAGTTTCTCGTTATGCCATTCGGCCTTACAAATGCGCCGGCAGTCTTTGTGGATTTAAAGAATCGCGTGTGCAAGCCGTATCTTGACAAATTCGTGATAGTGTTTATCGATGATATCTTAATATATTCGCGATCGAAGGATGAGCACGAGCAACATTTGAGAATCATTCTAGAACCTCTAAAGAAAGAGAAACTCTAGCGAAATTTTCGAAGTGCGAATTCTGGATTAGTGAAGTACAATTTCTCGGGCATGTGGTGAATGAGAAAGGTATTCATGTAGACCCGTCAAAGATTGAAGCTATTAAGAATTGGGAAGCACCCAAGACTCCAACGAAGATCGACAATTTCTCGGATTAGCGGGCTATTATCGGAGATTCATTGAGAACTTTTCTAAAGTTGCTCAACCGCTAACAACTCTCACGCAAAAAGACAAGAAGTTTGTTTGGGATGAAAAACAAGAAGAGGCATTTCAACTCTTAAAGGATAAACTATGTGATGCGCCAATCTTATCACTTCCCGACGGTACCGATGACTTCGTGGTGTACTGTTATGCTTCGCATCAGGGTTTAGGTTGCGTGCTTATGCAACGAGAAAAAGTCATCGCGTATGCGTCATTCAATTGAAGGTTCACGAGAATAATTATACCACGCATTACCTCGAGTTAGGTGCAGTGGTGTTTACCTTGAAGATTTGGCGGCATTACCTATATGGTACCCAATGTGCTATATTCACGGATCACAAGAGTCTTCAACATATATTTAATCAGAAAGAATTAAATATGCGTCAACGACATTGGATTGAATTGTTAAATGACTACGATTACACAATCAAGTATCATCCGGGCAAGGCGAACGTTGTAGCAGACGCCTTGAGCCGCAAGGAACGAGTCAAGCCACTGAGAGTACGAGCCTTGGAGATGACAATTTAGACAAACTTCACAACCCGTGTGCGTGAGGCACAGCAAGAAGCTTTAAAACTAGAAAACATCCCAGCAGAATCATTGCGAGGAATGGAAAAGCAAATCGAACCAAATAAAGATGGAACCTTATATTTCATGGGAAGAATCTGGATTCCCTATTTCAGAGATTTACGAGACTTAGTACTAGACGAAGACCACAAGTCAAAGTTCTCAATTCATCTAGGATCGGATAAGATGTACCAAGACTTGAAAGAGTACTACTGGTGGCCTAACCTCAAGGCAGACATTGCAACCTATGTTGGGAAATGTCTGACTTGTGCGAAGGTCAAGGCCGAACACCAGAAACCGTCTGGATTATTACAACAACCCGAGATTTCTGTTTGGAAGTAGGAACAGATATCAATGGATTTCATAACCAAGCTCCCACGAACCTCTCGAGGACATGACATGATTTGGGTGATTATAGATCGGTTAACCAAGTCGGCTCACTTCTTACCGATTCGTTAGAAGGATAGTACTGAGAAGCTAGCTGAGCTGTACCTTAAGGAAATTGTGGCACGTACGGAGTGCCAGTCTCCATAATCTCAGACCGAGATGGTTGCATTGTATCACGGATATGGCAGTCATTTCAAGCTTCGTTTGGATCTCGTCTAGATCCAAGCACAACATTTCATCCGTAGACTGATGGTCAAAGCGAACGAACCATCCAAACTTTAGAAGACATGCTTCGCGCTTGTGTGATGGACTTAGGTGGAAACTGGGATACTCATTTACCATTGGTAGAGTTCTCTTACAACAACAACTATCACACTAGCATTAAGGCCGCGCCCTTTGAAGCACTTTATGGACGTAAGTGCCGATCTCCGCTATGCTGGGCGGAAGTTGGTGACAAACAACTCATTGGTCTCGAACTGGTCCAAGAAACCACAGACAAGATATTCAAAATTCACGAGCGAATCAAGGCAACTCGTGATCGACAAAAGAGCTACACGGACAAAAGACGTAAACCATTATCCTTTAAGGTTGGAGACAAGGTTTTGTTGAAAGACTCGCCTTGGAAGGGCATAGCTAGATTTGGTAAGCGTGGAAAGCTAAACCCATGATACATTGGACCTTTCGAAATTCTGGCAAGAGTCGGTACTGTTGCTTACAAGCTAAGGTTACCCGAGGAACTCAATAATGTACACGACACATTCCATGTGTCTAATCTCAAAAAGAGTCCAACCAAGGAGACAGTCATCATCCATGTGGATGAGATCCATATAGACGACTAGCTCCAATTTACTGAAGAACCTGTTGAGGTTATGGACTGGAATGTCCAGAAAAACGGAGAAGTCGTATCAAGCTAGTCAAAGTCCGTTGGAACTCTCGACACGGACCCGAGTATACTTGGGAACGTGAAGATCAACTCAAGGTCAAATACCCTCACCTGTTTGAGAAGACTCCTGTAACGGATAACTCAACTTGAATTTCGGGACGAAATTCCTTTTAACAGGGGGAATATGTGAAAATTGTCAACTTTCGGGTAATTTCCGTACAATTAAACTATTAATTTAATCATGCAATTATGTGTTAAAATGTCTTAAACTACTTGCCTGCATCTCATATATCATAAACTGTCATGAAAACATCTAATTAGTGCATATAATTCATGTGGATAGTCTCGTTTAAAAACAATTGGAAACAATGCACTAAAACAACTAGTAGGCTTGCCGGTTAGACTAGCTATGTCAGCACGACTCTGGTACTCAGCTTAACAACAGTTCTAGGACTAGTAGAAGTCCAATAACAGTTCTAGGACTAGATAGAATCCAATAGCAATCATATATAAAATCCAAGAATGGAGGACAAGGATTTAACTTAACACGTTCCGGAAATCATTTAATGCACTTAAAAGTGCCCAAAACACACTTTAAATGCAGAATTCAGCCTTTATCAGCAAAATTCAGCAATTGTGTACTAAAATATAATGCAGAAATAAGGTTAAAGTGTCTAGAATAACTTGTAAAGTGCCAGGAATTAAAACCTTCATTACCTCATAACACACTAAACTGCGCCATGTAGCACTTTAACGAACCGATAAGCAACCGAACAACAGGACACTACCCGAAACACCAACTTTTCACTAGAAGCATTGTCTTAGTGTTACAAAGCTAGTTAGGACCACCCGATACATTGTTTCATCCTAAAAGCACTAATACATATCACACCCTAACTAAACCCCTTAACTTCCAACTACTTAAGTAGCTAACAATTGAAACCAAATCAATACCCCCCCTCCATTTTGACGGTGAACAAAGGGGGCCCCACAAGCCCCCAAGTTGTCTAGAGATATGGTTATTAGTATGTTGGATTATAGAAGTATTTAGTGGAGAAAGAACTTGTTAGGGGATAAAGGAACATGATCACCTACTAAATCTCACAACTCTCCACACATTATCTTCATCATTTTCAAACAACACAACCTCCTCCATCTTGCTCCAAACTCACGGCCACCATCATCACCATACAACCTCCCATTTTGCTTCACTTGCTAGCCATTCCAAGTGTGTTCCAAGGTGTATAAAGGTCATCTAAGAAGGTGCAAGGCATTGGAAGCTCAAGGACCTCTTCAAGGAGCTTTTATCCACCTCATTTGTGCCATCTTCATATCTTGTTCTTGATTGCCACTTCCCTAGACACAAGAGCTAGTATAAAGCCTCTTGATCTTTGTTTTAATCCTTGTTACTAGTATATTTATCATGTACAAGTGAATCCATCAAGAACATAAGGCTTTAAAAGATGAACACATGAAGAAACCTTATAATCTAAAGAAAATAAACATAATCTTGGAATGTAATGAAGTTACGTATGCTTATTTTGTGCTTAGCTTGATGATCATCATGTGTTGTATTGTTGTATGTAGAGATCTATCAAATGTATACATGGATCTTGAAAGATCCATGAAGAACAAGTTGATGAACTTGATGTAGGCTACTAATGAACTAGTTAAGATGACTTACAATACATAAACATGGACTTAAAGTTATTTTTGTAAATGGATGAAGAAGTTGTTAAACATGTTTTTCTCCAAAAGTTGTGTAATTATTGGATAATTAACATTTTTGAAGATAACTAAACATGTTAAACACCATACTAAATGACTACATGTTTTATAAAGTTTTGAGATCATCATCATGTAAAAAGTGTATGTATTAAGTTGTTTAAACTTATAGAAATTATTTTGGTGATCAAGTGAGTTTTGTAAAGCTTAAACACATGTTTATAAACATGGGAAAACTCCTAAATCTAGGCGAAACTATGGCCAAATTTTTATAAAAATTCAACACTTAGTAAAATATAAAGTTTACTACTAAACTTTTGGTTTTTAGATTTTTAAATACATTAAACATGGCCATGCCCTATTTTTATATAAAAATACAAGTTAAGAAAATAAACATTTCTTAACGGATAAAAACAAGCGTAAGTATATATTTAGGGAAATATATAATTAATGCTCACCAAGGATTTTTGTGTGGTATGTGTATATTATGTGTAATAAATGTAATAGACAAGATAAGAAAATTAAAACACTAAATACTCTCAATGGAGCATGAACACAAAAACCCTCAAAATACCAAAGAAAATACTCCAAGGAAATACACACAAAACTACCCATACTTGAGTGTTTGGACAAATATAATAAAAGATATAAATAAACTCATATATATATATTCATTGATTTAAAAGGACTTGAACAATAAATGGACTTATACACAAAATATATATATTTAACAAGACTGGTGAAAATATATATATTCCCTACAAGCCTTAAAAATATCTTATTTTTAAGAAATATGATTTCCGGAAAAACATCAAAAAAATTACATAATAAATCTTATTAAGGAAATAAGAAATACGCGAACCTTAACACTAGAATACGTGTATACTTTCCTAAGTGTACACTTGGAAAATAATAAACATACATATACTAAAAATAATATTGGAAATATTATTTTATAAGTATACATATTTATTTTGAAAAATAAATCTAACTAGATACAAAAACATGGGCTAGGCCCAAAGATACAAAAACATGGGTTAGACCCAAGAATACCAATACATGGGCTAGACCCAACAATACAAACACATGGGACAGGCCCAATGACACCAACACATGGGCAAGGCCCAATGACACAAGAAACATGGGCGAGGCCCAATGACAAGTGTGCTAGGCACAAGGACAAGGAACGGGCGACGCCGTTCACACACTATTCAAGACTCGATAATAAAATATATGTTACTAAGTCAAGAAATAATTAATCAATAAAACGATTAAGAACAACTAACATAAGATGGGAACTTGTACATAGAACAAACATAGACTTAAGTGTCTAATGGGAATTAGAACACCTACAGGTTTCGGTTCAAGACTAAGGAAAAACACTGAGACTTGTACCCAAGGAACGCTAGTGAGTTCATGTCCCCCTTTCTTTTAAATGCTTTCGGTTTTATAACACTCAGGGGAAATACATGTCAAGACAAATGGTATGTTAGTTATGGAGTTAGATGACAATAAGATCGATGTGCGTAAGTAGGATTGGATAAAAATATAACATTAGTAACCATTAATCACTTAGTGACCAAGGTGCAAAAGGTGTAGATCTATTGAGCTTGAGGCACGCTCCACTCCTAGTTGTGTACCATAGAGTGCTTTTGTGATCCCAATTGAGAATAAAGTGTCCTCGGTTTGGTTACATACTTACGGTGCATAGTATCGGAGGGCTCGCTACCCACTGATAGATCCTTATACTCCATAATTATTTTACATACCTGGATTTCAATATTGGATAACAATTAAGACAACTTATTCGGAAACAAAACTACATGAACTCGCTCAACTTTTGTTGATTTTTCAAACTAAATGTATTTCAGGAAACATTGCTTAACCAGTGATGGATTCTCGACAGATACAACGATGGCCACTTTTGGAGGATTTACCTCATATATCCCTTCCTTGTTTGGGCATATAGGGGTCAAAACCTCGACTTAAAACTACGATTATAACAAACATATTTTGATGATGTAACTCAATTAAATATTGTTTTGGTAAACTTATGAAACTTGTTGGAACATGTAAATTGAATTTTAATTTGTATAACATATGGCATCGTTGTTGGTTATAATTATGTTTACACGATTGATTGCAATGATTACTGTTAAGTCACACGTTTGCACTTCCGCTTCGACCAGGGTGTGACACGAAAGGGCAAGTGTACCCCGTCATATACGTAGTAAAGTATCGGTAAGAACCAAGTATCGATCCAAGGATGCGGGCGGAGACGATAATACTAAACCTTTGACATTATTCTACCGGTAGAAAAGATAGGTTAATAAGTTGTTTAAACTAGAAAAAACGACTAAAACATAATCGTCTTGTTTCTTTTTTTAAATATAATAGACTCCAAATATGAAAAATATAAATATAGCCTTACTTTATGAACAACCGGAATATGTTAACTAGGTCGGTTATGCCACTAAGTAACTTGGTCAAATTTTCATTTTTCAAAGACAATTAGTATCCCTTTCGTGAATCCAAACATGAAAACTCTTCGGAAAGTTAAAACGATAAACACAGTTTAGCCACCTAAAATTGTTCTTTAACGCCCCTAAAGATAAGTTAGTCATCCGTTAATAGTTTTCTAACCTCACTTAATCAAGGAAAGAGACACCGATAAACACAATGCAACCACCGAAACAAGCGTAAACTAGATTAAATTACAACAGAGTTCATTTTACGAATATTGAACTTAAATACACCAAGATAGCAATTTTGGCCTTAGTTACTAACAAAGTTCACAACTTATGTCAAGAATTCATAACAACACCATTTAACCTGCTAAGGTCCTTCCGTGAGGGAACTCTTGATTAGTATAATTACCCCTCATTAAACGAATACTCATTTCTAGTTTCATGGTGTAAACATTTTAACAAGTTAAAAGTCTACTAATACATGATTAATTAAGCTTCTTCTTGCAAATATCCTAACTAACCACATACTAACCATCCAAGATAATTAACTATAATCAAGAATCCAACATCAATAAACAAGGTTGCCAAATAATCATCAAGGATGAACATAGAAAGTGCTAAGTGTCATTACAAACATGATTAACATACTAATGATTGTTTATGAAGCAAGGAATACTAGTGTTTTTGCCCTTAGGCTACAATAATACATAATGCATGAACCAGATGCTTGAAACATAATAAAAATCATGGAAAGATTCAAGAACCGAACCACAAACAAGCATAAGAATGAAGACCCGGATTGTAACGGAGCTTTTCGGCAGAATGGGGGCTTTATTCAGACCAAAACTTGTAGTTGCCGGAGCACAAAAATCGCCAGAAAACGCTCCCAAAAGTCCAGATTTTTATCAGAGTGGGTTCTGCTGTTTTTTTATAACTTTTTCAATCGGCACGACCGTGCCAATAAAGTGCACTGTTCATGACATATTGTGACGTAAGCAGATCTCGGCAGATATTTCAAAAGTGGCACTGCCGTGCCAAAGTTGGTATTGCCGTGCCGAAGGTCGGCACAACTATGCCTTAGGTGGCACCGCCGTGCATGTACGAGTGTGCGCCGCAGTATCAAGGTTGGCACTGTCGTACTGAAGGTCGGCACCGCCATGCCAAAGGTGGCACTGCCGTGCATATCCGAGAGTGCGCTGCAGAATCAATGTCGGCACTACCATGCCAAAGTTGGCACGACCGTGCCAATGGTGGCACTGTCGTGATAATGGTGGCACTGCCATACCAATGGTTCTGAACTCAACAGAATCCTCGTATCCTTGCCGTTTCGGCCAGAAAATCCATTTTTCTTCATTTTCTTGTCTGGTACGCTGTTTAAGGCCTGTAAAACAAAACATAAATGATTAAGTGCCAAACTTCGGTTTTATAGCCAAAAAAGCCTAAAACAGGGATAAAACGGGGACAAAAGTATGTGTATTTTTACATATATCAAACCTCCCCACACTTGAACTTTGGTTGTCCTCAAGCAAACTAAAATAAGAATAGAAGAAAAGAGAATTTCTAACGATTAAGTAATTTAGAATCTACATAACTAATGTGCATACATACCGGTTAGCCGGTTTTTCGAAAGACATCATCAATGAACATCAATGAATCCAAACCAAACAAGCACATGTGAATATATGTAAGATAACCGAGAAGCCGTGATCCCACTATCGATTGACTTAGCATGCAAATTTTCATACATCTCACAATGTTCACACACACTCGGCTATTTTTTGAAACATACATAAAATGTGTATGTGTAAACACTCGACGCCTAGACAATAAATCGTGTAATATCATAAGCTTGTCAAAAGATCTAGTCTCTACCAAATAACATGTGAAAAAGCGTATACCAAGAGGTCTTTATGGGTTGTAACGATTGGCTAGGGTGAAAGGTATGGAATGGACATTTAAAGGTGGCTAAATGGTTAAACTCGGTAGTTACATTTAACATCTGTAAATAAACAAAAATTATACATAAATAATGCTTCAAAAAGACAACTTCTGTGTTTTCGAGCTAGTCGATGATATTCTACAATTTTACCTCTTAAAATTGCTCGAATCTTGTCGTCTACCGTATTTTGGGGAGTTCTATTTTCTTTTTTTTTCTTTTTTTTGATTATTTATGATTTTTTATATATATTTTAATGCTTTTATACAACAAATAACTAATTACAAAGAACGCTAGTTAAACGATGACTTTAACCGAGTTTTAACACGAAGGATTAAAAATAAAAAGGCTAAATTTGGCTAAGTGAGTTAATTGGTTGGATAAAAAGAAAGAAAAACACGGGAAAAGGACTCAACGTGGTTAATCCTAGTGGATGATAAAGGGGTTTGGGAGAAACAAATGAAAGAAAAAGGCTAGAAACAAAAGGTTTTCTAAGTGCCGGGCTATCATTTTTTACACAATCTCAAATGTTTATGATCTCGAAAAGTATGCTAGTGACAAGTTCTAAATTACACGAGACATTCGGCTCACTCCTACTCCGAAATGAACAACATATAAAGAATCTAAGGCTCAAAAACATGCTCTCAGGACAGAAGGGATGAGTAAAAGTGTGAAAATTAACATGCAAGTCATTCTTTGTTTGTCAATTTTTAGTTATCGTTTTGGAAATTTATTAGGCTTGTCGTTTTTTTATCGTATCCGATGCTTTCTAAAACAAAACTAACCGGTTTATTTAATAAAATATTTTTTTTTTGTTTTTTGTTTTTGTTTTTTTATATAGCATTAGGACAAACAAAGTTACAATGTTAAACCCCCTCCCCACACTTGAATTTCGCATTGTCCTCAATTCGAAACCAAAAATAGAGAAAAAGGAGAATAACACTCCCCTGAAGTTGAACGAAGATGGAGTGAAGATTCGCCAATCCGGCTTTGTTCATCTCGCACAATATATATTTAGTACCTGCATGAATGTCACAATAACAAAAACCATGGCAACAACTGATCTCAAAGTAAAAAATAAAAATAAACCAACAATAGAAAATAATAAAAACCGTTCATACATAAAACCAAAGGAAATAAAAGAAAATGACTGATAATTAAATTACTATCCGATGGTGTTTTAAATTATAAACAAAATGAACATCCCAAATAAAACATAACAAACCAAGAAAATAAAAGATAGACGCGTGCTGCAACGGTGAACCGCATGCTCCCAACACAATCAAAGTACAAGGTTTATGCAAAAAGATCAAGAATTAGGGTTTTAGTTTGGATTTATAAAGAAACCCTCAAATTTCTTGAAGAAAAATACTAACATAAGATAAAAGACAAGATTAAATATGAAAAACAAAATAAAATAAAAGAAGTACGAAAGGATTCATACCTTTGGTGTGCTTTGTAATTATTTCTTACAAAAAATGGTGATTTGTTGGAGGAAAGAAAAGAGAGAACGGTTGTGCGCTATACGATTTTACTTTTGATCTATATATAATATATATATATATATTGGTTTGTTTGTTTGTTTTTTTTTTGGTTTCTTTTTTTGTGTTTTTTTTACATTTTTTTCTACTAGTTTTTTTTGGCTTGCACGGTCGTGCACATGACATGCACAGCCGTGCAGTACCTGTGTCTCTGCAGATAGATGCTGCAGAATCCTCCAAACTTGATTTTTTCATCAAAAATCACCATTTTTACAAGATTTTACCTGTTTGTGGACCATATCAACCCCAAAACTCTACAAGGCTTGAATCACAACTAGAAAAACTTACAAAATAGTGAAACAATTAGTAAAACGAAAGGAATATATATATATATATATATATATATATATATATAAATATATGGGGAGAGGATCATGAGAAAACTATATAAAAATGAGAAAACTAGAAACAATAAAAAAACATAAAACATACAATTTTTTTATAAAAAATCGCTGCATTTTATGTATAAAAAAACTTGTACTGCACACATGCACTCTATGTGTACTACACATGTGCATTATATGTTTATGTTGCACATGTGCATTATATGTATTTTTTTTTAATTTTTTTAAAGTTTTTTTATATAATATATATAGCGAATTTTAATAAAAAAAATAAAAAAATCTAACTAAAAAGCCAAAAAAAAATATATCAAATTTTTTTTTTATAAAAATCGCTACATATATTATATAAAAAAATCTTTTAAAAAAAATTAAAAAAACCATAAAATGCACATGTGTAACATATACATATAATGCACATGTGTAGTACACATATAGGGCACATGTGTAGTACAAGTTTTTTTTTTTGAAAAAAAAGTTTTTTTATACATAAAAAGCAGCAATTTTTATAAAATTGTAAAAAATTGTATGTCTTTTTATGCTTTTTTTTTTTTTTTTTTAGTTAGTTTTCTAATTTTCTCACTTTTAAGTAGTTTTCTCATGATCCTCTCCCTATATATATATATATATATATACAAATTTACCCCCAAGCGTGCTAAGTTTTTTCAACGAGTCGATAGCTAGACTCCCTCCCTCACACTTGTTACGTGTACGGGGCATGAAGTTCGATTACCTCCACCACCGAATCAACCGGCCCGGCAACATTAAGCTTTAATTTGTGGTCGTTCACCTTGAAAGTTACATTGTCGGCATTCTTGATCGTGACGGTACCGTACGTGAACAACTCATTCACCGTAAGCTAACATCCACCTTGAGTGTAATTTTTTTTGCTGTAACAAACAACATTTTTCTGTTTAAAAAAATACTTCTAAAACTCAAAGGTAGGCCGAAAATTTATAAAAATTGAAAAGGAATAAAAATACTTGAACCGGTTAAGACAAGAGTAGTATTTCGGTTCCAAAAAATTAAGAAATAAATGAATAATTAGTTCGAATTCAAACAAACAAATGGAATAATAATAAAAAAATCGAATAAAGATTGAACAAGCTTGAAAACGAACAAATCGAATCAACTAGAAAATAAAATTTAACAAACAAATAAATAAATAAATAATATATGGAATGGAAAATATTTACGAGTATTCACAAGTATGTATACCGGTAAAATATTGACTCGTGTCATTCCTAAAGCTCGTCACATCCTCGGCAACGACGCCAAAAAACTTGACGTGTGCGTGTATATAAATATTTTTACAATGAATTTTACCCACGATTCGGTTTTAAATTTATAAAAATGATTTATACTTCTACATTAAAACACACACGAAAAGGCAAGTGTACCCCATCATATATATAGTAAAGTATTGGTAAGAACCAATATCGATCCAAGGAAGCGGGCGGAGACGATAATACTAAACCTTTGTCATTATTCTACGGTAGAAAAGATAAATTAATAAGTTTAAACTAGAAAAAACGACTAAAACATAATCTTTTTGTTTCTTTTTTTTAAATATAATAGACTCCAAATATGAAAAATATAAATATAGCCTTACTTTATGAACAACCGGAATATGTTAACTAGGTCGGTTATACCACTAAGTAACTTGGTAAATTTTCCATTTTTCAAGGACAATTAGTATCCCTTTCGGGAATCCTAACATGACAACTCTTCGGAAAGTTAAAACGATAAACACATGTTTCCACCTAATATTGTTCTTTAACGCCCTATTGATGAATGTCTATGAAAATCCCCTAAAGATAAGTTAGTCATTTGTTAAGAGTTTTCTAACCTCTCTTAATCAAGGAAAGAGACACTGATAAACACAATGCAACCATCGATACAAACATAAACTAGATTAAATAACAACAAAGTTCATTTTACAAATCTTGAACTTAAATCCACCAAGATAGCAATTTTGGCTTTAATTACTAACAAAGTTCACAACTTATGTCAGGAATTCATAACAACACCATTTAACCCGCTAAGGTCCTTCCGTGAGGGAAAGCACTCTTGATTAATATTAATTACCCCTTATTAAACCAATACCCATTTCTAGTTTCATGGTGTAAACATTTTAACAAGTTAAAAGTCTACTAATACATGATTAATTAAGCTTCTTCTTGCAAATATCCTAACTAACCACATACTAATCATCCAAGATAATTGTTTGTCACACCCCGACCGCGTAAAACAATAAACCGCGGCGGAAACGTCGGGAGTGTCATAACAGAACTATTGTTTCAACAACCATGGTAATTTAAAGTTTTGTATTATGGAATGAAAGTTAATTACAATGTCTTGGAATAAAAGAAAAGAAACGAAATTCTTATTCTCTTGTAGATTTTAAGCCACTAAAGCCCAAAGTCCGTCCTACGTGTGCCATAATTAACCTCAAACATTAGCTCCTGAAACACATGTGAAAATAGGTACGTCAGCATAAAAATGACTGTGAGATACATAGGTTTTGTTGATGAGGATTCATGACTTGAAGTTTAAATAATATTTTAACGAAAAGTAGTCATGAACCTTATAAAATGTTTTCTTTTATAAAATCATATGAAAATCAATATGAAAATCAAATGATTTAAAAGAAGGATGTATGGTTAAATAATTAACTGAATGAAAATAAAATGTATAAAATATGCCATTTATAAAACAATGTCTTAGTGAAAAATATATGTTATTTGTACCAAATGTGTCATGTCTTTGTCTTTATCAAAGTGGTTTAAATAACGCTACCATATGTAATATCATGAAAGCACTTATATATAGGAAGTACCAGCGGCGTATCCACAATGCTTTTATCACATTACACACATCTCGTTATTTAAATCACTTATCAAATAACCACAACAAATGTCTTGTCAAACAAATGTCAAATGTCATGCGTAAACAATGTAATATGTCATAATGTTAAGTATAAACCATGTCTTGTATAAAAAATGTCTTGTACAAAACAATGTCTTGCATAAACCAAAGTTTAAATCAAAAGTCATGTTTTGCAAAACCAATGCTTTATTTGATATGAACATTTATGTAGTTATGTTTATCGCATACATTCAAGCCTTGAGACTGTCGGATAAACCCTTATCAAGTCAAAGGTATATCACAAATGTATTCGGATTCTGTCATTCCTTACTTCCAAACAAACCTAGGAAGCGGGGAATGGGATTTATCAAGTCCTATGGTACCATTACATACTACCGGGCGGCGTGATCAATGTTAATGAATGTATTATGTCCCGTTAAACAAACCAAATGTCATAGTCACGTAAGCAATGCCATGAAAAATTTCTTTAAACCATGTACTAAGTATGCTAAGTCAACTTACGAAGTAGAAATGTCCATAAAATCGATGTACTAGCATGCTCAGTCAATATACAAAGCAAAAATTTAATGTAAATCAATGTGCTCATATGCTAAGTCAACATATGCCGCAAAAAGATGTCTTTGAAATCAATGTGCTAGCATGCTCAGTCAACATACATAGCAAAACATAATTGAAATCATGTACAATATATGTACTAGATGAACATAGCAAGTATATGTCATGAAAGCGTGAAAACATGAAAGTATCGAGTAGGCACATGTGTTTCGCCCCAAAATATTTGAAAAACGTAAAAGAGGGGTCTATGTATTTACTTGGGGTTCATAAGTATCCTTGTTCAAGAAGAATAATAAAGCTCAAGAGTCCGAGGAATCAAATGGTTCCTAAGATCGGATAACTATGTTAATGAGTCGAGACTTTAATCGGCGGATTGGATAGAATGATGTCTTATAAATCAAATGAGTGTTGGAACTCATATGGTATGATTTAATAAACTCAACATTCTGATTTGGAAGTGATCCTAAGTGCTTTTGACCTGTAATGACGCGTTAAGTTAGTTTACGCTACTTTAACGTGTCATTTGTGTAAACGCGTGATTGGATGGTTAAACATGTCCTATGATAAGTCTTGAATGCCCAAACATGTTTAATAATGTTGTAATATCAGTTTATATGTCAAAACTTTAGCCACATATGCTTAAATTGAATTTATGTGCAAAAAGGGCATTTTGGTCATTTATAAAGGGCATAATAACGACCTATCATATTACTAACCAAACGACGTGACCATAAGGTATAACCTCAGAGGGTTATTCCCTATATAACTATGGTCACAAATATGAGTTTCGTCAGATCCTAAGATCGACCAAACGGGTCAAGCCGCTCAACTTACGACCCTAAACAAGCACTAACTAAGTTTATAAAACTGATTTGGTATGAAAACAATGTGTTTTTATATCCGAAAATAGTTCCGTCGTATAATGCACATTTTGCGCATTATTGACCGAAACTTTAACTCGTCACTACAACTAGTAACATGGTAAATCAGTAGGTATGATCGCTGATTATCATAACCATCGTGATTACGATCACGTTTGAAAGTTCAATTGAACTTTATTCTGAACAATTAATGGTCAAAGCCGAAAGTCAAACAATGTTTGACTTTTAGCTTGAAATAGCTAAAAGCAATGAAAAAGACTAAGGATGAGATCTTACTTGTGTTTAGGAACACCCAAGATCTCAAAGAACTTAGTAGGAGGCCTCCTTTTGATCAGGAAACAAACTCCAAGAGTGTGGGAGGTGAAAGAGAGAAATGAGCAAGTTGTGAGGTAAGTTTGAGGGCCTATTTATACTTGTGGATGATGCACAAGATCATCCATGTTGATGCATATGTCTGTTGCCTACGTCATCGTATAATATCGAGTCTGTATTTAGGAGCGAAATGACTAAGTTTATGTAGGTTTTAGGCCAAGTTGGCTTGAAATGTATGTTTTGTAGTCAAGTTCGGCCCAACTTGACTAAGCAAGTTCGCCCGAACTTGCATCCCACCAGCGAACTTGATATCCTATATATAGGAGACTTGTCATTTCCTTTGTAAGATTCAGAGATTTTGTCATGATAGAGGTGAAGCTCTGTCCAAGTGTTTCCAGGATCTGTAACGTCTACTAATCAATGAAACAGTGATTAAACAGTAACAAACTTGTCTACAATGTCGCCTATGCAAACGGATTCCGCACGTTTACTTTAGGTTTGCCAAATTAGGACCGGAACGATACGTACAACGGACCTACAAGTGGTATCAGAGCAGGATTGGCCTAATTTGAAGACATTGGACATAGAACATCTCATCTTCTACTTTAGTCTTTCATTTTTAAACTTTCTTGGACAATTCACGGACAAAATGGACTGATTTTCAAGTATAATACGTAAAATCCATTATACTAAAACCCTTGAAAAGATTAGAGCTTAAAACAAACGTTTGATGCCGAAAATTTGAAAAAACCATGTTTGAAATCATAAGTTCCAATAAAAAACCATGTTTCGTTTTAAAGTTAGATCATACATGTTCAAAAGTGATCAATGTTAATAAAAAGAAAATTCCAATAAGTAACATTGTTACAAATTATGATGATGTCATAATTGAAGATTGTGACGATAATACCGATGATGAAAGAGCTAAAAATGATAAACATGAAATATTTTTAAAACTAAAAGAAAAAATTCAAGAAACTTTTCTACAATCTACTGAAAAAGGTGAATGCTCAATGCGAAAACCTTCTAAGCAGAATGAAGAACAAAAACAAAGTTTTAAAAATTTTCAAAACAAAAATAAAAACTCATCGGAACAATCATCCAATCATTATAAAAATTCAAACAAATTTGAAAAACAAAACTCACAAAAAATTGAAAATAGGTGGTGCAGGTCGGACCACAGTGCTTCAACGTCGAATCAAAGGTACGGGAGAAGCAGGAAATATGGCTACCACACGTCAAATCAATGTTGTGATGTGAGTGTATTGTTTGCTAAAAAGGATCAGTATGAGAACAGGAAGTGTCATAAATGTGGAGTAACTGACACATTACTAGAAAATGTTTTCAAATTAATCCTAAACCTGCTCATATTGATAACAAAAATTCAGGAGTACTAACTCTTGTTTGGAAACAATATACAGAAACTACAAACAAGGTGAAACCAGTTTATTACTAAGTTTTCAAATTTTGAAATTGGTGAATCCTCGAATAGTAATGGACAAATAGTTTCTACATTGTACTTCAAGAAAGCTTTAACGAAAAATCAAACATGATTGGTAAAAGGAAAAGAAGTGACACAATCAGTGAAAATTGAAAGATTAGAGGACTTTCCAAAACTTGAGAAAGTTCCAAATAAACCTGATTGTGAAAAGAAAGTCAAAGTTAAGGTTGAAGAAATAACACCTAAGACTGCAAAGGCTTGGGTGTCACTATTCAACTAATTGTTTGAATTTTTGTGCAGGAGCTTCCGAAGAGAAAGTAAATTACTAAGAATGGAGTTCCGTGGCACACATTAAAGACGGGCCGGGTTATCATGTTTTATATAAAGGCCACTTTAACAAAATTTTGAAATTCTAAAAAATATTTACTTTACAATTTTGAAAATTTTTGGAGAAAATTTTTCGAAAAACATGTTCCAATAATGTTTACTTGAAAATTTTACAAATATTTGAAGAAAATTTGAAAATTTTCACAGAACCCTCACTGTTGAACAAGACAAAACTCATGTTCAGTAAATTGTTATAAACACAAAAGTGTCAAGGTTTTTGTTATCATGAGGGGGATTGTGCTTAAAAGATAAATTGTGAAGTAGTAATGGATGGCGTTTGAAGTCATTCTCATCGGTTGGTCAATGTTTTTATATTTATAAAAATTCTAAAAATATGTTTTTGAATTTTAGGGGAAGAAAAAATTTTCAGAAAATTTAAAAACATATTAAAAACAAAAAGTACAAAAACATTGAAAAAGGAAAAAGATATTTGTGTAAAACGGAAATGATAGTGCATCAGTAGACTATCACAGTATGTTAAGGATTTATAAAGTTTAAAAGGAATAAACAAGTCTTACTATGGATGTGTCGATAGGCTTTACACGTTTAGTAAATTGTTTCAGGGATATAAATTAAATTTTACAACTGCTTAATCTTGTGCATTAACATCTCTCGGATATATGGATTTAGTACCCCGAAATTTCGTTTGAGAGATTGCCTGATTCTGAGATACGAGGTCTTTATAGATGATTGATATTTGGGGTATTATACAAGTTCTTCTGATTTTGCGGAAGCAATAGCCTAGAACTTCTATAATGCTTTTGCAAAAAAAAAAACCCTAAAACTGCACTCAATTGAAAATATCGAAAGATACTACAATTGCAGTCCAAAAAGATTCCATTTTTGAACACTAACTTATAAGTTGAGCCTTCATCTCTCTGTCGGTACGATGGTACTAACCTGAGCTCTCAAGGTTTTGCATTAACCCAGATACAAATATCAATTATGCTATACGCACCTGTTAGATGAAATCTAGGGAATATTGATGCGAGAGTATATTCTGAGATGGGAACCATAGTTAAGTCAAGTTTCTTAATTCTACATAACGTATCTTGGAACAATTGAGAAATGTGTTGAATTTTAAGAGGACAAATATATCGACAATCTAGGTATATTTGTTTAAAACTTAGTGTCAAGAAAAAGGTCAATGGTACTTGTGATTTGTCTCAGAAAACTGATATGATCCTCTAACACAAACTCAACAAAAATATGTCTGTAAATATGTTTGTACATACTTAGAGTTTGATATTCATTACATAAAAAACAAAAAGATTATATTATCTTTTAGTTTCGACCACTGATGATGAATAGCTGATTTTCAAAGTCTAGAGTTGCTGAACAAAATCTAAAAACTTTTGAAAATTGATCTGAAAAGTTTAAAAGTTCATTAAGTTGAAACTTACATTTGTATAAATATGTCAGTTTAGTGTCCAAAAGTTTAATCAAGATTATTAAGTTGAACTTGATACATGAATCAGATAATCAAGGTCATTAATTTTGACTTGATTAACTAAGAGGGTTTAAAATTGATAAGAAGATTAAAAATTGAAATGTTTGTGTTTAAAAGTTTCAAAGTTTTAATCTGAAATGTTTCTTTGAGTGTTTAAAGAACTTTGAAACTGGAAGTTGATTTTAAGGGGGAGCTGGATAAAACTTGTTGATTGAAGATACCAAAAAGCTCAAAGTAAGGGGGAGCATGGTGATTAAAGTTTTATCATGGCAAGCTCAGGAAAAGAAAAAAGGATTGTAGATACTTTGAAGACAAGGAAGTTAAAGTTATTCAAGAAATAAAGATCAAGAGAACAGAAAGACTTAAAAACTTAATTGAAGAATGATGACTACGGCAACATCCAAGGGGGAGTCTGTTGATGCATATGTTTGTTTCCTACGTCATCGAATAATATCGAGTCTGTATTTAGGAGCGAAATGACGAAGTTTATGTATGTTTTAGGCCAAGTTCGCTTGAAATGTATGTTTTGTAGTCAAGTCGCCGAATGATAAGCAAGTTCGGCCGAACTTGACTAAGCAAGTTCGCCCGAACTTGCATCCCACCAGCGAACTTGACATCCTATAAATAGGAGACTTGTCATTTCATTTGTAAGATTCAGAGATTTTGTCACGACAGAGGCGAAGCTATATCCAAGTGTTTCCAGGATCTGTAACGTCTACTAGTCAATGAAACAGTGATTAAACAGTAACAAACTTGTCTACAATTTTGCCTATACAAACGGATTCTGCACGTTTACCTTAGGTTTGCCAAATTAGGACTGGAACGATCCGTACAATGGACCTACGATCCCAAGTGTTAGGCACTGATTTAGGATCATTGCAAGTGTTTATGGACGTGTCAAGACAAGGAGAAGTGTGGCAATTTCGAAGGATTAATTCCGAAGGAAGTAAACAAGAAGCTGCCATGTTTCTGCTGAGCTGGGGGTCCTTACGGAGCGTCAGGGGTATGGGCTTACGGTCCGTAAGCCCCTTTGCTGACAGCAACATTCAAAAGTTGACAGAACAGGCCCGTGAACTCGTTTCATCGTGTTTTGGCACTTTGAATACCCCTTAACCTCATTTAAGCTTTATAAAGACGATAAAGCTTAGGAAACTTGAAATGTGTCCAAAGATGTCCTGGGTGTCGGTTCGTTCGGTCGCACGGTTGCGGTTTTTGGTTAATTACGACGAAAAACGTAACGAACGCGCAAATGACCGTTAATGCGCAAACAAATGAATTTTTTGCATTCCAATCATCAAAATAGAAGATTTTAATGATTACAAAAATTTTTGGATGTGCGTACATGTTCCGGATTAGGAAATATGCGTAACGGCATAGTTTCGTAGAATTCGCAAAATAGCCCATAAAGTTCAATAAGCATGTTTTTTCCATACCGAAGCCCTCAAAACATATTTCTTAGTTATGTAAAGGGTATTTAGGGTATGTTTAGCTTATGTCATTGTCCCAGAGTGTACGTCGTATTAAACTGATTACGTTTACGTAACGGTTTGCGATTTCACTTCCAGAAGTGATTTGAAAAGTCGAATTGAACAAGGATAGAAAATATGAAATGTCATAAGTATTAAAATAATCTTGGAACAAAACACAATGTTATAAAATTACAAAATTGTTTCGGAATCGTACGATGATTAAAATACACAGATGTCACAGTCTCCCCTACTTTTGGAAATTTCATCTCGAAATTTAACTAGAGGAAACTTGTGAGAATAGATGTGGGTATTTCGCCTTCATTTGGTCCTCTCATTCCCAAGTAAACTCAGGGCCACGTTTGGACTCCCAGCGAACTTTAACAATCGGTATACGTCTGCGCTTGAGCTTTTTGGCTTCATGGTCCAATATTTCCATAGGTTTCTCAACAAAGTGCATCGTGCTATTAACACGAATTTCATCAAGAGGGATGTGGAGGTTTTCATCAGCCAAACACTTTTTATGATTGGAGACATGGAAAGTTGGATGAACATTTCCAAGTTCAGGAGGTAGCTCAAGTTTGTAGGCCACCTTTCCGATTTTCTCAATGATCTTGAATGGTCTAACATATCTAGGTGCAAGTTTTCCTTTCTTCCCAAATCTAACCACGCCTTTCCAAGGGGATACCTTGAGCAGGACATGATCACCGACTTGGAATTCCAAGGGCTTGCGTCGTTTGTCCGCGTAACTCTTTTGACGGCTTCTAGCTGTCGAAAGATTATCACGTATTATCTTGACTTTGTATGTCGTGTCTTGAATGAGTTCATGTCTAGTGAATTGAGATTCACCGATTTCATTCCAACAGACAGGTGAACGACACTTTCGACCATAAAGAGCTTCGAAAGGAGCCATGTTAATGCTGATGTGATAACTGTTATTGTAGGAGAATTCGATTAAAGGTAGATGTGAATCCCAACTACCACAAAAGTAAATCACCCGAGCTCTAAGCATATCCTCCAGTGTCTGGATTGTTCTTTCGGACTGTCCATTCGTTTGAGGATGATAGGTAGTGCTCATGTTAAGTTTTGTTCCCATGGCAGATTGCATGGTCCTTCCAAAATGAGACGAGAATCGAGCATCACGATCAGATATGATGTCCAAAGGGATACCATGATGAGATACAATTTCATCCACATAGATCTTAGCAAGTTTTTCAGCAGGGAATTCCTCACGGATTGCTATAAAGTGTGCTGACTTGGTTATATGATCAACGATTACCCAAATGGCGTCATGACCTCTAGATGTACGCAATAATTTGGTAATGAGATCCATTGCAATGCTTTCCCATTTCCAAACCGGAATTTCTGGTTGTTCAAGCAAACCAGAAGGGCATTGATGCTCTCCCTTAACTTTAGGACAAGTAAGACATATAGATACGTATAAGGCAATGTCTTTCTTCATACCGACCACCAATACTGAGTACGAAGATCCTTATACATTTTGTCTGCACCTGGATGAATTGACTAACGAGACTTATGAGCTTCATTCATTATCAAGGTGCGGAGATTATCTTGACTTGGAACCCACAAACTGCTCAGATAATATAACAACCCATTGTCTTTTGTTTCAAGTTGAAGCTCAAGATGATGTGGTAATTCATCACCCACAATGCCTTGTGTAACACAAGTTCGTTGAGCTTGGGAGATACGGTTTACAATATCAGATCGAACTCGAACACAATGTAGCTTGACTCGTTCTTTATGACTAAGAGCATCGGCTACGACATTCACCTTACCAGGATGGTAGCGAATCTCCCAGTCGTAGTCGTTCAGAAGTTCGACCCATCGTCGCTGTCTCATGTTTAGTTCTTTCTGATTGAAAATGTGCTGGAGACTTTTATGGTCGGTGAAAACCACACATTTTGTACCGTATAAATAATATCTCCAAATTTTCAAAGCGAAAACAACAGCACCCAACTCAAGATCATGAGTGGTGTAGTTCTTTTCGTGAATCTTTAACTGTCTTGATGCATAGGATATAATTTTGTTCCTTTGCATAAGAATGCATCCAAAGCCTAAGTTCGATGCATCACAATATATGACAAATTCATCATTACCTTCAGGTAAGGATAAAATAGGAGCATTACAAAGCTTTTGTTTCGAGGTCTGAAAAGCTTCTTCTTGTTTGGGTCCCCACTAAAAATGTTTATTCTTTTGAGTCAAAGAAATTAGGGGAACTGCAATCTTTGAGATGTTTGCGATAAATCGACGGTAATAACCCACGAAACCAAGAAATGAATGAACTTCGGTAGGAGTAGTAGGTGTATCCCGTTCCTTAATCACACTGATTTTGGTGGGATCTACATGAATACCTTGTTTGTTTACAATATGTCCCAAGAATTAAACTTCCTTAAGCCAAAATTCACACTTGGAGAACTTGGCATAGAGTTGTTCTTTCTTTAGGAGTTCCATCGTAAAAGGAGATGTTGCTCGTGATTGGCTTGAGACTTCGAATAGATCAAAATGACATCAATGAAAACAATGATGAACTTGTCTAAATAAGGCTTACAAACCCTATTCATCATGTCCATAAAAACAGCAGGAGCATTGGCCAGACCAAACGGCATAACAGTAAACTCGTAATGACCGTATTGAATGCGGAAAGCAGTTTTGGGAATATATTCTTTGAGAACTCGAAGCTGATGATACCCAGAACACAGATCAATTTTTGAGAAACAAGTAGCACCTGTAGCTGGTCAAAGAGATCATCAATACGGGGTAGGGGATATCGATTTCTGATTGTGATTTTGTTGAGCTCACGGTAATCGATACACATACGGTAGGATCCATCTTTCTTTTTCACAACTGGAGCGCCCCAAGGTGAAAAGCTCGGACGAATGAATCCTTTGTCAGACAACTCCTGAAGCTGTTTAGATAACTCTTGCATCTCAGACGGTGCAATACGGTATGGGGATTTGGTTATAGGGTTGGCACAAGGTACAAGATCTATACGAAACTCGACTTGACGTGCTAGGGGTAAACCAAGTAGTTCGTCAGGAAACACCTCAGGATAATCCCTAACAACGGGAATGTCCTTAATAGATTTTTCCTTGCCTTTCTCCTCTACGATATGCGCCAAGAAAGCAACATAATACTTTCATAGGTATTTATGGGGTGCATGTCATGAGTTTAAGGCTACTGACGGGTTTTCTCCACGAACATCTAAGGTTTCACCAGATGGAAGGGGTATACGAACGATCTTATCAAAGCAAATCACCTCAGCATGGTGTTTAGATAACCAGTCCATCCCTACTATGATATCAAAGCTCCCGAGTTGCATTGGCGTGAGGTCAATGGCAGAAAGGTGGTTGTTAAGGTTCAATTGGCAACCACGGATGACGGAATCAAGTTTAAGGGGTTCACCACTAGCTATTTCGACTGTCAAGGGCTTTCCTAGTTTTGTTCTAGGCATGGAAAGCAAAGGTTCAAAAGACAGGGATACAAAACTCTTATCAGCACCCGAATCAAAAAGAATTGAAGCATGATGGTTGTTAACAAAGAACTTACCGTTGACCACTTCATTGTCAGCCCGAGCCTCGTTAGCATTGATGTTAAATGCTCATCCACGAGCTGGATTTGCGTTTGCCAACTTCGGGCAGTTGTTTCTGTAGTGGGTGATATCCCCACAATTGTAGCAAGACCCAGGTGGATTGTGAGGTCGTGCAGGCTGCTGAGCAGGGTTTTGGGCTATTTGATTCTGGGTAGGAGTGAAACGAAAAGTGTTGGCAAGATGACCAGATTTCCCACAGTTAGTGCAAATGTGGCACTATAAATGTGGTTGATAGTAACTGTTACTTTTTCACAAAGGTGCATTGCCAACATACTGTTTCTTGGCCGGTGGTTGAGCAGGCTGATTAGGAGCAGCTTGGTTAGGTTGTGTAGTGAGAGCGAAGTTCTTGGAAGCCTTACGCTTTCTCGACTTCTTGGAGGTTTCAGCTTTGTTACCCTTTTGCTTCTCAAACATAAGAGACGGTTTCTAGTCACCTTTTCGATGAAGCTTACCCTTTTTGACTTGTGATTCAGTAAGGGTTGCTGCTAGCTCAATGGCATGACCGACAGATGTAGGGTTACTGCTAGTGACGATGTCCTGGACAGGATCGGGCAGACCATCTATGTACTTTTCAATCGCCTTATCCAAAGGCGTCACCATCTCAGGACACAACAAGCTCAACTCCTCATACCGATTGGTATACTCACGATGCTTACCACTATCTTGCTTTAGGTCATGGAACTCATTCTCAAGCCCCCTCTTTTCATGACGGGGGCAGAACTCTTTCATCATTAGAGCTCTAAGTTCCTCCCAAGTGTGACCCATAGCAACATCTCCACCCCTATCTCTCACCACTCCGTTCCACCACGTGAGCACCCTCTTTTGGAACACACTCAAAGCAAACTCGACCTTACGATTACCAGGACACTGAACATGGCAAAAAATATTCTCAATACTCTCAAACCACTGTAGGAGCCCAGTTGCTCCTTCAGAACCACTAAACTTGAGTGGTTTAGCCGAGTTAAACTATTTGAAGTTGCAAGGAGCATTATTATTGTTGTTGGCTTGGTTGATTTGAGTAATGAGATTTGATAGCATAGCAGCCATCTGTTGTGCTATGATAGTTGCCAGTTCGGTGTTAGGTGGTGGTACGTTTCGTCGAGGAGGCATTCTAAAAGAGGAAAACATGAGAGAAAACCAGTGAGATGAATGTTCGGAAAGTGAGATGTCATAAAAATTGATGAAATGAAAGGATGGTGGCCATTCGTTCGTTTACTAGTAACAAACAAACGACACAAAGTGACTAATCAAAGTAAATGGGTTTTTATAATGTATCGTAAAGACATGCTTTAGCCTATAGGTGGACACTCACCACAAGAGTTCCCAGGTAAGAGTGACTGGTCCGATTAAGTGGATTTGTACGAACACTCTAGCCTTAGACAGAAAACTCAGGGTACAGGCACCCACCCTTCTAGATTGCATGTGTTCACATTATTAAAACTCAAACTTTGACGAGATTTTGAAAACTTTGGAAGCTAAAAGAGATTGATAATTTATTTTTGACTTTATGCCTTCCGTTTTGTTTTTATTCACCTAAGGATAGGTGATGGTAGTGTTGTATATTCTAAACACAAGATAACTTGTGTTAGGGTCCTAGAAAAGTTATAGTCTAGGTCAAAGCATTACTAATAACCTAATTCCCTATAACCATTGGCTCTGATACCAATCTTTCTGTCACACCCCGACCGCGTAAAACAACAAACCGCGACGGAAAGGTCGGGGAGTGTCGTAACAGAAGTATTGTTTCAACAAACATGGTAATTTAAAGTTTTGTATTATGGAATGAAAGTTAATTACAATGTCTTAGAATAAAAGAAAATAAACGAAATTCTTATTGTCTTGTAGATTTGAAGTCACTAAAGCCCAAAGTCCGTCCTACGTGTGGCAAAATCAACCTCAAACATTAGCTCCTGAAACACATGTGAAAATAGGTACGTCAGCATAAAAATACCTGTGAGATTCATAGGTTTTGTTGATGAGGATTCATGACTTGAAGTTTGGATAATAGTTTAACGAAAAGTAGTCATGAACCTTATAAAATATTTTCTTTTATAAAATCATATGAAAATCAAATGATTTAAAAGAAGGATGTATGGTTAAATAATTAACCGAATGAAAATGAATTGTATAAAATATGCCATTTATAAAACAATATCTTGGGAAAAATATATGTTATTTGTACCAAATGTGTCATGTCTTTGTCGAAGTGGTTTAAATAACACTACGATATGTAATATCATGAAAGAACTTATATATAGGAAGTACCAGCGGCGTATCCACCATGCTTTTATCATATTACACACATCTCGTTATTTAAATCACTTATCAAATAACCACAAAAAATGTCTTGTATAACAAATGTCAAATATCATATGTAAACAATGTAATGTGTCATAATGTTAAGTCTAAACCATGTCTTGTATAACAAATGTTTTGTACAAAACAATGTCTTGAATAAACCAAAGTTAAATCAAAAGTCATGTTTTGCAAAACCAATGCTTTATTTGATACGAACATTATGTAGTTATGTTTATCGCATACATTCAACCCTTGAAACTGTCGGATAAACCCTTATCAAGTCAAAGTTTTATCACAAATGTATTCGGATTCTAACATTCCCTACTTCCAAACAAAGCTAGGAAGCGGGGAACAGGATTTGTCAAGTCCTATGGTACCATTAAATACTACCGGGCGGCATGATCAAGGTTAATGAATGTATTATGTCCCGTTAAACAAACCAAATGTCATAGTCAACGTAAGCAATATCATGAAAAATGTCTTTAAAACCATGTACTTAGTATGCTAAGTCAACATACAAAGTAGAAATGTCAATAAAATCGATGTGCTAAAATGCTCAGTCAACATACATAGCAAAAATGTAATGTAAATCAATGTGCTCATATGCTAAGTCAACATATGTCGAAAAAAGATGTCCTTGAAATCAATGTGCTTGCATGCTCATTCAACATACATAGCAAAACATAATTGAAATCATGTACGATATATGTACTAGATGAACACAGCAAGTATATGTCATGAAAGCGTGAAAACATGAAAGTATCGAGTAGGCACATGTGTTTCACCCCAAAATATTTGAAAAACGTAAAAGAGGGGTCTATGTACTCACTTGGGGTTGCAAAAGTATCCTTGTTCAAGAAGAATAATAAAGCTCAAGAGTCCGAGGAATCAAATGGTTCCTAAGATCGGATAACTATGTTAATGAGTCAGGACTTTAATCAGCGGATTGGATAGAATGATGTCTTATAAATAAAATGAGTGTTGGAACTCATATGGTGTGATTTAATAAACTCAACACTCTGATTTGGAAGTGATCCTAAGTGCTTTTGACCCGTAATGACCCGTTAAGGTAGTTTACGCTACTTTAACGTGTCATTTGCATAAACGCGTGATCGGATGATTAAACATGTCCTATGATAAGTCTTGAATGCCCAAACCTGTTTAATAATGTTGTAATATCAGTTTATATGTCAAAAATTTAGCCACATATGCTTAAATTGAATTTATGTGCAAAAAGGGCATTTTGGTCATTTATAAAAGGCATAATAACGACCTATCTAATACTAACCAAACGACGTGACCATAAGGTATAACCTCCAGAGGGTTATTCCCTATATAACTATAGTCACAAATATGAGTTTGGTAAGATCCTAAGATCGACCAAACGGTCGGATTCGAAAGTCAAAGCGGTGGTCAAGACCGCTCGACTTACGACCCTAAACAAGCACTAAACTAAAAGTGACGAGTTAGACATGTTTAACATGTCTAACTAAGTTTATAAAACTGATTTGGTATGAAAACAAAGTGTTTTGTTACCCTAAAAAAAAGTTTCTTCGTATAATGCACATTTTGCGCATTATTGACCGAAACTTTAACTCGTCACTACAACTGGTAACATTGTAAATCAGTAGGTATGATCGCTGAGGATCATAACCATCGTTATTACGATCATGTTGCAAAGTTCAATTGAACTTTGTTTTGACCAATTAATGGTCAAAGCCGTAAAGTCAAACAATGTTTGTCTTTTGCATGAAATAGCTAAAAGCAATGAAAAAGACTAAAGATGAGATCTTACTTGTGTTTAGGAACACCCAAGATCTCAAAGAACTCAGTAGGAGGCTTCCTTTTGATCAGGAAAAAAACTCCGAAGAGTGTGGGATGTGAAAGAGAGAAATGAGCAAGTTGTGAGGTGAGTTTGAGGGCCTATTTATACTGATTAAGGATCATTACAAGTGTTTATGGATGTGTCAAGACCAGGAGAAGTGTGGCAATATTGAAGGATTAGTGTCCAAGGAAGTAAAAAAGAAGCTACCATGTTTCTGCTGAGCTGGGGGGTCCCTACAAACCGTAAGGGGTATGGGCTTACGGTCCGTAAGCCCCTTAGCAGCCAACAACTTCAAAAGTTGGCAGAACAGGCCCCTAAACTCGTTTCGTCGCGTTTTGGCACTTTTAACACATGTTAACCTCATTTTTAAGCTTTATAAAGAATATAAAGCTTAGGAAACTTGAAATGTGTCCAAAAATGTCCCGGGTGTCGGTTCGTTCGGTCGCACAGTTGCGGTTTTCGGTTAATTACGACGAAAAACGTAACGAACGCGCAAATGACCGTTAATGCGCAACGAACGACATTTTTGCATTCCAATCATCAAAATACAAGATTTTAATGATTACAAAAATTTTTAGATGCGCGTACATGTTCCGGATTAGGAAATACGCGTAACGGCATAGTTTCACATAATTTGCAAAATAGCCCCTGAAGTTCAATAAGCATGTTTTTGCCATATCGTGCCCTCCAAACTTATTTCTAAGTTATGTAAAGGGTAGTTAGTGTATGTTTAGCTTATGTTACTGTTGGAAAAGTGTACGTCGTGTTAAACTGATTATGTTTACGTAAGGGTTTGCGATTTCACTTCCAGAAGAAATTTGAAAAGTCGAATTTAAACAAGGATTGAAAATATGAAATGTCATAAGTATTAAAATAAATCTCGGAATAAAACACAATGTTATGAAATTACAAAATTGTTTCAGAATCGCACGATGATTAAAATACACAGATGTCACATTAACTATAATAAAGAATCCAACATCAATAAACAAGGTTGCCAAATAATCATCAAGGATTAACATAGAAAGTGCTAAGTGTCATTAAAAACATGACTAACATACTAATGGTTGTTTATTGTCACACCCTCAATTTCCACTTGGGAGTTTTACCGCGAGGCGTGTGAACAAACCAGAATCCGAGACACTAGTAACATCGAACGACTCTATATGATTTGTTTATACGTTTTCCAAAATCATTTGTTTAACCATTCATGGTTACTTTTAAATTGTCTTAGTTTGGTTTCAATGTTTAGCGGAAGCATCAGTTTTAAAGTTGAGCGGAAGCATTAAAGTAAAGTAAAGGAACGGGCGCCAACACAAACGCCAAAACTAAAGAAAAACCCAAACAATATTCATAAATGAGACTCGATAAAAAAATGTCTTGATCAATGAAAGTGAGTGCACCTAGAGCTCCTAGCGTCCTGAGAAACATGTAAAGAAACAAGTGTCAACATTAAAGAAGAGTGAGTTCACAGGTTTTCATAAGTTCATTAGTTCGGTTATAAGTTTGTTTCCCCCGTTATCCCTAACCCGGAATAACGATATAGTTCCATTATTCCGAACCCGGAATAATAATGATGTTGGTTCCATTATTCCTAACCCGGAATAATATTGTTGTTTGTTCCATTATTCCTAACCCGGAATAATATTGTTGTTTCGTAATTAAGTTCAATGTTAACATGTAGGTAGCGAGCCTAAAGTTATGTCACATAAGTGTTCGCGATCGAAGCTGACTGTCGTGCCTCCGTGTTGCCAGGCCTATCACTGACCATGGCGAAAGTTAGGCTAAATTATTCACCCGTTGACCATACCCGGTCGGCTAGCGCGACTAGCTCGGGTGGGGCTTGTCGGGCCCAGTAGTACTACTTATAATTTCCCCGCTATCTAACCCAATACTAACGATCCGAGAGTTTGTCGAGGACTTCCGTGATATAGCTGCTTAGTGACCATAACGTACATTAACATTAACTTAGTTACCGAATAGTTTAACGACGTTAATTTCGTATAACGTAAAGAGATAGAGTTGTAGAGTGTATACATGTTTCTCCCCCTGTTGTTTAAAACCGGATAAAATTAGGGGCCGTGAACTCACCTTTAATTGATCGGTTAGTGTAACACAGAAGTAGCAAATGATGGGACCGCTAATCGCGTCCTAACAAGTCAATCGATTTAAAGTTAGTGTGTGAAAACACTGATACAAACCCTACACATAACTAACACACAATGCGGCACACACAATAGCAAATTCGAAAATACAATCATGCATGCAAAGTACTATCATACCAAAATAGTGATCAAACCAACTTATCATGAACACAAATCAACTCATACAACACTTTGGTACACACATTCGCAAGTTATCAAGTTTCAGCTTGTATGCTCATAACTAGGCTGTTTTCGAGGATTTTTTTAAAATAGTTCCAACGTTTCAAAAATTCCTATTTCTTTACAGAAGGTGTCAACTAAACTGTAGAATTTTATGTAAATTTTTCAAGTCCTAACACTTTACTAATTATTCATAAATATTTATATACTAGGCTGCAGTCAGATTCGTCGCTTTCTGACTGCAGTCCACGGGAAAATTTATTAAAAACCATCGTTCATCCAATTAACAAAATTCCAGTGGGAGTTTCCTGGACCCCGTTTCTGTACAAATTTCGTGACCCAACCCTCTACAGATTTTGAGACCCGACTCGATAAACAACTAACAAATTTTCAGAATTTACACAGCTTCAGTTACTGCACTTAAACGACCACTTAAAAATATCAAACGACCTCAGAAAAATATGAATCCAGCGCCATTAGAAGCATTTTTCAAAAATATACCTTTTAGGATTCATAAAATCTGCTTTTCGATAAATAAAAACCAAGTTACAGCCAATTGAAGTTGGCTGTAAACACCATTCAGCATCCTGTTTTCGACTTTTATCGCAATAGAACACGCTTAAACAATCGAGACGTTAAATATAAATGATCAAGAACAGATTTATTAGTCACATATCATCATGTATATCATACTCATGCAAACCCTAATCATAATAGATTTTTTATCACAAAACGCAGCCTATGATTCTTGTATCCAACTAAACATCATAATCGCAAAACTTGCACAATTAATCGAACTAAACATCATAACACTTTCATAACAATGATTCTACCATTACATACAAGCATGATCAATAGTTCATAAACTCTAATGTGATTTGCGAAACAATAGAAACCCAAACCTTGCAACGAAGAAGATTAACGATCCGGGAACGAGATTGGTATCACTTTGGTTCTTGGAGAAAGTCGCGATCGAGAGAAAGGGTGGGGAGGGGCTGCCGTTGGCTGTTCTTGGAGCTAGGGTTTCTCTTTTTTTGGTTAACACAACTCTCATGCATGCTTGTATATATATAGTGCAAGGAAAGAAAGAAAAGGAGAAAAGGGTTGGGGCGTGCGCGACCGTAAGGGGGGGGTTTGGGTCTTTAACTTGAGCCTCAAGTTTTGATTAGTTCCTTGAGCCGCAAGGAAGTGAGGTCGACACGTTTCGCGGCTCAGTTCGGTTCGGCTGTCTATTTACTATATATTTTTTTTGTAAACTAAAAATCACAAAATCAAAACATGACATAATAACTCACCAAACTTATAAACGTCTAATAACACATAGCACGTAATTCACTTGATAAGTTAACAAAGTTAGCGTAGTTATTTCGAGCGTGTAAATTAAATCTCCGAATCAATTTAGCTAGGAATGAATAACCGTGAAGTAGTGCGTTTAAGATACCTGAAAAACCGGGAAGTCACATTATCCCCATGTTGAAAGAATTTTCGTCCCGAAAATTGAGTAAACGCAGTTTAGAATGCAACGCACAGGTTTAAATGCAACGCACAAAGAGTTAGTTCGTTAACAATGGTACAAGAAATTACAAGAAATTCCCAGGTTGTCACATCATCCCCATGTTGAAAGAATTTTCGTCCCAAAAATTTAGTTGGTGGTAACGTTAGCTTGCTGCTCAGCTGCAAAAAGGTGGGGTATTTGCTTTTCATTTGGTCCTCTCTTTCCCACGTGAACTCCGGTTCACGCTTAGAATCCCAACGAACCTTGACGATCGGTATCTTGCTGTGCCTTCGAGTCTTGATCTCACGATCCATGATCTCGATAGGTTGTTCTACAAAGTGCAGTTGTTCATCCACTTGAATCACATCCAATGGAATGACTAGGGTTTCATCTGATGGACACTTTTTCAGATTTGACACGTGAAAAACGTTGTGAACTCCATTGAGTTCGGTAGGAAGGTCTAATTGATAAGCTATGGGTCCGATACGTTTCAAGATCATAAACGGGCCTACGTACCGTGGGTTTAGTTTGCCTCGTTTCCCAAAGCGGATTACACCCTTCCAGGGTGACACCTTCAGTAGGACGCGGTCGCCTACTTGAAATTCGAGCGGTTTGCGTCGTTGATCACCGTAGCTTTTCTGTCGATCTCGTGCCGCTGCCATGCGGTTTCTGATTTGTACAATCTTTTCAGTAGCCTCAAGTATCAACTCAGGGCCTGTGAGTTGACTGTCACCGACTTCTGCCCAACAGACCGGTGATCTACATTTACGACCGTATAATGTTTCAAACGGTGCTGCCGATATACTCGTATGGTAACTGTTGTTATACGAGAATTCCACTAAAGGCAGATGGATTTCCCAACTATTCCCGAAGTCTACCACGCATGCCCTAAGCATGTCTTCCAAGGTCTGAATGGTCCTTTCGCTTTGACCATCCGTCTGAGGGTGATAAGCTGTGCTCATATCTAAGCGTTTACCCAACGCTTTCTGAAGTGACTGCCAAAAGTTGGACGTGAAACGAGCATCTCTGTCTGAGATGATGGACATTGGCACTCCGTGCCGAGAAACTACTTCCTTAATGTAAATGCGAGTCAACTTATCCATCTTATCTGTTTCTTTAATCGCTAGGAAGTGTGCGGACTTAGTTAAACGATCCACGATCACCCAGATGGTATCGCAACCACCCAAAGTTCGCGGGAGTTTAGTGATGAAGTCCATCGAGATCTGATCCCATTTCCACACCGGAATCTCAGGTTGTTGAAGTAGCCCCGATGGCTTCTGATACTCTACCTTGACTTTCGCACAAGTCAAACACTTGCTCACGTAGGTGGCTATATCCGCTTTCATGTTGGGCCACCAGTACGCGGCTTTAAGGTCTTGATACATCTTATCCGAACCAGGATGGACAGAATATCGGGACTTGTGAGCTTCGTCCATGACTAGCTTTCTGAGGTCTCCGTAGAGAGGTACCCATATGCGATTCATGAAATACCGGGCTCCATTGGGTTTTACTTCCCAATCGCGTTCCATTTTTCCAACCGATTCGGCCTTGATGTTTTCTTCCTTAACTGCTTCTAACTGCGCGTCCCGTATCTGTTCGGGTAACCCGAATGAATGGTGAACTTTAGTGCTCGTACCCGACGAGGTTTCAAGTGTTCCTACCTACTGAGGGCATCAGCTACCACATTAGCTTTACCCGGGTGATACCGAATGGCACATTCATAATCATTCAGGAGTTCGACCCAGCGACGCTGTCGCATGTTCAACTCCTTCTGGTCAAAGATGTGTTGGAGGCTCTTGTGATCTATATAGATTGTGCACTTTGTTCCATATAGGTAGTGTCCCCAAATCTTAAGCGCAAACACCATTGCTCCCAATTCCAGGTCATGTGTTGTGTAGTTTTTCTCGTGAACCTTCAATTGTCGGGACGCATACGCGATGAACTTATCACGTTGCATGAGTATGCATCCCAATCCCTGAATGGAAGCATCACAATATACCACAAAATCATCAGTCCCTTCCGGCAAGGACAGAATAGGTGCACTGCCAAGTTTCTGCTTCAGCAATTGAAATGCCGCTTCCTGCTTGTCACCCCAAGCATACTTGGTGCCTTTCTGGGTGAGGGTGGTAAGCGGTTGCACGATCTTTGAAAATCCCTCGATGAAACGTCTGTAGTAACCAGCAAAACCCAAAAATTGGCGGATCTCTGTCGGTGTCCTGGGTGCTTCCCAGTTTTTGATAGCATCGATCTTGGCGGGATCAACATGGATACCCTTTTCATTCACAATATGCCCGAGGAACTGAACTTCCCGAATCCAGAAATCACACTTTGAAAGCTTGGCATATAGTTTCTCCTGTTGAAGTAATTCCAGCAGTAGTCGTAGATGTTCAGCATGTTCTTCTTCACCTTTAGAGTAGATGAGTATGTCATCGATGAACACAATGACAAACTTGTCGAGATACGGTTTACACACGCGGTTCATGAGGTCCATGAAGACCGCGGGTGCGTTGGTGAGACCGAAGGGCATGACCAAAAACTCATAATGGCCATACCGAGTACGAAATGCCGTATTAGCAATATCCTCCTCCCTGACGCGTAACTTGTGATAACCGGACCGTAGATCAATCTTGGAGTAGTAGCTTGACCCTGGAAGTTGGTCGAAGAGATCGTCGATGCGAGGTAATGGGTATCGGTTCTTGACAGTAACCTTATTGAGTTCCCTGTAGTCGATGCACATGCGGAAGGTCTCGTCCTTCTTCTTGACAAAAAGGACCGGAGCTCCCCATGGCGAAGTACTGGGTCGGATAAATCCTTTTTCTAACAATTCCTGAAGTTGGGTAGACAGCTCTTGCAGCTCGGCTGGAGCTAGGCGGTATGGAGCCTTGGCGATAGGAGTTGCATGGTTCGCCAATTCAATTTCAAATTCTACTTGTCGATGTGGTGGAAGACCAAGTAACTCCTCTGGAAAAACATCGGAAAAGTCACGGACGACGGGGATATCTTCTATACGCTTCTCGTCCTTAGGCTGCTCGGTGACAAGTGCGAGCAAAGCGAAGGAGTTCTTCCTCCGAAGATACTTCTGTGCTTGCATGTAAGAGATGATGTTTGTGACGGCGCCTGCCTTCTCGCCTTGCAACGTCAAGATTTCGTCGTTAGAGAGCAGAATACGGATAGCTTTCTCGAAACAGAGAACTTCAGCTCGGACGTCGGATAGCCAGTCCATTCCGGCTACCACGTCAAAACTACCCAGGGTAGTTGTCATCAGATCAATGGTAAAGGTGTGACCCGCGAGTTTGAGTTGACAGCCGGATACTAAATGGGTCACATCTACAGATTTACCATCGGCTAGTTCTATGACGTAAGGGGTCTCTAGGGGTTTAGGCGTGAGATTTAGGTTCTTACTAAAAGACTCAGATATAAAACTCCTATCCGCACCCGTATCAAAAAGTACAGTAGCAAAATGATCTATAAGGGGAAACTTACTGGTGACCACGTTCGAGTCGTTTCTAGCCTCTCCGCGGCCTAGCGTAAATGCACGACCTTTGGCACCTCCTGTGCCACCATTTCCATTGTTGTTGTTGTGGTTGTTGTTGTTCCCACCATTGTTGTTGTTGTTGCGAAGCTGCGGACATGATTTCCCCGCGACAATCCTTTGCCGCGTGTCCCACATTGCCACATCGTTGCAGCAATTTCCGGCACAAGGGCCGTGATGATGAAGGTTACAACGATTACATTGCGGCTTTCGACCCACATAGCCGCTTGTGTTCTGGGTGTTGTTGGCGGCCTGATTATTGTGACCCCGATTGCTATTGAAATTATTGAACCGTTTCTGGTTCCCTTGTTGTGGCTGGGCTGACGAAGACTGTCGAGCAGACGAGTCTTCAAATTTTCTTTTATTATCAGGGACAACTTTAGTTGCACCCCGAGATGGCAACTTCTTTTGTTCCACCGCCTTATCGGTGAGTTTGTGCGCCAGCCAGATCGCTTGATGCTCAGTCGCAGGGTTGCTAGCCATTACCATGCCCTGGATCTCGGGGACCAGACCCCCAAGGTAAAACTCGAGTCGTTTCTCAACGGTGTTGGCCAGATCGGGACATAGAAATACCAGGTCATGATGTTTCGCTGTGTATGCTTCAATTTCAGATCCCACCATCTTGTGGTTCCATAATGCTTGCTCCAACTGCTGAACCCTGTCCCGCGGACAGTACTCCTCCTTGATTAACGCCTTAAACTCGGCCCAGGCCATTGCGTTTGCAGCAATAAGTCCACGCGTTTGGACTTGTGCATTCCACCAAGTTAGTGCCCCATCCTCCAACGTTGAGGAAGCATACTTGACCTTGTTGGCCTCAAGGCAATTGCACATCTCGAACATTGATTCAGACTTTTCAATCCAACGGACCAGTCCTATGGGTCCTTCTGCACACGTGAATTTGCTCGGTTTCGCATCGAGGAACATCTTGTAGGGGTTAAGACCCCCTCCTGCTGACAGATGATAGGTAGTCAGTGAGAAAGTCTACTAGCCCAACTATTAGATTTTTCCATGAAAATTTAATAATGGTTACCTGCTGGTGGGTTTTGAACACCTGCCAGAGCAGCATTCATGTGTTCTTGGATCATTGCGGCCAGTTCTTCGGGTGTCATGTTGAGGTTTCCACGACGTCCAGTTGCCATTTTAGATCTTCGCAAGACAACATAAACACACACTGATAAGTATATATATCCAATATAGTTATCCTACTCCATACTTAAATAATCCCTCAAATTATGTCAACCTAAATAAATTAAACAATCAAAAGAAATATTCGATTAAATAAAATTTCAACGTCTCACAAAATGCCAACCAAACATATCAGTTTACTATAAAATTTCAAGTTCAAACATAAGTAGAGAAATAAATAGACTGAAGGAAGCAAATGGGATAAGCAAGACGAGTCAGTCTTCTACGTCTCCATCTCCCAAATCGCTATCGTTGCCGTCATCCTCCGTGGCGTTTCCAGCTTCTACAGCTGGGTCTTCCTCCGGATCCTCCTCTGGATCCTCTTCTTCTTCCTCTACCGGCACTAGAGGGGCCGGTGCTGGTGCGGGTACCGGTAAAGGTGCCTGATTCTGTTCTAGTTCTTGAATTCTCCAGTTGGACTCAAGAACTCTGTCTTCGAGCCAGTCAGCCCTCAGCTGCTCAGCGCGAAGATCTTTAGCTAAGGTGTTATGAGCTATCTTATTCTCATATTGCTCTTCCTCGAGCTCGCCAGTCTTACCCGTTAATTGTCGTATCATCCATCCCTGTGCTAGCATAGTTTCCTGCATTCTCTCTAGTTGTTCCTGTTGTTTTCTTATCATATCTGTAAGTAGGTCGTTCCCTACTTCTAACGAGTTAACCGGTTCGACCTGCATAGCGATGGTCGGGCGTGAGGACGACTCCTCTCCTAGAGCGAGTCTTTTTCTAGCAGCTGCGCGTGTCTCCACGCCATGAGGTGGTGAGGGTTCGACCATAGGTGCCTTCCCCGACGCCCTTAGTTGTAAAGGTTTGTCGGATGATGATGATGACATTGCCTGTTGGGTTGTTTAGTTAGTTACGAGTTGCGTTTATCACAATATGCATTTATAATTTTACATAACATAGTTGTAGTACAACACATAACAAGATATCACAGTTCAGTGCCAAACTAAGTCTAGTGTCGTGTAATCAGCTATAGTTTAGGTCTACTTTTAATGCAAACCTGGTTCTCTATAGCTAGAGGCTCTGATACCAATCTGTCACACCCTCAATTTCCGCTTGCAGAGTTTTACCGCGAGGCGTGTGAATAAACCGAATCCGAGACACTAGTAACATCGAACGACTCTATATGATTTGTTTATACGTTTTCCAAAATCATTTGTTTAACCATTCATGGTTATTTTTAAATTGTCTTAGTTTGGTTTCAATGTTTAGCGGAAGCATCAGTTTTAAAGTTGAGCGGAAGCATTAAAGTAAAGTAAAGGAATGGGCGCCAACACAAACGCCAAAACTAAAGAAAAACCCAAACAATATTCGTAAATGAGACTCGATAAAAAGATGTCTTGATCAATGCAAGTGAGTGCACCTAGAGCTCCTAGCGTCCTGAGAAACATGTAAAGAAACAAGTGTGAACATTAAAGAAGAGTGAGTTCACAGGTTTTCATAAGTTCATTAGTTCGGTTATAAGTTTGTTTCCCCCGTTATCCCTAACCCGGAATAACGATATAGTTCCATTATTCCGAACCCGGAATAATAATGATGTTGGTTCCATTATTCCTAACCCGGAATAATATTGTTGTTTGTTCCATTATTCCTAACCCGGAATAATATTGTTGTTTTGTAATTAAGTTCAATGTTAACATGTAGGTAACGAGCCTAAAGTTATGTCACATAAGTGTTCGCGATCGAAGCTGACTGTTGTGCCTCCGTGTTGCCAGGCCTATCACTGACCATGGCGAAAGTTAGGCTAAATTATTCACCCGTTGACCATACCCGGTCGGCAAGCGCGACTAGCTCGGGTGGGGCTTGTCGGGCCCAGTAGTACTACTTATAATTTCCCCGCTATCTAACCCAATACTAACGATCCGAGAGTTTGTCGAGGACTTCCGTGATATAGCTGCTTAGTGACCATAACGTACATTAACATTAACTTAGTTACCGAATAGTTTAACAACGTTAATTTCGTATAACGTAAAGAGATAGAGTTGTAGAGTGTATACATGTTTCTCCCCCTGTTGTTTAAAACCGGATAAAATTAGGGGCCGTGAACTCACCTTTAATTGCTCGGTTAGTGTAACACAGAAGTAGCAAATGATGGGACCGCTAATCGCGTCCTAACAAGTCAATCGATTTAAAGTTAGTGTGTGAACACACTGATACAAACCCTACACATAACTAACACACAATGCGGCACACACAATAGCAAATTCGAAAATACAATCATGCATGCAAAGTACTATCATACCAAAATAGTGATCAAACCAACTTATCATGAACACAAATCAACTCATACAACACTTTGGTACACACATTCGCAAGTTATCAAGTTTCAGCTTGTATGCTCATAACTAGGCTGTTTTCGAGGATTTTTATAAAATAGTTCCAACGTTCCAAAAATTTCTATTTCTTTACAGAAGGTGTCAACTAAACTGTAGAATTTTATGTAAATTTTTCAAGTCCTAACACTTTACTAATTATTCATAAATATTTATATACTAGGCTGCAGTCAGATTCGTCGCTTTCTGACTGCAGTCCACGGGAAAATTTATTTAAAAACCATCGTTCATCCAATTAACAAAATTCCAGTGGGAGTTTCCTGGAAATTTTAATCTCCAGTTTCTGTACAAATTTCGTGACCCAACCCTCTACAGATTTTGAGACCCGACTCGATAAACAACTAACAAATTTTCAGAATTTACACAGCTTCAGTTACTGCACTTAAAAATATCAAACGACCTCAGAAAAATATGAATCCAGCGCCATTAGAAGCGTTTTTCAAAAATATACATTTTAGGCTTCATAAAATCCGCTTTTCGATAAATAAAAACCAAGTTACAGCCAATTGAAGTTGGCTGTAAACACCATTCAGCATCCTGTTTTCGACTTTTATCACAATAGAACACGCTTAAACAATCGAGACGTTAAATATAAATGATCAAGAACAGATTTATTAGTCACATATCATCATGTATATCATACTCATGCAAACCCTAATCATATAATATGATTTTTATCACAAAACGCAGCCTATGATTCTTGTATCCAACTAAACATCATAATCGCAAAACTTGCACAATTAATCGAACAAAACATCATAACACTTTCATAACAATGATTCTACCATTACATACAAGCATGATCAATAGTTCATAAACTCTAATGTGATTTGCAAAATAATAGAAACCCTAACCTTGCAACGAAGAAGATTAACGATCCGGGAACGAGATTGGAATCACTTTGGTTCTTGGAGAAAGTCGCGATCGAGAGAAAGGGTGGGGAGGGGCTGCCGTCGGCTGTTCCTGGAGCTAGGGTTTCTTTTTTTTTTTGTTAACACAACTCTCATGCATGCTTGTATATATATAGTGCAAGGAAAGAAAGAAAAGGAGAAAAGGGTTGGGGCGTACGCGACCGTAAGGGGGGGGGTTTGGGTCTTTAACTTGAGCCTCAAGTTTTGATTAGTTCCTTGAGCCCAAGGAAGTGAGGTCGACACGTTTCGCGGCTCGGTTCGGTTCGGCTGTCTATTTACTATATATTTTTTTTTGTAAACTAAAAATCACGAAATCAAAACATGACATAATAACTCACCAAACTATAAACGTGTAATAAACACATAGCACGTAATTCACTTGATAAGTTTACAAAGTTAGCGTAGTTATTTCGAGCGTGTAAATTAAATCTCCGAATCAATTTAGCGTAGGAATGAATAACCGTGAAGTAGTGCGTTTAAGATACCTGAAAAAACCGGGATGTCACATTTATGAAGTAAGGAATACTAGTGTTTTTGCCCTTAGGCTACAATAATACATAATACATCAACCAAATGCTTGAAACATAATCAAAATCATGGAAAGATTCAAGAATCAAACCATAAGCAAGCATAAGATTGAAGACCCGGATAGTAACGGAGCTTCTTGGCACAATGGGGGCATGATTCGGACCAAAACATGTAATTCCCGGAGCCAAAAATCGCCAGAAAACGCTCCCAAAAGTCCAGATTTTTATCAGAATGGGTTATGCTTTTTTTATAACTTTTTCAATTGGCACGACCGAGCCAATAAAGTGCACGGCCGTGCACTATTCATGAGATATTGTGACGTCAGCAGATCTGGGCAGATATTTCAAAAGTGGCACTGCCATGCCGAAGGTCGCACAGCCGTACCAAAGGTGGCACCGCCGTGCATGTACGAGAGTGCACCGCAGAATCAAGGTCGCACTGTCGTGCCAAAGGTGACACTGCCGTGCATGTCCAAGAGTGCGCTGCAGAATCAAAGTCGGCACTGCCATGCCAAAGTTGGCACGGCCGTGCCAATGGTGGCACTACCATGCCAATGGTGCTGAACTCTACAGAATCCTCTATCTTTGCCGTTTCGGCTGGAAAATCCATTTTTTCTTCATTTTCTTGTTCGGTACGCTGTTTAAGGCCTGTAAACCAAAACATAAATGATTAAGTGTGTTGGATCTGAGTTTGACCTGATTGTGTTGTTTTGAACAAATTGAACATAAAATAAGATAAAATAGATAAGACCTACCGTGGAATACAATTTAAAACTTTGTAACACAATCAAATGGGAGATTAGCTTTCATCAAACAATGTTTTCATTACTTCAAAAGATTGAAAAGGATTACAAGTAATTTCATGTATGAATCACTAACTCCCCTCAGCCTGAGCTTCACACAGATTAGATTGTACAAGATAAGTGTTTGTGTAGTTGTGTGAGCTAAATAAAACAGTACATGCACTATCTATTTATAGTACAAATCCTAACCTCTGAAGCTGTTGATTCACTTTGTGTTCGTCACTTGTCGAATAGGCTAGATTGAGCATGTGTTGAATATTGTATAGGTTAGAATCGAACACACGACCGAAATACGGAGATTACAGTGTAAAGGGGAACAAGTTCGCCCGAACTTGACCTGTATTGGTCAAGATCGCCCGAACTTGATGTGCCTTTAGTCATGTTCGCTCGAACTTGACTAATGCAAGCGAAGTTCGCTCGAGAATGCTCTTAAGAAGTCAAGTTCGGCCGAACTTGACTAGGTCAAGTTCGCCCAAACTTCCATACACTCCAGCAAACTTGTCTCCCTATATATAGGTGTGTTGTTCATTTGTCGTTTAAGTTTTTGGCATCCTTACGGGGAGGTGCTGATGGATTCTCTCCAGGAACTTCGGCAGTTGGACTCATAAAGATGTATACTCTTTCAGTATGAATGAAGACTTCCGCTGCATTCTGTTTCTACTCCTTTCTGTAATAACATTCTACCGAATCGGTTTACATTTATCCACTAACTTCCATCTAGAACCACCTAATCTCGGTCCTATAGAAGCATCTTTGCTGACATCACCAAGACAATGACATCTAACTAACTAACAACCTCTAACCATTGCTAATGCTATCCTCTGATACATTTTCAAAACACTGAATGGTTATCCAAATAGGATGCTAACCGCTGATGAGCTTTAACCACTGTTGAAGCTTTATCATATGTTCCTCAAAGAGTGATCAGACCTTTGACTTTCAACAGACTTTTGACTTCAAGCAGAGGTTTGGACTTCAACAGTCTTTACAACCAGCAAAGCTTAGCACTGAGCAAATGTTAGGAGCAGATGTTTAGGGAAAGCAGTGTAAAGGTAGGCAAGAGGTTGTAACCTCTGATGGATGAACCAAAGCTCGGATAATGTATTTGGCTTTGTTATCATCTGTTCCTTTGTTAGGGTTCGATCCCAACAATCTCCCCCTGGAACAGATGATGCCAAACCACTTGTTTATTCTTGGTTTTTATTCCTCAACAAAAGTTCTCTGATTTGTCCTTTAAATTGTAATTTAAAATTCAGAGAACTTCATCATCATCATCCTTTTCAAGTGTCAGATCCAAAAGATCTTGAAGGTCTTCTGCATTTAGCTTATATGCAGCCTCCATGCTAATCTTGACAGCAGCACCATTAGACTTGAGCATGTCAATTCGTGGGAGCCTTTTTCGACTTTCCACTTTAGAATTTTTGGGTCTTCTGGCTTTCTAGGATGATTCTTATTGGTTGAGGTTTGAAGAGCTTGTTGTTGAACTATCTTTGTCAAATCAGATTTGAGCTTTTCACTAGCTTCATCTGTGTGATAGTCAACCATGTTTTTGATTCCCTCTTTGATGTGTTCAAACACTCTCTTGTCTTTTTAATTGATTGAAGGAAAGGATGGAGGGGACAAATGATGAGATAGGCTTTTTGGAGTTTTGAGCATTATAAACATCATCTGATGGAGGGTAAATTGGTTTAGGAGGCATGCTTGGATCTTCTTCCTCCTCTCTTCTAGCATCTTATCCGTGTCAATCACCCTAGCTTCTCCCCACCTTATCACTTGATTTCTTGAACCATAGTGATTCTATATTAATTCTTCTTTCATCCTCTTAAGCTTTAAGGCTCTTTCAGGCATGTCTTTCTTATGTTTTTCCCTATTTGGAGGAGTTGGCTTCTTGAGAGGATCGTTCAACATTTCTTGCATTCTCTTCATCTCTTCTCTCAGCTCATCTATACTCCAATCCTTGAACTGTGCCTTTGTTGCCTTATATTGATTGTTCTTCATAATATGTTCAATGAGTTCACCTTTAAGAAACTGATCTTCCCTTTCTGACAGCTTGTTGCTCAAATCTTTGACAAAATTTTGCAATGCTCTGGCTTTGCCTAGCTGAAACGACATGCTGGTTTGTATCTCTCTATCACTTTTACTAGCAGAGTCTCTTTTTGCTATATCCTATGCTTGTTTCAATTTGAGTTCCAGGTATTCATCAACATTTGCAGGTTTTGGATAGCCATCAAGAGATAATATAGTTCTTTTGTCAGGGTCTTCCTCAGCATAGAAGCTTAGAATTTCTTCCCTGATAGCTGGTAAATCAAAAGGATATTTCTTTGCTGCAGGAATAACTGTAAGGGGATCCGTGCTTGGATTTGAGGATGGTGGAAGCATTGATGTGGAGGTCAGTTGTTATGATGATAAAGGAGTAGGAGCAGGAAAGATCTCTTCTTCATTTACAACTTTTGTTGTCGTTCCCCTCTTGAATTTTACTTCTGGTGATGATGGATGAGTTGGAATTCTGGTTGGTGTTGGTAAAGGTTGGGTGGATGTATTGAAAATGGCCATGGCAGTGGATGGGTTTGCATCTGCTGCAACCTCTGCTGTGCCAACAGATGCTAGCACAATAGTTGTTGTAACATCTGCTTTGGTGGAAATGGGAATGGAAGTTGAAGAAGGTGTGCTTGATTTTTGGAAAACAGGAGTTTTAATGGTTGGATTTATAGCAGGCTCAGTTTTGGAAGGTGTGGATGTTGGTTGCCTTACTTTTCTGGCAGGTCTCCTCTTTGTTGAGTTACCAACCTCTTTCTTTTCTTCTTGTTGCTTAATCTTTTGCTCAACCAATACCTTGCCATCAAGAAACACTTTTCTCTTCTACTTCTCATTTTCCCTTGCCAGTATATCATCTGTTAAATAACTTTTCTTTGAACCATCTGGCCTGGGTATATCCACTGTTGGCCTTGCCATCTGATCATCAATTTTAAGCTTCTTCTGCCCAAAGGTTTCTCCCCCTTTTTGGCATCATCCTCTGTTGTACAAAATTTACTATGGGTGGAGTAGTACTAGTGGTTTGGTGAAGATGAGCTTTTATAGCTTTAGTGTCTGCCCTAGTATCCATGACTCTTGCTTCAACCATGTTTCTTACTTCCCGCATTTGATGTTTATGTTGTTGATATGAGAAGTGCTTTTGTTACTGAAACAGAGGGTCTAGGGCTTGTTGCAGATCAGTAGTGGTTAAGACAGAGGGTTGGCTCTCTATAGCTAACAACTGCTGCACAAGATTTTTTATCTCACCAACATAGGTTTCAAGCGTTGATACTCTCTCCATCAAATCTTTGTATTTTAGTTCATCACCTAATTTAATAGGATCATCTGAACTCCTACCTGAGGTGGTAGTTGTATCTAGGGGATCATTAGCATGTATTTTAACACTGGCTTCACCCTTTGATGCTCCTTGTTCTTGGTTCTGGGGACTTCCCACAACATCAGAGGTAACCTTGGTAGCCTCAGCAGTGGTTGCCTTCAACAGAGACTTAGAGATGTAACCACTGTCCAAAGGAAAACTAGGTAGTTTTGCAATTGCAGTGGCTGCTCACCAAGGGTTACATGTAACCCAAGGGATGTAGCCTCTTCATTTGCTGATAGGCTAGCAAAGAATAAAGAATCAGACCCAGCATCATGTTGAAGTATATTCTCAGTGATAGGTTGTTGAGAAGTGCTGGATAATGTCTGATCTAATTCTATTGCATTCAGCAAGGTTATAAAAGTTTGTGGAAGTGACTTTATTGGAGAGGGGATAGGTGTAGAAAGAGACATTGCCCTGGGAGAGGGGCTGTGGAAGAAAGAACCAAGTGGTCCTAGAGCTTCATAATTTGGTGTCCCTGTGTTTACAACCTGGTCCTTTTGTGAGGAAGCAGGAGGAGTTTCAAAGCCAGGTTGAGATCTTTCAACCATCTGCTGTGAAGAAGTAGCAGCAGTGGTTTGTCACTTTGGTGGTGTCATGTGATATATGTGGTAATCCGAGCATGTAACAATTACAAACAAGTTATCAATGAATGAAATTTTATGTTTTATATGTGAATTTTGGTTATTTATTATGACAATTGCACACATTCAATTCCTGCACAATTTCGAAACTCTTGAATCGCTTCTATAAGCAAAACCCGTAAACCGATACGCAAATGAAACCAATTTAATGCAACGTGTGTTCTGGAATAGTGACACAAGCTAAACATACCTTAAATAACATTTACATAACTTAGAAATAAGTTTTGAAGGATTTGGTATATTAAAATAAGATTATTCGATCACAGGGACTATTTATGACAAACTTTGAAAGTCTGCCGATTCTCGTAGCGACGTACACTCCAGATCATTTACACAAGCTTAACATACCTTAAACCCTTTACACAACTTAGAAATAAGTTTTGAGGGCTTCGGTATGGCAAAATCGCACTTTTGTACTTCAGGGACTATTTTGCAAATTTTGCGAAACTATGCCTTTTCGCGTACTTCGCCGTCCAGAAGATGTACGGACATCCAAAAAAAAATTTTAATCATTAAAATACCATATTTTAGTGTTTGGAATGCAAAAATATCATTTGTTACGCTTTTACGGTCGCGCACACGCGTTCGTTACGATTTTCGTCGTAATTAACCAAAATCAGCAACCGTACGACCAGACGAACTGGCATCCGAAGCATTTTTGAGCACATTTCAAGTTCCCTATACTTTATTGTCCTTATAAAGCTTAAAAATGGGGTTAACGGGTAATAAATGTGCCAAAACGCGTCAAAAACAAGTTTAGGGGCCATTTCTGCCAATTTTGAAACTTCAACCCCTGCAAGGGCCTTACGGACCGTAAGGAAAAATCCCATACGGTCTGTAAGGGGTCCCCAGCTCATCAGAATTGTTAAATCAAGGTGGCAGCTTTTTATTATATGCCATGTTGACTCACCAAACGAATTTGCCACCTTCCCTTCTGCATTTGACACTTAAGGGGACACTAATCATGTTCAAGGATGACTCATGGACACTTGTCATGATCACATGAACCCAATTCAAGTATATAAACCATGGTGTTCTTCATTCTTGAACTTTTGCAACCATCTCTTTTGTCCCATTCTGCTTCAATCGAATTTGGCAACAATCTTGGAGCTTTCTCTGGTGTTCTTGATCAATCTTGGCAACAGTCATAAAATTTGACTTTTCTTTGACTTCCAGAATTGATCAACTTAAAATCCAATTGAACCTTGCAATTTGATGGTAATCAAGAAGGTTAGGATCCCTATTGATAATACCTACTGATTTCTATCATTTCTAGTCATTTTGACAAATCAAAGTTTCGGTCAAAATGCGATAAATGCGCATTTCATGACGGAACTAATTTTGGGTGTCAAAACAGTTTGTTTTGATGCCAAAACTCTTTTATAAACTTATTTAAACATGTCAAAACATGTCTAAATCGTCACCTCCATTTTGGTGCTTGTTTGTAGTCGTAAGTTGAACGGTTTGACCACCGGTTTGACTTTCGAATCTGACACGTTTGGTGGATCTTTGGACCCGACCAAATACATATTTGTGATCATAATTATAAATGGAGTAACCCTCTGAAGTTATACCTTATGGTCATGTCATTCGGTTAATGTTATGATAATTAGTTATTATGTTCTTCAAAAAAAGACTAAAATGCCCTTTTCACAAATAAATCAACTTTAAGTATATGGAACATAAAATTTGACAAGTATTCTGATCAAACAACATTTTCAAACATATTTAGGCATTAAAGACTTATCATAACACATATCTAACCATCACAATGCGTAGTTACGCAGATGACATGTTAAAGTGGCTTAAACTACCTTAACGGGTCATAACGGGTCAAAAGCACTTAAAAATCTTTCCAACTCAGAATAATAACTTTATTAAACCATGTCATATGAGTCCCAATACTCATTTGGTTTATAAGGTACCATTCTATCCAAATCCTCTGATTTCAAGTTTCGATATTTAAATTGTTTTCTACTCATAGGACACGCTTGAATTCTCGGATCTTTAAGCTTTGGATTTTCTTTTAATCCAAGATTACCTTGCTATCACAAGTGAGTACATAGTTCCCCTATTTTATGTTTTACAATTGTTTTGGGGTGATTCATATGTGCTAAATGTTTTCAAGTTTTTTATTGCAAATACTATGGTTCATATTAAACACAACGATTTCAATAATGTGAACAACTTGTTGGTGCGATGTATTTATAACAAGAATGACATTCATTAACAATGGCCAAGCCGACCAGTAGTAAGTTAAGGCGCCTAAGACTGACAATCCCGTTACCAAAATTCCCGAGGTTTGTGGGGAAATTTGGGAAGCGACTGAAACTGTATTTGTAACATACCCTTTGTTGGTATGTTATACGATTAAGGTACGCCGTGGGTGGTCTCGAACAAGTCAACAAAGGTTTGAATGTATTCACGAAATGAACAAAAGTTTTCACAACTAAAACGAGGAACGATGAACGATTTGTTTGTAACAAGGAAAAATGAACGATTGGTTTATAACAAGAACAATGAACAATGAGCGATTGGTTTATGGTAAGTGATTTAGATAACGATACGTGTGTAATGTGATAAAAGCATGGTGGATACGTCACTGGTACTTCCTATATATAAGTGCTTTTATCGTATTACATTCGTGACGTTATTTGCCTCACTTGGACAAATGTTTTCAAACGATGACACGCAACGATTTCAATTAAAGATATAAACCATATAAGTTATTTCAAGACGATTTACTTCTCGAATTTACAAAACAAATGTTTTGGTCAAGATTTATGGCTACAAGTCTTTGATAAGCTATAACTAACTTGTTTTAAATTGGTTAGTTATCATTGCAAATCAAACACTTTTCAATTAACGACTCTGGCAGTCTGACAAGGTATTGTAATACATATTCAAAGCCATAAACTTGACAAACACACAAAACCTATGTACTCGCCCGCATATTTTTGCTGACTCGTTTTCACATATGTTTCAGGGAACGATGCTAGATGATAATGATGTGTGCTCACGTAGGAATGGACTTGGACCTAGTGCCATAATAACAAGAAAGACAATAATTATGCATGCTTGTTGTTTCGTTGTTTAAAAACTTCTAAGACGATTATGACAATATAACCTATGTTTAATATCTAATTAAAACGAAATATGAAATACCATGTGTTGTTGAAACAATCTGTTAACGTGACTCCCCAAGTGTTTCCGACGCGTGTTGTTTTACGCGATTTGGGGTGTTACAGGTTGGTATCAGAGCACTGCTTATAGGGAATTAGGTTATTAGAAATGCTTTCACCTAGACTATAACCTTCCTAGGACCCTAACGTGAGTTGATTTGCGTTTAGATTCATAAAATACAATACTATCACCGATCCTTATGTGATTACCAAAACAAATTCACAAAATACAAACTCGTTTTGAAAATCAATCATCTATCTTTAGATGATTTTTTTTGGCTTTAAGACTTCGAAGTTTTCAAAATCTCGTCAAAGTTTGGGTTTTAATAATGTGAACACGTGCAATCTGGAAGGGTGGGTGCCTGTACCCTAAGTTTTCTGTCTAAAGCTAGAGTGTTCGTACAAATCCACTTAATCGGACCAGTCACTCTTACCTAGGAACTCTTGGGGTGAGTGCCCACTTATAGGCTAAAGCATGTCTTTGCGATACATTATAAGACCCATTTACTTTGATTAGTCACTGTGTGTCATTTGATTGTCTTGAGAGACACTTGAATGACCACCATCCTTATGTTTCATGGATATTTTTGATGCCTCTATTGATTTTTTTCCGAATGTCAATCTCACATATCTTTCATCATGTTTCTTTTCTAGAATGCCCTCGACGTGATACAACTCAAAATGCCGAAATGGCAGCCATGATCGCTCAACAAATTGCTGCTGTACTCCCGAACCTAGTAACTCAAATGAACCAAGCAAACAACAATAACAACATAATACAATTCCCCAGCTCAGTGCAACTTCAAACAATTATGTTCGGCTAAACCACTTCAGTTCACTGGGTCTGAGGGAGCCACGGGACTTCTTTAATGGTTTGAGAGTCTCGAAAGCATGTTCTATTTTGTTCAATGTCTAAATGAGCGAAAGGTCGAGTTTGCATCTAGTGTGTTCAAGAAAAGAGCTTTGACATGGTGGAATGGTATTATGAGAGATAGAGGTGCCGAAGTGGCCTTGGCCCAAACATGGGAAGAGCTTAGGGCTCTAATGATGAAGGAATTCTTTCCTCGTCATGAGCAGAGGGCGCTCGAAAAGGAATTCCATGATCTTAAGCAAAACAGTGGTGAGAGTCGTGCTTATACCGACTGATACGAGGAGTTGAGTTTACTTTGTCCTTCAATGGTGACGCCTTTGAATAAGGCGATCGAGAAGTATATCGATGGTTTACCTGATCCGGTGCAGGATATCGTCACTGGTAGAACCCTACATTCGTCTGACAAGCTATTGAATTAGCTGCAACCTTAACCGTTCACAAGTCAGGAAATAAACCTTCATCGCAAGGGCGATACGAAATCCTCTGCTAAGTCAACTCAAGAGAAACCGAAGGGAAACAAAGCTGAGCCTTCCAAATGATCGAAGAAGCGATAGGTTTCTCAAAACTTTGTTGTTACTACTCAACCTGCACAACCGCTCCAACTGCTCCCCAAAACCAACCAGCTCAACCTCCAGTAAAGAAACCTTATGCGGGAATTGCACCGCTTTGCAACCGTTGTAATGGTCATCATCAAGTTCATATACCATGTCGTCAGTGTAATACCTGTGGAAAACTTGGTCATCTGGAGAATAGTTGTTGCTTTAACCCAAACCCAGCTGTGTAGAACCCAGTTCAACCACAAGTCAATCTTGCTTGACCTCATTTCCCGCCTGGTTCCTGTTACAACTGTGGTGAAATGGGTCACTACAAGAACAGTTGTCAGAGACTAGTCAATGCTAACCCAGCCCGTGGTTGTGCCTTTAACATCAACGCCAACGAGGCTCATGCTGATAATGAAGTGGTTAACGGTACATTCCTTGTCAACAATCATGCTGCTTATGTTCTTTTTGACTTGGGTGCCGATAGGAGCTTTGTGTCATTAACTTTTTAGCCTTTGCTCTCGATGCCTAGAACTAAACTAGGAAAGCCCTTGTCAGTCGAGATTGCCAATAGTGAACCCCTTATGCTTGATTCTGTTATTCGTAATTGCAAGTTAACTCTCAACAACCATTTGTTTTCTATCGACCTCACACCAATGCAACTCGGAAGCTTCAATATCATTATTGGAATGGATTGGTTAACCAAACATCATGCCAAAGTTATATGTTTTGACAAGATTGTCCGTATACCCATTTGGACTGGCGAAACCTTGGAAATTCATGGAGAGAAACCCACTAGTAACCTTAAACTCATGACTTGTATCCAAGCTCAGAGGTACTTACGAAAGAATTATGTCACCTTTTTGGCACATATTGTAGAGGAGAAAGCAAAGAACAAGAGTATTCAAGACATTCCGGTTATTCGAGATTATCCTGAGGTCTTTCCCGAAGATCTACCTGGCTTACCCCCGGCATGTCAAGTTGAGTTCCGTATTGATCTTGTATCAGGTGCCAACCCAATAGCCAAATCTCCTTATCGTCTTGCACCGTCTGAGATGCAAGAGTTATCGAAACAATTACAAGAGTTATATGACAAAGGTTTCATTCATTCTAGTTATTCTGCGTGGGGTGCTCCTGTTTTGTTTGTGAAAAAGAAGGATGGATGCTTCCGGATGTGTATCGGTTATCGTGAGCTCAACAAAGTCAAGATCAAGAATCGATATCCCCTACCTCGCATTGATGATCTGTTGATCAGTTTCAGGGTGCTACTTGTTTTTCGAAGATCGATCTGCGTTCTGGGTATCATATGCTTCGTCTTCACGAGAAAGATATTCCTAAGGCTGCTATCCGCACTCGATACGGTCACTTCGAGTTTACTATTATGCCTTTCGGTTTGACAAATACTCCAGCAGTATTCATGGACATAATGAATCGGGTTTGTAAACCTTATTTGGACAAGTTCATCATTGTTTTCATCGACGACATTCCCATTTATTCAAAGTTCGAGCCGAGCACGAACAACATCTTCGTCTGACAATGGAACTTCTAAAGAAAGAGCAACTTTACGCCAAATTCTCCAAGTGTGAATTCTGGCTGAAAGAAGTTCAGTTTTTGGGTCACATTGTCAATGAGCAAGGTATTCATGTGGATCCTTCCAAAATCGTTGCGATTAAGGATTGGAAAACACCCACTACACCCACAGAAGTTCGCTCATTTCTTGGTCTTGCTGGTTATTATCTACGATTCATCACGAACTTTTCAAAGATCGCTTTTGACTCAAAAGAAAAAACCTTTTGAGTGGGGACCTAAACAAGAGGAAGCTTTCCAAACTCTGAAACAGAAACTCTGTGATGCTCCTATTCTGTCCTTACCCATGGCAATGATGATTTTGTGGTTTATTGTGACGCGTCGAATCTAGGCCTTGGTTGTGTCCTGATGCAACGGGATAAGGTCATCGCCTACACGTCAAGACAATTGAAAACCCACGAGAAGAATTACACAACTCATGATCTTGAGTTAGGAGCTGTTGTCTTTGCTCTCAAGATCTGGAGACACTATCTTTATGTCACGAAGTGTGTGGTTTTCACAGACCACAGTCCCCAACATATTTTCAATCAAAAAGAGCTGAACATGAGGCAACGACGTTGGGTGGAACCACTGAATGATTACGACGGCGAAATTTGCTACCATCCGGGTAAGGCGAACGTTGTGGCTGATGCGCTTAGTTGCAAAGAACGTGTCAAGCTTCATTGTGTTCGAGTTCGATCCGATATCCAACCACGTATTCTTAAAGCCCAACGCACTTGTGTAACCCAAGGTTTGTTGAAAGATGAACTACCTCATCAACTCGAACTTCAACTCGAAATGAAAGACGATAGATTACTCTATTACATGAACCATTTATGGGTTCTGAATCAACATAACTTCATGCTCTATTGATGGACGAAGCTCACAAGTCTCGTTACTCGATTCATCCTGGTGCTACAAAAATGTACAAGGATCTTCGTACCCAGTATTGGTGGCCGAGTATGAAGAATGAAATTGCCTTGTATATATCGAAATGCTTTACTTGTCTCAAAGTTCAAGGCCGAACATCAATGTCCATTTGGTTTGCTTGAACAACCGGAAATACCGGTATGGAAGTGGGAGAACATTGCGATGGATCTCATCACTAAGTTACCGCGTACATCTAGAGGTCATGATGCAATTTGGGTGATCATTAACCGTCTGACGAATTCAGCAACCTTCATAGCAATTCGTGAAGATTATCCGGGTGACAAACTTGCCAAGATCTATGTTGATGAGATTGTGTCTCGTCATGGTGTTCCTTTGAACATCATATCTGATAGAGATGCTCGATTCTCATCTTGTTTTTGGAAGACTCTACAATCTGCTATGGGAACCAAACTTAATCTAAGCACTGCTTATCATCCTCAAACGGATGGACAATCTGAGAGAACGATTCAAACATTGGAGGATATGCTTAGAGCTTGCGTGATCGATTTTGGTGGTAGTTGGGATTCACATCTACCGTTGGTCGAATTCTCTTATAACAATAGTTATCGTGCCAGCATCAACATGGCGCCTTTCGAAGCTTTATACGGTCGAAAATGCCGTTCACCTATCTGTTGGAATGAGATCGGTGAGACGCAACTCACTGGACCTGAACTCATCCACGACACAACCAAAAAAGTCAAGAAAATACGCGATAACCTTCTGGCAGCTAGAAGCCGTCAAAAGAGTTATGCGGACAAGCGATGCAAGCCCTTAGAATTTCAAGTTGGTGACTACGTACTACTCAAGGTATCCCCTTGGAAAGGAGTAGTGAGATTTGGAAAGAAAGGAAAACTTGCTCCACGATATGTTACACCATTCAAGATCGTTGAAAGAATCGGAAAGGTGGCACACCGACTTGAGCTACCTCCTAAACTCGGGAATATTCACCCAACATTCCACGTGTCCAATTTAAAGAAGTGTTTAGCTAATACAAATCTTCACATACCACTTGACGAGATTCACGTTGATGATACTATGCATTTTGTCGAGAAATCGGTGGAATAAGGGACCGTGAAGTCAAGAAACTAAAACGAAGACGAATCCCAATAGTCAAGGTTCGCTGGGAATCCAAACGTGGCCCATTATTTACTTGGGAACGAGAGGATTAAATGAAAGCGAATTATCAGCACTTATTCTTACAAGTTTCCTCTAATTAAATTTCGGGACGAAACTTCCTGAAGTAGGGGAGACTGGATATCTGTGGTAAGCCGAGCATGTAACAATGACAAACAAGTTATCAATGAATGAATTTTATGTTTTATACATGAATTTTGTTTATTTATTATGAAAATTGCACACATTCGATTCTTGCACAATTTCAAAACTCTTTAATCGGTTCTATAGGCAAAACCCGTAAACCGATACGCAAACGAAACCAATTTATTGCGACGTATGTTCTGGAATAGTGACACAAGCTAAACATACCTTAAATAACCTTTACATAACTTAGAAATAAGTTTTGAAGGATTTGGTATGTTAAAAAAAAGATTATTCGATCACAGGGACTATTTATGACAAACTACAAAAGTCTGTCGATTCTCATAGCGACGTACACTCCAGATCATTTACACAAGCTTAACATACCTTAAATACCCTTTACATAGCTTAGAAATAAGTTTTGAGGGCTTCGGTATGGTAAAATAGCACTTTTGTAACTTCAGGGACTATTTTGCAAATTTTGCGAAACTATGCCTTTTCGCGTATTTCGCCATGCGGAACATGTACAGACATCCAAAAATTTTGTAATCATTAAAATATCATATTTTAGTGATTGGAATGCAAAAATATCATTCGTTACGCTTTTACGGTCGCGCACACGTTCGTTACGATTTTCGTCGTAATTAACCTAAAACCGCAACCGTACGACCAAACGAACCGGCACCCGAAGTATTTTTGAGCACATTTCAAGTTCCGTATACTTTATTGACCTTATAAAGCTTAAAAATGGGGTTAACGAGTGTTAAAAGTGCCAAAACGCGTTAAAACGGGACTAAAACGCTAGATAAAATACCTGGTATCCAGTTAAATACATGTTTTTGGCCTACAATAGATGTATATATGGTATATATGCGTGTATGGTGTGTTTATATGAGAAAGATGGCAGCCTTGCAACACTCTCTCTCCCACCTCTCACACCTTTATGACACTTGTTGGATTGCATGCAACCTTCCAACCTCCATATCTTTCTTTTTCAAACACAATCTTCTTGAATCCAAGAATCAAATCTCAACAAATCAAACTCTCTCTCTCTCTCTCAAAATCTCGGCTGGTCACACACACATACACACACTACAAATTCAAATCTTGAAGTTCTTGAAGATTAAAGTTTGATTTCAAGCAAGTTTCAAGTGGTGTGAAGATCCAAAGGTGTTTTCAAGGTGTTTCAAGCAAGAACCAAGCTTTGTATCATCATTTTCATTCAAAAACTTACTTGAATCTTGAAGGTATAACATTTTATTCTTCAAACAAATTCATGATTCATGGTGATGACGATGATAGTAAAAAGTTTCTCTAGTTCTTGGATTTAAACACAAATATGAAAACTAAAACAAATGGGTTTTTAAGGAAATATGTGGGTGTATATATGTGACCGTGAGTGTATGTATGTGTGAGTTAGAGTTGTGTTTTGATATTGAATGTTTTTGATTTATGATGTTCAAGAGGATTTGATGCATGCATGTTTGAAAGTTGCCATATGGAAGCTATATGATTTGAAAAGTTATTGCATGTAGGATCAAGAATGATTTTTGATAAAAGTTCATATGATATAAACAAAGGCATGATAAATTGATTCTTTGGTATATGCATGTGTCATGTATGAGTACATATGAACATTACATGTGGATTTTGTTTACTAGTTTCTTTTTATTGTTACATGTTCTTGAATGATGGTTAAAAATGCAAGTTTTTGATGATTTGTGTATGACATGATTAATATTCATTTAAATCAGTAATTAAACATGAAAAATAAAGTTCCATGATATGTTTTCAAGTTACAAAAACATATCATAACTTGGTAGCTTTGCATGTTGTGCTATAGGCTTAAAAAGTAGTAAATCGGGTGACATTTACATGATTTAGGTGCTATTTATGAGACCTGCATATAAATGATTAAAATTATTGTTTTAATCAGTGAATAACATGTATTGTGTTAAAATATCAAGTAGTTTCTGTTTAGGATGCTTATAGTAAAGTTCGGTGCAAGGCTATGCACTAAAAACGGTAAAAATCGGCTTTTCAAGTGATTTTTATAAAACTATTTTAGATCAGCAAATAACTGATATTTTTCATATAAAAATAAGTATTTTAACTTATATTAAGTATCTTGGGTATTTGGTTAGTCATACGTGACTTCTGACGCCCGAAAACGATAGCGAAAACGCTATATACGCATATTTCAATGTACACGAACATAGATTGTTCAAAAGTGAACTTGGTATTTATGATGTGATATGTGATTATGAGAATATGTTATGTGATATGTTAGGTGATAACATGATAGTAGTAGTTTAAACTATGCATGTACACTTGTGCGGTTAAACAGTGAATATCGTGTTATATGTGTGTAACTTGTTTGTCGAGCATGAAAATGATACTAGTAACACCCCAAATCGGGTAAAACAACACGTGGCGGAAACACTTAGGGAGTCACATTAACAAATTGTCCCAACAACACATGGTAATTAACGTTATGTTTTATTGAATGATTTACAAATTACATTATTCTTGGAATTATAACAAACTAAGCAAATATTTCAATTGTCTTTCTTGTTTTAAGGTACTAAAGTCCGCATTCATTCCTACATGAGCACGCATCAGTATCATCTAGTATCTTTCCCTGAAACACATGTGAAAACGAGTCCGCAAAAATATGTCGGCGAGTACATAGGTTTTGTGAACATGTCAAGTCCATGGCTTTGTATATATTGCAATATAAACAACCCGACTACTAGAGTAGTAAGTGAAACCTTGTTTTGAAAGCATTTGCTATTGCAATAGTCATTCAACTAAAACAAATTTTTAAAAGTTATAAAATCTAGTAGCCGTGAACCTTGACCCGAAAACATTTGTTTTGTAAATCCAACTTGTAAATCGTCTTGAAATAACTTGTATGGTTTATATCTTTAATCGAAAATCGTTGTGTGACATTGTTTGAAATCATTTGTTCGTCGTTCATCGTTCCTCATAATAAACCATTTGTTCATCCTTCATCGTTCATTGTTCATTTCATCGTTCTTTGTTTCTTGTTATAAACCAATCGTTCCTTGTTATAATTGTGAAAACGTTTGGTCGTTCTTTAATAAGTACATTCAAACCTTTGTTGACTCGACTATACCCCAAGGGTATCTTTAATAGATCCTAAAAGATCTCTTTAACAATACTAGCAAATCAATGAATGATTTGTTAGTCATAAACAGTTTCTACCGTTCCCCAAACTACCCACCAAATCCAGTGAATAGCCTAGTAACGGGATTGTTAATCCTATGGTACCATAACTTACTACTGGGCGGTCTTAACAATGTTAATGAATGTCATTCGTACTTTGGATAACGCACCAACAAGTTGTATCACATTATTGAAACCATATTGTTATATAAACCATAGTATTTGTACTTTGAAAACTTGAAAACAATTAGCATATATGAATCAACCCAAAACATTTGTAAACATAAATGAGGAGAGCGATGTACTCGCCTGGGATTTGCGGATAAGCCTTGTACAAGTGTATGATCAACGTCCGAAGATCAAGGAATCAAGTGTGTGTCCTAAAAATGGATAATAATGTAAATATCGAGACTTGAAATCGGAGGATTGGATAGAATGAGACCTTATAAACCAAATGAGTATTGAACTCATATGAAATGGTTTAATAAGTTAACATTCTGAGTTGGAAAGATTTTTAAGTGCTTTGACCCGTTATGACCCGTTAAGGTAGTTTAAGCCACTTTAGCGCGTCATTTGCGTAACTATTCATTCAGATGGTTAGATATGTGTTATGATAAGTCTTAAATGCTTAAACATGTTTGAAAATGTTATTTGATCAGAATACATGTCAAAATTTATGTTACATATGTGTTTAATTGGTTTTCTTGCGAAAATGGCATTTTGGTCATTGTTTTAAGGGATATTACCATTGATTAACATAACACTATCCGAAAGACATGACCATAAGGTATAACCTCAGAGGGTTATTCCCTATATATTTATGGTCATAATTATGTATTTGGTCGGGTCTAAAAGTTGACCAAATGGGTCAGATTCAAAAGTCAAAGTGGTGGTCAAACCGCTACACTTTTGAACCCAAATGAGCACATTTAACAAAGGTGATGAATTTGACAAGTCTTGACATGTTTTAGGAAGTTTATAAAAGCAATTTAGCATAAAAAAACAACCTGTTTTGATACCCGAAAACAGATCCATTGCAAAATTCGCAAAAATCACATTTTGACCAAAACTTTGACTTGTCAAAATAACTAGAAATGGTCGGAATCAGTAGGCATGACATTTAGGGATCATAACCACCTTGATTACCATCATATTGCAAGATTCAATTGAGCTTTATCTTGATCAATTCATGATCAAAACTAAAAGGTAAACAGAAGTCAAATTGTTTGATTTTTAGTCAAAATAAGCTATAATAATTGAACATGTCAAGAGTAGAACACTTACAAACACAAGGAATGATCAAGAACACCAGAGAAAAGCCCCAAGGAAGTTGAAAATTCGGTTTTGTAGCAGATGAGAGCAAGAAGGAGGTTAAAAAGCTTCAAATGGTGAAATATCCTTTCTATTTATAATAATTTTGATGTCATGAGAGCTTAACAAGTGTCCATGATTCATCACTACACTTGATTAGTGTCATACACATGTTAAAAGCAGGAAAAAAGGTGGCAAATTGCAAGCTAGGTGTCAAAATTCGCGTCTTGGTGGCCAAGGAATGAGCTGGGAGGTTGCCAGCTTATTTTTCTGTATCTGATGGCTTCTCGTGGGCCGCAAGTCGTTTAGGCTTAGGGACTCGCGCCCCGCCAGAAGCCTAAACTTTCAGAATTGGCAAAAATGGTCCCTGCAGCCTCTAAACTTGTTTTTCGACGCGTTTTGGCACTTTTAACACCCGTGAACCCCATTTTTAAGCTTTATAAGGACAATAAAGTATAGGGAACTTGAAATATGTCCAAAAATGTTCCAGAGTTCGGTTCATTTGGTCATACGGTTGCGGTTTTCGGTTAATTACGACGAAAAGCGTAACGAACACGTGTGTGAGCGTAAAGGCGTAACGAATGACATTTTGCATCCTAATCACTAAAATATGATATTTTAATGATTACAAAATTTTTTGGATGTCCAAATATGTTCCAGATGGTGAAATACGCGAAAAGACAAAGTTTCTCGAAATTTGCAAAATAGTCCCTGAAGTTACAAAAGTTTGATTTTGCCATACCAAAGCCCTCAAAACCTATTTCTAAGTTATGTAAAGGATATTTAAGGTATGTTAAGCTTGTGACCTTGTTTCGGAGTGTACGTTGCTGCGAGAATCGGCAGACTTTCGCAGTTTGTCGAAAAGTAGTCCTTGTGATCGAATAAACTTGTTTTTAACATACCAAACACTTCAAAACTTATTTATAAGTTATGCAAAGGTTATTTAAGGTATGTTTAGCTTACGTAACTATTCCGGAACATACGTTGCATTAAATTGGTTTCGTTTTGCGTAAAAGCTTATGTATAACCTCAAGAAAAGCCTAGAGGAGTTGAAATTGTACATGAACTAAAATGTATAAATGTCACATGTAGTTACCAATTCTCAGGAATGAAACAAAAAATTTCATTAGATTCGGAATTGTTCGTATTGTTTGATGTTTGGCGAGGCTCAGATGTCACAGTCTCCCTTACTTTAGGAAATTTCGTCCCGAAATTTAATTTAGAGGAAACTTGTGAAAACATATGTGAGGGTATCGCTTCAAGTGATCCTTCGTTCCTGGAGAAAAATCTCTAGAAAACGTTTGGACTCCAGCGAAATTTGTTTAGTGTACTCATTTGTTGTTTATGGTTTTGAGTTGAGATTCGAAAAGCTTAACCTCATTCAAATAGGTAGGTGCATGACACCTTTGATCGTACTGAGCCTCAGAAAAGATTCTTGTAAATGTCATAGTGGTATCTTTTTGACGCAACATACCATAAAAAGAGCGTGGACTTGAAAGAAAGGAGTCGGATTTCGAATAATGAATGGGAGATTGTTTATAAAGGTTTCCCATGAAGACTAGTATAGGAAACTTGTGTGTGCTCGAAATTGGAGTTAGAGAGTGTATGATTGAACAACATTGGTCAATGTCCAGAGCTTCTAGTAACTTAAATAATGCCACGCTTGCAATGTAATAAGGAACACTTATATATAGGAAGTACTAGCGGCGTATCCACCATGCCCTTATTACATTGTTCCCGTTTCGTTATTCTTATTACTATAGGTTCTCACACATGACAAAACTTGCTATGGTTTTCTATGCAAGGGATTTTATAATTATGTATGGATCCATAATTACTCAATTCGTTGCACAGTCCGCATAGTTTATTTTGTGATGTGTAGGGGAAAAATCATATGAGTAAACATGGAATGACTTGTGTAGACCACATCGGGATCTCTTTAATTAGATCGACGCATGATCTCTTTAAATAGACCACCAAAGAGTCTCTTTAACTAGATCTTCACATGATCTCTTTAACTAGATTGACGGACAATCTCTTTAACTAGATCAACACATGACCTCTTTAACTAGATTGACGAGCAATCTCTTTAACTAGGCCCTGAAAGACCTCTTTAACTAAGCCCTGAAAGACTTCTTTAATTAGGCCCTAAAAGACCTCTTTAACTAAGCCCTGAAAGACTTCTTTAACTAAGCCCTGAAAGACCTCTTTAACTAAGCCCTGAAAGACTTCTTTAACTAAACCCTGAAAGGTTTCTTTAACTTTGTATCAAATTAGGAATATTACTTTGGAATCCAAGGGCTTAACTATTTTCATAGAATAACCCCTTCAAGGATTTAAGATAGCACTTTCAGATATCCTTCTAAGAATCTATCATATGAAGATATGGAAGATTCTACAAGGATTTGGATAACGAACATTTGAACCAACTTAACACATAAACACATAATCACATAATTGTCAATTTGGTCATCAACTTGTTATTAACTTGCCATCAATTTGTACATAAGTAGTTAAAGTACACTTGGAATCCAATCAAGGAGTTCATTTAGTACTTTAAGCATCCGCAAGAATCTAACTATGAAGATAGAAAGATCTTATAAGGATTTGGTTTGGCCTTATTGAATCATAACATATGTATAAATCCTAATTGGATTTGGGATTCATGTAGCGAAAGTATTTTGAAACATTATATTAGGTATACTAGGTCAAAATACGAAGTAGGAATGTCCGTGAAATCAATGTGCTAGCATGCTCAGACAACATACATAGCAAAAATGTAATGAAAATCAATGTGCTCATATGCTAAGTCAACATATGCGGCAAAAAGTGTCTTTGAAAATCATGCATAATTTTTGTTTTGAAAACATGCTTAATGTTTTTGAAATCATATGTATAATGTTTTTGAAATTATGCACTAGATAAATTAGGTAAATATACCTTTGTTAAATTGATTTGAAACCACATGAAAAATCCTTGAATTAATGTATAGAGTTTTTGAAAATACGTATTTTGAAATCATGCACTTCGTATATTAAGAAAATACACTATGTTAAATAGCTTTTAGAATCAATTATGTACCATGCAAAGTGTTACGAAAAAACAGAGGGTTTTGGTATAAACATATTGCATAAGACCAGTTAAGGACTCATGGAAGTATCCTTAGATATCCAATCAAGGATTTAAAGTGATACTTTGAGTATTCGTTAAGAGTTGTAACTTGTATCTTGCACATTGTTTCTTAAAAGAAACAGGTACTTAGGATTTTTGTGGAGATCGCGGGCGATCGCAAGATGAAAGAAACTACAAGAGTTGTTTGATTCGCAAGGAACCATGTTATTGGTATTGGTATTGTAGGGGAAGAACACACATATATAATCGCATTTGTAAATAAAATGGGATCAACCAAATTCATTTATAGACAATCAAAGTGTTTTCAAGGTTCTTAGTAAACAAAAGAGATACAGATAAAAACTTAATTGTTCATAGTTGCATCATTGTAGGCTTGAGTCTTGTTAATATGTTCATCCACGAGGGGGATTTGCATTTACAAGTCTCGGGCAGTTGTTTCTAAAATGACCCATCTTGCCACAGTTGTAGCAAGAACCTGGTGTAAAGTTAGCTCGAGCTGATCGACAGACGTTTGCCAAATGACCATGTCGCCCACACGAAGTGCATTGACGACATTGTAGGTGAGCCTGATGATGAGCATTGCACCTGTTGCATATGGGTGCTGTACCAGCATAAGGTTTCCTTACAAGGGGTTGTGCTGCTTGATTGGGGGCAGCTTGATTGTTCTGAGCAACTACAACGAAGTTTTGTGAAGCCTTCCGCTTCTTTGACTTCTTAGAGGATTCAGTCTTGTTTTCTTTTGGTTTTTCATAGGTAGTTTCGTCAGATGGTTTTGTGTCGCCTTTGCGTAAAAGTTTACCCTTTTTATTTGGGGCTCAGTCAGGGTAGCAGGTAGTTCGATAGCCTGTCGAACAGTGGTAGGGTTGCTACCAGTAAGAATATCCTGAACGGGGTCAGGCAGACCATCAATGTACTTTTCAATCGCCTTATCCAAGGGCGTAACCATCGTAGGACACAACAAACTTAACTCCTCATACCGGTCGGTGTAAGCTCGGGTTCTCCACTATCTTGCTTAAGATCGTGGAACTCATTCTCAAGTGCCCTTTGTTCATGACAAGGACAAAATTCCTTCATCATTAAAGCTAGAAGCTCTCCCCAAGTTTGTGCCAATGCCACATCGGCACTCCTATCTCTCATTATACCATTCCACCACGTAAGAGCTCTTTTCTTGAATACACTCGACGCGAACTCAACTTTTCGCTCATTTGGACATTGAACAAAACGGAATGTGCTTTCGAGACACTCAAACCATTGAAGAAGTCCCGTAGCTCCCTCAGACCCAGTGAACTGAAGTGGTTTAGCCGAACAGAATTGTTTGTAGCTGCACGGAGCTGGTGCATTGTTGTTATTGTTGTTTGCTTGATTTAATTGAGGCACTAGGTTCGGGAGGATTGCAGCTATTTGCTGAGCGAAAAGTGCAGCCATTTCTGCATTTTGAGTTGTATCACGTCGAGGAGGCATTCTAGAAAAGAGACATGAAAGAAGATATATGAGTTTGCATTCGGAAGAGAACAATAGAGGCATCATTATATTGAAGAAACATATGGATGGTGGTCACTTGTTTGTTTGTTTCTCAAAACACACAAATGACGCACGGTGACTGATCAAAGTAAATGGGTCTTATAAAGTATCGCGAAGACATGCTTTAGCCTATAAGTGGACACTCACCCCAAGAGTTCCCAGGTAAGAGTGACTAGCCGATTAAGTGGATTTGTACGAACACTCTAACTTAGACAGAAAACTCGGGGTACAGGCACCCACCCTTCCAGATTGCATGTGTTCACATTATTAAAACCTAAACTTTGACGAGAGTTTGAAAACTATGAAGGCAATAAGCCTAAGGACCAACCATTTAAGGATAGCTGATTTCTTGTGAGATTTTAGAAAAATTTTGACTTTCAAAGGATGTGATATGCTTTGTTTTTGATAATCACCTAAGGATAGGTGATGGTAATGTTTTAAGAATCTAAACACAAGTAAACTTGCGTTGGGGTCCTAGGAAGGTTATAGTCTAGGTCAAAGCATTACTAATAACCTAATTCACTATAACCAGTGCTCTGATACCAATCTGTAACACTCCAAATCGCGTAAAACAACACGCAGCGGAAACACTTGGGGAGTTACGTTAACAGATTGTCTCAACAACACATGGTAATTATCGTTATGTTTTATTGAATGATTTACAAATTATATTATTCTTGGAATTATAACAAACTAAGCAAATATTTCAATTGTCTTTCTTGTTTTAAGGTACTAAAGTCCGCATCCATTCCTACATGAGCACGCATCAGTATCATCTAGCATCTTTCCCTGAAACATATGTGAAAACGAGTCAGCAAAAATATGTCGGCGAGTACATTGGTTTTGTGAACATGTCAAGTCCATGGCTTTGTATATATTGCAAATAAACAACCCGACTACTAGAGTCGTAAGTGAAACCTTGTTTTGAAAGCATTTGATATTGCAATAGTTATTCAACTAAAACAAATTGTTAAAAGTTATAAAATCTAGTAGCCGTGAACCTTGACTCGAAAACAATTGTTTTGTAAATCCAACTTGTAAATCGTTTTGAAATAACTTGTATGGTTTATATCTTTAATTGAAAATCATTGTGTGACATTGTTGGAAATCATTTGTTCGTCGTTCATCGTTCCTCATAATAAACCAATTATTCATCGTTCATCGTTCATTGTTCATTGTGCATCGTTCTTTGTTTCTTGTTATAAACCAATCGTTCCTTGTTATAATTGTGAAAACTTTTGGTCGTTCTTTAATAAGTATATTCAAACCTTTGTTGTCTCGACTATACCCCAAGGGTATCTTTAATAGATCCTAAAAGATCTCTTTAACAAGACTAGCAAATCAACGAATGATTTGTTAGTCATAAACAGTTTCCGTCGTTCCCCAAACTACCCACCAAATCCAGTGAATAGCCTAGTAATGGGATTGTTAATCCTATGGTACCATAACTTACTACTGGGCGGTCTTAACAATGTTAATGAATGTCATTCGTATTTTGGATAATGGACCAACAAGTTGTATCACATTATTGAAACCCTATTGTTATACTAACCATAGTATTTGTACTTTGGAAACTTGAAAACAATTAGCACATATGAATTAACCCAAAACATTTTTAAAAATAAAGGAGGGGAGCGATGTACTCGCCTGGGATTTGCGGATAAGCCTTGTACAAGTATATGATCAACGTCCGAAGTTCAGGGAATCAAGTGTGTGTCCTAAAAATGGATAATAATGTAAATATCGAGACTAGAAATCGGAGGATTGGATAGAATGAGACCTTATAAACCAAATGAGTATTGAACTCATATGAAATGGTTTAATAAGTTAACATTCTGAGTTGGAAAGATTTTTAAGTGCTTTTACCCGTTATGACCCGTTAAGGTAGTTTAAGCCCACTTTAACGCGTCATTTGCGTAACTATCATTCGGATGGTTAGATATGTGTTATGATAAGTCTTAAATGCTTAAACAGTTTGAAAATGTTATTGATCAGAATACATGTCAAAATTTATGTTACATATGTGTTTAATTGGTTTTCTTGGAAAAGGGCATTTTGTCATTTTTTAAGGGATATTACCATTGATTAACATAACACTATCCGAAAGACATGACCATAAGGTATAACCTCAGAGGGTTATTCCCTATATATTTATGGTCATAATTATGTATTTGGTCAGGTCTAAAAGTTGACCAAACGGGTCAGATTCAAAAGCCAAAGTGGTGGTCAAACCGCTAGACTTTTGAACCCAAATGAGCACATTTAACAAAGGTGATGAATTTGACAAGTCTTGACATGTTTTAGGAAGTTTATAAAAGCAATTTAGCATCAAAACAACCTGTTTTGATACCATAAAACAGATCCACTGCAAAATGCGCAAATATCCATTTTGACCGAAACTTTGACTTGTCAAAGTAACTAGAAATGGTGGGAATCAGTAGGCATGATTTTAGGGATCATAACCACCTTGATTAACATCATATTGCAAGATTCAATTGAGCTTTATCTTGATCAATTCATGATCAAAACTAAAAGTCAAATAGAAGTCAAATTGTTTGATTTTTAGTCAAAATAAGTTATAATAATTGAACATGTCAAGAGTAGAACACTTACAAACACAAGGAATGATCAAGAACACCAGAGAAAAGCCCCAAGGAAGTTGCAAATTCGGATTTGTAGCAGATGAGAGCAAGAAGGAGGTTAAAAAGCTTCAAATGGTGAAATACCCTTGCTATTTATAACAATTTTGATGTCATGAGAGCTTAAGAAGTGTCCATGATTCATCACTACACTTGATTAGTGTCATACACATGTTAAAAGCAGGAAAAATGGTGGCAAATTGCAAGCTAGGTGTCAAAATTCACGTCTTGGTGGCCAAGGAATGAGCTAGGAGGTTGCCAGCTTATTTTTCTATATCTGATGGCTTCTCGTGGGCCGCAAGTCGTTTAGGCTTAGGGACTCGCGCCCCGCCAGAAGCCTAAACTTTCAGAATTGGCAAAAATGGTCCCTGCAGCCTCTAAACTTGTTTTTCGACGCGTTTTGGCACTTTTAACACCCGTGAACCCCATTTTTAAGCTTTATAAGGACAATAAAGTATAGGGAACTTGAAATATGTCCAAAAATGTTCCAGAGTTCGGTTCGTTTGGTCGTACGGTTGCGGTTTTCGGTTAATTACGACGAAAGGTGTAACGAACGCGTGTATGACCGCAAATGCGTAACGAATGACATTTTTGCATCCAAATCACTAAAATATGATATTTTAATGATTAAAAATTTTTTTGGATGTCCGAATATGTACTGGATGGTGAAATACGCTAAAAGACAAAATTTCGCGAAATTTGCAAAATAGTCCCTGAAGTTACAAAGTGTGATTTTGCCATACCGAAGCCCTCAAAACCTATTTCTAAGTTATGTAAACGATATTTAAGGTATGTTAAGATGTGACCTAGTTTCAGAGTGTACGTTGCTGCGAAAATCGGCAGACTTACGTAGTTTGTCGTAAATAGTCATGTGATCGAATAAACTTGTTTTTGACATAACAAACCCTTCAAAACTTATTTATAAGTTATGCAAATGTTATTTAAGGTATGTTTAGCTTACATAACTATTCTGGAACATACGTTGCATTAAATTGGTTTCGTTTTGCGTAAAAGCTTATGTATAACCTCCCGAAAAGCCTAGAGGAGTTGAAATTGTACATGGACTAAAATGTATAAATGTCACATGTAATTACACAATTCTCAGGAATGAAACACAAAATTTCATTAGATTCGGAATTGTTTGGTATTGTTTGATGCTTGATGAGGCTCAGATGTCACAATACATAAGTTAACTTGATAAGCTATTTCATGTATGAATGCTTTAAAAATGACAATATATATAAGTTGACAAAATACGTGTATTACGATATTTGTTTAATTGTTCACGTAATGTGTATGTATTCGACGTGTAAATCATAGATATATTACTTATAAACGGGTATGATAATGGATATAGCTTATTGATGGTCACCACAAAAATCGTTCAAGTAGAGAAAATCTATATATATATATGAACTTATATATATAAATACGCCAACATAATCAAAACAAAGACTTTTCGAGAAAATCTCAAAGTTTGTGTGAAAATTCTAAGTATTGGAGAAACTTAGGTATTTTGCAAGTGTTGATTATTAAATCGTTCTTATTTTATTTAGGACGAATAAACAATTGAGGGATTGTGTTAACACTTAAAATCGCACTCTAAGGTGAGTACATAGTCCCCACTTTTACCTTTTTCAAATGTTTTGGGGTGAAGCATATGTGCATAACTTTACTTTCCATTTTCATGACATTATACATACTTTGGTTACATAGTACATACAATATATGATTTCAATAGCATTTTGCTTCGTATGTTGACTTAGCACGCTTAGCACATTGATTTCAAGGATCCTTTTTACTTCATATGTTGACTTAGCATATCTAGCACCTTGATTTCATGAACACTTTACTTAATACATGCATTACAAAGACATTTTACATGACATGCTTACATTAGTTATGACAATTTGTTATGTTGAACGAAACTAGATACATTCATTAACATTATCCCGCCGACCGGTAGTATGTCATGGTACCATAGGCTTCGTAACCTCATTCCCGCTTCCTAATTTGTTTGGAGGTACCCATTGTGGAATGACAGAATCCGACGAACAAATGATAAACCTTTGTCCTATTAAGGATTATCTAATAGACGACAAGGCTTAAATGTATCCAAATAACTAACCACATAAATGTTCATATTAATAAAATCAATGGTTTTTCAGAACATAAATTTTGATATAAACGTTTGTTTATTTAAGGACATGTTTTGTACACGACATTCGGATAGACAAGACACTTGGTTATACATGATGCTATTACATGTGGTTTGAGTATAGGATTTTTACTTGCCATACAAGGCTTGGGTTATTACTAGTCATTTGACATACAAGATATAGTTGTAGTTGACATTGTCACACAAGACATTGGTTTATACAAAGACATGACATATTTTCTCATGGCATTGTTTTACATATAACAAATTTTATACAAAAAAATGACGCATTATATACAAAGACATGACATTTTATACAAGACATGACATATTTTGGTTATTAAGTTAACCATGCATCATTTCTTTTAAATCATTGATTTTCATATGATTTCATAAAAGAAATACTTTTATAATGATCTATGGCTATTTTTATATTAATCAAACTTTTATTCTAAAACGTTCAAGGCCATGAATAGTCAATCCAAACCTGTGTTACTCACAGGCATTTTTATGCTGACGTACCTATTTTCACATATGTTTCAGCATACATTATTTGATGAATTGGATGCAAACTTCACATAGGATGGACGCAAGCCTTAGTTACTTTAAAATTCGAAAGACAAATTGATTGTATTACAATTCTATTATCTCAAGACAATGTAATTCGTTGTTCAATAAAACAAAAATTTAAGTACCATGTGTTGTGAAACAATTGTAACGTGACTCCCCAAGTATTTCCGTCGTGTGTTGTTTTTATGCGATTTGGGGTGTTACAGATTGGAATCAGAGCCCATGGTTATAGGGAATTAGGTTATTAGTAAAACTTTGACCTAGTTTATAACCTTCCTAGGACCCTAACGCAAGTTATCTTGTGTTTAAATTCTTAAAACAACACCATCACCTATCCTTAGGTGATTACCAAAACAAATCCACAAGTTACAAGTCCGTTTTGAAAATAATCATCTATCCTTAGATGAATTGTTTTTGGCTTAAAGCCTTTAATGTTTTCAAAATCTCGTCAATGTTTGGGTTTTAATAATGTGAATACATGCAATCTGGAAGGGTGAATGCCTGTACCCTGAGTTTTCTGTCTAAGGTTAGAGTGTTCGTACAAATCCACTTAATCGGACCAATCACTCTTACCTAGGAAATCTTGGGGTGAGTGTCCACCTATAGGCTAAAGCATGTCTTCGTGATACATTATAAAGACTCATTTACTTTGATTAGTCAACGTGTATTGTCCGTTTGTTTTAAGTAACGAACGAATGACCACCATCCTTATATTTCTATTGATATTTTCAATAACTCACTCGATTATCCAATGTCAATCTCACACATTTCCTCTCAAGTTTCATCTCTTTTAGAATGCTTCCTCGTCGCAACACTACCCAAGACACCGAAATGGCGACTCTAATCGCTCAACAAATGGCCGCCGTACTCCCGAATCTTGTGACCCAAGTTAATCAAGCCTACAATAACAATACAACAAAATGCACCTGCTCCGTGCAACGATAAACAATTCTGCTCCGCTAAACCACTCAAGTTTACTAGGTCTGAGGGAGCTATTGGGCTCCTACAATGGTTGGAGAGTATCGAAAGCACTTTCTGTTGTGTGCAGTGCCCTAACGAACGCAAGGTAGAGTTTGCTTCGAGTGTCTTTTAAAAAAGAGCACCCACGTGGTAGAACGGAGTGATGAGAGATAGGGGTGCTAATGTGGCGATGGCTCAGACATGGGAAGAGCTTAGAGCTCCTATGATGAAAGAGTTATGCCCACGTCACGAGCAAAGGGCACTCAAGAATGAATTCCATGATCTGAAACAAGAGAGTGGGGAACATCGTGCCTACACCGATCGCTATGAGGAGTTGAGCTTGTTATATCCTACAATGGTTACGCTTTGGATAAGGCAATCGAAAAGTACATTGATGGCCTTCCTAACCCAGTCCAGGATATAGTCACTTGTAGCAACCCCGCCACTGTTAGACAGGCTATCGAGTTAGCAGCCACCCTAACTGAATCTCAAATCAGAAAGGGGAAATTGTTTCGCAAAGGCGACAAGGAGCAGACTGCTAAAACCACACAAGAGAAACCCAAAGAAATCAAAGCTGAACCTTCCAAGAATCCAAGGAAGCGTAAGGCTTCACAAAATTTCGTTGTGGTTACTCAACCCAATCAAGCCCCTCCAAATCAAGCAGCACAACCTCCTACTAGGAAACCATACAATGGAACCGCACCCTTGTGTAACCAATGTAATCTACACCATCATGTTAGTGTCCATTGTCGAAGATGTTTAACTTGTGGGCATATTGGTCATACGACAAGAATATGTCGAGCTGCTACTACACGAAACCAAGTTGTTAACAACCTTCCTCAGAGACGCGCTCTTAACGCTGGAGTTAACGAGCCTCGTACCAACAACGATGCAGTTATAAACAACTAGGAGTTTACATTTCGATTTCTTTTGTTATCCAAAACTCATGAACACTTTTCACATATTACGTAATGATGTTTCATTTGCAAACTAATATGCTTGTGCATGTACGTATAATGAATGTCCGTATAACATATTACAAGGTTCTCATTCTTTATGAAATCGAACTACTCTCGTAATTCGTCTTGATTGTGGACGCACATTCTTTACCGAATAACATGTGAGACTCGCGCACTACCCTGATTAGTGAAACAAAGTATCCTTCTTTGACCCTGCCCATAATCCAGCACTTGGCAAGATAAGCTATGCGGACTATGCAACGAGTCAAGCAATTATGGGTGCACACATAATTATGAAATTCGATGCATGGAAACCATAATGAGTCCTGTTTAGTGTGATGACATAAAATCCAGAGTGATTAAATAATGAGACGAGTGTAATACAGTAAGAACATGGTGGATACGCCGCGGGTACTTCCTATATATATGTGTTCTTATTGTATTATTTGTCGTAGCGTTATCCCAATCCTTGAGGATTTTATGTTATCCTAAACTCATATGCGTTAACTCAAACAAGAATCGAGAGCCATCTATATTCATTTATGTTTCTGATGAAGTATCCATTGAGGAAAAATGAACTAGCTACTCATTTTTCGCTTCTGAAGAGATATCCATTGGGAAATGAATAAACCATTCGCAATCCTTCATTTACATTTCTGCAGAAGTATCTATTGAGGAAAATGAATTATCCGTTCATTTTTGCTTCTGAAGAAATATCCATTGGGAAATGAGTTATCCATTTGTAATCCTTCATTTCCGTTTCTGCAGAAGTATCCATTGAGGAAAATGAATTATCCGTTCATTTTAGCTTCTGAAGAAATATCCATTGGGAAATGAATTATCCATTTGTAATCCCTCATTTCCGTTTCTGACGATGTATCCGTTGAGGAAAAATGAATTATCCGTTCATTTTCGCTTCTGAAGAAATATCCATTGGGAAATGAATTATCCATTTGTAATCCCTCATTTCCGTTTCTGACGAAGTATCCATTGAGGAAAATGAATTATCCGTTCATTTTCGCTTCTAAAGAAATATCCATTAGGAAATGAATTATCCTTTAATAATCTCTCATTTCCGTTTCCGACAAAGTATCCATTGAGGAAAATGAATTATCCATTCATTTTCGCTTCTGAAGAAATATCCATTGGGAAATGAATTAACCACTTGTGATCCCTCATTTCCGTTTCTGACGAAGTATCCATTGAGGAAAATGAATTATCCATTCGTTTTCGCTTCTGAAGAAATATCCATCGGGAAATGAAGTATCCATTTGCAATCTTTCATTTTCACTTCTGACGAAGTATCCATCAAGATAAATGAATTATCCATTCGTTTTTGCTTCTGAAGAAATATCCATTGGGAAATGAATAATCTATCCAAATCCTTCATTTCCACTTTTGACGAAGTATCCACTAAGGAAAATGAATCATCCATTCATTTTCGCTTCTGAAGAAATATCCACTAGGAAATGAATAATCTATTCAAATCCTTCATTTCCACTTCAGACGAAGTATCTACTAAGGAAAATGAATTATCCATTCATTTTCGCTTCTGAAGAAACATCCACTAAGAAATGAAACACAAGCTAAATCCTTACAAGATCTTTCAATCTGAATAGTTGGATTCTTAAAGGATACTCGTGGTACTATTGATCTATATGGTTTTACCACAAATCAATTTGTCATTCCCACTTCCTACATTACTTGAGGAAGTATCCACTAGGGGAATGATAAAGTTATGCCTTACATGGAAATCCACGATGGGTCATTCTATGCAATTGGAAATAACCTTAGATTCCATGTAAGACAATTGTTTGACACGACATATGTAAACAGTCTCCTACAGATGTACTCCAGCTTAATGCAAATAGACTCCCATGGATAAATTTCAGGACAAAATTTCCTAAAGGAGGGGAGACTGTAACCCTTGTACAATTTCGATCATTTCCGTACTTAATAAAGTCTTATGTTTTAATTCATTATTTAACATCTATGACATTATTCGTAATAATTGGTGTTAATTTATGATATTGAAGTAATGGCAAGTCCAAACTTTATTTAAATTTATGTTGGCAAAAATGCTATACAAGCTTTTCGTGTGACACCCGGATAATTTGGGCCTGTACTAGTGTGACACATGTTATGATTAAATAAAAAGGCGAATTATATCAAATCTGAGATATTCTAATGTTATTTGATGTGTTAATAAATTTATTAAAAATTTTGTTGGCAGTTTTAAGATAAACGCTTATCGCGTAACGGTTAAAATGCGAACGAACGTCGGTGACCGCCAATTAATGTTAAAATCCTAAAAATAGTCTGTTATGATTAAAATAATATATTTAATAATGTTCGTGAGGGAAAATTATTTAAAACGCTTAAAAACTCTATTTTTGCGAATTTAAGCGCGTTCTGCGCAACACAGCGCGCATACTGCCAAATACGGGCAACGCTGCCAGTTGTAACATTTGTGGTGATCCGATTGTGTAACAATTCCGAATGAATTATCAATCAATGAAATTTTTGTGTTTTATTTTCGAGATTTTTATTTTATCATGACACTTGCACGTATTCAATTCTTGCACAATTCCAAACTCTTAAACAACTTCTGGAAGTGAAATCGCAAACTGTTACTCAAACGTAATCAGTTTAATGTGACGTACACTTCGGAACGATGACATAAGCTAAACATACCTAAATACCCTTTACATAACTTAGAAATAAGTTTCGAGGGCTTCAGTATGGCAAAAACATGCTTTTGCAACTTCAGGGGCTATTTTGCGTATATCTTTATCCAGAACATGTACTATCACACCCTCAATTTCCACTTGCGGAGTATTACCCCGAGCGTGTGATCAAACCAGAATCTCAGACACTAGCAATATCGAACGACTCTGTATGATTTATTTAAACGTTTTCCAAAAACATTTGTTGTAAACATGCATAGTCATTTTCAGAATATCAAGGTTTCAAAGTTTAGCGGAAGCATTAAAATGAAGTAACAGGCGCCAACATAAACGCCAAAACCAAAATCCCAAAAATTATTCGTAAATAAAGACTTGATAAAAATGTCTTGATCAAATGCAAGTAAGTGCACCTAGCGCTCCTAGCGTCCTGAGAAAATGCAAAGAAACAAGTGTCAATATTAAAGAAGAGTGAGTTAACAGGTTTTTATAAGTGCACGAGTTCGGTTTAAAAGATTGTTTTCCCCCGTTATCCCTAACCTGGGATAACGACATAGATCCATTATTCCTAACCTGGAATAATAAGGTTGGTTCGTAAATAAGTTCAATGTTAACATGTAGGTAGCGAGCCTAAAGTTACGTCATGTAAGAGTTCGCGATCGAAACTGACTGTTGTTGCCTCTGTGTTACTAGGTCTATCACTGGCCATGGCGAAAGTTATGCCAAATTAATCACCCGTTGACCATTCCCGGTCGGCTAGCGCGACTAGCTCGGGTGGGGCTTGTCGGGCCCAGTACTACTACTATAATTTCCCAGCTATCTAACCCAATACTAACGATCCGAGAGTTGGTTGAGGACTTCCGTGATAAAGCTACTTAGTGACCATAACATACATTAACATTAACTTAGTTACCGAATAGTTAACGAGCGTTAATTTCGCATAACGTAAAAAGATTGAGTTGTAGAGCGTATACATGTTTCTCCCCCTGTTGTTCAAAACCAGATAAAATAGGGGCCGTGAACTCACCTTAAATTGCTCGGTTAGATAAACGCAAAAGAAGCAAATGATGGAACCGCTAATCGCGTCCTAACATGTCAACCGATTCAAAGTTAGTGTGTGAACACACTGACACAAAACCCTACGCATAACTAACACACAGTACGGCACACGTAATAACCAATTCGAAACCATAATCATGCATGCAAAGTATCACCATACCAAATAATGATAAAACCCACTTGTCATAACTGGGCTTGTACAACCCTTAGGTACACACAAACGCAAGTTATTATGTTTCAGCTTGTACGCTCATAACTGGGCTGATTTCGAGGTTTTTATAAAATAGTTCCAACGTTCCAAAAATTCCAATTTTTTTACAGGAGTTGTCAATTAGACTTTAGAATTTTTTGTAAAATTTTCAAATCCTAAATCTTTACCAATTATTTATAAACATTTATATACTAGGCTACAGTCAGATTCGTCGCTTTCTGACTGCAGTCAACGAGAAAAATTATTTAAAATCATCGTTCATCCAATTAACGAAATTCCAGTGGGAGATTTTTTGAAATTCCTGTCTCCAGTTACTATCCAGATTTCGTGACCTAACCCCATACAGACTATGAGATCCGACTTGATAAACAACCTGTAAATTCTGCAGAATTTATGCAGCTTCAGCTGCTGCACTAAATGACCAATTAAAAACACAAACAACCTCAGGAAAATATGAATCCGGCGCTATTTGAAGAGTTTTTTCAAAAATACACGTTTTAGGCTTCAGAAAATCCACTTTTCGATAAATAATGATCAGGTTACAGCCAACTGAAGTTTGCGTAAATGTCAATCAGCTTACTGTTTTCGACTTTATCGCATTAGAACATGTATGAACGGCCATGACGCTTAGTTGTATTGATTAACAGCAGGTTAACTTGTCAAATATCATCATATATATCAATATTCATGCAAACCCTAAATATATATCATGATCTTTATCGATAAAACGCAGCCTATGATTTTAATATTCAAACATATCATCACAACCGCAAAGATTCGCATATTCATCCGAACTAATCATACACCACAACGCTTTTTCATAATAATATCATACAAGCACATAATCATTATCAAGATTACACAAAACCTAGTGTGAATCGCAATACAATTAAACCCTAACCTTGAAACGATGACAATTAGCGAACCGGGACAAGCTTGGAATCGATTCGAGGGGTGTAAAGTTTGCGCGACCGAGAGGGGGGGGCTGCCGTCAACTTCAACTAGAGTGTTAGGTTTTTTTTTTGAAGGTTTCCCACAACATGCATGTATGCATACATAAAGGGGGTCGCGATAGGGGGGCGGTTTGGGTTAGTTCCTTGGGCTGCAAGGATGGGCCGCAAGGAAGTGTGGGCCGTAAGGGGGTGTGGGTGGCGGTTGGGTTTGCTTGGTCGCGAAGTCAAATGTTTCATAGGCTTGGTTCGGTTCGGCTTATAAATAGAATTACTAACCGTTCATTATAATCTGATAAATAACTACACATAATACGACTCGAAAATTATTCACAAACGTCTAATCACACGTAGCACGTAATTCAGATACAACCCATTAGAATTTCCAAACATTGTATTCCCTAAATATAAAAAGTTAGCGTAGTTATTGCGAGCACGTAATTTAATTCTCTGAATTAAATCAGCGTAGGAATGAATAACAATAAAGTAGCGCGTTTAAGATACCTGAAAAGCCGGGATGTCACATGTACGCACGTCCAAAAAGTTTTGTAATCATTAAAATCTAGTATATTAATGATTGGAATGCAAAAATATCATTCGTTACGCGTTTACGGTCATTTGTGTGTTCGTTACGATTTCCATCGTAATTAATCGAAAACCGCAATCGTACGACCGAACAAACCGACACCCGGGACATTTATGAACATATTTCAAGTTCCCTATGATTATTCATCCTTATGGAGCTTAAAATTGGGGTTACGGGTGTTGAAAGTGCCAAAACACGACAAAAACAAGTTTAGGGGCCATTTCTACCAATTTTTGAAACTTCTGCCGTTGCAAGGGCCTTACGGACCGTAAGGCCTAACCCCATACGGTCCGTAAGGGGTCCCCAGCTTAGAACCTTCTTAAAATCAAGGTGGCAGCTTCTTGTTAACTTCCTTGGCCACCAAGTCGCGATCTATGCCACCTTTAACCTGCATTAGACACCTGGAGGGACACTAATCCATGCCTTAACACACGGATCAACACTTGGCATGATTTGGAAGCTCCATGATTTGTATAAATAGGCTTGATCTTCACCACATCTCCTTGCTCATTTCCATCTTCTTCCTCCCATACTCTTGGAGCTTGCTTCCTTCCTTTTGGAGGCCTCCTACTGAATTCTCTGAGATCTTGGGTGTTCCTAAACACAAGTAAGATCTCATCCTTAGTCTTTTTAATTGCTTTTAGCTATTTCAAGCTAAAAGTCAAACATTGTTTGACTTTCGGCTTTGACCATTAATTGGTTAAATCAAAGTTCAATTGAACTTTGCAACGTGATCGTAATCACGATGGTTATAATCCTTAGTGATTATACCTATTGATTTACCACGTGACTAGTTGTAGTGACGAGTCAAAGTTTCGGTCAATAATACTCAAAATGTGCATTATATGATAGAACTATTTTCGGGTATCAAAACACGTTGTTTTGATACCAAATCAGTTTTATAAACTTAATTAGACATGTTTGACATGTCTAACTCGTCACTTTTAGTTTAGTGCTTATTTATGGTCGTAAGTTGAGCGGTCTTGACCACCGCTTTGACTTTCGAATCCGACCCGTTTGGTCGATCTTAGGATCTGACCAAACACATATATGTGACCATAGTTGTATAGGGAATAACCCTCTGAGGTTATACCTTATGGTCGCGTCATTTGGTTAGTATGATGTTAAGTCACTAGTTATGCCTTTATAAATGACCAAAACGCCCTTTTTGCGCATAAAACAATTTTAAGCCTATGTAACCAATGTTTTGCCATATAAACTGATGTTATAACATCACTAAACTTATTTTGGCAAATAAGACTTATCATAAAAATATCTAACCATCCGAACACGCATTTACGTAAATGATCCATTAAAGTAGCATAAACTACCTTAACGAGTCATAACGGGTTAAAAGCACTTAGGAATCTTTCCACTCAGAATGTTAACTTTGTTAAACCATTTCATTAGTGTTCCAACACTCATTTGGTTTACAAGACCTCATTCTATCCGATCCGTCGATTAAAGTCCCGACATTTACGTAGTTACCCTATTTTAGGACACGCTTGATTTCTCGGACATTAAGCTTGTTTAATCTTTGATTCAAGGTAATTTTGCAACCCCAAGTGAGTACATAGTTCCCCTCTTTTATGTTTTCAAATGTTTTTGGGGCGATTCATATGTGCTAAATTTTTTTCAAGTTTTCAAATTTCAAAAGCTATGGTTTATATAAACACGAAGATTTCAATAATGTGAACGAACTTGTTGGTGCGTTATACACATGACACGAATAACATTCATTAGCTTTAGCCTAGCTGACCAGTAGTAAGTTATGGTACCATAGGACTGACAATCCCGTTACCAAGTTTCCCGGTGTTTGTGGGGATGTTTGTGGAATGACCGAAACTGTTTACATTAACAAACCCTTTGGTAGTTTGTTATTGCAATTTAAAGATACCCTTTGGTGGTATAGACGAGTCAACACAGGTTTGAATGTATTAACCAAACGACCAAAAGTTTTCACGATTAAAACGAGGATGATGAACAATTGGTTTATGACACGAACAATGGACGAATGGTTTATGGTATGAACAATGGACGATTGGTTTATGTAAGTGATTTAGATAACGGAATGTGTGTAATGTGATAAAAGCATGGTGGATACGCCGCTGGTACTTCCTATATATAAGTGGTTTTATCGTATTACATTCGTGGCATGATTTGCATCACTTAGAACAAAGGTTTTCAAACAAATGACACGTAACGATTTTCAATTTAAGATATAAACCACACAAAGTTTCTTCAAGACGGTTTTCCACTCGAATTTACAAAATAAATGTTTTGGTCAAGATTCATGGCTACAAGTCTATTATAAACTATAACTAACTTGTTTTAGTTGATTAGTTATTATTGCAATATCAAATACTTTTTGATAACAAGGTTTTCAATTAACGACTCTAGTAGTCGGCGTGGTATTACAATACATATACAAGGCCATGAATTTGACACACTCACGAAACCTATGTACTCGCCGGCATATTTTTCCTAACTCGTTTTCACATATGTTTCAGGAAACCAAGCTTGATGTTGTTGCATGCTCACTTAGGATTGGACGCGGACATAGTGCCTTAAAATTTGAAAGACAATAGTTTACTTAGTTTGCTTTAAACTTCAAGACAATGTTACTATAAAATTTCAATATTCAATAAAACCTAACTTTAATTACCACGTGATGTTGAAACAATCTGTTAACGTGACTCCCCGATGTTTCCGCCGCGGTTTCCTGTTTTTACGTAGTCGGGGTATTACAGATTGGTATCAGAGCACTGGTTATAGGGAATTAGGTTATTAGTAATGCTTTGACCTAGACTATAACCTTCCTAGGACCCTAACGCGAGTTTACTTGTGTTTAGATTCATAAAATACAATACTATCACCTATCCTTAGGTGGTTAGCAAAACAAATTCACAAATTACACACTCATTTTGAAAATCAATCATCTATCCTTAAATGATTTGTTTTTGGATTTAAGCCTTCTAAGTTTTCAAAATCTCATCAAAGTTTGGGTTTTATTAATGTGAAAACATGCAATCTGGAAGGGTGGGTGCCTGTACCCTGAGTTTTCTGTCCATGGTTAGAGTGTTCGTACAAATCCAGTTAATCGGACCAGTCACTCTTACCTGGTAACTCTTGGGGTGAGTGTCCACTTATAGGCTAAAGCATGTCTTCGTGATACATTATAAAGACCCATTTACTTTGATTAGTCATCGTGTGTCGTTTGTTTGTTTCGAGAAATGAACAAATGACCACCATCCTTATTTCGTCGATATTTTCAACACCTCTCTTGATTTTCTCACATATCTTCCTCCATCTTTTCTTTTAGAATGCCTCCTAGACGTGACACAACTCAAAATGCCGAAATGGTAGCCGTTATCGCTCAGCAAATAGCTGTTGTACTCCCAAATCTTGTGACCCAATTTAATCAAGCGAACAACAACAAAAATAACAATAATAATGCACCACAATTTCGTTCGGCTAAACCACTCTTGTTTTCTGGGTCTAGGGGAGCCACTAGGCTTTTGCATTTGTTCGAGAGGCTCGAAAGTACTTTTTGTCATTTGCAATGCCTGAATGGGTGAAAAGTTGAGTTTGCGTCGAGCATATTCAAAAAGAGAGCTCTTACATGGTGGAACGGTATTATGAGAGATATAGGTGCCGAAGTGGCTTTAGCTCAAACGTGGGAAGAGCTTAGGGCTCTAATGATGAAGGAATTATGTCCTCGTCATGAGCAGAGGGCGCTAAAAAACGAATTCCATGATCTCAAACAGGATAGTGGTGAACATCGTGCATATACTGACCGGTACGAGGAGTTGAGTTTACTCTGTCCTTCGATGGTGACACCTTTGGATAAGGCGATCGAGAAGTATATCGATGGTTTGCCTAATCGTGTTCAGGACATTGTTACCGAAGTAACCCAACCACTGTCCGACAGGCCATTGAGCTAGCTGCAACTTTGACCGAGTCCCAGGTCAAAAAGGGTAACCTTCATCGCAAAGGCGATAAGAAACCATCCACCAAAACCACTCAAGAGAAGCAAAAGGGAAACAAAGCCGCGCCTTCTAAACGATCGAAGAAGCGTAAGGCTTCTCAGAACTTTGTTGTTACTACACAACCCGCTCCAGCCGCTCAACCCAATCAAGCTCCTCAAAACCAACCAGCTCAACCTCCTGTGAGGAAGCCATATGCTGGTACTGCACTATTGTGCAATCGGTGCAACGGTCACCACCAAGTTCATAACCATGTCGTCAATGTACAACTTGTGGAAGATTCGGCCACTTGGCCAACGTTTGTCGATCTATTCCAAACCAAGTTGCTCAGAACCCTGTCCAACCTCAAGCAAATCCCATTCGACCTCACTTTCCACCCGGGTCATGTTTTAACTGCGGTGAGATGGGCCATTACAAGAACAATTGCCCAAAATTAGCCAATTCCAATCAAACTCGTGGATGAGCATTCAACATTAACGCCAACGAGGCCCGTGCTAATAACGAAGTCGTTAACGATACGTTCCTTGTCAACAATCATCCTACTTCTGTTCTTTTCGATTCGGGTGTTGATAGGAGTTTCGTGTCCTTAGCCTTTGAACCATTGCTTTCAATGCCAAGAACTAAACTAGGAAAGCCCTTGGCAGTCCAACTAGCTAGTGGCGAACCTCTTAAACAAGATTCTGTCATTCGTGATTGCCAATTGAACCTCAATAACCACCTTTTCGCCATTAACCTCACACCAATGCAACTCAGGAGCTTCGACATCATCATAGGAATGGATTGGCTAACCAATCATCATGCCGAAGTTATTTGCTTTGACAAGATAGTTTGAATAGTGAAATCTTAGAAGTTCGTGGAGAGAAACCCGCTAGTAATCTTAAACTCATGACCTGTGACCAAGCCCGAAAATACCTACGAAAGAACTATTTTGCCTTCCTGGCACATATCGTAGAGGAGAAAGGCAAAAGCAAAAATGTTCAGGATATCCCCATTGTTCGTGATTATCCTAAGGTGTTCCGTGAAGAATTACCTCGTTTACCTCCTGTACGTCAAGTCGAGTTCCGCATTGATCTAGTACCTGGTGCCAACCCTATTGCTAAATCTCCTTACCGTCTTGCACCATCTGAGATGCAAGAGTTATCGAAACAGCTTCAAGAACTATCTGATAAAGGATTCATTCATCCAAGCTATTTACCTTGGGGCACTCATGTCCTATTTGTGAAAAAGAAGATGGAACTTTCTGTATGTGTATCGACTATCGTGAGCTCAACAAACTCACGATCAAAAATCGATATCCCCTACCTCGCATTGATGATCTCTTTGATCAGCTACAAGGTGCTACTTGCTTTTCAAATATTGATCTGCGTTCTAGGTATCATCAACTTCGTGTGCTCGAAGAAGATATTCCCAAGACTACTTTTCGCAATCGATATGGTCATTACGAGTTTACTGTCATGCCTTTCGGTTTGACAAATGCTCCAGCTGTTTTCATGGACTTGATGAATCGGGTTTGTAAACCTTATTTGGACAAGTTCATCATTGTTTTCATCGACAACATTCTTATTTATTCAAAGTCTCAGCCGAACACGAACAACACCTTCGATTAACTATGGAACTACTAAAGAAAGAACAACTTTATGACAAATTCTCCAAGTGTGAGTTTTGGCTAAAAGAAGTTCAATTCTTGGGACACATAGTCAACCATCAAGGTATACATGTGGATCCTTCTAAAATCGCTGTGATTAAGGATTGGAACACACCCACTACTCCCATAGAAGTTCGCTCATTTCTTGGTCTTGCTGGATATTACCGTCGACTCATTGCGAACTTCTAAAAATCATGGTTACCCTCACTACATTGACTCAAAAGAATAAGCCTTTTGAGTGGGGACCCAAACAAGAGGAAGCCTTCCAAACTGTTAAACAACAGCTCTGTGATGCTCCTATTCTATCCTTACCCGATGGCAACAATGATTTTGTTGTTTATTTTGACGCATCGAACCTAGGCCTTGGTTGTGTTCTCATGCAACGAGATAAATTCATAGCCTATGCGTCAAGACAATTGAAAGTCCACGAGAAGAACTACATGACTCATGATCTTGAGTTAGGTGTTGTAATTTTTGCTCTCAAAATTTGGAGACACTACCTTTATGGTACGAAATGCGTGGTTTTCACGGACCACAAAAGTCTCTAGCATATATTCAATCAAAAGGAGCTGAACATGAGAAAACGACGCTGGGTCGAACTTTTAAACGACTACGATTGCGAGATTCGCTACCATCCTGGTAAGGCGAATGTCGTGGCTTATGCGCTTCGTCGTAAGGAACGTGTCAAGCTTCATTGTGTTTGAATTCAATCTGATATCCAGACACCATCCTTCAAGCTCAATGTACTTGTGCTACATAAGGCATGATGGGTAGCGAATTACCACATCAACTTGAGCTTCAACTCGAAACGAGAGACAATGGATTACTCTATTATTTGAACTGTTTGTGGGTTCTATGTCAAGACAACCTCCACACCTTATTGATGGACGAAGCTCATAAGTCTCGTTATTCAATCCATCCTGGTGCCGACAAAATGTACAAGGATCTTCGTACCCAGTATTGGTGGTCGGGTATGAAGAAAGACAGTGCCTTGTATGTATCAAAATGCCTAATTTGTCTTAAAGTCAAGGTTGAACATCAACGCACATCTGGTTTGCTCGAACAACCAGAAATTCCAGTGTGGAAGTAGGAGAACATTGCGAGGATCTCATCACGAAACTACCACGCTCATCTAAGGTCATGATGCTATTTGGGTAATCATTGATCGTCTAACAAAGTCAGCACACTTTTTGGAAATTTGTGAGGATTACTCTGCTGACAAACTCGCCAAGATCTATGTCGATGAGATTGTATCTCGTCATGGTGTTCCTTTGGACATCATATCTAACAGAGATGCTCGGTTCTCATCTCACTTTTGGAAGACCATGCAAACTGCTATGGGAACCAAACTAAATCTAAGCACTGCTTATCATCCTCAAATGGATGGACAAACCGAGAGAACAATTCAAACGTTGGAGGATATGCTTAGAGCATGTGTGATCGACTTTGGTGGTAGTTGGGATTCGCATCTGCCGTTGATCGAATTCTCCTACAACAATAGTTACACGCCAACATTGACATGGCGCCTTTCGAAGCTTTATACGGTCGAAAATGTCGTTTACCTGTCTGTGGAATGAAGTTGGAGAGTCTTAGTTTACTGGACCTGAACTTATTCATGACACAACAGACAAAATCAAGAAAATACGCGATAACCTTCTGACAGCTAGAAGCCATCAAAAGAGTTATGCGGACAAACGACCAAGCCCTTGGAATTCCAAGTCGGTGATTATGTCCTACTCAAGGTATCCCCTTGGAAAGGAGCGGTTAAATTTGGAAAAAAAAGGAAAACTTGCACCACGATACGTTGGACCATTCAAGATCGTTTAAAGAATCAGAAAGGTGGCATACCGACTTGAGCTACCTCCTAAACTTGGGCACGTTCACCCAACATTCTTCGTGTCCAATCTAAGGAAGTGTTTAGCCGACACAAATCTTCATGTCCCTCTTGATGAAATTCACGTTGATGACACTATGCACTTTGTCGAGAAACCCGTGGAGATTTTGGACCGTGAAGTCAAGAAACTCAAGCGCAGACGAATTCCAATAGTCAAAGTTCGTTGGGAATCCAAACGTGGCCCAGAATTTACTTGGGAACGAGAGGATCAAATGAAAGCGAAATACCCACATCTGTTTCCGCAAGTTTCCTCTAATTTTATTTCGGGACGAAATTTCCTAAAGTAGGGGAGTCTGTAACATTTGTGGTGATCCGATTGTGTAACAATTCCCAACGATTTATCAATCAATGAAACTTTTGTGTTTTATTTTCAAGATTTGTATTTTTATCATGACACTTGCACGTATTCAATTCTTGCACGATTCCGAACTCTTAAACAACTTCTGAAAGTGAAATCGCAAAGTGTTACGCAAACGTAATCAGTTTAACGCGATGTACACTCCGGAATGATGACATAAGCTAAAAATACCCTTTACATAACTTAGAAATAAGTTTTGAGGGCTTCGGTATGGCAAAAACATGCTTTTGCAACTTGAGGGGCTATTTTGCAAATTCGGTGAAACTATGCCGATTCGCGTATATCATTATCCGGAACATGTACGCACATCCAAAAATTTTTGTAATCATTAAAATCTAGTATTTTTAATGATTGGAATGCTAAAATATCATTCGTTACGCGTTTGCGATCATTGCGCGTTCGTTACGATTTCCGTCGTAATTAACCGAAAACCGCATATGACCGACCGAACGAACCGACACCCGGGATATTTAAGAACATATTTCAAGTTATCTATGTTTATTCATCCTTATGGAGCTTAAAAATGGGATTAATGGGTGTTAAAAGTGCCAAAATGTGACGAAAACAAGTTCAGGGGCCATTTCTGCCAATTTTTAAACTTCTGCCCCTGCAAGGGCCTTACGGACCGGAAGGCCTAACCCCATACGGTCCGTAAGGGGTCCCCAACTCAGAACCTTCTAAAAATCAAGGTGCAGCTTCTTGTTAACTTCCTTGGCCACCAAGTCGCGATCGATGCCACCTTTAACATGCATTAGACACCTGGAGGGACACTAATCCATGCCTTAACACCTGGATCAACACTTGGCATGATTTGAGAGCTCCAAGATTAGGATAAAAAACCTTGTTTTGATACCAAATCAGTTTTATAAACTTAATTAGACATGTTTGACATGTCTAACTCGTCACTTTTAGTTTTGTGCTTATTTATGGTCGTAAGTCGAGCGGTCTTGACCACCGCTTTGACTTTCGAATCCGCCCCGTTTGGTGCTCTTAGGATCTGACCAAATACATATATGTGACCATAGTTGTATAGGGAATAACCCTCTGAGGTTATACCTTATAGTCGTGTCGTTTGGTTAGTGTGATGTTAAGTCACCAGTTATGCCTTTATAAATGACCAAAATTCCCTTTTTGCGCATAAAACAATTTTAAACCTGTGTAACCAATGTTTTGCCATATAAACTGATGTTATAACATTAAAAAACTTATTTTGGCATATAAGACTTATCATAACACAATCTAACCATACAAACACGCATTTACGTAAATGATCCGTTAAAGTAGCATAAACTACCTTAACGAGTCATAACGGGTCAAAAGCACTTATGAATCTTTCCAAATCAGAATGTTAACTTTGTTAAACCATTTATCTGAGTTCCAACACTCATTTGGTTTACAAGACCTCATTCTATCCATCCGCCGATTAAAGTCCCGACATTTACGTAGTTACCCACTTTTAGGACACGCTTGATTTCTCGGACATTTGAGCTTGTTTAATCTTTGATTCAAGGTTATTTTGCAACCCCAAGTGAGTACATAGTTCCCCTCTTTTATGTTTTTAAATATTTTTGGGGTGATTCATATGTGCTAAATTGTTTTCAAGTTTTAAAATTTCAAAAACTATGGTTTATATAAACATGACGATTTCAATAATGTGAACGAACTTGTTGGTGCGTTATACACATGACACGAATAACATTCATTAGCTTTGGCCAAGCCAACAAGTAGTAAGTTATGTACCATAGGACTGACAATCCCGTTACCAAGGTTCCCGGTGTTTGTGGGGAAGTTTGGGGAGCGACCGAAACTGATTACTTTAACAAACCCTTTGGTGGTTTGTTATTGCAATTTAAAGTTACCCTTTGGTGGTATAGACGAGTCAACACAGGTTTGAATGTATTCACCAATACGACCAAAAATTTTCACAATTAAAACAAGGACGATTTGTTTACACGGACGATGAACAATTGGTTTATGACACGAACAATGGACGATTGGTTTATGGTAAGTTATTTAGATGACGGTATGTGTGTAATGTGATAAAAGCATGGTGGATACGCTGTTGGTACTTCCTATATCTAAGTGCTTTTATCGTATTACATTCGTGGCGTTATTTGCATCACTTAGAACAAAGGTTTTCAAACAAATGACACGGAACAATATCCAATTTAAGATATAAACCATACAAAGTTTCTTCAAGACGGTTTTCTACTCGAATTTACAAAATAAATGTTTTGGTCAAGATTCATGGCTACAAGTCTTTTATAAGCTATAAATAACTTGTTTTAGTTGGTTAGTTATTATTGCAATACCAAATACTTTTTGATAACAAGGTTTTCAATTAACGACTCTCGTAGTCGGCGTGGTATTGCAATACATATACAAGGCCATGAATTTGACACACTCACAAAACCTATGTACTCGCCGACATATTTTTGCTAACTCGTTTTCACATATGTTTCAGGAAACCAAGTTTGATGTTGTTGCATGCTCACATAGGATTGGACGCGGACTTAGTGCCTTAAAATTTGAAAGACAATAGTTTAATTAGTTTTTTTAAACTCCAAGACAATGTAACTATGAAATTTCAATATTCAATAAAACATAACTTTAATTACCACGTGATGTTGAAACAATCTGTTAACGTGACTCCCCGACATTTTCGCCGTGGTTTGTTGCTTTTACGCGGTCGGGGTGTTACACCAGTCCAGACAAATACCCGGTATCCAGTTAATTTTATAGAGCGTAAAACGGGATTAAGACGCTAATAAAATACCCGGTATCCAGTTAAATACCTGTTTTTGGCCTACAATTCATGTATATATGGTATATATGTAGGAACGTCCACGATTAGCACGGGAACCTAAATTTGTTATCTATTGTCCGATTAGGCGGAAACTAATGATAAGTTAACCAAATAACAAGAATTACTCATTTAAATGTTGTTTTCATTGATCTAAAGTTCAATACATTCGAGAACCGGATCCGACAGAGCTTCGCCGTCTCTGTGCCAAAATCTCTCCAAGTTACAAATGAAATCCCAATGCACCTATTTATAGAATTGCAAGTTCGCTAGAGGGCATTGAAGATCGGGGGAACTTGACTTCTCAAGAACCATCTCGAGCGAACTTGTCCTCCAAACTACATAAATACGCCTTGTTTCTAACAGAGTAAGCCCTATTCACTCAGACTCGATACATAATGACGTCGGCAACAGACATATGCAACAACAGACTCCCCATTGGATGTTGCCGCAATCATTTTGACTTTTAAAATCTTCTAAGTCTTCCGATCTTTAGTTCATGAATAAACTTTATCATCTTGATCTTTATATCCTCTTTCTCTTTCTTTGAGCTTCGTCTTGATAAACTTTTAATCAACATGCTCCCCTAGCTTTAAGCTTACGTCTCAGACTCCCCTTTGATTTGATCTTTAGACTTCAAACTCCCCATAGCTTTGAGCTTTCTGAAATTTTGGATAGTGTTTTATCCAGCACCCCCTCAAGTTTTACTACCTGTCTAAATAAATTCTGTCATTCAAATAAACATTTCAGATTCACTGTTTTGAAATTTTGTACCATCAACATTTCAAACATTAGTCTTCACTTCAAACTTTTCAAAAAACATTAATTGTTTCAAGTTCAACTTAATGACCTTGAATACATTTTACATTTAAGACCTTCAAACTTTCACATTTTTATCATTTGATTTGTAAAAATCCTCTTAGTTGATCAAGTCCAAGTTAATGACCTTGATTAACCAAATATATCAACCAAGTTCAAATTAATGACCTCAGTTTGAAAAACCGTTATGAACAATCTTATTTTAAAGTTTCAAATTAATGAACCTTTAAACAATTATCAGATTTTCTTACCAGACTTCAAAGATCCGTTCTCCAACATTGGTTCGTTGAAACTAATGTAGAAATAAAATCTTTTTGTATTTATTTTGAAAAGCAAGTAAAGTATTTACAGAACTTTTAACAAGTGAAGTAAACTATGTACAAACATATTTACAGACTAATTTTTGTGAATTCGTGTCTAAGGATCATATCAGTTTGTTTGAGACATATCACCTGTACCGTTGACCTTTTTGAGACTTTATGTTTTAAACTTGTTTACCTAGATTGTCGATATGTTTGTCCACTTAAACTTTATCACGTTTCTCAACTGTTCCAAGATATGTTAAGGTAAGAATTATGAAAACTTGACTTAACTGTGTTTCCCACTTCTTGAATATACTCCCGAATCCAGATTCCTGAGATTTCATCTTACAGGTGAATATAGCGTAATTGATATCTGTATCTGGGTTGTGCGAGGCCTTGAGAGCTCAAGTTAGTACTATCGTACAGACAAAGATATGAAGGCTCGTTTTTAAGGTGTGTTCCACTAAAGGAATCTTTTAAGCATTGCAAATGATTAGATCTTTCGATTATTTTCAAATATTGCATGCAGTTTAAGGGTTTATAACAAAAGCATTACAGAAGTTCTAGGCTATTGCTTCCGCAAAATCAGAAGAACTTGTATAATACCCCAGATATCAACTATCTACAAAGACCTCGTATCTCAGAATCATGCAACCCTTCAATCGAAATTTCGGAGTACTAAGTCCATATATCCAAGATATGTTAATCCACAAGATTAAGCAGTTGCAAAATTTAGTTTATCTCTTGGAAACAATTTAGTGAACGTGTAAAGTCTATCGACACATCCACAGTAAGACTTGTTTATCACTTTTAAACATTACAATTCTTTAGCATATTGTGATAGTCACTGATGTACTATCATTTCCTTTTTGACAACCAAATTTTTTTTGTCTTTTTCATGTTTTTGTACTTTTTGAATTTTCAACTTTTTCATATGTTTTTGAATTTTCTAAAAGTTTTTCAAATTTTTTACTCCCCCTAAAATCAAAAACATATTTTTGGATTTTAGGTTTTAAGAAATAACATTCTAAAAAGATAACAAACCAATGAGGATCACGAGAACTCGTCGTCCGATCCTTTTTTCATTTTCTGCATCATCACCTGACAACAGAAACAAACCATTAAACTTTGTTAACCTCATCTTGTAAAAACTACTTATAAGAATCACTTGTAGGAAATCAATTTGAAATGATTTTTTTCAATATAATAATCAGTGTTCTGTTCAACGGTGTGGATTTTCTCAAGTTTTCAAAAATTCTTTTTAACTTTCTTTTTCAACCACTTTGTAATTTCAAAAACCATCAAAGAATATGACTTTCTAGATAAGTTAACAACTCCTGGAGCTCCGCTCAACTTTGATAGAGTGGATCTTGGGACTCTTGCACATGAAACAACTACTTGAAAAATGAAACCCAAACCCTTTTGGTTTTGGGTTTGTACTGATAAGCATTATAACCATATTCTAACTCTTCATCATATTCAAAATCATTATCAGACATTTCGTCCAATGTTGATTCTGAAAACGTTTTGTCCTTTTATTTCTTTGTCTGTTTAATCGCTGACTCGTTTGTTTTGACATTTCCAGTTTTATCAGCAACAGACTTTGTTTTTTCTGATGATGAAAGCCTTTTCTTAGCAACCCATGATTGTAGCTTGGTTCTCGCTTTCTTGATATAGCATCTAGAATTTTTGTTTTCATTAAGCCTTGAAGTTTTCAAATGTTGAGTTTTCAAACTTTGACACAGTTTTAGGTTTCACTTCTTGTTTAGATTCATAGTTTCAATTTGACTCTATAATAGATTTCACAATCTCTAATTGTTTTTGCTTTTCATCTTTCGATTCGGTTTTTCTTCGTGGAAACACAAGGTTTGGATTCAGACACTTGCGCGTAATATGTCCAACAGTATTGCATTTAAAGCAAGTCCGATTATCAGAATCATTTCCACTAGTGGGTTTTACTCCACTTGTGGACTTTGTTTTAGCCTTGTCCCGAAGTTCTTTTTCTTTCTTGAATTCTTCATTCAATTTCTTACCAATCATACCTTCTTCTTGAACCGTTCTTGTTCCGTACACAAATTTTATGTTTTTTACCTTTGTATTCTTGGAATATTGCTTTCTGTTTCTTCTTCGGTTCTTCTTCTTCAACTTCCAAACCTAAACCTGCTCTCCTGTGCTCAGGAAATCACCACCAACCTTTCGATAATTGTTAGCATTCCTTTTAGGTTTCGAGCAAAATATTTCTCATTTTTGTCAAGATCATCTGATGAAACTTCTACAAGTTTGAAAAATTTATCAAGTTGATCCTCTTTCACGTTCTGAATCGGAAAACTATCATCGAAGTATAATCTATCAGATTCCTTAATCTTGTACATGACAACGTTAGGATCATCACTAAGATCATGTTCTAATGATGTATCGTCATCTTCAGATTGTGATTATGAGTTTTTCAAACTTGATTTGGCGCTTTCAGAGCTGCCGTCATCAGAATCATTTCCCAACACATTCTTTACCACATCTTTAGCCACCGCTTCATTGTCATTGTTTGAATTCGTAAAGTCTACATCAATGTTCTCAGACAATTTATTTCTTTTATCTGAACGAATAAGAATATTAAATGCCTTTTCGATCTCATCATCTTTCTTGCATGAATAACTTGCAAGAAATGGTGGAGGAACACATCCGTACTCTTTACGCTTTGATTTCTCACCATTTTCCTCTGATTTAATCATAGGTAAAATGTGATCAATGACATATGCGTTTGTGGTGTAACTCTTTAGAAGCTGTCTTACCCGTTCCATTTCAATTTTCATGTTGTGAAACTCACGCTTTGTTTAAGCAATTGTATTAATGTACATGTTAATTTCCTTTTGTTTCTCAATTACTGTAGCATTTAACATTTTTACATTAGCGTTAAGCTCACTATTAGCATGTTCAACATATTTATATTTGCTTGATATTTTGTCATAAGCTTCTTTTATGGTTCTGTAATCATAACGAAAGTTTTCGTTGTGTACAATCAATTCTCTTATGACTTTGACTTTATCAAGACATGGTTCACAACGACTTGCGCACTTTGTGCAAGGTTTTTCAACCTCCACAACTTTCACATCTTCCTTTTCAGACACACATACCTTAGCCTTTACCTTTTCTGCATCTGCTTTCAAAGCTTCTTGTTTCTGCATCTCAAGATAAGCTAACTCTTCTTCCTCAGCTCTCTGTCTATATCCTTCCAGAATGGCATTTTCCAAAGTAGCATCGACAATGATGTATCAGATTCATTCACTACCTCTGCCATCATAGCAACACCAGTTTTCTTTCCGATGTATCTGTTCCACTCAAAACCATCTTCTTCATGAGTAACAATAAGAGCTTGTTCGGTTGTCTTTGCAGATTTATCTTCTACTTCGACTTGTGTTCTTTTCGGATATGGCTTGTATTGAAGAGCTTTCTTGTAGTACTCATTGTTGCTGCCGAAAGGATTTTGGTTTCCACTTGCTTCTTGATTATTGCATTCACGTTTGAAGTGTCCCTTTTGTCGACACCTGAAGCATGTGACTTTAGTCTTGTCAAAACCAAGCTTGTTGCTTGAGTTATCAATATCCTTTCCAGTGAGCGCCACAAATTTGGAAACTCTTCTGATAATGGATGCAAGGCTCCATTTGATATCCATTAGTTCCAACTCTTCTTCATCCACCTGATCATAATCTTCGACGGTTATCTCTGGATTAACGATCTTTCTAGCAACGAGACTTTCATATGATTCGAGGACAGTAGCAAGAAGTGCTATGTGTTGTTTGGCCACCTTTTCAGGAAACACATTCTTCAAATCAACTGCTATGTTGCACTGGAAAATATTTGAATCAGAATTGGCTTGGCTTGTCTGATTTTGGAATGATGAGCTTGAACTAGCACTAGTATAACCAGCATATGGAGAACTCTGACTTGGAGAAGAATTTGCATTTGCACTAAATGTTGTTTGGATTTTTGGGCTTTGAATCGGAGTATCAGGAATACCTTCTTTGTAATAGACACCAACATCTTGAACAAGATTAGCATTATTTGATTTCGCAATTTTCATCAACTCCGTTTCATGACTTTTAATTTGTCAATAAAAGATGATAACTTGAAGTGTCTCCAAGATGGACTATTCTTCAGAATCGTCAAATATGTTGTCCATTCTCCTTCTTGAAGTGCATTAGCTAACTTCTCGATTTGCTTTTCATCAGATCGTTTGATATCATGTCTCCGCATCTGGACCATGAGGTGGCAGTATCTATCGATTATCTGCTTCATTGTTTCACCTTTTATAATCGTGAAGATGTCGAATTCTTTCTTGATTAAAGCCTTTTTGCTTTTGATCATTTTATCACTTCCTTTGAATTTTTCACAAAGAGAATTCCATAATTCCTGTGAAGTATCATATTCTGGCAAAAGTATCAAGATATCTTCCTTCATTGATTGTTGTATCTAGCTTATCATTTTCTTCTCCGCAACATAGTTATCTTTGTCGGCATTTGAAAATTTATTCAGCGGAAGATCTTGATCACGCTCATCCTTTGGCCATATGTAACCATCCTCAACTGCAACCCAGCTGTTGAATTGATTCGCTTGTATCCAATTCACAAACTTTTCTTCCATCCTTCAAACTCATCCATACTCCTTAGCTTTGGCGGTTTCGACGTAGTACCCATTTCGTTGTCGATATTCATCTGGTTCGCCGCAAGAACATTAGCATTTGATGAAAAAGCCATTTGAGAAACGAACACGTTGTGGAAATCTTCCATTTGATAACCTGAAAACTTATCTGAAAATACAATCAAAAAACACTCGAAAACTGATTAGTAATAGACAATTTTCAGCAAAAACTAACGTTTTAATTAACAATCGGTACGTTAAAAACGTTTAAAATTTTTCCGAAAACAATGTTTACCCGATTATATCTTTAAATTCGTCTCGTCGATACGATTCTAACGATATATAATGTTCGTGACGTTTTTCAAGATTTTCATGCCTTAGACAAGTTCGGCCGAACTTATCACAGACTTATCAAGTTCGGTCGAACTTGATGTGGAATTTGATAAAAATCACACTTTAGAGCGGACTTGTGAAAAGATTTCAAGAAACAGGTAAGTTCGGTCGAACTTAGGTGAAATTTCAAGAAAATTATCAAGTTCGGGCGAACTTGTGAAAGAATTCCAACAATAATTGATCAAGTTCGGATGAACTTGATAAAAAATATTGAATTTTCTTGCATGTTCGAGCGGACTTATACAAAACCTTGAAAAATCTATCAAGTTCGGTCGAACTTGATCAAAATCAGTGAAATTTTAATCAAGTTCGGTCTAAGTTGATGTTAAGTTTGGCTGAAACTTGTTTCCAAAACATGGTTTTTCCAACTTTTTGATATCAATTTGATTGAATTTGATGTCCAAACTCTCAGGGGTTTGTTATTAGTGTGTTTTACATGACATATTCAAAAATCACCCATTTTTGACCATGAAATCATCAAGTATGTGAAAATGTTAAGAAAAATGATAGAACGGAGATGAAATAGAGAAATTCTTGTCGTGATTCAAGTAAATTTGGTATCCAGGCTCTGATACCACTTGTAGGAACGTCCACGATTAGCACTGGAACCTAAATTTGTTATCTATTGTCCGATTAGGTGGAAACTAATGACAAGTTAACCAAATAACAAGAATTACACATTTAAATGTTGTTTTCATTGATCTAATGTTCAATACATTCGAGAACCGGATCCGACAGAGCTTTGTCGTCTCTGTGCCAAAATTCTCTCCAAGTTACAAATGAAATCCCAAGGCACCTATTTATAGAATTGCAAGTTCGCTGGAGGGCATTGAAGTTCAGGCGAACTTGACTTAGTCAAGTTCGGCCGAACTTTACTTCTCAAGAACCATCTCGAGCGAACTTGTCCTCCAAACTACATAAATACGCCTTGTTTCTAACATATTAAGCCCTATTCACTCAGACTCGATACATAATGACGTAGGCAACAGACATATGCACCAACAATATATGCATGTATGGTGTGTTTATATGAGAAAGATGGCAGCCTTGCAACACTCTCTCTCCCACCTCTCACACCTTTATGACACTTGTTGGATTGCATGCAACCTTCCAACCTCCATATCTTTCTTTTTCCAACACAATCTTCTTGAATCCAAGAATCAAATCTCAACAAATCAAACTCTCTCTCTCTCTCAAAATCTCGGCTATCACACACACATACACATACTACAAATTCAAATTTTGAAGTTCTTGAAGATTCAAGTTTAATTTCAAGCAAGATTCAAGTTGGTGTGAAGATCCAAAGGTGTTTTCAATGTGTTTCAAGCAAGAACCAAGCTTTGTATCATGATTTTCATTGAAAAACTTACTTTAATCTTGAAGGTATAACATTTTATTCTTCAAACAAATTCATGATTCATGGTGATGAAGATGATAGTAAAAAGTTTCTCTAGTTCTTGGATTAAACACAAACATGAAAACTAAAACAAATGGGTTTTTAAAGAAAATAAAAATGAATGTATGTGGGTGTATATATGTGGCCGTGAGTTAGAGGTTGTGTTTTGATTTCGAATGTTTTTGATTTATGATGTTCATGAGGATTTGATGCATGCATGTTTGAAAGTTGCCATATGGAAGCTATATGATTTTAAAAGTGATTGCATGTAGGATCAAGAATGATTTTTGATAAAAGTTCATATGATTAATGTTGGAATCCATGTGCCCAAGACACATATTAAATTGATGTGGCAGGTACGTTATGATCCAAGTCGGGTCATACCCAATAACAGGTTAGACAAACACTTATAATATTTATTTATGATATAATCAAACAAATAAATATTAACACTTAAAATATTTAGAAATTGGTTTTCTAAATAATTGCACTTGAGACACCAAAAAATTATATGGATAATTTATTTTGAGAGAATATTTTATATTGTTATTTAATGGGTTAAATAACATTATAAATTGTTATGAGATATTGCATAAAACCTTATATCATATTATGTTACATTTTATAAAAGTTATAAAATATAAATACAAGATATATTTTAAAGAAAAAAATATAATTTAAAAAAAAAACCGTTAGGGCCGTCCACTATGGGGGTCTCCCAATGTGGATTTTCCACCAATGGAGTTAAATGCAATATCTTTACAAGATCTCATAAAATCATGAACAAGATTGTGCGATCTTCTCTCACACACATATACACAAAATCTCATTATTTCTAAAGTGCAAGACCTTCTTTTGTGCCCTCTAATTTTCGGCCAAGAGTTGTAACATTCAAGAAGTTTTGAAGTGTTAAAAATCATAGCAATTAAGAGGTGTTTGTTGGAAGGCTTGGGTATGCAAGCTTGAGGTCTTCTCCTTTGAAGATTTTCACTCAAGAACATCATCTTCTTCATCTCCTAACTACTTGAAAGGTAGTATTCTAAAACAATCTATGATTGTATTTTGATAGCATGCATGTTCATATATGGATCCGGGTTTTAGTTTTACATATAAAGTTGGTTTTATATCTTGTAAATAACATGTTTTAAGTAATTATTCCGCTGTGTTTTTATTTTATATGGAGAAAATAACTTTGATAAACATGTCAAAACTCCAAGAGTGGTATCAGAGCCGCTTATATGAATGCATGCTTCAATGGATTTAAAATTTTCGGGATTTTGGTTTTGGTTAAAACCCTATGGCCGAAAATTTTGATCATGGTTCTCTTTTTGTTTTTCAAGATGTTAATTATACATGCATAAAAGTATCTTGAAAAATTATATCATTTGGATGATTTGTTTGTTTGGACAAAAACCCATATTTTTGGTTTTTCACTTGGCCGAAAATTTGGATGTAAAAGGAAACCATTTTTGCTCATGAATTTTATATTTATGTGGATATATATTTTGGTGTTGATAACCTAGCCATGACCTTGTGTATGAATATTTTGAATGTTTGCGTTTGTGATTTATATTTGATTATTTTAATGAGTTGTAATAATTAATTATCTTTGTTCTTCCGTTTGTGAAAAATGTAATATATTTATTTTTCATTTGGCATGTAAAATAAATAGATTAGTTGCATTTTATTTTTACTAAAAAAATGTACTAGGATAATTTTATGTTAAAAAGGATGCACACAAAAATGCGTTTTTGGTTTTGGCCGATTTTGAGCCTAAAGGACTTCATAGTTCTTTATGGGATTTTAGCCCAATAATCAAAACACATTTTTGAAGCCCAAAGGAGTTTGGAGCTGATTTTAAAGTTGATTTGGAAGCCCAAAGAAAGTGGAGAAATCGCAATACAAAAGGAAGACTTGAAGTACTTAGATGCGGGTTCAAGTGGGAGTTCAACGACACATTTGTGTCAATATTCACCCTTTAGGAAGGACCTTTTGGCACACTTGTTTCGGCTAAAAAGTGTTGTCAAAAATAGTTGGCTATGGTTTTGCACCTATTTTTATTGTGTTCGCTTGTGTGGTTGTTTGATTTATGGTTGTTTAGATGATATTTGGATATGCATACTTAACACTTATAATCAATAACAAGCTTAAAATTGGTTCTTTACAATATCATTAAAAGTGATTAATAAAATGGTTTTATTAAAAGTTAATGATGTTATATTAAAATGAGTTTTATTAAAAGAACCTTGAAAATTGGTTTTCACTAAAGTACCATGAATTTGAATGCATACAAATGTATGGTACATAAAGTTTTCTAAAACTAGAATTTTGAAAACATAAAATCACTTTTATAAAACGAGTCAAACACCATCCTTTTACACAACACTCGAATCACTTGGGAGTTCATTGTGGGATAAAGGTCACCTAACCACATTTGAAGGAACTTGTGTGTTTGAGGTAGGATTACTATATTTGTGGGATAAAAGTCACCTAACCACTTGTATGTGTAAACTTACATGTGTGTGTAAGTAGAACGACTTGATTTGGAAACCATGTTATTAGGGTCACCGAAGCATGGCGTACAAAGGTGTTGATGGGATTAAACATGCCAACTAAACATAAAGATGTTTAACCAATCCCATATGGTTAGAAATTGCAAAGGGTTGCAATTGTCAAATGTTGACTACCTTGTTAATTTAAATAATGGGATAAAGGTCACCTAACCAATATTTAAATGTAACGTTGAATTCTAGATTTTAATTATTAATAGTCTATGAGACATAAAAGGGTATTAATGATTAAAAATTTAATAATATCGAAAATACTAAAATTGAACTTTGCTAAACTTTTGTAGATGGCCGCTAACAATGCAAACACAATTACCCAAACCGTTCGTAACCTATCACTAAGAACCATCCTTGAAAAGGATCGTCTCAACCATAACAACTTCATGGATTGGTATCGAAACTTGAGAATCGTTCTCAAGCAAGAAAAGATATCATATGTGTTTGACGATCCTATCCCCGATGAACCTAACGTAGAAGATGTGGAAGCCTATAACGATTGGGTTAAGTATACCGAGGACTCCATGCAAGCCTCTTGCCTCATGTTGGGAACTATGATTCCCAAGATTCAAAAGGATTTTGAACATCATGGGGCGTACGACATGATTACCCAATTAAAGGAAATGTTCCTTCAACAAGCTAGGGTAGAACGCTTCGAAACGGTTCGGGCGCTTCATGCATGTCGAATGGAGGAAACCCAGTCGGTCGTATCTTGTAGGAACGTCCACGATTAGCAAGGGAACCTAAATTTGTTATCTATTGTCTGATTAGGTGGAAACTAATGACAAGTTAACCAAATCACAAGAATTACTCGTTTAATTGTTGTTTTCATTGTTCTAAAGTTCAATACCTTCAAGATCCGGATCCGACAGAGCTTCGCCGTCTTTGCGCCAAAATATCTCCATGTTACAAATGAGATCAATCATGCTAGCTATATATAGGCAGTGAAGTTCTCTAGAGGATGAAGTAAGTTCGGGCGAACTTGCCTTAGCAAGTTCGGCCGAACTTGACAATCCAAGAAACTCTCAAGCGAACTTGACCCTATTTAACATAAATACTCCGTATTGCTAGCCTAAACAATTTTATTCTATATAGACTCGACACAAGACTATTCTATAGACATTATGCACCAATAGACTCCCTCTTGGATATTTACCTTGTCTTGTTTGGTCTTCAGAAACTCTCGTTTAATCCAGACTCGTTCTCGTGCAATGACAAAGGCAACAAACATATGCACCAACAGACTCCCCCTTGGATGTTACCGCAATCATCTTCTTTCATAGACATCTTTGACAATAATCATCCTCGTCAGTCTTTAAGTGTCATAGTCTTCTTTGAATGCCTCGTAATCATCAGACTTCAAATAAGTTCCTGAGTCTTTTTCTTTATCCTTGAAAAAACATTAAACTTTATGATCTTCAATCGTTCTTTTTTATTCAATTTAACTTGATAAAACTTTAATCTCCAAGCTCCCCCTACTATGAGTTGTGCTCCCCCTAGCTTTGAGCTTTATCTTTAATCATGTTTCATCCGGCTCCCCCTAAAACTTTACTTCCTGTTTCAAAGTACTTGGGAAATCAAATAAACATTTCAGATTCTAACTTTGAAATTTTGTACCACTTGTATTACATACCACCTGTACAAAACTAGTACTTCAAATTTTAATCTTTATTTTTCAGTTATTTCAAGTTCAAATTAATGACCTTGAAAAATTTACGTTTAAAAACTTTCAACTTTCACATTTTTAACATTTGATTTGTGAAAATCCACTTAGTTGATCAAGTCCAAGTTAATGACCTTGGTTAACCAAATATGTCAACCAATTCCAAGTTAATGACTTTGGCTAAACCCGTTGTGAACAACTGATACTATCTTCAATTTTAAAGATTAAAATTAATATAAATTTTTCTTACCAGACTTCGATGATTCGTTCTCCAACATTGGCTCATTGAAAATCTTTTGGATTTAAAAAGCAAGTAAAGTATTTAAGAACTTTTAACAAGTAAAGTAAACTATGTACAAACATATTTACAGACATATATTTGTGAATTCGTGTCTAAGGATCATATCAGATTGCTTAAGACATATCACCAGTACCGTTAACCTTCTGATGACTTTAAGTTCTAAACTTGTTTACCTAGATTGTCGATCCCTAAAATAATCTACTGAATGTGTAAAGCCTATCGACACATCCATAGTAAGACTTGTTTATCATTTTTAAACTTTACAATTATTTAGCATACTGTGATAGTCCACTGATGTACTATCATTTCCTTTTATGACAAACAAATTCTTTTTGTCTTTTTAATGTTTTTGAATTTTCAATTTTTTCATATGTTTTTGATTTTTCAACAACTTACTCCCCCTAAAATCAAAAACATATTTTTGAATTTTAGATTTTTTTTTGTAACAAATTCTTTTTGAAAAATATAACCAACCAATGTGGATCCCGTGACCTCGTCGTCCGATCCTTTTTCTCAATCATGTATCTGCAATTGTTTGAACTTGTAAAAATTTTGAAATCAGTTTTTCTGTTCAACAGTGTGGATTTTCATAATTTTGACTTTTTTTCAAAAATTTTTTCTTAACTACTCCCCATCAAAATGACAAAGATTTTAACATTCTAGATAAGTTAAATATTACGAAGCTCCTCAATCCCGAATCAACTTTGATAATCTGAATCTTGGAACTCCTGCATATGAAAGGATTTAGTTAAAAAATTCAACCCAAGCCTTCTTGGTCTTGGATTTTGGATATAACTCGTCATACACATCTTCGTAATCACTTTCGTATGCTCTTTGATAAGCATATTCAACATCACAACCTTCAAACTCACAATCAACTTTACTTTTATCTTTCTTGATTGATGTGACATTTTTGGTTTTATCACAAACAACCTTCAGTTTTTCAAGTGATTTCTTTTTAGCAATCCAAGCTTGAGAATTAACTCTAGCTTTCTTGATATAAAACCTAGAATCAATGTTTGACTTTGAAGTCTCTCCTTTTTGAAAAATTAAATTTTCAAATTTTGATTCATTTTTAGGTTTTATTTCAAGATTGGATTCAACATTTCGTTTCATTTCTTTGATGTCAATGTTTCTTATCCTGATTTGATCATTTTCAGATTGCTTTTGTTTTACCTCTCTTGAGACTTCTTTTCTTTGGGGATACACAGGCTTAGACTTCGGACACTTGCGAGCAATGTTACCAACTTCATTGCATTTGAAGCAAGTCCGAGTGTCATGAACCTGTCCACTAGTGGGTTTTACTCCACTTGCGGACTTATCCTTGTCCCGAAGTTTCTTTTCTTTCTTGAAATCATCGTTTGACTTCTTACCTATCAAGCTTTCTTCTTGAACCGTGCTCGTTCCATACACAACTTTATGTTCTTACCTTTGTATTCCAGGAACGTTGACTTCTGATTCTTCTTCGATTCATCTTCAGCTTCTTCAAAACCTAAACCTGCTCTCCTGTTCTGAGGAAAATCACCACCGTTTCTACGGTAATTGTTAAAATTCCGTTTCGGTTTAGAATAAAACTTTTTTTCATTTTTCACGAGATCATCTGATGAAACTTCCACAAGTTTAAATAGTTTATCCCATTTGATCTTCTTTCACATTCTGAATCAGAAAGCTATCATTGAAATATAATCTATCAGATTCCTTAACCTTGTACATGACAACGTTAGGATCATCACTTAGATCATTTTCTGATGATGTATCATCACTTTCAGATTGTGAACCAGAACTGTTTGAACTCGAGTTGGCACTTTTAAAGCTGCCGTCATTAGAATCATTTCCCATGACATTTTTTACCACATCTTTTACCATCGATTCATTGTTATCATTTGATTTTGTAAACTCTACGTGAATCTTCTCAGGCAATTTAACTTTCTTTTCTGAAAGAAGTAAAAGATTAAATGCCATTTCAATGTCATCAACTTTCTTGCAGCAGTAACTTGCAAGAAATGGTGGAGGAACACTTCCGTAAACTTTATGCTTTGAGTTATCAACATTATCCTCCGTCTTGATCGTAGGAAGAATGTGATCAATGACATATGCATTTGTGGTGTAACTTTTTAACAATTGCCTGACTCTTTCTGTTTCCATTTTTATTTCATGAAATTCACGCCTTCTCTCAGCAATTGTATTAATGTACATGTTAATTGCCTTTTGTTTTTCAATAACTGTTGCATTTAACATGGTAACATTAGCGTTAAGTTCACTGTTAGCTCTTTCAACATGTTTATATTTGCCTGATATTTTGTCATAAGCTTCTTTTATGGTTCTATAATCATAACGAAAGTTTTCGTTATGTCCAGTCAATTCTCTTATGACTTCGACTTTATCCAGACAAGGTTCATAAGGACTTGCGCACTTTGTGCAAGATTTTTCAACCTCCACAACTTTCACAACTTTCTTTTCAGACATGCTTACCTCTGCTTTTACCTATTTGGCTTCTGCTTTCAATTCTTCTTGTTTTGCATCTCAATGTAAGCTATTCCTTCTTCCTCTGTTTGTTGTATGTATCTTTCCAGAACTGCATCCTCCAAGACAGCTTCTTTCTCAGCTCTCTGCATTAATGCTTCTTGAATAGCATTTTTTATAGCAGCATCCACAAATGATGTATCCAATTCATTCACAACCTCTGCCATCATAGCAACACCAGTCTTCTTTCTGATGTATTTGTTCCAATCGAAACCATCGTCTTCATGATTGGCAACAAGAGCTTATTCGGCTTTCATTGCAGGTTTATCTTCAACTTCAACTTGTGTTCTAATCGGATATGATTTGTATTGCAGCGCTTTCTTGTAATATTCGTTACCGGTTCCAAAAGCGTTTTGGTTTCCACTAGCTTCTTGGTTATGGCATACACGTTTGAAGTGCCCTTTTTGTCGACATCTGAAACAAGTAACCTTCGTTTTGTCGAAACCAAGTTTATTGTTTGAATTACCAATATCCGTTCCAGTGAATGCTACAAATTTTGAAACTCTGCGGATAATCGATGCTAAGGACCAATTGATGTCCATCAGTTCCAACTCTTCCTCATCTACCTGATCGTAATCCTCAGCTGCCATTTAAGGATTTCTGATCTTTCCAGCAACAAGACTTTTATACGATTCCAGAACTGTAGCAAGAAGTGCTATGTGCTGTTTCGCAACTTTTTCAGGAAACACATTCTTTAAATTAACTGCTATGTTGGATTGGAAAACATTTGAATTAGAAGTGGATTGGCTTGTCTGATGAGATTGACTTTGAGAAGAAGAATTTGAACCAACATATGAATAACCAGTGTTTGGAGAATACTAATTTTGTGACGATTGATCTGATGTATTCATGTTTGCACTATATGCCGTTTGGATTTTTGGACTTTGAATCGGAGTATCTGGAACACCACCTTTGTACTAAACTCCGACATCCTGAACAAAAGTAGTGTTTTTGGATTTTGCAATCTTCATCAATTCCATTTCATGACCTTCAAGTTTGTCAATGAAAGATGACAACTTAAAATGTCTCTAAGATGGACTATTCTTTAGAATCATCAGATACGTTGTCCATTCTCCTTCTGGAAGTGCATCGGCCAGCTTCTTAATTTGCTCTTCGTTAGTTCTTTTGATAGCATGTCTTCGCATTTGGACCATGAGGAGACAATATCTATCAATCATTTGCTTCATTGTCTCTCCTTTGATAATTGTGAAGATCTCGAATTCTTTCTATATCAAAGCCTTTTTGCTTTTGATCATTTCATCACTTCATTTGAATTTTTCGCAAAGAGAATTCCATAATTCTTGATAAGTATAATATTCTGGTAATAATATGAAGATATCTTCTTTCACAGATTGTTGTATCAAGTTGATCCTCTTGTTTTCAGCAACATATTTCTCTTTGTCAATCGCTGAAAACTTGTTCAGTGGAAGATCTTGATCACGTTCGTCTTTGGGCCATGTATAACCATCTTCAATCGCAACCCAGCTGTTGAATTGATTCGCTTGAATCCAATTAAAAAACTTTTCTTTCCATCCCTCGAACTCGTCCATACTCATTAACTTCGGTGGTTTCTGAGTAGTACCCATTTCATTATCGAGGATCATCTGGTTAACCGCAATCGAATTTGACGTTGAGGCTTGAGCTACTCCAGCTGCAAACGCGTTATGGAAATCTTCCATTTTGAAAATCTGAGAATACAATTAAAAACACTTGACAATTGATTAGCAACAAGCAAGTTCGGTCGAACATGTGTCAAAACAGATTTTGAAATCAAGTTTCAACATGTTCGGTCGAACTTAGATATCAATTTTCAGAATTTTATCACTTATACTCAAGTTCGGTCGAACTTGGTATTACTTTTGAGAACAAACACACTTCGAGCGGCTTGTAAGATTTCAAGACAAACAATTAAGCTCGGTCGAACTTAGGTAATATTTCAATGAGATCATGAAGTTCGGGCGAACTTGTGAATAAAATTCAATGAGATTCGATCAAGTTCGTCAAACTTAACCAAAACTATTGAAATATCCTTCTAGTTCGAGCGAACTTCTCACAAAAAATCTTGAAAAACCTATCAAGTTCGGTCGAAATTGATGAAAATCAGTAAGATTTTAATCTAGTTCGGTCGAACTTAAGGTTAAGTTCGGCCATAACTTGTTCCAAAAACATGGTTTTTGCAACTTTTTGATGTCAAAACGTTCGAATTTGATGTCCAAACTCTCAGGGGTTTGTTATTAGTGTGTTTTACATGACATATTCAAAATTGAACAGAATTTATCTGTGAATTCTTCATTTTTGTTCAAAAGTTAATAAAAATTAAAGAATGGAAATGAAATAGAGAGATTCTTGTCTTGATTTCAACAAAATCAGGTATCCAGGTTCTAATACCACTTGTACGAACATCCACGATTAGCACGGGAACCTAAATTTGTTATCTATTGTCCGATTAGGCGGAAACTAATGACAAGTTAACCAAATAACAAGAATTACTCATTTAAATGTTGTTTTCATTGATCTAAAGTTCAATACATTCGAGAACCGGATCCGACATAGCTTCGCCGTCTCTGTGCCAAAATATCTCCATGTTACAAATGAGATCAATCATACTAGCTATATATAGGTAGTGAAGTTCGCTAAAGGATGAAGTAAGTTAGGGCGAACTTGCCTTAGCAAGTTCGGCCGAACTTGACAATCCAAGAAACTCTCAAGAGAACTTGACCCTATTTCACATAAATACTCCGTATTGCTAGCCTAAACAATTCTATTCTATACAGACTCGATACAAGACTATTAGATAGACATTATGCACCAATAGACTCCCTCTTGGATATTTACTTTGTCTTGTTCGGTCTTCAGAAACTCTCGTTTAATCCAGACTCGTTCTCATGCAATGACGAAGGCAACAGACACATGCACCAACACATCTTATGTCCTTAAGATGAAAGGCCACATTGATCACCTCGAAAGGCTCAATTGTCCCGTCTCTAAAGAGTTGGCTACGGATTTGATCCTCAACTCTTTAACAAAGAAGTTTGAGACTTTTGTCATGAATTATAACATGAACGGATGGGACAAGAGCATTGATGAGCTTCATGCAATGCTCAAAACTACCGAGGCAGGCATGGGTAAAAAGGCTTTACCCGTTCTAACGATCAATGAGGGAGGCAATAAGAAAAAGGCCCCACCCCGACTCCAAGGCAAGTTTTGCCAAAAGGAAGGGCCACGTCAAAGGGAAGGGAAAAGGAAAGGTTAAAGTGGAACCCACGAAACCAAAGTAAAAGAAGCAAAAGGTTGCTTTGACTAACCCATGCTTTGAGTGTGGAGAGATAGGACATTGGAAAAGAAATTGTCCAACCTATCTCAAGGAGTTGAAAAACTAGAGGGATGCGGGGCAAACCTCAGGTACAATCTTTATGATACATATTGACCTTAACGTTATTTCTTCAAACATATGGGTATTGGATACCGGATGTGGAACTCATATTTGCAATTTGTTGCAGGGGTTCAAAGAAATAAACATTACAAGAAGGGAGACATTAGTCTCTTCATGGGCAATGGAGCAAAGGTTCAAGTTGAGGCCCAAGGAGATTATGTTTGAAAACTTCCAAGTGGTTTGGAAATCACTTTGAAAAATGTTTTGTATGCTTCTAGTTTGACTAGAAACATTATTTCAGTTTCCCTCTTGCTAAAATATGGTTTTAATTTAAAGTTTGTAAACGATGACATTTATGTTTTGATGAATGACATGTTTTACTTTAAAGCTATGCCTTCAAATGTATTTATGAATTGGTTCATGATAGACATCATTTGATAGTTCAATGTACCAAGCAACCACCAAGAAACTCAAATTAGTTTTGAGTGATTCCTATATTTGGCATTGTCGCCTTGGACATATAAACATAATCGCATGCAAACACTTCGAAAGAATGGTCTTTTGGAAACAAATGGAGATGATTCATTTGATGTATGTGAATCTTGTTTAAAAGGAAAAATGACTAAGGCACCCTTCAGTGGCACCTTTGGATGGGAAAAAGACTTATTAGGTATCATACATTCGGATGTATGTGGTCCTTTTAAGCCAATGACTAGGAATGGTGAAAGATACTACATTAGTTTTACCGACGACTATAGTCGTCATGGTTATGTGTACTTGATAAGACACAAAGATGAAGTGTTTGAAATGTTCAAAGATTTAAAAAATGAAGTAGAAAATCAACTCAAGAAACAATCAAAGTCCTTCGCACCGAAAGAGGAGGTGAATACCCTAGTGATGCTTTTCAAGATCATCTTAGGGGTTGTGGGATCATCTCATAACCTACTCCACCTGGAACACCACAACATAATGGTGTGTATGAAAGGAGGAATCGAACTCTATTTGATATGGTTCAATCAATGATGGCTAGAAGCACATTTCCTCTATCATTTTGGGGTTACGCTTTGCTCTCCGCGGCCCGTATACTGAATATGGCCCAACCAAGAAAGTGGAGAAGACACCTTTTGAAATATGGCGTGGAAAGGCTCCATGATTATCATATTTGAAGGTATGGGGTTGTGAAGCTTATGTGAAGCAATACACCCCAAACAAACTGGAAGTACGATCCACTAAGTGTATCTTTGTAGGATATCCTAAAGATGATATAGGGAATTACTTTTATGATCCAACAGAGCAAAAGGTATTTGTTGCTCGAAAGGATAAGTTCTTGGAAGCTAAGTTCCTTATGGAAGGAACTAGTAGTAGAACAGTGGAACTTGATGAGGATCACGAACCACAAGCCGATACACGTTTGGTTGATACTAGCACTCAACAAGAGGTTGTTGAAGAGGATCAAGTAGTTGATCAATACACAAAAACATTGCAGATCTCGTAGAATTAGTAATCCACCCGAAAGATATGTTTTTTCATGGATGGTTGCTATGTGGTAGATTCGGATGAACTAACCACATGCCATGATGCAAAGCCACAATCCGATTGTGTCAAATTACTTGAAGCCATGAACGCAGAGATGCAATCCATGTATGATAACCAAGTATGGGAACTGGTTGTGCCACCTCTTAACTCCAAAGTAGTTGGAAGTAAGTGGGTTTTCAAGAAGAAAACGGATATGCATGGTAACTTGGATACTTATAAAGCGAGACTTGTAGCAAAAGGTTTCACTCAAACTCAAGGGGTTGATTATGATGAGACCTTCTCGCCTGTGGTGATGCTAAAGTCAATTAGGATATTATTTGCCATAGCTGCATATTACGATTATGATATTTGGCAAATGGATGTCAAAACGGCTTTCCTTAATGGATATCTTAATGAAGATGTCTATATGGTTCAGCCTGAAGGTTTTGTCGATCCAAAACATCCTAACAAAGTATGCAAGTTAAAGAAATCAATATATGGATTGAAACAAGCATCTAGAAGTTTAAATCATTGTTTTGATGAAGAAATTAGGACTTTTGGATTCATCAAGAACGCCGATGAAGCTTGTGTGTATAAGAAGGCTAGTGGGAGCATCATCACTTTCCTAGTACTGTATGTCGATGACATTCTACTATTTGGAAATGATATTCCAACCATGGAAGGTGTTAAAACCTGGCTTGTAAGTTGTTTTTCTATTAAGGATCTTGGTGAAGCCGCCTATATTTTGGGAATAAAGATCTATAGGGATAGATCAAGCCACTTGATAGGTTTGAACCAAAGTGCATACATTGACAAAGTCTTGAAAAGGTTCAAGATGGAGAACTCTAAGAAAGTTTTGGTACCTATTCAAAAGGAAATGATATTGAATGCGTCTCAATGTCCAAGCTCAAAGGATGAGCAAGAAAGAATGAAAGGAGTCCCATATGCGTCTGCTATAGGATCCATCATGTATGCAATGATATGCACTAGACCGGACGTGTCATGCGCCTTAAGCATGAAAGGTAGATACCAGCAAAATCCAGGTAACAGTCATTGGATGGCTGTTAAAAGCATATTGAAATACCTTAGAAGGACTAAGGATATGTTTCTAATATATGGATCTGGTGAAGAGGAACTCGTTGTAAAGGTTACACGGATGCGAGTTTCCAAACTGACTGAGATGGTTCTCGATCACAATCTGGGTATGTCTTCATTTTGAATGGAGCTGCAGTCTCTTGGAAGAGCTCAAAGTAGGATGTTGTAGCATTGTCTACTACAGAATCAGAATACATCGCCGCTTCATTGGCAGCGCAAGAAGCTGCATGGTTGAGGAAATTCATCACCGACCAAGGGGTAGTCCCTACCATTCAGGATCCCCTAGAGATCTTTTGTGATAACGAGGGTGCGATTGCAATTAAGGAACCTCATGCACATCAAAAGACTAGGCACATTGAGCGGAGATTCAACAACATAATGGATGAAGTTGATAAGGGAAAGATATGTATTCGCAAAGTTCACACCCATCAAAACATTGCGGATCCTCTCACGAAGCTCCTTGAACGGCCAAAGCATGAGGGTTACACTTGTGCCTTAGGACTTTGATATTCTAGTGATTGGATTTGATCTATTTAGTATTTTGATATTGGAACAATTGTTATTATGACTCATTTAATGATTATGGCATTTTGAGTTATGTTCCATTTAAGCATGCTTAAATCCATGAATAAGTTAATTATTCTAAATGCCCGTAGTCGATCATATTTGTGTGAACAAATATGAAGGTAAGACTATTATGAACTTGGATTGGTGGATATTCATTAGGTATGAATATAGAGCAAAGTGTTGCTGCCAAAGTTCATAGATATTTGTGGGATACAAATATTGGACTGGCCCGCTCTCAAATATTACTACATGGAATCTTTGTGATTGATCATAAGTAATTTTTGAGTAAAGGCAAATATCATAGTATCCTCTGACCTGAGATACATATTGGGTCTTTATATTCACCAAATGTTATACTTTGACTTAGTTCTTTGTTGTTCTGAAACATGGTAGTACATAAGGCTAAGCTCAGGTGTGGTACAAGGTGATTGTGAGAGACGTATGTAGTCAAGATGGGATTTGTTCCTCTTATTCGTTGAGATTTAGATGTCTAAGGCCTGCTAAAGTTAAATCAACAGAGAATGATCACTCTATGTCTCTGGATTTGACAAGTCATCTGTTACAAAAGGATAAATGATCGTTTCACCTAAATCATGTTCAAGTAAGGGACTTGAAGGGATGATGTTATTGAATGGCACTTCGTCATACGTATTAGGGGTAGTAAACCATTGGTAGGCGGTATTTGCTACTTGCATCAATCTTATATGTATCTTGTGCAAGTGGGAGATTGTTGGAATCGGTGTGCCCAAGACACATATTAAATTGATGTGGCTAGTACGTTATGATCCAAGTCGGGTCATACCCATTAACAAGCTAGACAAACACTTATAATATTTATTTATGATATAATCAAACAAATAAATATTAACACTTAAACTATTTAGAAATTGGTTTTTTAAATAATTGCACTTGAGACACTAATAAATTATATGGATAATTTATTTTGAGAGAATATTTTATATTGTTATTTAATGGGTTAAATAACATTATAAATTGTTACGAGATATTGCATATAACCTTATATCATGTTATTTTATATTTTATAATAGTTATAAAATATAATACAAGATATATTTTAAAGAAAAAAATATAATTTAAAAAATAAACCCTCAGGGCCGTCCACTATGGGGGTCCCCAAGGTGGATTTTCCACCAATGGAGTTACATGCAATATCTTTACAAGATCTCATAAAATCATGCACAAGATTGTGTAATCTTCTCTCACACACATATACACAAAATCTCATCATTTCTAAAGTGCAAGAACTTCTTTTGTACCCTCTAATTTTCGGCCAAGAGTATAACATTCAAGAAGTTTTGAAGTGTTAAAAATCCTAGCAATCAAGAGGTGTTTGTTGGAAGGCTTGGGGTATGCAAGCTTGAGGTCTTATCCTTTGAAGATTTTCACTCAAGAACATCAACTTCTTCATCTCCTAACTACTTGAAAGGTAGTGTTCATATATGGATCCGGGTTTTCGTTTAACATATAAAATGGGTTTTATATCTTGTAAATAACATGTTTTAAGTAATTATTCCGCTACGTTTTTATTTTATATGGATAAAATAACTTTGATAAACATGTCAAAACTCCAACAATTAAAACAAAGCATGATAAAATGATTCTTTGGTATATGCATGTGTCGTGTATGAGTACATATGAACATTACATGTGGATTTTGTTTACTAGTTTCTTTTATTGTTACATGTTCTTGAATGATGGTTAAAAATGCAAGTGTTTGATGATTTGTGTATGACATGATGAATATTCATTCAAATCAGTAATTAAACATGAAAAATAAGGTTCCGTGATATGTTTTGAAGCTACAAAAATTATGATATAACTTGGTAGCTTTGCATGTTGTGCTATAGGCTTAAAAAGTAGTAAATCGGGTGACATTTACATGATGTAGGTGCTATTTATGAGACCTGCATATATATGATTAAAATTATTGTTTTAATCAGTAAATAACATGTATTGTGTTAAAATATCAAGTCGTGTCGATTTGGGATGCTTATAGTAAAGTTCGGTGCAAGGCTATGCACTAGAAACAGTAAAAATCGGCTTTTCAAGTGATTTTTATCAAACTATTTTAGATCAGCAAATAAACTGATATTTTTATATAAAAATAAGTATTCTAACTTATATTAAGTATCTTGGGTATTTGGTTAGTCATACTGACTTCCGATGCCCGAAAACGATACCGAAAACGCTATAAACGCATATTTCAATGTACACAAACATAGATTATTCAAAAGTGAACTTGGTATTTTTTATGTGATATGTGATTATGAGAATATGTTATGTGATATGCTAGGTGATAACATGATAATAGTAGTTTAAACTATGCATGTACACTTGTGCGGTTAAAACAGTGAATATCGTGTTATATGTGTGTAACTTGTTTGTCGAGCATGAAAATGATACATAAGTTAACATGATAAGATATTTCATGTATGAATGCTTTAAAAATGACAATATATATAAGTTGACAAAATACGTGTATTGCGATATTTGTTTATATGTTCACGTCACGTGTATGTATTACGACGCGCAAATCATAGATATATTACTTATAAACCGGTATGATAATGGATAGCTTATTGATGGTCACCACAAAAATTGTTCAAGTAGCGAAAATCTTAATATATATATGAACTTATATATATAAATACGCCAACATAATGAAAACAAAGACTTTTCGAGAAAATCTCAAAGTTTGTGTGAAAATTCCAAGTATGGGAGAAACTTAGGTATCTTGCAAGTGTTGATTATTAAATCATTCTTATTTAATTTAGGACGAATAAACAATTTGAGGGATTGTGTTAACACTTAAAAGCGCACTCTAAGGTGAGTACATAGTCCCCACTTTTACCTTTTTCAAATGTTTGGGGGTGAAGCATATGTGCATAACTTTACTTTCCGTTTTCATGACATTATACATACTTTGGTTACATAGTACATACAATATATGATTTCAATAGCATTTTGCTTCGTATGTTGACTTAGCATGCTTAGCACATTGATTTCAAGGATCCTTTTTACTTCATATGTTGACTTAGCATATCTAACACCTTTATTTCATGAACACTTTACTTAATACATGGTTTACGAAGACATTTTACATGACATGCTTACATTGATTATGACAATTTGTTATGTTGAACGAAACTAGATACATTCATTAACATTATCCCGCCGACCGGTAGTATGTCAATGTACCACAGACTTTGTAACCTCATTCCCGCTTCCTAATTTGTTTGGAAGTACCCATTGTGGAATGACAGAATCCGACGAACAAATGATAAACCTTTGTCCTATAAGGGATTATCTAATAGACGACAAGGCTTGAATGTATCCAAATAACTAACCACATAAATGTTCATATTAATAAAAGCAATGGTTTTTCAGAACATAACTTTTGATATAAACGTTTGTTTATTTAAGGACATGTTTTGTACATGACATTCGGTTACACAAGACACTTGGTTATACATGATGCTATTACATGTGGTTTGAGTATAGGCTTTTTACTTGCCATACAAGGCTTGGGTTATTACTAGTCATTTGAAATACAAGATATAGTTGTACTTGACATTGTCACACAAGACATTGGTTTATACATGACACTTGGTTTATACAAAGACATGACATATTTTCATGGCATTGTTTTACACATAACAAATTTTATACAAAAACATGACACATTATATACAAAGACATGAAATTTTATACAAGACACGACATATTTTGGTTATTAAGTTAACCATGCATCATTTCTTTTAAATCATTTTCAAATGATTGCATAAAAGAAATACTTTTATAATGATCCATGGCTATTTTTGTATTAATCTAACTTTTTATTCTAAAACGTTCAAGGCCATGAATCGTCAATCCAAAACCTATGTAACTCACATGCATTTTATGCTGACGTACCTATTTTCACATATGTTTCAGGATACATTATTTGATGAATTGAATGTAAACTTCACATAGGATGGACGCAGGCCTTAGTAACTTTAAAATCCGAAAGACAAATAGATTGTATTACAATTCTATTATTTCAAGACAATGTAATTCGTTGTTCAATAAAACAAAAATTTAAGTACCATGTGTTGTGAAACAATTTGTAATGTGACTCCCCAAGTGTTTCCGTCACTTGTTGTTTTTATGCGATTTGGGGTGTTACATTTTAGGTGTGGGTTTCAGAGCAGTGGTTGCAATGCTCTGATCACCGAGAGCAGTGGGTTCAGTAGCAGGAGGAAGAGATTGAATATTTTGTTCTTGTAAAATTGGCTCATCCTCCTCTACTTCTGTTTTGGAAGCTTTTCCAAGATTTGTTAGTCATTTAAAAAGTTCATGAGTTAGGCAGCCAGGTGTGGACACTGCGCCTTGTTTACTTGCTTCAGCTCTGATCTGATCTTGCAAATAAACACTCAAGAATCTAGGATGTATCAAGAAAGCTTTTCTTTTTGAAATATTTTTAAAATTATTCACAAGATCATGAAACAATTCCTGGGAATAGTTAAAATCTGATTCAGTCAAAATTGCATATCCCAGATATTGTATGTTTAATGGAATTTCATTGAAAGCAGTAGATTTTGCAGAGAGACATGTTAAAAGAGTATGGAAAAAGAATTTGTTCTCTGCTGGAAAATGGGGTTTAAAGATTGTCATACCTTTCAATTGGCCAGTGTAACCCCTTTCCACAAACTCTGCTTGCATCTCTCTTAAAGAAAAGGACACATGATGTGTCATATCATTCAGTTGAAAAACTTGAGAGATCGATAGTGGAGTAATTTGCATAGGAGTACCCCCAACCTTTGAGATTATAGCATAAGGAACATCATCAGCGGATGTTTTGACCTTAGCATTTAACCAAAAATCCCAGAGAGAGTCGATGTAAATCTTGGATTTGACTTCGAGCATGTGTTTAAACTTTGATTCTCTCAGAATCCGAATCATTTTGTGGTATCGGGTGTTGACATCGGTTTCTTCTAATATTGCAGTGTAATTGTGCGGGGTTTTGATGATGAAGACGAATGGTGGTAATTCTTGCTTTGATTTCGCCTTTGATTTTGTTTGGGGAGCCATTATTTTAGTGAAAACTGTTTTGAGATTTTTTAAATCGACACAGTTTGGTGAACCCTCTGTTCTTGATAGAACATGGTTTTTATAGGGTTTATGAAAAAGTGATGATAACATGGCATCTGATGCAACAACTGTCGAATAGCATCTGTCCACATGTAACCTCTGTTTTGAAAATGGAAGACAGTTGTTTGGCTAACCACTGTTGGAAAATATAATCAGTGGATAAGAACAGTGGTTGCAACTATCAGAGGATACACTTTTTGACAGTGGATAGATTTTTCTAAGCGAACAGTGTTTTTGTGCTATCAGTGTTTTAAACAAACTTTGAGGATTTATTGAAAAATTCAATTTTAAACTACTTTTAGGTATGGATCTTGATTTTAAGAAAACATTTTTATGCTATTTCCGCATGAAGTACAAAAGAACTTGTTTTAATTCATGATTAGCATTTCAGATCTAGAGATCAAGTTTTTAAGGACAGTGATTCTGATTTTTGGTTTATATATCTGCCAACTGATCTTTAGACTGAACATGTTATAAAGAAATCAAACCCTTTTTATAGCAATCCCTCATAAATGATGTCTGATGTCATCAGTGTTTGGATATCATGTGATGGTAATAATTTTGATGGTGTTTTTGATCAACTACTGTTGAACCAGCAGAGGATGAGCTTAGGCAATTGCTTTGAACATCTGCTGCTCTAGTAATAAGACATGTGAGTATCTGCAAAGTTTAGCCTACACAAGCATAATATAAAATAATCCTTTGACCATCAACAGATTTCTTTTGATCCATTATCAAGGAAGAGTAACTCCCTTCTCTCTGAAAATAGAAAGGTTTTACTTCCTGACATGTTTTTGAGCTTTAACTATAAAAAACAAGTGAAAACTAAATATGTATTACTTTCCATAGAACAAAAATACTGAAAAGGAATCACACATGTCCTCATATATAAATGAAATTTTTACTACAAAAAATTAAGTAAAAATTTCTTGATAAATGAATCAATTAGATCTGATTGATGTCCTAAGTCCTTCTTTGAGGCAATGTTTTAACTTGACATACATCAGTTACCTGAATTTACCTGTAAGCATTGGTTTCACTCAGTGTGTTTGATAACAGATGTTTGAGCAGAGATGAAAATTTAATTTTAGGTTTTCCTTTTAAAATACTACCCTGTGAACTCTCAGGTGTTATATGTTTATACTCTTTTCTTTTCGTCATTAAAAGTTTTGAGATACACACACATATAGAGTTTTGTGATTTTTCTTCTATTCCCTTTTTTTAACCTTTCCATGGGCAAATGTTATAACATTCACTGGAAGGCTTTCAAGGAAAGAATAATCAATCCAGAATCTGTGACAACTGTGAAAAATCCAGGTAAACTTTGGTTGGAACAAGTCTGTGGTAACCGGACGTGGTATGTATATCGTGATATTGTTTGATTATTTGTGATGATATGAATTCTGGAAAATGATACACCTACTATAATGGGAGTATATGGATAGTAATTAACAAATACATTACACTGACATTATGCGTCACCTACATGACAAGACAAAGTCGTGAATGAACTGACGACTCTGGGAATAAGTATTAGTAAACACGCATGACTTGTGTGCTATGCTAAGCGATATCTGTAATGTCTCGGAAGAATCTGAGAGCACGTCATGGTTGACATGACACTTTAAGGACCAATGATGCGAGGTTGGCATCCTTAGCCTTGAACAACGTGTTAAACGGAGACTTGACGTTTAACACCGCAATAAATGCTTTAATGTTGATTATTAGGTTATCGGTGGCATCATTTAAGATTTCGAGTTCCAGAAATAACTTAGTTTTGTGTCATAGACTGTGACATAAGGTTTGAAAATAATCAAAGCCCGGGCACGTAAAACGAAGCAGCTCCCGGTTGAGGAAACGCCTTTGTTCCGGGCATAACATAAGGCAACCAAATGTGTAAGGAACGATCGATCAACCTTAAAAACACTTAAATAACGTTATACGAGAATTTTATGATTAAAACGTAACCATGCTCGGGTTTCGAGACGGTTATGACCAATTTTTAAAACCGGGTCTTTTGACAGTAAGAACGCGAAAAACGGAGTCCGTTTCGCAAATCGAGAACGCGTCCAGGACCCGAAAACGAACCTAAACACAAACGGAAGATAAACATCATCTTTTAACACGAAAAGACGAAGCATGAGGTGGCCCACATGGACCCCCCATATATATATATTTTTATTTTTATTTTCTTTTTTCATTATTACTTTCATAAAATTCCAGAGAAATTAACCTTCTCTCTCAAAAATCTGCTCTTAAACACCTGAATCCAGCTGATTATCTTCATAAACTTCCACAAATCAACGGTATAAACCTTGATTCTTATGATTCTAATCCCGTTTCCTTGATTAAACGTGATTCTAGCCGAAAAACTCATTTTATTCCAAGAATTTTGAAGGTTTAAAGATGTTTATGGGCTGAATAAGAACACCTTGGTATTCCCCTGGGGTTATATGGCGGCCATGGTCACAAATCTTTGGGGTTTGATACCCTAATCAACACCTATTCGACAAAAATCGCTTAACTATTTGATTAACCGAAACAATGAAACAAAGCTTGATTGACCTAAGTTATAGCATATTGGGTTGTACTTGATGTGTAGGTACTGAATATAGCACCCACCCACTTCTGGACTCACAAGAAGTGCTTGGAATCGAAGCTTTCGCTAGGTATATCATCCGAAAAACCGTAACTAGCATAGGCAGAATCTTGTTTTAGCTATAACTTGGTCCGTGAAACTTGAATGAGCTAAAATTTGGTGGGGTGATGTAGGGTATTGTCAGGAAGGTCCACGTAAATTTTAGAATTTTTGGAATTTTTAACTATTTTTGGTGATTTTCTAACTGTTTTACCGAAAGAATTTGGGAAAAATTATTAAACAAAGTCAATAAATCACCAAATTTTACAGAGACAGTAAGGAATATATGGGGAATGTTCTGGAAAGATTCGGAGTCCATTGGTTGAGATTTGATTTGGGTTAAAAATCCGCGTTTTGTGAGTTTTCAGTAGCCGGGAACACACCGAAACGAAATCGGAAAAATCTGTGAGAAGTTCCTGGACATATAAAAGGTGTTCTGGAATTGTTTTGGAATTTTTGAACCATTTATGGTATTTAATGATAATTATGTGGTTTAAAATGGTTATATAAATAATTTATTTAAATAAGTAAAATGCCAAAATAAATTATCATAAATTTTTCCCATAATCTAAAGATTTTTACAAGGTTATATAAAAATTTAAAGATTTTGATATAAAATATAGATTAAATGGGATTTTATGGAATTAAAAATGAGTTATTTCAAAGCAATTTCAGCAGTTTACCGTATAACGAACCTGTCAGAACCGGAAACAAACCCAACCCGACAAATACTATAATTGGAACACCAGGAGTATTCCGGGAGATTCCTAGGAAAATTGGGCACTATGGATGAGTCCTAAGACAATTCAGAAGAATTCCCGACTATGAAAATGGAAACTCAAATTTGGGCAACCTAGACGCCCCACACACTCAAACTCCCTCGATGGAAAGTTAAACATTCTTAAATAACCACGTGATGGCACTATTGGTATTCCCGTACCATTATCCGAACACGTTAAACTACTGACTTTGGCTGGCACACGAAACGGTGCCCGAAAGCCAAACAGAAAACTAATACTACCCTGATGTCCATCACCATACCAGTGTCCTATAGACTCAATCCGGAGTAAAAACTCCTGACCAAATCCAAGTTATAGCATTACCAACGTAGATACTGATTTGAGTCCATACTTGCATGGGTATTATTAAAGTTGATCCAGTTCCTTGATCACTCGTGTGTTGAAACTACTACTCCCACTGTGAGTTTCACTTCCCCGCTTTTTAACTGTTTTCCTGTTTTCTGGGGACTTGTATGTTATAAACTGTGTTCAATACACCAATTTGGGAGTGAGTTTTACTCTCCCACTTGTAAACTGTTTCAATGGTTTCTGTAAGGACTTGCATGTTACGAAACTGTGTTAATTGCACCAACTTGTGATGATGTGAATTATCTAACATACGAACTACCTCCCCTCTACAAGTGATTAGCGTAAGCCGTGGGCAGTGGATAGTACTATTGGTCTGACAAACCCAGTTGCTCCAGGCAGTTTCTAGGTGACACTGCGTGTCGGTGACTAGGCAACTGCACGCGTCCTAAATTTGGTTATGTTATTAGGCATAACTGCAGGGGAACATTGAACTTTACATGACTCAGTTGCCGGGATGATGTGCCTGTCTTGACACGGCCCGGTGGTAAGTGTCTGCGGTGTCACAACCCGGTGCGATGATGTGTCTGTCTGACACGGAGTGACTATGACAGGTCAAGGTTTCACTTGTGTTCTCGTGTAATTCCATCTGCGACTATTTCTGTGATTGTCATTGTGACTAAGATTGTGACTGTCATTATGACTAAGACTATGACCAGTGCAATTAAACTTGTTATCACATATTGTTACACAACAACTAAACCAGTGGAACTCACGCAACATTTAGCTGACCCTTTTTAAAACTAACATGATTTCGGGTAACTAGAGACTAGTGTAATCCGTGTATGTTGTTCAAGACATGTTTGTAGGCGAACCCTGATATAGACGCATGTGGCTTAGAAGACTTATGTGGTTCATGGGAACACGCAGTTGTAACATACATGTTGTATGTAATCAACATTTTGTAAGTAATAAAATGTAGTGTCTTTATAAACAATGTGCTTGTAAAAGAGGTGTATGTTGCATCCCGTATTTTTCCTTCTGCTGTAAGTCGGGGTGTGACAGAAGATGGTATCAGATCCATTGGTTATAGAGAATTAGGTGCCTTTAAGGAAACCTAGACTATAACTACAGGCTCGGACTTTAGTGGACATAATCGTAAAAATTAACCTCAATTAAAAATATTGAGTGAACACTGTAAGTATCCTATTTGCAAGTACCAGGATGTCCTTGTGGGGAAAGTGGGTTATTATGGTCCGGAATGTAATAATATACTTGCTCATACGAGGCAGTGTTGGGAAAGCCGTGGTAATAAACACCCTTAAATACGTGGAATGATACATACGTGTGCCAAGGTGATAGTTTGTGAATGTTTGTGCGAGAATTGATACATGAATTGGGATTGGTGGATAATGCGTTACTACATATGCCTTTGGTATAAGCAGAAAACTGGTATTACAGTCCATTCCACATTCCTACTGACCACGTGTTTAATATACACTACAGGATTCATACCACCTCCACAGTGGTTACTTATACTTTATGATGTGAGACCTCAAGCCTTTAGTGCAATACGATCTCACCAACCCTATCCTTATAATCATTAACAACGATTGCATACCAGAATGGTACACAAAGAACGCGCAGGTCGTTTCAGATAGACTGGGAGGACATGTACGGATCCTCACTTCACTTCTCGTTGCTTCACATTCGATTGTTATACAATCGCAGAGTTCAAACATCTTACGAAACTTTTTCATCCTTGAATCCGCGATTCATTTGATTGTCCACTGGATTCCTCTTTGGTTTGCAATATTGGCTTTAGCTTTTACGTCGTGTGATACTATAATACTTAGCGGTATTCATTAGCACGTGTTTCGATATATGTTATATCTGAATATGACGATCTCTTGATTATGGAAATGGCATGGTATGCGTGAATAAGTTACCCTTTCCATTGTCATTCGATGCCATGGGGTATAGAGTTGTGATGATACAGATTCCTTTGAAATGCGTTGCGATGTGGAACATCATTTCGTGTGACCATCGGTTACATTGTGTTCTTTTACAATGTTGATTGTTTCGAATTTCATTTGGTTATTTGCAGAAAGTAGTATGAGGGCCGAAGTGGAGAACGAAAGATTTGATCAGGTATATGGGTGTGGTGGATACGCTGCGGTACTTCCTATATATAAACACCCAGCTACATGATCAAGGTGCCGTTACCCAGGGCTGACGGGCTTCATGTTGCGATTTGTTCGGTTATGTCTTGGGCAATGCGGTATTGAGACTTCGACCCTGTTTGATGTGATAGATGACGCCATAGTTTTCGTAACCAAGTTGTCTATACATGGGTGTAGTAATTTTACATGAATGTAGTTTGGGGCGACATATAAATGACCACTGGATTAATCCTGGGAAAGTCCTTTTTTTTCTCAAATACGTGACACGATTTCTAGGGGTACTACACCTCGGTAGTACTCCGTACTGAACTATTTGGGTATAGCCGGTGATAGCTTACCCACATCGATGACCCAATGATCAATTCGCGATAAGTAACAATGTTTCTGTCTTCGGTAAGACACTTCAGTGTAAGTTATTTCTTTTGGCGGGATTTGCTAGAACTTATAGTCATATATTTGGAATCATTACGATACGGCGAACAAACTATACTCATGTCACCGATCGTTGTCTATGAAACTACTCAGTGAAGCATATATTTCCGTTATTAGTTGTCGTTCGCAAATGAGGCAATCACTAATTCTTAATAAGGACGCGTAATTAACGTCGGTGTTGATAACCGACTCAGGGATAACACATAAATGGAGAAACTTATTTGATGTAATCAAAGTTTGCTGAGGAATTGTGTGGATGCGGATCTGATGGTGATAGGACTTGTGGAGGCGGGAACAATGTTGTCGATATTCCTCGTAACCGTTCATACTTCGTATTAACATGACACTCCTATGTATACATTTAATCATAAATATACAACATTAACCGCGGTCCAATCCAAGTGTCAATTTGGTAAATTTTGGTTGAGGGTCGCGTAACCCCGGTGCAAAGTCGGAAAACTATAATCATGAAAAAATCCGACTCACTGCTTCAAATCAATTCATATCTCCTTACTAACACTATTGGAAAGTGTTAAGGTCTGGTAACATATAAATTACTAATTTGATACACCCTATCGATTTAGTACAAACCAATACAAGATAAATCCCCAGTAACTCGATGAGTAGGGAATGAACGGTACGAAGGACCATAACGAAGCTACCTTTTAATGCATAATTACGAAACAAAATTATACAAAACGAATTTTCATAAAACGATTATTTTATGTATATATATATATATACGTATATCTTATTCGAAGGATGGTATTCAAAAGAATCATATGAGACTTTCACGTATCAAATGATTCCTTGTTTTTAGCCTTGCATAACTTAGTGAAAATATGTTCTGATGAAAGACGAGATCGCCTTTGAGTAGTATTCGAGTACAGTAATTCGATGACTAACCCATGGGACAACTCCTATCCAAACCTGTAGACTCTAGACCACCGGTTCTTTTGAACAACTTTTGGTAATATTTTTGTGATTGCTATACTAAGTCTTGAACCAACATCACCCGTATGAGGGCGGTTCATTCATGCTAGAAATCGCATTAGTGTATACATGGTTCTTTGATTCCTTTCGATTAGGCTTTTCACGTCATGATACATACGACGACCGTGCGATTGGACCAACTTATATACTTATATGTTATAAAACATGGTGACTCCGCAACTCTACGATAATAATAAGACCCGGGAAAACACCATATGTCTCCTCCTCCACCCTGAAACATTCAGAGAAGTCCAAATAATTATACCCGATGTCATTCACAATTCTTAAGAGATGTTTGAAATTCCCTTCGGACCTTTGTAAAGGTGTTATTTGGTAGGTCTCCTACATGTGTAGGAGGATGATACATGGGATACACTGACTTTCATGTGCCAATGGGATACAAAGTGAACGATACCCTACTCTTGTGAGTAACCTAAATTTATTCGGTAGACGGCGTTGCTAGTCCTCATGAGTATACGAGGATTAAATTCTCTAGATCAGGGAAATATTGTTGAAACACCCCTCGTCTTCATTCAACTAGTTGGCACCTTCAATTGATTTTCAGTTTGATCAATTTAAATAAGTATTTGTAAAATACAAGGTTACCGAGCAACCCGATTCTTTATTTTCGAGTGATGAAAATTCTTATGTTGCTTAAGGAAATAAGAATGGGGAAATCTTAAGTATAACACTGTATGTATGTATATATATATATATATATGTGTGTGTGTGTGTGTGTACCTGTGTATTCGTACCACGAGTGAAATTCATGATCGTGGGGATGATTGTCAGAAACTGTGCGCTATCATTTACGCGATTTCTGCCTCGGAACATTTGTGGTTAGCGTTTCGGGACCATTCATATATACACGCATTAATGTCACATTTTCAATTGTCCCATATCACACAAATTCGTCGCACGTATGAGTCCACAACCTGTATAACCAACATCATTATCATGTATGTAATAAAATGTCATCATACCACTGCAAAAATTGCACTTAGACTTAACCCAAAAAGGGCTAGTGCTTAAATGTGCGGTCAAAGCATGTCACTGGAGTGACGTATATAAGCTATACTATGAAAAGCATGAACTACTATGTATGAAGGAACACGGTCAAAACCAAACTTTCTTTGAAATAGGAATAGTCACGAGTTGTCCGAATATTATAATTGGTGTCTTTTGTTCGCTAAACCCACTTGGGGGAAATCTAAACCAGAAATCTCGTAATCCCGCTCATTCCAGATGAAGGGACTAGTGAATCTTCTGAATACGTCCTCCGGATATCATGACAAATGTTACATATCATGTCCATCCAGAGGGAAATTCCATTAGTAAGCATGTTATATGTACTTAAAGGAGAAATAAGACTTAGACACGACAACCAGTACTCTTCAAATTTGGAGAGTTACTTAACACACGCTACGAATTGTAAATAACTCGATGTGCGATACTAAGTCAAACTAAATGACCAAAGTGTAGATCGGTGCTTTGTTGGATGCACCGACCGGATGTGAAATGGCATTCATAACCTTTATTCGTGTCCTAGCCGTCAGAGTGCTAGGCTTACCTCGATTGATTACGATTTTCATTCATCCTCCTTGAAATTGGTTTGTTATTTCAAGAGATTGCCGAGCGATTGTGGATCTATGTTATTACATGTGCCAGTAGCACGTATTCCTTCCGTGACCTATTGGGAAACAGAACTAACTAATCCTACGACCAAGGGGTCGAGAAACTCAACAAGCCTAGTCTCGACCAACCCGGGGGCCGGGTCGTCATTTCTTGTTTACATTATTACGAATATGAGACTAACGGGAAAAATTAGATTCAGTGGTCAATTGTCCCTATCGGACTAGGGTGACTATGAATTCGGGCTTCAGCCCATGGTTTCATAAAACCACACGAATTTCCCAATCTAAACCAAGATCGTTTACATGAACGAATTCGATGAGACCCTTACGTTTAAGCAATGATTCAGTTAGCGGAGGTGCCAAGATAGAAAGGCATTATATCTCTTTATTCTCTTATACAGTTCAGATCTTACCAAGTCCTAATTTGACTCAAAAAACCACTAGACCGAGACGGTCAAGTGGTGATTAACCACCTTGTGACTAGTATGGGTTATATTCGCCTATGCATTAGGTAATCTTTCAAGAACATCATGGGAAATGATTACTTCTCATTGTCTCCATTAACGAGATCCTTATGAAATGATAGTTGAGCGTGGCTATGTTCCAACCCTGCGAAGGGTACTCCGTCAATGGGGAACCTTGATTCGATGACTCGTTACTTAGTCATCTTTTACCAAATTACCCGTACGTCTACGATCAATGCCGATCCCATGTGTAGGGGCATCATAGTGATACTTGTGATCGTTAGACACTCGTCATGCCTTAAGCATTTCCATGTGATATAGTAGCATTCTATATGTAGTGCTACTGGGCGTACACCCCATCATTCCTGGTATATGGGAATTTTTATACGATATCTCTCGGAGAATCACATCGATGTCATCGAAGTTACTAAGTTGTTTCCTTCTGGAAAAGACACAGATAGTTGTAGAACAGCTGGAGCCAAGCTCCCAAAACTTAATGCAAACTAGAATTATTACTGTAGAAATTCCATATCCTTACGATGTGATTAGACTACTAGTGTGTAGTTCGGGTACCCTGTTGATGTGAGGGTGCAGATTCGTTGTTACTCGTGTACATGCTTGCCTTATGGCAACCGTAGGCTCGTAAAAGCCTTTCTCTTTCTCTACCATAGAGTAGGGACTCTCGTGGTCGGCTGGTATTAGCCGAAGATACTCACGTACACGACAATAAGGGAAGATTGGCGTGCACCACTCGGTAAGACCAAATTTATTCCCTTAACACAAACATGCGGAGCATGGTGCTCATTATTGCAATGTTCGCAACAAACCTTGGGAGAGTACCCATACTCCTCCTTTATAGGGGTGTTCAATAACTATTAAACGAAATCCTAATTGAAACTTATGGTGTATCAATGGTGAAGATAATGAATGCAAAGAAAACGTAATAATTGCAGTCAGCTATAAGCTGAATACGAAACTCATATCCTACTATGAGTCCAACAACACTCTCACTTCCAGATTGGAAGTGATGACTGATGTTACTCTTAACAATACGTAGGAATTGTGGATGGACAAATTACACTGCTACTGTGTAGCACAATTATCATCTCCGTACGATGATGATACTAAATGAAAAGCGAAAACATACTTGTCTGTCAGATGACTGACACGAATATAAACACAGTGCTTTCCAATGGATTACTAAACGGAATTTCGAGGACAAATTTCTTTTAACGGGGGACACTGTGACATGTGTGAAAAATCCAGGTAAACTTTGATTGGAACAATCCATGGTAACCGGACGTGGTATGTATATCGTGATATTGTTGTGATTATGTGTGATGATACGAATTCTGGAAAATGATACACAGACTATAATGCGAGTATTTGCATAGTAATTAACAAATACATTACAGTGACATTATGCGTCACCTACATGACAAGACAAAGTCGTGAATGAACTGACGACTCTGGGAATAAGTATTAGTAAACATGCATGACTTGTGTGCTATGCTAAGCGATATCTGTAATGTCTCAAAAGAATCCGAGAGCACTTCATGGTTGACATGACACTATTAAGGACCAACGATGCGAGGTTGGCATCCTTAGCCTTGAACAACGTGTTAAACGAAGACTTGATGTTTAACACCTCAAAACGAAGCAGCTCCCGGTTGGGGAAACGCCTTCGTTCCGGGCATAACATAAGGCAACCAAATGTGAAAGGAACGATCGATCAAGCTTAAAAACACTTAAATGAACGTTATACGAGACTTTTATGATTAATACGTAACCATGCTCGGGTTTTGAGACGGTTATGACCAATTTTTAAAACCGAGTCTTTTGACAGTAAGAACGCGAAAAACAGAGCCCGTTTCGCAAATCGAGAACGCTTCCGAGACCCGAAAATGAACCTAAACGCAAACGGAAGATAAACATCATCTTTTAACACGAAAAGACGAAGCACGAGGTGGCCCACATGGACCCCCATATATATATATATATTTATTTTTATTTTCTTTTTTTCACTATTACTTTCATAAAATTCCAAGAAATTAAATTCTCTCTCAAAAATCTGCTCTTAAAAACCTGAATCCAGCTGATTATCTTCATAAACTTCAACAAATCAAAGGTATAAACCCTTATTCTTATGATTCTAATCCTGTTTCCTTGATTAAACACGATTTCTAGCCGAAAAACTCATTTTAATCCAAGAATTTTGAAGGTTTAAAGATGTTTATGGGCTGAATAAGAACACCTTGGTATTCCCCTGGTGTTATATGACAGCCATGGTCACAAATCTTTGGGGTTTGATACCCTAATCAACACCTAATTGACAAAAATCGCTTAACTATTCGATTAACCGAAAAATAATGAAACAAAGCTTGATTGACCTAAGTTCTAGCATATTTGGATTTTACTTGATGTGTATGTACTGAATATGGCACCCACCCACTTCTGGACTCAAAAGAAGTGCTTGGAATCGAAGCTTTCGCTAGGTATATCATCCGAAAACCTGAACTAGCATAGGCAGAATCTTGTTTTATCTATAACTTGGTCCGTGATACTTGGATTGAGCTGAAATATGGTGTGATCATGTAAGGTATTGTCAGGAAGGTCCACGTATAATCTTAGAATTTTTGGAATTTTCTACGAGTTTTGGTGATTTTCTAACTCGTTTACCGAAAGAATTTTGGAAACATTATCAAATGAAGTTAATAAATCACCAAATTTTACAGAGACACTAAGGAACATATGGGGAATGTTCGGGGAAGATTGGGAGTCCATTGGGTGAGATTTGATTTGGGTTAAAAATCCGCGTTTTTGCGAGTTTTCGGTAGCCGGGAATACACCTAAACGAAATCGGAAAAATCTCAAAAATTTGTGAGAAGTTCCTGGACATGTAAAAGTTGTTCTGGAATTGTTTTTGAATTTTTGAACCATTGATGGTATTTAATGATAATTATTGGTTAAAAATGGTTTTATAAATAATTTATTTAAATAAGTAAAATGCCAAAATAAATTCTCATAAATTTTTCCCATAATCTACAGACTTTTACAAAGTGATATAAAAATTTACAGAATTTTATATAAAAAATAGATTAAATGGGATTTTATGGAATTAAAAATGAGTTATTTTAATGCAATTTCGACAATTTACCGTATAATAAACCTGCCGGAACCGGGAACTGACCCAACCCGACAAATACTATAATTGGAACACCGGGAGTATTCCGGGAGATTCCCGGACAAATTGGGCACTATGGATGTGTCCTAGGACAGTTCGGGAGAATTCCCGACGGTGAAAATAGAAACTCAAATTTGGGCAACCCAGACGCCCCAAACACTCAAATTCCCTTGATGGAAATTTAATCATTCTTAAATAACCATGTGATGGCACTATTGGTATTCCCGTACCATTATCCGAACACGTAAACTACTGTCTTTGGCTGGCATGCGAAACGGTGATCGGAAGCCAAACTGAAAATTAATACTACCCTGACGTCCACACCATACCAGTGTCCTATAGACTCAATCCGGAGTAAAAACTCCAGACCAGATCCAAGTTATAACCATTACCAACTTAGATACTGATTTGAGTCCATACTTGCATGGGTGTTATTAAAGTTGATCCAGTTGCTTGATCACTCGTGTGTTGAAACTACTACTCCCACTGTGAGTTTCATATCCCCGCTTTATAACTGTTTTCCTGTTTTCTGGAGACTTGCATGTTATAAACTGTGTTCAATACACCAATTTGGGAGTGAGTTTTACTCTCCTACTTGTAAAATGTTTCACTATTTTCTGTAGGACTTGCATGTTACGAAACTGTGTTAATTGCACCAACTTGTGATGATGTGAATTATCTAACACACGAACTACCTCCCCTCTACAAGTGATTAGCATAAGCCGTAGGCAGTGGATAGTAATATTGGTCTGAAAAACCCAGTTGCTCCAGGCAGTGTCTAGGTGACACTGTGTCGGTGACTAGGCAACTACACGCGTCCCCTAAATTTGGTTATGTGAGGCATAACTACAGGGAACATTGAAATTTACATGACTCAGTTGCCGGGATGACGTGCCTGTCTTGACACGGCCTAGTGGGAAGTGTCTGTGATGACACAACCTGGTGCGATGATGTGTCTGTCTGACACAGAGTGACTATGATAGGTCAAGGTTTCACTTGTGTCCTCGTGTAATTCCTTCCGCGACTATGACTGTGACCGTCATTGTGACTAAGCCTGTGACCGTCATTGTGACTACGACTGTGACCAGTGCAATTAAACTTGTTAACACATATTGTTACACAACAACTAAACTAGTGGAACTCACGCAGCGTTTAGCTGACCCTTTTTAAAACTAACATGCATTTCAGGTAACTCGAGACTGGTGTGATCCGTGTATGTTGTTCAAGACATGTTTGTAGGCGAAGCCTGATATAGACGCATGTGGCTTAGAAGACTTATGTGGTTCATGGGAACACGCTGTTGTAACATACATGTAGTATGTAATCAACATTTTGTAAGTAATAAAATGTAGTGTCTTTATAAACAATGTGCTTGTACCAGAGGTGTCTGTTTCATCCCAGTTTTTTTCCTTCCGCTGCAAGTCGGGTTGTGACAGAATCATTTTCGGTAATGTTTTGAGAACCTTAGACATTTTTTGCAGAACTGCTTATGCTAAAATTCACATTACTTTTGATCCGGTTTTCTAAACATCAACCCATAACCTTTGAAAATTTTCTCGTAACTTTTTTTCATCATATAGGTCTTGTTCCAAAGATTTAGGTTCACCATAGTCTTTTAAAGACATTAGATGAAATCTTAGCAACCATCAACCGTAGAATCATCACAGATTTTATCACAAATACTCGAAAACGTATATAATGTGATTTGGCTCTTACTATGTTTTCCAACAATTACGATCAACAAAGTATCACAAGAATTGAGCTGATCTTTTTATGTCAAATCGATTGTTAGATCGAATTTGACTGACCAAACTCTAATACCAATTGTTAGCATCTGAGTTTGACCTGATTGTGTTATTTTAAACAAATTGAACATAAAATGAGATAAAACAGATTGAACATAAATGAGATAAAACAATACGGAATACACTTAAAACTTTGTAACACAATCAAATGGGAGATTAGCTTTCATCAAACAATGTTTTCATTACTTCAAAAGATTGAAAAGGATTAAAAGTAATTTTGTGTATGAATCACTTACTCTCCCTCAGCCTGGGCTTCACACAGATTAGATCATACAAGATAAGTGTGTGTGTGAGCTAAATAGAACAGTACATGGACTGTCTATTTATAGTACAAATCCTAACCTCTGAAGCATCTTTGCTGACATCACCAAGACAATGACATCTAACTAACTAACAACCTCTAACCACTGCTAATGCTATCCTCTGATACATTTTCAAAACACTGAACGATTATCCAAATAGGATGCTAACCGCTGATGAGCTTTAACCACTGCTGAAGCTTTATCATATGTTCCTCAAAGAGTGATCAAACCTTTGACTTTCAACAGACTTTTGACTTCAAGCAGAGGTTAGGTCTTCAAGAGTCTTTACAATCAGCAGAGCTTAGCACTGAGCAGATGTTAGGAACAAATGTTTAGGGAAAGCAGTGTAAAGGTAAGTCAGAGGTTGTAACCTCTGATGGTTGAACCAAAGCTCGGATAGTGTATTTGGCTTTGTTATCATCTGTTCTTTTGTTAAGGTTCGATCCCAACAAAGTGCCAAAACTTCGGTTTTATAGCCAAAAAAGCGTAAAACGGGGATAAAACAGGGGACAAAAGTATGTGTATTTTTACATATATCATGTGTGGATGTTTGTTCGTGGATTGATACATGAATTGGGATCGGGGATGATATGTTACTACATATGCCTTCGGGATAGGGAGAAAAGGGGTAATACAGTCCATTCCACATTCCTACTACTCACATAACTAATACCCACTAGAGTTGGACTTCTATCACTCATTCAATTATTACATATACGTTATGATGTGAGAACTCAAGTCTTTACTACGATACGATCTCACTAAATCTATCCTCATAGTTACTATAACAACGATTATATACCAGAGTGATACTTTAAAAAGAACATAAAAACACAAAGAACTCGCAGGTCGTTCTAATAGACTGGGAGGACGTGTACGGATCCTTACTCCACTTCTCGTTGTTTCACATTTGATTGTTATACAATCACAGAATTCAAACATCTTGCAAAACTTTCTTGTGATATCTGTGACGATCCGATCATGTAACGATTTCTGAATAATGTATCAATCAATGAAATTTTATGTTTCATTTGTGAATATTTGTTTATTTATTTTGATAAATGAACACATTCGATTCTTGCACAATTTCGAGCTCTCAAATCGCTTCTGTAAGCGAAACCGTAAACCGATTCGCAAACAAAACAAGTTTTATGCAACATACACTCTGGAACAATGAAACAAGCCAAAAATACCTTAAATAACCTTTACATAACTTAGAAATAAGTTTTGAAGGCTTTGGTATGTCAAAAACAAGCTTATTCGATCTCAGGGACTATTTATGACAAACTACGAAAGTCTGCCGATTCTTGTAGCAACACACATTCTGGAACAAGGTCGTAAGCTAAACATACCCTTAATAACCTTAACATAGCTTAGAAATAAGTTTTGAGGGCTTCGGTATCGCACAATCTCCATACCCTACTAATGGACGAAGCTCATAAGTCTCGTCATTCAATTCATCCTGGTGCTAAAAAATGTACAAGGATCTCCGTACCCAGTATTGGTGGCCGGGTATGAGGAATGGATTGCCTTGTATGTGTCTAAATGCCTTACTTGTCTCAAAGTCAAGGCTGAGCATCAACATCCGTCTGGTTTATTGGAACAACCAGAAATATCGGTTTGGAAGTGGGATAAAAAATGCGATGGATCTCATCACTAAACTACCGCGCACATCTAGAGGTCATGATGCAATATGGGTAATCATTGATCGTCTAATGAAGTCAGCACACTTTATATTTATTCGTGAAGACTACTTTGCTGACAAACTTGCCAAGATCTATGTTGATGAGACTGTGTCTCTTCATGGTGTTCCTTTGAACATCAAATCTGACCGAGATGCTCGGTTCTCGTCTCGTTTTAAGAAGACCTTGCAATCTGCTATGGGAACCAAACTTAATCTAAGCACTGCTTATCATCCTCAAAGGATGGACAATCTGAGAGGACGATTCAAACTCTGGAGGATATACTCCGAGCTTGCGTGATCGATTTTGGTGGTAGTAGGGACTCACATCTACCATTGGTCGAATTATCCTATAACAATAGCTATCACGCCAGCATCAACATGGCGCCTTTCGAAGCTTTATACGGTCGAAAATGTCATTCACCTGTCTGTTGGAATGAGATCGGTGAGACACAGCTCACTGGACCTGAAGTCAACCACAACACAACCGAGAAAGTCAAGAAAATGCGTGATAACCTTTTAACAACTAGAAGCCGTCAAAAGATTTATGCGAACAAACGACGCAAGCTCTTAGAATTTCAAGTTGGTGAATACGTCCTACTTAAGGTATTCCCTTGGAAAGGAGTGGTTAGATTTGGAAAGAAAAGAAAACTTGCACCACGATACGTTCGACCATTTAAGATCGTTGAAAGAATCGGAAAGGTGGCCTACCGACTTGAGCTACCTCCTAAACACGGGAATATTCACCCAACATTCCATGCGTCCAACCTAAAGAAGTGTTTAGCCGATACCAACCTCCACATCCCTCTCACGAGATTCACTTTGATGACACTATGCATTTTGTCGATTAACCAGTGGAGATAATGGACCGTGAAGTCAAGAAACTCAAGCACAGACGAATTTCGATTGTTAAAGTTTGATGGGAATCCAAACGTGGCCCAGAGTTTACTTGGGAATGAGAGGATCAAATGAAAGCAAAGTATCCACACCTATTCTCACGAGTTTCCTCTAATTAAATTTCGGGACGAAATTTCCTGAAGTAGGGGAGACTGTGATATCTGTGACGATCCGATCAAGTAACGATTTTTGAATAATGTATCAATCAATGAACTTTTATGTTTTATTTGTGAATACTTTTTATTTATTTTGATAATTGAACACATTCGATTCTTGCAGAATTTCGAGCTCTCAAATCGCTTCTGTAAGCGAAACCGTAAACCGATTCGCAAACAAAACCAGTTTTATGCAACATACACTCTGGAACAATGAAACAAGCCAAAAATATCTTAATTAACCTTTACATAACTTAGAAATAGGTTTTGAAGGGTTTGGTATGTCGAAAACAAGCTTATTCGATCTCAGGGTCTATTTATGACAAACTACGAAAGTCTGCTGATTTTCGTAGCAATACACATTCTGGAACAAGGTCATAATCTAAACATACCCTAAATACCCTTAATATAGCTTAGAAATAAGTTTCGAGGGCTTCCGTATGGCAAAATCACGCTTTTGTAACTTCAGGGGCTATTTTGTAAATTTTGCGGAACTATGCCTTTTCGAGTATTTCGCTATCCGGAAGATGTACAGACATCCAAAAATTTTTTTAATTATTAAAATATTGTATATTAATGATTGGAATGCAACATTATCATTCGTTACGCTTTTACGGTCATGCACGCGTTCGTTACGATTTTCGTCGTAATTAACCGAAAACCGCAACCGTACGACCAAACGAACCGACCTCTGAGATATTTTTGAGCATATTTCAAGTTACCTATACTTTACTGTCCTTATAAAGCTTAAAAATGGGGTTGACGGGTGTTAAAAGTGCAAAGCGCGTCAAAAACAAGTTCAGGGCCCATTTCTGCCAAATTTGAACCTTCAGCCCCTGCAAGGGCCTTACGCACCGTAAGGTCTAACCCCATACGCTCCATAAGGGGTCCCCAGCTCATCAAAATTGTTAAATTAAGGTGGCAGCTTCTTGTTAAATGCCCCATTGACTCATCAAACGATTTTGCCACTCTTAATTCTGCATTTGACACATATGGGACACTAATCTATCATGTTGGTGAGTCATGGACACTTGTCTTACTCCTAGAACTCCAAGAAATCTATAAACACCCATGTTCTTCATTCATGAAAAGTTTTAATCAACTCATCTCCTGCCACAAACTAAAGTTGCAACACTTTTGGTGATCAATCTCTGAAATCTTGGCATTCCTATAGTGTTTGTAAGTGCTTTCAATCATGCTTTGTTCAATTCTTGTATTTTAATTGGATTAAAAGTCACAAAGTTGACTTTTGTTTGACTTCTAGATTTGATAATGAATTGATCAACACAAAACCCAATTGAACTTATTAATATGATGATAATCAAGATGGTTGTGGTCCTTAATAATTATACCTACTGATTGCCATATTTTCTAGTCATTTTGACAAGTCAAAGTTTTGGTCAAAGGCGTTAAATACGCATTTTTATGACAGAACTGATTTCGGGCGTCAAACAATTTGTTTTGATATCAAAACTCTCTTATAAACTTAATTAGACATGTCAAAACATGTCTAATTCGTCACTTTTGTTTTAGTGCTTGACTAGACTCATAAGTCTAGCGGTTTTGAGCACGCTTTGACTAAGCAAGTTCGCCCGAACTTACTTCTCCACCAGCGAACTTGACTAAGTATAAGTAGGTGTGTTGTTCATTCGTCATTTAAGTTTTTGGCATCCCTACGGGGAGGTGCTGCCGGATTCTCTCTAGGAACTCTAGCAGCTGGACTTATAAAGATGTATACTCTTTCGGTATGAATGAAGACTTCTGCTGTATTCTGTTTCTACTCCTTTCTGCAATAACATTCTACCAAATCGGTTTACATTTATCCACTAACTTCCGTCTAGAACCGCCTGATCACGGACATTCAGTTATAGGTGTCAAGTCAAATGAACAAGAAGCTGCCAGGTAGCTGCTTCCACTGGGTATCCCCTGCGCGTCGCGGGAGATCTTGGGGGTCTCTCACGTGGCGCCTGGGATTCCTAAGTTTCAGAATTGGCAGAACAGATCCCTGAAGCCTAAAACTTGTTTTGACGGGTTTTGGCACTTTTAACACCCGTTAACCCTATTTTTAAGCTTTACAAGGAAGATAAAGCATAGGGAACTTGAAAAATGCTCAGAAACTTTTCGGATGTCGGTTCGTTTGGTCGTACGGTTGCGGTTTTCGGTTAATTACGACGAAAATCGTAACAAACACGCAAATGACCGTAAATGCGTAACGAGTGATATTTTTGCATTCAAATCATTAAAATGCTATATTTTAATGATTAAAAATTTTTTTGGATGTGCGTATATGTCCCGGATTAGGAAATACGCGATTTGGCATAGTTACGTAAAATTTGCAAAATAGCCCCTAAAGTTGAATAAGCATGTTTTTGCCATACCGAAGCCCGCAAAACTTATTTCTAAGCTATGTGAAGGGTATTTAGGTATGTTTAGATTATGCCGTTGTTCCGGAGTTTACGTCGCGTTAAACTGATTACGTTTGCGTTATGGTTTGTGATTTCACTTCCAGAAGTGATTCGAAAGATCAGAATTGAACAAGGATTGAAAATATGAAATACCATATATAAATACACAAATCTTGGAATAAAACAATGTTATAAAATTACAATATAGTTCGGAATAGTACGATGATTAAAATACTCATATGTCACAGTCTCCCCTACTTTTGGAAATTTCACCCGAAATTTAACTAGAGGAAACTTGTGAGAATAGATGTGGATATTTCGCCTTCATCTGGTCCTCTCGTTCCCAGGTAAACTTAGGGCCACGTTTGGACTCCAACGAACTTTAACAATCGGTATTTGTCTACGCTTAAGCTTTTTGACTTCACGATCCAAAATTTCCACAGGTTTCTCGACAAAGTCTAATGTGTTATTAACACGAATTTCATCAAGAGGGATGTGGCGGTTTTCATCAGCTAAACACTTTTTCAAATTGGACACGTGGAATATTGGATGAACATTTCCAAGTTCAGGAGGTAGCTCAATTTTGTAGGCCACCTTTCCGATTTTCTCAATGATCTTGAATGGTCCAACATATCTAGGTGCAAGTTTTCCTTTATTTCCAAATCTAACCACGCCTTTCCAAGGGGATACCTTGAGTAGGACATGATCACCGACTTGGAATTTCAAGGGCTTGCATCGTTTGTCCGCGTAACTCTTTTGACAGCTTCTAGCTGTCAAGAGATTATCGTGAATTGTTTTGACTTTGTCTGTTGTGTCTTGAATGAGTTCAGGTCCAGTGAATTGAGATTCACCAATTTCATTCCAACAGACAGGTGAACGAATTTTTCGACCATCAAGAGCTTTGAAAGGAGCCATGTTGATGCTGGTATGATAACTGTTGTTGTAAGAGAATTCGATCAAAGGTAGATGCGAATCCCAACTACCACCAAAGTCGATCACACAAGCTCTAAGCATATCTTCCAGTGTCTGGATTGTCCTTTAAGATTGTCCATCCATTTGAGGATGATAAGCAGTACTCAGGTTAAGTTAGGTTCCCATGGCAGATTGCATGGTCCTCCAAAAATGAGATGAGAATCGAGCATCACGATCGGATATGATGTCCAAAGGAACACCATGACGAGATACAATATCATCAACATAGATTTTAGCAAGTTTGTCAGCAGAGAAATCCTCACGGATTGCTTGCTGACTTGGTTAAACAATCAATGATTACCCAAATGGCATCATGACCTCTAGATATACGCGGTAATTTGGTAATGAGATCCATTGCAATGCTTTCCCATTTCCAAACCGGAATTTCTGGTGGTTCAAGCAAACCAGAAGGGCATTGATGTTCTGCCTTAACTTTGAGACAAGTAAGACATTTAGATACGTACAAGGCGATGTCTTTCTTCATACCCGGCCACCAATACTGGGTACGAAGATCCTTATACATTTTGTCTGCCCCTGGATGAATTGAATAACGAGACTTATGAGCTTCATCCATTATCAAGGTGCAGAGATTGTCTTGACTTGGAACCCACAAACGGTTCAGATAATAGGATAACCCATTGTCTATCATTTCAAGTTGAAGCTCAAGATGATGTGGTAATTCATCACTCATCATGCCTTATGTAATACAAGTTCGTTGAGCTGGGAGATGCGGTTTTGAATATTAGATCGAACTTGAACACAATGTAGCTTGACTCGTTCTTTACGACTAAGAGCATCGGCTACGACATTCGCCTTACCAGGATGGTAGCGAATCTCACAGTCATAGTCGTTCAGAAGTTGAACCCATCGTCGCTGTCTCATGTTTAGTTCTTTCTTATTGAAAATGTGCTGGAGACTTTTGTGGTCCATGAAAACCACACATTTTGTACCGTATAGATAGTGTCTCCAAATTTTCAGAGCGAAAATAACAGCACCCAACTCAAGATCATGAGTGGTGTAGTTCTTTTCGTGAATCTTCAATTGTCTTGATGCATAGGCTATAACTTTTTTCCTTTGAATGAGAACGCAACCAAGGCCTAAGTTCGATGCATCACAATATACGACAAATTCATCGTTACCTTCAGGTAAGGATAAAATAGGAGCATTACAAAGTTTCTGTTTCAAGGTCAGAAAAGCTTCTTCTTGTTTGGGTTCCCGCTCAAAAGGTTTATTCTTTTTGAGTCGAGGGGAACCGCAATCTTTGAGAAGTTTGCGATAAATCGACAGTAATAACTCGCGGGACCAAGAAATGAACGAACTTCGGTAGGAGTAGTAGGCGTGTCCCATTCCTTAATCGCACTGATTTTGGCGGGATCTACATGAATACCTTGTTTGTTGACAATATGTCCCAAGAATTGAACTTCCTTAAGCCAAAATATGCATTTGGAGACCTTGGCATAGAGTTGTTCTTTCTTTAGGAGTTCCATCGTTAAAGAAGATGTTGCTCATGATTGGCTCGAGACTTTGAGTAAATCAAAATGTCATCAATGAAGACAATGATGAACTTGTCCAAATAAGGCTTACAAACCCTATTCATCAAGTCCATGAAAACAACAGGAGCATTTGTCAGACCAAAAGGCATTACGGTGAACTCATAATGACCATATCGAGTGCGGAAAGCAATTTTGTGAATATCTTCTTCGAGAACACGAAGCTGATGATACCCAGAACGTAGATCAATCTTTGAGAAGCAAGTAGCACCTTGAAGCTGGTCAAAGAGATCATCAATACGGGGTAGGGGATATCGATTCTTGATTGTGAGTATGTTGAGTTCACGGTAATCGATACACATACGGAAGGACCCATCTTTCTTGTCCAAGCGCCCCAAGGTGAAAAGCTTGGACAAATGAATCCTTTGTCAGACAACTTCTGAACCTGTTTAGAAAACTCTTGCATCTCAGACGGTGCAAGTCGGTATGGGGATTTGGCTATAGGGTTGGCACCAGGTACAAGATCTATACAAAACTCGACTTGTCGTGTTGGGGGTAAACCAGGTAGCTAGTCAGGAAAGACCTTAGGATAATCCCGAACAACGGGAACATCTTGAATAGTTTTGCCTTTGCCTTTTTCCTCTATGATATGTGCCAAAAAAGCAACATAATTCTTTCATAGGTATTTATGGGCTTGGGTGTAAGTCATGAGTTTAAGGGTACTAACGGGCTTTTCTCCTCGAACCTCTAGGATTTCACCAGATGGGAGAGGTATATGAACGATCTTATCAAAGTAAATCACCTCAGCATGGTGCTTGGCCAACCAATCTATTCCCACTATGATATCAAAGCTCCCGAGTTGCATTGGCGTGAGGTCAATGGCAAAAAGATGGTTATTAAGGTTCAATTGGCAATCACGGATGACAGAATCAAGAACAAGGGGTTCACAAAAAGCTATTTCGACTGTCAAGGGATTTCCTAGTTTGGTTCTAGGCATGGAAAGCAAACGTTCAAAAGATAGGGATACAAAACTCTTATCGGCACCCGAATCGAAAAGAATTGAAGCAGGATGGTTGTTAACAAAGAACGTACCGTTCACCACTTAATTGTCAGCCCGAGCCTCGTTAGCATTGATGTTAAATGTTCATACATGAGCCTGGTATGCATTTGCCAACTTTAGGCAATTGTTTCTGTAGTGGGTAAGATCACCACAGTTATAGCAAGACCCAGGTGGATAGTGAGGTCGTGCGGGCTGCTGAGCAGGGTTTTGGGCTACTGGATTTTGGGTAGGAGCAAAACGACAAATGTTGGCAAGATGACCAGATTTCCCACAATTAGTGCAAATGCGGCACTGTAAATGTGGTTGATGGTGACTATTGCACTTGTTGCACAAAGGTGCATTGCCAAGATATTGTTTCTTGGCCGGTGGCTAAGCAGGCTGATTGGGAGCAGTTTGGTTAGGTTTGGTAGTGAGAGCAAAGTTCTTAGAAGCCTTGCGCTTCCTTGACTTCTTGGAGGTTTCAGCTTTGTTACCCTTTTGCTTCTAAGTTTTAACATACGGTTTCTTGTCACCCTTTCGATCAAGCATACCTTTTTGACTTGCGATTCAGTAAGGGTTGCAGCTAGCTCAATGGCTTGACGGACAGATGTAGGGTTACTGCCAGTGACGATATCCTGGACAGGATCTGGCAGACCATCTAAGTACTTTTCAATCGCCTTATCCAAAGGCGTCACCATCTCAGGACACAACAAGCTCAACTCCTCATACCGATTGGTATATGCACTGTGCTCACCACTGTCATGCTTTAGGTCGTGGAACTCATTCTCGAGCCCCCTCTTTTCATGACTAGGGCAGAACTCTTTCATCATTAGAGCTATAAGTTCCTCCCATGTCTGACCCATCGCAACATCAGCACCCCTATCTCTGACCACTCCGTTTCACCACGTGATTGCCCTCTTATGAAATACACTTGAAGCAACTCGACTTTACGATTATCAGGACACTGAACATGGCGAAAAGTACTCTCAAGACTCTCAAACCACTTTAGGAGCCAAGTTGCTCCTTCAGAACCACTAAACTTGAGTGGTTTAGCCGAGTTAAACTGTTTAAAGTTGCACGTAGCCTGTGTATTGTTATTGTTGTTGGCTTGGTTGATTTGAGTAATGAGATTTGGTAGCATAGCAGCCATCTATTGTGCTATGATAGTTGCCAGTTTGGTGTTAGGTGGTGGTAGGTTTCGTCGATGAGGCATTCTAAAAGAGGAAATATGAGAGAAAACGAGTGAGATGAATATTGGATAATGAGATGTCATAAAAATCGACGAAATGAAAGGATGGTGGCCATTCGTTCGTTTACTTGCAACAAACAAACGACACACAGTGACTAATCAAAGTAAATGGATTTTTACAATGTATCGCAAAGACATGCTTTAGCCTATAAGTGGACACTCACCCCAAGAGTTCCTAGGTAAGAATGACTGGTCTGATTAAGTGGATTTGTACAAACACTCTAACCTTAGACAGAAAACTCAGGGTACAGGCACCCACCCTTCCAGATTGCATGTGTTCACATTATTAAAACCCAAACATTGATGAGATTTTGAAAAACTTTGAAGGCAAAGAGAGCCGATGATTTGTTTTGGCTTTTAAAATGAATAATACTTTGTTTTTGGTAATCACCTAAGGATAGGTGATGGTATTGTTCTAAGATCTAAACACAAGATAACTTGTGTTAGGGTCCTAGAAAGGTTATAGTCTAGGTCAAAGCATTACTAATAACCTAATTCCCTACAACCATTGGCTCTGATACCAATGCATCTGTCACACCCCGACCACATAAAACAACAAACCGCGATGGAAATGTCGGGGGTGGAGTAACAGAAGTATTGTTTCAACAACCATGGAAATTAAAGTTTTGTATTATTGACTCAAATTGTTTACATTTTCTAGAGTTTAACAGAAACATAACATAAACTTATTTGTCTTGCTAATTTTTAAGTCACTAAAGCCCAGTCTGTCCTAAGTGTCGCATGAATCATCCTTAAGCATTAGCTCCTGAAACACATGTGAAAATAGGTACGTCAGCATAAAAATGCCTGTGAGACACATAGGTTTTGTTGATGAGGATTCATGACTTGAAGTTAAAATAATAGTTTAACGAAAAGTAGTCATGAACCCTATAAAATGTTTTCTTTTATAAAATCATATGAAAATCAAATGATATAGAAGAAGGATGTATGGTAAAATAATTAACCGAAAGATAATGAATGGTATAAAATATGCCATTTGTAAAACAATGTCTTGTGAAAAATATATGATATTTGTACCAAATGTGTCATGTCTTTGTCTTTGTCGAAGTGGTTTAAGTAACGCTACGATATGTAATATCATGAAAGCACTTATATATAGGATGTACGAGCAGCGTATCCACCATGCTTTTATCATATTACACACATCTTGTTATTTAAATCACTTATCAAATAACCACCAAAAATTTTTTGTCAAACAAATGTCAAATGTCATGTGTAAACAATGTAATATGTCACAATGTTGGGTATAAACCACGTCTTGTATAACAAATGTCTTCTATGGCAAGTAAAGAAAAAGACTTTACTCGAGCCATATGTATAATGTCGTGTATAACCAAATGTCTTGTGCAAAACAATGTTTTGAATAAACCAAAGTTTAAATCAAAAGTCATGTTTTGCAAAACCAATGCTTTATTTGACATGAACATTTATGTAGTTATGTTTATCGCATACATTCAAGCCTTGAGACTGCCGGATAAACCCTTATCAAGTCAAAGGTTTATCAAAAATGTATTCGGATTCTGTCATTCCCTACTTCCAAACAAACCTAGGAAGTGGGGAACGGGATTTGTCATGTCCTATGGTACCATTACATACTACCGGACGGCATGATCAATGTTAATGAATGTATTATGTCCCGTTAAACAAACCAAATGTCATTGTCAATATAAGCAATGTCATGAAAAATGTCTTTAAACCATGTACTAAGTATTCTAATTCAACATACGAAGTAGAAATGTCCATAAATCGATGTGCTAGCATGCTCAGTCAACATACATAGCAAAATGTAAAGTAAATCAATGTGCTCATATACTAAGTCAACATATGCCGCAAAAGATGTCTTTGAATCAATGTGCTAGCATGCTCAGTCAACATACATAGCTAAACATAATTGAAATCATGTACTATGTATGTACTAGATGAACATAGAAAGTATATGTTATGAAAGTGTGAAAACATGAAAGTATCGTGTAGGCACATGTGTTTCACCCCAAAATATTTGAAAAATATAAAAGAGGGGTCTATCTACTCACTTGCGGTTGCAAAACTATCCTTGTTCAAGACAAATAACAAAGCGCAAGAGTCCGTGGAAAATCAAGCGAGTCCTAATATTGGATAACTATGTTAATAAGTCGGGACATTAATCAGCGGATTGGATAGAATGATGTCTTATAAATCAAATGAGTATTGCAACTCATATGGTATGATTTAATAAACTCAACATTCTGATTTGGAAGATTCCTAAGTGCTTTTGACCCGTTATGACTCGTTAAGGTAGTTTACGCTACTGTAACGGATCATTTACGTAAACGGATGATCGGATGGTTAAACATGTCCTATGATAAGTCTTAAATGCCAAAACATGTTTAATAATGTTGTAATATCACTGTCAAAACTTTAGCCACATATGCTTAAAATGAATTTATGCGCAAAAAGGGCATTTTGGTCATTTTTAAAGGGCATAACAACGACCTATCATAATACTAACCAAACGACATGACCATAAGGTATAACCTCAGAGGGTTATTCCCTATATAACTATGGTAATTAATATGAGTTTGGTCGGATCCTAAGATCGACCAAATGGGTCGGATTCGAAAGTCAAAGTGGTGGTCAAGACCGCTCGACTTACGACCCTAAACAAGCACTAAACTAAAAGTGACGAGTTAGACATGTTTAACATGTCTAACTGAGTTTATAAAACTGATTTGGTATCAAAACAAATTGTGTTGACACCTGAAAATAGTTCCGTCGTATAATGCGCACTTTATGTATTATTGACCGAAACCTTGACTCGTCACTTCGACTAGGAAAATGTGGTAATTAGTAGGCACGATCGCTATGGATCATAACCATCGTGATTACGATCACGTTGCGAAGTCCAATTCGACTTTGACTTGACCAACTAATGGTCAAAACCGAAATCAAACAGTAAGTCAAATTGTTTGACTTTTAGCTCATAATAAGCTAAAAGAATGAACAAGGCTTGGTTAGAGCACTTACTTGCACTCAAGGAAGCCAAGATTACTAGAAAAACTCAGATGGGAGGCCTCCTAATAAGGTAGCAACTCCACTTAGAGTTTAGAGAGAAGAAAGATGGAAATGAACAAGGAATTTGGTTGAAGATCAAGGGTATTTATAGTTGTTGGAGAGCTTTAGGATCATGCCAAGTGTTAGGAGATGTTGTAGGAGTGTGGCAAAAACGAGTTATAGGTGTCAAGTCAAATGAACAAGAAGCTGCTAGGTAGCTACTGCCACTAAGTATCCCCCGCGTGTCGCAGGAGATCTTGGGGGGTCTCTCGCGTGGCGCCTGGGATTCCTAAGTTTCAGAATTGGCAGAACAGGTCCTTGCAGCCTAAAACTTGTTTTTCGACGGGTTTTGGCACTTTTAACACCCGTTAACCCTATTTTTAATCTTTACAAGGAAGATAAAGCATAGGGAACTTGAAAAATGCTCGGAAACTTTTCGGATGTCGGTTCGTTTGGTCGTACAGTTGCGGTTTTCGATTAATTACCACGAAAATCGTAACGAACGCGCAACTGGCCGTAAACGCGTAACGAGTGATATTTTTGCATTCCAATCATTAAAATGCTATATTTTAATGATTACAAAAATTTTTGGATGTGCGTATATGTCCCGGATCAGGAAATACGCGATTTGGCATAGTTTCACAGAATTTGCAAAATAGCCCTGAAGTTGAATAAGCATGTTTTTGCCATACCGAAGCCCTCAAAACTTATTTCTAAGTTATGTGAAGGGTATTTAGGGTAGTTTTGCTTATGCCATTGTTCTGGAGTGTACGTCGCTTATAATGATTACGTTTGCGTAATGGTTTACGATTTCACTTCCATAAGTGATTCGAAAGATCAGAATTGAACAAGGATTGAAAATATGAAATACCTTATATAAATACACAAATCTTGGAATAAAACAAAATGTTATAAAATTACAAAATCGTTCGGAATAGTAAGATGATTAAAATACTCAGATGTCACATTTCTCGTCCTTGGATCAACGATTCATTTGATTGTCCGTTGGATTCCTCTTCTGCTTAGGATATTGTTTTAGCCTTCACATCGTGTAATTCTATGATGATTATTGGCACTCCTTAGCACATGTTCCGATATATGTTATGCATGAATATGATGATCTTCGGGTTATGGAAATGGCATGGAATGCGTGAATAAGTTACCCTTCCCTGTTGATACATGATGTCTATTGTCTAGGTCTTGGATCGAGTTTGTGTAATTAGGGCTTGCAATTGTTAGAATTTGGAAAGTATTTATATGTAACAGCACAAGTTTGGCCAAACTTGTGTGAAGGTTGGACAAGTTTGCCCGAACTTGTCCTAGCCAATCCATAGTTCGAGCGAACTTGATGCTCTATATGTAGGCTGTCTTGGGTCTTTCATTGTAACAACTGTGCAACTTTGATGGCGAAGCTCTGTCAGTTTGGAAATCACATTATAATACTTTTGGACATTAATAAACCGATCTTTAAACAGTAAATCTTGTGTATTCGATTAACAAGTCACGTAATTTCTGCTTATAATGACTTTAGATACAAATTAGGTTCCTATGCAGTGGAGGAGCGATCCTAACAAGTGGTATCAGAGCCATGGATACCTAATTTGCTGAGATCTACAGAAGACACTCTCTATTTCTACCCATTTCTTTCATTTTTCTACACTTTTTCACAAAATTGATGAACCTATGGTTAACAATGGCTAAAATTTAAATATGTCATACATAATCAACTAATAACAAACCCTTGAAAGTTTTAGAACCAAATTCCATCGCTTTCATGTCAAAAATGTCAAAAAACCATGTTTGATAACTCAACTTCGCTAGAACTTATACATCAAGTTTGCCCGAACTTGATTTAAAATCTTCATTTTAGTTGATTTTAAACAACTTCGCATGAAGTTGTTGGAATTTTCAGAGAATTTAGATCAAGTTCGCCCGAACTTGTCAAAATCTTGTTGAAATTTTACATAATTTCTCCTGAACTTGGTAAAACTTGAAAAGTTTTCAAAAGTCACTACAAGTTCGCCTGAACTTGCTTAAAACTGAAATTTTTCAGAAACCTTTACACAAGTTCGGCCAAACATGTTAAAATTGAATCTGAATTTTGTTTTCCACACAAGTTCGCCCGAACTTGTCTATTTGCTAATCAATCTTCAAGTGTTTTTTAGCGTGTTTCAGTCATAATCGTCTGATTTTTTAGATGGATGATTTCCATAACGCCTTTGCTTCAACAATGGCTTCTACATCAAATGCGAACGCAAATGCAAACACGGTAAACAAGATGAATCTGGATAACGAGATGGGAACTCGGTTAAACCGCCAAAGTTGATGAGCATGGATGAGTTTGAAGGCTGGAAAGAAAAGTTCGTGAACTGGGTTCAAGCAAATCACTTCTACAGTTGGGTTGCTGTTCAAACCGGATATACGTGGCCAAAGGATGAACGTGATCAAGATCTTTCGTTGGTAAAGTTTACGCTAGAACTTAAAGATGCATATGTGGCAGAAAAGAAAATGATCAGTCTGATACAGCAATCAGTGTAAGAAGACATCTTGATCTTGCTACCTGAATGCAAGACGTCACAGATGCTGTGGAATGCACTATGTGCTAAATATCTTGGAAGTGCCGAGATGATTAAGAGCAAGAAGGCTTTAATCAAGAAAGAGTTTGACATTTTCACGATGATCAAAGCCGAAACCATGAAACAGATGATCGATAGATATTGTCATTTGATGGTTCAGATGCGAAGACACGATATTCATAAAACTGATGAAGAAATGATTGAATTGGCTGATGCACTTCCTGAGGGGGCGACCTACTTATTGGTTTTGAAGAACGGTTGGAGTTGGAGGCATTACAAGTTATCAGATTTTATTGACAAGTTGGAGGGACATGAAATGGAGATGCTAAAAATGGCCAAATCAAAGAATGCAAATGTTGTTCAAGACGTGAGTCTGTACTATCGAGGAGGTGTTCAGGAGATTTCGAGTCCGAAAATTCAAATGGCGTTTAGTGCGAATATAAATTCTTCAAATTATTCGTTTCAAAGTCAAACGAACACTCAATCATACCCTAGTTATGATCAGAGTTCTCCTAACACAGGATATTCCAGTGCTAGTTCAAATTCTCCGTTCCAAAATCAACCTAATCTTACAAATCAGACAAAACTTTTTAGTTCTGATCCAAATGTTTTCAGTGCAACATTACGGTCAATTTGAAGAATGTTTTCCCTGAACAAGTGGCCAAACAACATATAGCACTTCTTGCAACTGTGCTTGACTCATATGAAAGTTTAGTTGCGGGAAAGATCAGAAATCTAGAGATGACTGCTGAGGATTACGACCAGGTTGATGAAGAGGAATTGGAAATGATGGACATCAAGTGAAGCTTAGCATCGATTATCAGAAGAGTTGTTGGTACATATGTATGTTGCCTACGTCATTATGTATCAAGTCTGAGTGAATAGGACTTAATCTGTTAGAAACTAGGCGTATATATGGGAGTTAGAGGTCAAGTTCGCTCACGATGGTTACGCTAAAGTCAAGTTCGGCCGAACTTGACATAGTCAAGTTCGCCCGAACTTCATCCCATATCCAGCGAACTTGTGAACCTATAAATAGGTGCCTTGGGTTTTCATTTGTAAGAGTTGGAGAGATTTTGGCACAGAGACGACGAAGCTCTGTTGGATCCGGTTCTCGAATGTATTGAACTTTAGATCAATGAAAACAACGTTTAAATGAGTAATTCTTGTTATTTGGTTAACTTGTCATTAGTTTCCGCCTAATCGGACAATAGATAACAAATTTAGGTTCCCGTGCTAATCGTGGACGTTCCTACAAGTGGTATCAGAGCCTGGATACCTAAATTTGTTGGAATGAAGACAAGAATCTCTCTATTTCATCTCAATTCTATCATTTTTCTTAACATTTTCACATATTTGATGAATTCATGGACAAAATCAGCTAAAAATTGAATATGTCATGTAAAATACAGTTGTGATAAACCCCTGAGAGTTAAGACATCAAATTCAAACGATTTAATAACAAAAAGTTCAAAAAACAATGAATTGCAATTTGATTTTGGCCGAACTTAACATCAAGTGCGACCGAACTTGATAGAATTTTTCAGGATTTCTCAACAAGTTAGCTCGAACTTGAAAGATAATTCATCATTTTTTATCAAGTTCGACCGAACTTGATCAATTTCTGTTGAAAGTCTCTTACAAGTTCGCCCGAACTTGATATTTTCTTGAAAATTTACCTAAGTTCAACCGAACTCATTGTATTTCTTAAACTTTCTCTCAAGTTCAAGTACAATTTTTTTTCTAAAAATCTACATCAACTTCGACCAAACTTGAGGTAGTGTGATAAAATTTGAACCTTTTCATATAAGTTCGACCGAACTTGTGAAAACCTGAAATCAAAAACTGTTTTCACACAAGTTCGACCGAACTTGTCTGTTTCTAATCCAATTTTGAGTGTTTTTGATCGTATTCTCAGATAAGTCTTCAGATTGACAAAATGGAAGATTTCCACAACGTGTTCCTCTCTCAAATGGCTTCTTCATCAAACGCTAATGTTCTTCCGGCGAACCAGATGAATATCGACAACGAAATGGGTACTATGTCGAAACCGCCAAAGCTAATGAGCATGGATGAATTTGAAGGATGGAAAGAAAAGTTTGTGAATTTTATACAAGCGAATCAATTCAACAGCTGGGTTGCAGTTGAGGATGGTTACAAATGGCCAAAAGATGAGCGTGATCAAGATCTTTCGCTGAACAAGTTTTCAAATACTGACAAAGATAATTATGTCGCTGAGAAGAAAATGATCAGCTTGATACAACCATCAGTGAAGGAAGACATCTTGATATTATTCCCAGAATATGACACTTCGCAAGAATTATGGCATTCTCTTTGTGAAAAATTCAAAGGAAGTGATGAAATGATCAAAAGCAAAAAGGCTTTAATCAAGAAAGAATTCGAGATTTTTACGATGATTAAAGGTGAAACAATGAAGCAGATGATCGATAGATACTCTCACCTCGTGGTCCAGATGCGGAGGCATGATATAAAAAGATCCAATGAAGAGCAAATCGAGAAGTTGGCTGATGCACTTCCAGAAGGAGAATGGACAACATATTTGACGATTCTGAAGAATAGTCCATCTTGGAAGCATTTCAAATTGTCAACTTTCATTGACAAATTGGAAGGTCATGAAATGGAGTTGATGAAGATTACGAAATCAAAGAATGCTAATGTTGTTCAAGATGTCGGTGTCTATTACAAAGGAGGTGTTCCAGATACTCCTATTCAAAGCTCGAAAATTCAAACAACATTTAGTGCAAATACAAATTCTTCTCCAAATCAGAGTTCTCCATATGCTGGATATACAAGTTCTAGTTCAAGCTCTTCATTCAAAAATCAGACAAGCCTAGCTGATTCTGATTCAAATGTTTTCCAGTGCAACATAGCAGTTGATTTGAAGATGTATTTCCAGAAAAAGTGGCTAAACAGCACATAGCACTTCTCGCTACTGTTCTTGAATCATATGAAAGTCTCGTTGCTGGAAAGATTGGTAATCCAGAGATGACCGCCGAAGATTATGATCAAGTGGACGAAGAAGAATTGGAGCTAATGGATATCAAATGGAGCCTTGCATCCATTATCAGAAGAGTTTCCAAATTTGTTGCGCTCACTGGAAGGAATATTGGAAATTCAAGCAATAAGCTTGGTTTCGACAAGTATAAAGTCACATGCTTCAGGTGTAGACAGAAAGGACATTTCAAACGAGAATGCAACAATCAAGAAGCAAGTGGAAACAAAAATCCTTTTGGCAGCAACAATGAGTACTACAAGAAAACTCTTCAGTACAAGCCATATCCAAAAAAACACAAGTCAAAGTTGAAGATAAACCTGCAAAGAAAGCCGAACAAGCTCTTGTTGCTAATCATGAAGAAGATGGTTTTGACTGGAACAGATAAATCGGAAAGAAAACTGGTGTTGCTATGATAGCAGAGTTAGTGAATGAATCTGATACATCATATATTGATGCTGCTCTAGAAAATGCTATTCTGGAAGGGTATAGGCAGAGAGCTGAGGAAGAAGAGTTAGCTTACCTTGAGATGCAAAGGCAAGAAGCATTGAAATCAAAGGCAGAAAAGGTAAAACCTGAGGTAAATGAAAAGGAAGTTGTGAAAGTTGTGGAGGTTGAAAAACCTTGCACAAAGTGCACAAGTCCTTGTGAACCATGTCTTGATAAAGTCAAAGTCATAAGAGAATTGACTGTACACAACGAAAACTTTCATTATGATTACAGAACCATAAAATAAGCTTATGACAAAATATCAAGCAAACATAAGTATGTTGAAAATGCTAATCGTGAGCTAAACGCTAATGTTAAAATGTTAAATGCAACTGTAATTGAAACACAAAAGGAAATTAACATGTACATTAACACCATTGCTGAGACATAGCGTGAGCTTCACGACATAAAGATAGAAACGGAACGGGTAAGACAGCTTTTAAAGAGCTACACCACAAATGCGTATGTCATTGATCACATTTTACCTACGATTAAATCGGAGGAAAATGGTGATAAATCAAAGCGTAAAGAATACGGAAGTGTTGCTCCACCACTTTTTGCAAGTTATTCCTGCAAGAAAGATGATGAGATTGAAAAGGCATTTAACTTACTCATTATATCAGAAAAGAAAAATAAATTGTCTGAGAACATTGACGTAGACTTTATGAAATCAAATGATGACAATGAAGCGGTGGTAAAAAATGTGCTGGGAAAAGATTCTGATGATGGCAGCTATGAAAGCGTCAAATCAAGTTCGAAAAACTCGGAATCACAATCTGAAGATGACGATACATCATCAGAAAATGATCTAAGTGATGATCCTAATGTTGTTATGTACAAGATTAAGGAATCTGATAGATTATACTTCGATGATAGTTTTCTAATTCGGAACGTGAAAGAGGATCAACTTGATAAATTTTTCAAACTTGTAGAAGTTTCATCAGATGATCTTGAGAAATATGAGAAAAGATTTTATTCGAAACCCAAAAGGAATGCTAACAATTATAGAAAGTTTGGTGGTGATTTTCCTAAGAACAGGAGAGCAGGATTGGGTTTGGAGGAAAATGAAAATGATCCAAGGAAGAACCAAAAGTCGTCATTTCATGAATACAAAGGTAAACACATGAAGTTTGTGTATGGGATGAATATGGTTTAGGAAGAAGGTATGATCGGTAAGAAATCGAATGATGAATTCAAAAAGGAGAAAGAACTTAGGGACAAGGCCAAGACCAAGTCCACAAGTGGATTAAAACCCACTAGTGGAAATGTTTCTGATAATCGGACTTGCTTTAAATGCAATTATGTTGGTCATATTTCTCGCAAGTATCTGAATCTAAAGCCTGTGTTTCCACGAAGAAAAACTGGGTTAAAAGATGAAAAACAAAAACAACCAGACATTGTGAAAACTATCACAGAGTCAAAAAGAGACTATGAATCTAAACAAGAAGTGAAACCTAAAACAAGTTCAAAGTTTCAAAACTCAACATTTGAAAAGGGTGAAACTTCAAAGTTAAACGAAAACAAAGATTCTAGGTTCCATATCAAGAAAACGAGAAGCAAGCTACAATCTTGGGTTGCTAAGAAAAGGCTTTCATCATCAGAAAAACCAAAGTCTCTTGCTGATAAAACTGAAAATTTCAAACCAACCGAGTCAGTAATCAAACAGACAAAGAAAGAAAAAATCAAAACGTTTTCAGAATCGACATCGGATGAAATGTTTGATGATGATTTTGATATTGATGATGAATTTGAAGAGGTTTATGATGCTTATCATTACAAACCCAAAACCAAAAAGGTTTCGGTTTCATTTGCAGGAGTCCCAAGATCCACTCTATCAAAGGTGATACAGGATAGCGGAGCTCCATGGGTTTTAACTTATCTAGAAAGTCATAATCTTTGTCGTTTTTGAAATTACAAGTGGTTGAAAAAGAAAAAATGAAAAGAATGTTCTAATTTTTTTTTTGTGAAAATCCACACCGTTAAACAGAACACTAATTGTTATCTTGAAAAACCATTTAAAAATTGACTTTCCTACAAGAGGTTTTTACAAGTGGTTCTTACAAGTTGAGGTTAACAAAGTTTAATGGTTTGTTCTGTTGTTAGGTGATGATGCATAAGTTGAAAACAAAAGGATCGGACGACGAGTTCTCGGGATCCACATTGGTTTGTTACATTTTGTAAAGAATTTCTTTAAATCTAAAATCCAAAAATATTTTTTTGATTTTAGGGGGAGTAAGAAATTTAAAAATTGTTGAAAAAATAAAAAACATATGAAAAAGTTGAAAATTCAAAAATATTGAAAAATTCAAAAAGTACAAAAACATCAAAAAGACAAAAAGAATTTTGTTGTCAAAAAGAAAATGATAGTACATCAGTGGACTATCACAGTGTGCTAAAGAATTGTAAAGTTTAAAAGTGATAAACAAGTCTTACTGTGGATATGTCGATAGGCTTTACACGTTCAGTAGATTGTTTCAGGGATATAAACTAAATTGCTTAAACTTGTGGTCTAACACATCTTGGATATATGGACTTAGTACTCCGAAATTTCGATTGAAGGGTTGCCTGATTCTGAGATACGAGGTCTTTATAGATAGTTGATATCTGGGTATTATACAAGTTCTTCTGATTTTGCGGAAGCAACAGCCTAGAACTTGTATAATGCTTTTGCTAAAAATCCCAAATTAGCATGCAAAATTTGAAAAGAATCGAAAAATCTAATCATTTGCAATGCTTAAAAGATTCCTTAAGTGCAACACACCTTAAAGACGAGCCTTCATTTCTTTGTCTGTACGGTAGTACTAACCTGAGCTCTCAAGGACTTGTACAACCCAGATACTGATATCAATTACGCTATATTCACCTGTAAAATGAAATTTAGGGAATCTGGATTCAGGAGTATATTCAAGAGGTGGGAACCATAGTTAAGTCAAGTTTCATAATTCATACTTAACATATCTAAAAAATAGAGAAACGTGATGAAGTTTAAGTGGACAAACATATCGACAATCTAGGTAAACGAGTTTAAATCTTAAAGTCTTCAAAAGGTCAACGGTACTATTGATATGTCTCAATCAACTGATATGATCCTTAGACACGAATTCACAAAAATATGTCTGTAAATATGTTTGTACATAGTTTACTTTACTTGTTAAAAATTATGTAAATACTTTACTTGTTTTCAAGATAAAACCTAAAAAGATTTTGAATGTGTTTTAGCATAAACTTTCTAAAATTAAAAAAAAATTGTTTCTACATTAGTTTCAACGAGCCAATGTTGGAGAACGGATCTTCGAAGTCTGGTAAGAAAACCTGATGAACATTTTAAAAGTTCATTAATTTGAAACTTTGAAAATCAGATTGTTCATAATGGTTTTTCAAGTGAGGTCATTAATTTGGACTTGGTTGATATATTTGGTTAACAAAGGTCATTAACATTGGACTTGATCAACTAAGTGGATTTTTTACAAATCAAATAATAAAAATATGAATATTGAAGGTCTTAAATGAAAAATGTATTCAAGGTCATTAAGTTGAACTTGAAACAATTAACGTTTTTGAAAAGATTGAAGTGAAGATTAAAGTTGAAATGTTGATAGTACAAAATTTCAAAATTTTGAATCTGAAATGTTTATTTGAATGTCTGAACGTATTTAGACAGGAAGTAAAGATTGAGGGGGAGTTTGATAAAGCAAAATCTGAAGATACCGAAAAGCTTAAAGCTAGAGGTAGCAAAGCTTAAAGCAAGGGGGAGCTGGATAAACACCGTCCAAAGATTTCAGAAAACTCAAAGCTAGGGGAGTTTGACTAGGGAGCATTTGGTTAAAGTTTTATCAAATATAAAGCTCAAGAAAGAGGAAGAGGATATAAATATCAAGTTGTTAAAGTTTAATCAAGAACTAAATATCGGAAGACTTAGAAATTTTTAAAAGTTAAATGACTACGACAACATCCAAGGGGGAGTCTGTTGGTACATATGTTTGTTGCCTACGTCATTATGTATCGAGTCTGAGTAAATATGACTTAATCTGTTAGAAACAAGGCGTATTTATGTGAGTTAGAGGTCAAGTTCGCTCATGATGGTTATGTTAAACTCAAGTTCGGCCAAACTTGACATAGTCAGGTTCACCCGAATTTCATCCCATATCCAGCGAACTTGTGAACCTATAAATAGGTGCCTTGGGTTTTCATTTGTAAGGGTTGGAGAGATTTTGGCACAGAGACGGCCAAACTCTGTTGGATCCGGTTCTCGAATCTATTGAACTTTAGATCAATGAAAACAACGTTTAAATCAGTAATTCATGTTATTTGGTTAACCTGTCATTAGTTTCCGCCTAATCGAACAATAGATAACAAATTTAGGTTCCCGTGCTAATCGTGGACGTTCCTACAAGAGTCACGAAGTTTGTCGCGCTCACTGGAAGAGACATTTGAAATTCGAGTAATAAGCTTGGATTTGATAAGTCGAAAGCAACGTGCTTCAAATGCAGACAAATGGGGCATTTCAAACGCGAGTGCACAAATCAAGGAGCAAGCGGCAATCAAAGTCCTTTTGGCAACAACAATGACTATTAGAAAAAAAGCGTTGAAGTAAAAGCCATATCCAAAGAAAACTCAAGTTGAAGTACAAGACAATTCGTCAAAGACAAAGGAGAAAGCTCTAGTTGTGTCTCATGAAGACGAAGGGTTTGACTGGAATAATTATATTGGCAAGAAGACTGGAGTTGCACTAATGGTAGAGATCATGGATGAATCAGAGTCAATGGTAGATGATACGGCTCTTGAAAATGCAATCTTAGAAGAGTATTTGCAAAGAACAGAAGAAAAGGAGATGATCTATCACGAGAAAAGATGAAGAACATTATTACTCCTAACCTTCAATCTAGTTTTGCAGGTTGCTTTGGTACTGCGACTCAGGAGCAGGTGTTTGAAGAAAAGAAATCGGATGTCAAGGAAATCATAGACGTGACAAAGGAGATGAACGAAGAGAACCTCACAAAGACAAAGCAATTGTGGCTAATCTGAAACAGGTGGGTTCAGAGGTAAAGGTGATTGAGAAAGAAGTTGCGAAAGTTGTGGAGGTTGAAAAACCTTGCACAAAGTGCACAAAACCTTGTGAGCAATGTGATGAGAAATCACTAACCATAAGCGAATTGGTTGTGCATAATGAAAATTTTGGATACGATTATCGCACCATGATGGAAGCTTATGATAAGATGAAAGGCACTTATAGCAATGTTGAAAAAGCTAACTTAGAACAAGGTGTCACAATAAGAAGGTTAAAAGCAACGGTAATTGAAAAACAAGAAGCAATTAATATGTACATTAACACCATTGCGAAAACAAAACATGAGCTTCAAGAAATGAAAATTGAAACTGAACGAGTAAGACAGTTGTTTCTCCGTTACACAACGAACGCCTATGTCATCGATCATATTCTTCCAACAATTCTGTCAGAAGAAAATGATGTGAAACCAAAAGGTAAGAAGCATGGAGATTATAGCAATGTTCCACCTCCACTGTGTGCAAGTTAATGTCGCAAGAAAGTGAAAGGGATTGAAAAGGTACTTAATGTAACACTTATATCAGAAACAAATGACAAGTTGCCTGAGAACAATGATGTAATCTACACGACATCTAATGATGACAGTGAATCAGTAGTGAAAAATGTGGTTGAAAATGTTTTGGGAAATGATTCTGATGATGGTAGCTTTGAAAGCGCTGATTCGAGTTTAAATAGTTCTGAATCACAATCTGAAAATGAAGATACTTCAACGGAAAATAGCCTAAGTGATGATCCTAACATTGTAATGTACAAAGTTAAGGACTCTGATAGACTATATTTTGATGATAGTTTTCCGATTCGGAATGTGAAAGAAGATCAGATTGATAAACTATTCAAACTTGTTGAAGTGTCATCAGATGATCTAGAGAATAATAAAAAGAAATTTTATTCAAACCCTAAGAAAAAATATAACAACTACCGAAGGAATGGTGGTGACTTTCCTGAGAATAGGAGAGCGGGTTTGGGTTTGGAAGTAGAAGATGAACGCAAAAAGAAACAAAAAGTCACCATTTCACGAATACAAGAATAAAAATATGAAATTCGTTTTTGGGACAAACACGGTTCAGGAAGAGAATTCGATGGGAAAGCAATCGAACGATGAGTTTTGTTAGTACAGTATCTCTATGTCTTAGCCTTGCATCGAGTCTATTTAGATTGGATTAAAATATGTTAGAGAAAAGAAGTATTTATGTAAAAAGAGATCAAGTTCGCCCGGAAAGTGAAAGTGTGAACAAGTTCGGCCGAACTTGTTCAACATGTTCGCCCGAACTTGTGTTCTCCCAAGCGAACTTGTCCTTCTATATATAGATGCCTTAGGTTCTCTCATTTGTAACTTTTGCACACTTTGAGGCGAAGCTCTGTCGGATTAGGATCTCGAATGTACATGAACTTTTGATCAATAAAACATACTTTAATGAGTAATTCTTGCATATGTGATTAACTTGTCATATAATTTCCACTTGTATGGACAATAGATACAAATCTAGGTTCCTGGGCTATTCAGGAGCGATCTAACAAGTGGTATCAGAGCCACGGATACCTGATTTGGTGAAATTATCACGAGAACTACTCTATTTCTACTCATTTCTACCATTTTTCTTAATTGTTTCATGAAAACCAATGAACCTACGGTTAAAATTTGCTAAATTTTGAATATGTCACGTAAAATCCACTAAAGATAAACCCCTGAAAGTTTTAAGGCCTAATTTAAACGAATTGATGTCGAAAAGTTGAAAAAAGTCATGATTTGCAAAACTAGCTTGACCGAACTTGACATCAAGTCCGCTCGAACTTGACTGAAAAACTCACTTTTTTAGTGATTTTTCATCAAGTCCGCCCGAACTTGATTAGTTTTTTCATAGTTTTAACCAAGTCCATTCGAACTTATTGAATTTTTCTTCAAATTTCATCAAGTTCGCCCGAACTTGATCAAGTTCTGTTGAAAGTTCTTTACAAGGTCGCCCGAACTTGTTATTTCTCTTGAAATACTTTACAAGTTCGCCCGAACTTGTTTGAAATTGAATCTGATTTGTTTTCTGCACAAGTTCGCCCGGACTTGTCAGTATACTAATCAATTTTTCAAGTTTGTTAACGTGTTTTCAGCGATACTCGTTTGTCTTCCACGATGGAAGATATCCACAATGCGTTTATGACAGCCGGGGCTTCAACATTGAATGCCAACATGGTGAATCAAGTTAATCTAGATAACGAGATGGGTACGTCAGTGAAGCCACCGAAACTTATGAGTATAGATGAATACGAGGGGTGGAAGGAAAAGTTTACGAAATGGGTTCAAGCTATATTCTTTCATAGTTGGGTTGCAGTTGAAACAGGTTAAATATGGCCAAGAGATTAACATGAAAATCTCATTGAGATGACTAAATTCTCAACTCAACAGAAGGATGCATATGTTGCTGAAAAGAAAATGATAATTCTGATTCAGCACTCCGTGAAGGAAGATATTTTGGTGTTATTACCAGAGTACAAAACTGCACAAGTGTTATGGAAGTTTAAAAAGAATAAATATCAGGTGAGTGCAGAGATGGTAAAGAGCGAAAAAGCCCTAATCATGAAAGAACTTGACATCTTCACAATGCTCAAAGGTGAGTTGATGAAACAAATGAGAGAGCGATTCTGTCATTTGAAAGTGATAAAAGAAGGCATGGTCTTGAAAAGACTGAAGAAGAATATATTGACAAATTGGCTGATGCTTTGCCGGAAGGTGAATGGACAATGTATCTAATGGTGCTAAAAGAAAGTCCAAGCTGGGAATTTTTCAAGTTATCCACTTTTATCGATAAGTTGGAAGGGAACGAGATGGAATTGTTGAAGATTGCCAAGTCAAAGAATTCGAACATTGCTCAGGATGTAGGACTTTTTTACAAGAGTGGAGCTCAAGAGAATATTTCAAGTCCGAAGATCCAAACTGTTTTCAGCGCGAATAGGAATTCCTGGAATCATTCCCCATAGAGCCAAACTCAATCATATCCTAACTATGATCAACGTCCTTCCAATGCATCATATTCAAGCACAAGTTCAAATTCTCCGTTTCAAAACCAGACAAATCAGAATAATCAATCGAATTCTGATCAAAACTTATTTAAATGCAACATAGCAATCAACCTAAACACCGTCTTCTCTGAACAAGTGGCTAAACAACATATGTCACTACTTGCCAGAGTGTTGGAATCTTATGAGAGTTTAGTGACCGGGAAGATCGGAAATCCTGATATGACTGCTGAGGATTACGATCAGGTGGATGAGGAAGAACTTGAGTTGATGGACATCAAATGGTCCTTAGCTTTGATTATCCGGAGAGTTACCAAATTTGTTGCGCTCACCGGAAAAGATATCGGAAACCCGAGCAACAAATTGGGATTTGACAAGATGAAAGTTACTTGCCTCAGATGCCGACCAAAAGGGCATTTCAAACAAGAGTGCAAGAATCCAGAAGCAAGTGGCAACCAAAGTCCTTTCGGAGGTGGCAACGACTACTACAAGAAAGCATTGCAATACAAGCCGTTTCCAAGGGAAACTCAAGTCGAAGTCCAAGAGAAACCATCTAATGAAGACGATGGTTTTGATTGGAACTCATATATTCCCAAGAAGACTAGAGTTGTTTTAATGGCTGAGCTCGTGGAAGAACAAGATACGTATGCTGAGAATGCAGCTCTGGAGAATGCAATGCTAGAAGAGTACATGCAATAAACTGAAGAAGATGAGATCTATCATCATACAAGGATGTAGAGTGTTCTTTCTTCTAACATTACTTCTAATTTTGCAGGTTGCTTTGGTGAAGTATCTTCTGAACGTGTCATTGTAGAAACGAAACCAGTGGTTGAGGAAGTCATTAATGTGACCAAAGATCGCCAACAAAGCAATGATGGCAAATTTAACAATGGTAGGTCCGGAGGTAAAAGTTGTAGAAAAAGAGGTGGTAAAAGTGCAAATCGTTGAGGTTGAAATACCTTGCACGAAGTGTACTGAGCCTTGTGTGCAATGTGCCGAAAAATCTCAACTCATAAATGAACTCAATGTGTATAACAACAATTTTAAATATGATTATCGCACAATGAAGGAAGCTTATGATAAAATGAAAGGCGATTACAGCAGGCTTGATAAAAATCACATTGAACAACATGACTACTGAGAATGTTAAAAGCAACGGTAATGGAAAAACAAAATGCCATTAAGATTTACATAAATACCATTGCTAAAACCAAACAAGAGCTTCAAGACATGAAAATCGAAACCGAAAGGGTGAGACAGCTTTTGAAAAGCTATACCACGAATGCTAACGTCATCGATCATATTCTTCCAACGATTCCGTCGAAAGAAAATGATAAGAAAGAAAAAGGTAAGAAACATGGCGATTATAGCAATGTTCCACCTCCCTTGTGTGAAAAATATTGTTGCAAGAAAGTTGAAGGGATGGAAAAGGCGCTTAATGTTGTTCTTTTAACCGAAAAGAAAAATGACCTGCCTGAGAACATTGACATAACCTACACAAAAGATGATAGTGAAGCAGTGGTGAAAAATGTTGTTGAGAATGTGTTGAGTGAATCTAATGATGGCAGCTTTGAGAGCGCCAATGCGAGTTTGAATAGTTCTGATTCACAACTGAAGATGACGATACATCATTGGAAGATAGCCTAAGTGATGATTCTAACGTTGTCATGTACAAAGTTAAGGAATCTGATAGACTATATTTCGACGATAGCTTTCTGATTCGAAATGTGAAAGAAGACCAAATTGATAAATTGTTCAAACTCGTCGAAGTATCATCAGAAGACTTGGAGAGAAATGAGAAAAAGTTTTATTCTAAACCTGAAAGAGGATGTAACAACAACCGAAGGAATGGAGGTGACTTTCCTGAGAACAGGAGAGCGAGTTTGGGTTTGGAGGTAGAAGATGAACCAAATAAGAATAAGAAGTCACATTTCACGAATACAAGAATAAAAACATGAAATTTGGACGAGCACGGTTCAGGAAGAAAATTTGATTGGAAAGCAATCAAATGATTAGTTTAAAAAAGAAAAGGAACTTCGGGATAAGGCTAAATCCGCAAGTGAAGTAAAAACCACTAGTGGACATTCTCATGATACTCGGACTTGCTTCAAATGCAATAAAGTTGGTCACATTGTACGCAAGTGTCTGAAATCAAAGCCTGTGTATCACCGAAAAAAGACAGTTTCAGATGTTGAGAAACTCAAGCACCCAGAGATTGTAAAACCAATCACAATCTTAAAATGAAACAATGAATCTAAAAACGAAATGAAACCTAAGACTGAATCAAAGTTTGAAAATTCAACTTTTGAGAAAGGTGAAACTTCCAAATCGAACGAAAACAAATATTCAAGATTCTACATTAAGAAAGAAAGAATTAAATCACAATCTTGGGTTGCAAAGAAGAAAACAACATCGTCTGAATTGCAAAGTCTGAGTCAGTCAAGGTTGATAAAGATAAGGTGTCTGAATCAAAGAGTAAACCTGAAATTGACAAAGTTTTTCCTAAAATTTCAAAAGAAAATAAGAAAGTTAAGTTTGAAAAATTAAATGTCAATGAAATCTCAGATGATGATTTTGAATATCAGAGGGCTTATGAGGATGTTTATGAAGATTATTATCACAAACCCAAGACCAAAAAGGCTTGGGTTGCACTTTTTCACTGAATTGTTAACATGTATAGGGGCTCCAAAATCCATATTATTGAAGTGGATTCTGGATAGCGGAGCTTCACGACACATGACCGGGGTGAAAGCACTACTCTTTGATATTAAAGCGATTAACGGATGTTATGTAGGCTTCGCTGGAAATCAAGGAGGCCAGATCGTGGTAGAAGGAAAGCTTTCGAACGGTGTGGTGTCTTTTGATCGTGTTAACTATATCGCCGACCTAGAGAACAATCTTCAAAGCATTTCACAAATTTGCGATAAGCAGTTCACCGTCCATTTCAACGATAAGGAGTGCATGATTCTTAAGCCGGGCTTCAAGATTCCGGATGAATGGATTCTAATGCGCGCTCCACGTGAAAATGATTTGTACGTGCTAGACATGAGTGTTGCTACAACATCGTCAAATCGGCTCAATGTTTTGTAACAAAAGCCACACAGAAGGATTCGATTCTATGGCATAGGAAGATGGGGCATATACATCTGAGGAAAATGAATTTTCTAGTTCACAACAACTTGGTCGAAGGAGTGAATCTTTGAAGCTTTCATATGATGGATCATTGTCTTGAATGCAAGAAAGGGAAGTAGATTAAGAAGTCACATTCTAAGAAGAATCTCAACTACATAAAGTTGCCGCTTGAACGACTACATATGGATCTTTTCGGTCTGGTGAATGTTCGAAGTATATCCGGAGATCTATATTGTCTGGTCGTCACAAATGATTATTCTCGATATTCATGGGTTTTCTTTCACGAGACCGAAGACGAAACATTTGATAATCTTGTGATTCTCTTCAAGAAGCTTGAAAATTTGTATCATCTCCCTGTTAGACGAATCCAAAGTGATAATGGTACGGAGTTCAAAAATACCAAGATGAAAGATTTTTGCAACGCCAAAGGAATTTTGCACGAATTTAGTGCTCCTTACACTCCACAACAAAATTGAGTAGCTGAGAGGAAGAATAGAACTTTAATTGAAACAGCAAGAACTATGCTTGGAGATTCCAAACTTCCCGTCAGCTTCTGGAGTGAAGCGGTTGCAGCGGCATGCTACACATTGAACAGAGTCTTGACAGTCAAACTGACCAAAAAGACATGCTTCAAGATGATTAACCGAAGGAAACCAAATCTAAAGTATCTAGAACCGTTTGGCGCACCTTGTACAGTGATTGATTCGGATGGAAATTTTTTTGCTAAAACGCTTGAAGGTTTCTTTGTCGTATATGCTAGTCCGCTCAGGAGAGTTTACATTCCTACTTTGAGAAGAGTGGTCGAAGTACAACACGTTGATTACTTTCGGTACACAACTCCTATCAAAGAAAAGGCGATGCGTGGCTGTTCAATTATCAAGATTTGTGGAAGTCATTCGACTTGCTAGAAGAACCGTCTAAAGAAGATCTTGCAGCTCTTTATTATATTCAACAGTCAGCAAATCAAGAACATATTTAAAGGCCAATAGTTGTTAATCAACCTACTGTTGGTACATCATCTTCTGGTGCAGGTCCGAGTAGTAGTGGTGTTCCAATTGAATAAATTTCTGAAGCAGAAGTAACACCTACTACAACTCTAGCAAATGTTTCCACTGAACTAGGAAATACTACTATAGAGCCCATTCTTTTTCAGAATCAGAATTCTGACACTAATGAAGCTCTGACTTTCGATGATGATGGAGAATCTTCCTCTGATGAAGAATCCGAGCAGATATCCAATATGTTAAACCAATCTGCAGGCCCTAGTAATCAAAATGAAGCAACATCTAGTTCTCCTTCAGTTGATTTGATAGTTGATCTGAATATTTCGAATTAGAATAGCACGGTTGATGTTCCTAGCGAGGAGATTCTACGATCTTATTCATATCACCCATCGAACAACATAATTGGAGAGTTACAGACTGGTGTGAGAACGAGAAGCCAGATCAACAAAGCTTTAAGTTGTTTCTATACTCGAGTGGCTCCGACTCAAGATTATTGCTATTATTCATGTTTCATATCTCAAATCGAGCCGAAGATGAAGGTCAATGATCAGGCGGTTCTAGACGGAAGTTAATGCGTAAACGTAAACCGATTCGATAGAATGTTATTACAGAAAGGAGTAGAAGTAGAATGCATCGGAAGTCTTCATTCACACCGAAAGAGCATACATCTTTACAAGTCCAGCTTCCGGAGTTCCTGGAGAGAATCCGGCAGCACCTCCCCGTAGGGATGGCAAAAACTCAAATGACAAACACAACACACGTATATATAGTATGTCAAGTTTGCTGGTGGGGAATCAAGTTCGCCCGAACTTGACTTCAACAATACAATCTCAAGTGAACTTGACTCTAAACATCATAAGAACTCCGTATTTTGGCCGTGTGCTCGATTCTAACCTATACAATATTCGACACATGCTCAATCTAGCCTATTCGACAAGTGACGAACACAAAGTGCATCAACAGAAGACTGTGAATGAAGCTTTGGGTGATGAGAACTGGGTGATAGCTATGCCAGAAGAGTTGTTACAGTTTGAGAAACTGGGAGTTTGGAGACTTGTCGACATACCACCAAAGCAAAAAGATAGACATGAAGTGGGTCTTCAAATGCAAAAGCGATGATCGAGGTGTGATTGTTAGAAACAAAGCTCGCTTGGTTGTTAAAGGTTTCCACCAGCAAGAAGGTATTGACTATACGGAAGTGTTTGCACGTTTAGAGTCATCCGCACTTTCCTTGCATTCGCTGCTTGGAAAGGTTTTAAAGTGTACCAGTTAGATGTGAAATCCGCATTCTTTACGGTAAGCAACGCGAGCAGGTGTACGTCGGCCAACCACCAGGGTTCGTCGATCTGCTGAACAAGAACAAAGCTTATCTCCTAGACAAAGCTTTATACGGATTACACCAAGCTCGGAGAGCTTGGTACGAGACGTTATCTCAAGATCTCGTTGGAAACGGCTTTACAAGAGGCACAATGGATAGTACATTGTGTTGGTGCATAATGTCGAGTCTATGTAGTATAGAGTTGGATAGGCTAGCTAAATGAAGTATTTATGTAAATGGATGAGAAGTTCGCCCATGGAGGTTTCTAGTGTCAAGTTCGGACGAACTTGCAATGGCAAGTTCGGGCGAACTCATGCTCCTATTCCAGCGAACTTGGATATCTATAAATAGCTAGCTTGTTGTCCTCATTTGTAACTTTGGCATTTTGGAGACGAAGCTCTGTCAATCTGGATTCTTGACTGTTACATCAATAAAATTGACGTTTAACTTATTAATTCTTGTCTATTGGTAAACTTGTCACAATATTTCTGCAATTATGGACAATAGATATCAAATTTAGGTATGCAAACTTGAAAAAGTATCGAAAGATCTAATCATTTGTTGTGCTGAAAAGATTCCTTAAGTGGAACACACCTTAAAGATGAGCCTTCATCTCTTTGTTTGTACGGTAGTACTAACCTGAGCTCTCAAGGTCTTGCAAAACCTAGATACAGATATCAATTACGCTATATTCACCTATAAGACGAAATCGAGGGAATCTTGATACGGGAGTATATTCAAGAAGTGGGAATCGCAGATAAGTCAAGTTTCATAAATCATACCTTAACATATCTTGAAACAGTTGAGAAACGTGATAAAGTTTAAGTGGACAAACATATCCACAATCTAGGTAAACGAGTTTAAAACTTAAAGTCAGTTAAAGGTCGACGGTACCTGGGATATGTCTCATTCAACTGATATGATCCTTAGACACGAATTCACAAAAATATGTCTGTAAATATGTTTGTACATAGTTTACATTGTCCTGTAAATAGTTTATCAGCTTTATAGATTAAAACCAAAAAGATTTTCAGTGTGTTTTAGCATAAACTTACAAAAAATACATAAAGATTTTGTTTCTACATTGTTTTCAGCAAACCAATGTTGGAGAATGGGTCTTCGAAGTCTGCTAAGGTGCTAGAACTGGTGGGAATCTCATTGACAACGGGGTGGGAGCTAATCTGTAAAATCTAAAAAGTCAAAACGATAAAAAGTTCATTAATTTGAAACTTTGTTTTTGAAAATATCAACAGTTGTTCGTAACAGGTCAAACCGGGGTCATTAACTTGGACTCGGCAGACAAATCTGTTAACCAAGGTAATTAACTTGGACTTGGTCAAATGAGTGGATTTTCATAACTTTTATAAGTTGGAAAGTTCAGGGGTTAAAATTGCAAAATTTGAAAAATATTGAATTTGTGTTTGGCAAGTTCGGCCGAACTTGCTAAACTGAATCAAGATTAACATTTAAAGCAAGTTCGACCGAACTTGCAGATGGTGGCTATGTGTTTTAAAGGTAAGTTCGTCCGGACTTGAGTGGGTCTAAAACTTGGGCTTCGCTAGTTCGCCCGAACTTGCTGTGGTATAAGTACTGGCAAGTTCGGCCGAACTCACCCATCCGTTTCAAAACACACTTTGAGCGAACTTGAACATTTGAGAGATTTGAGCGATTTTGGCAAAATCATACCGTTACTCTGCCCGAATTTGATTTGATTTTGGTGATTAGCACACCAACTTCAATGGCTAAGGTATAGATTTGTTGTTTGAACAGTTAATTGAACCATAATGATGATTCTAGATATGAAATGTTAAATCTGATAGATCTAAGAAAAATTGGACAAAATTGAATCTTAAATCTCAATAAGCACTTATAATCGACCATAGATTCATGTTCAATTTGTTTAAAATGGTCTTGACTGGATTATGCAGGTTTGGTGTGAAGGAGATAACAAGTTCGGCCGAACTTGTTAGCAAGTTCGACCGGACTTGTTAAATAATCCATGAATAAAAATTGTTAGACTTAAGTTCGACCGAACTTATTTGTTAATTCTGAAAATGTTAAAAATTACAAGTTCGACCGAACTTAAGTAATTCTGAATGAGGAAACATGTTATAAGTTTGCCCGAACTTATACTTGAATGATTGAACATGTTGTGTAAAGCATGTTCGGGCGAACTTGTGCAAAATCAGAATTTTTATAACATATCAAGTTCGCCCGAACTTGATAAAAATGTTGAAAAATTTTGTAACTTTTTCTCGTAAAGCGTGCTAATTGTTTTGCGTTGTTTTTTAGGCTCAAGAACCAGCAAGGGTAATTTCTATGGATTTCTCAAAGCTCCATAATACTTGCATCACGCTCGACAAAACGATATGTCCATCGCTGAAAGATTACGACAGTATTTTGAAGTTTCTTAAGGAATGTCCTATTCACAGAGCGATCACGGAGCGCACAGTGTCGTACAGATCTCATGTATACCATTTCTTGATAAATGCAGAGCTCAGCGATGATAAAAAGACCATTAATCATCAGTGCAAGTCGGGAATGAAGTCAAACCAATCACTGTTACAGAAGATGATATTCGACGGATCCTACAGTTTAACGATGATAAAAACGATCCGATATTCCTTGATGAGAAGATGGTCAGAGGGTTTTTTATCGAATGGGTTACAAGGGGAGCGTGAATAAACCGACACTAAAGAAAGGGGAAGTGCCTAACCCCTACAAGCTCCTGTTGCATGCAATCATACATACTTTCAGTCACCGCAAAGCAGGCCTTAACGAGGTGCAAGATTATATGGCCTGTATGGCAACGCCAGTGATTCTGAAGAAGCCGTTTAACTACTCAAACTTGTGTTTACTCTTATGTCGAAAAACATGGATGATTCGAGATTGTGCTTATATCTGAGGTTTGTTCAGATGCTAATCGATGAGAAGTACACTAATATTGCACGAAATCCAAATGATGTGTTATGTCTATGTCATCTTGATGATACAACTGTGAAGAAGTTGTTAACGTTTCAAAAGCAAGCATCAGCACCGGTTGCTAATCAAGTATTTGGGGCTATCAAAGATTCAAACTATATTGCGCCGTCTGACAACAAATGGAGAAAAGATGGAAGCGATGATGAAAAATAGTTGAACCCAGAGAAAGAATGGTTCAATGATTTCAAGCCTAAGTCTCGGAGTGAATGGTTCTTAAAGGCTGAAGTTGATAAGCCTAAGAAGAAACGAGTAGCAAAGAAAGTTGATACAATTCTTGTTGATGAGGATGAGCCAGAGAATGTTCAAGTTGAAGCTGGTTCAGGCGTAGTGGTTGTTGAGAGTCAGGAAATAGTGAAAACGACTCAAGAGGATGATGTTATCTCTACTACATCAGAAAATGATGAAGATTCTGATGAAACTCCAGTAAACGAACCAGAAAAGACAGAAGCCAAAATTAGAGCAGAAAATGAAAAAGAATTTGATGCTGATTTCGATCCAAGTCATGAAAAAGATTCTGATGAGGAAAGACCAAAGAAAAAAGCTAAACGTGTAAAGTCTGCTACTATTTCATCGACAAAAACTACAGGATCTCCTCAAACAAAGGGTAGAAAGAAAACGAAGAAAGTTCAAAAGGCAGTTAGTAAACGATATAAGGGAAAGCTGAAGAGTGCAGAAGTTACACAAGAACCTTCTGAGAACAGGAGAGAGGAGTTACACAAGGACCTCCTACACAAGAACCTCCTGTAGTTGTTACAAGTGAAGCTGAATGTCCAAGAGTCACACAAGAACCTCATGTGATTATCTCATCTGAAGCTGAAAGGCAAGGAGTCATATAAGAACCTCATGTGTCTGGTTTATTGGAAGTACCTATTGTTCACTCTCCTGTTGCTCCAACAACTTCACATTTTAAATGTTCTACTCCAAAGAAGACTACACCACAAATTGCTACACCAAAGTCTAATCCAAAGGCAAATTTGTTTGGTGATATGCATAATGATCCAATTAGTCTTCAAGATCTGAATGATTTCTTTCCAGAGACGAATGTTGATCTTCTTGAAAAGCGTGTAAAGATCTTGGAAGAAAAAGTGGCCAAGAATGAAGAAGAGAAAGCTGAGTTGATCAATAAGATGAACCAAAATGCTGTTGAGAAATAAATGTTGGATGATAAAGTGAAAGTGTTAGAGTATGAACGCGAATTCTTCAAGGCGTTAATCGAAAATTTACAAGACCAATGCAAAGCTGCAGACAGAGATTGCTGATCTTAAGTCAATGCAAGACCTAAATGATCGTAGATTCACAAGAATGCAAAAAGTGTTATCTAATACACTTGGGATTGATTTCATCTCTGAATACGATCGTCTGGATCGTTCGGAAGCTAAAGAAAGATCTAAAAAAGAGTTAGCTGCAAGTGGAAAAGGTAAAAGTATTGAGGGTGAAGTTCTTAAATCATCTGAAGTTGCATAGAAGTCTGTTGATGATGTTGTGATAGCTTCTGAGTCTGATATTCCAAAGGTTGATGAATCTACAAGCCTTCTGATCCTATCGTTGCTTCTTAAGATAAGGAGAATGAAGAAGTAGAGAAAGAGGATAAAGAGGATGATGAACAGAAAGACAATTCTGAGTATGAAGATTGGAATGTTGCTGATGATGACGATGATGATGATCAAGGAGGAGTTGGTGTTAGAACCAGTGAAGGAAAAAATTCTGATGACTTTGATTTTTCTTCTTTAATGGACGATGAATCTAATAAGATGGATGATCAGATTCAGTGGGAGTCAGGGCAGACAGGGCCATCAGATGATGTTGATATGGCGAGTGTTGATAGATTTGCAAAGCCTGTTGCTACATCAAAGCCTATGCTATTGATGCTTGAACATAATGTAGAGGAAGGAGAGTACGTGCATAACTATACTAAGGAAGATCTGGTGAAGTTAATTGAAGTTGATGCTGAAGATCTAGAGTTTGATTTTGAAGTTGATGTGTTGAATGTTAACACGTTTGAGCCGAATGATTATAAGTACGTTAGAAGATTTGAAGCTGATGAATACAATAGAGTGATTGTTGAAGATTGGTCTTCTTATGATGAAACAGATCAAACTGCGAAGTACGTCGGTCGTAACACAGATAGTTTTCCTACATTTGAGGAGATGTGCAAGCAACTAGACGAAGACATGTTGAAAGAAAAGATTGAGGAATCAGTTCGAGAAGGTAAAGTACCAAAGCCGATGACGAAAGAAGAGATAGCTCAAGCAAAGAAGTCTTGGTTTAAAGAAATGCCGCGCGAACGTAATTTTCGACGTCCTCTAGCATTATTTACCAGAGACAAAGATGTGTCGTTGGGAGATATTCTGAGTTGGGGTTGGTTCAAGGAGCTGAACGTATATGCAATCAAAAGGGAATTTGGAGCGCAATACTTCAAGTATCTTGCTGATTTCAAGACTTTACTATATTGGGATGTTGAGGAGCTGGTTCAGACTATGAATGTTACATATCAGATGAAGTACATTGATCAGTTGTTATGGAAGATGATCAAGTATGAAGCAGTACAAGGATTTAACTATTGGAAGCCGTTCATTCCAGGTCTCCGAATCAAAACAAACAAGAAGACAGGGGGAAAAGACATAACATTGATAATGAAGCGACCTAGAGCCATGAGAAACATGCCGTTGATGCCGATTGAGCAAAACCTATATCCAGTGTTCAAGTGGTGGCAGATAGATCCAACTACTTGTGAAGATGTTATTGTGCTATGATTCGAAGAATATTTGGATATTTCAAAGGAAAGAGTTGAGATATTGGGATTTCAAGGCATGAGGGGATTATGGAGAACAATCGGGATTCTAGATCCAGTGTGGTTGGTGAACTATTCGAGAGAAGATATTAAATGCTTGTTCTATAGTAAGATTGTGTTTGAAGAACGTGAGAAGGTACAAGTTATGTAGTATCAGAAAGTTGTGAATGTTTGCTATGCAAGAGAAGTAAATTCATGGAAGACGTGGAAGACAAAGTGGAGGGATCTAGAGAGTGTTGAATTTCTAAAAGAAGAAAACTGTCTCGAGGCTATTCATGAGAAAACTAGAACGACAAGTATTAGAAGATTTCAGTACATGAACAAAGTGCCTCCTACAGATCAGTACAAGAACGAGAAAGAAACTGTTTAAGAACTTCTTTGGTCGTGTGCGTTAATGTTTATTGAAGACTGATACAAGACAAAGACGATATCCAAGGGGGAGTCAGTTGGTGCATAATGTCTATGTCTTAGTCTTATATCGAGTCTGTATAGTATAGAGTTGGATAGGCTAGCTAAATGAAGTATTTATGTAAATGGATGACAAGTTCGCCCATGGAGGTTTCTAGTGTCAAGTTCAGCCGAACTTCCAATGGCAAGTTTGGGCGAACTCATGCTCCTATTCCAGTGAACTTGGCTATCTATAAATAGCTAGCTTGTTGTCCTCATTTGTAACTTTGGCATTTTGGAGGCGAAGCTCTGTCAATCTGGATTCTTGACTATTACATCAATAAAATTGACGTTTAACTTATTAATTCTTGTCTATTGGTAAACTTTTGATAATATTCAAATTTAGGTTCCTAAGCATCGAGGATCGGTCCTACACATTGTTTACCAATGAAGTCGGAAGTCATCTAATCATCGTACAAATCTATGTGGATGATATCATCTTTGGTTCAACAGATGATAGTCTTTGCAAAGAATTCGAGAAGATAATGAAGAAGAAGTTCGAGATGTCTTCTATGGGCGAAATGAAATTCTTTCTCAGGTTACAAGTTGATCAGTTACCAGACGACATATTCATTCATCCAAAGAAATATGTTCATGATATTCTGAAGAAGTTTGAGATGGATAGCTCGAAGCCGCTTTCGACTCCTCTGGCGCAGAATCATGGAATTTGCATTGACGAAACAGGAACCAAAGTGGATAATACGCTCTGTAGGTCGATGATAGGATCTCTTATGCATCTGACGGCATCTCGCCCAGATATCATGTATCCTATATGTCTTTGCTCAAGATTTCAGTCCAGTCCCAGAGTATCTCACATGCAGATTGTGAAGAGAATATTCCGCTACTTGAAGGGATGTCCAAGCACCGGCTTGTGGGATCCAAAGAATGATAATTTTGATCTGACGGGATATGCTGATTCTGACTTTGGGGTGGACAAGCTGAATTCAAAGTCTACGACGGCTAGTTGCCAGCTCTTCGCAACTCGATTAGTAACGTGGCAATGCAAAAAACAAACCACTGTCTCTCTCTCCACTTGTGAGGCAGAATACATTTCTGCTTCCAGCTATTGTTCACAAATCCTATGGATTCAACAACAGATGAGGGACTTTGGATTGCAATTTCTTGATACGCCTTTATACGTAGATAATAAGGCAACTATCGACATTACTAAAAATCTAGTTCATCACTCTTGAACTAAACACATAGAAATTCGTTACCACTTCAGTCATGACTGTTACGAAAAAAGTTGCTATGAATAGAAAAAATCCACACCGATGAACAAAAAGCTGATTTTTATACCAAATCTTTTCCTTTAACAAGATTTAAATATCTAATGAGGCTTAACGGTACTAAAAATTTGTTGACAGGTGCGGAGGTAGAGGTTGAATATGAATCGGATGACGAGTTCACGTGATCCACATTGGTTTGTTTTATATTTTAGATTAGAATTTCTTAAAAACAAAAATACAAAAATATGTTTCTGATTTTAGGGGGAGAAATATTATGAGAAAATAAAAAAACAGATGAAAAATCAAAAGTACAAAAACATAAAAAAAGGACAAAAAGAATTATGTGTCACAAAGGAAATGATAGTATATCAGTGGACTATCACAGTACGCTAAAGAATTGTAAAGTTTAAAAAGTATAAACAAGTATTACTATGGATGTGTCGATTGGCTTTACATGTTCAGTAAATTGTTTCCGGGATATAAACTAAATTTTACAACTGCTTAAACTTGTGGTTTAACATCTCTCAGATATATGGACTTAGTACTCCGAAATTTCGTTTGAGAGATTGCCTAATTCTGAGATACGAGGTCTTTATAGATGATTGATATCTGGGGATTATACAAGTTCTTCTGATTTTGCGAAAGCAATAGCGTAGAACTTCAATAATGCTTTTGCTAAAAACCCTAAAACTGCATGCAAACTTGAAAAGAATCGAAAGATCTAATCAATTGCAGTGCTTAAAAGATTTATTAATTGGAACAAACCTTAAAGTCGAGCCTTCATCTCTTTGTCAATACGGTGGTATTAACCTGAGCTCTCAAGGCTTCGCATTAACCCAGATACATATATCAATCACGCTATACTCACCTGTAAGATGAAACCTAGGGAATCTTGATACGAGAGTATATTCTGAGATGGGAACCATAGTTAAGTCAAGTTTCGTAATTCTACCTAAGATATCTTGAAACAATTTAGAAATGTGGCGAAGTTTAAGTGGACAAATATATCGACAATCTAGGTAAACAAGTTTAAAACTTAAAGTCATCATAAGGTCAACGGTACTGGTGATATGTCTCAAATAACTGATATGATCCTTAGACACGAATTCACAAAAATATGTCTGTAAATATGTTTGTACACAGTTTACTTGCTTTAAAGATTAAAACCAAAAAGATTTTCAGTGTGTTTTAGCATAAACTTTCAAAAATACAAAAAGATTTTGTTTCTACATTTGTTTTCAACAAGCCAATGATGGAGAACGGATCTTCGAAGTCTGGTAAGGTGCTAAACTGGTAGAAATCTAATTGACAACGGGCTGGGAGCTAATCTGTAAAATCTGATAAGCAAAACTGATTAAAAGTTCATTAATTTGAAACTTGAATTTGAGAAAAACCAACAGTTTGTTCATAACGGGTCGAACCGAGGTCATTAACTTGGAGTCGGCAGTCAAATTGGTTAACCAAGGTCATTAACTTGGACTTGGTCAACTGAGTGGATTTTTAAAACTGTTAAAAGTTGAAAAGTTCAGGGTTAAAATTGAAAATTTCTGAAAAATTTTGGTTTGGGTTTGATTAAGTTCGCCCGACCTTGATCAAGGTAAGAGAATGTTGCTTTAATTATCAAGTTCGCCCGGACATGTTAGAGTTTCATTGATTTAAGTACAAGTTCGCTCGGACTTCTTTTCACTTGTTTCTTGAAACTTCAGAGCGAACTTGAGCGATTTTTGAGCGAAATCAAAATTGACAAATTTGTAACGAAGTGCTGCCCAAATTGATAGTGAATCTTAGTGATTTGCACACTAAAATTCATGACAGAGGTATAAAATTCATGAAGGTCTGTGATCAGGCGGTTCTAGACGAAAGTTAGTGGATAAACGTATATAACAGTTTCGGTAGAATGTTATTAAGAATGCAGTAGAAGTAGAATGCAGCGGAAGTCTTCATTCATACCGAAAGAGTATACATCTTTATAAGTCCAGCTGTCGGAGTTCCTGGAGAGAATCCGGCAGCACCTCCCCGTAGGGATGCCAAAAACTTAAATGACAAATGAACACACACCACCTATTTATAGGGAAACACACAAGTTCGCTTGACATGTGCATAAGAGGACAAGTTCGGGCAAACTTGTCTATCATATGACAAGTTCGGGCGAACTTGTCTGCCACATGTCAAGTTCGAGCGAACTTGACCTCCACCGGTCAAGTTCGGGCGAACTTGTTCCCTTTTACACTGTAAACTCTGAATTTTGGTCGTGTGTTCGATTCTAACCTATACAATAGTCAACACACGCTCAAACTAGCCTATTCGACAAGTGACGAACATAATAGTGCATCAATGGATTCCCCCTTGTTCGTTACTGTCGAAGCTTGATCTTTTGCACACTTTGAGGTGAAGCTTTGTCAGATCAGGATCTCGAATGTATATGAACTTTTGATCAATAAAACAGACTTTAATGAGTAATTCTTGCATATGTGATTCACTTGTCATATAATTTCCTCTTGTATGGACAATAGATACAAATCTAGGTTCCCGAGCTATTTAGGAGCGATCTAACATGTTTAAAAGGAAAAAGAACTTCGTGATAAGGCTAAACCCACAAGTAGAGTAAAACCACGAGTGGACATTCTATTGATACTCGGACTTGCTTCAAATGAAATGAAGTTGGTCACATTGAAGGTCCGTGATCAGGCGGTTCTAGACGGAAGTTAGTGGATAAACGTAAACCAATTCAGTAGAATGTTTTTACAGAAAGGAGTAGAAGTAGAATGCAGCGGAAGTCTTCATTCATACCGAAAGAGTATACATCTTTATAAGTCCAGCTACCAGAGTTCCTGGAGAGAATCCGGCAGCACCTCCCCATAGGGATGCCAAAAACTTAAATGATAAATGAACACACACCACCTATTTATAGGGAAAGAGCCAAGTTCCTTGACATGTGCATATGAGGTCAAGTTCGGGCGAACTTGTCTATCATATGACAATTTCGGCCGAACTTGTCTGCCATATGTCAAGTTCGAGCGAACTTGACCTCCACGAGTGAAGTTCAAGCGAACTTGACCTCCACAGGTCAAGTTTGAGCGAACTTGTTCCCTGTTACACTAAAATCTCGTTTTTCGGTCGTGTGTTCAATTCTAACCTCTACAATATTCCACACACGCTCTATCTAGCCTATTCGACAAGTGATGAACACCAGGTGCACCAACAGATTCCCCCTTGTTCGTTACTGTCGAATCTTGGTCTTCAAACGTGAGCCTGTTTGAATATTCTACAACTTCAATCAAGGTATCTGCCGATGTCGTTGAAATGCGTCAACAAATTCCCCCTTAATTGATGATCCGGGTTTGCATTATCAACGTTAGATTCCACCTGAAATCTCCAGTTCAGATATTTGTTTGCATAGTTTCCAACCTCCTCTGATTTACTTGACCGACAGATTATCTTGAATAGACACCAACTTGAAATTCATCAACACAGCTTCTCCATTTCAACTTTAACCACATCCGCGTTCAGTTTTAGCACATATCTCCCATGCTCAATCTTCCGATCTTCAAAAACTCAACCGGCAAGTGATAGAAACTTCGAATTACCACACTGGTAAACTTCAAATCAATGTTTACCCGCAATAATCTGAAATCCCAATTTCTTTAATCACTCCAGATCTGCAAATCGGTAATCTTTCTCAATCAGAAAATCTTCATCGGAACCAAACAATCTGGTAACACTTCGACTCTAAGAAACATTTGTCCACGATCAAAATCACATTCTTCTTATTTAGTCACAATGTCAGATATATAGCTATCTCTGGTAGACCAGCGCCACTTAATCACCAAACATCATCATCCAACGGCGGTTAGTCCAAAGAGAAGAATGATTCATCTGCTTGAAGATTAAAAATAACGGCCACCAAAGGTTATCATCATATTTCCTTGGTAATTTTGAAACCATCCATCTTCGGAGCAAGTCATTAATTCCTAAGATCATCACCAAACGTTTTGAACATCCTCAGTTCCTCACTGGTATTAACGACTGCTAATCCAGCTAACTGTTCCATTAACGGAGATCAGGAGTTTAACCCTTAAGCATCACCCTGTATCATGAACTGAAAACTCGGAACTTCCTGTGATCACAGAATCACAAATGGATAATCTCTTTCGTCAGCAACTGGTATACTTCTTTGTCTGGAAGATCCGATCCCATAAATCATCATCCTTAATCATGCTACCGCGTACAACCCTGGGCAACTGAAACTACAAAGCATCCTTATCTCCTGGCGGTTAGTCTAGTCAGTAATTCATGTGCAAAGCAGAGTTAAAGATAGGTAGTCGTGTGTGCTTCCAAACCATACGCGCGACTCAGGGGTCAATCCATAACCATGACCGCAGAATCTGATAAACAACTCCTCCAATACTCGTTATGTAACCACCTACTTTCAAACTAGACATCAACTTGATCAATTTACAATTGAATCTCAAATCTCTGTATTTCCCGGTTAATCTGTAGTCGGAAACCACCCGAATACTATTGCAATGTCACGAATTTTAAAAAGCCGGAATCTTCAAATATTGAAAACTTTTTATTCCCCCTCATTTTTGCAAATTCTGACCATACTGAAATTTTCACTGAAATTCCCCCTAAATCCGGAATTTTCAGTATTTAACAAATGCGGAATTTACTTTAAGGCTCATCGGTAGTCTTCAACCCTAATGATCACCAAATTGCTTTGGTATCAATGACTACCCTCTCATCTTCAACCATCGCTAACCTCATCATCTCAGCCTCTCTCTAAGGCGTCCGACGGTGTCCCCAAATAGTCAGTATCGGACGTTAAAATTTCGAAAAATTTCTATCACCAATTTTTTGGACACCCGTCTCATCAAAACGAGCAATAAATTTTTTTTAGGCTCCTTGACAAGTTCGGGCGAACTTGTATATGCTACTGAGACAAGTTCGGGCGAACTTAGTCAAATTGTGACAAGTTCAGGCGAACTTGGTTGGCCACCACAAAGAATGGGCGAACTTGCATGAAATAGACAAGTTCGGGCGAACTTGTGCTTAATTTCAATGAAAATCAGTCAAGTTCGGGCGAACTTGATGAAAATTCATGAAAAACTTTGTCAAGTTCGGCCGAACTTGATGAAAAGTGTTGAAAAACCATGTTAAGTTCAGGCGAACTTGACCTCGACAGGTCAAGTTCGGGCGAACTTGGTCTCCCAAATCAGCCATTTTTCACATTTTTCGATCCAAAATCCTTATTTCTTTGAATTTCGAGATTATTTCGCCATAGATCTGGTCGAAATTGGTTTTCTAACAATCCTATCCGTTCCATTTTTTATTTTGTCCGTGGATTGTAGGTTTATTTGATGATTTACGTCCAAAACCCCTTCTAATGTCCATAAATGTCCAAAATCATGAACCTAGGTGATAACCGTAGCTCTGATACCAATTGAAAGTCCGTGATCAGGCAGTTCAAATGGAAGTTAGTGGATAAACATAAACCGATTTGGTAGAATGTTATTACAGAAAGGAGTAGAAGTAGAATGCAGCGGAAGTATTCATTCATACCGAAAGAGTATACATCTTTATAAGTCCAGCTGCTGGAGTTCCTGGAGAGAATCCGGCAGCACCTCCCCGTAGTGATACCAAAAACTTAAATGACAAATGAACACACACCATCTATTTATAGTGAAAGAGCCAAGTTCGCTTGACATGTGCATATGAGGTTAAGTTTGGCCGAACTTGTCTATCATATGACAAGTTCGGCCGAACTTGTCTGCCACGTGTCAAGTTCGAGCAAACTTGTTCCCTTTTACACTAAAATCTCCGTATTTCGGTCGTGTGTTCAATTCTAACCTATACAATATTCAACACACGCTCTATCTAGCCTATTCGACAAGTGACGAACACAAGGTGCGCCAACACACATTGCACGCAAGTGTCCGAAATCAAAGCCTATGTATCACCAAAGAAAGACAACTTCAGATGATGAGAAACTTAAGCAACCAGAGATCGTAAAGCCAATCACGATCTTAAAACGAAATAATGAATCTAATATTGAAGTGAAACCTAAAATTGAACCTAAAATTACGAAATCAACTTTTGAAAATGGAGAGACTTCTAAATCAAATGAAAACAAAGATTCAAAGTTTAACATCAAGAAAGCTCGAGTGAAATCTCAATCATGGGTTGCAAAGAAAACATCATCGTCATCTGAAGGTACAAAGATAACTATTGCGTCAGTCAAGAATGAAAATGTCAATGACACAAAGACTGATGAGAAGTTACCGAATGTTGATTTGCAAGTTACTACTTTTGACATCCTGATTCCACCCAAGACTGGCAAGGCTTGGGTTTCCCTCTTTAAATAGTTTCTTTGCATGTGCAGGGGCTCCCAAGATCCACCTTGTCAAAGTGGATTATGTATAGCGGTGTCATTTGAAAAGGTCAACTATATCGCCGAGCTGGAGAACAATCTTCTTAGTATTTCTCAGATCTGTGATAAGCAGTTTACCACCTATTTCAATGACAAGGAGTGTATGATTATTAAAGCGGGCTTTAATATTCCTGAAGAATGGATTCTCATGCGAGCTCCTCGCAAGAATTATCTTTATGTGGTAGATATGAGTGTTGCCACAACTACTTCAAAGTCGGCACATTGTTTCGTAATGAAGGCCACAGAGAAGGAATCAATTCTTTGGCATAGAAAGATGGGTCATATACACCTCAGAAAGATGAACCATCTGGTTCACAATGATTTAGTTGAAGCAGTGAATCTTAAAAGCTTTCACATGACTGATAATTGTCTGGAATGCAAGAAAGATTCTTAACTCCGTCAAGAAATATTCTTAACTCCATCAAGCTGCCGCTCGAAAGAATTCTATGGATCCCTTCGGTCCAGCGAATGTGAAAAGTATATCTGGAGATCTTTATTGTCTTGTCGTCACCGATGATTCTTCAAGATTTTATGGTCTTCTTCCAATGAGCAAAGACGAAACGTTTGATAATCTCATGATCCTCTTCAGGAAGATTGAAAATCTGTACCATCTCCCTATTAGAAGAATTCAAAGCGATAACGGTACAGAATTCAAGAACGCCCAAATGAAAGAATTTTGCAACGACAAAGGCATCTTAAACGAATTTAGTGCTCCATACACTCCGCAACAAAATGGAGTGGCTGGGAGAAAGAACCGAACATTAATAGAAACAGCAAGAACTATGCTTGCTGATTCAAAGCTTCCTCTCAGTTACTTGAGTGAAGCAGTCGCAGCAGCGGTGTTATGTCACACCCTCAATTTCCACTTGCGGAGTTTTACCGTGAGGCGTGTGATCAAAACAGAATCTCAGACACTAGTAATATCGAACGACTCTATACGATTTATTTAAACGTTTTCCAAACACATTTGTTTAACCATTCATAGTCATTTTCAAAATATCTTAGTTTCAAAGTTTAGCGGAAGCATTAGAGTAAACTAAAGTAACGGGCGCCATCATAAACGCCAAAACCAAAAATCCCAAACATTATTCGTAAATAAGACTCGATAAAAATGTCTTGATCAAATGCAAGTGAGTGCACCTAGCGCTCCTAGCGTCCTGAGAAACATGTAAAGAAACAAGTGTCAACATTAAAGAAGAGTGAGTTCACAGATTTTTATAAGTTCACAAGTTCGGTTTAAAGTTTGTTTTCCTTGTTATCCCTAACCCGGGATAATGATATAGTTCCATTATTCCTAACCCGGAATAATAATGTTGGTTCGTAATTAAGTTCAATGTTAACATGTAGGTAGCGAGCCTAAAGTTACGTCACATAAGACTTCGCGATCGAAGCTGAGTGTTGTTGCCTCAGTGTAGCCAGGTCTATCACTGACCATGGCGAAAGTTAGGCAAAATTAATCACCTGTTGACCATACCCGGTCGGCTAGCGCGACTAGCTCGGGTGGGGCTTGTCGGGCCCATTAGTACTACTTATAATTTCCCCGCTATCTAACCCAATACTAACGATCCGAGAGTTGGTTGAGGACTTCCGTGATAAAGCTACTTAGTGACCATAACATACATCAACATTAACTTAGTTACCGAATAGTTAACGACGTTAATTTCGCATAACGTAAAAGATAGAGTTATAGAGTGTATACATGTTTCTCCCCCTGTTGTTTAAAACCGGATAAAATAGGGCCGTGAACTCACCTTAAATTGCTCGGTTAGAATAACACAAAAGAAGCAAATGATGGAACCGCTAATCGCGTCCTAACATGACAACCGATTTAAAGTTAGTGTGTGAACACACTGACACAAAATCCTAAGCATAACTAACACACAGTACGGCACACACAACAACCAATTCGAAACCAAAATCACGCATGCAAAATATCACCATACAAAATAATGATTAAACGAACTTGTCATAAACACAGGTTAACTCATACAACACTTAGGTACACACAAACGCAAGTTCTCATGTTTCAGCTTGTACGCTTATAACTGGGCTGTTTTCGAGGATTTTTATAAAATAGTTTCAACGTTCCAAAAATTCTAATTTTCTTACAGGAGGTGTCAACTAAACTGTAGAATTTTATGTAACATTTTCAAGTCCTAACGCTTTACCAATTGTTTATAAAACATTTATATACTAGGCTGCAGTCAGATTCGTCGCTTTCTGACTGCAGTCCACGGGAAAAATTATTTAAAAATCATCGTTCATCCAATTAACAAAATTCCAGTGGAGATTTCCGGAAATTCCAGTCTCCATGTTACTGTACAAATTTTGTGACCTAACCCCATACAAACTATGATATCCGAATAGATAAACAACCTGCAAATTCTGGCGCCATTAGAAGCGTTTTCAAAAATAGCAAAGACCTCAGAAAAAGTATGAATCTGGCGCCATTAGAAGCGTTTTCAAAAATACACTTTTAGGCTTCAGAAAATCCACTTTTCGATAGATAAATGATCAGGTTACAGCCAATTGAAGTTGGCTGTAATTGTCATTCAGCAAACTGTTTTCGACTTTTATCGTATTAGAACATGCTTAAACGATCATGACGCTTAGTAATAATGATTAACAACAGGTTTATTTGTCAAATATCATCATGTATATCAATATTCATGCAAACCCTAATTATATAACATGATCTTTATCGCTAAAACGCAGCCTATTATTTTAGTATTCAACATAACATCACAATCGCAAAGATTCGCACAATCATCCGAACTAATCATAAATCACAACACTTTTCATACTAATAATCCTACCATTACACATAATCATGATCAATATTACTACAAACCCTAATGTGAATCGCAAAACAATTAAACCCTAACCTCGAAACGATGATGATTAGCGAACCGGGACAAGATTGGAATCAATCCGGAAGATGTGGGGTTTTGCGATCGTGAGGGGGGGGGGCTGCCGCCACCTTCCTCTAGGTGCTAGGGTTTTGTTGTTTTTTCTTAACAAACAATCCATGCATACATACATATAAATATAACAAGGGAAAAGAAGCGGAGGGGGCGCGACCGCGATGGGGGGGGGGTTTGGGTTAAGTGGCTTGGCCTCAAGTTTAGGTTATTTTCTTGGGCCGCAAGGAGGTGAGGTCGACACGTTTTGCGGCTCGGTTCGGTTCGGCTATTTATTTATTATTTTTTTATAACTAATAATCGCGAAAGCAAGGCATGATACAATAATCTACAAAATCTACAAACGTCTAATAACACATAACACGTAATTCACCCAATAGATTCACAAAGTTAGCGTAGTTATTCGAGCGTGTAATTGAATTCTCCGAATTAAATCAGCGTAGGAATGAATAACCGTAAAGTAGCGCGTTTAAGATACCTGAAAAGCCAGGATGTCACTTTATCCCCATGTTGAAAGAATTTTTGTCCCGAAAATTGAGTAAACGCGGTTTAGAATGCAACACACAAAGATTCAGTTTGTTAGTAATGGTACAAGTAATTCCCAGGCTATCACATCATCCCCATGTTGAAAGAATTTCGTCCCGAAATTTAGTTGGTGGTAACGTCAGATTGCTGCTCAGCTACAAAAGGTGTGGGTATTTGCTTTTCATTTGGTCCTCTCTTTCCCACGTGAACTCCGGTCCACGCTTAGAGTCCCAACGAACCTTGACAATTGGTATCTTGCTGTGCCTTCGAGTCTTAGTCTCACGATCCATGATCTCGATAGGTTGTTCCACAAAATGCAGTTGCTCATCCACTTGAATCTCATCCAATGGAATGACTAGGGTCTCATCTGATAGGCACTTCTTCAGATTGGACACATGAAAAATGTTGTGAACTCCACTGAGTTCGGCAGGAAGGTCTAACTGATAAGCTACGGGCCCGATACGCTTCAAAATCACAAATGGGCCTACGTACCGTGGGTTTAGTTTGCCTCGTTTTCCGAAACGAATTACGCCCTTCCTGGGTGACACTTTCAGTAGGACGCGTCGCCTACTTGAAATTCGAGCGGTTTGCGTCGTTGATCAGCGTAACTTTTCTGTCGATCTCGTGCCGCTGCCATGCGGTTTCTGATTTCCACAATCTTTTTAGTAGCCTCAAGTATCAACTCAGGATCTGTGAGTTGACTGTCACCGACTTCTGCCCAACAGACCGGTGATCTACATTTGGACCGCATAATGCTTCAAACGGTACCGCTTGAATACTCGTATAGTAACTGTTGTTATACGAGAAGGCAGATGGATTTCCCAACTGTTCCCGAAGTCTACCACACATGCCCTAAGCATGTCTTCCAAGGTCTGAATGGTCCTTTCACTTTGACCATCCGTCTGAGGGTGATAAGCTGTGCTCATATCTAATCGTGTACCCAACGCTTTCTGAAGTGACTGCCAAAAGTTGGACGTGAAACGAGTATCTCTGTCTGAGATGATGGACGTTGGCACCCCATGCCGAGAAACTACTTCCTTAATGTAGATGCGAGTCAACTTATCCATCTTATCTGTTTCTTTGATCGCTAGGAAGTGTGCAGACTTAGTTAGACTATCCACGATTACCCAGATGGTATCGCAACTACCCGGAGTTCGCGGGAGTTTAGTGATAAAGTCCATCGAGATCTGATCCCATTTCCACACTAGGATCTCAGGTTATTGAAGTAGCCCTGATGGCTTCTGGTATTCCACCTTAACTTTCGCACAAGTCAAACACTTGCTCACGTAGGTGGCTATATCCGCTTTCATGTTGGGCCACCAGTACGCGGCTTTAAGGTCTTGATACATCTTATCTGAACCAGGATGGACAGAGTATCGGGATTTGTGAGCTTCGTCCGTAACTAGCTTCCTGAGGTCTCCGTAGAGAGGTACCCATATACGATTCATGAAATATTGGGCACCATTGGGTTTCACATCCCAATCGTGTTCCATCTTTCCCACAGATTCGGCCTTGATGTTTTCTTCCTTAACTACTTCTAGCTACGCGTCGCGTATCTATTCGGGTAACCCAGAATGAATTGTGAACTGTAGTGCTCGTACCCGACGAGGTTTCAAGTGCTCCTTCCTACTGAGGGCATCCGCTACCACGTTAGCTTTACCAGGGTGATACCGAATGGGGCATTCATAATCGTTCAGGAGTTCGACCCAGCGACGCTGTCGCATGTTCAACTCCTTCTTGTCGAAAATATGTTGGAGGCTCTTGTGATCCGTGTAAATTGTGCACCTTGTTCCATATAGATAGTGTCTCCAAATCTTAAGTGCAAACACAACTGCTCCCAATTCCAGGTCATGTGTCGTGTAGTTTTTCTCGTGAACCTTCAACTGTCAGGATGCATACGCGATGACCTTATCACGTTGCATGAGTACACATCCCAATTCCTAAATGGAAGCGTCACAATATACCACAAAATCATCCATCCCTTCTGGCAAGGACAAAATGGGCGCACTGCAAAGTTTCTGCTTCAGTAACTGAAATGCTGCTTCCTGCTTGTCACCCCAAGCATACTTGGTGCCCTTCTGGGTGAGAGTGGTAAGCGGTTGTGCGATCTTGGAAAATCCCTCGATGAAACGTCTGTAGTAACCAGCCAAACCCCAAAATTGGCGGATCTCTGTCGGTGTCCTGGGTGCTTCCCAGTTCTTGATAGCATCGATCTTGGCGGGATCAACGTGTATACCCTTTTCATTCACGATATGCCCGAGGAACTGAACTTCTTGAATCCAGAAATCACACTTCGAAAACTTGGCATATAGTTTCTCCTGTTGAAGTAGTTCCAGCAATAATCGTAGATGCTCAACATGTTCTTCTTCACCCTTAGAGTAGACGAGTATATCATCGATTAACATGATGACAAACTTGTCGAGATACGGCTTACACACGCGGTTCATGAGGTCCATGAACACCGCAGGTGCATTGGTGAGACCGAAGGGCATAACCAAGAACTCATAATGGCCATACTGAGTGCGAAATGCCGTCTTGGAGATATCCTCCTCCTTGACGCGTAACTGGTGATAACCGGACCGTAGATCAATCTTGGAGTAGTAGCTTGACCCTTGAAGCTGGTCGAAAAGATCGTCGATGCGAGGTAATGGGTATCGGTTCTTGACGGTAACCTTATTGAGTTCCCTGTAGTCGATGCACATGCGGAAGGTCCCGTCCTTCTACTTGACAAAAAGGACCGGAGCTCCCCATGGCGAAGTACTGGGTCGGATAAATCATTTTTCCAACAATTCCTGAAGTTAGGTAGACAGCTCGTGCAGCTTTGCTGGAACTAGGCGGTACGGGGCCTTTGCGATAGGAGTCGCATGGTTCGCCAATTCGATTTCAAACTCCACTTGTCGATGTGGTGGAAGACAAGGTAACTCTTCTGGAAACACATCGGGAAAGTCACGGACGACGGGGATATCTTCAATCCGCTTCTCATCCTTAGACTGCTCGGTGACCAGTGCGAGCAAAGCAAAAGAGTTCTTTCTCTGAAGATACTTCTGAGCTTGCATGTAAGAGATGATGTTCGTGACGGCGCCTGCCTTCTCGCCTTGCACCATCAAGACTTCGTCGTTAGAGAGCGGAATACGGATAGCTTTCTCGAAACAGAGAACTTCAGCTCGGACGTCGGATAGCCAGTCCATTCCGGCTACCACATCAAAACTACCCAGGGTAGTTGTCATCAGATCAATGGTAGAGGTGTGACCCGCGAGTTTAAGTTGACAGCCGGTCGCTAGGTGAGTCACATCTACAGATTTACCATCGGCTAGTTCTATGACGTAAGGGGTCTCTAGGGGTTTAGGTGTGAGATTTAGGTCCTTCCTAAAAGACTCAGATATAAAACTCTTATCCGTACCCGTATCAAAAAGTACAGTAGCAAAATGATCGTTAAGGGGAAACTTACCGGTGACCACGTTCGAGTCGTTTCTGGCCTCTCCACGGCCCAGTGTGAATGCACGACCTTTGGAACCTCCTGCGCCACCATTTCCATTGTTACCATTGTTGTTATTGTTGTTGTGGTTGTTGTTGTTGTTCCCACCATTGTTGTTGTTGCGAAGCTGCGGGCAGTCCCGCTTGAAATGGGCAGTGCTACCGCACTAATAACATCCCCGGTTATTACCTTGCTGTTGACCCTGGTGCTGATTCTGATTTTGTCGAGACATGATTTCCCCGCGACAATCCCTTGCCGTGTGTCCCGCTTTGCCACATCTTTGGCAGCGATTTCCGGCGCAAGGGCCGTGATGATGGAGGTTACAACGGTTACATTGCGGCTTTCGACCAGCATAGCCGCTCAAGTTCTGGGTGTTGTTGGCAGACTGATTATTGTGACCCCGATTGTTGTTGAAATTGTTGGAGCGCTTCTTGTTTCCTTGATGTGGCTAGGCTGACGAAGACTGTCAAGCAGGTGAGTCTTCAAATTTTCTTTTGTTATCAGGGACAACTTCAGTTGCACCCCGAGGTGGCAACTTCCTTTGCTCCACCGCCTTATCGGTGAGTTTATGCGCCAGCCTAATCGCTTGATGCTCCGTCGTAGGGTTGCTAGACATTACCATGCCCTGGATCTCAGGGACCAGACCCCCATGATAAAACTCAAGTCTTTTTTCGACGGTGTTAGCCAAATCAGGACAAAGGAACACCAGATCATGATGTTTTGCCGTGTACGCTTCAATTTCTGACCCGACCATCTTGTGGTTCCATAACGCTTGCTCCAACTACTGAACTCTGTCCCACGGACAGTATTCCTCCTTGATTAGCGCCTTAAACTCGGTCCAGGCCATTGCGTTCACCGCAACAAGTCCACGCGTTTGGACTTGTGCGTTCCACCAGGTTAATACCCCATCTTCCAACGTTGAGGCAGCATACTTGACCTTATTAGCTTCAAGGCAATTGCACATCTCGAACACCGATTCAGACTTTTCAATCCAACGGACCAGTCCTATGGGTCCTTCAACACCCGTGAACTTGCTCGGTTTTGCATCGAGGAACATCTTGTAGGGGTTAAGACCCCCTCCTGAGGATAGAGGATAGGTAGTCAGCGAGAAAGTCTACTAGCCAAACTGTTAGATTTTCCCATGAAAATTTAATAATGGTTACGTGCTGGTGGGTTTTGAACACCTGCCAGAGCAGCATTCACGTGTTCTTGGATTAAAGCAGCTAATTCTTCAGTTGACATGTTGAGGTTTCCGCGACGACCGGTTACCATTTCTGATCTTCTCAAGACAATACAAACACACACCGATAAGTATATATCCAATATAGTTATCATATTCCACACTTCAATAATCACACAATTTATGTCAACCCAACAAATTAAACAATCAAAACGAACATTCGATTATATAAATTGCAATGTCTCACAAAATACCAACCAAACATCTCAGTTTAATTATAAAATTTTCAAGTTCAAACATAAGTGGAAACAAACAAACTAAAGGAAACAAAACGGGGATTGGCGAAACGAGTTATTCATCTACATCTCCATCTCCCAAGTCGTTATCATTGCGTCATCCTCTACGGCGTTTTCAGCTTCAACAGCCGGGTCCTGTTCCGGCTCTTCTTCCTCCGGATCCTCCTCCGGGTCTTCCTCTGGATCCTCCTCTTCTTCCTCTACCGGCGCTGGGGGGGCCGGTGCTGGTGCTGGTACTGGGACAGGTGCTTGATTCTGCTCCAATTCTTGAATCCTCCAACTGGACTCAAGAACTCTGTCTTCGAGCCAGTCAGCCCTCAGCTGCTCAGCACGAAGATCCTTAGCTAAAATGTTTCGAACTCTCTTATTCTCGTATTGCTCTTCCTCGAGCTTTCCAGTTTTACCAGTTAGTTGACGTATCATCCATCCTTGTGCTTCGATAGTCTCCTGCATTCTCTCTAGCTGTTCCTGTTGTTTCCTTAACATATCCCTAAGTAGATCGTCCCCTACTCCTAACGAGTTGATCGGTTCGACCAGTATAGCGTGGTCGGACGGGAGGACGACTCCCCTCCTAGAGCGAATCTTTTCCTAGCAGCTGAGCGTGTCTCCACGCCATGAGGTGGTGAGGGTTCGACCATGGGTGCCTTCCCAGCACCCTTGATTGTCGAGATTTGTCGGATGATGATGATGACATAGCCTGCTGGGTTGGTGTAGTTAGTTACGAGTTGCGTGCATCACAATATACATATATATCTCACATAGAACAATTGTAGTATAACACATAACAAGATATCACAGTTCGGTGCCAACTAAGTCTAGTGTCGTGTAACAGCTATAGTTTAGGTCTACTTTTAATGTAAACCTGGTTCTCTATAGCTAGAGGCTCTGATACCAATCTGTCACACCCTCAATTTCCACTTGCAGAGTTTTACCGCGAGGTGTGTGATCAAACCAGAATCTCAGACACTAGTAATATCGAACGACTCTATATGATTTATTTAAACGTTTTCCAAAAACATTTCTTTAACCATTCATAGTCATTTTCAAAATATCTTAGTTTCAAAGTTTAGCGGAAGCATTAGTTTCAAAATTTAGCGGAAGCATTAGAGTAAAGTAAAGTAACGGTCACCAACATAAATGCCAAAACCAAAAATCCCAAACATTATTCGTAAATAAGACTCGATAAAAATGTCTTGATCAAATGCAAGTGAGTGCACCTAGCACTCCTAGCGTCCTAATAAACATGTAAAGAAACAAGTGTCAACATTAAAGAAGAGTGAGTTCATAGATTTTTATAAGATCACAAGTTCGGTTTAAAGTTTGTTTTCCCCGTTATCCCTAACCCGGGATAACGATATAGTTCCATTATTCCTAACCCGGAATAATAATGTTGGTTCGTAATTAAGTTCAATGTTAACATGTAGGTAGCGTGCCTAAAGTTATGTCACATAAGAGTTCGCGATCGAAGCTGGCTGTTGTTGCCTCAGTGTTGCCAGGTCTATCACTGACCATGGCGAAAGTTATGCAAAATTAATCACCCATTGACCATACCCGGTCGGCTAGCGCGACTAGCTCGGGTGGGGCTTGTCGGGCCCAGTAGTACTAATTATAATTTCCCCGCTATCTAACCCAATACTAACGATCCAAGAGTTGGTTGTGGACTTCCGTGATAAAGCTACTTAGTGACCATAACATAACATTAACATTAACTTAGTTACCGAATAGTTAATGACGTTAATTTCGCATAACGTAAAAGATAGAGTTATAGAGTGTATACATGTTTCTCCCCCTGTTGTTTAAAACCGGATAAAATAGGGGCCGTGAACTCACCTTAAATTGCTCGGTTAGAATAACACAAAAGAAGCAAATGATGGAACCGCTAATCGCGTCCTAACAGACAACCGATTTAAAGTTAGTGTGTGAACACACTAACACAAAAGTCCTAAGCATAACTAACACACATACGGCACACGCAACAACAAATTCGAAACCAAAATCACGCATGCAAAATATCACCATACAAAATAATGATCAAACCAACTTGTCATAAACCCAGGTTAACTCATACAACACCTAGGTACACACAAACGCAAGTTATCATGTTTCAGCTTGTACGCTCATAACTGGGCTGTTTCGAGGATTTTTATAAAATAGTTCCAACGTTCCAAAAATTCCAATTTTTTTACAGGAGGTGTCAACTAAACTGTAGAATTTTATGTAACATTTCCAAGTCCTAACGCTTTACCAATTGTTTATAAATATTTATATACTAGGCTGCAGTCAGATTCGTCGCTTTCTGACTGCAGTCCACGGGAAAAATTATTTAAAAATCATTGTTCATCCAATTAACAAAATTCCAGTGGGAGATTTCCGGAAATTCCAGTCTCCAGTTACTGTACAAATTTCGTGACCTAACCCCTACAGACTATGATATCCGAATCGATAAACAACCTGCAAATTCTGCAGAATTTACGCAGCTTCAGCTGCTCACTAAATGACCACTTAAAAATAGCAACCGCCCTCAGAAAAATATGAATCTGGCGCCATTAGAAGCGTTTTTCAAAAATACACGTTTTAGGCTTCAGAAAATCCACTTTTCGATAGATAATGATAGGGTTACAGTCAATTGAAGTTGGCTGTAAATGTCATTCAGCAAACTGTTTTCGACTTTTATCGTATTAGAACATGCTTAAACGATCATGACGCTTAGTAATAATGATTAACAACATGTTTATTTGTCAAATATCATCATGTATATCAATATTCATGCAAACCCTAATTATATAACATGATCTTTATCGCTAAAACGCAGCCTATGATTTTAGTATTCAACATAACATCACAATCGCAAAGATTCGCACAATCATCCGAACTAATCATAAATCACAACACTTTTCATACTAATAATCCTACCATTACACATAATCATGATCAAGATTACACAAACCCTAATGTGAATCGCAAAACAATTAAACCTAACCTCGAAACGATGATGATTAGCGAACCGGGACAAGATTGGAATCAATCCGGAAGATGTGGGGTTTTGCGATCGTGAGAGGTGGGGGGGGGGGCTGCCGCCGCCTTCCTCTAGGTGCTAGGGTTTTGTTGTTTTTTTTAACAAACAATCCATGCATACATACATATAAATTTAACAAGGGAAAAGAAGGGGAGGGGGCGCGACTGCGATGGGGGGGGTTTGGGTTAAGTGGCTTGAGCCTCAAGTTTAGGTTATTTCCTTGGGCCACAAGGAGGTGATGTCGACATGTTTAGCGGCTCGGTTCGGTTCGGCTGTTTATTTATTATTTTTTTATAACTAATAATCACGAATCAAGGTGTGATACAATAATCTACAAAATCTAGAAACGTCTAATAACACATAGCACGTAATTCACCCAATAGATTCACAAAGTTAGCGTAGTTATTGCGAGCGTGTAATTTAATTCTCCGAATTAAATCAGCGTAGGAATGAATAACCGTAAAGTAGCGTGTTTATGTTACCTGAAAAGCCGGGATGTCACATGTTATACATTGAACAGAGTTATGACGGTCAACCTACCAAGAAGACTTGCTTTGAATTTCTAAACCAAAGGAAACCCAATCTGAAGTATTTAAAACCGTTTGGCGCACCTAGTACAGTCATTGATTCAGACGGAAAGTTCGGTGCCAAAACGATAGATGGTTTCATTGTCGGATAGGCAAGTCCGCTCAGGAGTGTATCTTCCAAGTTTAAGAAGAGTGGTAGAAGCACAGCACGTCAACTGTTTTCGATATACAACTCCAATTCAAAGAGCAGGCGATGCTTGGTTCTTCGATTATAGTGAATTGTGGAAATCATTTTACTTGCCAGAAGAACCTTCTGATGAAGACATTGCGTGTTATATTATCTAGATCAGTCGGCTAATCAAGAGCAGAGTATCAGACCAATAGTGGTTAATCAACCAACTGTTGGATCATCTTCTTCTGGTGCAGGTACAAGTACTAGCGGTGTTCAAGAAACTCATGTCGAACAAGTGACACCTACAGAACCAGTAAATGCTACAGAGGAACCCAATCTTTCTCAGGCACATAATTCCGATTCTGATGAGGCTCCGACATTTGATGATGATGGAAAATCTTCTTCTGACGAAGAATCTGAGCAGATCACAAGTATGTTGAATCAATCTGCTGGCCCAAGTACTCGAAATGAAGCGTATTCTAGTGCTCCTGCAGTTGAATCAATGGTTGATCTAAGTATTACCAATCAAGAGAATACCGTTGATGTTCCAAGTGAGGTGATACCGAGATCTTACTCATACCACCTATCGGATTCAATAATTCGTGAATTGCAAGCTGGTGTTAGAACGAGAGGTTAGATCAATAAAGCTTTGAGTTGTTTCTGTACTCGAGTAGCTCCGACTCAAGAGTATTGTTATATTCATGCTTCATATCCCAGATTGAGCCGAAGAATGTTACTGAAGCTTTGGGAGATGAAAATTGGGTGCTTGCAAGGCAAGAAGAATTATTACAGTTCGAAAAGCTAGGGGTATGGAAACTTGTTGACCTTCCGGAGAATCAAAAGGCGATAGATACTAAATGGGTCTTCAAGTGCAAGCACGATGATCGTGGAGTTAAAGTGCGAAACAAAGCTCGGCTCGTTGTCAAAGGATTCCATCAACAAGAAGGAATTGATTATACAGAAGTATATGCACAAGTTGCAAGATTGGAGTCCATTTGCATTTTCATTGCATTCGCTGGTTGGAAAAGTTTTAAAGTATATCAATTAGATTTGATATCCGCTTTTCTATATGGTAAGCTACGAGAGCAAGTGTACGTCGGCCAACCACCAGGTTTTGTCGATCCGCTAAACAAAAAGAAAGCCTATCTTATGGATAAAGCACTATACGGTTTGCATCAGGGCCTGAGAGCCTGGTATGAGACGTTATCTCAACATCTCGTTGGCAACGACTTTATTAGAGGAAAAGTGGATAGCACGCTATTTACCAGAGAAGTTGGAAGTCAGCTGATTATTGTACAAATTTATGTGGATGACATCATCTTTGGTTCGACAAATGACGATCTTTGCAGAGAATTTGAAAAAATCATGAAGAAGAAATTCGAGATGAGCTCCATGGGTGAAATGAAATTTTTCCTCGGATTGCAAGTTGATCAGTTGCAAGACGGTATTTTATCCACCAAACCAAGTAAATTCATGATATTTTGAAGAAGTTTGAGATGGATATCACGAAGCCGTTATCTACTTCTCTAGCACTCAATCATTGAATTTGCATTGATGAAACCGGAACCAAAGTTGATGATACTCTGTACAGGTCGATGATAGGATCACTCATGTATCTGACGACATCTCGCCCGGATATAATGTTAGTACATAATGTCTATGTCTTAGCCTTTGATCGAGTCTTTTAAGTTTGGGCTAGAATACGTTAGAAATAGTGATATTTATGTAAATGGTTTTACAAGTTCACCCGGGATTGTAATGTTGGAACAAGTTCGGCCAAACATGTTCAAGACAAGTTCGCCCGAACTTGGTTCCTTCCAAGCGAACTTGTAAAACTATAAAAAGGTGACTTGTTATTCTCATTTGTAGCTTCTGCAACTTTGTCACTTGTACGGCGAAGCTCTACCCGATCTGGATTTGACATGGAAATGAACTTTATGACCAATAAACAACAATTAAACAATAAATCTTTGCATATTTCGATTAACACGTGATATAGTTTCCGCCTATACGAATGTTAGATACCAATTTAGGTTCCTATGCTAAACATGGAGCAATCTAACCAGTGGTATCAGAGCCTGGATACCTGAATTGGTGAAATCATTGCAAGATCTACTCTTATTTAACTCCTTTCTACCATTTTTCTTCATTTTTTTTTCAAGAAAAACAATGAATTCACGGATAAAAGTTGCTAATTTTTGAATATGTCATGTAAAATACACTTATGATAAACCCCTGAGAGTTTGAACATCAAATTCAAACGAATTGATATCAAAAAGTTCAAAAAACCATGATTTGCAAACTGATTTTGGTCGAACTTAACATCAAATTCGCCCAGACATGATTAAAATTCATTGATTTTAGTCAAGTTCGACCGAACTTGACTGATATTACAAGTGCATTTGAGAAGTCCGCTCGAACTGGTTTGTGCTTCAACTAGATTTTCTATCAAGTTCGCCCGAACTTCTTTAAACTCTGTTGAATCTCACTTATAAGTTCGCCCGAACTTGATATTCTTCTTGAAAATCAACATAAGTTCGCCCGGACCTAATCCGGAGAGAAATTTTCAAAATTAAAACACAAGTTCGTCCGAAGTAGTGTAAAATCAAAATCTGATTTTTCTCACACTGCAAGTTCACCCGAACTTGTCAGTGTACTGATCATTTTTTGAAGTTTGTAGACGTGTGTTTTTCCGTGATATTTATCATTTTTTCCAGATGGAAGATCTTCACAGTGCATTCATGACAACTTCAGCTTCAAACGCTCAAATGGTGAATCAAGTGAACATCGACAACGAGATGGGCACATCTGTGAAACCACTGAAACTCATGTGTATGGATGAATATGAGGGGTGGAAAGAAAAGTTCAGTATAGACTGGCTATACTTGGCCCAGAGATGAAAATGATAATGTCATCGACATCAGCAAGTTCTCTACTATACATAAAGATGATTACGTCGCCGAGAAGAAATGATAAGTTTGATCCAACAGTCGGTGAAAGATGATATACTGGTGCTTCTACCAGAATATAAGACTGCACAAGAACTATGGAAATTCTTGAAGAACAAATACCAGAGAAGTGCAGAAATGGTCAAGATGAAAGAAAGCACTGATCATGAAGGAATTTGACATATTCACTATGATCAAGGGTGAAACGATGAAACAAATGATCTAAATATTTTGTCATCTGAAAGTGATAATGAGGAGACACAGGCTTGAGAAAACAGAAGAAGAATACATTGATAAGCTAGCTGACGCTTTACCTGAGGGTGAACGGACGACTTATCTCATGGTACTCAAAGAAAGTGCGAGTTGGGAGTTCTTCAAATTATCCACATTCATTGATAAACTAGAAGGGCACGAGATGGAATTGTTAAAGATAGCAAAATCAAAGAATTCAAATGTTGCTCAAGATGTAGGGCTTTACTACAAGACTGGAGCTCAAGAGAATATTACTAGCCCGAAGATTCAAACTGCTTTTAGAGCGAATCTGAATTCTTAGAATCATTCGCCACAGAGTCAAAATCAATCATCTTCGAAATATGATAAGAGTCCACAGAATTCTTCATATTCAAGCACGGGTTCAAATCAGAATAGTCAATCGAATTCTGATCCAAATGTTTTCAAATGTAACATTACCGTAAACCTAAACAATATTGTTTCTGAACATGTTTCTAAACAACATATGGTACTACTTGACACAGTCTTGGAATCGTATGAAAGTATGGTGGCTAGAAAGATTGGTAATCTGGAGATGACCGCCGAAGACTATGATCAAGTAGATGAAGAAGAGCTTGAGCTGATGGTCATAAAGTGGTCATTAGCTTTAATCATTCAGAGGTTACTAAGTTTGTTGCTCTTACCGGCATAGATATCGGGAATTCAAGAAACAAATTGGGGTTCGACAAAACGAAGGTTACTTGCTTCAAATGCCGACAAAAAGGGCACTTCAAAAGAGAATGCAAGAATCCAGAAGCAACTGGTAATCATAGTCCATTTGGAGGTGGCAGTGAATACTACAAGAAGTCACTATGATACAAGCCTTTTCCAAAGAAGACTCAAGTCGAAATCCAAGAAAACCATCAAACACAGTAGAAAAAGCAATGGTTGCTTTGAATGAAGATGACGTTTTGACTGGAATCATATATTAGCAAGAAAACCGGAGTTGCTCTAATGGCTGAGATCGTAGAAGATACATCTGCTGAAGATGCAGCTATGGAGAATGCAATGCTAGAAGAATATATGTACCAAGCTGAGGAAAAGGAAATTTATCACCACACAAAGGTGCATAGTATCCTTTCTCCTAACATAACTACTAGTTTTGCAGGTTGTTTTGGTGATACAACAACTTCGGAGCATGTTGCTGAGGAGAAACCTGTGGTTGAAGAGGTTATCAACGTAACAAAAGAAATGAATGAAGAAAAACTCACGGAGATTGCCAAAAAAGCTATGATGGCAAATTTGACAAAGGTAGGTCCAGAGGTAAAGGTCTTAGAAAAGGAAGTTGTTAAAGTACAAATCGTCGAGGTTGAAAAACCATGTACGAAATGTGCTGAACCATGTGTTCAATGTGCTGAAAAGTCTCAGATCGTAGCCGAACTCAATGTGTATAATAACAATTTCAAATATGATTATCGCACAATGAAAGTAGCATATGACAAAATGAAAGATGATTATGGTAGACTTGATAGAAATAACATAGAACAAGATGATACTATCAGAATGTTAAGGGCCACTAATGGAAAAACAAAAGGCTATTAATGTTTATATAAACAACATTGCTGATGTAAAATAAGAACTTCAAGACATGACAATCGAACCTGAAAGAGTAAGACAACTTCTTAAGAGCTATACCACAAATGCATATGTCATCGATCATATTCTTCCAACAATCTCGTCAGAAGAAAATGTTCAGAAAACCAAAGGTAAGAAATATGGAGACTATAGCAATGTTCCACCACCCCTATGTGAAAAGTATTGTCACAAGAAGGCTGAGGGGATGGAAAAGGCGCTCAACATTGAACTTTTAACTGAATAGAAAATTGAGCTTCCTAAAAACATTGATATAACCTACACCAGTGATGATGGCGAAGCGGTGGTTAAGAATGTTGTTGAAAATGTTTTGAATGATTCTGATGATGCCAGCTTTAAGAGCGCCAACTCGAGTTCGAATAATTCTGATTCACAATCTGAAGATGACGATACATCATCAGAAGATAGGCTAATTGAACGTCCGTGATCAGGCGGTTCTAGATGAAAGTTAATGCGTAAATGTAAATCGATTCGGTAGAATGTTATTACAGAAAGGAGTAGAAGTAGAATGCAGCGGAAGTCTTCATTCATACCAAAAGTATATACATCTTTTATTAGTCCAACTGCCGGAGTTCCTGGAGAGAATCCGACAGCACCTCCATGTAGGGATGGCAAAAACTCAAATGACAAATGAACGCACACCACCTATTTAGAGGGAAAACAACCAAGTTCGCTTGACATGTGCATATGAGGTCAAGTTCGGGCGAACTTGTCTATCATATGACAAGTTCGCCCGAACTTGTCTGCCACATGTCAAATTCGAACGAACTTGACCTTCACAGGTCAACGTTCGGGCGAACTTGTTCCCTTTTACACTGAAAACTCCGTATTTTGGTCGTATCTTCAATTCTACCTATACAATATTCAACACACGCTCAATCTAGCCTATTGGACAAGTGACGAACACAAAGTGCACCAACAGATTCCCCCTTGTTCGTTACTGTCAATCTTAGTCTTCAAACGTGAGCCGTGTTTGAATATTCTGCAACTTTAACCAAGGTGTTTGCCGATGTCGTCGAAACGCGTGAACAAATTCCCCCTAAATTGATGATTCAGGTTTGCATTATCAACATCTAATTCCCCCTGAAATCTCCAGTTCAGATATTTGTTGCACAGTTTGCAACCTCCTCTGATTTGCTTGACCGACAGATTATCTTGAATAGACACCAATTTGAAGCTCATCAATGCAGCTTCTCCATTTAAAATTTAACCACATCCGCATTCAGTTTAGCGCATATCTCCCATGCTCGATCTTCAAAACTCAACCGGCAACTGATAGAAACTTCAAAATACCACAACGGTAAACTTCAAATCAATGTTTACCAGCAAAAATCAGAAATCCCAATTTCCGTAATCACTCCTGATCAGCAAATCGGTAATCTTTTTCAATCGGTAAATCGTCATCGGAACCAAATCATCTAGTAACACTTCGAATCTGAGAATCACTCGTCCAAGATTAAAATCACATTCTTCCTCTTAAGTAACAATAACATAAATATAGCTATCTCCGGTAGACAGCGCCACTTAATCACTAAACATCATCATCCAACGACGGTTAGTCCAAAGAGAAGAATGATTCATCTGCTTGAAGACTAAAATAATGGCCACCAAAGGCTATCATCAGATTTCCTTGGTAATTTTGAAACCATCCATCTTCGGAGCTAGTCACTAATTCCTAAGATCATCACCGAACGTTATGAACGACCTCAGTTCATCACTGGTACTAATGACTGCTAATCCGGCTAACTGTTCCTTCACCGGAGATCGGGACTCTAACCCTTAAGCATCAATCTGTATCATGATTTGAATAATCTGAACTTCCTTTGATCAAGAATCCCAATGAATCTCAAATCTCTGTATTTTCCGGTTAATCTGTAGTCGGAAACCACCCGAATATTGTTGTAAAGTCACGAATTTCAAAATGCCGCAATATTCATATAAATGAAATTTTTGTTCCCCCTCATTTTTGCAAATTCTGACCATACCAATTTTTTCACTAAAATTCCCCCTCAAATCCGGAATTTACTTTAACGCCCATCGGTAGTCTTCAACCCTAATGATCACCAAATTGCTTTGGTATCAATGACTACCCTCTCATCTTCAACCATCTCTAACCTCATCATCTCAGCCTCTCTCTAAGGCCTCAGACGGTGTCCCCGAACAGTCAATATCGGACGTTAAAATTTCGAAAAAATTTCTATCACCAAATTTTTTCTGAACACCTGTCTCATCATACCGAGCAATAATTTTTTTTTAGGCATTGGACCAAGTTCGTGCGAACTTGGTCACCCATTACCAAGTTTGCGCGAACTTGGTCTCCCAACACACAAGTTCGGGCGAACTTGATCAAGTTTGGGCGAACTTGATCTCCAATTCACAAGTTCGGGCGAACTTGTGCTTAATTTCAGTGAAAATCAGTAAAGTTCGGGCGAACTTCATGAAATATCATGAAAAACCTTGTCAAGTTCGAGCGAGCTTCACCACCATAGGTCATGTTCGGGCAAACTTGATATCCCAAATCAGCCTATTTTCACATTTTTCAATCCAGAATCTTTATTTCTTCGAATTTTGAGATGATTCCACCATAGATCTGGTCGAAAATGGTTTTCTAACAATCATATCCATTCAATTTTAGATTTCATCCGTGGATTGTATGTTTATTTAATATTTTACATCCAAAACCCCTCCTAATGTCCATAAATGTCCAAATTCATGAGCGTAGGTAATAACCGTAGCTCTAATACCAATTGAAGGTCGGTGATCAGGCGGTTCTAGACGGAAGTTAATGCGTAAACGTAAACCGATTCGGTAGAATGTTATTAAGAATGGAGTAGAAGTAGAATGCAGCGTAAGTCTTCATTCATACCGAAAGAGTATACATCTTTATAAGTCCAGCTGCCGGAGTTCTTGGAGAAAATCCGGCAGCACCTCCCTGTAGTGATGGCAAAAACTCAAATGACAAATGAACACACACCACCTATTTATAGGGAAAACAGCCAAGTTCGCTTGACATGTGCATATGAGGTCATGTTCGGGCGAACGTGTCTATCATAGGACAAGTTCGGCCGAACTTGTCTGCCACATGTCAAGTTCGAGCGAACTTGACCTCCACAGGTCAAGTTCGGGCGAACTTGTTCCCTTTTACACTGTGTTTGGTCATGTGTTTGATTCTAACCTATTCAATATTCAACACACGCAAGTGACGAACACAAAGTGTATCAACACTAAGTGATGATCCTAGCATTGTCATGTACAAAGTTAAGGATTCTGATAGACTATACTTCGACGATAGCTTTTCGATTCGGAATGTGAAAGAGGATCAGCTTCATAAATTCTTCAAACTCATTGAAGTTTCATTAGAAGATTTGGAAATTAATCAAAAGAAGTTTTTCTTTAAACCTAAAAGAAACAACTTCGAAGGAATGGTGGTGACTTTTCGGAACATAGGAGAGCGGGGTTGGGTTTAGTTGTGGAAGAAGAATCGAGCAAGAAAATGTCACCATTTCTCGAATACAAAGATAAAAACATGAAATTTGTATATGGGACAAGCACGGTTCAGGGAGAAAGTTTGATTGGAAAGTAATCAAACGATGAGTTTAAGAAAGAAAAAGAACTTCGAGATAAGACTAAATCCGCAAGTGGTGTAAAACCCACAAGTGGACATTCTCATGATGATCAGACTTGCTTCAAATGCAATGAAGTTGGTCACATTGCACGCAAGTGTCCGAAATCTAAGCTGGTCTATCTTCGAAGGAAAACAAGTTCAGATGTTGAAAAGCCTAAGCAACCAGAGTTTGTAAAACGTGTTAAAATTCTTAAAAGAAATGAAGCTAAACATGAAGTTAAACCTAAAACTAAATTTGAAAACTCAATTTTCAAGAAAGGTGAAACTTCCAAGTAAAATGAATCAATGTTTTACATAAAAAAAGGCAAATATAAAATCACAAGCCTGGATTGCTAAAAAGAAATCATCAACATCTGAAGTTACCAAGTCTGAGCTTGTTAAGACTGGTAACAACAAAGAGTCTAAACCTGAGATTAAAACTGAAACTGTCAAATCATCAAAAGATAAAAAGAAAGTTACTTTTGAAATAGATTACAACAGTGACATATCAGATGGTGATTTTGAGGATGATTATGAAGCTTTATATGCTAAACCCAAGCCCAAGAAAGGTTTGGGTCGCGTTTTTTAACTGAATGATAATGTGTGTAGGGGCTCTAGAGATTATTCTTTCAATGTGGATTCTAGATAGTGGAGCGTCAAGACACATGAAGGGATGAAAGCTCTTCTCTTCGACATCAAAGCTATAAACGGTGGATATGTTGGCTTTGCCGGTAATCAAGGAAGAAGGATCGTCGCCAAAGGAAAACTTTCCAATGGCGTAGTATCGGTTGATTGTCTGAATTACATTGCTGAGCTAGAGAACAATCTCCTAAGTATCTCACAGATTTACGACAAGCAGTTCACAGTTCACTTCAACAACAAGGAGTGTATGATAGTTAAGCCAGGATTAAAAATTCCGGATGATTGGATTCCAATGCGTGCGCCGTGAGAAAATGATATATACGTGTTAGATATGGGCAACGCTACAACATCATCAAAGTCGATTCAATGTTTTGTCACTAAAGCCACGGAGAAAGATTCGATTCTTTGGTAGAGAAAAATAGGGCACATACATCTGAGAAAAATGAATTTTCTGGTTCATAATGAATTAGTCGAGGGGGTGAATCTTCGAAGCTTCCACATGATGGATCACTGTCTAGAATGCAAGAAAGGGGAGCAGAAGAAGAAGTCACATCCAAAGAAGATTCTTAATTCTATGGATCTTTTTGGACCGGTAAATGTACGAAGTATATCCAGAGATCTATATTGTTTGGTTATGACAAATGACTATTCTCGATTCATGGGTTTTCTTTCAAGAATCCAAGGATGAAACGTTCGATAATCTGGTGATTCTCATCAAGAAGCTCGAAAATCTATATCTGCCTGTCAGAAGGAATCGAAGCGATAATGGCACGGAAATCAAGAACAACAAAATGATGGAGTTTTGCAACTTTGCACGAATTTAGTGCACCATATACTCCACAACAAAATGGCGTAGCTGAGAGGAAGAATAGAAAATTGATCGAAACTGCAAGAACAATGCTTGCAGACTCAAAACTTCCTCTTAGCTTTTGAGTGAGGCGGTTTGCAGCGGCATGCTATACTTTGAATAGGGTCTTAACTGTCAAACCAACTAAAAAGACATGTTTCGAGATGATCAAACCAAAGGAAACCAAACCTAAAATATCTAGAGCCGTTTGGTGCACCATGCGTAGTGATTAATGAAGATGGAAAATTTGGTGCTAAAACGCTTGAAGGTTTCTTCGTTGGTTATTCTAGTCCGCTAAGGAGAGTTTATGTTCCTGCTATGAGAAAAGTGATCAAAGCACAACACGTAGATTGCTTTCGATACACAACTCCTATTCAGAGGAAAGGCGATACGTGGTTGTTCAATTACCAAGATTTGTGAAAGTCATTCGACTTGCCGGAAGAACCGTCTGATGAAGAACTTGCAGCTCTTTATTATCTTCAACAGTCGGCAAATCAAGAACATATTATAAGGTCAATTGTGGTTAATCAACACACTGGTTCTACTTCGTCTTCTGGTGCAGGTTCGAGTAATAGTGGTGTTCTGGTTGAACAAGTTTCTGAAGTAGAAGTCACACCTACTACAACTCCAGCAAATGTTTCCACTGAACCAGTAAATGCAATCTCAGTACCAAATACTTCTCAGAATTAGAATTCCGACTCCATAAAGCTCTGACTTTCAATGATGATGGAGATTCTTTTTCCGATGAAGAATCCGAGCAGATATCCAACATGTTGAATCAATCTGCTGGCCCGAGGAATAAAAATGAAGTTACATCTAGTGCTCCTGAAGTTGATTTGAATGTTGAACTGAATGTTCCTAGCGAGGAGATGCCACGATCTTATTCTTAGCATCCTTCCACAAATATCATTGGAGAGTTACAGACTGGTGTGCGAACAAGAAGCCAATTCAACAAAGCATTAAGTTGTTTCTATACCCGAGTGGCTCGTACTTAAGACTATTATTATTATTCATGTTTCATATCTCACATAGAGCCGAAGACTGTGAATGAAGCTCTGGGCAATGAGAATTGGGTGATAGCGATGCAGGAAGAGTTGTTACAGTTCGAGAAACTGGGAGTCTGGAGGCTTGTAGATTTACCACCTAAGAAGAAAGCAATAGACACGAAGTGGGTCTTCAAGTGTAAAAGGGATGATCGAGGTGTGATTCTTAGAAACAAAGCTCGGTTGGTTATCAAAGGTTTCCACCAGCAAGAAGGAATTGACTATACGGAAGTCTATGCACTGGTTGCACGTTTAGAGTCAATATGCAATTTTCTTACGTTCGCAGCTTGGAAAGGTTTTAAGGTGTACCAGTTAGATGTAAAATCCGCATTTCTCTATGGGAAGCTACGCGAATAAGTGTACGTCGGCCAACCACCAGGGTTTGTCGATCCGCTGGACAAGAACAAAGCTTATCTCTTAGACAAAGCCTTATATGGATTACATCAAGCCCCGAGAGCTTGGTACGAGATGTTATGTCAACATCTCATCGGAAACGGCTTTACTAGAGGCATAGTGGACAGTACATTGTTTACCAAATAAGTACAAGTGTTTTCTTAGAGTGATCCCAAGATCATGTGTGAATTTTTAAGAGCAGAGAGTATTTGTGCGAAACGTGGAAGAGGAGTGGGTGAATTGGGATAATGGGAACTCAATTGTCTCTATCGGAAATCATCTAATCATCGTACAAATCTGTGTGGATGATATCATTTTTGGTTCAACGAATGATAGTCTTTGCAAAGAATTCGAAAAGATCATGAAGAAGAAATTCGAGATGTCTTCTATGGGCGCTATGAAATTCTTCCTCGGATTACAGGTCGATCAGTTACCAGATGATATTTTCATTCATCAAACCAAATATGTTCATGATATTCTGAAGAAATTTGAAATGGATAGCTCGAAGCCGCTTTTGACTCCGCTGGCACGGAATCATTGAATTTGCATTGACGAAACAGGAACCAAAGTGGATGATACGCTCTATCGGTCGATGATAGGATCTCTAATGTATCTGACGGCATCTCGCCCAGATATCATGTATCCTACCTGTCTTTGCGCGAGATATCAGTCCAGTCCCCGAGTGTCACACATGCAGTTAGTCAAGCGAATATTCCGTTACTTGAAGGGATGTCCAAGCACCGGCTTGTGGTATCCAAAGAACAATAATTTTGATCTGACAGGATACGCTGATTCAGACTTTGGGGTAGACAAGCTGAATTCGAAGTCTACGACGGCTGGTTGCAAGTTCTTCGGAAGTCGATTAGTAACATGGCAATGCAAGAAACAAACCACGGTCTCTCTCTCTACCTGTGAGGCAGAATACATTTCTGCTTCCGGCTGTTGTTCTCAAATCCTATGGATTCAACAACAAATGAGGGACTTTGGATTGCAATTTCTTGATACGTCTTTATATGTAGATAATAAGGCAGCAATCGACATCACTAAAAATCTTGTTCATCACTCACGAACTAAACACATAGAAATTTGTTATCACTTCATTCGTGACTGCTACGAAAATAAGTTGGTACGAATAGAAAAAATCCACATCGATGAAGAAAAAGCTGACTTTTATACCAAAGCTTTTCCTTTAACAAGATTTAAATATCTAATGTGACTTAACGGTATTAAAAATTTGTTGACAGGTGCGGAAGCAGAGGTTGAATATGGATCGGACGACGAGTTCACGTGATCCACATTGGTTTGTATATCTTTTAGATTAGTATTTCTTAAAAACTAAAATACAAAAATATGTTTTTGATTTTAGGGGGAGAAATATTTGAGAAAATACAAAACATATGAAAAAATTCAATAGGTACAAAAACATTGAAAAAGACAAAAAGAATTTAGTGTCACAAAGGAAATGATAGTATATCAGTGGACTATCACAGTATGCTAAAGATTTGTAAATTTTAAAAAGTGATAAACAAATCTTACTGTGGATGTGTGATAGACTTTACACGTTCAGTAAATTGTTTCCGAGATATAAACTAAATTATACAATTGCTTAATCTTGTGGATTAACATCTCTCGGGTCTATGGACTTAGTACTCCGAAATTTCGTTTGAGAGATTGCTACTTTTTTTTAGATGGGTATCATTTTTTATAAGTGGGTTCACATCTTAAATCTAGCAATTTATACATTTTCCATAAAGGAGCCGAATGAAACAAAAGTTTCATGTTCGATTTTGAATTAGAGACGTTAAAAATTATGAATCGACTGACTATAACCCCTAGCCTTCCAAGCTAACGATGCTGGAAGATACGAGGTCTTTATAGATAATTAATATCTGGGGTATTATACAAGTTCTTCTGATTTTGCGGAAGCAATAGCCTAGAACTTCTATAATGCTTTTGCTAGAAAACCCCTAAACTACGTGCAAGACTGAAAAGAATCGAAAGATCTAATCATTTGCAGTGCCTAAAAGATTCCTTAAGTGGAACACTACCTCTAAGTCGAGCCTTCATCTCTTTGTCGATACGATGGACTTACCTGAGCTCTCAAGGCTTCGCATTAACCTAGATACAGATATCAATTACGCTATACTCACTTGTAAGATGAAATCTAGGGAATCTGGGTACGGGATTATATTCTGAGATGGGAACCATAGTTAAGTCAAGTTTTATAATTCATACTTAAGATATCTTGGAACAATTGAGAAATGTGTTGAAGTTTAAGTGGACAAACATATCGACAATCTAGGTAAACGAGTTTAAAACTTAAAGTCATCAAAAGGTCAACCGTACTGGTGATATGTCTCAATCAACTGATATGATCCTTAGACACGAATTCACAAAAATATGTCTGCAAATTTGTTTGTACATAGTTTATTTGTTCAAATTTGTAAATAGTTATGTACATATGTGACATTTGTGGTGATCCGATCGTGTATCAATTCCGGACGAATTATCAATCAATGAAATTTTTGTGTTTTATTTTCGAGATTTGTATTTTTATCATGACAATTGCACGTATTCGATTCTTACACGATTCCAAACTCTTAAACGACTTCTAGAAGTGAAATCGCAAACTATTACGTAAACGTAATCAGTTTAACACGACATACACTCCGGAACACCGACATAAGCTAAACCTACTCTAAATACCCTTTACATAACTTATAAATAAGTTTTAAAGGCTTCGGTATGGCAAAAACATGCTTATTCAACTTCAGGGGCTATTTTGCAAATTCTGCGAAACTATGCCAAATCGCGTATTTCCTACTCCGGAACATATAGGCACATCCAAAAAAATTGGTAATCATTAAAATCTATTATTTTAATGATTGGAATGCAAACATATCAATCGTTACGCGTTTACGGTCATTTGCGCGTTCGTTACGATTTTCGTCGTAATTAACCGAAAACCGCAACCGTACGACCAAACGAACCGACATCCAAAAAGTTTCCAAGCATTTTTCAAGTTCCCTATGCTTTATCTTCCTTATAAAGCTTAATAATGGGGTTAACGAGTGTTAAAAGTGCCAAAACACGTCGAAAAACAAGTTTTTGGCTGCAGGGGCCTGTCCTGCCAATTCTGAAACTTAGGAATCCCAGTCGCCACGCGAGAGAACCTCCAAGATCTCCTGCGATGCGCGGGGGATGCCTAGTGGCAGCAGCTACCTGGCAGCTTCTTGTTCATTTAACTTGACACCTATAACTCATTTTTGCCACACTTCTCCTGGTTGTAACACCTCACTAAACACTTGTAATGATCCTATGACATCTCCTAACACTTGGCATGATCCTATAGCTCTCCAACAACTATAAATACCCTTGATCTTCAAACAATTCATTGCTCATTTCCATCTTTCTTCTCTCTAAACTCTAAGTGGAGTTGCTACGTTGTTAGGAGGCCTCCCATATGAGTTTTTCTAAGTCTTGGCTTCCTTAAGTGCAAGTAAGTGCTCTAACCAAGCCTTGTTCATTCTTTTAGCTTATTATGAGCTAAAAGTTCAACAGTTTGACTTACTGTTTGACTTTCAGCTTTGACCATTAATTGGTCAAAGCAAAGTCCAATTGCACTTTGCCACGTGATCGTAATCAAGATGGTTATGATCCTTAGCGATCATGCCTACTGATTACCACGTTTCCTAGTTGAAGTGACAAGTCAAAGTTTTGGTCAATAATACGCAAATGTGCATTATACGACGAAACTATTTTCGGGTATCAAAATCCTTTGCTTTGATATCAAATCAGTTTTATAAACCTTGTTAGACATGTTTAACTCGTCACTTTTAGTTTAGTGCTTATTTAGGCTCGTAAGTCGAGCGGTCTTGACCGCCGCTTTGACTTTCGAATCCGACCCGTTTGGTCGATCTTAGGATCCGACCAAACACATATATGTGACTATGGTTGTATAGGGAATAACCTTCATAGGTTATTCCTTATGGTCACGTCGTTTGCTTAGTGTTATGTTAAGTCGTCTGTTATGCCCTATAAATGACCAAAATGCCCGTTTTTGCGCATAAATCAACTTTAAGCATATGTGACCAATGTTTTGACATACAAACTGATGTTGCAACTATAATAAACTTATTTTGGCATATTATACTTATCATAACACATATCTAACCATCCGAACATGTTTTTACGTGATTGATCCGTTAAAGTAGCATAAACTACCTTAACGAGTCATAACGGGTCAAAAGCACTTAGGAATCTTTTCAAATCAGAATGTAGACTTTGTTAAACCATTTCATATGAGTTCCAACACTCATTTGGTTTACAAGACCACATTCTATCCGATCCGACGATAAAAGTCCTGACATTTACATAGTTATCCAATTTTCGGACACGTTTAATTTCTTGGACATTTGAGCTTGTTTAATCTTCGATTCCAGGTTATTTTGCAACCTCAAGAGAGTACATAGCTCCCCTCTTTTATGATTTTCAAGTATTTTGGGGTGATTCATATGTGCTAAATTGTTTTCAAGTTTTCAAATTACAAATGCTATGGTTTATATAAACACGATGATTTCAATAATGTGAACGAACTTGTTGGTGCGTTATATACATGACACGAATGACATTCATTAGCTTTGGCCAAGCCGACCAGTAGTAAGTTATGGTACCATAGGACTGACAATCCCGTTACCAAGTTTCCCGGTGTTTGTGGGGAAGTTTGGGAAACGACTGAAACTGTTACTTTAACAAACCCTTTGGTGGTTTGTTATTGCAATTTAAAGATACCCTTTGGTGGTATAGATAAGTCAACACAGGTTTGAATGTATTCACCAAAACGACCAAAACTTTTCACAATTAAAACAAGGACGATTTGTTTACACGGACGATGAACAATTGGTTTATGACACGGACAATGAACGATTGGTTTATGGTAAGTGATTTAGATAACGAAACGTGTGTAATGTGATAAAAGCATGGTGGATACGCCGCTGGTACTTCCTATACATAAGTACCTCTATCATATTACATTCGTGTCGTTATTTGCATCACTTGGAACAAAGCTTTTCAAACAATGATGCAACGATTTTCAATTAAAGATATAAACCATACAAAGTTTCTTCATGGCGATTTACTACTCGAATTTACAAAACAAATGTTTTGGTCAAGATTCATGGCTACAAGTCTTTTATAAACTATAACTATCTTGTTTTAGTTGGTTAGTTAACATTGCAATACCAAATACTTTTGATAACAAGGTTTTTAAATTAACGACTCTAGTAGTCTTACGAGTATTGCAATACATATTCAAAGCCATGAATTTGACACACTCACAAAACCTATGTACTCGTCGGCATATTTTTGTTGTCTAGTTTTCACGTATGTTTCAGGAAACCAAGTTTGATGTTGATGCATGCTCACGTAGGATTGGACGTGGACTTAGTACCTTAAAATACGAAAGACAATAGTTTAATTAGATTATTTTAAACTTCAAGACAACGTAACTATGTAATTTCAATATCCAATAAAACATAACTTTAATTACCATGTGTTGTTGTAACAATCTGTTAACGTTACTCCGCGACGTTCCTACCGTGGTTTATTGTTTTTACGCGGTCGGGGTGTTACAACATAGTTTATCTGCTTTACAGATTAAAACCAAAAAGATTTTCAGTGTGTTTTAGCATGAACTTACAAAAATTCAAAAAGATTTTGTTTCTACATTAGTTTCTACAAGCCAATGTTGGAGAAAGGATCTTCGATGTCTGGTAAGGTGCTAATCTGGTGGAAATCAAATTGACACTGGGCTGGGAGCTAATCTGTAAATCTGAGAAGCCAAACGATTAAAAGTTCATTCATTTGAAACTTGATTTTGAGAAAAACCAACAGTTTGTTCATAACGGGTCGAACCGAGGTCATTAACTTGGACTCGGCAGACAAATCAGTTAACCAAGGTCATTAGCTTGGACTTGGTCAACTGAGTGGATTGATAAAACTGGTAAAATCTGAAAAGTTCAGGGTCTAAATTGAAAATTTTGTAAAATTTTGGCTTGAAATTGATCAAGTTCGCCCGGACTTGTAATCAAGTTCGACCGAACTTGTTAATGCTTGAAAACTGATATTAGTTGATAAGTTCGCCCAGACTTGCTATCTAATCTTAACTAATTGGAATAACATGTTCGCCCGAACTTGAGTAGTATATAAAGACAGTAAGTTCGACCGAACTTCATTACTTGTCTTCAACATCAGCGCGAACTTATTGGCGATTTTGAGAGATTTCGAAATTGACACTTATACGTCAAATTGCTGCCAAAATTAAACTTGATTAGTGGTGATTTACACACTACTCATCATGGCATGGTGAGTGATTCGAGTTTGAACCGTGAATTGAATGAGTTTGAACATTTTAGATCTATATTGGATTGTTGAACATGTTTTAGAGTGTTAATGGACAAATTGAGACTTAAAACATGATAAACAAACAAAATCGACCATAAAAATGTCATTAATTTGGATCAGAACAGTATGAACATGAAATTGTAGGTTTTGGTGAGGATGATGACAAGTTCGCCCGAACTTGTCAAATGGTTCTTTGAACCAAGTTCGGCTGAACTTGTCCTCAGGTGTTTAAAAATGTTAAATCATAATTTCGCCCGAACTTGTATAATGAAAAATTTTCAAAATTAAAATGTTTAACAAGTTCGCCCGGACTTGTTTAAACCTGTTTCAAAAAATTAATCATTAACAAGTTCGCCCGGACTTGATGATTTGTAATGTGTTTGTTTGTTTTGCAAGTCCGCCCGAACTTAACATTGAAAATGATTAATTGACCTATCAAGTTCGCCCGAACTTGATAGAATTTTGTGAAAATTCTAAAATTTCGACTAAGTTTGTCTCGATCTTCGTGTTTGCATAATATTCAGCTCTTGTTTAACAAATTCCGTAACACATGCATTACGCTAGACAAGGCTATCTTTTCTTCACTTGGAGCATTTGATGATATTCTTGCATTTATGGAGCGAATTACGATACACAAGGCGATTACGGAAAAGACGGTGGTCTATAGATCGCATGTTTACAGATTTTGGAATTCTGCAGCGTTGAATGAGAATGATACAGCGATCAAATCAGTGGTTCGTGTTGGAGAAGTATATAAGGAGATTATTGTTACGGAAGTTGATATTCGAAAGGTTCTGAACTTCAACGACGACAAAGATGATCCAATGATCCTTGATGAACGAATGGTTAGATGGTGTTTTTGTCGAATGGGGTACAAGGGGCACGTGAATGAGTCTACTTTGAAGAAAGGATCAGTCCCTAATCCGTACAAGTTCCTGATGCACGCTATTATTCATGTGTTTAGCCATCAAAAGGCTGGATTAGATGATGTTCAAGATTATATGGCATGTATGGCCATGGCGCTTATTTTGAATAAGAAATTCAACTACTCAAAGCTGGTTTTCACGCATATGAAGAATAATATGGGATCAAATAGGCTCGTGATGTATCCGAGGTTTGTACAGATGTTGATAGATGACAAATTTAAAAAGATAGCGAAGCATCCGAATGATATCGTCTATCTTAGTCATTTGGATGATACGACCGTCAAGAAGCTGATTACATTCCAGAAATAGTCTTCAGCACCAATTGCAAAGCCTTTATTCAGTGCTATTGATTCTGAAAACTATGTCGCGCCATAACAGTATAAATGGCGTAAAGATGATAGCAGTGATGAAAATGAAAGAAATGCTGAGTTGGAATGGCTGTCGTCCTTCAAAGAGAAAAAAAGCGACTGGTTTCTAAAGAAGGTGGTTGTTCAAGAGAAGAAGAAAACATCACGTAAGCCGAAGAAAGTCAAAACTAGGCTGATTGATGAGGAAGAGCCTGAAAATGTTCGACATGAAGCTGGTTCAAGTGCAGCGGTTGTTATTGAAAGTCAAGAGACAGAGAAAATAACACAGGAAGATGATGTTATATCTGCGACATTTGACAAAGACGAAGACAGTGATGATACGATAGAAAAAGAATCAATGAAAGTTGCTGCAGAAAAGAACTTGCAAAGCTTAAAGCAGGTGATGCTGACTATGAACCGAGTTCTGATAAGGGTTTAGATGAGGAGAGACCGAAAAAGTAAGCGAAACGAGTAAAGTCTTCTGCAACTGATGTATCAATGAAGACTACAGGGTCTCCAAAGACAAATGGCAAGAAAAGTCAGAAAGCAAAGAGCAGACGCTATATTGCAAAGCCGAAAAGCACAGAAGTCCCGCAAGAACCTTCTGGTGCAAAATAACCAGGATTTACACAAGAACCTCCTACGGCTAAAATGATTCAAACATCTGGAACTCAAGAAACTTTAGTACAGACAGGAGTTATACAAGAACCCTTCAGTCTTATTTGCTCGAAATTCAAGTTATACAATCTCAAGATACTCCAACTGTTGCTCAACCTGAAAGCTCAACTCCTAAAGCGTCTACACCAAAGAGTACTCCTAAATCTACACCAAAGACGACTCTGAAGTTGAAGTTATTTGGAGATATTCCTAATGAGCCGGTGGATATGCAAGATTTAAATGATTTCTTTCCAGAATCAGATGTCGATGAGCTAGAAAAGCGTATTAAAATTCTGGAAGACAAAGTTGCAAAGAATGAAACAGAGAAAGCTGCTTTAGAACAGTGGGTGAAGCAAGGGGAAGTTGAAAAAGAGATCTTAAACAATAAAGTTAAATTCTTGGAAGGTGATAGAGGGTATTTGAAGGCCCTAATTGAAAGCTTGCAAGATGCTAACGAACGATTGCAGAAAGAGATACCAAAGCTAAGATCTAAAAGAGATTTGAACGATCGAAGATTCAACAGACTGTAGAAAGTACTATCCAACAGTTTGGGAACTGATTTCGCTGTAGAATATGCTCGTTAGGATTTGCAGGAAGCAAAAGATAAAGAAGAGAAAGAAATGGCTGAACAGGGGAAAGGAAAGCAGGTTGTTGAAAGTATGCCTGAGATTACAGAGACTGTGATCGAGTCTGCAAAAGCTTCTGAGTCTGTGCTTGTACTAGAAACAGAAACTGAAAAGAAAGATGATGAAGAAGCTGAGGATAAAGATGATGATGAACCTGTAGATGATACAAAAGACGACTCCGACAATGATGATGGTGATAATGATGATCAAGGAGGAGTTGGTCTGAAAGTGGTTGATGCCAAAGTGAATTATGAATTTGATTTTTCCTCTTTGTTAAATGATGATACTAATATGATGGAAGATCAAAGACAGGGGGAGCAGAAAGGGGAAACAGGACAAAAAGCTGATGTTGATATGACAGATGCTATTACTGTTATGCCTGTTGCGGTTATTCCGATAAAGCCGATGATGCTAATGCTTGAACATAATGTCGAGGAAGGCGAATTTTTTCACAACTAACCAAAGGAAGATCTAGCAAAGTTACTTAATGTTGTTGCAGAAACATTTGACTTTGACTTTGAAGAAGATATGGTGAACATAGATTCGTTTGAGCCGAATGAATATAGTTACAAACGTTGATCTGAAGCTAACAATTACAACAAAGTGATCATTGAAGATTTGTCGTCAGACGATGAGAAAGATGAGGCAGAAATATACACTGGTTTGAATATAGATAGTTTTCCTACATTTGAAGAGATTTATGAGCAATTGAATGAAGATCTGCTAAGTGATAAGATTGTAGAGTCAGTTCGAGAAGGAAAAATCCCTAAACCAATGACGAAGGAAGAAATTGCACAAGCAAAGAAGTCCTGGTTTAAAGAAATGCCAAGAGAACGTGAGTTTCGACGTCCATTAGCATTCTTTACCAGAGATAAAGATGTTTCATTGGGAGATATATTGAGCTGGGGATGGTTTAAAGAGTTGAACGTTTATGCCATTAAATGTGAGTTTGGAGTTCAATACTTCAAATACTTGGCAGATTTCAAGATTATTCCATAATGGGATGTTGAGGAGTTGGTGCAGACTAGAAATCTCACATATCATATGAAGTTTATTGATCAGTTGTTATGGAAAATGATCAAGTTTAAAGCGACGCAAGGTTTTAAGTACTGGAAACCATTCATTCTGAAGCGCCAAATCAAAACATATAAGAAGACTGGTATTAAAGATATTACATTGATTATGAAGCGTCCAAGAGCAATGAGGAACATGCCCTTAATGCCGATTGAACATAATTTCTATCCATTATTTAAATGGTGGCAAATAGATCTGACAACGTGTGAAGTAGTGATTGTGCTGAGATTCGAAGATAATCTGGATATCACTAAAGAAAGGGTTGAAATGTTTGGGGTAGAAGGTTTAAAAGTGGTGTGGAGAAAAATTAGAATACTAGACCCGATGTGGCTAGTGAACTTCTCAAAGGAGGATATCAAGTGTTTATTTTTCAGTAAGATTTGTTATGAAGAGCGTGAAAAAGAACAAGTAATGCAATATCAGAGGGTTGTGATTGTCTGTTATGCGCATGAAGTTAATTCTGGAAGAATGTGGGAATCTAGTTGGAGGGAAATAGAACGCGAAGAATTTCTGAAAGAAGAAAGGCGTCGGGAACAGTTTCTAGAAAGAACAAAGGAGGCAAGGCTGAGACGTTTTTAGGTCATGACCAAAGTGCCACCTATAGATCAAACGCCGATTCCATCACTTGAAAGAAGAAAGAAGCCGATAAGAACTTCTTTGGAAGAGTCAGACAAAGGTAGAGCTGTGAAGACTGATCAAGACGAAGACGATATCCAAGGGGGATTCTGTTAGTACATATTGTCTATGTCTTAGTCTTGGATCGAGTCTGTTTAGTTTGGGCTAGAATACGTTAGAAATCGTGATATTTATGCAAATGGTTATACAAGTTCGCCCGGGATTGTAATGTTGGAACAAGTTCGGCCGAACTTGTTCAAGACAAGTTCGCCCGAACTTGGTTCCTTCCAAGCGAACTTGTAAAACCGTAAATCGGTAACTTGTTATTCTCATTTGTAACTTCTGCAACTTTTTCACTTGTACGGCGAAGCTCTACCCGATCTGGATTTGACATGTAAACGAATTTTATGATAAATAAACAACAATTAAACAGTAAATCTTTGCATATTCGATTAACACGTCATGTAGTTTCCCCCTATACGAACATTAGATACCAAATTAGGTTCCTACGCTAAACATGGAGCGATCTAACATATAATGTATCGTACCTACCTTTGTGCACGTTATCAGTCAAGTCCAAGAATATCTCACATGCAGATCTTGAAGCGAATTTTCAGATACTTGAAGGGATTTTCAAGCACCGGCTTGTGGTATCCAAAGAATTACAACTTCGATCTGATGGGATATGGTGATTCTGATTTTGGTGTTGACAAATTGAATGCAAATTCTACAACTGTCGGTTGCCAGTTCTTCAGAACTCGACTAGTCACTTCGCAGGGCAAGAAACAAACCACGATCGCTCTCTCTACTTGTGAGGCTGAGTATATCTCGGCTTCCAGTTGTTATTCACAACGTTTATGGATACAACAATAGATGAGAGATTATGGATTGCAATTTCTTGACACTGCATTATATGTAGACAATAAGGCAGCAATTGATATAACATAAAATCCAGTTCATCACTCTCGAACAAACCATATTGAGATTCGCTACCACTTTATTCGTGATTGCTACAAAAAAGATTGGTACGAATTGAGCAAATCCACATCGATGAACAAAAAGCTGATTTTTATACCAAACCTTTCAGTCTGTCATGGTTTAAATACTTAATGTGACTTAACGGTGTGAAAAATCTTTTGACAGGTGCAGAAGCAGAGGTTGAATATGGATCGGACGACGAGTTCTCGTGATCCTCATTGGTTTGTTACCTTTTAGGATTAGATTTTCTAAAAAAAACTAAAATACAAAAATATGTTTTTGATTTTAGGGGAGAAATGTAACGAGAAAATACAAATACATGTGAAAAACCAAAAAGTACAAAAACATGAAAAAGACAAAAAAATTTTGTGGCAAATAGGAAATGATAGTATATCAGTGGACTATCACAGTATGCTAAGGTTTTGTAAAGTTTAAAAAAGTTTAAACAAGTCTTACTGTGGATGTGTGGATAGGCTATACACATTCAGTAGATTGTTTTCGGGATATAAACTAAATTTTATAACTGTTTATACTTGTGGATTAACATCTCTTGGATATATGGCTTAGTACTCCGAAATTTCGTTTGAGAGATTGCCAGATTCTGAGATACGAGGTTTTTATAGATGATTAATATCTGTGGTATTATACAAGTTCATCAGATTTTGTGGAAGCAATAGCCTAGAACTTCTATAATGCTTTTGCTAAAAACCCTTAAACTGCAGCAAAATTGAAAGAATCGAAAGATCTAATCAATTGCAGTGATTAAAAGATTCCTTAATTGGAACACACCTTAAAGTCGAGCCTTCACCTCTTTGTCGATACGGTGGTATATACCTGAGCTCTCAAGGCTTCGCATAACCCAGATACATATATCAATTACGCTATAGTTACCTGTAAGATGAAATCTAGGGAATCTTGATATAGCAGTATATTCTGAGATCGGAACCATAGTTAAGTCAAGTTTCATAATTCTAACTAAGATATCTTGGAACAATTAAGAAATGTGTTGAAGTTTAAGTGGACAAATATATCGACGATCTAGGTAAACAAGTTTAGAACTTAAAGTCATAAAAAAGGTCAACGGTACTGGTGATACGTCTCAATAAACTTATATGATCCTTAGACACGAATTCACAAAAATATGTCTGTAAATATGTTTGTAGATAGTGTATTTGATTTCAGATTTAAACCCAAAAAGATTTTCAGTGTGTTTTAGCATAAACTTTCAAAGATTAAAAAAGATTTTGTTTCTACATTGTTTACAACAGCCAATGATGGAAAGCGGATCTTCGGAGTTCGGAAAGGTGCAAGTTGTTGGAAATCTTGATGACAACAGGTTGGGATCTAATCTGTAAATAAAAATACACGAAAAACGATGAAAATTCATTAATTTGAAACTTTAATTTGAAGAAAAACATCAGTTTGTTCATAACGGGTCAAACCGGGGTCATTAACTTGGACACGGCAGAGAAATTGGTTAACCGAGTTCTCTAACTTGGACTTGGTCAACTGAGTGGATTTTCATAACTGGTAAACATGTGAAAGTTCAGGGTTAAAAGTGAAAATTTTGAAAAAGTTCAAAATGGTCTTGATCAAGTGCGGCCGAAGCTGTCAGTTGAAAATTGTTTCATTATAAGCATATCTTCGGGCGAAGTTGTTTAAAGAAGATTGATGTTGGAGAGTCAAGTTCGCCCGAAGTTGACTGACCATAAATGATCAAGTTTGCTGAAAAGATCATTTTATCTGTTCTATCTGTCTTCGAGCGAACCTGAGCGATATTTGAGAGTTTTGTGAATTTGCAAGATTTGTGTCGTTATACTGGCCAAATTAAGACCTGTGATAATTGATTGGCACACTTATGAACATGGCAGAGGTATAATTCGCTTAGATTGAGCATGAATTTGACAAGTTTGAACTGACTGGACCAAATCCATTAAAATTAGTAGATCTAGGGTCAATATGAACAAATTGAACGGTGAAAATGTTTAATAAACATGTAATCATCATTAACAAACCGAAAATTTGGTCATTGGACCATGGTTGTTGTTGCAGGTTTGAATGGGGAAGACAACAAGTTCGCCCGAACTTGTTGAAGTTGTTTTGTGACAACTTCGGGCGAAGTTGTTATCATTCTGTATAAATTTTGAAATTTCAGCAAGTTCGCCCGAACTTGCTTAAAAATTGAAATCCTGTAAACACAACAAGTTCACCCAAACTTGTTGTAAAACTGTCAAAATTGTTGTCCATTACAAGTTCATCTGAACTTGTTTAAACTCAAAAATAAAATCATGTAATTAGCATGTTCGTCTGAAGTTGTGTGAAATTTGAAATTGTAAGGTTTTGTTGCATCAAGTTCGCCTGAACTTTATGAATCTTTCTTGAAAATTGTGAAATTTGCTAAGTGTTTGATTTCTTGTCCGCAGAACATCCAGTTGCGTTTTGTAAGTTCCACAACACCTGTATCTCACTGGATGAGAAGATTTTTCCTACGCTGTCAGCATTTTCTGAGATTCTAGAGTTTTTGGGGAGAATTCCTATTACAAGGCGATTACAGATAAGCATGTTGTTTATAGATCACACGTATATCTTTTCTGGAATGCATCATCTTTTGACGAAGCAAACAATATGATTAAGTCTGCTCTTCGTGTTGGGAATGAAGACAAGGAGATTTTGATCACCGAAGTAGATATTCGAAGGGTTCTAGAATTCAACGATGATACTAATGATCCAATAAGCTTCGAGGAAAGAATGGTCAAAGGTTGTTTCTCAGAATGGGTTACAAAGGTCATGCAAATGAGCCAACAATGAAGAAAGGCGGTGTTCCTCTACCGTACAAACTTCTTATTCACGCTATTACTCACACTTTCAGTCACAGGAAAGCAGGGTTAGATGATATTCCGGATTACATGGCCTACATGGTTACTGCGTTGGTGCTCAACAAAAAGTTCAACTACTCGAAAGTGATCTTCAAGTTTATGTCAAAGAATATGGGCAAAGATAGACTGGCGATGTATCCGAGGTTTGTTTAGATGCTGATAGATGATAAGTTTTAGAACATTGCTAAAGATCCGAATGATATTCTATATCTGAGCCATATGGATGAAACAACTTTGAAGAAGCTCAAGATATATCAGAAACAAGATTCTACTCCTATTTCAAAGCTTGTGTTTGGTGCTATCGTCAAAGCTGATTATGTCGCACAACCTGAAAACAAATGGTGGAAGGATGGTAGTGGAGACGATAAAGACGAGATTGAGCTTTTAAAGAATTTCAAAGAAAAAAGAGGAGATTGGTATATCAAGAGGGTTGTTGTTGTTGAAAAGCCGAAACGAAAAAGGGCGTCAAAGAAAGTGGAAACCATGTTGATAGATGAGCCTGATGAAAATCCTCAGAATTATGAAGGATCAAGCGCTGCAGCTAATGTTGATAGCCAAGAAGTTGAGGCTGGTACTACTGGTGGAGAACATGAAGACGTTATTTCAGCGACTTCCAATAAAGATGAATCTTCTGAAGACTATGCTGACATTCGACAGAAAGAAGCAGAGAAAGAAAAAGAAGAAGAATGGTTAAAAAAACATGGTGAAGATCTGTACATACCATCGGCTGATGAGATTTCTGATGAAGATAGACCTAAGAAGAAATCAAAGCACTCTAAATAAAATGCCGGAGATTCTAAAAAAGCTATGGGTTCTCCTAGTACTCGTGGAAAGAAAAAGCCTCAAATCCGAGATATCTGAGTCAGAAAAGTAGGAAAGGAACTACACAAGAACCTCCTGTTTCTAACTTGCAAGATATTCCGATTGTTGAATCACAAGTGCCATCAACGACTGCAACACAAGAACCACCAACTGTTATTGAAGTATCCGTTCAGAGTACGACTGCAACACAAGAACCACAAAGGGTACTCCTAAAGCGACTCCTCCAAGATCAAAGCAGTCTACTGCACATAGTGCTAGAGCTAAAGAGTTTAAAGATGCTTTCGGTGATATTCCATATAATATTACTCATCCTGTCACAGATGAAGATCTTTCGAATTGGTTTGAAGATACTCCTGTTGATATGTTAGAGAAAAGAATCCAAGCTCTAGAAGATAAACTCAAATAGAATGAAGTTGAAAAAGAAGCTCTAGAGAGTAAAGTATGGCCGAGCATGGTTGACAAAGAAATTCTGCAAGATAAAGTGAAGTTTCTTGAAGATGACAGAGGGTATATGAAGCAATGGTTGACAGTCTGAGTGCTACGAATGAACAATTTGAGAAAGAGATTTCCGAGCTTAGATCTGAACGAGATCAGAATGATAGAATGTTTGCCAGGCTGCAGAAAGTGTTAACAAATAGCTTGGGAATTGATTTCAAAGCAGTATACGAATGGCTTGATCTACAAGAAGCCAAAGACAAAGCTAAAAAAGAATTGGCAGAACAGGTAAAGGGTAAAGGGGTTGTTGATGGTGTCCCTAAACCAACTGAAGAACCTGTAATTGAAAAGACCGTTGAACCAGAAAAGCTCCAGAATTAGAGATCGTTCCTGAAGATGTTTCTATTATTGAATCTCAGGAAGCAGAAAAGAATGATGAATCGATCAAAGCATCTGAGTTAGAGAAAGAGAAAATGAGGAAGATGATGAAAAAGATGATTCAGATCACGATGATGGTAATGATGATGATCAGGGTGGCGTTGGTCTAAAGATTGATTCTGCAAAAGTTCACACTGATTTTGACTTTGAATCCTTGATTAATGATGATGTAAAAATAGAGGATGATCAAAGTAAGGGGGAGCAAACAGAGCAAACAGGGCGTAAAGATGTTGATGTGTCTGATGCTATAGTTGTTATGCTTGTTGCGGTGTTCATGAAAAACCTTTGATGATAATGTTGGACCCGAGAATTGAAGAGGGGGAATTTGTTCACGACTACACAAAAGAAGAGTTGGCTAAAATGTTCGAAGTTGATGTTGATTCGTTCGAATTTGATTTTGAAGAAGACTTGGTGAACATCAAGACATTTGAACCAAAGGAATATGTATACAAGCATGTATCAGAAGCAGGTGATTATGATCGTGTTATCTTTGAAGAGTCTTCTGATGATGAAGCAGAAAAGTATTCTGGTGTCAATACTAACAGTTTTCCAACGATTGAAGAAATTTTGAGTTAGGTTGATGTGAATTTGTTGGAACAAAAGATTGATTAAGTGGTGAAGGAAGGTTATATTCCTAAACACTATACGAAAGAATAGATTTCTGAAGCAAAGAATTCGTGGTTCAAAGAGATGCCTAAAGAAAGGAAGTTCAAGCGACCACTAGCGTTCTTTACTCGTGACAAAGACAAATCCTTGGTGATATTCTGAGTTGGGGATGGATAAGAGAACTTGACGTTTATGCTATAAAGAGAGAGTTCGGGGTGCAATACTTGAGACATCTGGTAGATATAAAGACGTTACTATTTTGTGATGTTGAAGAGTTAGTGCAAAAAAGAAATATCAGTTTTCAGATGAAGTTCAACGAACAACAGCTATGGAGGGTTATCAAGTTTAAAGCTTTAAGAGGTTTTAAATTATGGAAGCCATTTATACCGAAACGTAGAATCAAGATTGATAAAAAGACGGGTATTGAAGATGTTACTTTGGTGATGAAAAGGCCAAGAGCAATGAAGAACAAGCCACTAAAGCCTAATGAACAGTGATTGTGTTGGCAAACGGATCCAGAAACAAGTAAAGCAGTGATTGTGTTACGGGCTGACGATACTTGGGATATCACAAAGGGAAAAGATCCAGAATACATTGAACGTAGAAGGATTTAGGGGTTATGGCGAACTGTACGTATACTAGACCCGATGTGGCTGGTTAACTGTTAAAGAGAAGATGTGAAATGTTTGTTCTTCAACAAGATCTGTTTTGATAAACATGAAGAAGTCCAAGCAAAATAATACCAAGGTGTGATCAATGTATGCCATTCACATGGTGTTAACTTTGGCCATATGTGGGAATCAAGATGGAGAGAGTTGGAAAGAGAAGAGTTCTTAAAAGAGGAAAAGCGTCTAGAGAAGATACATGAAAGGGGTAGAGAGGCAAGGCTCAGAAGATTTCAGTTCATGAAGTGGGCACCTCCTACTAACCAAATGCCTATTCCTAAGCAAGAAAGATGAAGAAAGCCGTATAAGAACTTCTTTGAAGAGGTTGAAGATTGAAGACGGATCAAGACTGCGACAATATCCAAGGGGGAGTTTGTTGATACATGATGTCTATTGTCTAGGTCTTGGATCGAGTCTGTGTAATTAGGGCTTGTAATTGTTAGAATTTGGAAAGTATTTATATGTAACAGCACAAGTTCGGCCGAACTTGTGTGAAGGCTGGACAAGTTCGCCCGAACTTGTCCTAGCCAATCCACAGTTCGAGCGAACTTGATGCACTATATATAGGATGTCTTGGGTCTTTCATTGCAACAACTTTGCAACTTTGACGGTGAAGCTCTGCCGATTTGGAAATCACATTGTAATACTTTTGGACATTAATAAACCGATCTTTAATAGTAAATCTTGTGTATTCGATTAAAAATTCACGTAATTTCCGCTTACAATGACTTTAGATACAAATTAGGTTCCTATGCAGTGGAGGAGCGATCCTAACATTCCCGTTGTCATTTGATTCCATTGGATATAAAGTTTTGTGATTATACAGATTCCTTTGAAACGCTTTGCATTGTGGAACCCCGTTTCATGTGACCGTCAGTTACATTGGGTTCTTTATGATTAATGATTAGTTCAGATTTCAGTTGGTTATTCGCGGAAGGTAATATGAGGCCCGAATACTTGGTTAACGGGACATTGATCATGTATATGGGTGTGGTGATATGTTGCGGTACTCCCTGGATATAAACACCCGGCTAGATTATCAAGGTGCCGTTACTCAGGGCAGACGGGCTTCATGTTGCGATTCGTTCGGTTATGTCTTGGGCAATGCAATGTTGAGATTCGACCCTGTTTGATGCGATAAATGATGCCACAATCGTTGTAACTACGATATCTATACACGTTTGCGGTACTTCTAAGTGAAATTGTAGTTTGGGTCGCCATATAATGACCTTTGGATTAATTCTGGAGAGTTCTTTTTTTGAATACGTAATACAATTTTCTAAGGGTGCTACACCCTGGTAGTACTCTGTGGTGAACAATTTAGGAATAGTCGGTGATAGCTTACCCAAATCGATTTACCCAATGATTGATTCATGATAAATGGCAATGTTTCTGTATTTGGTAAGATAAGTCAGCATAATTTATATCTTTTGGCGAAATTTGCTAAAACGTACAGTCATATATTTGAAATCATTACGTTAGGACAAACAACTATACTTATGTCACCGACCGTCGTCGATGAAGCTATTTGGTTGAAGCGTATATCTCCTTTACTAGATGTTGTTCGCTAGTGATGCAATCCCTAATTCTTAGTAAGGACACATAATTAGCAGCAGTATTGATAACCCAAGGGGATTTAAGGGTAATACATAAATGGAGAAACTTATCAATGCAATCCAGAGTAAGCTAGACACTCTGGGAAAAACCAGTTCTTCGTGAGGAGAGACTCTATTCCAGGGTAAGCTGGACACTCTGGGTGTGTTCCACCATCGTTTAGGAGAATCCCCGACGGCGAAAACAGAAACTGAAATTCGGGAGGCCTAGATCCTCCAAACGTCCGGAATTCCTTAATAAATGCTTAATCTTTTCTAATGATAATGTATTAGAACTGTCTAGATCTTAGTGCCGAACACAGAGAACAACCGACTTTGGCTGGCATGCGAACCGATGCCGGGAGCCAAACGAAAACTGATCCTACCCTAACATCCATCACCATATCAGGATACTAGATGTACAATATGGCCTGAAGATACCCACCTGTGCCCAAGTTATAGGCGTTACGTACTTAGCGACTGATATTGGTAATTACTTGCATGATTACTGTTAGAGCCGAACCAGCTTGCATATACTCCTATTGCTACCTGTGCTACCGCTATCCTGTGAGTTTCACTCCCCCATTTTATAATTGTTTTACTGTTTTCTGGGGTGATTTGCATGTTTCAAACTGTGTTAATGGCACCAACTTCTGATGATGTGAATTTCCTAACACGGTCCGGCTAGCTGAAGGTGTCTGTTGTAAGACGGTCTGGCTAGCTGAAGGTGTCTGTTGTAACACGGTCCGACTAGCTGAAGGTGTCTTTTGTGACACGGTCCGGCGAGCTGAAGGTGTCTGTTGTAATACGGTCCAGCTAGCTGAAGGTGTTTGTTGTAACACGGTCCGGCTAGCTGAAGGTGTCTGTTGTAACACGGTCCGGCTAGCTGAAGGTGTCTATTGTAACACGATCCGGCTAGCTGAAGGTGTCTGTTGTAACATGGTCCGGCTTGCTGAAGGTGTCTTTTGTAACACGGTCCGGCTAGCTGAAGGCGTCTGTTGTGACACGGTCCGGCGAGCTGAAGGTGTCTGTTGTAACACGGTCTGGCTAGCTGAAGGTGTCTGTTGTGACACGGCTCGGTGAGCTGAAGTTGTCTGTGTGACCCGGTACAGTTAAAAACAGTCAAGGTTTCACTTGTACACTCGTGTAATTCCATCTGTGATTGTGACACGTGCAATTAAACTTGTTAACACATTTTGTTGTGAAACAACCATACTAGTGAAACTCACCGGCTCGTTTAGCTGACCCTTTTTTAAAACTAACATGCATTTCAGGTAACTTGGGACTAGTGTGATCCATGTATGTGGTTCAAGACGTGTTTATAGACGAATATTGATTAATCGCATGCTGCTTAGAAGACTTATGTTGTTCATGGGAACACGCAGTTGTAACATACATGTAGTATGTAATCAAGATTTTGTAAGTAATAAAATGTAGCGTCTTTGTAAACAATGTGCTTATACCAGAGGTGTCTGTTGCATCCCGTGTTTTCTTCCACTGTAGATTGGGTGTGACATTACGTTTGCGTAACAGTTTACGTAAAATTTCCTGAAAAGCTTTGAGGTGTCGAAATTGTACATGGACTTAAATGTGTGAATGCCACATGTAATTATATGACTTTTGGGAATAAAATACAAGATTTCATTGGATTCGAAATCATTCGGAGTTGTATGATGGTTGTAAAGGCACAAATGTCACACTAAGGATCCTGATTCCGGTCAAATCTCAGGATACTTGATCCATAACATAAAATCAATGCCCTAACAATTGCCCCCAAATATGGTGAATATAACACATAACAGATCTGCCATATTTCCATTAGAATTGGACTAGCTGTTACTCTGAGTAACTAGCCGTTAAGATCCTGATGTCAGCGATGTGACTACCTGCAACAAACATCATTATATATAAGGTAGAGATAGAGTTTGAAAAAACCATTTAAGATCAAGATTTCTCATTTAAATATTCATTCTGGAGTCCATTCAGGTATTCTCTTCTCCTTCTCTTTCAATCCTTATTATCTGTAATTGTTCCCTTCTCTCTCATAATCCATGGCAACGATGGCGACCCGATCCTCTTAAACAAACATCCCACACCGGACAGTCCACCCAAGAGTCAAAACCTCTTAAAAAACCCCTCCTGGGAGTTATGTCGCTTCACTGATCCTGAAATTGATTAGTTACGAATTTGCTTTCCTAAAGGAACCGTCTTTATAGCTTTTGATTCTTCACTGAGAAGTGATTCTGAATCTATTTTCTGGGCTTGCTTTCCTGCTGCCCCCTTTCCGATCGGTTATACCTAACTTTTCCTGGCATTCACCCAGAGTTTCTTCACCTTAATGGCTTGTGCTACAGCCAAGCAATGCCGGTGTTGTGGTGAGTGTTATATACTCTCGAGCAAACGAGGATCCCATTGGGGGTTTAGGTTTCTCTCTTTCTGAACTTCCACACCTTTATAACCTTGTGACCCATGGATCCCATCGGTTCCTTTTCAAAGCTAAGCCTCAACATCCGCTCCCACTCCTCCAAACAACAAAAAATGACACTAATTGGAAAAACCAGTTCTTCGTGAGGAGAGACTCTATCCCTTTAGGGGATAGATTTCCAAAAAATTGGAACTTGAAGGGTAGGATATAGGGCCTTAGGATAGGACTGTAGTAAGTTCTTTATTTTTTGATGAGAATATCTGATCATGTTCTATTTACTTGTTTAGTGACTAGCTTTGCCTTTCTCAAGGATACTCCTGCTACTACTGGAAGGATAGCCGCATTCTGGGCCCTGGACTCGAGCATCAGAACTTTCAAGGTAAAAAGCAAAGAGTTAGAAGAGACCAGCTCTACATCCTTCACCATGATCCATATTTTATTTTATAAAAGTAAAATGAAAATAAAGGTTCACGAATACTTATCTTTGCTTTAGGTGCTACCAAGTCTGCATCCAAATCGTTCTGGCCTCGGAGATCTTGAGAGCATCATGTCCCTAGGTTCCATGAAGAAAGGGCTGGCCACAGGCCCAAGCCAAACAGAGCCTAAAGCGATGACTACCCCTGCTAAATCTGTTGCGGTTTTCACATGTTTATTAAGTCATTTTATCTATATAAATGAAAAACGCATCGGAATATAGAGTTTAAAACATGTTAGTGTGTTGATACAAAACTTATTTTTTTGCAAAAACTAAATCCCGGACCTTATATGAACATGCATGCTATCAAAACACAACAATAAGGTGTTTAGAATACTACCTTTCAAGAAGCAAAATAGTTGAAGAAGATGAGTATTCTTGAATGGTAATCTTCAAGGATGAAGACCTCAAGCTTGCATACCCCAAGCCTCCAACAAACACCTTATATTGCTAGGATTTCCCTTCTAAAAATCTCTTGGATTACCCCTCTTGGCCAAAAATTAGAGAAGAAAAAGAGAGTTCTTGCACTTGAATTTAGTGAGAGAAAGTATCTTATAGAACATGCAATCTTCCATGATCTTTTATGAGATCTTTTGCATGTATGGGAAATTAAAACCCCACCTCGGAGGCTACATATGGCCAGCCATTGGGCCAACTTTTCACCCAGTAAAATTTTTTCCCTTTTACATTTTAAGTCTTGTTTTAGTTTATAACTTTTATAAAATATAACATCACATATTTACAAGAATTATGCGCTCTTTTAAAATGTTATTTAACCTTTTAAATAACAACATAAAATTTTCTTTCAAAAATAGATTATCCATGTAATTTATTTGTTTCTCAAGTGAAATTATTTAGAAAAAAATTTCTAAATATTCTAATGTTAATATTTATTTGTTTGATCATATCATAAATAAATATTATGGGTGTTTGTCTAGCTTGTTATTGGGTATGACTCGACTTGGATCATAACGTACTAGCCACATCAATTTAATATGTGTCTTGGGCATACCGATTCCAACAATCTCCCACTTGCACAAGATACATAGAAGATTGATGCAAGCAGTAAATACCGCCTAACAATGGTTTACTACCCCTAATACGTTTCTAATATATGGATCTGGCGAAGTGCCATTCAATAACATCATCTCCTTCAAGTCCCTTACTTGAACATGATTTAGGTGAATCGATCATTTATCCTTTTGTTTCGGATGTCATGTTGAATCCAGAGACATAGTGTGATCATTCTCTGTTGATTTAACTTTAGTAGGCCTTAGACATCTAACTCTCAACGAATAAGAGGAACAAATCCCTTCTTGACTACATACGTCTCTCACAATCACCTTGTACCACACCTGAGCTTAGCCTTATGTGCTGTCATCTTACGGACAGCGAAGAACTAAGTCAAGGTATAATATTTGGTGAATCTCAAGAACGAATATGTATCTCAGGTCAGAGGATACTATGATATTCGCCTTTACTCAAATTTACTTATGATCAATTACAAAAGATTCCATGTAGTAACATTTGAGAGCGGGTTAGTCCAATATTTGTATCCCACAAATATTTATGAACTTTGGCAGCAACACTTTGCTCTATATTCATTCCTAATGAATATCCACAATCCAAGTTCATAATAGTCTTACCTTCATATTTGTTCCCACAAATATGATCGATTACGGACATTTAGAATAATTAACTTATTCTTGGATTGAAACATGCTAAAATGGAACATAACTCAAAATGCCATAATCATTTAAAAGAGTCAAAAAAACAATTGTTCCAATATCCAAATACAAAGTAGATCAAATCCAATCACTAGAATATCGAAGTCTCAAGGCACAAGTATGATTCACATGTTTTGGCCTTTCAAGGAGCTTCGTGAGTGAATCCGTAATGTTTTGATCAGTGTGAACCTTGCAAATACGTATCTTTCCTTTTTCAACATCATCCCTTATGTAGTTGAACCACCGCTCTATATGCCTAGTCTTTTGGTGTGCACGAGGTTCCTTAAATGGTAGGGACTACCCCTAGATCAGCAATGAATTTCTTCAACATGCAGCTTCTTATGCTGCCAATGAAGCGGCGATGTATTCTTATTCTGTAGTGGACAATGCTACCACATCTTGCTTAAAGCTCCTCCAAGAGACTGCTGCTCCATTCAAAATGAAGACATACCCAGATTGTGATCGAGAATCATTCGATCAGTTTGAAACTGGCATCCGTGTAACCCTTTACAACGAGTTCTTCTTCGCCAGATCCATATATTAGAAACGTATCCTTAGTCCTTCTAAGGTATTTCCATATGCTTTTAACAGCCATCCAATGACTGTCACCTGGATTTTGCTGGTATCTACTCGTCATGCTTAAAGCGCATGACACGTCTGGCCTACTGCATATCATTGCATACATGATGGGTCCTATAGCAGACGCATATGGACTCCTTTCATTCTTTCTTGCTCATCCTATGAGCTTGGACATTGAGACGCATTCAATATCGTTCCCTTTTGAATAGGTACCAAAAATTTCTTAGAGTTTTCCATCTTTAACCTTTTCTAAGATTTTGTCAATGTATGCACTTTGGTTTAAACCTATCAAGTGACTTGATCTATCCCTATAGATCTTTATTGCCAAAATATAGGCGGCTTCACCAAGATCCTAAATGGAAAAACAACTTCCAAGCCAAGTTTTTATTACCTTCCATGGTTGGAATGTCCTTTCCAAATAGTAGAATGTCATGGACACACAGTACTAGGAATGTGATGATGCTCCCACTAGCCTTCTTATACACACAAGCTTCATCACCGTTTTTTATAAAACCAAATTTCTTGATCTCTTCATCAAAACAACGATTCCAACTTCTTGATGCTTGTTTCAATCCATAGTTTGATTTCTTCAACTTGCATACTTTGTTAGGATATGTTGGATCGACAAAACCTTCAGCTGAACCATATAGACATCTTCATCAAGATATCCAATGAGGAAAGTCGTTTTGACATCCATTTGCCAAATCTCATAATCATAATGTGCAGCTATGGCAAATAATATCCTAATTTACTTTAGCATCGCCACGAGCGAGAAGGTCTCATCATAATCAACCCCTTTAGTTTGAGTGAAACCTTTTGCTACAAGTCTCGCTTTATAAGTATCCAAGTAACCATGCATGTCGGTTTTCTTCTTGAAAACCCACTTACTTCCAACTACTTTGGAGTTAAGAGGTGGCACAACCAATTCCCAAACTTGGTTGTCATACATGGATTGCATCTCTACGTTCATGGCTTCAAGCCACTTGTCACAATCGGATTGTGACATTGCATCATGGTATGTGGTTAGTTCATATGAATCTACCACGTAGCATCCATCCATGAAAAATCCATATCTTTTGGTTGGATTACTAATTCCACCAGATCTGCGTACGTTTTGTGTGTATTGATCAACCATTTGATCACTTTCAACATTCTCTTATTGAGTGCTAGTATCAACCAAACGTGTATCGGCTTGTGGTTCTTGATCCTCCATAAGTTCCACCGTTCTACCACTAGCCCCTTCCATAAGGAACTTAGCTTCTAAGAACTTACCCTTTCGAGCAACAAATACCTTTTGCTCGGTTGAATCGTAGAAGTAATATCCTATATCATCTTTAGGATATCCTACAAAGATACACTTAGTGGGTCGGACTTCCAATTTATTTAGGGTGTATTGATTGACATAAGCTTCACAACCCCACACCCTTAAGAATGATAATGATGGAGGCTTTCGATACTGTTAGTGCATTATGTCTATGTCTTAGTCTTGTATCGAGTCTGTATAGTTTTGGTTAGAATACTTCAAATTAGAAGGTTATTTATGTAAAAAGGACACAAGTTCGCCCGGAATAGGAAAGTGAGAACAGTTTCGCCCGAACTTGTTATCCTTCAGCCGAACTTGTGTGCCTATAAATAGTTGCCTTGAGCCTTTCATTTGTAGCTTTTGTGATTTTAGCACACTGACGGTGAAGCTCTGTCGGATCAGGATCAGAATGTAATTGAACATATTGATCAATAAACAACGTTTAAATAGTAAATCTTGTCTATTTGGTAATGATGTAATATTGTTTCCGCCAATTATGGAATTAGATACAATCTAGGTTCTCATGCTTACGTGGAGACGATTAACAAGTGGTACTTAGATTGGTGAAATCATAGCAAGATCTACTCTTATTCTACCTCTTTCTACCATTTTTTCTTCATTTTTCAAATAAAACAATGAATTCATGGACAAAAGTTGTTGAACACCAAATTCAAACGAATTCGTATCAAAAAGTTCAAAAAACCATGATTTACAAACTCATTCTGGCCGAACTTGACATCAAGTTTGCCCGTACTTGATTGAAATTCATTGAATTTTAATCAAGTTCGCCCGAACTTGATAGTTTTTCAAGCTTTTTACAACAAGTTCGCTCGAACTTACCTAAATTCTCTTCATTTTATCAAGTTCGCCCGAACTTGTATAAAATTAGTTGAAATTTTAGTATAAATTTGCCCGAACTTATTCAACTCTCTGAAAAACAAGCATAAGTTCACCCGAACTTAGTCAGGGAAAAATTTCAAAAGTTAACCATAAGTTCGCCCGAACTTGTGATAATCAAAAAATGATTTTTCCCATACTACAAGTTTGCCCGAACTTGTTAGTGATCTAATCGTTTTTTGAAGTTTGGGAACTTGTGTTTTTCAGTAAAATTCGTCATTTTTCAAGATGGAAGATTTGCACACTGCTTTCATGACTGCAACTACATCGAACGCTCAGATGGTGAACCAAGTAAACATCAACAACGAAATGGGCACATCTGTTAAACCTCTGAAACTCATGTGTACGGACGAGTATGAGGGTTGGAAGGAGAAGTTCATGAATTGGGTCCAAGCTACATATTTTCACAGCTGGGTGGCGATATAGACTGGTTATACATGGCCCAAGGATGAGAATGATAACATTATCGACATCAGCAAGTTCTCTACCATTTAGAAAGATGCTTACGTCGCCGAGAAGAAAATGATAAGCTTGATTCAACAGTCGGTGAAAGAAGATATTTTGGTGCTTCTACCGGAATTCAAAACTGCACAAGATCTATGGAAATCCTTGAAGAACAAATACCAGGGAAGTGCAAAAATGGTCAAAAGCAAGAAAGCACTGATCATGAAAGAATTCGATACATTTACGATGATTAAAGGGGAAACCATGAAACAGATGATCGAAAGATTTTGTCATCTGAAAGTGATCATGAAGAGACACGGGCTTGAGAAAACAGAAGAAGAATACATTGATAAGCAAGTTGATGCCTTACCTGATGGAGAGTGGACTACTTATCTTATGGTACTCAAAGAAAGTCCGAATTTGGAGTTCTTCAAACTGTCCACATTCATTGATAAACCTGAGGGGCACGAGATGGAGTTGTTAAAGATAGCAAAGTTGAAGAATGCCAATGTGACTCAAGATGTCGAACTATATTACAAGTCAGGAGTTCAAGATAATATCATTGGCCCAAAGATCCAAACCGCTTTCAGCGCGAATCTGAATTCTTCAAATCAGTCGCCACAGAGTCAAGCTCAATCATATCCAAAATATGACCAGAGTCCGCATAGTTCTTTGTTTTCAAGCACTGGATCAAACTCTTCATATCAGAGTCAAGCGAATCAGAATCGTCAAACAAATTCCGATCCAAATGTATACAAATGTAACATTGCTGTTAATCTTAACAATGTCGTTTCTGAAAAATTGCGAAACGACAAATGGCACTTCTCGCCATAGTGTTAGAATCATATGAAAGCTTGGTGGCTGGGAAAATTGGTAATCCGAAAATGACCGCCGAAGACTATGATCAAGTAGATGAAGAAGAACTTGAACTAATGAACATCAAATGGTCTTTAGCATCGATCATTCGGAGGTTACTAAGTTTGTTGCGCTAACCGACAGAGATATCAGAAATTCAACAAACAAGTTGGGGTTCGACAAAACGAAGGTCGCTTGCTTCAGATGCCGACAGAAAGGGAACTTCAAGAGGGAATGCAAAAATCCTGAAGCAACGGGCAATCAGAGTCCATTTGGAGGTGGCAACGAATACTACAAGAAGTCATTACAGTACAAGCCATTCCCAAAGAAGACTGAAGTCGAAATTCAAGAGAAACCAAACAACAACAACACTGAGAAGGCAATGATCGCTTCAAATGAAGATGATGGTTTTGATTGGAATTCATACATCGCCAAGAAAACCGGTGTTGCTCTTATGGCCGAGATTGTAGAAGGCACATCTGCTGAGGATGCAGCCATGTAGAGTGCATTGCTAGAGGAATACATGCAGCAAGCTGAAATGGAGTAAATTTATCAGCATACAAAGATGCAGGGTATCCTTTCCCCTAACATGACCACTAGTTTTGCAGGTTGTTTAGGAGAGACGACATCTTCAGAGAATGTTGCTGAGGAAAGGCTCAAGATTGAAGAAATGATACCGAGATCGCCAACAAGGCCATGATGGCAAATCTAACAAAGGTAGGTTCAGAAGAAAAGGTAAAGGTTGTAGAAAAAGAGGTAGTAAAAATCATTGAGGTTGTAAAACCTTGTACGAAGTGTGCTGAACCATGTGTTCAATATGCTGAAAAGTCTCAGATCATAACCGAACTCAATGTGCATAATAATAATTTCAAATATGATTATCGCATAATGAAGGAGGCATATGACAAAATGAAAGATGATTATGGTAGGCTTGATAGAAATAACATAGAACATGATGATACTATCATAAAGTTAAAAGCTACCTTAATGGAAAAACAAAAGGTTATAAACGTTTACATTAATAACATTGCTGAGGAAAAACAAGAGCTACAAGACATGAAAATCGAAACGAAAGGGTTCGACAGCTTCTAAAGAGCTATACCACGAATGCCTATGTGATCGATCACATTCTTCCTACTATTCAGTCGGAAGAAAATGTTCAGAAAGCCAAAGATAAGAAACGTGGAGAATATACCAATGTTCCACCACCCCTATGCGAAAAATATTGTCGCAAAAAGGCTGAGGGGATGGACAAGGCGCTCAACATTGAACTTTTAACCGAAAAGAAAAATGAGTTGCCTGAGAACATTGATATAACCTACACGAGTGATGATGGCAAAGCAGTGGTTAAGCAAGTTGTTGATAATGTCTTGAGTGAATCTGATGATGGCAGCTTTGATAGCGCCAACTCGAGTTTGAATAATTCTGATTCACAATCTGAAGATGACGATACATCATCGGAAGATAGTTTAAGTGATGATCCTAACGTTGTCATGTACAAAGTTAAGGAATCTGATAGACTATACTTCGATGATAGCTATCCGATTCGGAATGTGAAGGAAGAACAGCTTGACAAATTCTTCAAACTCGTGGAAGTTTCATCAGAAGAGTTGGAAATTAATCAAAAGAAGTTTTACTCAAAACCTAAAAGAAACAAGTATCGAAGGAACGGGGGAGATTTTCCTGAACTTAGGAGAGCTGGGTTGGGTTTGGATGTGGAAGAAGAACTGAATAAGAAAATGTCACCATTTCGCGAATACAAAGATAAAAACGTGACATTCGTTTATGGGACAAGAACGGTTAAAGAGGAAAGTTTGATTGGAAAGCAGTTAATCGATGAGTTTAAAAAGGCCAAAGAACTTCGAGATAAGGCCAAAGTCACAAGTGGTGTAAAACCCACTAGTGTACATTCTCATGATTATCGGACTTGCTTTAAGTGCAATGAAGTTGGTCACATCGCACGCAAGTGTCCAAAATCTAGGTCGGTCTATCCTCGAAGGAACACAGTTCAGATGTTGTAAAACCTAAGCAACCATAGTTTGTAAAACCTATCACGATTTTGAAAAGAAATGAATCTAAACTTGAAGTTAAGCCTAAAACTAAGTTTGAAAACTCAACTTTTGAAAAAGGTGAAACTTCCAACTCAAATGAATCAAAGTTTTACATCAAAAAGGCACAGTTAAAATCACAAGCCTGGATTGCTAAAGAGAATTCATCAACATCTGAAGTTACCAAGTCTGAGCTTGTTAAGACTGGTAACAACAAAGAATCAAAATCTGAAGCCAAAATTGAAATTGTTAAATCTACAATTAGTATAAAATCATCAAAAGATAAAAAGAAAGTTAACTTTGAAACTGTAAATGACAGTGGAGGCTCAGATGGAGATTATGAGGATGATTACCAAGCTTTTTATCCCAAACCCAAGACCAAGAAGGCTTGGGTCGTGCTTTTTAATTGAATGCTAATATGTGCAGGGGCTCCACAGATCCGTTCTTTCAAAGTGGATTCTGGATAGTGGAGCGTCAAGGCACATGACAGGGATGAAAGCTCTTCTGTTCGACATCAAACCTATAAACGGTGGATATGTTGGCTTTGCCGGTAACCAAGGTGGAAGGATAGTCGCAGAAGGAAAACTCTCAAATGGAGTCGTATCGTTTGATCGTGTGAACTACATTGCTGAGCTAGAGAACAATCTTCTGAGCATCTCGCAGATTTGGGATAAACAGTTCACGGTTCACTTAAATGACAAACAGTGCATGATATTAAAGCCGGATTTCAAAATTCCGGATGATTGGATTCTCATGCGTGCGCCGCGAGAAAATGATCTTTATGTGTTAGATATGGGCAACGCTACAACATCATCAAAGTCGGCACAATGTTTTGTAACTAAAGCTACAGAGAAAGGTTCAATCTTATGGCACAGGAAAATGGGGCACATTTATCTGAGAAAATGAATTTTCTGGTGCATAACGATTTAGTCGAGGGGGTGAATCTTCGAAGCTTCCACATGACAGATCATTGTCTGGAATGCAAGAAAGGGAAGCAGAAGAAGAAATCTCATCCAAAGAAGATTCTGAATTCAATTAAGCTGCCGCTTGAACGTCTGCATATGGATCTTTTTGAACCAGTAAATGTATGAAGTATTTCTGGAGATCTATATTGTTTGGTTGTGACGGATGACTACTCTCGATATTCTTGGGTTTTCTTTCAAGAATCACAGGATGACACGTTCGATAATTTGGTGATTCTTTTCAAGAAGCTCGAAAATCTTTATCATCTGCCCGTCAGACGGATTTGAAGCGATAATGGCACGGAATTTAAGAACAATAAGATGAAAGAATTTTGCATCGCCAAAGGGATTCTACACGAATTCAGTGCACCATATACTCCACAGCAAAATGGTGTAGCCGAGAGGAAGAATAGAACTTTGATCGAAACAGCAAGAACCATGCTTGCAGACTCAAAACTTCATGTTAGCTTCTGGAGTGAGGCGGTTGCAGCGGCTTGCTACACACTAAACAGGGTCTTAACTATCAAACTAACTAAAAAGACCTGTTTTGAAATGATCAACCGAAGGAAACCAAATTTGAATATTTAGAGCCATTTGGTGCACCATGTACTGTAATTGATCAAGATGGTAAGTTCGGTGCCAAATCGGCTGAGGGTTTCTTTGTCGGGTATGCTAGTCCGCTTAGAAGAGTGTATGTTCCCTCGTTGAGAAAAGTTATTGAAGCACAACCGTGGATTGATTTAAATATACAACTCTGATTCAGAGGAAAGGCGACGCGTGGTTGTTCAACTATCAAGATCTTTGGAAGTCATTCGATTTTGCTGGAAGAACTGTCTGAAGAAGAAGTTGCAGCGTTATATTATCTTCAACAGTCGGCGAATCAAGAACAGATCATTAGACCAATTGTGGTTAATCAACCCACGTTGGATACTTCGTCTTTTGGAGCAGGCCCAAGTAATAGCGGTGTTCAAGTTAAAAATGTTTCTGAAGCAGAACCAACACCGTCTATAACTCCATCGAATGATTCCTCTGAACCAGAAAATGCAACAAAAAGTGCCAAGTATGCCTCAAAATCAGAATTCTGACTCTGATGAAGCGCCGACAATTGATGCTGATGGAGAATCCTCATCGGATGAAGAAGCTGGCAGATATCCAACATGTTGAATCAATCTGCAAGCCCGAGCAATCAGAACGAAGCTTCATCTAGCGCTCCTAACATTGAATTGATTGTTGATCTGAACATCTCAAATCAGCAAAGCTCAGTTGATGCTTCAAGCAAAGAAATGCCACCATTATATTCTTATCATCCTTCAACGAATATTATCGGTGAATTACAAACTGGTGTGCGAACAAGAAGCCAAATCAACAAAGCACTTAGTTGTTTCTACACCCAAGTTGCTCCTACTTAAGACTACTGCTACTACTCATGTTTTATTTCTTAAATAGAGCCAAAAACCGTGAATGAAGCTCTGGGTAAGGAGAACTGGGTGATAGCAATGCAAGAGGAACTATTACAATTCGAGAAATTGGGAGTTTGGAGGCTTGTAGACTTACCAACGAAGAAGAAAGCTATAGACAGGAAGTGGGTCTTCAAGTGTAAAAGGGATGATCGGGGTGTGATTGTCAGAAACAAAGCTTGGTTGGTTGTCAAAGGTTTCCACCAGCAAGAAAAATACGCACCAGTTGCAAGATTAGAGTCAATCCGCATTTTCTTTGCGTTTGCAGCTTGGAAAGGTTTTAAGATGTACCAGTTAGATGTGAAGTCCGCATTTCTCTATGGTAAGCTACGTGAACAAGTGTACGTCAGCCAACCACCGGGTTTCGTCGATCCTTTGAACAAGAACAAAGCTTATCTCCTAGGAAAAGCCTTATACGGATTACACCAAGCCCCGAGAGCTTGGTACGAGAGGTTATCGCAACATCTCGTTGGAAACGGATTTACTAGAGGCACAGTGGATAGTACTTTGTTTACCAGAGAAGTCGGAAGTCATCTGATCATTGTCCAAATCTATGTGGATGATATCATCTTTGGTTAAACGGATGATAGTTTTGCAAAGAGTTTGAAAAAAGAAATTCGAGATGTCCTCCATGGGTGAAATGAAATTCTTCCTCGGATTACAGGTGGATCAGTTACCAGACGGCGTATTCATTCATCAAACAAAGTATGTTCACGATATTCTCAAGAAGTTTGAAATGGATAGCTCGAAGCCGCTTTCGACTCCGCTGGCGCTGAATCATGGGATTTGCATAGACGAGACTGGAACCAAAGTTGATTACACACTCTATCTGTCGATGATAGGATCGCTTATGTATCTGACGGCATCTCGCCCAGATATCATGTATCCAACATGCCTTTGCACGAGATACCAGTCCAGTCCTCGAGTGTCACACATGCAGATAGTCAAAAGAATATTCCGATACTTGAAGGGATGTCCAAGCACTGGCTTTTGGTATCCAAAGAATGAAAATTTTGATCTAACGGGAACTCTAAATCTACGACGGCTGGTTTCCAGTTCTTCGGAACTCGTTTGGTAACGTGGCAATGCAAGAAACAGAGCACGGTCTCTCTCTCTACCTGTGAGGCAGAATACATTTCTGCTTCCAGCTGTTGATCTCAAATCCTATGTTTTCAACAACAGATGAGGGATAACCAAAAATCCTATTCATCACTCACGCACTAAACACATTGAAATTCGTTATCACTTCATTCGTGACTGCTATGAAAAGAAGTTGGTGCGAATAGAAAAAATCCACACCGATGAACAAAAGGCTGATTTTTGTACCAAAGCATTTCCTTTAACAAGATTTAAATATCTAAGGAGGCTTAACGGTATTAAAAATTTGCTGACAGGTGCAGAAGCTGAGGTTGAATACGGATCGGACGACGAGTTCACGTGATCCACATTGGTTTGTATTTCTTTTAGCTTAGTATTTCTTAAAAACTAAAATACAAAAATATATTTTTGATTTTAGGGGGAGAAAATTTTAAGAAAATACAAAACATATGAAAATTTTCAAAAAAAAGTACAAAAACATTGAAAAACACAAAAAGTACAAAAAAATTGACAAAGACAAAAAGAATTTGGTGTCACAAAAAGGAAATGATAGTACATCCGTGGACTATCACAGTATGCTAAAGAAATGTAAAGTTTAAAAAAAAGTGATAAACAAGTCTTACTGTGGATGTGTCCATAGGTTTTACACGTTCAGTAAATTGTTTATGAGATATAAACTAAATTTCACAACTGCTTAAACTTGTGGATTAACGCATCTTGGATATATGGACTTAGTACTCCGAAATTTCGATCGAAGGATTGCAAGATTCTGAGATACGAGGTCTTTATAGATAGTTGATATCTGGGGTATTATACAAGTTCTTTCTTTGCGGAATCAATAGCCTAGAACTTCTATGCTTTTGCTATAAACCCTAAAAATGCATGCAAAATTGAAAAGAATCGAAAGATCTAATCATTTGAAGTGTTGAAAAGATTTCTTAAATGGAACACACCTAAAGACGAGCCTTCATCTTTTTGTCTGTACGGTAGTACTAACCTGAGCTCTCAAGGTCTCGCATAACCCAGATACAGATATCAATTACGCTATATTCACCTTTAAGATGAAATCTAGGGAATCTGGATTCGGGAGTATCTTCAAGAAGTGGGAAACACGGTTAAGACAAGTTTCATAATTCATACCTTCACATTTCTGGGAACAATTGAGAAATGTGTTGATGTTTAAGTGGACAAACATATCGACAATCTAGGTAAATGAGTTTAAAAACTTAAAGTCATAAAAAGGTCAACGGTACTAGTGATATGTCTCAATCAACTCATATGATCCTTAGACACGAATTCATAAAAATATGCCTATAAATATGTTTGTATATAGTTTACTTTGTTCTGTACATAGTTTATCTGCTTTATAGATTAAAACCAAAAAGATTTTCAGTGTGTTTTAGCATAAACTTACAAAAATACAAAAAGATTTTGTTCTACATTGTTTTCAGCAATCCAATGTTGGAGAACGGATCTTCGAAGTCTGGTAAGGTGCTATACTGGTGGGAATCTAATTGACAACGGGCTGGGAGCTAATCTCTACAATCTGAGAAGCCTAAACGATTAAAAGTTCATTAATTTGAAACTTGTTTTTTTTTTAAATTCAACAGTTTGTTCATAACGGGTCAAACCGGGGTCATTAATTTGGACTCGGCAGACAAATCGGTTAATCAAGGTCATTAGCTTGGACTTGGTCAACTGAGTGGATTGTTAAAACTGTTAAAATCTAGAAAGTTCATGGTCTAATTTGAAAATTTTGAAAAATTAAAAGTTTGAAATCAATCAAGTTCACCCGGACTTGCAAGCAAGTCCGACAGAACTTGTTCAAAGCCTTGAAGTTGAAAATATATTTTCAAGTTCGTCTGGACTTACATATCTTAATTGATTGGATATGCAAGTTTGCCTGAACTTGGTTTACTATAAATTGTAAACAAGTCCGGCCGAATTTCATTGTCTGTTAGTCATACTGAGCGAACTTGAGAAGCGAATTTGGCGAATTTCGAAATTGGCAATTCTATGACGAAGTGCTGCCCGATTTGATAGTGTTTCATGGAAATTAGCACATCACTAAACATGGCTATGGTAGGTGATTTGAAATTGAACCGCTAATTGATAGTGTTTGACTTATTTGGATCTGAACTCGGACATTTGAACATGTTTTGGACCTTAAATGTTAAAATAAATCATTAAAACATAACAAATATTCATAATCGAAAACATAATTGTCTTAAATTTGTTCAGAAATGCATGAACATCATGTTGCAGAAGTTTTGGGACGATGAAAAGTTCGTCCGAACTTGTCCTTAAGAAGTGTTTAACTGATAAATCACAAGTCCGCCCGAACTTCTTCTAAAATCTGGAAAGTTTGACCAATACAAGTTCGCCCGGACTTGTATAACATGTTTGTTTAATCTGAAACAAGTTCGCCCGAACTTGTAAGAAAAATGTTAAAATTGGAATACAAGTTCGCCCGAACTTATAAGTTCTTAATGTTGAATATATAACAAGTCCGCCCGAACTTACTGTAATGAAAATAACTATCAAGTTCGCCCGAACTTGATGGAATTTTGTAAAATTGAAAAATTGTCGTCTAACTTTGTCTTGATTTACGTGTTCATAGAATATTGAGCTTTCATTCAACAAGTTTCACAACACGTGCATTACATTGGATAAGGAGATCTGTCTGTCTCTCAGAGCATTCGACGATATTCTTGGATTTATGGCACGCATTCCGATACACAAGGCCATCACAGAGAGGAAAGTAGTTTATAGATCGCATGTTAACAAGTTTTGGACGTTTGCAGCAATGAACGAGGACTATACAGCGATAAAGTCGATTGTTCATGACCATAATGAAGATAAAGAAATCACTATTACTGAAGCTGACATTCGAAAGGTTCTGGAATTCAATGATGAAGCTGACGATCCTATGATGTTAGATGAACGTATTGTACGAGGTTGTTTTAGATGTATGGAGTTCAAGGGAAACATCAACGAATCTACATTGAAGAAAGGTTTGTTCCTAATCCGTACAAGTTCTTAATGCATGTAATTATTCACACTTTCAATCACCGAAAAGCAGGGTTGGATGACGTACAGGATTATATGGCATGTATGGCCACAGTATTGATCTTGAATAAGAAGTTTAACTACTCAAAGTTGGTATTTACGCATATGAAGAACAATATGGGGTCGAAGAGGCTTGTGATGTACCCAAGGTTTGTTCAGATGCTGATAGAAGATCAATTCAAGAAGATTGCAAAAGATCATAATGATATTGTCTATCTTAGTCACTTAGATGATACGACATTGAAGAAGCTCATTACTTTTTAGAAGCAATCATCAGCTCCTGTTGCTAAACCGTTATTTGGTGCTATAGCGTCCAAGAATTATATTGGGCCACCTGAATATAAGTGGAGGAAGGACAACAGTGGTGATGGAAGGGAATGAAATGCTGAGATTGAATGGTTATCTACTTTCCAAGAGAAGCGAAGTGATTGGTTCCTGAAGAAAGTGGTGGTTCCAGAGAAAAAGAAAGTTGTTCACAAAACGAAGAAAGTTGATACAATGTTAGTTGATGAGGAAGAACCTGTGAATGTTCAACAAGAAGTTGGTTCTGGTGCTGCTGGTGTTATTGAGAGTCAAGAAGCACAGAGAAAACGACAAAGGAAGATGATGTGATTTCTGCGACATCTGAAAAAGATGTTTATAGTGATGATTCTTTGGAGATTGCAACAAACATAACGATTGCTGAATCAGTTGAAGAGAATCTTAAAAAAGGTGATGCTAACTACGAGCCTGAACAAGAAAAAGAATCTGACGAAGAGAGACCAAAGAAAAGAACAAAGCATGTGAAGTCTGATATGTCTAAAAGGCTACAGGGTCTCCAAATGCGAAAGGAAAGAAAGCAAAGAGCGGACGTTATGTGAGCAAGCCAAAGAGCACCGAAGCTACACAAGAACCTTCTGGTGCACAGGAGAAAGGAGTCACACAAGAACCTCCTACACAAGAACCTCCTGTTATTATTTCAGCTGAAGCAGAGCGTCAAGGAGTTACATAGGAACCTCCTGAGACTGTATTGTTAGAGATTCCTGTCATTCAATCTCTAGATCCTCCAACGACTTCTCATTTTGAAAGTTTAAGTCCGAAAAAGTCTACACCAAAAGTTACTCCTAAATCGACGCCAAAAACTCCAAAGTCAAAGATATTTAGTGATATTCCGAATGTGCTAGTGGATCTTCAGGATCTAGATGATTTCTTCCCAGAATAAGATGTTGATGTTCTTGAAAAGCGTGTTAAGATTCTGGAAGATGGAGTTGCAAAGAATGAACCAGAGAAGGTTGAGTTAGAGAAGTTGGTGAAACAGGGAGAAGTTGAAAAAGAGATATTGTCAGACAAAGTCAAATTCCTTGAAGGCGATCGAGGGTACTTAAAAGCCCTAATTGAAAGCTTGCAAGACGCGAATGAAATATTGTTAAAAGAGATTGCAGAATTACGTTCTGAACGAGAAATGAATGATAAAAGATTCAACAGATTACAAAAGGTGCTGACAAACAGTCTTGGTATAGATTTTAATTCTGAATACACACGCATAGATCTACAGGAAGCCAAAGATAAAGCTGACAAAGAATTGGCTGAGCAGGGCAAGGGTAAAAATGTAATTGAAAGTATGCCCGAGATCACTGAAGCAGAAAAAAGTTAGATTCTGCAAAAGCTTCGAAGTCTAGTGTGGTTGTTCCTGAAACAGAATCTGAGAACACAGACGATGATGAAGCTGAAGATAAGAATGATGATGATGATCAGGCAGACGATACGAAAGCCGACTCGAATAATGATGATAATCAGGGTGGAGTCGGTCTGAAAGTAGTCAATGAAAATTTGAATGATGAGTTTGATTTCACGTTGTTACTAAATGATGAAGAAAACAAAATAGATGATCAAACTCAGGGGGAGCAAACAGGGGGAAAATGATCCGAAAGATGACGTTGATATGATAGATGTAATCACTTCTGCACATCCTGTTGCTGCGGTCCCTATATAGCCTCTAATCCTTATGCTTGAACACAACGTTGAAGAGGGTGAATTCGTGCACAACTACTCGAAAGAAGATCTAGCGAAGTTGATCAATGTCGATGCAGAATCATTCGACTTTGATTTTGAAGATCAAGTTTTGAATGTTAATATGTTTGAGCCGGACGAGTATCACTACAAATGTAGATATGAGGCAGATGATTACAACAAAGTGATAGTGGAAGATTGGTCCTCTGACAACGAAAAGGATGAAGCTGAGAAGTATGTCAGTCCTAACATAGATTGTTTCCCTACTTTCGAGGAGATGTACGAGCAGCTGAAGGAGGATATGTTGAAAGAAAAGATAGAAGAGTCGATACGTGAAGGTAAAATTCCTAAACCGATAACAAAGGAGGAGATAGCTCAAGCGAAAAAGTCCTGGTTCAAAGAAATGCCGTGAGAACGTAAGTTTCAACGTCCACTAGCATTCTTCACCAGAGACAAAGATGTGTCATTGGGTGATATTCTGAGTTGGGGGTGGTTCAAAGAATTGAATGTTTACACCATAAAAATGGAATTTGGAGTTCAATACTTCAGATATCTTGCCGATTTCAAGACACTTCCATACTAGGATGTTGAGGAGCTTGTTCAAACAAGGAATGTCACGTACCACATGAAGTTCATTGAGTAATTGCTTTGGAAAATGATCAAGTTTGAAGCATCACAAGGATTTAAATACTGGAAGCCGTTTATCCCAAAGCATCGTATTAAAATAAATAAGAAGACTGGGGAGAAAGACATAACGTTGATCATGAAATGTCCAAGAGCGATGAGAAATATGCCCCTGATGCCGATCGAACTGAATTTCTATCCTTTATTCAAATGGTGGCAGATTGATCCAACTACTTGTGAAGCTGTGATCGTTCTACGATTTCAAGATCATCTGAATATTACAAAAGAAAGGGTTGAAACGTTTGGGGTTGAAGGTCTTAGAGGGCTATGGAGAACGATAAGGATACTAGACCCGATGTGGCTAGTAAACTGCTCGAAGGAAGACATCAAGTGTTTATTCTTCAGCAACATTGTTTTTAAAGATCGTGAAAAGGAGCAAGCGATGGAATATCAGAGGGTTGTTAATGTATGCTATGCACATGAGGTGAATTCTGGTAGAATGTGGGAGTCGACTTGGAGAGAACTTTAACGCATAGAGTTTTTGAAGGAAGAAGCGATAATTGAACGAATACACAAGATGGGTAGGGAGGCAAGGCACATAAGGTTTCAGTTTATGATTAAAGTGCCACCTACAGATCAGAAGCCGATTCCAGAGCAAGAACGTCGCAAAAAGCCGATCAAAAACTTCTTTGGGCGTGTAAGGCAGAGCTAGAGTTGTGAAGACTGATCAAGACGAAGACGATATCCAAGGGGGAGTCTGTTAGTGCATTATGTCTATCTCTTAGTCTTGTATCGAGTCTGTATAATTTTGGGTTAGAATACGTCAAAGTAGAAGGTTATTTATGTAAGAAGAACACAAGTTCTCTTGGAATAGGAAAGCGAGAACAAGTTTGGCCGAACTTGTTCAAGACAAGTTCGCCCGAACTTGTTATCCTTCAGCCGAACTTGTGTGCCTATAAATAGTTGCCTTGAGTCTTTTGTGAACATATTGATCAATAAAACAACGTTTAAATAGTAAATCTTGTCTATTTGGTAATCATGTCATATTGTTTCCGCCAATTATGGACATTAGATACAATCTAGGTTCTCGTGCTTACGTGGAGACGATCTAACACATACCATATTTCAAAGGTGTCCTCTGCACTTTCTTGGTTGGGGCCATATTCAATACACGGACCGCATAGAGCAAAACGTAACCCCAAAATGATAGAGGTAATGTGCTCCTAGCCATCATAGATCGAACCATATCCAATAGAGATCGATTCCTCCTTTCATACACACCATTATTTTGTGGTGTTCCAGGTGCAGTAAGTTGTGAGATAATTCCACAACTCCTAAGATGATCTTGGAAAGCCTCACTAAGGTATTCACCTCCTCTACCGGTGTGAAGGACTTTGGTTGGTTTCTTGAGATGATTTTCTACTTCACTTTTGAAATTTTTTAACATTTCAAATGCCTCGCCGTTGTGTCTTAGTAAATACACATAACCATAACGACTATAATCGTTGGTAAAAGTAATGAAGTATCTTTCACCATTCCTAGTCATTGGCTTAAAAGGACCACACACATCCAAATGTATGATTCCTAATAAGTCTTTTGCCCTTTCAAAAATGCCACTAAAGGGTGCCTTAGTAATTTTTCCTTGTAAACAAGATTCACATACATCAAATGAATTATTTCCAAAAGTCCATTCTTTCAAAGTGTTTGTATGCGATTTTTCTTTATATGTCCAAGGCGACAATGCCAAAGATAGGAATCACTCAAATTTATTTTGAGTTTCTTGGTGGTCACTTGGTACATTGAGCTATCATATGATCTGTCATCTTGAACTAATTCATAAATACCATTTAAAGGCATAGCTTTAAAGTAAAACACATCATGCATAGAAACATAAATGTCATGGTTAACAAATTCGAAATTAAAACCATATTGTCTTAAAAGGGAAACTGAAATAATGTTCCTAGTCAAACTAGGAGCAAACAAAGCATTTTTCAAAATCACTTCCAAACCACTTGGAAGCTTCAACAGATAGTCTCCTTGGGCTTCGACTTCAACTTTTGAACCCCTGCAACAAATTGCAAATATGAGTTCCACATCTGGTATCTAGTACCCATGTGTTAGAAGAAATAACATTAAGCTCAACATGTATCATAAAGATTGTACCTGAGGTTTGCCCTGCATCCCTCTTTTTTTTCAACTCCTTGAGATAGGTTGGACAATTTCTTTTCCAATGTCCTATGTCACCACAGTCAAAGCATGGGTCGTTCGAGGAAACCTTTTGCTTCTTTTCCTTTGGTTTCGTGGGTTCCGTTTTAGCATTTCCCTTCCCTTTCACTTTGGCGTGTCCTATCCTTTTGGCAAAACTTGCCTTGGAGTCGGGGTGGGGCCTCTTCTTGTTACCTCCGTCATTGATTGTTAGAACGGGTAAAGCCATTTTGCCATGCCCGCCTCAGCAGTTTTGAGCATTGCATGAAGTTCACCAATGCTATTGTCCCATCCGTTCATGTTATAGTTCATAACAAAAGTCTCAAATTTCTTTGTTAAAGAGTTGAGGATCAAATCCGTAGCCAACTCTTTAGAGACGGGACAATTGAGCCTTTCGAGGTGATCAATGTGGCTTTTCATCTTAAGGACATAAGATGGGACCGACTGGGCTTCCTCCATTCGACATGCATGAAGCACCAGAACCGTTTCGAAGCGTTCTACCCTTGCTTGTTGTAGGAACATTTCCTTCAATTGGGTAATCATGTCGTACGCCCTGTGATGTTCAAAATCCTTTTGAATTTCGGGAATCACAGTCCCAACATGAGGCAAGAGGCTTGCATGGATTCCTCGGTGTACTTAACCCAATCGTTATAGGCATCCTTGTCACACCCTGACTCGCAGCGGAAGACAAATGCAGGGTGCGGCAGACACGTGGTAATTCTCCATAGTTTAAAAACATGATATCATAAACAGAGAGAACCTCAGTTACAACATACTATCAGTATCATATTGCACACCATAAGTTCAAGTACAGTACTACGAGCTATCATAGCTCTTATTCTGCTACAGTTCACTACCCAAAGCCATCCACACACACATTTCTTACTCTTGCTTCGCTTTACCTGAATGCATGTTAGTTTTAAAAAGGTCAGCTAAACGTTGCGTGAGTTCCACTAATTTAATTGTTGTGTAACAACATGTGTTAACAAGTTTAATTGCAAAGGTCATAATCACAATGACGGTCACAGTCATAGTCGCAGATGGAATTACACGAGGAAGCAAGTGAAACCTAAGTGTTTTACCCCGGGCCGTGTCACCCAGACACTCCCGGTCCACCAGTTGCGTCACGTGCACTTCAACGCCCCTTAGTAGTTATGCCTGACAACACAACCAAATTAGGACACGTGTAGACCTGGTTGCCGACCTTCCTATCGGGCGCGGCGTGGGTTCGTCAGACCAATAGTACTATCCACTGCCTACGGCTTACGCTAATCACTTGTAGAGGGGAGGTAGTTCATGTGTTAGATAATTCACATCTCACAAGTTTGTGCAATTAACCTAGTTTCATAACAACATGCAAGACATTCCAGAAAATGAAACAGTTTGCAAGTGGGAGAGTAAAACGGACTCCTAAATTGGTGTATTCAACACAGTTTTTAACATGCAAGTCTCCTGAAAAAAAAGTAAAACAGTTTAAAAGCGGGGAAGTGAAAACTCACTCCCAAGTTGGGGCAATGATCACAGTTTATAACATGTTCATGTGTTAGGGAAGTGAAATTCCCTTCATAAGTTTGTGTAATCAACACAGTTTTTAACATGCATTCCACCCCAAGTAAAACAATAAAATAGTTAAAAGCGGGGTAGTGAAACTCACAGTGCAAAAAGTTGTCTCAACACAAGTGTGGTCAATTAGCTGGATCAACTTTAATAACACACATGCAAGCATGGACTCAAATCAGTATCTAAGTTGGTAATGGTTATAACTTGGATCTTGTCAGGAGTTTTAGTCTTGATTGAGTCTATAGGACACTGGTATGGTGATGGACATCAGGGTAGTATTAGTTTTCAGTTTGGCTTCCGGGCACCATTCGCGTGCCAACCAAAGTCAGTAGTTTAACATGTTCCGGTGATGGTACACGTGGTTATTCAAGAATGATTAACTTTCCATTAAGGAAGTTTGAGCGTTTGGGGGGGTCTAAGTTGCCCAAATTTGAGTTTCCATTTTCACAGTCGGTAATCTTCCCGAACTGCCTTAGGACACACCCAAGGTGCCCAATTTAACCGGGAATCTCCCGGAATACTACCGGTGTTTAAATTATAGTATTTGTCGAGTTGGGTCAGTTTCCAGTTCCGGCAGGTTCGTTATACGGTAAACTGCCGAAATTGCTTTAAAATAATGTATTTTTAATTCCGTAAATTCCCATTTAATCTATAATTTATATAAAAATCAGTAAACTTTTATATAATCAGTAAAAATCTGTAATTTATGGGAAAAATTTTTTGGAATTTATTTGTTAATTTACTTATTTAAATAAATTATTTATAAAACTATTTTTAACCACATAATTCAAATTAAATACCATCAGTAGCTAAAATTCCAAAAAATCCAGGAGCTTCTCAGAAAATTTTGAGATTTTTCCGATTTCGTTTCGGTGTGTTCCCGGCTACCGAAAACTCGCAAAAACGCGAATTTTTATTCCAAATCAAAAATCAATCAAAGACTCCTAATTTTCCCAGAACATTCCCCATATGTTCCTTAGTGACTCTGTAAAATTTGGTGATTTATTTAATTCGTTTGGTAATTTTTCCGATATTCTTTCTGTAAAAAAGTTAAAAATTCACCAAAAATCGTAGAAAATTCAAAAAATTCTAAAATTTTACGGTTTTCGGATCATATACCTAGCGATTCTTCCGATTCCAAGCGTTTATCATGATCTTAGAAGTGTGTAAAGGTATATTCAGTACCTACACACCAATTACAACCCAAATATGCTAGAACTTAGATCAATTAAGCTTTAATTCATTGTTTTTCGGTTAATCGAATAGTTAAGCGATTTTTGTCGAATAAGAGTTGATTCGGGTATCAAACCCCAATGATTAGTGACCATGGCTGCCATATAACACAAGGGGTTTAATGTGGTGTTCATATTCATCCCTAAAGCTTGTTTTAAACTCCAAAATTCATGGATTAAAAAGCGTTTTTCGGCTAGAAATCGCGTTTAATCGAAGAAACAGACATAGAATTATAAGTATCAAGGCTAATACCTTTAAATTAAGACTTGTTCTTGATGAATTCAGCTGAGAAGAAGGGTTTGAGAGCATATTTTTGGGGAGAAGTTTGAAGGAATTTGATTGAAATTAAAAGAAAAAAACACTTTATATAACCATGGGGGAGGGGGTTGGCGGTTTGGAGGTGGGCCCCCTAGGGCCACATCGTGCTTTGTTTTGCGTGCTTAAAGATGATGTTTATCTTCTGGATAAGTATAGGTTCATTTTCGGGTCCTGTGCGCGTTCTCGATTTGCGTGACGGACTCTGTTTTGCGCGTACTTAGTGACAAAAGACTCGATTTTAAAAATTATGCATAATCTTCAAATCCAACCCCAGTTACGTTTTAATCATAAAAGTCTTGTTTGACATTCATTTAAGTGTTTTTAAGCTTGATTGATCGTTCCTTGCAAATTCGGTTGCCTTATATATGCCCGGAACGAATGCGTTTCCCCAACCGGGAGCTGCTTCGTTTTGCGTGCCCGGGCTTTGATTATTTTCAAACCTTATGTCACAGTCTATGGCACAAAACTAAGTTACTCCTGGAACTCGGAATCTTAAATAAGGCTACCAATAACCTAATAATCAACGTCAAAGGTTTAATGCGTTGTTAAACGTCAAGTCTCCATTTAACACGTTGTTCAAGGCTAAGGGCGCCAACCTCGCATCGTTGTCCTTAGTAGTGTCATGAAAACCATGACGTGCTCTCGGATTCATCCGAGATATGACATATATACTTTCGCACAACACACAAGTCATGAAATTTCACAAGGTTTACGCACAATTATAGTTTTAGTCATGCTTTACGTTTAGGACCAATTAAGGTATACTTAGTTTCGTCATGGGTATTACAGTCTCCCCTGGTTAAGAAATTTAGTCCCCGAAATTTACTTTGTCACGCTAGGGAAGAGGTGAGGGTATTTTCTACGGAATTCATCCTTCCGTTCCCAAGTATATTCAGGTCTTTGTTTAAAGTTCCACCGGACTTTAACAAGTGAAATTTTTTTATGTCTTAATTGTTTGACCCTACGATCAACTATTTCCACCGGCTCTTCCACAAAGTGGAGTCTATCGTCAACGTGTATGTCTTCCAAAGTTACCTGGGTAGCTTCGCCTAACAGGCATTTTTTCAGGTTTGATATATGGAAGACATCGTGAATGGCACTAAGTTCGGTTGGTAACTTAAACCGATACGTTACCGGTCCTACCTTGGCTAGGATCTCGTATGGCCCAATGTAGCGTGGGGCTAGCTTTCCTGGCTTTCAAAATTGGATAATGCCTTTTCACGGTGATACCTTTAACACGTTCACCTACTTTGAACGATAATGGTTTTCTCGCGTACATAAGCCCAACTCTTATGTCGGCTCAGAGCGGCTTGTAAACGCTTTTGAATCTGATGGACCTTATCGGTCATTTCCTGAACTAGTTTAGATCCTGTCAGTTGAGTGTCACCCACTACGGCCCACAAAGTGGGGATCAGCACTTTCGACCATAGAGGGCCTCATACAGGGTGCTTGAATGCTACTATGGTAACTATTGTTATACGAGAATTCCACTAGTGGGAGATGCTTGTCCCAACTTCCTCCAAAGTCCAGGACATAAGCATGCAGCAAGTCCTCTAGTGTCTAAATTGTGCGTTCCGATTGGCCATCGGTTTGGGGATGATAAGTAGTGCTTAAATCGATACGCGTCCCCAAAGCCTCTTGTAGTTTCTGCCAGTATCGCGAAGTAAAGTGGTTGTCTCAGTCAGAAATAATAGCAATCGGGACACCATGTCTAGCTACTATCTCGTTAGTATAAATTTCAGCCAACTGGTCGGTCTTATAAGTCGTACGGATCGTAATAAAATGTGCGGATTTGGTCAATCGATCTACGATTACACACGTCGCATCTTGACCACGGTGCGTTTTCGGAAGATGGGTCACGAAATCCATCGTGATTTGTTCCCACTTCCGCTGAGGTATGTTGGGTTGTTGCAACATTCCCGAGGGTTTCTGATACTCATCGTTGACTCGCACACAAGTCAAGCATTGGCTCACGTATTTGGCCACGTCCTTTTTCATTCCCGACCACCAATAAAACTCTTTCAGGTCATGGTACATCTTATCTGTACCGGGATGATCGAATATTTTGATTTATGAGCCTCGTCCATTATTAATTGTCTCAGCTCCGAACTTGTAGGAATCCACACTCGATTCTTAGAGTACAACACCTCGTCTGTTTTTCTCACAAAACTTTTCTCGTTCCCGTGCAATCCTTCACCGGGTAACTGGCTTTCCTTCAGGGCTTGCATCTGCGCGTTCCGGATTTAATCTATCAAATTTTGTCTGCGCAATCATTCCCAAGGCTCTCACTCGAAGGGGCTTAATTCGATCCTTCCTACGTAGCGTATCTGCTACCACATTAGCTTCCCCGGGTGGTACTTTGTCTCACAATCATAATCATTTAACAATTCCACCCATCTGCGCTGCCTCATGTTCAAGTCTTTTTGGTTGAAGATATGTTGGAGGCTTTTGTGATCCGTATATATAGTACACATGGTACCATATAAATGATGTCTCCAATATTTAATGCGAATATAATTGCTCCTAGTTCCAGATCTTGCGTCTTGTGATTCTTCTCGTGCACCTTCAGTTGTCTAGAAGCATACGCGAGAACTTTATTCCTTTGAATAAGGACACATCCAAGTCCTTGTCGTGATGCGTCCAAATATACGACATAGTCGGCATTGCCTTCGGGTAACGTCAAGATTGGGGCCTCGCATAACTTTTTCTTTAATAGCTGGAACGCTGTTTCTTGGTCTTCACCCCATTCGTACTTCCTATCCTTCTGCGTCAATGCGGTTAGCGATTGCGCAATACTCGAGAAGTTTTCGATAAAGCGATGATAATACCCTGCCAATCCCAAGAATTGGCGTATTTCTTTTGGAGATTTCGGCGCTGGCCAGTTCTTGATTGCTTCTATCTTGCTTGGATCTATATGAATTCCATACTGATCCACCACATGCCCTAGAAATTGTACGGCTTGTAACTGAAAGTCGCACTTAGACAACTTGACGTACAGTTGTTCGGTCCGTAGTATCTCCAAGATAGCACGTAAATGATGCTCGTGCTCGTCCTTGCTATTGAGTAGATCAAAATATCATCAATGAAGACGATGACAAATTTGTCAAGGTATGGCTTACATACTTTGTTCATGAGGTCCATGAATACCATGGGTGCGTTGGTTAACCCAAAGGGCATAACCAGGAATCCATAGTGGCCATAACGAGTTCGAAATGCGGTCTTAGATATGTCGTCCTCCTAGACCTTCACTTAATGGTAACCTGACCGAAGATCTATCTTAGAAAAGTATCGGGATCCTTGCAACTGATCAAAGAGATCATCGATTCTCGAAAGAGGGTACCGAATCTTAATAGTGACCTTATTCAATTCTTTGTAGTCGTTGCACACTCGGAAGCTACCATCCTTCTTCATTACAAACAAAACTGGGGCTCCCCAGGGGGAATAACTAGGACGGATAAAACCAGGATCGAGTAGCTCCTGTAGCTGCGTCGATAGCTCTTGCATCTCGGACGGTGCAAGACGATATGGGGCCTTGGAAAAGGGTGTCGTTCCCGGTATTAAGTCTATGCAAAACTCGACTTGCCGATTGGGCAGCAATCCGGCAATTACTCAGGGAACACATTAGGGTATTCACCTGGTATGTCTTGAACACGTTTCTCGACTGGCTCCTCCGATGTGACGCTAGCTAAGAACACGTCACATCCCTTTCGTATACATTGCAACTCCTTAAGGTGAGATATAAGGTTCAACCTAGCGCCTAACTTCTCTCCTTGTACCATAATTGCATCCGTGGGGGATAAAGGAATCTTCACAACCTTTTGTTCACATAACACCTCCACACAACGGTTGGACAACCAGTACATTCCTACGACAATATCAAAACTACCCATTTCTACTTGTAAAAGGTCAACAGTAAACTAGTAACCGTTAAAGGTTATAGGGCAATTAACAATAAGTTGGTGACTGGTAATTGGTTTCCCGCTGGAAAGTTCAACGGTATAGGGTTGTTTCATGTCAATAGCAGGCATATTCAAGAGTGGCCAAAGTGCAATTAACATAACTTTTATCGGCTCCCGTATCAAATAAAACTGAAGCAAATTGATTAGAAACGAGGAACGTACCTGAAACCACGTTGGGATCCTGGCGTGCGTCACCAGGTCCCATGACAAAGGCACAACCTCGAGCTGCATTCGAGGTAGATTCTTGGTTCTGGGTGTTCCTTCCTGCCATCTGCTGGGCTAACTTCGGGCAAATATTATGAAAGTGCTCCGTGCTGCCACATCCAAAGCATGCATGGTGGTAGGTAAATTTGGTGCTGGTTGTTGAGGTCGTTGCTGAAGAGGTTGAGGCCTAGCAGGTTGAAAGTGAGTTGGTTTGGGATTTGGTTCCATGAGCCCCCTATAATTTTGGGCATAATGCCCATTTCTATGAAACCTCGAGCATATTATTGCTCCACACCCACTAAAGTGGTGGTAATTACACTTGTTGCACTTTGGGGACTTTCCCTTGTAACTATCAGAGTTACCCGTGGGGGTAGTCATGGCGTAGTTATGGCTAGTATTCATCCCCCTCTTCGGTGCTGCTGCCCTTGCGCGACTACTCTCCTGGGCTTCCCGCTTATTCCCAGTTGGCTCTCCCGGCATCGTCAGAATCTTACGCCTAACCATGTCATATGTAACGATACCTGACCTGGCTACCACCTCGTGCATGGTTCAGTATTCCACCTAATTAATGATACTCCTCACTTCTGGGGCAGTCCCAAGATATACCTTTCAATCCTCTTGGACTCCGGTTAGACCATGTCTGGCAATATACGTGCCAGTTCATTGAAGCGGTTGGTATAACCTGGATGATCAGCACCTTGCATCTGCAGGTTCCAGAACCCATGCTCAAGCTTCTGAATTTCATGAGTTGGGCAAAACCTTTCCTCATCAGAATCTTGAGATCATCCCAAGTCATTGCATTAATCGCGTCTTGTCCGCGAGTTTGAACAATTGTGTTCCACCAGTTTAGAGCATGGTCGATAAAGGTACAAGTGGTATAATTAACTGCGCAGTTAGCCGGACAGTTACTTATGTTAAGTACCGATTCCGACTTTTCAACCCATTTCACAAACCCATTGGGTCCCTCAATACCATTGAATTCCATTGGTTTGCATTCCATGAAATGCTTATATGTGCAAACCGACCAACCATTATTCTGATTACCGTTCTGACCTACCGGTCCGGGTTGTGGATTTGGTTACGGGTTAGCATTAATACCGGCGCTAACCTGCGCCACAATCGTGGGAATAACAGCCTGGAGTTGTTGCGCTATCATTTGCGCAATATCTGCCTCAGTCATCTGGGGTGCGTGTTTTGGGGCCATTCTATTATAAACAATAGATGTCTAGGTATCAATGTCTCATATCCAGTTCACACATATCACATATTTGATTAAAACATATCACACACATGAATCCATGGCACAAATAGTCAAAAGCATCATCATATATATATGTAATGTCATCATCATACAAGCGTCAACATTTGCAGATAGACTTAACCCATAAAGGCCAGTGCTTAGATGTGCTGTCAAAATGTGTCACCACAGTGACGTACAGACTCGATGCAACGAGACTACCAACTAGGAAAACGTTAAAAATACTATGACTGCATCACCACCTCGACATGGGTATAACCCAGTGCTCGGTAGGATGTACAAAAGATACATCATCTCTATCTATACTGAAAGAAAAACCATACTAAGAACGCCACATCCACCATGCCAATCCTCCAAAACGTGCGACCAAACCTATAATAGCCCCAATGCATCCGTATACCAACGAACGAAAGTGATCCTGCTCATGATGAACATACCCCATACCCTGCTGTAAAGCGATGATCGCCTGCTGCAAGACGATCAGGTAGTCTCCCATCGACCTCCTCTACTGCTCATCCTCATCCGGTTCCATCCGTAGTAATGAAATCTGCTCGAACAGAAATCCCATCAAGCTGCTCTCGATGATGGGAGCAGGCACCTCCTGGGGAGGAACATGTATACCACAGACAGGTGGAGAAGGCTCTCTAAATGGCTGGGAAGGGCCACCTCGCTCGTATGTGTGAAACGGGGAAGGGTCCTCCCGAGGTGGGGTCAGAAAACGAGCAGTGAAGTACTGCTGGGTCCTTATAGGTACGGGTGTCGGACGAATAGGGTACCCGGGTGGTGTGAACACAGGTACAAGCGTAAGTACCCTCCGACGAGCCATCAGTCGGAGGCCAAAGGTGGGTATCTCAAGAGGGCTAGATGAGGAAGGTGAATACGTACTCGGAGTGGAAGGAGTATAAGGGTCAGGTAGTGTCTCGGTTGACGGTAAGCGGGGTGCTACCGGCTCCTACTCCTAATGCCCCATGGCGGGAGTAGTGCTCCTAGGAATAGGTCCTACGGGTATGGCAATATCCGGGGTACGACTATGCTCCGAGCAGCTAGTCGGATGGTGTGATGGCGAACGGTAGGCGCTCGAGGCCTCCCCCTCGCGCCTAGTACGAGGTCTGGGTGGGTACGGACCATAACAATAACTAGAAGGATCTGGTGAGTAATTTGACGTCATAAGGGGTGTCAGCGGATCCTCCTCAGGATCAGTCTCCATATGCAAAGTCGACTGGTGACTCGAATGATGCGACATGCTACATGAAAAAGACAACCACACACAACACTGATTTGACTAACCAAAATACTGAACTCAAAATCCCACAAATATACACATAAGCACGTATTGCACTTAGTTTCGATTTTTACGATTTAAAAAAAATTACTTGCAGTTGGTGACGTTAGTAGACGGATGTCCGTCCTATCTCAATGACGTTCCCAAAACCCCCAAGTTTGAGCATATAAATTATGGTGTTCCAGACCACAATAATTTATTTGCCCCACCAGGGCTTCCTGGTAATAGCCATACTACTCAGTTTCTAAGGGTTCTCAGCGTGTGGAGTATAACTTAGGATTATAGTCTAGGTTCATTTGAGATACCTAGTTCGCTATAACCGAAGGCTCTGATACCATCTACTGTCACACCCCGACTCGCAGCGGAAGACAAATGCAGGGTGCGGCAGACACGTGGTAATTCCTCATAGTTTAAAAACATGATATCATAAAAAGAGAGAACTTCGGTTACAACATACTATCAGTATCATATTACACACCATAAGTTCAAGTACAGTACTACGAGCTATCACAGCTCTTATTCTACTATAGTTCACTACCCAAAGCCAACCACACGCACATTTCTTACTCTTGCTTCGCTTTACCTGAAATGCATGTTAGTTTTAAAAAGGTCAGCTAACGCTGCGTGAGTTCCACTGATTTAATTGTTGTGTAACAACATGTGTTAACAAGTTTAATTGCAAAGGTCATAATCACAATGACGGTCACAGTCATAGTCGCAGATGGAATTACACGAGGAAGCAAGAGAAACCTGAGTGTTTTACCCCGGGCCGTGTCACCCAGACACTCCCGGTCCACCAGCTGCGTGATGTGCACTTCAACGCCCCTTAGTACTTATGCCTGACAACACAACCAAATTAGGACACGTGCAGACCTGGTTGCCGACCTTCCTGTCGGGCGCGGCATGGGTTCGTCTGACCAATAGTAGTTCATGTGTTAGATAATTCACATCTCACAAGTTGGTGTAATTAACCTAGTTTCATAACAACATGCAAGACATTCCAGAAAATGAAACAGTTTGCAAGTGGGAGAGTAAAACTCACTCCCAAATTGGTGTATTCAACACAGTTTTTAACATGCAAGTCTCCTGAAAAAAAGTAAAACAGTTTAAAAGCGGGGAAGTGAAAACTCACTCCCAAGTTGGGGCAATGATCACAGTTTATAACAAGTTCATGTGTTAGGGAAGTGAAATTCCCTTCATAACTTTGTGTAATCAACACAGTTTTTAACATGCATTCCACCCCAAGTAAAACAATAAAATAGTTAAAAGCGGGGTAGTGAAACTCACAGTGCAAAAAGTGGTCTCAACACAAGAGTGGTTGATTAGCTGGATCAACTTTAATAACACACATGCAAGCATGGACTCAAATTAGTATCTAAGTTGGTAATGGTTATAACTTGGATCTTTTCAGGAGTTTTTACTCCGGATTGAGTCTATAGGTCACTGGTATGGTGATAGACATCAGGGTAGTACTAGTTTTCAGTTTGGCTTCCAGGCACCGGTTCGCGTGCCAGCCAAAGTCAGTAGTTTAACGTGTTCGGGTAATGGTACGGGAATACCGGTAGTGCCAACACGTGGTTATTCAAGAATGATTATCTTTCCATTAAGGGAGTTAGAGCGTTCGGGGGGTCTAAGTTGCCCAAATTTGAGTTTCCATTTTCACCGTCGGGAATCTTCCCGAACTGCCTTAGGCACCAAGGGTGCCCAATTTGCCCGGGAATCTCCCAGAATACTACTGGTGTTTAAATTATAGTATTTGTCAGGTTGGGTCAGTTCCCAGTTCCGGTAGGTTCGTTATACGGTAAACTGTCGAAATTGCTTTAAAATAATCTATTTTTAATTCCGTAATTTCCCATTTAATCTATATGTTATATAAAAATCTGTATATTTTAATATAAATCAGTAAAAATCTGTAATTTATGCGAAAAAATTTTGGGAATTTATTTCGTTAATTTACTTATTTAAATAAATTATAAAACTATTTTTAACCACATAATTCCAATTAAATACTATCAATAGCTAAAAAAATTCCAAAAAATCCCAGAACACCTTATACATGTCCAGGAACTTATCAGAAAATTTTGAGATTTTTCCAATTTCGTTTCGGTGTGTTCTCGGCTATCCAAAACTCGCAAAAACACGGATTTTTAACCAAAATCAACGCTCAACCAATGGACTTCGAATTTTTCCAGAACATTCCCCATATGTTCCTTAGTGTCTCTGTACAAGTTGGTGATTTATTGAATTGGTTTGATAATATTTCCAAAATTCATTCGGTAAAACAGTTAAAAATTCACTAATCATCATAGCAAATTCCAAAATTTCTAAACTTTTACATGGACCTTCCTGACAATATCCTACATCACCATACCAAATTTAATCTCAATCCAAGTTACACGGACCAAGTTATAGGCAAAACTATTTTCTGCCTAGCCTAGATTCGGTTTTCGGATCATATACCTAGCGATTCTTCCGATTCCAAGCGTTTATCTTGATCCCAGAAGTGTGTAATGGCTATATTCAGTACCTACACACCAAGTACAACCCTTATGCTAGAACTTAGATCAATCAAGCTTTAATTCACTGTTTTTCAGTTAATCGAATAGTTAAGCGATTTTTGTCGAATAAGAGTTGATTAGGGTATCAAACCCCAATGTAGTGACCATGGTTGCCATATAACACCAGGGTTTCATGTGGTTTTCATATTCAGCCCTAAAACTTGTTTAAAACTCCAAAATTCATGGATTAAAAAGCGTTTTTTTGGCTAGAAATCGCGTTTAATCGAAGAAATGGACTTAGAATTATAAGTATCAAGGCTAATACCTTTGAATTAAGACTTGTTCTTGATGAATTCAGCTGAGAAGAAGGGTTTGAGGGCAGATTTTTTGGTAGAAGTTTGAAGGAATTTGATTAAAATTAAAAGAAAATAAACAAAAAACCATTTATATAACCATGGGGGGGGGTTAGCGGTTTGGAGGTGGGCCCCCTAGGGAAACCTCGTGCTTTGTTTTGCGTGCATAAAGAAGATGTTTATCTTTCGTATAAGTATAGGTTCGTTTTCGGGTCCTGCGCGCGTTCTTGATTTGCGTGACGGACTCCGTTTTGCGCGTACTTAGTTAAAAAGACTCGGTTTTAAAAATTATGCATAACCGTCTTAAAATCCGACTCTGGTTATGTTTTAATCATAAAAGTCTCGTTTGACATTCGTTTAAGTGTTTTTAAGCTTAATCAATCGTTCCTTGCACATTCGGTTGCCTTATGTTATGCTCGGAACGAATGCATTTCCCCAATGTAAGAACGTCAACGATTAGCACGGGAACCTAAATTTGTTATATATTGTCCGATTACGCGGAAACTAGTGACAAGTTAACCAAATAACAAGAATTACTCATTTAAATGTTGTTTTCATTGATCTAAAGTTCAATACATTTGAGAACCGGATCCGACAGAGCTTCGCCATCTCTGTGCCAAAATCACTCCAACTGTTACAAATGAAATCCCAAGGCACCTATATATAGTAGTACAAGTTTGCTGGTGAGGGACAGCCATGGGGTAAGTTCGCCCGAACTTGGCTTCTCACAATCCTTCATGGGCGAACTTGACTCAAAATAATCTTAAATACGCCTTGATTCTAATAGTTTAAGCCCTATGCACTCAGACTCAATATATAATGACGTAGGCAACAGACATATGCACTAACAGACTCCCCCTTGGATGTTGCCGCAGTCATATTGACATTTATAATCTTCTATGTCTTCCGATCTTTTAGTTCATGAATAAACTTTAACATCTTGATCTTTATATCCTCTTCCTTTTTTTGAGCTTTGTCTTGATAAACTTTCAATCAACATGCTCCCCCTAGCTTTATGCTTTAGTCCCAGACTCCCCATTGCTTTGATCTTTAGACTTCAAACTCCCCCTAGCTTTGAGCTTTCTGAAATCTTTGGACAGTATTTTATCCAACTCCCCCTCAAACTTTACAACATGTCTAAATAAATTCTGACATTCGAATAAACACTTCAGATTCATTGTTTTGAAATTTTGTACCATCAACATTTCGAACATTAATCTTCACTTCAATCTTTTCAAAAAACGTTAATTGTTTCAAGTTCAACTTAATGACCTTGAATACATTTTACATTTAAGACCTTCAACTTTCACATTTTTATTATTTGTGAAAATCTACTTAGTTGATCAAGTCCAAGTTAATGACCTCGATTAACCAAAAATATCAACCAAGTCCAAATTAATGACCTCGGTTTGAAAAACCGTTATACACCATCTAATTTTAAAGTTTCAAATTAATGAACTTTTAAACATTCATCAGATTTTCTTACAAGACTTCGAAGATCCGTTCTCCAGCATTGGTTCGTTGAAACTAATGTAGAAACAAAATCTTTTTGATTTTTAGAAAGTTTATGTTAAAACACACTGAAAATCTTTTTAATTTTTATCTTGAAAAGCAAGTAAAATATTTACAGAATTTTTAACAAGTAAAGTAAACTATGTACAAACATATTTACAGACATATTTTTGTGAATTCGTGTCTAAGGATCATATCAGTTGTTTTGAGACATATCACCAGTACCATTGACCTTTTTGATGACTTTAAGTTTTAAACTCGTTTACCTAGATTGTCGATATGTTTTTCCACTTAAACTTTACCACGTTTCTCAATTGTTCCAAGATATGTTAGGTATGATTTATAAAACTTGACTTAACTATGGTTCCCACTTCTTGAATATACTCCCGAATCCAGATTCCCTAGATTTCATCTTACAGGTGAGTATAGCGTAACTGATATCTGTTATCTGGGTTATGTGAGACCTTGAGAGCTCAGGTTAGTACTATCGTACATACAAAGAGATGAAGGCTCGTCTTTAAGGTGGTTCCACTTAAGGAATCTTTTAAGCATTGCAAATGATTAGATCTTTCGATTCTTTTCAAGATTGCATGCAGCTTTTAGGGGTTTATTGCGAAAGTATTATAGAAGTTCTAGGCTATTGCTTCCGCAAAATCAGAAGAACTTGTATAATACCCCAGATATCAACTCTCTATAAAGACCTCGTATCTCAGAATCAGGCAACCCTTCAATCGAAATTTCGGAGTACTAAGTCCATATATCCAAGATGTGTTAATCCACAAGATTAAGCAGTTGTAAAATTTAGTTTATATTTTATATCTCGGAAACAATCTACTGAACGTGTAAATCCTATTGACACATCCACAGTAAGACTTGTTTATCACTTTTAATCTTTACAATTCTTTTGCGTACTGTGATAGTCCACTGATGTACTATCATTTCCTTTTTGACAACCAAATTCTTTTTGTCATTGTCAATGTTTTTGTACTTTTTGAAATTTTCAAATGTTTTTGGATTTTCAACTACTTCATATGTTTTTGATTTTTTTTCAACTATTTCATATGTTTTTTATTTTTCTAAAAATTTACAAATTTTCTTACTCCCCTAAAATCAAAAACATATTTTTGAATTTTAGATTTAAAGAAATTCTTCTAAAAATGTAACAAACCAATGAGGATCCCAAGAACTCGTCCTCCGATCCTTTTGATTTCATTTTCTGCATCATCACCTGTTAGCAGAAAAACCATTAAACATTTGATAACGTCAACTTGTAGAAATCAGTTGTAAGAACCACTTGTAGGAAATCATATTTTAAATGATTTTTCAAAATAACAATCAGTGTTCTGATTAACGGTGTGGATGTTCTAAAAAAAATAAATTTTTCTTTTTCAACCATTTGTGATTTCATAAACTTCAAAGATTATGACTTTCTGGATAACTTAAAAACTCATGGAGCTCCACTATCCTGTATCAAGTTTGATAGAGTGGATCTTGGGACTCCTGCACATGAAACAACTATTTGAAAAATGAAACCCAAACATTTTTGGTTTTGGGTTTGTACTGATAAGCATCATAACCATATTCTAGCTCTTCATCATATTCAAAATCATCATCAAACATTTCTTCCAATGTTGATTCTGAAAACGTTTTGACCTTTTCTTTCTTTGTCTGTTTGATTACTGACTCAGTTGTTTTAACATTTTCTATTTTTTCAGTGTAGGACCGATCCTCGATGCTTAGGAACCTAAATTTGATATCTAACGTCCATAATAGCGGAAATATTACGTTGTGTTTACCAATAGAGAAGATTAATCGGTTAAATGTCAGTTTTATAGATCAAACGTTCTGATTACAAACTGATAGAGCTTCGCCTCTGAAATGGCAAAGTTACAAATGAAGTAGGCTAGCTAGGTATTTATTCTAAAGCAAGTTTGCTCCAGGGGAACACAAGTTCGCCCGAACTTGCATAAGCAAGTTGGCCGAACATGCATAAACATGTTCTTCATGAGCGAACTTGGCTACAACAAACATAAATACTTCGTATACCTAGCCTATTCAGCTCTATATAATACAGACTCGATATAAAACTAAGACATAGACATTATGCACCAACAGATTCCCCCTTGGATATCGTCTTCGTCTTTTATCAGTCTTCAAAACTTTGTCTTCATTTAAACTTTAACGCACCCAACCAAAGAAGTTCTTGAATGGCTTCCTTCGTCGTTCTTGCTTTGGATCAGGCGTTGGATCAGTTGGCGGTGGTCTTTTAAAGTTAGCCATTCTTAGTGAACTATTCCTTACCGCTTTTTCCATTCTTTCTTTAATCGCCTTATTTCTGGTTTTTTCTTTTAGAAATTCCACTCTTTCGTGATCCCTCCACTTCGTCTGCCACATCTTTCCAGAATTGACTTCTCGTGCATAGCAAACGTTAACAACTTTGTGATACTGCATCGCCTATGCCTTTTCTCTTTCTTCAAAAACAATCTTGCTGTAGAAAAGGCATTTTATATATTCTCTCGAGCAGTTAACCAACCACATAGGATCTAGAATCCTTATCGCCCTCCATAAACCTCTCATACCCTGATAACCCATCACTTCAACTCGTTCCTTTGCAATATCCAGATGATCTTCAAATTTAACACAATCACCGATTCGCAAGTAGCTGGATCTATCTGCCACCACATGAATAAAGGATAGAAGTTATGTTCAATCAGCATAAGTGGCATATTCCTAATCGCTATAGGACGTTTCATAATTAACGTTATGTCCTTTTCCCCTATAACCTTGTTGATCTTTACTCTCCGTCTTGGAATAAATGGTTTCCAGTGATTCCAACCTTTAACCACTTCGTACTTAATCATTTTCCACAACAACTGATCAAATGTCTTCATATGATAAGTAACATTCACTATTTGTACTAACTCTTCCATATCCCAATACGACAATGTGTTGAAATCAGCAAGATATTTGAAGTATTGCACTCCAAATCCCCTTTTGATTGCATATACGTTGAGCATCTTTAAACCATCCCCAACTAAGTATATCTCCCAATGAAATATCTTTATTTCTGTTGAAGAATGCTAGTGGACGTCGAAACCTACGTTCACGTGGCATCTCCTTGAACCAGGACTTTTTCGCTTCAGCTATCTCTTCTTTGGTCATCAGTTTAGGAATCTTTCCTTCTCGTAACACTTCAGCAATCTTATCTTTCAACATATCTTCATTAAGCTGTTTATACATCTCTTCAAATGTAGGAAAACTTTCTGAATTTTCACCAACATACTTAGCTTTCTGATCTGATTCATCATCTGAGGACCAATCTTCAATTATTACTCGATTGTACTCATCAGCTTCAAACCTTCTCTCATACTGATACTTTTCGGTTCAAATGTGTTAACATTCATAACTTCCTCAAAATCAAACTCTAAGTTCTCAGCTTCAACTTCAACTAGTTTTGCCAGATCTTCTTTCGAGTAATTATGTACAAACTCACCTTCTTCCACATTATGTTCCAACATTAGCATCAAAGGCTTCGTGGGTACTGCAGTCACAGACTTCGCTGAACGATCAATATCTAACAAATCAATATCTTCATCAGTTGCCCCTTTCTGCCCTGACTCCCCCTGGCTTTTATCTTCCATCCTATTTGACTCATCGTTCATAAGATCAGAAAAATCAAATTCATCAGATACTTTAGCTTCATTGATCTTTAAACCTGTACCTCCCTGATCAAAATCATCACCACCCTGATCAAAATCATCGTCATCATCCCCAACATTCCAATCCTCATAACCTTCTTCCTCTTCATCTTCATTCTTATCTTTTTCAGCTTCTTCATTGCCTTTTCTTCAGAAACAATAATAGGATCAGAAGGCTTGACAGATTCGTCTACCTTTTGGATATCAGACTCAGATGCTTTTGAAACATCTTCAGTTGGTTTCTCAGGAATATTAGAAGATTTCTCAGTAGGGGCTTCACCCTCAACCTGCTTTCCTTTACCACTTTAAGCTAACTCTTTCCCAACACGTTCTTTTTCTTCTTGACGATCCAGACGATCGTATTCAGCTATGAAATCAATATTCAGATTGTTTGCTAACATTTTCTGCAATCTGTTGAATCGTCGATCGTTCAATGCTTGAATAGTCTTTAGATCAGCTATTTCAGTTTCCAACTTCTCATTTGCGTCTTGCAAACTCTCAATCAATGCTTTGAAATATTCACGTTCATTTTCTAACACCTTCACCTTGTCGTCTAACATTTCTTTCTCAACTGCACTTTGATTTATCTTCTAAATAAGCTCGGCTTTCTCGACTTCATTTTGTGCCACTTTTTCTTCTAACACCTTTACCCGTTTCTCTTGCATCTCAACATTAGATTCTGGGAAAAATGCATCCAAGTCTTCGAGACTGATTGGACCATGTGGCATATCACCAAACAAATTTCCCCTTGGTGTCTTTGGCGTTGAATCTTTAGGTGTTGCAGTTTTCGGTGTTGACTTCTTAGGAGTAAAACTTTCAGGAACAGAAGTCTTTGGAGCAGTAGGAGATTCAGCAATAGGAAATTCAACAAATCCTGACACAGGAGGTTATTGTGTAACTCCTGGCCTTTCCATTTCAGCATGAACAATAACAGGAGGTTCTTGTGTGGCTCCTTTCTCCTGAGCACCAGAAGGTTCTTGTGTGGCTTCTGTGCCTTTCACCTTACTTTTATACATCTTGCTCAGAGGTTTTTGAGCTTGCTTTGCTTTTCTTTTCCGTTTGGTATGAGGTGACCCTGTAGTCTTCTTAGAAATTTCGATTGCTGGAGACTTTATACGTTTAGACTTTTTCTTCGTTCTCCGCCTTATCAGATTCCTTTTCAGTATTAGGGTGAAAATCCGCATCCAATTTTCTTTCCTTTTCTGCTCTAATCTCTGCCTCAGTCTTTTTTGGCACTTTGGTAGGAACTTCTTCATCAGATTCATCATTCTCAAAAGTCGCAGAAATCACATCATCTTGAGTCGTTTTCACAGTTTCTTGACTCTCAATAACCACTGCAGCGCTCGATCCAGCAACTGCTTCAACAATTTCAGGTTCCTCCTCATCGACAAGCATTGTTTCAACTTTCTTCGCAGCACGTTTCTTTTTGGGCTTATCAGCTTCTGCCTTTAAAACCATTTGCTCCTTGCCTTTGGTTTGAATTCCTTAAACCATTCTTGTTCAGCTTTATGCTCTTTCTCGTCATCACTACCATCCTTTCTCCATTTGTTACCTGGTGGGAGACATAATTAGAATCTTTTATAGCTACAAGCACTGGTTTCGCAACAGGAGCTGAAGCTTGCTTTTGGAACTTGATTAGCTTCTTTACTGTTGTTTCATCAAGATGAACTAAAGAAAGCACATCATTTGGATCTCGTGCAATATTGGGATACTTCTCATCAATCAGCATCTGAAGAAATCTTAGATATAGGCATAGCCTTGAATCTTCCATGTTCTTCGACATGTGAGTGAAAACCATCTTAGAAACATTAAACGGCTTCTTCAAGATAAGCGTCGTTGCCATGCTAGCCAAATAGTCTTGAACATCATCTAAACCGGCTTTGCGATGGCTGAATGTGTGAATTAAAGCATGCATCAAAAGTTTATAGGGATTTGGCACTTCCCCTTTCTTCAGCATTGGTTAATTCACACTCCCCTTATACCCCATACAGAAGAAACACCCACGTACCATCTTCCCGTCTAAATGAATCGGGTCGTCTTCATTATCTTTAAAATGCAGAATCCGTCGAATATCATCTTCGGTAACTGTAATCGGTTTAAATTCACTGCCGACTTGCACAGATGAAGTGATCATCTTCTCATCCTCGCTTAAACTTACGTTCATCCAGAAGTGAACGATATGTGATCGATATGATACGATGCGTTCTGTAATAGCTCGTCGAACATGACTTTCCTCAAGAAACTTCAATATACTGCCGTACTCCTTTAGTGACGGATAGATAGACTTGTCAAGCGTAATGCATGTATTGTGAGTTCTAGAAAACTCAAGAGAGATTACACGCGCTGGTACCTTTGCATGAAAAATAAAGTAAAACAATTAGCAAGTTTTTCGAGAAAAATTTCACAAAAATTTTCTAACATTTATATCAAGTTCGGGCGAACTTGATTGTTCAACATTCTGTCTAAGTTCGCCCGAACATGTATTAAACACATGTTCATCATCGAATGATAAGTTCGGGCGAACTTATATTAACAATTCACAGTTTTCAAAATCCAAGTTCGGGCGAACTTCCATATGATATTCAACATTGAATGAAGTTCGGTCGAACATACCTGAATTTTTTTAATCATTTGTTTAGGACAAGTCCGGCCGAACTAGACATCAAGTTCGGTCGAAGATGTTATACAAATCAGATTTTATTAACAAGACAATAATGCAAGTTCGGTCGAACGTGACAACAAGTTCGGCCGAACTTGTCGTCTTCTCCAAACTTACATATCTGTTCAAACATTCAGACGACCATTTATGTTCAATCAAAAGTGTTTATACGGTTGATTTTATGTGTAGATTAAGGATCTATGTTCAATTTTAACCAACACCTCGTAGATCTATCAGATCGTAAGTTTTTTTATCAAGTTTCGTTCATTAAAGGTCCATACACAGTCCAATGGTCAATTCTCACCTCAGCCATGATATTTGGTGTGCTAATCACCAAAAATCTACTCAAATTGGACAACATAACGGTGTGAAAATGCCAAAATCGCTCAAAATCTTTCAAAGTTCAAGTTCACTCAGTGTATATGTTAGCTGATATGTGAGTTCGGCCGAACTTGATTGGTATTTATACCAAGTCAAGTTCGGGCGAACTTGCTAAGCCCAATCATTAAAGCCCAGTTAAGTTCGGGCGAACTTATCAATAAAACAATACAGCCACCTGCAAGTCGGTCGAACTTGCTGTTTGTTAAACTTTATTTATTTAGCAAGTTCGGCCGAACTTGCCAAACCAAAATTTTGAACTTTTTTCAATTTTTCAATTTTAACCCCTGAACTTTCCAACCTTTTATCAGTTATGAAAATCCACTCAGCTGACCAAGTCCAAGTTAATGACCCCGGTTTGACCCGTTTCGAACAAACTGTTGATATTTTTCAAAATCAAAGTTTCAAATTAATAAACTTTTTATCGTTCTGATTTTTCAGATTAACAGATTAGCTCCTAGCCCGTTGTCAAAGAGATTCCCACCAGTTCTAGCATCTTACCAGACTTCGAAGATCCGTTCTCCAACATTGTTTTGCTGAAAACAATGTAGAAATAAAATCTTTTGTATTTTTGTAAATTTATGCTAAAACTCACCAAAAATCATTTTGATTTTAATCTCTAAAGCTGAAATACAATGTAATAAGCAATGTAAACTATGTACAAACATATTTATAGACATATTTTTGTGAATTCGTGTCTAATAATCATATCAGTTGATTGAGACATATCACCAGTACCGTTGACCTTTAACCGACTTTAGTTTTAAACTTTTTTACTTAGATTGTCGATATGTTTGTCCACTTAAGCTTTACCACATTTTCAACTGTTTCAAGATATGTTTAGGTAGAATTCATGAAACTTGACTTATCTGTGGTTCCCACTTCTTGAATATACTTCCGTATCCAGATTCCATAGATTTCATCTTACAGGTGAATATAGCGTAATTGATATCTGTATCTTGGTTGTGCGAGACCTTAAGAGCTCAGGTTAGTACTACCGTACAGACAAAGATATGAAGGCTCGTCTTTAAGGTGTGTTCCACTTCAGGAACCTTTTTAGCATTGCAAATGATTAGATCTTTCGATTCGTTTCAATAATGCATGCAGTTTGGAGGTTTATAGCAAAAGTATTATAGAAGTTCAAGGCCATTGCTTCCGCAAAATTAGCAGAACTTGTATAATACCCCAGATATCAATTATCTATCAAGACCTCGTATCTTAGAATCAGGCAATCTTTCAAACGAACTTTCGGAGTACTAAGTCCATATATCCAAGATGTGTTAATCCACAAGATTAAGCCGTTGTAAAATTTAGTTTATATCTCGAAAACAATTTACTGAACGTGTTAAGCATATCGACACATCCACAGTAAAACTTGTTTATCATTTTTAAAACTTTACGTTTCTTTAGCATACTGTGATAGTCCACTGATGTACTATCATTTTCTTTTATGACACTGAACTCTTTTTATCTTTTTCAATGTTTTTGTACATTTTGAATTTTTTTATATGTTTTTGGATTTTAAAATTTTTGAATGTTTTTGTATTTTCTCTAACATTCTCCCCCTAAAATCAAAAATATCTTTTTGGATTTTGGTTTTTAACAAAATTATAAAGTAGAAAGATATTAACAAACCAATGTGGATCACGCGAACTCGTCGTCCGATACGTATTCAACCTCAGTGTCCGCACCTGTCAGCAAATTTTTCATACCGTTAATTCTTAGCAAGTATTTAAATAATGACAAAGAAAATGGTCTGGTATAAAAATCAGCCTTTTGTTCGTCGGTGTGGATTTTTTCTATTCGCATCAATTTCTTTTCGTAGCAATCACGAATGAAATGATAATGCATTTCAATGTGATTTGTGCGTGAGTGATGAACCGGATTCTTAGTTATATTGATGGCTGCCTTGTTATCAACATACAGCGAAGTATCTAGAAATTGCAGACCATAGTCTCTCATCTGCTATTGAATCCCCATAATCTGTGAACAGCAGCTAAAGGCCGAGATATACTCAGCTTCATAGGTAGAGAGAGCGACCGTAGTATGTTTCTTACACTCCAGCTTACCATTCTTGTTCGGAAGAACTGGCATCCCGCTGTAGTTGATTTTGAGTTCAACTTATCTACACCAAAATTGGAATCAGCATAGCATGTGAGGTTGAAATTATCATTCTTCGGGTACCACAAGCCAGTGCTTGGGCATCCTTTCAGATATCTGAAGATACGCTTCACGATCTGTATGTGTAAAATCCTCGGGCTGGACTGATATCTGGCGCATAGGCAGGTTGGATACATAATATCTGGGCATGATGCCGTCAGATACATCAGCGATCCAATCATCGATCTGTATAACGTCTCGTCAACTTTGGCTCTAGTCTCGTCAACGCATATGCCGTGATTTAGAGCAAGAGGCGTAGATAGAGGCTTTAACCTTTCCATTCCAAACTTCTTCAAGATGTCGTGAACATACTTAGTCTGATGAATGAAAATACCATCCGGAAGCTCATCTACTTGCAAACCAAGAAAGAACTTCATTTCGCCCATCGAGGACATTTTGAATTTCTTTTTCATGATTCCCTCAAACTGCTTGCAGAGGCTATCGTTTGTAGATCCAAAGATGATGTCGTCAACGTTGATTTGAACTATAATCAGATGGCCATCAACTTCTCTGGTGAAAAGAGTACTATCCATAGTTCCTCTGATAAAGCCGTTTCCGACAAGATGTTGCGATAACGTCTCGTACCAAGCTCTCGGGGCTTGGTGTAGTCCATAAAGAGCTTTATCTAGTAGGTACGCTTTCTTCTTGTTGAGTGGATCGACAAACCCTGGTGGTTATCCAACATACATCTTTTCGCGTAATTTGCCGTACAGAAAAGCCGATTTGACATCCAATTGATAGACTTAAATCCTTTCCATGATGCGAAAGCTAGAAAAATTCGAATAGATTCCAATCGAGCTACTGGTGCATAGACTTCCGTGTGGTCTATCCCTTCCTGCTGGTGAAATCCCTTGACAACAAGCCTAGCTTTGTTACGAACAATAACCCCTCTATCATCACGTTTACACTTAAAGACCCATTTTGTATCAATTGCTTTCTGATTTTCTGGTAGGTCTTCAAGCTTCCACACACCCAACTTCTCAAACTGCAATAATTCTTCTTGCATTGCTTGTACCCATTTTCATCGGCTAAAGCTTCATTAACTATTTTGGCTCAATCTGAGAGATGAAACATGAATAGAAACAATAGTTATGGGTTGTAGCTGTAACACCCTCAATTTTTACTTGCGGAGTTTTACCGCGAGGCGTGTGATCAAACCAGAATCTGAGACACTAGTAATATCGAACGACTCTATATGATTTATTTAAACGTTTTCCAAAAACATTTGTTTAACCATTTATAGTTATTTTCAAATTATCTTAGTTTCAAAGTTTAGCGAAAGCATTAGTTTCAAAGTTGAGCGGAAGCATTAGAGTGAAGTAAAGTAACGGGCGCCAACATAAACGCCAAAATCAAAAATCCCAAACAATATTCGTAAATAAGACTCGATAAAAATGTCTTGATCAAATGCAAGTGAGTGCACCTAGCGCTCCTAGCGTCCTTAGAAATATGTAAAGAAAAAAGTGTCAACATTAAAGAAGAGTGAGTTCACAGGTTTTTATAAGTTCACAAGTTCGGTTAAAAGTTTTGTTTCCCCCGTTATCCCTAACCCGGGATAACGATATAGTTCCATTATTCCTAACCCGGAATAATAATGTTGGTTCCATTATTCCTAACCGGAATAATAATGTTGGTTCGTAATTAAGTTCAATGTTAATATGTAGGTAGCGAGCCTAAAGGTACGTTATATAAGAGTTTCGCGATCGAAGCTGACTGTTGTGCCTCAGTGTTGCCAGGCCTATCACTGACCATGGCGAAAGTTAGGCCAAATTAATCACCCGTTGACCATACCCGGTCGGCTAGCACGACTAGCTCGGGTGGGGCTTGTCGGGCCCAGTAGTACTACTTATAATTTCCCCGCTATCTAACCCAATACTAACGATCCGAGAGTTTGTTGAGGACTTCCGTGATATAGTTGCTTAGTGACCATAACGTACATTAACATTAACTTAGTTACCGAGTAGTTTAACGACGTTAATTTCGCATAACGTAAAAAAATAGAGTTATAGAGTGTATACATGTTTCTCCCCCTGTTATTTAAAACCGGATAAAATAGGGGCCGTGAACTCACCTTTAATTGCTCGGTTAGAGTAACACAAAAGTAGCAAATGATGGGACCGCTAATAGCGTCCTAACATGTCAACCGATTTAAAGTTAGTGTGTGAACACACTGATACAAAACCCTACGCATAACTAACACTCAGTGCGGCACACGTAATAACCAATTCGAAAACAAAATCATGCATGTAAAGTATCATCATACCAAAATAATTATCAAACCAACTGGGCTATTTTCGAGGATTTTTATAAAATAGTTCCAACGTTCCAAAAATTCCAAATTTTTTACAGGAGGTGTCAACTAAACTATAGAATTTAATGTAAAGTTTTCAAGTCCTAACGCTTTACCAATTATTTATAAACATTTACACTAGGCTGCAGTCAGATTCGTCGCATTTCTGACTGCAGTCCATGGGAAAAATTATTTAAAAATCCTCGTTCGTCCAATTAACAAAATTCCACGGGAAATTCCCGTCTCCGCTTTGCCACATCATTGGTAGCGATTTACCAGCGCAAGGGCCGTGATGATGGAGGTTACAACGATTACATTGCGGCTTTCGACCCGCATAGCCGCTTGAGTTCTTGGTGTTATGGCAGACTGATTATTGTGACCCTGATTGTTGTTGAAATTGTTGGACCGCTTCTGGTTTCCTTGATTGTGGCTGGGCTGACGAAGACTGTCGAGCAGGTGAGTCTTCAAATTTTCTTTTGTTATCAGGGACAACTTCGATTGCACCCCGAGGTGGCAACTTCCTTTGCTCCACCGCCTTATCGGTGAGTTTATGCGCCAGCCTTATCGCTTGATGCTCCGTCGTAGGGTTGCTAAACATTACCATGCCCTGGATCTCAGGGACCAGACCCCAAGATAAAACTCCAGTCCTTTTTGGATGGTGTTATCCAGATCGGGACATAGGAACACCAGATCATGATGTTTGGCCGTGTACGCTTCAATTTCAGACCCTACCATCTTGTGGTTCCATAACGCTTGGTCCAACTGCTGAACTCTGTCCCGCGGACAATATTCCTCCTTGATTAGGGCCTTAAACTCGGTCCAGGCCATTGCGTTTGCCGCAACAAGTCCACGCGTTTGGACTTGTGCGTTCCACCAGGTTAATGCCCCATCTTCCAACGTTGAGGCAGCATACTTGACCTTATTGGCTTCAAGGCAATTGCACATCTCGAACACCGATTCAGACTTTTCAATCCAACGGACCAGTCCTATGGGTCCTTCAACACCCGTGAACTTGCTCGGTTTCGCATCAAGGAACATCTTGTAGGGGTTAAGACCCCCTCTGAAGACAGAGGATAGGTAGTCAGCGAGAAAATCTACTAGTCCAACTATTAGATTTTCCCATGAAAATTTAATAATGGTTACCTGCTGTTGGGTTTTGAACACCTGCCAGAGCAGCATTCACGTGTTCTTGGATCATTGCGGCTAATTCTTCAGGTGACATGTTGAGGTTTCCACGACGTCTAGTTGCCATTTCAAATCTTCGCAAGACAACACAAACACACACCGATAAGTATATATATCCAATATAGTTATCATATTCCACACTTCAATCATCACACAAGTTATGTCAACCCGACAAATTAAACAATCAAAAGGAACATTCGATTAAATAAATTGCAACGTCTCACAAAATACCAACCAAACATCTCAGTTTAATTATAAAATTTCAAGTTCAAACATAAGTGGAAAACGAACAAACTAAAGAAAACAAAGCAGGGATTGGCGAGACGAGTCAGTCTTCTACGTCTCCATCTCCCAAGTCGCTATCGTTGTCGTCATCCTCTGCGGCGTTTTCAGCTTCAACAGCCGGGTCCTGTTCCGGCTCTTCTTCCTCCGGATCCTCCTCCGGGTCTTCCTCTACAGGCGCTGGAGGGGCCGGTGCTGGTGCGGGTACTGGGACAGGTGCTTGATTCTGCTCCAGCTCTTGAATCCTCCAACTGGACTCAAGAACTCTGTCTTCGAGCCAGTCATCCCTCAGCTGGTCAGCACGAAGATCCTTAGCTAAAATGTTTCGAACATTCCTATTCTCATGTTGCTCTTCCTCGAGCCTTCCAGTTTTACCAGTTAGTTGACGTATCATCCATCCTTGTGCTTCGATAGTCTCCTGCATTCTCTCTAGTTATTCCTGTTGTTTTCTTAACATATCCCTAAGTAGATCGTCCCCTACTTCTAACGAGTTGACCGGTTTGACCGGTATAGCGGTGGTCGGACGGGAGGACGACTCCCCTCCTAGAGCGAGTCTTTTCCTAGCAGCTGAGCGTGTCTCCACGCCATGAGGTGGTGAGGTTCGACCATGGGTGCCTTCCCCGGTGCCCTTGGTTGTCGAGCTTTGTCGGATGATGATGATGACATTGCCTGTTAGGTTGTGTAGTTAGTTACGAGTTGCGTGCATCACAATATACATATATATCTTACATAAAACAGTTGTAGTATAACACATAACAAGATATCACAGTTCGGTGCCAACTAAGTCTAGTGTCGTGTAACAGCTATAGTTTAGGTCTACTTTTAATGCAAACCTGGTTCTCTATAGCTAGAGGCTCTGATACCAATCTGTCACACCCTGAATTTCCACTTGCGGAGTTTTACCGCGAGGCGTGTGATCAAACCAGAATCTGAGACACTAGTAATATCGAACGACTCTATATGATTTATTTAAACGTTTTTCAAAAACATTTGTTTAACCATTCATAGTTATTTTCAAATTATCTTAGTTTCAAAGTTTAGCGGAAGCATTAGTTTCAAAGTTGAGCGGAAGCATTAGAGTGAAGTAAAGTAACGGGCGCCAACATAAACGCCAAAACCAAAAATCCCAAACATATTCGTAAATAAGACTCGATAAAAATGTCTTGATCAAATGCAAGTGAGTGCACCTAGAGCTCCTAGCGTCCTGAGGACTTCCGTGATATAGCTGCTTAGTGACCATAATGTACATTAACATTAACTTAGTTACCGAGTAGTTTAACGACGTTAATTTCGCATAACGTAAAAAGATAGAGTTATAGAGTGTATACATGTTTCTCCCCTGTTGTTTAAAACCGGATAAAATAGGGGCCATGAACTCAACTTTAATTGCTCGGTTAGAGTAACACAAAAGTAGCAAATGATGGGACCGCTAATCGCGTCCTAACATGTCAACCAATTTAAAGTTAGTGTGTGAACACACTGATACAAAACCCTACGCATAACTAACACACAGTGCGGCACACGCAATAACCAATTTGAAAACACAATCATGCATGCAAAGTATCATCATACCAAAATAATGATCAATCCAACTGGTCATAAACACAGATTAACTCATACAACACTTTGGTACACACAAACGCAAATTAACTCTCATAACTGGGCTGTTTTCGAGGATTTTTATAAAATAGTTCCAACATTCCAAAAATTCCAAATGTTTTACAGGAGGTGTCAACTAAACTGTAGAATTTTATGTAAACTTTTCAAGTCCTAACGCTTTACCAATTATTTATAAATATTTATATACTAGGCTGCAGTCAGATTCGTCGCTTTCTGACTGCAGTCCACGGGAAAAATTATTTAAAAACCATCGTTCGTCTAATTAACAAAATTCCAGTGGGAGTTTTCCGAAAATTCCCGTCTCCAGTTACTGTACAAATTTCGAGACCTAATCCTCTACAAACTATGCGATCTGACTCGATAAAAAACTAGCAAATTTTGCAGAATTTTACACAGCTTCAGCTGCTGCACTAAATGACCACTTAAATATAGCAAACGACCTCAGAAAAATATGAATCCAGCGCCATTAGAAGTCTTTTTCAAAAATACACGTTTTAGGCTTCAGAAAACCCACTTTTCGATAAATAATGGTCAGGTTACAGCCAACTGAAGTTGGCTGTAAATGCCATTCAGCAACCTGTTTTCGACTTTTATCGCATTAGAACATGCTTAAACGATCAAGACGCTTAATAATAATGATCAAGAACAGGTTTATTTGTGAAATATCATCATGTATATCAATATTCATGCAAACCCTGATCATATAACATGATCTTTATCGCTAAAACGCAGCCTATGATTTTTGTATTCATCATAACATCACAATCGCAAAAACTCGCACAATTATCCGAACTAATCATAAATCATAACACTTTTCAAACCAATGATCCTACCGTTACCATATTCATGATCAAGATTACACAAACCCTAATGTGATTTGCAAAACAATTAAACCCTAACCTTGAAACGATGATGATTAGCGAACCGGGAAAAGATTGGAATCAATCCAGAAGGTTGGAGCTTGTGCGACCGTGAGGGGGGGGGCTGCCGTCGGCTCTCTTAGGGACTAGGGTTTCTTGTTTTTTTTTTAAACACAACTCATGTATACATGCAAATATATAGCACAAGGGAAAGGGGGGGGGGGGGGCACCGCAAAGGGGGGGGGTTTGGGTAAGTAGCTTGGGCCTCAAGTTTAGGTTAGTTCCTTGGGCCGCAAGGAGGTGAGGTCGACACGTTTCGCGGCTCGGTTCGGTTCGGCTATTTATTTATTATATATATTTTTTATAACTAATAATCGCGAAATCAAAGCGTGATATAATAATACACCAAATATACAAACGTCTAATAACACATAGCACGTAATTCACCCAATGAATTCACAAAGTTAGCGTAGTTATTGCGAGCGTGTAATTTAATTCTCCGAATTAAATTAGCGTAGGAATGAATAACCGTGAAGTAGCGCGTTTAAGATACCTGAAAAGCCGGGATGTCACAGTAGTAACTCGTGTGTAGAAACAACTGAGTGCTTTATTAATTTGCCTTCGAGTTTTAACACCAGTTTGCTGTTCTCCGGTAATATTTGTTGACGGATGATTGAAAAATGATCGCAGCAATTCTTCACTTGGAACATCTACTGAGTTTTGCTGATTCGTGATGTTGAGATCAACAACCAATTCAATTTTTTGAGAGCTTGATGAAGCTTCATTTCTATTGTTCGGGACTGTAGATTGATTAAGAAGACTTGTTATATGCTCCACTTCTTCATCTGAAAAAGATGATTCCCATCAGCATCAAATGTTTGTGCTTCATCTCAATCAGAATTTTGATTCTGAGGCATAATGGGCTCCGTTGTTGTATTCACTGGTTTCAGTAGAGGCATTCGTTGGAGGAGTAGCAGGTGTTGATAATGTTTCAGAAACATTTTCAGCCGAAACACCACTATTGCTTGAACTTGCGCTAGAAGAAGATGGATCCAACGTGGGTTGATTAACCATAATTGGTCGAACAATTTGTTCTTGATTTGCTGACTGGTGAAGATAATATAACGCTGCAACTTCTTCGTCAGTTGGTTCTTTAGGCAAGTCAAATGACATCCAAAGGTCTTGATAGTTAAACAGCAACGCGTCACCTTTCCTTTGAATAGGATCCATGTAATTGAAACAATCCACGTGGTGTGCTTCAATAACCTTTCTCAATGAAGGAACATATACTCTTCTCAACTTACTTGCATATCTGATAAAGAAACCTTCAAGAGATTTAGCTCCGAATTTACCATCTTGGTCTATTACGGTACATGGTGCACCGAATGGTTCTAAGAACTTCAAATTTTGCTTCCGTCAGTTTATCATCTCAAAACATGTTTTCTTTGTTGGTTTGACAGTGAGAACCTTATGAAGCGTGTAGCTAGCCGCAGCAACCGCTTCACCCAGAAGCTGATAGGAAGTTTAGAATCTGCAAGCATGGTTCTCGTAGTTTCAATCAAAGTTCTATTTTTCCGTTCAGCTACTCTATTTTGCTGTGGAGTATAGGGAGCACTAAACTCGTGCATAATCCCTTTTGCGTTGCAGAATTCCTTCATTTTGTTATTCTTAAACTCTGTACTGTTCTCACTTCTAATGTGTCTGACCGGCAGATGATAAAGATTCTCGAGTTTCTTGAATAGAATAACCAAGTTCTCAAACGTTTCGTCTTTTGATTCTTGAAAGAATACCCACGAATATCTAGAATAATTATCTGTCACGACCAAGCAATATAAGTCTCCTGAGATGCTTCGAACATTTACAGGACCAAATTAGTTCATGTGGAGACGTTCTAATGGCAGCTTTATTGAGTTTAGAATTTTCTTCGGATGAGATTTCTTGATCTGCTTTCCCTTTTTGCATTCCAAGCAATGATCAGACATCTGAAAACTTTGAAGATTTACGACTTCTACAAGATCATAATGAACCAAGCAATTCATTTTTCGCAAATGAATATGCCCCATCTTACGATGCCAACGAATAAAATCTTTTTTATTAGCCTTTGATACAACCAATGTGCTGATTTTGATGAAGTGGTAGCAACACCCATATCAAGAACATATAAATCATTCTCTCTCGGTGCTCGCATCAGAATCAACTCATCTGGTATTTTGAATCCCGGCTTCAAGATAATACACTCTTTGTCGTTGAAATGGACTGTGAATTTCTTGTCACAAATCTGCGATATACTCAGAAGATTGTTCTCAAGTTCTGCAATATAGTTCACGCGATCAAATGAAACTACGCCATTGGACAGTTTTCCCTTGGCGACTATCCTTCCACCTTGATTTCCTGCAAATCCAACATATCCACCATTGATAGCTTTAATGTCGAATAACACTGCTTTCATTCCCGTCATATGCCTGGACGCTCCACTATCCAAAATCCACTTTGAAAGTACGGATCTCTAGAGTCCCTTCACATTTTAACAATCTATTTAAAAAGCGAGAGCCATGCCTTTTTGGTCTTAGGTTGAATTGGATAAGCATCATCAAAATCATATTCACATTCATCAGCTTAATCGAATTCTTCATCTGAATTTTCTATGATGTTTATGTTTGAAAACTTTACCTTCTCTTTATCTTTTGAATTGTTTCCACTTGATTTTTGACAATTTCAGATGTGGTTTCAATTATGATTTCAGATTTTGATTCTTTCTTGCTATCACTGGTCTTAACAGGCTCAGACTTAGTGATTTCAAGTTTAGATTCTTTCGTACTATCAGTCTTTACCAGCTTAGATTTAATAACACTAGATGTTGTTGACCTTTTCTTGGTAATCTAGGCTTGAGATTTGATATTAGCTTTCTTGATATAAAATTTGTTATCATTTGCCCTAGAAGTTTCTCCTTTTTCAAAAGTAGAATTTTCAAACTTCTTTTCTATTTAAGGTTTACCTTCTGGCAAAGATTCATTTCTTTTCAAAATCTTGATTTGTTTTTCAAACACTGGATACCTTGGTTTTACAACATTTGATTCTCTTCTTCGAGGATAAGCCGGTTTTGATTTCAGACATTGTCGTGCAATATGACCCATTTCATTGCACTTGAAACATGTCCAATTATCAAGTGGATGTCCTTTAGTGGGTGGTTTTATCCCACTTGATGTTTTAACACCTTGTAACTGATTTATCTCGAATTTCTTTCTCCTTCTTTAACTCATCATTTGATTGTTTACCAATCAAACTCTCTTCATCAACCGTGTTTGTCCCATATACAAAATTCATGTTTTTGTTTTTATATTCATGAATAGTGACACTTTCTTTACTGGTTCATCTGATTCTTCTAGACCCAACCCTGCTCTCCTATTTTCCGGATGATCACCACCATTCCTTCGGTAGTTGTTTATTTTTGGTTTGGAATAGAATTTTTGTTTGTTAATTTCCAATTCTTCTGATGTGACTTCCACGAGTTTAAAGAATTTATCAAGCAATTCTTCCTTCACATTCTGAATCGGGAAGCTATCATCAAAGTATAGTCTATCCGAATCCTTAATTTTGTACATTACAATATTAGGATCATCACTTAGACTATCTTCTGACGACTTATCATCATTTTCAGAATATGAATCGGAATTCTTTGAACTCGAGTCGGCGCTTTTGAAGCTGCCGTTATCAGAATCGCTTAGAACATTTTCAACCACTTTGTTAACCACAGCATTGTTATCATAATCAGATTTAGCATAGATTATATAAATATTCTCTAGCAACTCATTTTTTTCTCAGAAAGTAACTCAACATTGAGTGCCTTATCCATCCCGTCTGTGGTTTTGCGATAGTACTTCTCGCAAAGGGGTGGAGGAACATTGCTATATTCTTTGCCAGTTTTCTTTTTAGGTTTTTCTTCCGTTGAGATTTTCGGAAGAATGTGATCAATAACATATGCATTTGTGGTATAACTTCAACAACTATTGAACTCTTTCAGTTTCGATTGTCATGTCTTGAAGTTTTTGTTTGGTTTCAGCAATGGTGTTAATATAAATGTTAATTGCCCTTTGTTTATCCATTACTGTTCCACTCAACATCCTTATATTATCATGTTGTTCGATGTTATTTCTGTCGAGTCTGCCATAATCATTTTTCATTTTATCATACGCTTTTTCATTGTGTGATAATAATTGAATTGGGTCCAGGAATCTAAGAAATAGTGAGAATTCTTGATCTCTCTCAATATCTCTCTCAATTCTAAAATCCAGGACTTGAATTCATGTCCTGTCATTAAATTTCTCCTGATTTATTAGAACTAAAAGATTTCAACAATTCGTTATGCACATTGTTTTCAGCGATGATCTTTAATTTTTCGGCACATTCGACACAAGGTTCCGTACATTTTGTACAAGGTTTCTAAACCTCAACAACTTGTACTTTTACAACTTCTTTCTCGACAATTTTTACCTCTGGACCTACCATGGTTAGATTCGCCATTAAAGCTTTATCTGCTATGTCCTTGAGGTCTTCGACTTTCATTTCTTGAGTGACATCAATGATCACTTCATCAATCTTTTTCTCCTCAACCACGTGTTCTTTCGAGCTTCCATCAAAATGACCTGCAAAACTATCAAATAAATTAGAGGATAAAATTCCTTGTCTCTGCATATGGATATATTCCTCTTCTTCCTGCTGTTGATGCAAGTATTGTTCCAGAAGAGCTTGTTCGAAAGCTGCTGCTTCTGCTGCTGCCGCTGTTTCCTCTACAGAATTATCTTCAACTATCTCCGCCATCCAAGCAACTCCGATCTTTTTCCCAATGTAAGAGTTCCAATCAAAACCATCATCTTCACTGGATGCCACCATAGCTTCTTAGTGGTGCTATTGTCAGATTTTTCTTGGATTTCAATCTGAGTTTTTTTCATAAATGGTTTATATTGAAGTGCCTTTTTGTAATATTCATTTCCTCCTCCGAAAGGACTTTGATTTCCGGTTGCTTCGGTGTTCTTACACTCTCTTTTAAAATGCCCCTTTTGACGACATCTAAAGCACGTGACTTTGGTTTTGTCAAAACCCAATTTGTTGCTGGAATTTCCTATGTCACGGCCTGTGAGTGCAACGAACTTTGTCACTCTCCTGATAATCGAAGCTAACGACCATTTGATGTCCATTAGTTCGAGTTCTTCCTCGTCTACCTGGTCATGATCTTTTGCGGTCATCTCGGGGTTTCCGATCTTACCGGCAAGAAGACATTCATAAGATTCTAATACTGTAGCGAGTAGTGACATATGTTGTTTTGCAGCTTGTTCTGAAACAACATTGTTCAAATTCACTGCGATGTTGCATTTATATACATTCTGATCAGAACTTTGTTGTTGATTCTGATTCGCTTGGCTTTGAAAAGTTGAATTTCAACCAGTGCTTGAGTAAGAATTTTTAGGACTCTGATCATAGTGAGGCTGTGATTGATTCTGATTTTGTGGAGAAGCATTCATGTTTGCACTAAAAGCCGTATGAATTTTAGGACTCGAAACACTATCGAGCATTCCGGCTTTGTAATACAAACCGACGTCTTGAACAACAATAGTGTTTTTTGACTTAGCCATCTTCAGAAGTTCCATTTCGTGGCCTTCGAGTTTATCGATAAACGTCGACAACTTGAAAAATTCCCACTTATCACTGTTCTTCAGAACCATCAAATACGTAGTCCATTCACCCTCTGGTAGTGCGTCAGCAAGTTTGCCGATGTATTCTTGTTATGTCTTTTCGAGACCATGTCTTCGCATTTGCACTTTAAGATGACAGAAACGCTCGATCATTTGCTTTATGGTATCACTCTTTAGCATAGTGAAGATATCGAATTCTTTCAGAATAAGTGCCTTCTTACTTTTGATCATTTTGGTGCTGCCTAGATACTTCTTCTGTAATGACAACCAAAGATCTCTTGCAGTAGTATACTCTGGTAACAAAATCAGGATATCTTCTTTGACAGACTGATCATCTTTTTCTCAGCAATGTATTCGTCTCTGTGTACTGTCGAATAGTTGTACTTTTCAAGGACTTGCTGATGTTCATCTACCGGAACAGTGTAGCCTCTTTCAATTGACACCCAGCCAGCGAAGTGTGTGGCTTGAACCTAGTAAGTAAATTTCTCTTTCCATGCTCATCAGCTTGGGCGGTTTGACAGTCGTTCCGATTTCATTATCAAGATTGACTTGATTGATCACATTGGCATTTGACGAACTAGTTCCGGACATAAAAGCTCTTAGTTGATCCTCCATTGTGAATAAAAATGTGTACTCTGAAAATTTTTCAAACACTTTGAAAACAATTAGTCCTATTACAAGTTCGGTCGAACTTGTAGCAACAAATGAAGAATTCTCAGCTTTTCTAACAAGTTCGGTCGAACTTGCTAGATTTGTTTTGAAAACTTTGCTTAAAGTTCGATCAAACTTGAAACTTAAATCCAACAGAATTTCGGGCGAACTTATCTTCAAGAATTTGATAAAAATCTAGGAAGTTCGGGCGAACTTACTTAAATTTTCTTTGAAATTTACACAAGTTCGGTCGAACTTGATGTAAAATCAATTAAAACTTGTGTAACATCGAGCGAACTTGGCTGAAATTTAGTCAAAAACTACTCAAGTTCGGCGAAATTGCTAAAAATCACTTGAAAAGTGATGTTTTAGTATAAGTTCGGCCGGACATGGCCAACAAGTTCAATCAAGGAGATTTTCAAAAAACATGTTTTTTTTTTTCAAAATTTCGACATGAATTCGGTTGAATTTGGTCTCCAATCTTTCAAGGTTTATCTTTGTTGTATTTTACATGATATATTCAAAATTCAAAAGATTTTGACCGTGAATTCTTCATTTTATGTTCAAAAGTTAAGAAAAAAGAAGAATGGAGTAGAAATAGAAGTGTTCTTGTCTTGATACTATCAAATCAGGCTGTTCTAGCTCTGATACCACTTGTAGCACCGATCCTCGATGCTTAGGAACCTAAATTTGATATCTAGCGTCCATAATAGCGGAAATATTACGTCGTGTTTACCAATAGACAAGATTTAATCAATTAAATGTCAGTTTTATAGATCAAACGTTCTGGTTACAAACTGACAGATCTTCGCCTCTGAAAAGCCAAAGTTACAAATGAAGTAGGCTAGCTAGGTATTTATACTAAAGCAAGTTCGCTCCTGGGGAACACAAGTTCGCACGAACTTGCATAAGCAAGTTTGGCCGAACATGCATAAACATGTTCTTCATGAGCGAACTTGGCTACAACAAACATAAATACTTCGTATACCTAGCCTATTCAGTTCTATACAATACAGACTCGATATAAGACTAAGACATAGACATTATGCACCAACATTCCGCAACAGACTTTGGTTTTTCTGATGATGAAAGCCATTTCTTAGCAACCCATGATTGTAGGTTTTTTTCTTGCTTTCTTGATATAGAACCTAGAATCTTTGATTTCATTAAACCTTGAAGTTTCACCTTTTTCAAATGTTGAGTTTTCAAAGTTTGACAAGTTTTAGGTTTCACTTGCATTTAGATTCGTAGTTTCTATTTGACTCTGTGACATTTTTCACATCTCTGGTTGTTTTTGCTTTTCATCTTTTGATTCGGATTTCCTTCGAGGAAACACAGGCTTTAGATTCAGACACTTGCGAGCAATGTGACCAACATTATTGCATTTAAAGCAAGTTCGATTATCAGAACCATTTCCACTAGTGGGTTTTACTCCACTTGTGGACTTGGTCTTAGCCTTGTCCCGAAGTTCTTTTTCTTTCTTGAATTCATCATTCGATTGCTTACCGATCATGCTTTCTTCTTGAACCGTGCTCGTTCCGTACACAAACTTTATATTCTTACCTTTGTATTCCTGAAACACTGGTTTCTCCTTCTTCTTCTGTTCTTCTTCTTCAACCTCCAAACCTAAACCTGCTCTCCTGTGCTAAGGAAAATCACCACCAACCTTTCGATAATTGTTAGCATTCCTTTTAGGTTTCGAGTAAAATCTTTTCGTATTTTTGTCAAGATCATCTGATGAAACTTTACAAGTTTAAACAGTTTATCAATTTGATCTTCTTTTACATTCCGAATCGGAAAGCTATCATCGAAGTATAATCTATCAGAATCCTTAACCTTGTACATGACAACGTTAGGATCATCACTTAGATGATGTTCTGAAGTTGTATCGTCATTTTCGGACTGTGTACCAGAACTGTTTGAACCTGAGTTGGCGCTTTGAAAGCTGCCATTATCAGAATCATTTCCCAACACATTCTTTACCACATTTTTTACCACCGCTTCATTGTCATCATTTGATTTCGTAAAGTCTACATCAATGTTCTCAGGCAATTTATTTTTCTTATCAGACAAAATAACTAGATTAAATGCCTGTTCAACTTCATCATCTTTCTTGCATGAATAACTTGCAAGAAATGGTGGAGGAACACATCCGTACTCTTTACGCTTTGATTTCTCACCATTTTCCTCCGATTTAATCGTAGGTAAAATGTGATCAATGACATACGCGTTTGTGGTGTAGCTCTTTAGAAGCTGTCTTACCCGTTCCGTTTCTATTTTCATGCTATGAAACTCACGCTTTGTTTCAGCAATTGGATTAATGTACATGTTAATTGCCTTTTGTTTCTCAATTACTGTAGCATTTAACATTTTTACATTAGCGTTAAGTTCACTATTAGCATGTTCAACATATTTATATTTGCTTGATATTTTGTCATAAGCTTCTTTTATGGTTCTATAATCATAACCAAAGTTTTCGTTGTGTACAGTCAATTCTCTTATGACTTTGACTTTATCAAGACATGGTTCACAAGGACTTGCGCACTTTGTGCAAAGTTTTTCAACCTCCACAACTTTCACAACTTCCTTTTCAGACACACTTACCTTAGTCTTTACCTTTTCTGCCTCTGCTTTCAAAACTTCTTGTTTCTGCATTTCAAGGTAAGCTAATTCTTCTTCCTCATCTCTCTCCTATACCCTTCCAGAACAACCTTTTCTAGAGCAGCGTCAATATATGATGTATCAGATTCATCCACTAACTTTGCTATCATAACAGCACTAGTCTTTTTCCCGATGTATCTGTTCCAGTCAAAACCATCTTCTTCATGATTAGCAATAAGAGCTTGTTCGACTTTCTTTGCAGATTTCTCTTCAACTTCGACTTGTGTTCTTTTTGGATATGGCTTGTATTGAAGAGCTTTCTTGTAGTACTCATTGTTGCCGCCGAAAGGATTTTGGTTTCCACTTGCTTCTTGATTGTTGCATTCACGTTTGAAGTGTCCCTTTTGTCGACACCGAAGCATGTGACTTTAGTCTTGTCAAATCCAAGCTTGTTGCTTGAATTACCAATATCCCTTCCAGTGAGTGCCAAAAAATTGGAAACTCTTCTGATGATAGATGCAAGACTCCACTTAATATCCATCAGTTCCAACTCTTCTTCGTCCACATGATCATAATCTTCGACGGTCATTCCGGATTACCGATTTTTCCAACAACTAGACTTTCATATGATTCGAGGACAGTAGGAAGAAGTGCTATGTGCTGTTTGGCCACCTTCTCAGGAAATACATTCTTCAAATCAACTGCTATATTGCACTGGAAAACATTTGAATCAGAACTAGCTTGGTTTATCTGATTTTAGAATGATGAACTTGAACTTGCACTTGTATATCCAACATATGGAGAACTTTGACTTGGAGAAGAATTTGTATTTGCACTAAATGTTGTTTGAATCTTCGGGCTTTGAATCGGAATATCTGGAATACCTCCTTTGTAATAGACACCGACATCATGAACAACATTAGCATTCTTAGATTTTGCAATCTTCATCAATTCCATTTCATGTCCTTCCAATTTGTCTATGAAGGATGACAACTTGAATTGTCTCCAAAGTGGACTATTCTTCTGAATCGTTAGATATGTTGTCCATTCTCCTTCTGGAAGTGCATCGGCCAACTTCTCAATTTGCTCTTCATTAAATCTTTTGATATCATGTCTCCGCATTTGGACCATGAGGTGACAGTATCTATCGATCATCTGCTTCATTGTTTCACCTTTAATCATCGTGAAGATCTCGAATTCTTTCTTGATTAAAGCCTTTTTTTCTTTTGATCATTTGATCACTTCCTTTGAATTTCTCACAAAGAGAATTCTATAATTCTTTCGAAGTGTCTTATTCTAGCAATAATATCAAGATATCTTCCTTTACTAATTGTTGTATCAAGCTGATCATTTTCTTCTCTGCAACATAGTTATCTTTGTCGGTATTTGAAAACTTATTCAGCGGAAGATCTTTATGACGCTCATCCTTTGGCCATTTGTAACCATCCTCAACTGCAACCCAGCTATTGAATTGGTTCGCTTGTATCGAATTCACAAACTTTTCTTTCCATCCTTCAAATTCATCCATGTTCATTAGCTTTGGCGGTTTTGATGTAGTACCCATTTCGTTGTCGATATTCATCTGGTTTGCCGCAAGAACATTAGCGTTTGATGAAGAAGCCATTTGAGAGACGAATACGTTGTGGAAATCTTCCATTTTGACAATCCTTAGACTTATCTGAGAATACCATCAAAAACACTCGAAATTTGATTAGAAACAGACAAGTTCAATCAAACTTGTGTGAAAACACTTTTTGATTTCAAATTTTCACAAGTTCGGTCGAACTTAGATGAATTAATTTCCAATGTTTTATTAAACACTCAAGTTCGGCGAACTTGATGTGGGTTTTTGAGAAAAATCAACCTTCGAGCGGACTTGAGGATTTTTAGAAGAAACTGGTAAGTTCGGTCGAACTTAGATAATCTCTCAAGAAGATGTTCAAGTTCGGTCGAACTCGTGACACAAATTCAATGAAATTTGATCAAGTTCGGTCGAACTTGATAAAATATTGAAAATTTCTTCAAGTTCGAGCGAAGTTATCCCAATTTCTTGAAAAATCTATCAAGTTCGATCGAACTTGATTAAAAAACACTGAAGTTTTACTCAAGTTCGGTCGAACTTGATGTTGTGTTCGGCTGAAACTTGTTTCCAAAACATGGTTTTTGCAACTTTTTGATATCAAAACGTTTGAGTTTGATGTCCAAACTCTCAGGGGTTTGTTATTAGTGTGTTTTACATGACATATTCAAAAACACCCATTTTTGACCATGAAATCATCAAATATGTGAAAAAGTTAAGAAAAATGATAGAATGGAGATGAAATAGAGAAATTCTTGTCTTGATTCCAGCAAATTTAGGTATCCAGGCTCTGATACCACTTGTAGGAACACCCACGATTTTCACGGGAACTTAAATTTGTTATCTATTGTCCGATTAGGCGGAAACTAATGACAAGTTAACCAAATAACAAGAATTACTCATTTAAATGTTGTTTTCATTGATCTAAAGTTCAATACATTTGAGAACCGGATTCGACAGAGCTTCGCCGTCTCTATGCCAAAATCTCTCCATTTGTTACAAATGAAATCCCATGGCACCTATATATAGTAGTACAAGTTCGCTGGTGAAGGACAACCATGGGGTAAGTTCGCCCGAACTTGACCTAGTCAAGTTTGTCCGAACTTGGCTTCTCACAATCCTTCATGGGCGAACTTGACTCAAACTAATCTTAAATATGTCTTGTTTCTAACAGTTTAAGCCCTATTCACTCAGACTCAATACATAATGACCTAGGCAACAGACATATGCACCAACACCCAACTGGGTGCTGCTTCGTTTTGCGTGCCCGGGCTTCGATTATCTCAAAAAATTATATCACAGTCTATGGCACAAAACTAAGTTATTCCTGGAACTCGGAATCTTAAATAAGGCTACTGATAACCTAATAATAAACGTCAAAGGTTTAATGCGCTGTTAAACGTTAAGTCTCCGTTTAACACGTGTTCAAGGCTAAGGGCGCCAACCTCGCATCGTTGGTCCTTAGTAATGTCATGACAACCATGACGTGCTCTCGGATTCCTCTGAGATATAACATATATAGTTTCGCACAACACACAAGTCATGAAATTTCACAAGGTTTACGCACAATTATATTTTAGTCATGCTTTACGTTTAGGACCAATTAAGGTGTACCTGGTTTCGACATGGGTATCACAATCCTCATCTTCCACGTTAGGTTCATCAGGAATAGGACCGTCCAACACATAGGATATCTTCTCTTGCTTGAGAACGATTCTCAAGTTTCGATACTAATCCCTGAAATTGTTATGGTTAAGACGATCCTTTTCAGGGATTGTTCTTAGTGATAGGTTACGTACGGTTTAGGTAATTGTGTTTGCATTGTTAGCGCCCATCTACAAAACTATAACAAAGTTCAATTTTAGTATTTTCGATATTATTAAATTTTAATCATTAATACCCTTTTATGTTTCATAGACAATTAATAATTAAAATCTAGAATCCAATGTTACATTTAAATATTGGTTAGGTGACCTTTATCCCATTATTTAAATTAAAAACGTAGTCAACGTTTGACGATTGCAACCCTTTGCAATTTCTACCCATATGGGATCGGTTAAACATCTTTATGTTTAGTTGGCATGTTTAATCCCATCAACACCTTTGTACGCCATGCTTCGGTGACCCTAATCACATGGTTTCCAAATCAAGTCGTCCAACTTACACACACATGTGAGTTTGCACATACAAGTGGTTAGGTGACCTTTATCCCACAAATATGGTAAGCCCTCCTCCAACGCACAAGTTCCTTCAAATGTGGTTAGGTGACCTTTATCCCACAAAGAATTCCCAAGTGATTTGAGTGTTGTATAAAAGGATGGTGTTTGACTTGTTTTATAAAAGGGATTTTAAGTTTCCAAAATTCTAGTTTTAGAAAACTTTATGTACCATACATTTGCATGCATTCAAATTCATGGTACCTTAGTGAAAACCAACTTTCAAGGTTCTTTTAATAAAACCCATTTTATTATAAAATCATTAACCTTTAATAAAACCTTTTATTTACCACTTTAATGATTTTTAAAGAACCAATTTTAAGCTTGTTATGGATTATAAGTTGTTAAGCAAACATATCAAAATATCATCCAAAGAACCATAAATAAATAACCATACAAGCATAACACTTATTATCACCAAAAGGTGCATAACCATAGCCAACTATTTTTGACAACACTTGTTAGCCGAAACAAGTGTGCCAAAAGGTCCTTCTTAAAGGGTGAATATTAACACAAGAAATGTGTCGTTGAACTCCCACTTGAACCCGCATCCAAATGCTTCAAGTATTCCTTTTATGTTGCGATTTCTCTACTTTCTTTGGGCTTCCAAATGCACTTTAAATTCAGCTCCAAACTCCTTTGGGCTTCAAATGTGTTTTGATTATTGGGCTAAAATCCCGTTAAGAACTGTGAGGTTCTTTAGGCCCAAAATTGGCCAAAACCAAAACGCATTTTTGTGTGCATCTCCTTTTACAATAAAGTATCCTAATACATTTTTCTAGAAAAAGAAATACAACTAATCTATTTACTTACATACCAAATGGAAATAAAAAAAAAACTATACAACTTTACAAATGAAAGAACAAAGATAATTAATTATTACAACCCATTGAAATAATCAAATATAAATCACAACACAATCATTCAACATATTCAAACACAAGGTCATGGCTAGGTTATGAACACCATAATATACATCCACATATGTATATTATTCAAGAGCAAAAACGTTTCCTTTTTACAACCTATTATTTTTGGGCAAGAAAGAAAAACCGAAAAATGTGGGTTTTGTCCAAACAAACAAATCATCCAAATGATATAATTTTTCAAGATACCTTTATGTGACATCCCGGCTTTTCAGGTATCTTAAACGCGCTACTTCACGGTTATTCATTCCTACGCTAAATTGATTCGGAGAACTTAATTACACGCTCGCAATAACTACACTAACTTTGTGAATTCATTGGGTGAATTACGTGCTATGTGTTATAAGACGTTGGTAGAACTATTATATCACGTTTTGATTTACGTTTGTAGAATTATTGTATCGCGTTTTGATTTCGCGATTATTAGTTACAAAAATAAAAATAAATATTAAGTAAATAGCCGAGCCAAACCGAGCCGCGAAACGTGTCGACCTCACCTCCTTGTGGCCCAAGTAACTAGCCTAAACTTGAGGCCCAAGTTACTCACCGAAACCCCCCCGCCCTTTGCCGTTGCAAGCCCACCCCCACCCATTTCTCCTTCTTTTCCTTGTTTTATATAAATAGGGACATGCATGTGTTATGTTTCAAAAAAAAAAAGAAACACAAACCCCAGCTCTAAGAAACCGACGGCAGCCCCCCCCCTCTCTCGATCGCACAAGCCTTCAACCCGGATTGATTCCAATCTTGTTCCCGGTTCACTAATCTTCATCGTATCAAGGTTAGGATTTTAATTATTTTGCAAATCACATTAGGGTTTGTGAAATCTTGATCATGATTGTATGTATTGTTTGAATCATTGTTATGAAAATTGTTATGATTTATTTTTAGTTCGGTTGATTGTGCGAGTTTTTGCGATTGTGATGTTTGGATGAATACAAAAATCATAGGCTGCGTTTTTGTGATAAAAATCATATCATATGATTAGGGTTTCATGGGTATCGATGTACATGATGATATATGACAAATAAACCTGTTCTTGATCATTGTTAATTAGAGTCTTGATCGTTTAAGCGTGTTCTATTGCGATGTAACCTGGTCATTATTTATCGAAAAGTAGATTTTCTGAAGCCTAAAACGTATATTTTTAAAAAACGCTTCTACTGGCGCTGGATTCATATTTTTCTAAGGTCGTTTGCTATTTTTAAGTGTCCATTTAAGTGCAGCAGCTGAAGCTGCGTAAATTCTGAAAATTTGCTAGTTGTTTATCGAGTCGGATCTCATGATCTGTAGAGGATTGGGTCATGAAATTTGTACAGTAACTGGAGACGGAAATTTCCGGAAAAATCACTCTAGAATTTTGTTAATTGGATGAACGATGATTTTTAAATAATTTCTCCCGTGGACTGCAGTCAGAAAGCAACGAATCTGACTGCAGCCTAGTATATAAATGTTCATAAATAATTGGTAAAGTTTTAGGACTTGAAAAATTTACATAAAATTCTATAGTTTAGTTGACATCTCTTGTAAAGAAATTGGAATTTTTAGAACGTTGGAACTATTTTATAAAAATCCTCGAAAACAGCCTAGTTATGAGCGTACAAGCTGAAACATGATAACTTGCGTATGTGTGTATGTTCACCAAACTAAGTATGTTCATGATATTCTGAAGAAGTTTGAGATGGATAGCAAGAAGTCGTTGTCAACACCACTGGCGCTCAACCATGGAATCTGCGTCGACGAGCTAGGAACCAAAGTTGATGAGACTCTCTATCGGTCGATGATAGGATCATTGATGTATTTGACGGCATCGCTCCTGGATATCATGTATCCTACCTGCCTCTGCGCAAGATATCAATCCAGTCCCAGAATATCTCATATGCAGACCGTGAAGCGAATTTTAAGATATTTGAAGGGATGTCCAAGCATCGGCTTGTGGTACCCGAAGAATGACAACTTTGATCTGACGGATATGCTGATTCTGATTTTGGCGTAGACAAACTGAATGCTAAATCCACTACAGCCGGTTGCCAATTTTTCGGAACGCGTTTAGTAACACGGCAGTCCAAGAAACAGACCACAGTCGCTCTCTCGACTTGTGAGGCTGTGTAAATCTCAGCTTCCATCTGTTGTTCACAACTTTTGTGGATCCAACAGCAGATGAGAGACTATGGTTTGCAATTTCTTGACACACCACTGTATGTTGATAACAAGGGAGCAATCGACATAACAAAAACTCATGTTCATCACGCTCGAACTAAACATATGGAGATTTGCTACCACTTTATTCGTGATTGCTACGAAAAAAGATTGCTATGAATTGAGAAAATCCACACCGATGAACAAAAAGCTGATTTTTATACCAAACCTTTTAGTCCAACATGGTTTAAATACTTAATGAGGCTTAACGGTATAAAAAATCTTTTGACATGTGCGGAAGCAGAGGTTGAATACGGATCGGACGACGACTTATCGTGATCCTCATTGGTTTGTTATATTTTAGGATTAGAATTTCTTAAAAACTAAAATCCAAAAATATGGTTTTGATTTTAGGGGGAAAATGAAACGAGAAAATACAGAAAACATATAAAAATCAAAAAGTACAAAAACATGAAAAGGACAAAAAGAATTCTATGTCAAAATAGGAAATGATAGTACATCAGTGGACTATCACAATATGCTATAGAATGGTAAAGTTTAAAAGTTTAAACAAGTCTTACTGTGGATGAGTCGATAGGCTTTACACGTTCAGTAAATTGTTTCTGGGATATAAACTAAATTTTACAACTGCTTAGTGTTGTGGATTAACATCTCTTAGATATATGGACTTAGTACTTCGAAACTTCGTTTGAGAGATTGCCTGAATCTGAGATGCGAGGTCTTTATAGATGATTGATATCTGGGGTATTATACAAGTTCTTCTGATTTTGCGAAAACAATGGCCTACAACTTCTATAATGCTTTTGCTAAAACCCTAAACTGCAGCAAAATTGAAAAAACCAAAAGATCTAATCAATTGCAGTCAAAAGATTCCATAATTGGAACAACACCTTAAAGACGAGCCTTCATCTCTTTGTCGATACGGTGGTATTAACCTGAGCTCTTAAAGGCTTCGCATAACCCAGATACAGATATCAATTATGCTATACTCACCTGTTAGACGAAATCTATGGAATCTTGATACGAGAGTATACTCTGAGATGGGAACTATAGTTAAGTCAAGTTTTCATAATTCTAACTAACATATCTTTGAACAATTGAGAAATGTGTCGAAGTTTAACTGGACAAGTATATCGACAATCTAGGTAAACAACATTAAAACTTGAAGTCATCAAAAGGTTAATGGTATTGGTGATATGTCTCAAACAACTGATATGATCCTTAGATACGAATTCACAAATAATATGTCTGTAAATATGTTTGTACACAGTTTACGTGATTACAGATTTAAACCCAAAACGATTTTTATTGCGTTTTAGCATAAACTTTCGAAAATTCAAAAAGATTTTGTTTCTACTTTGTTTTCAACAGCCAATGATGGAAAGCGGATCTTCGAAGTTCGGAATGGTGCAAATTGTTGAAAATCTTGATGACAACAGGTTGGGAGCTATTCTGTAAAATCAAAATACACGAAAAATTATTAAAAGTTCATTAATTTGAAACTTTAAAATTGAAGAAAAACATCAGTTTGTTCATAACGGGTCAAACCGAGGTCATTAACTTGGACTCGGCAGAAAAATCGGCTAACCAACGTCATTAACTTGGACTTGGTTGACTGAGTGGATTTTCAAAACTGGTAAACTTGTGAATGTTCAGGGTTCAAAGTGAAAATTTTGAAAAATTTGAAATGGGCTTGAACAAGTTCGTCCAAAGTTAGATTTATCAATGTTTGTATTTGATACCTTCGGGCGAAGTTATATCATGAAAGTTAGTTTGTTTTGAAAATCAAGTTCGGCCGAAGTTATGTTGTCAGTGATTGTTTTTGAATCATGATAACTTTAGGTGAAGTTATGTAAGTATTGTTTGCTTTAAGTGTCAAGTTCGCCCGAAGTTACTAGACAATATATAGGAACAACTTTGGACAGAACTTCATTACATTGATGTTGAGCGAACTTGAGTTTAGAGCGAACTTATTAGATTGCACAAAAAGTATCGTTATATTGCCCAAATTGAGACCTGAATCTAAGTGATTGGCACACTTAGATCCATGGCAGAGGTATAATTTAATGAAAAAACCATGAATTTTGTGTGTATTGGACATATCGGACCCTTATCTGTTAAAACACATACTTTTAGGTTGTTTAGTTTAAAATTGAACGGTGATAAATGTTAAACATCATGTATAAATCAAATAGGAACCTTAAATTTGATCATCGGACCACAGATTGAATTTGCAGGTTTGAAATTGAATTTGCAGATGGAACGACAACAAGTTCGCCCGAACTTGTTCATGGTTGGTTTGTTCAACTTCGGGCGAAGTTGTTGTATATTGAGAATTAAACCTAATATGTCAACTTCGGGCGAATTTAGGGTTTAATCATGTCAAGTTCGCCCGAACTTATACTTTAATATTTTAAATCTGGTTTTGTGTCAAGTTCGCCCGAACTTATGTTAATATGTTACAAAAACATGCCATTTTTGGCAAGTTCGAGCGAAGTTGTTCAAGTGTTGTTAAAATTTGAAATTTTGCTAAGTGTTTGTGTCTTTCACGTCGCAGGTTGTTCAGCTTACGTATTCGAAGTTTCATAATACGTGTTTTCGCTTGCCAAAAGTTATATCCTTCTCTGGAGCCGTTTTCTGATGTATTAGAGTTTATGGGACGTATTACTGTAACAAAGGCTATTACAGACAAGCACATTGTATATCGCTCACACGTAAACTTCTTTTAGAGTCTTGCGAAGTACGACGAAGCTAATAAAGTCATCAATTCATTTGTTCGTGTGGGAGATGAGGATAAAGAGTTTAAAGTCGCAGAAGCTGATATTCGAAGAGTGCTGGAATTCAACAATAGTTCTGATGATCCAATGGGCTTTGAAGAATGGATGGTTAAAGGGTGTTTCTATCGTATGGTTACCGTGGATACGTTAACGAGTCATCTTTCAAGAAGGGCAATCTGGGTCTTCCGAATAAATTATTCATGCATGCCTTGATTCATACTTTCAGTCATAGAAAAACTGGTTTGGATGATTTGCAGGATTACATGATGTGTATGGCAACAACAATGGTTCTAAACAAGAAGTTCAACTATTCTAGAGTTGTTTTCAAACACATGTCAAAGAATATGGGAAAGGTGTTAGTACAGGTTGTCTATGTCTTAGTCTTGTATGGAGTCTGTTTAGATTGGATTGGATTATGTCAGAAACAAGAAGTATTTATGTAAATAGGTATCAAGTTCGCCCGGAATCATGAAGTGCGAACAAGTTCGCCCGAACTTGTTATACTCCAAGCGAACTTGGGAGTCTATAAATAGGTGTCTCTAGGATTTCATTTGTAACTATGGCAAACTTGAGGCGAAGCTCTGTCGGATCCGGAACTCGAATGTATTTAACTTTATGATCAATAAACAGACAATTAATGAGTACTTCTTGTTATATGGTTAACATGTCACTTAGTTTCCGCCTATTTGGACATTAGAAACCAATCTAGGTTCCTGTGCTATCAAGGAGCGATCTTACAAGTGGTATCAGAGCCACGGATACCTGATTTGGAGAAATCATCACAAGAACTATTCCAATTCTACTCAATTCTACCATTTTTCTTAACTTTTTCATGAAAAACAATGAACCTACGGTTAAAATTTGCTAAATTTTGAATATGTCATGTATAATCCACTACAGATAAACCCCTGAAAGTTTCAAGACCTAATTCAAATGAATTGATGTCGAAAAGTTGAAAAAATCATATTTTGCAAAGTTGTTTTGATCGAACTTGACTAAAAAATTCACAATTTTTCATCAAGTCCGCCCGAACCTGATTTAATTTTCAAGGTTTTTGGATAAGACCGCTCGAACTTGCTTACTTTTCATTAAAATTTCATCAAGTTCACCCGAACTTTATTAAATTTTGTTGAAAATATTTTACAAGTTCGCCCGAACTTGTTTATTTCTATTGAAATTCATACAAGTCCGCTCGAACTTATCAGGGTGATAATTTTCAAAATTTCAACACAAGTTCGCCCGAACTTGTTTGAAACAAAATCTAATTTTATCTACTGCACAAGTTCGCCCGAACTTGTTAGTGTACTAATCATCTTTTCAAGTTTGTGAACGTGTTTTGAGCGATACTCGTTTGTTTTCCACTATGGAAGACATTCACAGTGCGTATGACAGCCGGGGCTTCAACATCGAATGCCAACATGGTGAATCAAGTTAATATTGTTAACGAGATGGGTACGTCAGTGAAGCCACTGAAACTTATGTGCATGGATGAATACGAAGGGTGGAAAGAAAAGTTTACGAACTTGGTTCAAGATACTTTCTTTCACAGTTGGGTTCTAGATGAAATGGGCTACACATGGCCAAGAGATGAACATGATAATGTTATCGAGATGAGCAAGTTTTCTACCTCACAGAAGGATGCGTACGTTGCTGAAAAGAAATTGATCAGTCTAATTCAGCAGTCCGTGAAGGAAAATATCCTGGAGCTATTGCCAAAATACAAAACTGCACAAGAGTTATGGAAGTCTCTAAAGACAAATATCAGGGGAGTGCAGAAATGGTAAAGAGAAAAAAGGCTCTAATCACCAAAGAATTCGACATCTTAACAATGCTCAAAGGCGAGACGGTGAAACAAATGAGAGAATGTTTTTGTCATTTGAAGGTGATTATGAGAAGGCATGGTCTTGAGAAGACTGAAGAAGAATACATTGACAAATTGGCTGATGCCTTGCTGGAAGGTGAATGGACAACTTATCTCATGGTGCTAAAAGAAAGTCCAAGCTGGGAATTTTTCAAGTTATCCACTTTTATCGATAATTTGGAAGGACACGAGATGGAACTGTTGAAGATTGCAAAGTCAAAGAATCCGAACATTGCTCAAGATGATGGACTTTATTACAAGACTGGAGCTCAAAAGAATATCTCAAGTCCAAAGATTCAAACTGCATTCAGCGCGAATATGAATTCCTCGAATAATTCGCCACACAGCCAAACTCAATCATATCCTAACTATAATCAGAGTCCTTAAAATGCATCATATTCGAGCATGAATTCTAACTCACCATTTCTGAATCAGACGAATCAAAATAATCAATCGATTCTGATCCAAATATGTTTAGATGCAATATTACAGTCAACCTAAACAATGTCATTTCTGAACAAGTAGCAAAACAAAATATGGCACTACCTGCGATAGTGTTGGAATCTTATGAGAGTTTAGTGGCTGGGAAAATTGGTAATCCAGAAATGAATGCAGAGGATTACGATCAAGTGGATGAGGAAGAGCTTGAGTTGATGGACATCAAATGGTCCTTAGCTTCGATTATCCGGAGAGTTACCAAATTCGTTGCTCTAACTGGAAAAGACATCGAAACTTGAGCAACAGATTGGGTTTCGATAAGATGAAAGTTACTTGCTTTAGATGCCGATAAAAAAGTCATTTCAAACGAGAGTGCAAGAATCCAGAAGCAAGTGGCAACCAAAGTCCTTTCGGAGGCGGTGTTGATGCATATGTCTGTTGCCTAAGTCATCGTATAATATCGAGTCTGTATTTAGGAGCGAAATGTAAAAATTAAGTATGTTATGAGTCAAGTTCGCTCGAACTTGTAGTGGGAAGGACAAGTTCGGCCAAACTTGACCTAACCACATTTGGAGCGAACTTGTTCAAGTATAAATATGTGTGCTGTCATTTCATTTGTAACTTCAGAGATTTTGTCACGACAGAGGCGAAGCTCTGTCAAAGTGTTTCCATGATCTGTAACGTTGAATATTAATGAAACGGTGATTAAATAGAAACAAATGAGTGTATCCAATGTCGCCTAAGCAAACGGATCCCGCACGTTTACCTTAGGTTTGTCAGATTAGTGCCCGAACGATCCATATAACGGTCCTACAAGTGGTATCAGAGCATGATTGGCCTAATTTGAAGACATTGGACTAAAATCATCTCATCTTCTACTCATTTATTTCATTTTTAACGTTTCATGGACGATTCACGGATAAAATGGACTGATTTTCAAGTATAATACGTAAAATCCATAATAGATAAACCCTTGAAAAGATCAAAGCTTAAACAAACGAATTCATGCCAAAAATTGAAAAAACCATGTTTGAAAGCACATGTTCGCTCGAACTTAACATCAAGTTCGCTCGAACTTGACTGAAAAATTCACATTTTTCATCAAGTTCGCCTGAACTTGATTGATTTTTCAAGGTTTTAGGTTAAGTTCGCTCGAACTTGCTTACTTTTCAATCAAATTTTATCAAGTTCGGCCGAACTTGATTAAAATTTGTTGAAAATCTAGTATAAGTTCCCCTGAACTTGCTTGTTTCTCTTCAAACTTATATAAGTTCGCCCGAACTTGCTTGTTTCTCTTGAAACTTATACAAGTTTGCCCGAACTTGTTAAATAGCTGAGTTTCACACGCTGTGTACAAGTTCGTCCGAACTTGTCTATGGCATGAAAATCCCAAAAAATGTCTCGGACATTATATATCGTTAGATTCGTATTGATGAAACGAGTTTAAAGCTCTAATCTGGTAAAAAAAGTTTTCCGAAAAATTTTAAACGTTTTTAGCAAATCGATACGTTTGATATTGTTGGTTAAAAAGTCAAATTTTTCTAAAAAATTGTCTGTTTGCTAATAATTTTTCGAATGTTTTGAACGACAGATTAGTTTGGAAAACGAAATGGAGTCCATGAAGCCTCATATGTCGATGAATATAGATAAATATGATGTTTGGAAAGGAAAATTTGAGAGCTGGGTCAAAGCTACGCACTTCCGTAGTTGGGTCGTGATTGAGACAAGTTATGTCATTCATAGAGATGAAAATCAGCAAATTCTGGAGAAGTGCAAATATTCTACTCAACAACAAGATAATTATTTTGCTAAAAGAAAATGATTAATCTGATACAGAAGTCGGTGAAAGTAAATATCTTGAATCTGCTACCAGAATGTGATACGGCACAAAAGCTATGGAATGCTCTATGTGCTAAATATCTGGAGCGTGCTGAGATGATTAAAAGCAAGAAGGTAAAGTCAGAGGAAAAAATTGTTGATAAAGAAGTGGTAAAGGTACAAATTGTGGATGTCGAAAAACCTTATACAAAGTGTACTGAATCTGTGTGCTTAAATTGTCAAAATTCAAATCTATTAATGTCAAACTTTTGAAAGATTTGGAATGTTTGTCATTAGAAAATAAAAAGTTAAAAGAAAATGAAAAGAATTTTGAAAATCAAATAAAAATTTTAGAAAATAAAAATTACAAAATGTGAAATACTTTCAAAATAATATAAAAATTTTAGAAAATGATAAATCTGTTTTGAATAAAAATGTTATTGAAAAACAAAATATAATAAACTCGCATCTTGAAAAAATTAGAAAACTTGAACAAGATGTTGAGATTGCAAAAAATAAAATTGATGATTTAGAAAACAAATGAAAGGTTTTGTGACTTCATTTGTAATGTTAGATCAGATATGTCCTAAACCGTTCAATAAGAATAAAAAGGAAATTCCAATAAGTGACAATGTCACAAATTATGACGATGTCATCATTAAGGATTGTGATGATAATACCGATGATGAAAATGATAAAAAAGAAATATTTTTGAAACTAAAGAAAAATTTCAAGAAGTTGTTCTACAATCTGCTAAAAAAGGTGAATGCTCATCGCAAAAACTTTCTAAGTAGAATGGAGAAGAAAAACAACATGAAAAACAAAATTCTAAAAATTTTCAAAATAAAAATAAAAGTTCATCGGTACGGTCGTCCAATCATTATAAAAACTCACAAAAATTTGAGAATAAGTGGTGCAGGTCGGATCACAGTGCTTCAAAGTCAAATCAATTTTATAGAAGAAGCAGGAAAGATAACTACTACATGTCAAATCAATGTGCTGATTTGGGTGTTTGGTCTGAATGGAGAGATTGGTACGATAACAATTGTATTACAACTGTGGATTTGGTGGACACATTGCTGTTAACTGCCTGAAAAAGAGATTTGATACGAGAAGATGCTATAAATGTCAAATCAAATGTCATATTTCGAGGGATTGTCCGACTAATCTGAAAAGAAGATTGGTTAAATATCAGGGGAAGAAAAGACCAGAGGAGAAGAAAACAGAGAAGAAAAATGAGAAAACTGTAGAGAAGCCCAAAGAACAAAAATTCAAGTTATCACAAGGGCAAAAAGACAGACTGAGAAAAAAGAGAAAAAAGTTAGAGAGTATTTGGAAAAGATTTTATCCTCGGATACGTCTAAAAAATCAGATAAAAGTTCTAATGAATCATTTTAGTCACAGTCAAGTAAAACGAATTCATCATATACAAATCTGAGGACAAAAGAGAGAGCAGTGGAGAAAAAATTGATAATTCAAACAGTTAAGAAATCAAAGAAAGTAAAATTTTCAAATAAAGTTTCTATCAAACTGTTTGAATATTTCTATCAAACCGTTTGAAAATTTTCAAAGAAAGTAAAATTTTCAAATAAAATTTTCAAGAGTGTGAATGTTTGTTTACTTCAGATGTTAATGATTTTGGTAAACCTAAATCCAGAATGGATTGGGTTCCTATTAAAAACTAATTGAAGTTTGTTTGAATGTGCAGGATAACCAAGCTTCAATCCAAACGTCATTTGAGAAGAAGTGGTTGTTCATGCAGAGAGATAAGAGACATGAGTGATGTAGGACCGATCCTCGATGCTAAGGAACCTAAATTTGATAACTATTGTCCATAATCGGCGAATTATTATGACAAGTTTACCAATAGACAAGATTTAATCAGTTAATCGTCAGTTTTATAGATAAAACGTTCCGGTTACAAACCGACAGAGCTTCGCCTCTGAAATGCCAAAGTTACAAATGAAGTAGGCTAGCTAGGTATTTTAGGAGAACAAGTTCGGCCCTGAGGATACAAGTTCGCCCGAACTTGCTTGAGCAAGTTCAGCCGAACATGCTTATATGATGACTTTCATGGGCGAACTTGCTTACATCAAACATAAATACTTGCTATACCTAGCCTATTCAGCTCTATCCAATACAGACTCGATATAAGACTAAGACATACGCATTATGCACGAACAGACTCCCCCTTGGATATAGTCTTCGTCTTTTATCAGTCTTCATAAAAACGTTAACGTACACGACCGAAGAAGTTCTTGAACGGCTTCTTTCGTCGTTCTTGCTTTGGATAATGCGTTTGATTAGTTGGCAGTGGTCTTTTAAAGTTAGTCATTCTTAGAGAACTTTGCCTTACCGCTTTTTCCATTCTTTCTTTAATCGCCACATTTCTGTTTTCTTCCTTTAAAAACTCAACTCTCTCCAGATCCCTCCACTTCGTTTGCCACATCTTTCCAGAACTTACTTTACATGCATAACAAACGTTCACAACCTTTTGAAACTGCATAGCTTGTACCTTTTCACGTTCTTCAAAAACAATATTGTTGTAGAACAAGGTTTTGATATCTTCTCTCGAGCAGTTCACAGGCCACATAGGATCTAGAATCCTTATCGTCCTCCATAAACCTCTCATGCCCTGATAACCCATCACTTCAATCCATTCCTTGGTAATAATCCAGATGTTCTTCAAACTTTAGCACAATCACAGCTTCACATGTTGCTGGATCAATCTGCCACCACTTGAACAAAGGATAGAAGTCTTGTTGAATCGGCATTAGCGGCATATTTCTCATGGCTCTAGGAAGTTTCATTATTAAAGTTATGTCCTTTTCTCCAGTTACCTTGTTTATCTTCACTCTGCCACCAGGAATAAAAGGATCCAATAATTCCAACCTTTAATCGCTTCATACTTAATCGTTTTCCATAATAACTGATCAATCGGCTTCATGTAATATGTAACATTCACCATCTGTACCAACTCTTCAACATCCCAATACAGTAATGTCTTGAAATCAGTAAGATATTTGAAGTATTGCACTCCAAACTCCCTCTTGATTGCATATACGTTAATCTCTTTAAACCAACCCCAACTCAAAATATCTCCCAAAGAAACGTCTTTGTCTCTGGTAAAAAAATGCAAGAGGACGTCAAAACTTGCGTTCGCGTGACATTTCTTTAAACCAAGACTTTCTCGCTTGAGCTATCTCTTCTTTGGACATGGGCTTAGGTACTTTACCCTCTCGAACTGATTCAGCAATCCTTTCCTTCAACATATCTTCATAAAGCTGTTTGTACATCTCTTCAAAAGTAGGAAAGCTATCTGAATTAGAACCGACATACTTGGCTTTCTGATCTGATTCGTCATCTGAAGACCAATCTTCCACAATTACTCGATTGTATTCCTCAGCTTTGAATCGTCTTTGATATTGATATTCATTTGGCTCAAAAGGATTTACAGTCATCACATCCTCCTCAAAATCAAACTCTAAAGATTCAGCTTCGACTTCGATCAATCTAGCTAAATCCTCCTTCATGTAGTTATGTACATATTCACCTTCCTCCATGTTGTGTTCTAACATTAACATTAAAGGCTTCTCAGGAATAGCAGCAACTGGTTTTGCAAAACGAACAAAATTTGCCATATCTATATCATCATCAGTTGGCCCTTTCTGCCCTGACTCCCCCTGAGTTTTATCTTTCATTCTGTTCGATTCATCGTCCATTAGGGTAGTAAAATCAAAATCATTAGAGATTTTGGCTTCAGAAACCCTAATACCAACAGTACCCTGATCATCGTCATCATCATCATCACCAACATTCCAACCCTATTCATCCTCTTTGTCATCTTTCTCAGCTTCTTCATCGTCTTTTTCTTCAGAAACAGTGACCGGATCAGAAGGCTTGACAGATTCGTCAACCTTAGGAATATCAGACTCAGAAGCTATGACAATATTTTTTTCAACAGATTTCTCTGGAACATTAGAAGACTTAGGAGCTTCACCATCAACCCCTTTTCCTTTTCCACTCTCAGCTAATTCTTTTTAAGCTTTTTCCTTAGCTTCCTGTTGATCTAGACAGTCATATTCAGCGACGAAGTCGATACCCAGTGCATTAGATAACACTTTCTGCATCCTGGAGAATCTTCGATCATTTAGACTTTGGACAGACTTTAACTCTGAAATTTCTGTCTGCATTTTCTCATTAGCATCTTGCAGGCTTTTGATCAACGCTTTAAGATACTCTCTTTCATTCTCTAACACCTTCACCTTATCATCCAACATTTCTTTTTCGACAGCACTTTGATTCATCTTGTTAATAAGCTCTGCTTTTTCAACTTCATTTTGCGCTACTTTTTCTTCTAACGCCTTCACGCGCTTTTCCATAATTTCAACATTTGTTTTTGGGAAGAAATCGTTTAGATCCTGTAAACTTATAGGATCATTGTGCATATCACCAAACACATTAGGCCCTCCTGGAGTCTTCGGTGTTGACTTTGGTGTTGCAGATTTTGGTGTTGACTTCTTTGGCGTAGAACTTTCAGGAACAGAAGTCGTTGGAGCAATAGGAGATTCAGTGATAGGAACTTCAACAAAGCCAGACACAAAGATACTTGTGTAACTCCTGGCCTTTCAGCTTCATCATGAATAATAACAGGAGGTTCTTGTGGAGGAGGTTCTCCTGAGCACGAGAAGGTTCTTGTGGGGCTTCTATGCTTTTCAACGATCTTTTGCGCCTCTTACTTACAGCCTTTTGCTCTTTCTTTGCTTTTCTCTTTCCTTTGGTCTGAGGAGACCCTGTAGTCTTTGTTGACGAAACAGTCGCAGACTTAACACGTTTAGATTTCTTAGGCCTATCCTCATCGGACTCTTTTTCTGCATTAGGATCAAAATCAGCATCCAATTCTCTTTCTTTCTCTGCTCTAATCTCTGCCTCAGTCTTTTCTGGCTCTTTGGCAGGAACTTCTTCATCAGATTCTTCATTCTCAAAAGTAGCAGAAATCACATCTTCTTGGGTTGACTTTACAGTTTCCTGACTTTCAATTACAACTGCAGCGCTCGATCCAGCAACTGCTTTAACGTTTTCAGGTACTTCTTCGTCAACGAGCATCGTTTCTACTTTCTTAGCAGCTCACTTCTTTTTCGGCTTATCAGCTTCAGCCTTCAAAAACCAATCACTTCTTGCTTTCGGCTTGAAGTCTTTGAACCATTCTCGTTCAGCATTAAGTTCTTTCTCGTCGTCGCTACCATCTTTTCTCCACTTGTTATCTTGCGACGATATATAATTCGATTCTTTAATGGCTCTGAATATCGACTTGGCAATAGGAGCTGAAGCTTGTTTCTAGAACTTGATAAGCTTCTTCACAGTAGTTTTATCAAGATGAACTAAATACAGAACGTGATTTGGATCTCGTGCAATGTTGGCATACTTCTCGTCAGATCAACATTTGTACAAACCTCAGATATAAGCACAATCTAGAATCCTCCATGTTTTTCGACATATGTGTAAAGAAAAGCTTTGAGAAGTAAATGGCTTATTCAGAATCAATGTCGTTGCCATGCAAGCTAAGTAATCATGAACATCATCTAATCTGGCCTTGTGATGGATGAATGTATGAATAATGGCGTGCGTTAGAAGCTTGTATGGGTTAGGCACCTCCCCTTTCTTCAACGTAGGTTTGTTTACACTCCCCTTGTATCCCATACGAAAGAAACAGCCACGGACCATGTTTTCGTTTAGATGAATCAGATCATCTTTGTTGTTGTTGAAATGCACAATCCTTCGAATATCATCTTGAGTTACTGTAATCGGCTTGAGCTCATTTCCAACTTGCACTCTTGAAGAAATCGTCTTCTCATCAGCGCTAAGGCTCGCATTCATCAAAAATGAACTATGTGTGAACGATATGACACCGTGCGTTCTGTAATTGCTCTGCGAATAGGGCTTTCCTCAAAAAACTTCAATATACTGTCATACTCCTTCAGAGACGGACTTATAGATTTATCAAGCGTAAAGCACGTATTGTGAGTTTTTGAGAACTCAACAGAGATAACACGCGCTGGAACCTGTGCCTAAAAACATGACACAACACAATTAGCACGCTTTTTGAGACAAATTTCAAAAATTTTCCAACACTTTATCAAGTTCGGGCGAACTTGATTGGGTGTTAATCAAACTGTTTTGATCAAGTTTGCCCGGACATGTTCGAAACACATGTTCAATCATGAAAGGTATGTTCGGGCGAACTTACAATCTAAACAATCCAACATCCTTTCACCTAAGTTCGGTCGAAGATGCACTTTTAATCAGTTATTATTTACAAGACTTTAATGCAAGTCCGGTCGAACTTGACAACAAGTTCGGCCGAACTTGTCGTCTTCTCCAAAAATCCTATCTTGTTCAACATGTCATTTATCCATTTCAGTTCCATCAAACATGATTATACGGTCGATATTATGTGTAGATTACGGATCTATGTTCAATTTTGTCCAACAAACACCTAGATCTAACAGATTTTAAGTTTTTGATCTAGTTTCGTTCATTACTGGTCCAAACACGGATCAAACTCCAATTCTCACCTCAGCCATGGTAATTGGTGTGCTAATCACCAAAAACGGACTAGATTTGAGCAGCGTAACGGTATGAAATAGCCAAAATCGCTCGGATTTTCTCTCAAGTTCAAGTTCGCTCAGAAATGATTGATATGTTATTGAAGGAGTTCGGCCAAACTTGATTGGTATTTATACCAAGTCAAGTTCTGGCGAACTTGTTAAGCCCAACAACAAGCCCAACTTATGTTCGAGCGGACTTAGATTAAGACAGCCATTCCTTAGCAAGTTCGGTCGAACTTGCTGATTGATAAACTTGAATTGTTTAGCAAGTTCGGCTGAACTTGCCAAATCACAAAAATTCAAACTTTTTCAAATTTTCAAATTTTCATTTAAACCCTGATCTTTTCAACTTTTTACCAGTTATGAAAATCCACTCAGTTGACCAAGTCCAAGTTAATGACCTTGGTTAACCGATTTGTCTGACGAGTCCAAGTTAATGACCCCGGTTTGACCCGTTACGAACAAACTATTGATATTTTCAAAATCAATGTTTCAAATTAATGAACTTTTCATCATTTTGACTTCTTCAGATTTAACAGATTAGCTCCCAGCCCGTTGTCAAAGAGATTCCCACCAATTCTAGCATCTTACCAGACTTCGAAGATCCGTTCTCGAACATTGGTTTGCTGAAAATAATGTAGAATTAAAATCATTTTGTATTTTTGCAAGTTTATGCTAAAACTCTCAAAAAATCTTTTGATTTTAATCTGTAAAGCTAAAATACTATGTACAGAACAATGTATACTATTTACAAACATATTTATCGACATATTTTTTTGAATTCGTGTTTAAGGATCATATCAGTTAATTGAGACATATCACCAGTACCGTTGACCTTTAAATGACATTAAGTTTTAAACTCGTTTAGCTAGATTGTCGATATGTTTGTCCACTTAAGCTTTACCCCATTTCTCAACTGTTTCAAGATATGTTAAGGTATGATTTATGAAACTTGACTTAACTGTGGTTCCCACTTCTTGAATATACTCTCGTATCCAGATTCCCTAGATTTCATCTTACAGGTGAATATAGCGTAATTGATATCTGTATCTGGGTTGTGCGAGACCTTGAGTGCTCAGGTTAGTAATACCGTACAGACAAAGAGATGAAGGCTCGTCTTTAAGGTGTGTTCCACTTAAGGAATCTTTCAGCATTGCATATGATTATATCTTTCGATACTTTTCAATATTGCATGCAATTTGGGGGTTTATAGCGAAAATATTATAGAAGTTCTAGGTCATTGCTTCCGCAAAATAAGAAGAACTTGTATAATACCCCAGATATCAACTATCTATAAAGACCTCGTATCTCAGAATCAGCAATCTTTCAAATGAAATTTTGGAGTACTAAGTCCATATATCCAAGATATGTTAATCCACAAGTTTAAGCAGTTGTAAAATTTAGTTTATATCTCGAAAATAGTTTACTGAACGTGTTAAGCCTATCGACATATCCACAGTAAGACTCGTTTATCACTTATTAAACTTTACAATTTCTTTAGCATACTATGATAGTCCACTTATGTACTATCATTTCCTTTTATGAAACTGGACTCTTTTTGCCTTTTTCAATGTTTTTGTTCATTTTGAATTTTTCATATGTTTTTGGATTTTAAAATTTTTTGAATGTTTTTGTATCTTCTCTAACATTTCTCCCCTAAAATCAAAAACATCTTTTCCTGGATTTTAGTTTTTAACAAAATTCTAAACTAGAAAGATATTTACAAAACAATGTGGATCACGCGAACTCGTCGTCCGATCCGTATTCAACCTTAGCGTCCGATCCTGTCAGCAAATTTTTCATACCATTAATTCTCAGCAAGTATTTAAACCGTGACAAAGAAAATGGTTTGGTATAAAAATCAGCCTTTTGTTCGTCGGTGTGGATTTTTTCTATTCGTAGCAATCAGGAATGAAATGATAACGAATTTCAATGTGTTTTGTGCGTGAGTGATGAACCGAATTTTTAGTTATATCAATGGCTGCCTTGTTATCAACATACAACGGAGTGTCTAGAAATTGCAGACCATAGTCTCTCGTCTGCTGTTGAATCCACAGAATCTGTGAACAACAGCTGGAGGCCGAGATATACTCAGCTTCACAGGTAGACAGAGCGACCGTGGTCTGTTTCTTACACTGCCAGGATACCATTCTTGTTCCGAAGAACTGGCATGTCGCTGTAGTTGATTTTGAGTTCAACTTATCTACACAAAAATCAGAATCAGCATAGCCTGTGAGGTCGAAATTGTCGTTCTTCGGGTACCGCAAGCCGGTGCTTGGGCATCATTTCAGGTATCTAAAGATCCGCTTCACGATCTGCATGTGTAAGATCCTCGGGCTTGACTGATATCTGGTGCATAGGCAGGTTGGATACATAATATCTGGGCGCGATTCCGTCAGATACATCAGCGATCCACTCATCAATCTGTATAACGCCTCTTCAACTTTGGCTCCAGTCTCGTCAACACAAATGCCGTGATTTAGAGCAAGAGGCGTAGATAGAGCCTTCAAGCTTTCCATTCCAAATTTCTTCAAGATGTCGTTAACATACTTAGTCTGATGAACGAAAATACCATCCGGAAGCTGATCTACTTGCAAACCAAGAAAGAACTTCATTTCGCCCATCGAGGACATTTCGAATTTCTTTTTCATGATTCCCTCAAACTCCTTGCAGAGACTATCGTTTGTAGATCCAAAGATAATGTCGTCAACGTAGATTTGAACTATAATCAGATGACCATCAACTTCTCCGTTGAAAAGAGTACTATCCACAGTTCCTCTGATAAAGCCATTTCCGACGAGATGTTGCGATAACGTCTCGTAGCAAACTCTCGGGGCTTGGTGTAGACCATAAAGAGCTTTATCTAGTAGGTACGTTTTCTTCTTGTTGAGTGGATCGACAAGCCCTGGTGGTTGTCCAACGTACACCTTTTCGTGTAATTTCCGTATAGAAAAGCTTATTTGACATCAATTGATAGACCTTAAATCCTTTCCATGATGCGAAAGCTAGAAAGATTCGAATAGATTCCAAGCGAGCTACTGGTGCATAGACTTCCGTGTAGTCTATCCCTTCCTGCTGGTGAAATCCCTTGACAATAAGCCTAGCTTTGTTACCAACAATAACCCCTCTATCATCACGTTTACACTTAGAGACCCATTTTGTATCAATTGCTTTCTGAGTTTCTGGTAGGTCTTCAAGCTTCCACACTCCCAACTTCTCAAACTGCAATAATTCTTCTTGCATTGCTTGTAACCAGTTTTCATCGGCTAAAGCTTCATTAACTGTCTTTGGCTCAATCTGAGAAATGAAACATGAATAGAAGCAATAGTTCTGGGTTGGAGCAACGCGTGTGTAGAAACAACTAAGTGCTTTGTTAATTTTCCCTCGAGTTCTAACACCAGTTTGAAGTTCTCCGATTATATTTGTTGACGCATGATAGGAATATGATCGCGGCAATTCTTCACTTGGAACATCTACTGAGTTTTGCTGATTCGTGATGTTGAGATCAATGACCAATTCAACATTTGGGGTGCTTGATGCCGCTTCATTTATGTTGTTCGGGACTGCAGATTGATTAAGAAAACTTGTTATCTGCTCCCCTTCTTCATCTGAAGAAGATGATTCCCTATCAGCAGCAAATGTTGGTGCTTCATCTGAGTCAGAATTTTTATTCCGAGGCATACTGGGCTCCATTGTTGTATTCACTGGTTCAGTAGAGGCATTTCTTGGAGGAGTAGCAGGTGTTGTTAATGTTTCAGAAACATTTTCAGCCGGAACACCACTATTGCTTGAACTTGCGCCAGAAGAAGATGGATCCAAAGTGGGTTGATTAACCACAATTGGTCGAACAATTTGTTCTTGATTCGCTGACTGGTGAAGGTAGTATAACGCTGCAACTTCTTCGCTAGTCGGTTCTTCGGGCAAGTCAAATGACTTCCAAAGGTCTTGATAGTTAAACAGCCACGCGTCACCTTTCCTTTGAATAGGATCCGTGTAGTTGAAACAATCCACGTGTTGTGCTTTAATAACCTTTCTCAATGAAGGAACATATATTCTTCTCAACGGACTCGCAAATCTGACAAAGAAACCTTCAAGAGATTTAGCTCCGAATTTGCCATCTTGGTCTATTACGGAACATGGTGCACCGAATGGTTCTAAGAACTTTAATTTGGCTTCCGTCAGTTTATCATCTCAAAACATGTTTTTTTTTGTTGGTTTGACAGTAAGAACCCTGTTTAGCGTGTAGCAAGCCGCAACAACCGCTTCACTCCAGAAGCTGATAGGAAGTTTAGAACCTGCAAGCATGGTTCTCGCAGTTTCAATCAAAGTTCTATTTTTCCGTTCAGCTACACCATTTTGCTGTGGAGTATAGGGAGCACTAAACTCGTGCAGAATCCCATTTGCGTTGCAGAATTCCTTCATTTTGTTATTCTTAAACTCTGTGCCGTTGACACTTCTAATGCGTCTGACCGGCAGATAATAAAGGTTCTCGAGTTTCTTGAATAGAATAACCAAGTTCTCGAACATTTCGTCTTTTGATTCCTGAAAGAATACCCACGAATATCTCGAATAGTCATCTGTCACGACCAAGCACTATAAGTCTCCTGAGATACCACGAACATTGACAGGACCAAATAAATCCATGTGGAGACGTTCTAATGGCAACTTGATTGAGTTCAGAATTTTCTTCGGATGAGATTTCTTGATCTGCTTTCCCTTTTTACACTCTATGCAGTGATCAGACATATTAAAGCTCCGAAGATTTACGTCTTATACAAGATCATTATGAACCAAGAAATTCATTTTTTGCAAATGAATATGCCCCATTTTACGATGCCAAAGAATAGAATCCTTTTCAGTAGCCTTTGTCACAAAACATTGCGCTGATTTTGATGAAGTGGTAGCGACACCCATATCAAGAACATATAGATCATTCTCACGTGGTGCTCGCATCAAAATCCACTCATCTGGTATTATGAAACCCGGCTTCAAGATGATACACTCTTTGTCGTTGAAATGCACCGTGAACTTCTTGTCACAAATTTGCAATATACTCAGAAGATAATTCTCAAGTGCTGCAATATAGTTCACGCGATCGAATGAAACGACGCCATTGGAGAGTTTTCCCTCGGCGACTATCCTTCCACCCTGGTTTCCTACAAATCCAACATATCCGCCATTGATAGCCTTAATATCGAATAGCAACGCTTTTATTCCCTTCATATTTCCGGACGCTCCACTATCCAAAATCCACTTAGAAAGTACGGATCTCTGGAGCCCCTGCACATTTCAACAATTTATTTAAAAAGCGAGACCCAAGCCTTTTTGGTCTTGGGTTGAATTGGATAACCATCGTCAAAATCAAACTCACACTCATCAGCATAATCGAATCCACACTCATCTGCATAATCAAAATCATATTCATCATCTGGATTTTATGTGAGGTTTATGTTTGAAAACTTTACTATCTTTTTATCTTTTGAATTGTTACCACTTGTAGTTTTGACATTTTCATATGTGGTTTCAATTATACATCAGATTTGGATTCTTTCATGCTATCACTAGTCTTAACAAACTCAGACTTAGTAATCTCAGATGTTGTTAACTGTTTCTTTGCAATCCAGGCTCGAGATTTTATTTTAGCCTTCTTGATGTAAAAATTGTTTTCATTAGCCTTTGAAGTTTCAACTTTTTCGAAAATAGAATTTTCAAACTTCTTTTCTGTTTTAGGTTTTACTTCAGCTTTTGATTCATTTCGTTTCAAAATGGTTACAAGTTTTACAAACTCTGGATGCTTCGGTTTCACAACATTTGAACTTTCTTTCCTTCTAAGATAAGCTGGCTTTGATTTCGGATAGTAACGTGCAATATGACCAATTTCGTTGCACTTGAAACAAGTCTGAGAATCATGTGGATGTCATTTTGTAGGTTTTACACCACTTGTTTTGACACCACTTGCAATTTTGGCTTTATCTCGAAGTTCTTTTTATTTCTTGAACTCATCGTTTGATTGTTTCCCGATCAAATTTTCCTCATGAACCGTGTTTGTCCCATATACAAAATTCATGTTTTTATTCTTGTATTCATGAAATGGTGACGGTTTCGTTTTAGGTTCATCTAATTCTTCTAAACCCAACCCAGCTCTCCGGTTTTCCGGATGATCACCACCATTCCTTCGGTAGTTGTTTCTTTTAGGTTTGGAATAGAATTTCTTTTCATTAATCTCCAGATCATCTGATGTGACTACCACGAGTTTAAAGAATTTGTCTAACAATTCTTCCTTCACATTCTGAATCGGAAAACTGTCATCAAAGTATAATCTATCGGATTCCTTAATCTTGTACATGACAACATTAGGATCATCACATAGATCATTCTCCGATGATGCATCATCATTTTCTGACTGTGAATCAGAATTCTTTTAACTTGAGTCGGCGCTTTTAAAGCTGCCTCATCAAAATCGTTCAAAACATTTTCAACAACCTTTTTAACCACAACATTGTCATCATCTGTTTTAGTATAGATTACATCAATGTTCTCTGGCAACTCTGTTTTCCTTTCAGATAAGAACTCAATATTGAGTGCCTTATCCATCCCACCAGCAGATTTGCGACAATACATCTCGCATAGGGGTGGAGGAACATTGTTGTATTCTTTACCAATTTTCTTTTTAGGTTTCTCTTCCGATGGAATTGTCGGAAGGATGTGATCAATGACATATGCATTACATGTGTAACTACTCAAAAGTTGTTGAACACGCTCTGTTTCAATTGTCATGTCCTGGAGTTGTGGCTTAGTTTCAGCAATGGTATTAATATAGATATTAATCGCTTTTTTCTTATCCGTTGTTGTTCCTTTTAACATCCTTATTGTATCATGTTGTTCGATGTTATTTCTATCGAGCCTGCCATAGTCATTTTTCATTTTATCATACGCTTCCTTCATTGTGCGATAATCGTATTTCATAAGTTCATTATGCACATTGTTTTCAGCGATGATTTTTTATTTTTCGGCACATTTGATACAAGGTTCGGTACATTTTGTACAAGGTTTCTCAACCTCTACATCTTGTACTTTGACAACTTCATTTACCTTTGGACCTACCTTTGTTAAATATGCCATCAAGGCTTTGTCGGCAATGTCCTTGAGGTTTTCAGCATTTACTTCTTTAGTAACATCAATGACTTCTTCATCAATTGATTTCTTCTCGGGAACTTGCTCCTGAGAACTTCCATCAAAATGACCTGCAAAATTTTCACAAGAATTAGGAGATAAAATTCCTTGCTTCTGCATGTGGATATACTCCTCTTGTTGTTGTTGTTGTTGCAAATATTGTTCCAGTAGTAAATTCTCCATAGCCGCTGCTTCTTTTGCAGATGTATCTTCAACTATCTCAGCCATCAACGCAACTCCGGTCTTCTTACCGATGTATGGTTCCAGTCGAAACCATCATCTTCGTTTGATGCAACCATAGCTTTCTCATTGCTGTTACTATTTGGTTTCTCTTTGATATCAACCTGAGTCTTCTTTGGAAATGGCTTGTATTGAAGTGACTTATTGTAATACTCGTTGCCTCCTCCGAACGAACTCTGATTTCCTGTTGCTTCAGGATTTTTGCATTCTCTCTTGAAGTGACCCTTTTGGCGACATCGAAAACATGTAAGCTTTGACTTGTCGAAGCCCAACTTGTTGCTAGAATTTCCGATATCTCGGTCTGTGAGAGCAACAAACTTGGTAACCCTTCGAATAATCGAAGCTAAACTCCACTTAATATCCATTAACTCGAGTTCTTCCTCAATCACTTGGTCATAATCTTCTGCTGTCATTTCAAGATTTCCAATTTTACCAGCTACAAGACTTTCGTATGACTCCAGAACAGTGGCGAGAAGAGACATATGTTGTTTAACGAATTGTTCCGAAACAACATTGTTCAAATTTACTATGATGTTGCACTTGTATACATTCGAATCAGAATTTGTTGTTGATTCTGATTTGCTTGACTTTGATAGGATGAATTTGAACTAGTGCTTGTGAACGAACTCTGTGGACTCTGATCATAATGAGGCTGTGATTGACTCTGGTTTTGTGGAGAAGCATTCATGTTCGCACTTAACGCTGTCCCAATTTTTGGACTTGAAATGTTGTCTTGCATTCCACTTTTGTAGTACAATCCAACGTCTTGAACTATATTAGCGTTCTTTGACTTTGCAATCTTCAATAGTTCCATTTCATGGCCTTCGAGTTTATCGATAAATGTTGACAGCTTGAAGAATTCCCATTTATCGCTTTCCTTCAGAACCATTAGATAAGTAGTCCACTCTCCATCTGGTAGAGCGTCTTCAAGATTGTCGATGTACTCTTGTTCCTTCTTCTCAAGACCATGTCTTCGCATTTGACTTTAAGATGACAGAAGCGTTCAATCATCTGCTTCATGGTCTCACCCATCAGCATGTTGAAGATATCGAACTCTTTCATAATGAGAGCTTTCTTGCTTTTGATCATCTCCACGTTTCCTTGAGACTTCTTTTGAAGTGAGAGCCAGAGATCTCTTGTTGTTGTATATTCTGGTAGCAAAACGAGAATATCTTCTTTGACGGATTGTTGAATAAGACTGATCATCTTTTTTCTAGCAATGTATTCCTCTTTCTGTACTGTCGAGTGATTGTAGTTCTCAAGAACTTGTTGATGTTCATCCACCGGAATAGTGTACCCTCTTTCAATCGACACCCAGCCTGCGAAATGCATGGCTTGAACCCAATACGTAAATTTCTCTCTCCATGCTTCATACTCGTCCATGCTCATTAGCTTGGGCGGTTTAACAGTCGTTCCCATTTTGTTATCAAGATTGACTTGATGAATCATGTTGGCATTTGATGAACTAGCTCCGGACATAAAAGCTCTTTGATATCATCCATCGTTAATAACGAGACGTGTACGCTGAAAATACTCAAAAACTTTGAAAACAATTAGCCCTACTACAAGTTTGGTCGAACTTGTAGTTTGAAATGAAGAATTCTTGAGTTTATCACAAGTTCGGTCGAACTTGTGATTTTGTTTTGAAAAATTCCTTTTAATCAACCTCGGTCGAACTTGTTGAAGGATCTTGTAAGGATTTTGTAAGTTCGAGCGAACTTAGCAACAAACTTTGATGAAAAACTAGCAAGTTTGGGCGAACTTAGCTAAAAATCTTTGAAATTTATCAAGTTCGGTCGAACTTAACAAAAATTCAATTTCTAGCAACTTTGAGCGAACTTAACCAATTTTCTTCAAAAATTCACTCAAGTTCGAGCGAACTTGGCAAAATTTTCTCAAAAGCAACTCAAGTTCGGGCGAACTTGGTAAAAAATCACTGAAAAAGTCAGTTTTTAACACAAGTTCGGTCAAACTTGGTGAAACAAGTTCGATGGACAAGTTTTGGAAAACATGGTTTTTTCAAAATTTTGACATCAATTCAGTTGATTTTGGTCTCCAATCTTTCAAGGGTTTATCTTTGATGTATTTTACATGATATATTCAAAATTGAAAAGATTTTGACCGTGAATTCTTCATTTTTGATGAAAAATTTAAGAAAAATAGAAGAATGGAGATGAAATAGAAGTGTTCTTGTCTTGATACTATCAAATCAGGCTGTTAGAGCTCTGATACCACTTGCAGGACCGATCCTTGATGCTAAGGAACATAAATTTGATATGTAACGTCCATAATAGCGGAAATATTACATTGTGTTTACCAATAGACAAAATTAATCAGTTAATCATCAGTTTCATTGATTAAACCTCGAGAGTACAAACTGACAGAGCTTCGCCTCCAAAATGCCAAAGTTACAAATGAGGATCACTAGCTAGGTATTTATAGAGCCTCAAGTTCGCCCGAGGATATGAGTAAGTTCGCCCGAACTGGCCATAGCAAGTTCGGCCGAACTTGCCTTTACATGACACATCATGGGCGAACTTGGCTAATACAAACATAAATACTTCATATACCCAGCTTATTCAACTCTATACTATACAGACTCGATATAAGACTAAGACATAGACATTATGCACCAACAGTACTCCGAAATTTCGATTGAAGGGTTGCCTGATTATGAGATACGAGGTCTTTATAGATAGTTGATATCTGGGGTATTATACAAGTTCTTCTGATTTTGTGGAAGCAATAGCCTAGAACTTCTATAATGCTTTTGCTAAAAACCCCAAATAGCACGCAAAACTTTAAAAGAATCGAAAGATATAATCATTTGCAATGCTTAAAATATTCTTAAGTGGAACACACCTTAAAGACGAGCCTTCATCTCTTTGTCTGTACGGTAGTACTAACCTGAGCTCTCAAGGTCTCGCATTAACCAAAAGACAGATATCAATTATGCTATATTCACCTATAAGATGAAATCTTGGGAATCTGGATTCGGGAGTATATTCAAGAAGTGGGAAACACAGTTAAGTCAAGTTTCTTAAAATCATATCTTAACATATCTTGGAACAATTTAGAAACGTGGTAAAGTATAAGTGGACAATCATATCGACAATCTATGTAAACGAGTTTAGAACTTAAAGTCTCAAAAGGTCAATGGTACTGGTGATATGTCTTAATCAACTGATATGATCCTTAGACACAAATTCGCAAAAATATGCCTGTAAATATGTTTATACATAGTTTACTTTATTTGTTAAAAGTTCTGTAAATACTTTACTTGCTTTATAAAGTTAAAACCAAAAAAGATTTTCAGTGTGTTTTAGCATAAACTTTCTAAAATACAAAAAGATTTTGTTTCTACATTAATTTCAACGAGCCAATGATGGAGAACGGATCTTCGATGTCTGATAAGAAAATATGATGAATGTTTAAAAGTTCATTAATTTGAAACTTTAAAATCAGATTGTTCATAACGGTTTTTCAAACTGAGGTCATTAATTTGGACTTGGTTGATATATTTGGTTAATCAATGTCATTAACATTGGACTTGATCAACTAAGTGGATTTTTACAAATCAAATAATAAAAATGTGAATATTGAAGGTCTTAAAGGTAAAATGTATTCAAGGTCATTAAGATGAACTTGAAACAATTAATGTTTTTGAAAAGATTGAAGTGAAGATTAAAGTTTGAAATGTTGATAGCACAAAATTTCAAAATAGTGAATCTGAAATGTTTATTTGAATGTCAGAAATTATTTTAGACAGGTAGTAAAGTTTGAGGGGGAGTTGATAAAGCAAAGATTGAAGATACCGCAAAGCTTAAAGCAAGGAGGAGCTGGATAAAACACTGTCCAAAGATTTCAGAAAGCTTAAAGCTAGGGGGAGCAAAGTTTAAAGCAAAGGGGAGCATGTTGATTATAAGTTTTATCAAGACAAAGTTCAAGAAAGAGGAAGAGGATATAAAGATCTAAAGATGTTAAAGTTTATTCAAGAACTAAAGATCGGAAGACTCAGAAGATTTTAAAAGTCAATGACTACGGCAACATCCAAGGGGGAGTCTGTTGGTGCATATGTCTGTTGCCTACGTCATTATGTATTGAGTCTGAGTGAATAGGGCTTAATCTGTTAGAAACGAGGCGTATTTAAGTGAGTTAGAAGCCAAGTTCGCTTGACATTGATGTTGGAATGTCAAGTTCGTCCGAACTTGACTAAGTCAAGTTCGCCTGAACTTCCATACTCACCAGCGAACTTGTAGGTCTATAAATAGGTGCCTTGGTTATTTCATTTGTAACGTGGAGAGATTTTGGCACAGAGACGGCGAAGCTCTGTCGGATCTGGTTCTCGAATGTATTGAACTTTAGATCAATGAAAACAACATTTAAATGAGTAATTCTTGTTATTTGGTTAACTTGTCATTAGTTTCCGCCTAATCGGACAATAGATAACAATTTAGGTTCCCGTGCTAATCGTGGACGTTCCTACAGTTAGGAGAATTCATCTAGAGGTTCAACATAGAAGAAAAGGGATGAGACTTGATCATAAATGGAAAAATAAGTTGTTCATGAATAAGCATGTATGAGGTTCAAGCATGGTTCACATAAGATTACATGAAAGTATCGAGTATATCATGGATAATCACGTATAAATGCGAACAAGGAATATAAATTTAGTATGTTCACGAGGATTAATATTGTTTTTGATTGCGATAAACGTGCGAAGTGGTTTAACGGTTCGAAACGAATAAGGTAACAAGTATAAAATCACATAAAAATTGAGATAACATAAAAGATTGGCTCAATAAAACATGAGATTGTTTCGGGTAGAGAAACGTCGACAATTCCAAAGTGAATCGAAGATCCTTTCTAATTAGAGAAATGTGCTTTGGCCTATAGGTAAAATACTCTCATTGAGAAGCGACAAACGGTATTTTACCCTACCAGTTACTACACGTCTCTATTTGATTAGAAAATCGAAACTTTGGCAAGAGCGAAAATCAAGGAATGGGACTTAATCGGCAAAGTGAGGGTTTCACCCCAAACTTGACGATTTCGTACCCTAAGTGTAGTTGTTTCTTACTAAATGAGGAGCATATTCCGACTCGTTTGTAAGATCCACTAGAGTATGAAGTGGAAGTTTCCATCAAGATGGTATAACTTCGTGAAAAAACGAATACGCGGAATGAGGGATTTCACCAAAAAATGTAAGGCGTTGGACCTATTTTGTTGTAAATCGTCTCGTTTTCATCATGAGTGTCTTCAAGTCTTTAAGTGTATTGTGTAAAATGTCTTAGGAAAGACATTATGTAAATTTTAAGACCAAAAGAAAAGGAAGAAGCAATGAGGAAGCATAAAGTTTTAAGCATGATATAAGAATGGTAAAAAAATGGACGCTTAAACTATAGACTAGGGCGCACATGGCAATTCTACCTAATTCCCTATAGTTATGGCTCTGATACCAATCTGTCACACCCAACCGATGGCGGAAATGTGACATCCCGGTTTTTCAGATATCTTAAACGCACTACTTCATGGTTATTCGTTCCTACGTTAAATTGATTCGGAGACTTAAATTGCACACTCGAAATAATTACGATAATTTCGTGAACTTGTCAAACGAATTACGTGCTATGTGTATTAAACGTTTATAAGTTGGTGAATTATTATGTGATGTTCGATTTCGTGATTTGTTTTAGTTATGAAATATATATATAGTAAATATATAAACGAATCAAACCGAACCACGACACGAGCCGGCCTCATTCCCTTGCGACTCAAGGAGTTAACCAAACTTGAGGACCAAGTGTTAAACCCAAACCGCCCCACCCAAACCCTTTCGACCGCGAGCACACACCCAACCACAACCCTTCCCTTTTTCCTTTCACCTTTTTGCGCTATATATACACATACATGCATGAGCCTTTCTTCACAAAACAAAACACAAAAAAACCCTAGTTGAGAAAACAGCCGACGGCAGCCCCTCATGCATCTTCCAGTCGCAAGACAGCCTTGTTACACTCTTCTTGAATCGCGGCAGCCCTCCCCTCACCATTCTTCTTCTCGGTCGCAAGTCTCGCCAACATCCGAATCAGTCCCATCTAGTTCTCGGCTCATTAATCCTATTGTTAAGGTTAGAATTTTATGTTATTTCGCTAATCATACTTGGGTCAAGAATTATGGATCGTGTGTGTATGTAATGATGGAAAGTATTAGGATGGTAATCGGCTGATTTGGCTAGTTTGCAAGTTTGATGTTTTTCGGAATCTAGAAACATAGGCTGCGTTTTGTTTGATAAAAACTATATGTTATGATTAGGGTTTGCATGGGTATGATATATATATGATAGTATATGATTGGAAATTCTGTTCTTGATCGCATATGTTCAATGTATCGATGGTTTAAGCGAGTTAGATTGTGATAAAGTGCTGAATCAGAATGTTGAATGGTGGTTACAGCCAACTTCAACTGGCTGTAACTTGGTTATTATTTATCGAAAAACGGATTTTTTGAAGTCTAAAACGTAGAGTTTTGAAAAACGATTCTAATGGCGCTAGATTCATATTTTTCTGAAGTCGTTTGATAATTTTAAGTGGTCAATTAAGTTCAGTAACTAAAGCTGTGAAAATCCTGAAAATTGGTTAGTTGTTTATCGAGTTGGATTTAATAATCTGTAGGGAGTCGAATCATGAAATTTGTACAGCAACTAGATATAGAAATTTCCGGGCAACTCCCACTGGAATTTTGTTAATTGGACGAACGGTGATTTTTAAATAAATTCTTCCGTGGACTGCAGTCAGAAAGCGACGAATCTGACTGCAGCCTAGTCTATTAATATTTATGAATAATTGGTAAAGTATTAGGACTTGAAAAATTTATATCAAATTCTACAGTATAGTTGTCACCTTCTGTAAAATAATTCGAATTTTTGGAACGTTGGAACTATTTTATAAAAATCCTCGAAAAAGCCGAATTATGAGTATGTAAGCTGAAACTTGATAACTTGCGAATGTGTGCACCAAAGTGTTGCATGGATTGGATTGTGTTCATGATAAATTGTTTTGATCACTATGTTCATATGAGGATACTTGCATGCATGTTTGAGTGTTAGGAATTTTGATTGTGTGTACCGCTTTGTGTGTAAATTATGTGTAGGATTTGTATTGGTGTGTTCACACACTGACTTGAAATCAATTGACTTGTTAGGACGCAATTAGCGGTCCCATCATTTGCAACTTCTGTGTTACACTAACCGAGCAAACTAAAGGTGAGTTCACGGCCTCTAACTTTATCCGGTTTTAAACAACAGGGGGAGAAACATGTATACACTCTTCAACTCAATCTCTTTACGTTATACGAAATTAACGTCATTAAACTATTCGGTAACTAAGTTAATGTTAATGTACCTTATGGTCACTAAGCAGCTATATCACACAAGTCCTCGACAATCTCTCGGATCGTTAGTATTGGGTTTAGATAGCGGGGAAATTATAAGTAGTACTACTGGGCCCGACAAGCCCCATCCGAGCTAATCGCGCTAGCCGACCGGGTATGGTCAACGGGTGAATAATTTGGCCTAACTTCGCCATGGTCAGTGATAGGCCTGGCAACACGGAGGCACAACAGTCAGCTTCGATGGCGAACACTTACGTGACATAACTTTAGGCTAGCTACCTATATATATTAACATTGAACTTAATTACAAAACAACAATATTATCCCGGGTTAGGGATAATGGAACCAACATCGTTATTATTCCAGGTTGGGAATAATGGAACTATCAGTATTATTCCGGGTTGGGAATAATGGAACTAAATCGTTATCCCGGGTTAGGGATAACGGGGGAAACAAACTCATAACCGAACGAACGAATTTATGAAAACCTGTGAACTCACTCTTCTTTAATGTTGACACTTGTTTCTTTACATGTTTCTCAGGACGCTAGGAGCTCTAGGTGCACTCACTTGCATTGATCAAGACATCTTTTATCGAGTCTCATTTACAAACATTGTTTTGGGTTTTTCTTTTGTTTTGGCGTTTATGTTGGCGCCCGTTCCTTTACTTTATGCTTCCGCTCAACTTTAAAAACTAATGCTTCTGCTAAACATTGGTAACTAACTAAGACAATATAAAATCTACGATGAATGGTTAAACAAATGATTTTTGGAAAACGTATTATCAAATCATATAGAGTCGTTCGACGTACTAGTGTCTCAGATTCTGGTTTGTTCACACGCCTCGCGGTAAAACTCCGCAAGTGGAAATTGAGGGTGTGACAGATTGGTATCAGCGCCACTAGCTATAGAGAACCAGGTTTGCATTAAAAGTAGAACTAAACTATAGCTTATTACACGACACTAGACGTAGTTTGGCACCAAACTGATTATATCTTATTATGTGATGTACCACAACTGTGTTATGTAGATTATGAATTCATAATAAGAAATGAAAACAACTCGTAACTAACTACACAACCTAACAGGCAATGTCATCATCATCATCATCGTCCGACAAACTTTCGCAACCAAGGGCGCCAGGAAAGGCACCTATGGTGGAACCCTTACCATCTTATGGCGTGGATACACGCTCAGCTGCGAGAAAAAGGCTCGCTCTAGGGGAGGAGTCGTCATCACGCCCAACCATCGCTGTGCCGGTCGAACCGGTTAACTCGGTAGAAGTAGGGAATGACCTACTTAGAGATATGATACGGAAACAACAAGAACAATTAGAAAGAATGCATGAAACCATCCTATCACAGGGATGGATGATACGACAATTGACAGGTAAAACTGGATCGCTCGAGGAAGAGCAACATACGAGTAAGATAGCTCGTAACACTTTAGCTAGAGATGTGCGTGCTGAGCAGATAAGGGCCGACTGGCTCGAAGACAGAGTCCTGGAGTCTAGTTTGAGAATTCAGGAGCTAGAACAAAATCAAGCACCTGCACCGGCCCCTCCAGTGCCGGTAGAGGAGGATCCGGAAGAGGATCCAGAGGAGGATCCAGAAGAGGATCCAGAGGAGGATCCAGAGGAGGATCCGGAGGAGTACCCAGCTGTAGAAGCCGGGAATGCCGCATAGGATGACGGCAACGATAGTGATTTGGGGATGGAGACGTAGAAGACTGACACGTCTCGCTTATTTTATTTACTTTCCTTCAGTCTATTTATTTTCCCACTTATGTTCAAACTTGAGACTTTATAGTAAACTGATACGTTTGGTTGGCACTTTGTAAGACGTTGAAACTTTATTTAATCAAGTATTTCTTTTGACTATTTAATTTATTGGAGTTGACATAACTTGAGAATTATTTAAGTACGGAGTAGGATAACTATATTGGATATATAGACTTGTCGGTGTGTGTTTATGTTGTCTTACGAAGATCTAAATGGCAACTGGACGTCGCGGAAACCTTAACATGACGCCCGAAGAATTAGCTGCAATGATCCAAGAGCACGTGAATGAAGCTCTAGCGGGTGTTCAGAACCAACCAGCAGGTAACCATTATTAAATTTTCATGAGAAAATCTAATAGTTGGGCTAGTAGAATTCCTCGCTGACTACCTGTCCGCTGTCAGTAGGAGGGGGCTTTAACCCCTACAAGATGTTCCTCGACGCGAAGCCAAGCAAATTCTCGGGGGCAGAAGGACCCATAGGACTGGTTCGCTGGAATCGAAAAATCTGAATCAGTATTTGAAATGTGCAACTGTCTGGAGGCCAACAAGGTCAAGTATGCAGCCTCAACACTGGAAGATGGGGCACTAACTTGGTGGAATGCACAAGTCCAAACGCGTGGACTTATTGCTGCAAATGCAATGGTCTGGGCCGAGTTTAAGGCCCTAATCAAAGAGGAGTACTGTCCGCGAGACAGAGTGCAACAGTTGGAGCAAACATTATGGAACCACAAGATGGTGGGATCTGAAATCGAAGCATATACAGCGAAACATCACGACTTGGTATTTCTATGTCCCGATCTGGCCAACACTGTGGAGAAACGACTCGAGTTCTACCTTGGGGTCTGCTTCCGGAGATTCAGGGTATGGTAATGGCTAGCAACCCTGCAACTGAACATCAAGCAATCAGGTTGGCGCACAAACTCACCGATAAGGTGGTGGAACAAAGGAAGTTGCCAACTCGGGGTACAACTGAAGTTGCCCCTGATAATAAAAGAAAGTTTGAAGACTCGTCTGTTCGACAGTCTTCGTCATCGCAGCCACAACAGGGGAACCAGAAACGGTTCAATAATTACAACAGCCACCGGGGTCACCAAAATCAGCCCGCCAACAACAACAACCAGAACGCAAGCGACTATGTAGGTCGAAAGCCGCAGTGCAATCGCTGCAATCTTCATCATCACGGCCCTTGTGCTGGGAATCGCTGCCAACGATGTGGCAAAGTGGGACATGCGGCAAAGGATTGTCGTGGGGAAATCATGTCCCGACAAAACCAAAATCAACCCCAGGGCCAGCAGCAGGGTGTTAACCGGGGATGCTATCAGTGTGGTAGCACTGCCCACTTCAAAAGAGACTGCCCACAGCTTCGTAACAACAACAACAATGGTGGGAACAACCACAACCACAATAACCATAACAACAACAATAACAACAACAATAATGGAAATGGTGGCACAGGAGGTGCCAAAGGGCGTGCATTTACGTTGGGCCGCGGAGAGGCCAGAAACGACTCGAACGTGGTCACCGGTAAGTTTCCCCTTAATGAACATTTTGCTACTGTGCTTTTTGATACGGTGCGGATAGGATTTTATATCTGAGTCTTTTAGGAAGAACCTAAATCTCACGCCTAAACCCTTAGAGACCCCTTATGTCATAGAATTAGCCGATGGTAATTCTGTAGATGTGACCCATATAGTATCCGGCTGTCAACTCAAACTCGCGGGTCACACTTTTACCATTCATCTGATGACAACTACCCTGGGTAGTTTTGACATGGTAGTCGGAATGGACTGGCTATCCGACGTCCGAGCTGAAGTTCTCTGCTTCAAAAAATCTATCCGTATTCCGCTCTCTAACGACGAAATCTTGACGGTGCAAGGCGAGAAGGCAGGCGCCGTCACAAACATCATCTCTTACATGCAAGCGCAGAAGTATCTTCGGAGGAAGAACTCCTTCGCTTTACTCGCACTGGTTACCGAACAGCCTAAGGACGAGAAACGTATAGAAGACATCCCCGTCGTCCGTGATTTTTCCGATGTATTCCCAGAGGAATTACCTGGTCTCCCACCCCATCGACAATTGGAGTTTGAAATCGAATTGGCGAACCATGCAACTCCTATCGCCAAGGCCCCATACCGCCTAGCTCCAGCCGAGCTGCAGGAGTTGTCTACCCAACTTCAGGAGCTGTTAGAAAAGGGATTTATCCGACCAAGAGCTTCGCCAAGGGGAGCTCCAGTCCTTTTTGTCAAGAAGAAGGACGGGACCTTCCGCATGTGCATCGACTACAGGGAACTCAACATGGTTACTGTCAAGAACCGATACCCGTTACCTCGCATCGAGATCTCTTCGACCAACTTCAAGGGTCAAGCTACTACTCCAAGATTGATCTACGGTCCGGTTACCATCAGTTACGCGTCAGGGAGGAGGATATCGCTAAGACGGCATTTCGTACTCGGTATGGCCATTATGAGTTCTTGGTCATGCCCTTCGGTCTCACCAACGCACCCGCGGTGTTCATGGACCTCATGAACCGTGTGTGTAAACCATACCTCGACAAGTTTGTCATTGTATTCATCGATGACATACTCATCTACTCTAAAAGTGAAGAAGAACATGCTGAACATTTACGATTACTGCTAGGATTACTTCAACAGGAGAAACTATATGCCAAGCTTTCGAAGTGTGATTTATGGATTCGGGAAGTTCAGTTTCTCGGGCATATCGTAAATGAAAAAGGTATCCACGTCGACCCTGCCAAGATTGAAGCTATCAAAAACTGGGAAGCACCCAGGACACCGACGGAGATCGGCCAATTTTTGGGTTTGGCTGGTTACTACAGACATTTCATCGAGGGATTTTCAAAGATCGCGCAACCGCTTACTACCCTCACCCAGAAAGGCATCAAGTATGCTTGGGGTGACAAGCAGGAAGCAGCATTTCAATTGCTGAACCAGAAACTTTGCAGTGAACCCATTCTGTCCTTGCCGGAAGGGACAGATGATTTTGTAGTATATTGTGATGCTTCCATTCAGGGATTGGGATGCGTACTCATGCAGCGCGACAAGGTCATCGCGTATGCGTCTCGAAAATTGAAGGTTCACGAGAAAAACTACACAACACATGACCTGGAATTGGGAGCAGTAGTGTTTGCACTTAAGATTTGGAGACACTACCTCTATGGAACGAAGTGCACAATCTTTACAGACCACAAGAGCCTCCAACACATCTTTGATCAGAAGGAGTTGAACATGCGACAGCGTCGCTGGGTCGAACTCTTAAACGATTATGAGTGTGCCATTCGGTATCACCCGGGTAAAGCTAACGTGGTAGCTGATGCCCTCAGTAGGAAGGAACACTTGAAACCTCGTCGGGTACGAGCACTACAGCTCACTATTCATTCGGGGTTACCCGAACAGATACGCGACGCGCAGTTAGAAGCAGTTAAGGAAGAAAACATCAAGGCCGAATCGTGGGAAAAATAGAACGCGATTGGGAAGTAAAACCCAATGGAGCCCGGTATTTCATGAATCGCATATGGGTACCTCTCTACGGAAACCTCAGAGAGCTAGTCATGGACAAAGCTCACAAATCCCGATACTCTGTCCATCCAGGTTCGGATAAGATGTATCAAGACCTTAAAGTTGCGTATTGGTGGCCCAACATGAAAGCTGATATAGCCACCTACGTGAGTAAGTGTTTGACTTGTGCAAAAGTCAAGGTAGAGTATCAAAAGCCATCGGGGCTACTCCAACAACCTGAGATCCCAGTGTGGAAATGGGATCAGATCTCGATGGATTTCATCACTAAACTCCCGCGAACTTTGGGTGGTTGTGATACCATCTGGGTGATGGATCGTTTAACTAAGTCCGCACACTTCCTAGCTATTAAAGAAACAGATAAGATGGAGAAGTTGACTCGCATCTACATTAAGGAAGTAGTTTCTCGGCACGGAGTGCCAACGTCCATCATCTCAGACAGAGATGCTCGCTTCACGTCCAACTTTTGGCAGTCACTTCAGAAAGCGTTGGGAACACGCTTAGATATGAGCACAGCTTATCACCTCAGACCGATGGTCAAAGCGAAAGGACCATACAGACCTTGGAAGACATGCTTAGGGCATGCGTAGTAGACTTCGGAAATAGTTGGGAAATCCACCTGCCTTTAGTGGAATTCTCGTATAACAACAGTTACCATACGAGTATATCGGCAGCACCATTTGAGGCATTATACGGTCGTAAATGTAGATCACCGGTCTGTTGGGCAGAAGTCGGTGACAGTCAACTCACAGGCCCTGAGTTGATACTTGAGGCTACTGAAAAGATTGTACAAATCAGAAACCGCATGGCGGCGGCACGAGATCGACAGAAAAGCTACGCTGATCAACGACGCAAACCGCTCGAATTTCAAGTAGGCGACCGCGTCCTACTGAAGGTGTCACCCTGGAAGGGTGTAATCCGCTTCGGAAAACGGGGCAAACTAAACCCACGGTATGTAGGTCCGTTTGTGATCTTGAAACGTATTGGACCCGTAGCTTATCAATTAGACCTTCCTGCCGAACTCAGTGGAGTTCACAACATGTTTCACGTGTTAAATCTGAAGAAGTGTCTATCAGATGAAACTCTAGTCATTCCATTGGATGAGATTCAAGTGGATGAACAACTGCACTTTGTGGAACAGCCTATCGAGATCATGGATCGTGAGATCAAGACTCGAAGGCACAGCAAGATTCCGATCGTTAAGATTCGTTGGGACTCTAAGCGTGGACCGGAGTTCACGTGGGAAAGAGAGGACCAAATGAAAAGCAAATACCCACACCTCTTCGCAGCTGAGCAGCAAACTAACGATACCAGTAACTAAATTTTGGGACGAAAATTCTTTCAACATGGGGATGATGTGACAACCTGGAAATTTCTCATAATTTCGCGTACCATTGTTAACTAAATCCTTGTTCATGGCACTCTAAACATGTACGCTGCATTCTAAACCGCGTTTACTTAATTTTTGGGACGAAAATACTTTCAACATGGGGATAATGTGACATCCCGGTTTTTCAGATATCTTAAACGCACTCTTCATGGTTATTCGTTCCTACGTTAAATTGATTCGGAGACTTAAATTGTACGCTCGAAATAATTACGATAATTTCGTGAACTTGTCAAACGAATTACGTGCTATGTGTATTAAACGTTTATAAGTTTGTGAATTATTATGTGATGTTCGATTTCGTGATTTGTTTTAGTTATGAAATATATATATAGTAAATATATAAACGAATCGAACCGAACCGCGACACGAGCCGGCCTCATTCCCTTGCGACTCAAGGAGTTAACCAAACTTGTGGACCAAGTGTTAAACCCAAACCGCCCCACACAAACCCTTTCGGCCGCGAGCACACACCCAACCGCAAACCTTCCCTTTTTCCTTTCACCTTTTTGCGCTATATATACACATACATGCATGAGCCTTTCTTCACAAAACAAAACACAAAAAAAACCCTAGATGAGAAAACAGCCGATGGCAGCCCCTCATTCATCTTCCAATCGCAAGACAGCCTTGTTACACTCTTCTTGAATCGCGGCAGCCCTCCCCTCACCATTCTTCTTCTCCGTCGCAAGTCTCGCCAACATCCGAATCAGTCCCATCTAGTTCTCGGCTCATTAATCCTATTGTTAAGGTTAGAATTTTATGTTATTTCGCTAATCATACTTGGGTCATGAATTATGGATCGTGTGTGTATGTAATGATGGAAAGTATTAGGATGGTAATCGGCTGATTTGGCTAGTTTGCAAGTTTGATGTTTTTCGGAATCTAGAAACATAGGTTGCGTTTTGTTTGATAAAAACTATAGGTTATGATTAGGGTTTGCATGGGTATGATGTATATATGATAGTATATGATTGGAAATTCTGTTCTTGATCGCATATGTTCAATGTATCGATGGTTTAAGCGAGTTAGATTGTGATAAAGTGCTGAATCAGAATGCTGAATGGTGGTTACAGCCAACTTCAACTGGCTGTAACTTGGTTATTATTTATCGAAAAAACGGATTTTCTGAAGTCTAAAACGTAGAGTTTTGAAAAACGATTCTAATGGCGCTTGATTCATATTTTTCTGAAGTCGTTTGATATTTTTAAGTGGCCAATTAAGTTCAGTAACTAAAGCTGTGAAAATCCTGAAAATTGGTTAGTTGTTTATCAAGTTGGATTTAATAATCTGTAGGGAGTCGAATCATGAAATTTGTACAGCAACTAGATATTGAAATTTCCAGGCAACTCCCACTGGAATTTTGTTAATTGGACGAACGGTGATTTTTAAATGAATTCTTCCGTGGA